>BRKX01000009.1:28762500-30012500 GCA_026008535.1 Perilla frutescens | reverse complement strand
TCCGCCAAATGGCGGATCACTTGCTCCATCACGTCAAGGCGGCTATCGATCTCATCGAGCCGACGGCCAAAGCTGTCCTCAAGTCGAGCGGTGGCAGCAGTAATCAACTCTTCAATCGCCGGGAGGAGGGAGAAAATGGCAGGCCCTGCAGAAACAGATCGATACGGGCCTTCAATGCCCGGCCGGGTAAGCTGATACTGGCCCTGGTCATTCACAAATAACAACTTCATGGCAGCAAAATCCTCCAAACGAAATAATGTAGCAGGTAATGGCTCAGGGTCAGAAAGGGGAATGTGTAAGCGCTCCGCAAGAAGAGTGACAAAGCAACCCAAGGGGGCACGGCAGAGGGTGTGATGGGCACTAAAGTGCCATCACTTGGCAAGCCAGTACCCAAAATTCACCTTAGTTCCAGAATCCATGCAATCAAGTAGAAAAAGCTCTTGAACAGTAACCAAGTTGAGCATGTCTAATCTACCAAACACGTTAGCAGTTAAGAATCTATGGCAAAGACGAAGGGCATCATCCTTCAAATGAGATCCCTTAGAGGATCTGGAACTGTAAGACTCATCAATCGACAATCTAGCCCAGGTCTCATTAGCTGTTTGAGAGAACACAGCTGGAATTTCACAAAGAGATAACTTGTACTCATCCTCAAGTACAGAGGCATCAGACTCAAAACCAAGTACAATATTCAAGTTAGTGATGGACATGTGAAATTTACGACCACGTAGACAAAATATGACAGCATGCCTATCATCGAGCCCCTTCGATGTATCAAAATCAAAAGATGATAAAAATTCAATGACTAAGTCACGATGAACATCCACATAAGCATCAAGTAGAGGTTCCCAACCAATCCCAACGAAGAAACTCCTGATGCGATCATTAACCCCTAATATAGCAATATTGTTCCAGTCAAAAAGGCGCGCGCCGACGAGAACACGGTTAGTGTTCAAGCCGGTGCGGCACTATACTTCATCTGGCGGTAGAAACGCCGGGGCGGCAGGGGCTTTTCCTTTTCCTTTCTTCTTGAAGGACTTGGCCTGAGTAGAGGATAAGGGCGGCGGTTTTGAGACAGGAGAGGGTGCGAGGGTGCTCTCTGGTGGAGGGGTAGGCGCACGCGATTGTGAGACGGCTGGCGGCGGGCTCGCTGGAGCGGGAGAAGTGGCCGAAGAGGGCTGCGGTGAAGGTTGTTGGTCTGTCGATGGTGGTGATTCGGCAGTGGAGAGCCTTCGTCGCGCGGCAGTGCTAGAGAGTCCCGCTTCAGCTCGGTGTTTCAGTACACGGCGAAGGAAAGGCGGCGGTTGATTAACTTCAAGGGGGATGGTAGTCGGAGATGATGGAGGCGATGCCACCGACGTTGACGACTTTGGTGGTGTAGTGTGCTTGGGAGATGAAGGTGTGGGCTCAGGGACAACGACCTTGCACTTGGCAGTGGATGCTCACTTTTTACCCATGGTGATTGACGGCGACGGAGGTCGGAAAAGCAATTGACGTTGATGGTTGAGGCGAGGCGGGAAGAGGAAGAGTCGGGTAACTTGGGTAACTTCTGCAAAGAAATAGAGTAAAATTTTGAATGAGAAGGAAGTTACCAAAGATGGGGTTAAATTGAATTGGGGGTTAGGGCAAAAATATCCCAAATTGACTTTGGGTAATTTGCAGGAAAGTCCCTGCGATGAAAATGAAATTCCGAATTCCCCCCCCACACTTAATTAAGCGGTTATTTCCAAAACCGCGCTTCCAGAGACTGTGTGCCCATGCGGCTCAGGTCATCCCCTCTCATATTTTGTTTCATTTTTTTTTTTGGTTTATATATATAAAGAGAGGGCAGAATTAAACACAACAAAATGAAAATCAAAGAAAATTAAAGAAAGAAAAAGATGGAAGTGAAAATGGAAAAACAGAAAAGGAAAGGGACATAAAAAATCGGGTTGCCTCCCGAGAAGCACTGTTAGTTAACGTCGATGGCTCGACGGTGTGGATCAGCTAGTGGTGAATCATGGGGGCAGCAAGCTCGACCCCATCAAAATTAGTGAAGGTGACGTCGGCACAATATGGCTTGAGCAACTGGCCGTTCACCTTTAAGACCTTGTGGGTATCCAAACTGCGAATTTCCACAGCTCCATGTGGACTGACAGATATGACTTCAAAGGGGCCCATCCAGCGAGATTTGAGCTTACCGGGCATGAGGTGAAGGCGAGCATTGAAAAGTAACACTTTCTGGCCAACCTCAAAAGTTCTCCTCCGAATATATTTGTCGTGCAATAGTTTGGTACGATCCTTGTAGTAACGGGCACTGTCATATGCCTCCAAACGGATTTCCTCAAGTTCTTGCAACTGATAGCGGCGTTCATGGCTGGCAAGGCGAGGGTCCAAATTGCATTGTTTAACGGCCCAAAAAGCTCGGTGTTCCAACTCGACGGGAAGATGGCACTGTTTCCCAAAAATCAGACGATAGGGGGACATCCCGATGGGAGTTTTGAAAGCCGTGCGGTATGCCCATGCAGCATCATCCAGTCGCAGGCTCCAATCCTTGCGGTTTGGGCATACGGTCTTCTCCAGAATGTTTTTGATTTCCCGATTGGACACTTCCGCCTGGCCATTGGACTGTGGGTGGTAGGCCGTAGCAACTCGATGGGTGATGCCATACTTCTTGAAAAGAGCTTCTAAGGTGCAGTTGCAAAAGTGCGTACCTTGGTCACTGATGATGGCTCGAGGTACACCAAAGCGTTGGAAAATTTGTGCCTTGAGGAATTTGGCAACGACCTTAGAATCATTGGTTTGGGTCGCCTTAACTTCGACCCATTTGGAGACGTAGTCCACCGCTAACAGAATGTAGGAGTGGCCGAAAGAGCTTGGAAACGGGCCCATGAAATCCATACCCCAAACGTCGAAGATCTCGCATATCAAGATAGGAACTTACGGCATCTCATTCTTTGAAGAAATGTTACCAAGACGTTGGTAACGATCACAATTCTTGCAAAAGAAGTAGGCGTCTTTGAAGATGGTTTCCCAATAAAAACCACAGTCTAGGACCTTGCGGGCTGTTCTTCTTGGGCCAAAGTGGCCACCACAGGCGTGTGCATGACAGAAACGGAGGATGGATGGAATCTCTTCCTCAGGAATACAGTGGCGAATGACTTGGTCGGCACAAGTTTTCCATAAATAAGGTTCGTCCCAGATGAAATACTTGGCTTGACTCCTCAACTTGTTCTTTCTGGCAGTTTCAAAGCCCTTTGGAAAAATTCCAATGGTGAGAAAATTCACTAGATCAGCGTACCAGGGTGCCCTTTCCGCAGCTGCCAGTAGAAGCTCATCTGGAAAATCGTCCGGTATGGGCATACCGTCGGATTCTGTCAACAGCCGGCTTAAATGATCTGGGACATTATTCTTGGCTCCCTTCTTGTCCTTAATCTCCAAATCGAATTCTTGTAAGAGGAGTATCCAACGAATAAGGCCTTGTTTAGACTCTTTTTTGGACAGGAGGTACTTAAGCGCGGCATGATCAGTGTATACCACAACTTTGGATCCAACGATGTATGATCGAAATTTTTCACAAGCAAACACCACGGTAAAGAGCTCTTTTTCGGTAGTTGTGTAGTTGCACTGGGCTGGGTTGAGAGTTTTTGAAGCATAGTAAATAACATAACTGTGCTTCTCAATCTTTTGTCGAAGGACAGCTCCAATCGCATAGTCACTTGCGTCGCACATGAGCTCAAACGGAAGGCCCCACTGCGGTGGCTGAATGATCGGGGCAGAAGTCAGCTTCTCCTTCAACAAATCAAAAGCTTCTTTACACTTGTCATCAAAGATAAAAGGGGCGTCCTTTTGCAGCAACTTAGTCATAGGTTGCACTATCTTGGAAAAATCTTGAATAAAGCGGCGGTAGAAGCCGTCGTGGCCTAAGAAGGCTCGAATCTCTTTCTCAGTGGAGGGGTATGGAAGCTTGGTGATCAAGTCGACCTTGGCTCTATCCACTTCGATTCCTTTTGCAGATATGACATGTCTGAGCACAATTCCTTGTTGTACCATAAAATGGCACTTCTCGAAATTCAAAACCAAGTCTGTCTCAACACACCTTTGAAGAACTTTGTCTAAATGCTCCATGCACTGCTCAAAAAAGTCGCCATGGACTGTAAAGTCGTCCATAAAGATTTCAATGCAACTCTCTATCAATTCGGAGAAGATACTCATCATGCATCGTTGAAAGGTACCCGGAGCGTTGCACAAGCCAAAGGGCATCTTTCGGCAAGCAAAGGTCCCAAATGGACAAGTGAAGGTTGTCTTTTCTTAATCTTCTTGAGCTACGAAAATCTGAAAGTAGCCGGAGTAGCCATCTAGGAAACAGAAATGGATTTCCCAGCTAACCTCTCGAGCATCTCATCAATAAAAGGCAACGGGAAGTGATCCTTACGTGTGGCATCATTCAACTTCCGGAAATCAATGCACATCCGCCATCCTGTTTGTAGCCGCATCGGTATCAATTCGTTGCTCTCATTCTTCACGAGCTGGAACCCGGACTTCTTGGGAACAACGTGTACTGGGCTAACCCAAACACTGTCAGAAATCGGGTAGATGATTCCCAATTAGAGCAACTTCAGAATTTCCTTCAAAACTACTTCTTTCATTACTGGATTCAACTTCCGCTGAGGATCACGGGATGGTTTATGATTCTCCTCCAGAAAGATGCGGTGCATGTAGATGTCGGGACTGATCCCCTTGATGTCGGTGAGGGTCCGGCCAATGGCACCTCTGTGTTTCTTCAAAACGGTCACCAATTGATTTTCTTGGGCTGCGGTAAGGTCTTTACTCACGATAACAGGTAGAGTATCTGCTTCGCCCAGGTATGCATATTTCAGATGTTGAGAAAGGACTTTCAATTCCAGAGTCGGAGCCTTCACATGAGATGGAAGAATTGGCTCCGTGATGGGCGGCAAGGGCAAACAACCTGCTGTATTTCTGGCAGGAAACTCATCGGCTGCGTATAACTGTTGTATGAGTTCTCGGATCTCTTGTTCCTCTTCTGAATCTGCAATATGATCTGGTATCCCTCCATAAAGTACCTGCTCTAAACTGTCATCCCTGAAATGGCACTCAACAAAATCATCAGTAATGGAATCGATAATATCAACCATAAAAAAGGCCTCGAGATCTTCCACATGCTTCATAGCTTCGAATATATTAAATGTGACAATATCCCCATCAAATTCGAAACTCATCATGCCTTTATCAACATCAATCTTTGTGCGTGCAGTTTTCATAAATGGACGGCCTAGTAGAATTAAAGATCTATGTGCAGATAATGCATCATCCATGTCAACAATGTAGAAATCAACAGGAAAAATCAACTCATTCACCTTAACTAATACATCCTCTACGACACCTCTAGGGTATGCATTGGACCTATCGGCTAATTGAATGATGACTCGAGTATCTTTCATAGGACCCAACTGTAATTCCTTGTAAACAGAGAAAGGCATAACATTAATGGATGCTCCTAAGTCTAACATGACTTTTTCTACCTTTTTGCTCCCAATGATGCAAGGGATAGTGAACATACCTGGATCTCGACACTTTTGAGGCAACTTTCGCTGAATTATGGCCGAAACATTTTCGCCTACCTTGATTTTTGCATCCCTTCCATACCTTATCTTTTTAGCACACAACTCCTTCAAGAACTTTGCGTATCGAGTAACTTGTTTGATAGCATCTATCAGGGGCAGGTTTATCTCGACCTTCTTGAAAAGCTCAAAGATCTCTTTCTCATCGTCCTCTTTCTTGTGCCGCGCTAACCTAGAAGGAAAAGGAGCTGCATTAATAGGGTAAGGAGGTTTAGAAAAAATTTGTACCTCATTAGGAGCAATCTGTGCGGCAGGCTGTGTGCCCTTTCCATGGGGTCTGTTGTCAGCTTCTGCGGTTTGCCCATTCAGCATTTGATTGTATTGCTTCTGCTTCTCAGTCTCTGGCACTTCTTTCCCATTCCGAAGGGTCACAGCACTGACATTGCCTCTCGAATTCTGCTCTGCTTGAGATGGAAGTTTTCCGGTGTGCCCTTGCAGCTTGTTCAATTGGGTGGCAAGCTGGGTGATCTGTGTGCCCATGCTGCCTAAGGCGGCTTGCGTCTCTTGCTGAAAGGCTTTTGGCTCTGCGCTAGGCTGCTTACTAGATTGGTGCTTTGTTCCAGACTCTTCATGATCTCACTCATAGATGGTGTGGAGCGGTCTGTTTGGGCATACGGCTCAGCTCGTGGGGGTCTCGGTGGAAAATCTCCTGCTGTGGGTGGATCCCTAGGTTGTCTCTAACGAAAGTTCGGATGATCTCTCCAACCGGGATTGTAGGAATTGGAATAAGGATCATTATTCCGTCTCCGTCTGAAATTGTCTCCTCGAGGGGTATTATAATTGATTCCTCTAAGAGCATCTTGCTGCGCATCGCCCGATCCATAACAAGCTTGCTCAATGGGCGGCTCATGTAGATTGGGACATTCATCAGTGAACTGTCCGTTTTCGGAACAAACTCCGCAGCGGTTTGGCCTTGCGTGCGCCACAGCCAGACCTCGGACTAGGGATGTGAGAGCATCTATCTTTTCATTCACTTCGGACCCTTCAGCTCGGTCGAGTGCCCTTACAGGTCGATGTCTTCCTTCGTCTTCTTCTTCGTACTGCTGTCCGCCAGAAGCCATATCAATGATGAGCTGTTTGGCCTCACCGAGGGTTTTGTTGGTAAGAGATCCCCCGCTAGCAGCATCGACGATTTTCCTATCAAAAGAAGACATGCCACGGTAAAAGTAATTGGTCAGAAGCTGATAATCAGTTAATCCATGGTCCGGGCATTTGCGGCAGAGTTGTTGAAATCGTTCCCAATATTCGGACAGGCTTTTATTCGGTTTCTGCTTGATACTACTGATGGCCATCCTTAGGTTGGCAGCTCAAGTCTCAGGAAAGAATTATCTCAGGAATTGTCCTTCTAATTCCGCCCAGGTGGTGATGGACTCCGGTGGCAAATCGAACAACCAATCGCGTGCCTTCCACTGCAAAGTATGGGAGAAAGTGAGTAACCTTAGGTTGTTAGCAGTAAAACCAGTAGGTCTTAAAGTTGAGCACACGAGATCAAATTCAGATAAATGTTTGTGTGCACTTTCTCCTGGTAAATCACCAAACTTCGGTAACACTTGGATGAATGCAGGTTGGATCTCCGCATTGTTGGCAATCGGCGGCAGCACAATACAGATAGGTCTGTTACTCCGAAGACGACCGATTTCCCGAATGAGAGACTCATGATCAGGTCCATAATTAGCCACGTTGGCTTGGATGAGGGCTCTCCCTGCGGCAAGGCTTTGCGGGTTCGGCGGTGGATCTTCATTGTTGGACATGTCGAGGTGTTGGTCCGCTTCGAGAGTCTCTGTAGGCTCTTTGGTAGTCTTCCTCAACCGGTGTAACGTTCTTTTCTGGCTCTGGATCGAACACTAAATCTTTATCTGCAGAGGAACGGGTCATGTACCAGAAAAATAAAAGAAACACAAAGTAAAATAACAAACTGAAAATTTTGAGTAATCACTGCTTTTAAAACCGATCCCCGGCAACGGCGCTAAAATTTGGTGCGTCATTTTTCACCAAAAATAAATGTTCCGACTTTCATCGGCAAGCCCACACTGCAGAGTACAGTGGCGAGCAGGATCGTCTCCCAAAGGACTGGTGAGAATTACTCTTGACTTTCAGTCTGCGTGCCCAAACCTACAGAATTGCGTGAATTTTATAACAAAAATGAATCGAGGGAAGAAATAACCAATTAAAGAAAATACTTAAGCAAACGAACTGAATTAACCAATTATAAAAGGGTATTCCGGATCCAACGAACTCCACTCCACTTATAACACCGATCACAGATGCAAGAATTAATTAATCAAGACATGCAAATCAGTTATAGTCACTGAAGACGCTTCTGACGTGACCTAATCTCTCCATACTGTTTCGATAATTAAGAAGACGCTTCATTAATTACTTTCCTAATCGACTGACAACTGTAAGAGACGCTCTATAAGTTTAATGAGCCGACAACAATGAGCACGAGAAAGACCCGATTCTTAAATTATAGACTCTGACGCAGAACTGTAAAATTAACTCTGTTATTATCCTAGTTATTTAAGCAACCGTTTTACCACTTATTAAACCTAAACCACGATTACGTATGGCCGATTTAAATTGGCTAGTAATTAATCACAACCTACCAAATATTTGCAACTATCCGATAGACTTAGAAGAATTACAACCCGAAATCCAAGAATAACAGATACATGCATCAATTAATTATGAACAAACAATTAGATCTCACAGTGATATAATCGGAGCTTCGTCGTCGTCACCGGAATACGAGTGCATTAGCTATGTTGCATGCTAGAATCGATCGACCAAAAATTGTATAATTGCGCTATGATGAAATCGAAGAGAAAAGAAAATAATAAAACTGAATTCCAACTGATCGCTGCTGCGTTCTATCGTCTATGATCTGATTCATAAAATAATAATCTAAATCCTAATATATATCTACTACCTTTAAGAGATAGAGTTCTAGAAGGAAATAAAAACCTAATCTAGATAAACTTGGAAATTTCCATGCAAAATAACTGTTCGAGGCGGCTAAGGATCTGAAATCCGCATCTAAGTGTCGAGCTGGGCCGAAACTGGGCTTTAACAAGCCCACAGCGTATTCTGAACTGGGCCTTCCGACTTCACTTCAATCATCCTGCTGCATGCCCTTGCAGCGTGCCCTGCTCGAACTTCTTCTTTTTACTTCACTTGTAGCTTTTCTCTCCAAAATGTATCACTTTTCTCCACTCTGGCACATCCTCCCTACACAACTCCACAAAACATAATACGTCCAAAATATACAACCAGTGGCTAAATAATAAAGAGAAACGACGCCAAAAAAGCATAATAATAACAGGTAGAATATGTCCTATCATCCAGCTTCAGTGTTAGAGCTCATGTTTTGAACAAATATAGAAATAGATTTCTTCTTACAAAAGTGCAAGCTCTTATTTGCACATATAACTGGTTGCATGGATTTCCGTCAGAAGGTAATATTATATTACTATCAAGTTTTAAATCATTTCAATATGTTTTTCTAATGTTATCTCTTCTTTTTTTTTTTGAATGATGAAGACTATGAAGATGAAACAAGTCTTCAAGTTGAAGAAGCTTCAAATGTTGATGTAGAGGAAGAGTGCACTTCTATTTAAACTCATGTAGTTTGAATTTGTTAGAATTTGATGTAGTTGTGCAACTTTACTTTCTATTTTGCAGATTTTCATACTTTTTTCTCCATTGTGTTGGTTTCTTTTTCTGTACTCGTATATTCTTGCTCTTAATTAGAACTTGTGTTTGTCCTTTTTTGTATCTTTTATCTATGTTTATGTGTATTTAATTATCTATACATGTTAAAAAAACATAAACATGTTGACTCCGATGGCTAGCCCAAAAATCTAAGGGTTAGGATTATGGCCTACAATTTCCAGCCTGAAGAAAATTTTAACAGAATAGGTCCAAAACCGAATAAGGTTGGTCCGAAACTGGACGAGTTGACCTGATTGACATCCCTACTTATTAGATAAATTCACGAGCGGATTACTTTTTTTAATTGAATAAAATAAATATTCCCTCCATTTCATAATGTTTGTTGTTTTAGGAATTTTATTTTGTGTCAAAATAATGTTTGTTGTTTTACATATTTTCATACTCTTTTTTCCAAGTTTAACCCTATAAATATACATATAGAGAGAGAAAATTTTACCAACTTTTTAGGAAAATATATGAGAATAAAATTTTATATGATATAGAAAGGAGGGGTATATTAGTCCAAAAAAATAATTATAATTCTAGATTCAATTTCTAAAACAATAAAGATTATGAAACAGGTGGACTATATTTTGGCTAATTACTTGGTCAAAAGTATTGGTCGAAATAATTTTAATTTTCCCCCACTTTTAAATTTACATACTATTTCTTTGTGAATATAATAGTTTCGGGACGTGTTAATAGTATAAAAAATTTAAGAAATGTTAACTGTATGTGTAAATACATTAACAAAATTATTCTAATTACTTAACTTATTTAACAAAATGAATAATATTTGTTTCTTAATATGTTAGTTGAAAATACTAATTTTGAATGGGAACAGTAAAACACTCTCAATCATCTTACCTACAGGCGTAAACGAGTCGAGCTCGAGCTCAAACTCGTTTAAGTATTTGTGGGCTCGAGCTCGGCTTGACAGGAAAAAATCGAGCTTGAGCTCGGCTCAGACTCAACTCGATTATTTAAAATGCGAGCCCGAACTCAAGCTCGGCTCGGGCTTTCGATTATTAAAAATTTGATTTTTTTATATTTATAAATTTATATTATATGTCTATTATTTACTATTATACAGACATATAACGCGTGTGTATTTGTATTTGTTATCGAGTGTGTGTCGTAAGATTTATAAATCATAAATCATAAGTCATATATTCCAAGATATTGAGATAATTTATAAATTAATGATTCTATATTATTTAAGAGATTATTAATTCTTAGTTTGTTAATTATCATTTAGTTTAGCTTATTTATATTTATTAATTCTTAATTTTTTTAATTTTTTATTTGTATGTACATATTAACTAATATAAACTACAATTATATAGACTATATACTATAATACAAATAGTACATATACCTAAGAGTTTAATATTAACTATATGATATTGATGTTAATTAATTGCTAAGAAATAACAATATTGTTACTCTTGAACATTTGATTTATTGATTTTGATAAGAAATTTTTGAGAAATGATTATATTTTCTATATTATTTATTTCATTTCATATTTCTTATTTAATGAATTGAGAATGATTATTTTGTCAATATTAATCTTAATTTTTTTATTTTCTTTTTCATTTTATTGATATGTACATTTTAATTAATATCGACTATATACTAGAATACTAATACATAGATTATAGTATGTATAACTAAGTCCCTTGGAGATGACCTAATGGTGGAGTGGTATTATTTTGAGGTCAAAGGTCTCAAGTTTGAATCTCACCACCAACACCAGTAGGTGTGAGCCTATATTAGACATGGCCAACCAAGTATGGTTTACCTCCCCTGTGTGGTTTACAAGTTATTACACCACCAACACCATTAGGTGTGAGCCTGTCACACATGGCCAGCCAAGTATTGTTTACCTCCCCTGTGTGGTTTGCAGGTTATTACACCACCAACACCATTAAGTGTGAATCTGTCACACATAGCCAACCAAGTGTGGTTTACCTCTCATGTATGATTTGCAGGTTATTACAAAGGGATGGAGTTTTTCCGGTGCACTGACAAATTCAAATTATCTCGTATTTTTTTATCTTTTTCTCGCTTGGAAAGAGCCAGTATAGGCACAAGAGCGGCAGGAGATAGCAGAATCACATCTGGAGGACATTTGGATGCCAATGATACAAAAGATGAGCAACGACTTCTCAAGAAGCTCTCTCTCGAGTCTGGCAGAAATGCCCACCATTCCAGCATCGTTGAAGGAGAAGTTCGTGATCGTGCCCACAACAAATCCAGAGTGATTGACAAAAGAAGGAAATGAGACTGGGCATAAGAGTAACAATTACCAGTTGGAGCAAGAGTAGTGCACCCTAGCCGCCAAAGGAAAGAGGAGCTTACAAGGAAAGTCTGATCGTATCTTCCAGATTCTAGAAGATGGATCGACTAATTAAGGAAGGTTGAATGTTGGCAATCTTGGGCACAGTGAGTACATAATCTATGAGAAAGATCATTTAAATAAGGAAAGAATCTGCCAAATATGGAAAGTCTTCGGCACAATGACCTATACATTATACACCCTAGCCGACCTATGGGGGAAGTTACCTTGTGTTTTGTACTCCTATATAAGTAGTTTTCATGACAGAGGCCGCACACATATATACACTTGAACACACGCCATATACATTATTATTTTACTTTTACTCACATTTTAATTTTCGTTGAACAATCTCGGGCCTTATGCCCGCAAGCTTTAGGATTTCCAGTTTATGTACTTAAATCCAATGTTGGTGTTGGATCATTTTGCTATTTAATCATGCAAGTTTTTCATTTTATTTATATCTCTAATTACTTATATTTATTATTGTTCTAAGTCTAGCATGAGCAGCTAGACTCGTTATTTCGGATTGAACAAAGATAAGAACTTAATGAGTACATAAGAACCGTGAGGCTTATAGGCATAAACTGTGTAAATTTGGTTCTGTCGTGTAATCGTTTTATTTGTTGCATTAAAGTTGGCTAAGTTAGTTAATCTTGGTTGATCAATTGTTAATTAGAATTGTATTCACTACCTCCATAAATGGTCAATGAATCGTAGTTGTATGTTAGTCATAAAGGGATGAGATACATCACGGGTATTGAGGGCATCTGAGAAATCAGTGTCTAGGTAAATCTGGGTCTGTCTAGGGCATAAAGTTGTTTTGTTATTTACAATCATATGAGAGATCGGGGTTAGGCAACAAGTTAGGGGTTAGGGGACGAGAGATCACCTCTAATCTACACTGAAATGATAAATTGGGTATGTTGAGAGAGATCTGGTACCTTTAACCAGATAATTAGATTCACATAAGTAATCAGCGTGCCCATGATCGGTCAAGTGTTTGTTAAGTTCGAATCTAAGTTCTAATTCGAAATACATTGCTACTGATATTTTCCTTTCTTTGTTTTGTTTTATTATTTTTATTTTACAGTATTTATATTAAGAAGTACGAAGACTACAAAAAACCCTCAAAACTTTGGAGTAGTAACATTGGAAGATAGGATTCACAGTTCTTCGTGGGATCGACCCTTACTCTCGTTGCTAGCTACGCCTGCAGTGGACATAAGGATAAGTCTCTCTTGAGATTTATTCTAACCGCGAAATGACCGTGCATCATGCGAACCTCGGTAACGACTGTGGGTTACCCTTGACATCAAAAAAAGAAAAAAAGAGTTTAAGAATATCTATTTAACATTGATGCTAAGAATATTGTTACTTGTGAACATTTGATTAGTTTTAATTTTTGTTAATCTTCTTTTTTTCCTTTGTTACTTTGTTACTTCCGATAATATTAGTTTAATATGATTTATTTCATTTCATGCATTAACATTTTAATGATGAGTATTGTTTTGTTAAAGTGTCAACATTAATCTTAAATTTTTTATTTTCTTTTTTTTCCTTTATTGCTTTACACGTATTATAAATTTATAATTTGTAAGTAATAAATTATATTCTTATAATTAAGTTATAACTAATAATCTAAGATTGATTATAATTTATATATTGTTAATTTTCTTTTTTCTTTAATTTTCTTTATTACTCGTCTACTTTTGTGTTAAGTATCCGATTTCTGAATTTCAATAATATTAGATTAATATTATTAATTTCAGTTCATATTTATTATTTAATGAATTGGGAAGTATATATTATTTTATAAATATTACTCTTAATTCCCTTTGTTACTTAGTATTTATTATTGACTATTCTATTTCTTAATTTCGATAACATTAATTTAATATCATTTCATATTATTATTATTTACTAGTTTTGCACCCGTGTTAGGGCTGTGTATTCGGTCCGAACCGGACCAGACCGGACCGAACTTGCAAAACCGATATAGACCGAAACTAATTTTTCAGGACCGAAACTGAACCGTACTTAGTTCTCAGCCAAACCGAACCGCAACCGATATAATCAGTTTGGTTTCGATCAATTTTGACCAAACCGATGATAATTTTCCAATTCTTTTTTTCCACCAAAATCGAGTTTGCAATACAGAAAAAATGGTAGAAATAGGATTAGAACAAGAAAGAAAATTGATACTGACAAATTGTGAGTGACTAAAAAAATTGATTCATGCACTCAAAATAAAAATTAATAACTGTATCCACTCCATCAATAAACATCTAACTATATCTACACCAACAATAATACATTCATTTTTTTTTAATTTCATTTTGATTCTCTTCAATGCATACACCCAAACAAACCAATCCATAAGCATAAAGATCAACGTCAACATCTGACTTACTGATGAATTACATAGAGTTAGAGACTGATGAAGCCATGGACAACAAAGATGATGAAGAACTGAAGTTGCAATTTAGAGGACCAATCACAAGATCAAGAGCTAAGAAGTTGCAAGCTTACATGCAAGTGTTGATTCGAAGAAAGCTCGAGATTGGAGATGAAGAAACCAAGAGAAGCAATTCCAAGATAATTAATTTATTAACTATTGAAGATCAAGAACACACCATGGAGAATTAATCTTGAAGAGATGAAGATGAAGAGCTCAAGTGTACGTGTGCATGTGCATGGAGATCGACGTGCATGTGTGTGCGATTTTGTGAAGATTTTCGGCCCTATAGTAATTTATTATGGGGTTGATTTTTATTTAGACTATAGTAATTATTTTATTTAATTAAGACTATAGTTGGATCAGATTTATTTAATTATTTAGGAGTAATTTTCGTCCATAATGAGGTGAAGTTTGACTAGAATTGTATTTAAGGGCAATTTCCTACCTTGAATAGAATTCTAGTTTAGGGAACTTCCTAATATAGTTAGAGATCCCTTTTGGATCAATCTTTAGGCCTTTTTTTATGCTAATTTTCGTCCCCCTTAGTGCTTATAAATAGGGGAACCATGTCTCATTGTTACTTTAGATATTTTTGAATTAAATTGCTTTTGCATTCAATTTGTGTCTCAAATCTATTTGTCTTTTGAATACTTTTCACACGAAAATATTCATTCTTGGAGCTAGCAACTACAAGTCTTATCCAAGGGTATTGCTCAATTCACTTGAGGGATTGACCGGTATTCGCTATCGAGGAACAACTTGGAGATTTCAACCTTGAAGACGTTCGAGATTCAAGGAGGCTATCGGGTTGTAAATCACTACAACACCACACGTCCAACACACCTTCGACGACTTCCAATCAGTCACCAACGCCCATCTTCACGGCAGCCTTCCCAAGTCCGAGTTCTACAACCGTTCGTTACATCCGCAAGTTCATTCAAACGTTAACATATCCTATCTTCTCCAAGCCATTCTTCACCAACCTTCACACACGAAACTCCATCTTAAAACCAGCCCCCATACACGCCCAATACAGCCCTCATAACCTTTTGGTTTGTGTTATTTAAGTTGTGTCATTGTTCTAGGTATTTTAGTTGTCTAGATTGTCGTCTTTTCATTGTTTATCGAGTCGGATTGAAGCCCTTCATTTAGTTGACGTGTTTCGTATCCTAAAGTCTTCCGCTTCGTCTTTTGTTCGTCTTAGATTAATTGTCCGGGTCGTATCAGAGACAAAAACTCCACCACTGATTGCTTACGGCGGAGACAGAGAGTCGCTGTCGTGCGTGCGGCGAAGACGGAGACGGAGCTGCTGTCGTGTTGCTCGCGTTGGGGGGAATCTGAAGCTCGGTGATGCGGTGAGCATCAAAGGAACAAATACAAGAGGTGGTCGGCAACGCAACATTAACGAGCACAAGAAAGGGGCGAGGCCAGGGGTTCTTCCAATCCTTCAAGCGAGAGACGATGGGATTTCTTTTCTCATTAGGTTTTCACTTTTCAGAATTCAATTCAGAATTTCAGATTATGTGTGTCGTTTGACTGTAAGTGTTGAATCAATTCATTGAATCATTTCTGCCAAATGTATTGGGCTCAAGTCCCATTATTTTAATTTTTAATTCAGATAGTGTATTGGGCTTCAATTCACAAATGGGCTATTACCATTTATTTTATGCAATGGCTCGATGAGGCTCAATTTTAATATTATTCATTTTTATTGGTTCGGTTCAGTGCTATTCGATTTTGGAGCATCCAAACTGAAATCCAACCGATAAAAAATCGATTTTAAAAATTGAAACCGAACCGAATCGAGATTGAAATTTTTTAAACGAACCGAACTCGACGGTTCGGTTCGATTTTTCGATCCCGATTCGATTTTACTTACCCCTAACCCGTGCGATGCACAGTAATCATCAAACTTAATAGAAATAATTAAAAATACTTTTATATTATAAACGTATATGATAAACAAATAAGTCAAATAAAAAATTGTACAATAAGTGAAATAAAAAAACTATAGAATACTATGAGAGAAATTTTCAATTTAAAATATTGATTTACACTTTTCGTATTTAAATTAATAACATTTGTTATTAATTTTAGAAATTTGTCTTTATATAACATTTATTTTTAAATTAATAATAATATCATTGTCATCACATATAATAAATTTGAAATTAAAAACAAATTTAACTCCGAAAAAATATATATTTGACGACTAAAAATTTTATAACAAATAACTCGAGTACCACTTAAAATTGAACGTGAAGTTCAGTTTTGCAAATGACAAATTGATTACTTCAAGCATATTATGAATGGAGGTTTTCTAAAGTAGTAATCCAATCTACAAAATTAAGAGATATTAGAAACATTAAAAACAAAATAGAAGCCCCAGAGCACCTAGAAGGTGACACTTGACAAATATAAGGATGTTACCCTAGCATATGAATTTGAGCTATACACTGCTAACTAAAAAACAAATATGCAAAAATAAATCGTAGATGGAAAAAAAAAATTATGCCACCAATGTATTGTCATATAATTAGATATTAAAATGTTTAGCACTTAAAAAAAATTGAGGAATTTAGAAACAACTTTAACCGCATGTTGTGATAATATGTGTTCATCTATAATTATAATGGATAATGCTGTGATGCACGGTAAACAAATTTTATAAAATATAAAAAGAAATTTGACATAATATAGACAATATAATTTTGAAGCTCCTTTTCATACATAAAATTTATACTTCCACTACTATCATGTAATATAATAAGTACATGAAAGTAGATTCTGATCCGAACATTATAAATTATAGTTAATTTAAAAATATTACCATAGAAATAAAATATTGTTTCTATTTAATACAACAAACATGGCTATCAAGAAGTGAGCCTAAATTCTTTCTGATCAGATATGGGTCACATATCACCCTAATTTGTTACCCTTAATATTTGACATAACCTTTAAATATAGCCCAGTTATCAGCCGATCTCTAAAGGCAAATCAGATAACTCTCAAATTTCCACCCTGAATCCATGATAATTAATTCAATATTAGAATATTTACAGACATAATTTTACACAAAAATAAATTTCTAAAAACTGGTAAAATATATACATCACATTTATATATTTACATATATATTACATTTGCATAAGGAAATTCTCATATATCAAACGATTCATTAATACACGTTTCTTTGAATATGAATATTTTATACTTTGCAAGTTGTTGTCTTGTATTTCATTATGTTTAAACCAATAATGAAATTCATGATAGTATAAACATTTCCCACTTCATGGATAGATATGAAATTTAACAAAAAAAAATTTTAAATGCCGCATGTATAAGATTTTCCTGAAATGTAAAAAAAAAAATCATACCAGATTTTGAAGAATTTGGCGCAAAAATATAGATATAAATAAATTTATTTCTTGACATACCATTTTGTCATGAAATATGCATTCATGACTACGAACTCTGTCTTTGTTCTTGATTTCTCTCACTGATGGTAACTCCGAACCAAAAAAAGTTGGGAGTGCAATTTCATTTTTCCCTTGTCAGAGTTGAAAGTGGTGTTGAATAAATGAATTATGATAAGGTGCAACAAATTATTGATATGTACTTTCAGTTTTTTGAATTTTTATTATTTTTTTAAAATTTGAAATGTTAATTGTGATACACATGTTTAGCGATAATTTAGTTGTTTTGAATTGAAATCGCCGAAAAAATTTCATGCACGTGATCCATTGTATGAAATATTTAATTCTTTGATATTTTAAATGTATGAGTACAGAGTATTGATTGTTCTAAACTGCATAATTTTTTTATATAATATTTTATTGGATAATTATCAATAATATATTTTTGAAGGAATTCTTACATAGTTCCGAAATGCATTATTAATTAGGGTGTTTCTAAATACACCACTAAATTCTCACAATACACCACCATTAAATTTAATTAAAAAATAAATACTTACTAATTTACTTAAACATTCTTTTTAATTTAAAAAATATTTATTAAAAAAAAGAACTAAAAATAAATAAATAAAAAACGGAAAATCTGACGTCCCCAATCCCATCTTCTTCCCCACCCAATTTTCTCTCACACACCTCCCTCCATATTTTTTCTGCAAATCCACAACCAATCCAGATGATACATGAATCGAACATAAAATTCAAAGTAATCAGATGTTGAATCTCCCTTGCACATTAGAAACACAAAAATGACCCAAACTCTATATAAATTCAAGATCTGTATCGCAAAATCAATCAACATTTTCTACACCAAGTTTGGAAGTTCGGAAAATAGAATTTCAGAAACTGATGCCGGTTCGGAAATAAATTATCGAAAAATTCAATTTGATTCATGATCGGCGTTGGGAAGAAGGGGCTGAATTGGCACCTGATGGAGGTTGAGACGAGCAGAGTAGTCAACAGTCATCGGCGTCGCGCGTTGATGTCGCTAGCGACGAGAAGAAGCCATAGTTTCATCCCAAAACTTCCATAGAACACTAACCTGGTACAATAAAGACTAATAACAATGAGAGAAAGTTGAAAACTCAATGAGGCGGAACAACATTTTATTGTTCACAACGCCTAGGAAAAAAAAAAGAATTAAGACTCTGTTCCAAGAATTGACAAAACATGCAAGCATTTACAGTTTACGATTCCCAGAAATTAGTTTTCTCTTCAATAGCCTTCTTTTCTCCGTTTTTTTAATTTATTTTAATTGAAGGTTAAAATTGGGAATTAATGTGTGGTGTATAAAGTAAAAAAAATGAAAAATTTAAGGAGATGGTGTATTTAGTAATGTGGTGTATATTGAAAATTTGATGGTGCAAATAGCAACACCTATTAATTATTTTTATTTACTTTGTTGGTAATGACAGTAAGTGGTTATTTAATATTTATTAATGTCCATTCTGGTCGGAAGAATAATTAAATGAAATGCAAGTGTGTAACGGTTTTTGAATGAACTATCAACTATGATAAAATGTGAAACTGGGGGTGACTAGTTATTTTTAATTGAAGTTGATAATATATAGACAGATTTTGGCGCAAAATTTAAATGCGACAGAAACTGTGTTTTATATATATATATATATATATATAGATTATATTAATATTTAAACTTATAATAAGATAACTGTATTGTATATAATATGTTGGAAAATTGGATTAATAAATGGAGTTTTGACTCATTTTATCCGATTTATTGTGACCGGGTTATTTAATTTTGGAAGAATTAAATACCGTACGATTGTTCTATGTTGTGAGTAGATAATCGTAGTATTTTTTATTTGCTCAAATCCGATTTTCGATGAGTGAGAAATAAGTGATTGAAGTTGGTCACACGATTGAGCATTTATGGTGTATGGGTAAATGTGCTTAAGGCATATTTAATTATCCCACATTGAATTCTTAACTAAGTTAAGATGTGTATTTAAGTGTTTTTAACACTTAAGTGTATTAATTAAGTGCACAAGGATATAGGCCATGAGCCCACACGTGCACTCACGCGCGCACCCGCCCGTGCCCGGCTCATCCCCGTCCTCAGATCTTGACAATTGGACTTTGGGCGTACGTGGGCCTCTGGGGCTTAGCCGTATCAGTTTTATAGTTTCTCATTTACTTTGTTTACATTGTAATTGTTCTACTTCTACTTCTTCTGTCTTGTACTTCAGTTGTAACGATTCCAGTAAAGTGTAATACCATACAACATAATATGTATATATATAGTTCATTAGTTTGTCTATTTGTGCATATATAATCGTTACTTTTGAATCTTAATCATTGATTTCTTGACTTTAATAAATCTCAATTTAATAGTTTTTTTACACCAAAACCAATAACAATGTTAGTTTAATAGATTCCAGTAAAGTGTAATACCATACAACATAATATGTATATATATAGTTCATTAGTTTGTCTGTTTGTGCATATATAATCGTTACTTTTGAATCTTAATCATTGATTTCTTGACTTTAATAATCTCAATTTAATAGTTTTTTTACACCAAAACCAATAACAATGTTAGTTTAATAATTGATACCGTTAATTTCATTTTACTTTTAATATGAGAAGTATTTATTTGACAAAAATTGCAATATAAAGAAATTATATTTTTAAAATTATAAAAATAGTATGCATTTTGAGGTCTAAATCGTATATCTCAAAAGTCTGGCTCGAGCTCAATTTGTTTAAGTACTCATGAGACAATTTGCGAGTCCAACTCGAGCTCGGATCGTTTAGCTACTCGCGTGACAGCTCGTTAAAAAGCTCGAGAACCTCACGAGCTGAGTTAGCTCGGGAGCTTGACGAGCCCAACTCGAGAAAATGGCGAGCTCATTTAGCAGGCTCGAGCTCAGCTCGTTTAACAAATGAGTCTGTCTCGAGCGAGCTTTGTTCAAGCCAATACTCGAGTATCTCGTGAGTAATTTGGCTCATTTACAACTATAATCTTACCTCATTAAATGCAACATTTAATGAACACGTCATGTCATAATTATCCCATTTTTTAAATTAAAAATGAGAAATATCAAATTTGAAGGATGAAATTTGAATAAAAATTTAGTATATGATTCTACAAATTAGAACCGATACTTTCAAAATAATATTTGTAAGAAAATATGTGAATAATTTATTTTGCTAATATAATTATATGTGTATATCAAAAATTATAATCTAGTTGCACGTTTTATCCGAAATTAAATAAGTTTTCTTTTTTGAGCAGGACCCTCTCATCTTAACTCATAATTACCTCCTTTTAATTTAATATTCTAAAAAAATCATTTGTAAATGACGAAATTTGAATATGGTGATAGTATATAATATTAACATTTAAGGCCGCTATATTCAAAATAATATTCATAAGAAAATATATAAATAATTTGTCTACTCGATAATTGTAGGTGTTTATCAAAAGTCATTGATTAGCCAGATATTATATCTGAAACAAGCACATTTGCGTGAGACAGTCTAACGAATTTCTTACGTTCGGCATATCTCTATTTAACCCATGAAATGTCCCTCTACTCTTCTTTTTTTCCCTTTTTAGTGTCCTTTTTCCCTTTCCATCTCATTTTTCTTTTTTTTTCAGTTTTTAACTTTTATCATTTTTTACAAATATATATTTAATTTTTTTGAACTAATTTATTTTTTTAAAATAAATATATACCTTAAAATGAAATTAATGAAACCTAAAATTAAACTGAATTAATTTAATTTTTTTATCCGTATGGGCTCATTACTGGACTCGATATAAAATAAAGATTTAAAAAAAACTGAAAAAAGAAAAAAAATCAGGTTTGTCAGATGCTTCATAAGTAATGATATTTCATTTCATTGCTAGTGATATTTTATTTCATACATGGTGATACTTATTGTCTAGAGGATCAACAAACATATTCAAAAAAAAATGAATGAACTAAATTAAAAGTCTACAGATTGATTTATGTAGAAGATAATTTATTTTTTTTAGCATGAGAAAACACTTCATAGTTTTTTTTTAAATAAAAAAAACTTCATAGTTGATGATACTTTGATGTGATTCTGTCATGCTTAAAAATATGAAAGAATACCAAAGTACGCAGAATCAAGAACGGAACACACGACGAACTTGTAAGGGTTTAATACGAATACCGGGACTCGATATATGACACGATTAGCGGAAGACTTTGAACTGAATTGGACTCGATATATGACTGTACTTAGACTCGATAAAAATAAACAAAGAAAATGAATTAAAAACAAAGATATAGGTGCTTAATTCGCTGAATTGAGCACTTATAGGCAAACTTAACGAACTGATCTTGGACGCTTGTTGAACTCGATCTAAACTTGGTGAATAGTTGTGATATGGACGAATTGATGAAGGATAGATGTCGTCGATGATGTTGGCGTGGTGTTGAAGTCGAATGAGTTGATTACATTAAAGCAAACCCCGTGGACACTTGATCCGCGAAACGTACTTCACTTGAAAATCTCCTTGATAGATGAATTGAACTCGGGGTGACACACCCTGTGTAAAACGATACACAAAAAGTCTCGCTATTTGAATTCTCTTCGTAGCAATCCAACCCTAGCTCCACAAGAGAACTAAAATGGGATTTAAAAATAAAACTTAAAAGTTGCAAGCTTCTAAGAATATTAATTTTTGAATGAAAACTAACAAAAGATATCAAGGGTTGATCAACCAAAGATCATGAGACAAAGAGAATTTTAACTCAAAATATCATTCAATGTCTAAATAATAATGAAACAAAGAATCCCCTTATATAGGTGAAGGGATGGACAAAAATTAGAGATAAAAAAACTACCTAAACTAGAATTCTAACTAGGAAAGAAGTTGTCATAATTAAAACTCTAATTACTTAACAAATAAGACCTTATAGAAAATCCCCTAATAATAAAAATGAAAATACATAAATAAATACCAAAAATAAAATAATAAAAATATAACTATGGATAAAATAAATCACAATGGACTTGGGCCTTCTAATTGGCATCTTGGGCTCTTCAAAGGGCTGATCCAACACGCCATCTTCATGGATCAACTCTATTAGGCTTCTTCTTCAATTGTCAACAAAGTGACAACTTTGGGGCTGCATTTAACTCCTTCTTCAAGGCTTGTCGATTCTTCATCATACTTCAATTCATGTTAAATGATACTTTGACACATAATTAGTAATATTTTACTTCATATATAGTGATACGTGATGTTTGGGGAATGGAATCAACAAACATATATATATATATATATAAATATATATATATATATAAAGAATATAAATTAATCAACTAAATTAAAACCCCATAGTATGATTTATGGAGAAAATAATTCATTTATTTTGTTCTTAGCATGTGAAAATAATTCATAATTAATGATACTTCAATTTATATTAAATGATATTTCGATATATAATTAATGATACTTTACTTCATAATGAGTGATATTTACTTTATACCTAGTGATACGCGCGTGGAAGCCACATGCCTGACTATTTTTGTAGATTTGAATGGATATTTTAGAATATTTTAGGTCATATTTGACACGTTTAACATAATAGACGTTAGGTAGTCTCATTCAAATTTTTGTTTGGGACTTTCTATTTGCACCATATTTTTTACTCTTTGCACCACAGTTTCTCTATATACCACTTTTTTTTACTCTTTGCACCACCAATATTCACTATAATACCCTTCCATATAAAATATGTTTTTTACTAAAAAAAAACTTAAAATCAGAAAATACAAACCTAAAATAAGTTTAAAAAAAACATAAAAACAGTTAAAAAAAAGAAGGGAAAACAGTAAAACGTAAAGAAGGGAACCGTGCCTTTTTTGTTCGACATTTTCACCACGGAGTTCAAAATCGGAGCTAAATCTAATTGTTCGAAGCTCGACAAGTTTGAAGCTACATTCATGGATCGATTTGGTGAGTTTGTGTTCCATTTTTGTTATTTCATACATTTTATTCGAAGCTATACAATTTTTGTTAAAAATTGTTGGGTCATTGTTTAAATTGAGTTTTCCAATAGTTTAAGATGCTAGGACAGGTTATTAGAATGATTACATGCTAATATGAGTTGATTGTAGTTAAAAAATTGAGGTTTATGTGGCGTGTTGGTGACTTGTTTTTGTTGTGCTCGTGTTTCTGTTCGGACTGGATATGCCGAGTTTTATGTTCTTGTTCGAAGTTGAGAAGTCAAACCCACCTTAGGCAAAATTTCAGATTAACTAGTGTTCGGTGTTTAGAAGCCGAACATGTGGGAACAATTCGAACTTCGAACTGAACTTGGAAGATTAGCTTACATGTGGTTCGAACTCAAGAGTTCGAACACAATGCATCAGAATTAACTTTGTTTTGTTCGGCGTTTAGAAGCCGAACATTTGTGAAATATTCGAACTACAAATTCCGAACCAAATTGAACTTGCTTGAGTTCGAACACAATGATGTAGTTCGAACTCAAGAGTTCGAACACAACGTATCAAAACTCTCTTTGTAGTTTGTACACCTCCCAGTTCAGTGGCTCAAAAACATAATTATCAGCTCTAAATCTATATTAATTGTGTGTGTGTGTGTGTGTTTGTATAGCATATATAGGCTGGTTGCAACTTTATGATAAAGCAAATAATATATTTTAAATGACATAGTTTGATATATACACCTTAAATTATAATCAGTATTCTAACTTTCATCATTGGAACTTGATTTAATTAATGTATTTATGTATTAGATTTTTTTTTTAGAAAATGGATTAGATTTAATTTTATTTTGTGGAGTAGAATGGAGAATAATATAATAATAGGGCGCTTGCTTTTTGTGAAAAATCAATTAAGTTGGAAACACTATAGTGCTTGAAAGAAATTAGTGAAAATTAATGCTTAGTTTGTTTATTGTTGTCCTTAATTATATGTCAAATGACGTCAATGGCTGAATTTGTTTAGAATATGATTTACTTCAAATTTGATTATTATGTTTTGATCTCTTATTTTGTTTTACTTAGTATAGTTTTAGTTCCATCATATCATTTCATACACATACTATCATTCAACATGTAGTATATATTCATCTATAAATAAATTAAATATATTCATCATTCAACGTTACTTTGTTCTTTGTGCAGCTGCAATATATAGGAGGAGACCAACCGCATCTGCGAGGCGGCAATTGGCACAGGAACAGTATCAAGCACAAGCCGATGAACAAGCCGAAGAAGAGATGAGGAATCAACAAGCTGAAGAAGAGATGAGGAATGAACAAGCCGAAGAAGAGATGAGGAATCAAATGCGTTACAAAGAAGCGGCGGGTAATGAGGGTAGCGACATGCCAAATGAGGAGGATGATGCAAACAATGAGGATGATGATGATGAGATATTAAGAGAGCCATTCCCTAGAGGGCCTATAGATACGTCTGTGTTGTGGAGCTTCAAGACACATGTTGCAGCGGCGATATGGAGAGGCGAAGAAAGAGAAGTTTTGAAGTGTCATTGCCTAACTGCTAAACTACTAAGGTGGCAGCCCGCAGGGGATTCTTTCGTCACATAGAAGACTTTAGTAAAGAAGTCTGGTTTGTTGTGGCTGAGGAAATTAGCATACAGAGCCCCGAATAGGAATCTAGTATTGGCCTTTGTAGAGTGGTGGCATCCTGAGACAAACTCATTTCACCTACCATTTGGTGAGATGAGTATTACATTAGAGGACGTATACTGTTTGACTGGTCTTAGTATTGAGGGTTGACCAGTTGAGTTTGCAGGGGAGGATGTTGCTGGTGGGCAACACATGGTACGTCGTTTGCTGGGAGTGTCGGCTGAAGAAGCTAATGTGGAAGTGAGTGACCGAGGTAGCTACATCAAATTAAAGTGGTTGCATAGTAGGTTCAGTGAGTTGGCGTCTAGTGAGGATGATTTGAGACAGTGTACACCGCGAGGGCGTTCTTGGTGTACATTCTAGGCTGTACACTATTCACGGATAAGACGGGTGATCGGATCACATGAAATTATCTCCGATTGTTCGAGGACCCCGATGAGTTTGAGGGTTATGCATGAGGGGTAGCTGTATTAGCTTTTCTATACAGACAGTTGGGAGTTGGCTCTCGGGTCAGGTGTAGACAGATGGTTGGTTTCCTGACTCTGCTGGAGGTAAATGAAAAATGTCTATTTTTTTATCATTTTTTATTCACTAAATGTGTTGTTTTCTTAATGTGTTGTCAATTCATACAAGCATGGATTTACGAGCATTTTCCTACACTTGGTCGACCACAACAAAATATCGACTATCGACCTGGACAACTTTTTGCAATGAGATGGTTGCAACAAGCGCATGGTGCAGTGTCTGAGGATGCAGTGAAGGCTTATACGTTGCACCTGGATACATTGAGAGCAGAGGATGTGAGTTTCTTCTATTTGGATATGATATAGTTTTATTCAAATATATGTACTAAGTTGAATTGTGCCTTTTGAATATTAGGTTGTCTGGGACCCGTATGTGAGGCTGTGAGATGGCAGTGAGCGACCCGAGGTGACCTTCTATGAAGGTTGTATCACAGCATGTGATATTGTGGAGCCATATCTCCCAGATCGGGTGTTGAGGCAGTTTGGATGGGTACAGACCATCCCACATCCTCTATTGGACCCTGTTGTCTTTAGACGGGGCAAGAAGCCCGGACAGTATCGTGTCGTATGAGGCATGCTTGCTTCCTTTTATGAGCAGTGGGAGAGTCATAAGTTGGCTCGAGAATGCCGAGGAAGAGTTGTCTATCCAGCTTGGGCGTGCTCTCCGATTACCAGTAGTGGTATGAGTCTATATCTCATCCTCGAGTCCAGCCTGAGGCCGCAGCTCCCATTGTAGACCCACCGACGACTGTTTCGCCTTGGGACGGGATTCAGTCAGCTATTGGATATCTTGAGCCAGTACTGACTCAGTGGAGAGCTCATGACCAGGACCTATCATTGCCGTATGTGATGTCTCAAGTGGAAGAAGCTTTCAAGGCGTTGCATTTTCATATAGGGCATGAGCAGGACGAGACACACTCTCATAGGGAACAGGAGCAGGGCAAGTCTTCTTCGAGACGAAGACGTAGATGACAGTAGTGTTTACCTTTATATTTATCTGTTATGTATTGGATACTTCTCTTCATTAGTATTAGTATTGAAGGTTCATGTTTATTTATGTATTAGTATTGGAGGTTTATGTTTATTTATGTTGTATTCGTATAGGGTATTGAAAGTTCGAACATTATACACTTGTTCGAGCTTTCAAATTAATCATGCTAGATCAACAATATGGTATCAAACAACTATTAACTATCACACTAGATAGCTTTTTAATTACCACATTAATAACACAAGTCAATATTATTAATATTACATGCATTCTTAAACTAAATAATCTCCAATATTCACAAACTAAATCCAGTTGCCCTAATAGGAATATGCAGTTTTATCAAATAAAAATCTAGCAAGAAAATCCCATATATTTTCTAGGAAAATGCAATAAAGTCATATAATATCTTTTTACTAAAATTCGCAGAAAAAATCCAATAATCATCAATGCTTGTAGCCCAAAAATCTTCACTATAAGTATGAATATATATTCTTCTATCAAGTGATGCACACACAATTAAAATGTCATAGCAAATGAAGTCCCTCACAATTTGCACCGTCAATACACTGTTCGAACTTAAAAGTTCGAACATTTAACATTTGTTCGAACTTTTAAGTTCGAACATTGAACACTTGTTCAAACTCCCAAGCTCGAATGGTTTACACTTGTTCGAACTTCCATGTTCGAACGTTTACAGACATGTTCGAACTTAAAAGTTCGAACATTATATACTTGTTCGATTTTCATTTTTCGAACATGTTGATTTTTTTCCCTTATTTTTTAAACCTAACATGATCACTCATTCATATACAAATACACAAATCAACTAAACAATATAAATTCCCAAATCAATGAAACGCATAGAAATCTTCAAATCTATATAATACTATTACAAAGTCTCTCAAACAAATAAATCAAGGACGAGTTACAAAATCTTCCCATCCAGCTGCGCAATCCATCCGGAAGTCCTTCCACTGAGCAGATATGGAGGGAAAAGGATGGTTCGGGTTCATGAAAACCTATAATAAAATGTTGCAGTACAATTATAATGAGAACAATAATATATACTTAGAAATTAAACAATCAACTAATTAAAACACGAACCTGAATGAAGTGATTGACGCGGTGTCCTTCTCCAATCTTGACATGGGCCATGCAAATACACTTCAGTTCCGCTGGAACCGATGACGATAAAGGCAAGAATGTAATGAGTGTTGGTTTTGTATACTAGAAGACTTGTCTTTGTATACTTTTCTGATAATATGATGATATGAAATAAAAGTTATTGCAGTCACTGTTTGCATTTAGATTATGTTCTATAATTGTTCTATGCAATGTTCCATATACTTACATTGTAGATGATATGGTGTGGGGAGTCACACGGTAAGATCATATCATTAGAACCTTGTATTGTATTAAAGAGCTCACGGCTTAGATGGTCCTGAACACACCATCGGTACACCGTAGAATAATCTGACAAGTTAGTCTATCTTGACTAACTGATTATTCTAGTACACTTATTAGTGTATTGAGGAGGATCACGATAGGATACTATTCTCTGTCTCTGACCCAGTTACTGAGAGAATAAAGATCCACAGAGTTCGGGTTCTGAACTCATGTGATATTGGCGAGCATATGTGTGCGTTGTTTATTACTTTGATTTATCAATGTGTGAGATCTTTTCGTAGATCGAATTCGATATCTTGGGTAATAACAATGCATACATGATGTCTCAAGCAGTATGCATGAGCACCGTGTCCTGGTGCGCCAGGTTGATGATGTTCTCTTGAGGAAACACAAGTTCATGTTGAAACCCTGCAGGTGGAATTTATTCCTTACATGATAAAGCTTGTGTGGTACTACTTAAGGTTTTAGATGTTAATTAATTATAGTTGTCAGAGGCTGACATAATTAATTAATGAACATTATATCTTAAACACGGGGAATGACTGGACTAAAGGAGAAAGCATATTCGCAAATATGTATTAAATTGGTAGGTCAGTTTTACTTCTTTAGTGGAATAAAAGTAAAACTTAATTTATTTAATTATATCCTAAGTCTATTGGATATTAGATATTAAATAAATTAGTGGGCCAATTTAATATTCTTCTAGATCCCTATTGTAGCCCAATATAACTGAAAGTGGACTGGATATAGAACTTGAGATAGAGGCCCAACCCAGTAGGGCTGGAGCATGAAATTTAGCCCCTCCCTATATATAAGGGAAGGGGGGGCACGAAATTTACATGATATTTATCATAAGAAATCAGCCCCTATTTGTCTCTCAAAGTTATCCACAGATTTCACAATTCTATCTAGTGGATTTCAGCCCACTCTGAATCTAGATACAGTCCGGGAATACAACAGAAGATCTTGGAGTAGAATATTGTGGTGGCCGATTTTATTGACATAAGTGGCGCCTATCATTGCTCATTCAACAACAAGATTAGATTTGTAATCTTGTCCACAGACCGTTTGTCGATTTGTAAATAGATTCGTTTTCTATGCCTTCCGTTTTATTAGAATCGAATCTGTTTTACATGCTATTTTATTAGACTGTGATAAACGTGCATGTTACATAAAATTATGATTTACATGAACATGTATTAATGAACAAGCAAATAGATCCTGCGGTGGTTTAATTCGAAAAAAACCCAATAGTGGTATCAGAGCCAGGTTTTGGCACTGTTCTAGGATTAATCCGAGCATGAATTCGATATATATATTTAAATTTGATGTTAAATTTATAGTTCTTAAATTTTTCAGATTTAAATATGCATATATGTCGATTTTTATGGTATTCAAGACTTGGAAGAATTTTGGATTGAATTCAAAAATTCTAGTTTTCAATTGTTGGAATTTTCGAACATGATGAGATATAGATTTGGGATGATATTTGATGTCTTCAAATTTCCAGATTTGTGTCTCATTATTTTCGAAAATTTGGTGATCAAATTTTCGAATTTGATGTGTTAAAAATTCCCTAATTTTGTGTTAAAATTTTCGAACACTATAATTAAATTTTGATGGATTTTTTATCAAAATCAAAATTTTCAGATTTAATTTGGATATGGTTCGAAATTTTTGGTGATTAGAATTGGATTTTGTGATTTTTGATGTATATCAAAAGTTACAAAATTTTAATCTAGATAGGTTTGAAATTAGAATTTTAAATTTGATAATTTTTGAAGTGGATCAAAATTTTCAGATTTTAATTCTTGAAAATTTCGAAACCTATAGCTATATTATTTGGAATAGTTTTTTGATTATTGTCAAAATTTCCAAATGTGAAATATAGTGTATTTTTCGATTTTTAATAAATTAATTTGGAGAAGATTTTGATGAAAATTAAATTTTCAGATTTATTTATTAGGATGGATCGAAATTTATGTATATTGGATTTAGATTTGATGTTATTTGATGTATATCTTGATTTACCTAATATTAATCTAGATAGATTTGAAAATAGAATTTTAAATTTGGAAGAATATGAAATGGATCAAATCTCCAATTTATTATTTGGATAATTTTGAAATCTATGGGATTAAATATTAGATAAGGTGGTTTTTGGATATATACAAATAATTATCAAAATCCAATTATGATAAGAATTTGATTTTGGATAGGATTTGGAAGATTTTGAAGAGGATCAAATCTTCAAACCTTATCCTTGAAGATTTAGATTCTTATGGATAATATTTGGATTAGATTTTTGATATATATCAATATATCCAATTATTATTTAATTAGGGTGGCTTGAAAATATTCAATAAATTTGGTGGATAATTATAAATAATTTTCATATTTATTTTAAGATATATTTTCAAAAATATCATGATTTAAATTGGTGGATAATTATTTTAATTTCCAATTTTTATCTTGTGGATAATATCGAATTAATTAATTTAATTAATTGTTAAATTCGATTATTTTTTAATATTCATGCATAGATATCATATGTTATTTTATGTGGATCATTTAATAAATGATTGTTGGATTTGTAGACTGTATTTGTTTGCAGGTTTACCAACTATCATGTCTCTTTTATTTTATGTGATGTATGTTTATGTTGAATGAATGTTGGTCGTATGCCAGTTTGGCTACGTGATTTTTATCCATGAGAAAATCCATGGATTAGGTCTAAGTTTTATTTTACGTTGTTTTAATGTAAATAGATATAAAACTGTTAGGCCGAGTTTTGAGTTGTAATTTTTATTCTAGCAATATTAGATTTTTCCTTTTGGAATAGATAGTCTGTATTGAACAAAGATCGAAGATCAACTCAAAGAAGGAAAGTAGTTCAGCACCAAGGTTCACCGGTTCACGTCCCGAAACCCTAAATGGAGCTAGGGTTTTCGGCGACGAACGGTGAAGGGACGGCGGCCACAAGCCTGTTCCGGAGCTGACTTTCCAGTTTTATCTCATCAATCAACATGAGATATAAGCCATGATAGTTGGATTATTATTATTGCTTATTATGTTGAAGCATGCAATGGATGTTTATCATTTTATGTTATGTTTGCATGTTCGATAATGGGATAAAATGAAACCTCAAACATAAATAATTATGTGGGAGAGATTCATACCAAAGTATGTAGAAATCTCATATGGTCTCCATTAGTATCTAGTTTAATTGAGAAGTGATGGGCATGCACATTGACATCGGTCTTCCTCCATATCGGATGTGTCATATCACAGATTTATCTAGAAATTAAATCTCCTAAATGGATAGCTGTAGAACACTATTAGAACTAACTGACTCCTCCATCTGGAGCGGTTAAATTCGAATAGTGATCTTGGTGCAAAGATAATGGTATGCACACTTAGATGTAATTTATTGATAAACGTCCACACGATCGTGGCTTATCAGTTAGACGATTACATGACCGTGTTTTTATCCGGCTATTAATTTGCTTGTTGTAAGGAAATTCAACTGGAGGCAAATTAAAGGTTTAACCTATTTAAAAATGAGATTTATAAATGTCCACACGATCGTGGCTTATAGAAATCATTTTTAAAGTGTCGGTGGAAAAGTATATAATTTTTATGAGGTTTTCGATTATATACTGTTTATCCTAAACGTGTTTTGTGACTGTACTGCATGTTTTAATTTCAGTTATTTCATATAATCAATGGCACTCTCCAATCTGTCCTCAATCCTCAAAGAAAACAAACTTGTCGGTGAAAACTATAATGACTGGATTCGTAACCTTAACTTGGTACTTGTTGCTGAGGGACACAAGTTTGTACTTGAAGAGGTTTGTCCTCAGATGCCAGATGAGGGTTCTGACGAAGCCCAAAAAGTTGCATATGATAAGTGGGTTAGGTCTAATGAGATAGCGCGCTGTTACATCTTGGCATCTATGTCAAGTGTGCTGCAACATCAACATGAGCCTATGAAAACCGCTTATGATATCATGTACAACCTTAGGCAGCTATTCGGTCATCAGAACCGCTCGGCACGCCATTTGGCAATGAAGAAACTAATGGATACGAGAATGTCTGACTCCACACCTATTAGAGATCACGTTCTCATGATGATGGGGTATTTATCTGAGATCGAGACCTTGGGTGGAGAGCTAGATGGCGATTCTCAAATCAACATTGTTCTTCATAGCTTGTCCTCGAAGTTTGAGCAGTTTAGGCTGAATTTTAACATGATTAAAAGGGATGTCAGCCTGACCGAACTACTCATAGACCTTCAGGCGGCTGAATTGCTCTAAAAGAGCAGTCCTGAGGCCCACATAGCTGAAAAAGGAGCGTCTTCTTCTGGTGGAAAAAGGAAGAAGAGAAACGCACCTAATAAGGCTGCAGATGAGGCGCCTAAGGCGAAGATTCCTCCCGAGGAATTCAAGTCGAAGACTAAGTGCTTCAAGTGCGGCCAACCAGGTCACTGGAAGGTGGCGTGTCCTAACAAGAAGAAGAAGAGAGGTACATCTCACACTCTGGTTGTAGAAACATGTTTAGCAACTTGTTCTACCCAGTCATGGGTAGTAGATACTGGAGCTACTGATCATGTTTGCATCTCTTTACAGGGGTTCCTGGTAAAAAGACAGCTGAGTGAGAATGAGATTACCGTCTACATGGGCAATGCTACAAGAGTGGCGGCTATTGCAGTGGGAGACGTTGTTTTACCTTTCAGTAGTGATAGAACTTTGGTTTTGAAAGATTGTCTTTATGTGCCTGGTTTTATGTGAAACTTAATTTCAGTTTCTAAATTGATTATGGATGGATATTATGTTTCTTTTGATAACAAAGTAGTTATCTTTAGTGGTAAATATTTTATCTGTTCTGGCACATTGGATGGACACTTATACTTTCTTAAACCAACTGAAAACACTACGCAAAGACAACTGTTGAATACTTCGATCATAAACCCTAACAAGAGAAAAGAACCTTCAGAATTAAATCAAACCTATCTTTGGCATCTAAGGTTAGGTCATATTAACCTTAAGAGGATACAAAGGCTTGTAAATGATGGACCATTGTCTTCTTTGGTACTGGAATCATTTCCTTTGTGTGAATCATGTTTGGAAGGTAAAATGACCAAGCGTAATTTCCAGTCAAAAGGAAATAGATCCGAAGGGATATTAGATTTGATTCACTCTGACCTGTGCGGCCCTATGTCAGTTCAAGCTTGAGGAGGGTTCGAGTATTTCATCACTCTCATTGATGATTACTCTAGATACGGTTATATCTACCTATTACGTCGCAAGTCTGAATGCTTTGAGAAATTCAAAGTGTTTAAGACAGAAGCGGAGAAACGAAAAGGCAGAAGTATCAAGTCACTACGTTCTGATCATGGTGGTGAGTACCTCTCGAGTGAATTTAGGGATTACATGGCAAAGAATGGGATTACCTCCCAGTTGACTGCACCGGGAACACCACAACAGAATGGTGTGGTGGAAAGAAGGAATCGTACACTATTAGAGATGGTTAGATCGATGATGAGTTATTCTGAGTTGCCCATTTCGTTCTGGGGATATGCCCTGGAAACAACAGCCTATATTCTTAACTTGGTTCCGTCAAAATCAGTTCCTTCTACGCCCACAGAATTATGGACTCGATGAAAGCCCAGTTTGAACCATATTCGGATTTGGGGTAGCCCTGCACATGTGTTGGATAAGGAAGCTGATAAGCTGGCTCCTCGTACTGATGTAAGGCTATTCGTTGGATATCCTAGAGGAACGAAAGGTGGTTTATTTTATAGTCCTAAGGATCAGAAGATCATTGTTAGCACCAATGCTCGATTCTTAAAGGAAGACTATGTGATAAACCACAAACCAAGGAGTCAATTCATCCTTGAGGAGTTAAGGGGAGGATCGAATCCTACACCAGTTGTACAAGAAGAGAAACCACCAAACACTGCACAACGTGTCACGGAAGTACAGGAACTGCCTCATCGTAGTGGGAGGGTTGTACACCAACCTAATAGATTCATTGGTCTGGGAGAGGCTTCAGATTTCCCAAAGGACTAAATGAATTGGATCCCAGGACCTATGACGAGGCAATTCGAGATAAAGATACAGATTTTTGGAAAACTGCAATGGAATCTGAGATTGGATCTATGGATCACAATCAAGTCTGGGAGCTCGTAGAACCACAAGATGGGATTAAACCCATTGGGTGTAAGTGGATCTACAAGCGCAAGAGAGGAGCTGACGGGAAGGTTGAAACCTTCAAAGCTAGATTGGTGGCGAAAGGGTACACTCAGAAAGAAGGGATCGATTATGAGGAAACTTTTTCACCGGTAGCCATTCTTAAGTCAATCCGGATTCTCTTGTCAATTGCCGCTCATTTAGATTATGAGATCTGGCAGATGGATGTCAAGACAGCTTTCCTAAATGGAAGTCTTGAAGAAAACATTCACATGAAACAACTAGAGGGATTTATTGTTAAAGGCCAAGCGCACTTGGTGTGCAAGCTTAAGAGATCCATTTATGGACTTAAGCAGGCATCGAGATCTTGGAATATCCGATTTGACGAGGTTATCCAGTCATATGGATTCGTGCAAAGTCCGGATGAGAGCTGTGTGTACAAGAAATGTGATAGAAATGTGGTGTCATTCCTCGTATTTTATGTTGATGACATCTTTCTTATTGGAAACAATAAGAAGGAGTTATCTAACATTAGGGTGTGGTTGTCCAAGCAGTTCGATATGAAGGATCTGGGTGAAGTCGGACATGTCATTGGCATCAAGATCATTCGAGATCGCCAGAAAAGGATGTTATGTCTATCCCAGGTGACTTATATCGATACAGTGCTAGCTAGGTTTAGCATGCAAGATTCCAAGAAAGGTTTTATACCTTACAGGCATGGAATTCATCTATCCAAGGAAATGTGTCCCCAAACACAGTCTGAGATGGAGGAAATGAAGAAAGTACCATATGCTTCGGTTGTGAGAAGTTTGATGTATGCTATGCTATGCACTAGGCCTGATATATGCTATGTCGTTGGCATGGTAAGCAGATATCAGTCTAACCCTGGATAAGGTCACTGGACTGCGGTCAAAAACATTCTCAAGTACCTTAAAAGGACTCGAGACTATATGTTGGTTTTCCGCTCTGATAGTCTAGTACCTTTGGATTATATGGACTCAGATTTTCAAACTGATAAAGATCAGAGTAAGTCTACCTCGGGCTATGTGTTTACATTAGGAGGTGGAGCCATTGCATGGAGGAGCATTAAACAGAAATGCATTGCGAATTCCAACATGGAAGCTGAATATGTAGCTGCCTCTGAGGCTGCAAAAGAGGTTGTCTGGCTCCGCGGGTTCCTATTGGGCTTGGGCGTGGTTCCTGGTTTACCTAAGACTATCACGATATACTGTGATAATTCTGGTGCAGTGGCAAACTCGAAGGAACCCAGAGCTCACAATGCAAGTAAGCACATTGAGAGAAAGTACCATCTTATACGAGAAATCGTTAAGAGAGGAGACGTGGTGGTGGTCAAGATTGCATCAGAGGACAACCTGGCTGATCCATTCAAGAAGAGCCTGCCGGCTAAGACCTTTGATGGTCACGTGGAGAAAATGGGAGTGAGATGCAGACCTAGGGGCGCAGTTTGAATCGATAGTTTTGATTGGAGAGTTAACCTGTTAGTTTTTATGCTTGAAAGACATGCTTCAAGTATAAGTGGGAGATTGTTGGTTTTTGTATACTAGAAGACTTGTCTTTGTATACTTTTCTAATGATATGATGATATGAAATGAAAGTTACTGCAGTCACTGTTTGCATTTAGATTATGTTCTATAATTTTTCTATGCAATGTTCCATATACTTACATTGTAGATGATATGGTGTGGGGAGTCACACGGTAAGATCATATCATTAGAACCTTGTATTGTATTAAAGAGCTCACGGCTTAGATGGTCCTGAACACACCATCGGTACACCGTAGAATAATCTGACAAGTTAGTCTATCTTGACTAACTGATTATTCTAGTACACTTATTAGTGTATTGAGGAGGATCACGATAGGATACTATTCTCTGTCTCTGACCCAGTTACTGAGAGAATAAAGATCCACAGAGTTCGGGTTCTGAACTCATGTGATATTGGCGAGCATATGTGTGCGTTGTTTATTACTTTGATTTATCAATGTGTGAGATCTTTTCGTAGATCGAATTCGATATCTTGGGTAATAACAATGCATACATGATGTCTCAAGCAGTATGCATGAGCACCGTGTCCTGGTGCGCCAGGTTGATGATGTTCTCTTGAGGAAACACAAGTTCATGTTGAAACCCTGCAGGTGGAATTTATTCCTTACATGATAAAGCTTGTGTGGTACTACTTAAGGTTTTAGATGTTAATTAATTATAGTTGTCAGAGGCTGACATAATTAATTAATGAACATTATATCTTAAACACGGGGAATGACTGGACTAAAGGAGAAAGCATATTCGCAAATATGTATTAAATTGGTAGGTCAGTTTTACTTCTTTAGTGGAATAAAAGTAAAACTTAATTTATTTAATTATATCCTAAGTTTATTGGATATTAGATATTAAATAAATTAGTGGGCCAATTTAATATTCTTCTAGATCCCTGTTGTAGCCCAATATAACTGAAAGTGGACTGGATATAGAACTTGAGATAGAGGCCCAACCCAGTAGGGCTGGAGCATGAAATTTCGCCCCTCCCTATATATAAGGGGAGGGGGGCACGAAATTTACATGATATTTATCATAAGAAATCAGCCCCTCTTTGTCTCTCAAAGTTATCCACAGATTTCACAATTCTATCTAGTGGATTTCAGCCCACTCTGAATCTAGATACAGTCCGGGAATACAACAGAAGATCTTGGAGTAGAATATTGTGGTGGCCGATTTTATTGACATAAGTGGCGCCTATCATTGCTCATTCAACAACAAGATTAGATTTGTAATCTTGTCCGCAGACCGTCTGTCGATTTGTAAGTAGATTCGTTTTCTATGTCTTCCACTTTATTAGAATCGAATCTGTTTTACATGCTATTTGATTAGACTGTGATAAACATGCATGTTACATAAAATTATGATTTGCATGAACATGTATTAATGAACAACCAAATAGATCATGTGGTGGTTTAATTCGTAAAAAGCCCAACAATGAGATAGCGGCCACCTAACGTCACTAGGGCAACCTTGTACACTGTTGCCACTACATGACCCAAATCAGGCAAAACAAACCAGTGTCTCGTGGGAGCTGTCAATTTATGAAAATTAAGTATTTTCAGCACCTTCTCCCTTCGTCTACAATCTAGGAAACACTTATGCCACATCTCTGGATTACTGTTGATCTCGTAGAAAAGGTCAGACCGGACACGTGACCAAGACTCCTGATCGCCAAGCACCAAGCCAGCAATTGCACAAAATCCGCAATGACCATCAGCATTCACATCCTGAGTCCTTGCCACATAGCCTCTAAATGATACTAGTATCTGATCAATGTACCCAATCCCCAAATGATATGATGCTTTAGGACGAATTGTCTTTTATTTCTGTGGCCTTGTGGTGAATGTTGCTTGTGAAAGCGATGTACTACACTCAAATGAGTCTGGGACTTGCGAACAACTATCATTGAACGAGTCAGTATACTCAAAAGCACTCTTCTCATGCTTCGTAGATGTATGAGCTTTGGTCTTTGTGACTTTCAGTCTACCACGAGTCTTAGTTTGCACGTCTGGTTCAACCATGGATGTGGTAGAAGGGGTAACAATTTACCTAAATCTCTTCAACATGAGCAATCTCTTAGACTCATCTGCTTGTGCAAACATGTTGTTTGCACAATTCAAAGTTTCAAACCAACGATTATCAACATCAGTAGCCACCACAATGTTCGCTCTTGTAGGTTCCATATCCAATTTTCTCCAGAACTTATCCACAGAATCTAAAGAGAAAGGCATGGATGACCGAACATGTTGATCGATCTCATGTGCACAAGGAAGACCGCACTTCGTTCTCATCACACAACCACATAGTAATGGGTCCATTCTATCTTTCCTAATACTCTTCATTTTCTCATGAATTTTATCTAATGCAGCAATAGAAATTGTACCTTGAAAGAATTGAAATATCGGAGACTTGTGGCGATGTTGTACCACATTAATACTCTTTTCAAACGATGCCTTTATTGCATTAAAAGAAGTCTCCAGCAGATCATGTATCTTCTCCCAACATCCTTCAAGATTGCATGTACTTGTCCCAAGAATCCTTTTCAATTTCGCATGGGCACCTTCGGCCCTGCAAAATCAATATAGTAAAAATTTGTTAGATATACAGTAGTAGTCGTTCGAATTAATATAGACTTGGTAATGCCACATTCAATAGTTTTGAATAAGAAATATAGAAATATACCTGCAAGTTGTGGTATTGTCAAAGTGCATCACTCGATTTGTCCAACAGCTTACAAATCTTTCTTTGTAAGGCACAATCTAATTGTTGATAGCATAACTCACAGCAGTGGGATTGGTGGCATAGTCTTCTTGAAACCTTCGAAGCATTTCCCCATAGCGTGCTTCAATCTCAGCAAGCACTACCAGATTCCATGCACTCAAGAAGGATTCCCATTGATCTTTAGTATGAAACCTTTTCTTACAATTGTATAACGCCCTAATTTCACTTTAATAGAAAAAGGCACGTTATCCATGCTTTTCATTAATAAAAATATTTTACTTGAAATACAGCGGAAGTTTTAAATCATAACTCGACATTTATTACATAAAATAAAGTCAAAAATAAATTAAATTCTTAATTATGCTTGACTACTTCACCACCATCATCACATCTTGCCCGCTACGCATCACCTGAGACAACACTTGAAAAGTAGATTTTGAGGTGAGTACTACTGATTCAGTGGGGAGTGTCCAATTATACAAGCTATATAAAATTAAACGAATAAATGAGAATAGTAAAAGTGTTCAGTCCGTAGACCAAACCATACAACCAGACATGCCATGCATATGCAGAGAATGAAATTCATACCTCTAGTTGGATTGCTCTACGGTTCTCTTATATTTTTGGGGTGGGAAAAGTGAAGGGTTTAGGCTACTATTTATACTAGTTTCTAGGGTGGAATCGTAGGAAAATAGGAGATCACATAGTTATCTTATTTTGCAGTTGATAAGGTGATAAAGAGATAAAAGGGTGGAGTTTTGATGAAGCCACGAAAAGCCTTGAAGAACTTAATCCGGAGCTGCAAATACGTGGTCCAATTACACGATTTCGAGCAATACAATTGCAAGGATTTTTCCAAGAATTTGTATGTAAGAAATTCGAAGATGACAAAGATGTTGAGAGCAATTCCAAAATTGTTACTTTGCTAGTAATTAAAGATTGGAGATCAAGGTTTAAAGAAGAGAACATGAAGAACTCGTCGAGTTGTGCATGCGTGCACGAGATCAGATTTTTGGCCCTTTAATTAATTTAATTATGGGGTTGATTTTATTTAGACTATAGTATTTATTTTATTTAATTAAGACTATAGTCAAATCAGATTTATTTAATTATTTGGGAGTAATTTTAATCCATAATAAGCATAGGTTTGACTAGAATTGTATTTAAGGCAATTTCCTACCTTGAATAGAATTCTAGCTTAGGGAACTTCCTAGTATAGTTAGAGATCCCTTTTGGATCAATTTTTAAGCCTTTTTTATGCTAAATTTCGTTCCCCATAGTATTATAAATAGGGGATCATTGTTACATTGATACTTTAAACTTTATTTGAATTATTAAGCTTTGCTTTCAATATTGTCTCAACCCCTTTTAATCTTTGTGAGTTTTGATTAACGAATTCATATTCTTGGAGCTAGCAACTTTAAGTCTTACTCAAGGGTATTGCTTAATCCACTTGAGGGATTAACCGGTATTCGCTATCCGAAGATGAACTTGGAGATTTCAACCTTGGATACGTTCGAGATTCAAGGAGGCTATCGGGTTGTGAATCACTTCATCAACACCACACGTCCATCATCATCTTCGACGACCTCCAAATCAGCCATCAACGTCCATATCACGGCAGCCCCCTTCAAGTCCGAATTCTACATCCGTTCGTTATATCTGTAAGTCCGTTCAAACACTAACATATCCTATCTTCTCCAAGCCCTTCTTCACCAACCTTCACATATGAAATTCTTCCAATTTCCAGCCCTATAAAACCATCCAATTCAGCCCCTTGAACCCTTGGTTTGTGTTATTTAATTTATGTCAAAGTTCTAGGTATTTTAATTGAGTCTTAGTCGTCTAGCTAATCGAGTATAGAATCCTTTCGTAATCGACGTAGTTTCTTTCCTAGCTTCCGCGTCTTTCCTGTCTCGTTGGTCATTGAGTCCCGGGTCATGATGGATGTGTGGTGTTGATGAAATAATTCACAACCCGATAGCCTCCTTGAATCTCGAACGTATCCAAGGTTGAAATCTCCAAGTTGATCTTCGGATAGCGAATACCGGTTAATCCCTCAAGTGGATTAAGCAATACCCTTGAGTAAGACTTAAAGTTGCTAGCTCCAAGAATATGAATTTGTTAATCAAAACTCACAAAGATTAAAAGGGGTTGAGACAATATTGAAAGCAAAGCTTAATAATTCAAATAAAGTCTAAAGTATCAATGTAACAATGATCCCCTATTTATAATACTATGGGGACGAAATTTAGCATCAAAAAGGCTTAAAAATTGATCCAAAAGGGATCTCTAACTATACTAGGAAGTTCCCTAAGCTAGAATTCTATTCAAGGTAGGAAATTGCCTTAAATACAATTCTAATCAAACCTATGCTTATTATGGATGAAAATTACTCCCAAATAATTAAATAAATCTGATTTGACTATAGTCTTAATTAAATAAAATAAATACTATAGTCTAAATAAAATCAACCCCATAATTAAATTAATTAAAGGGCTAAAAATCTGATCTCGTGCACGCACGCACAACTCGACGAGTTCTTCATGTTCTCTTCTTCAAACCTTGATCTCCAATATTTAATTACTAGCAAAGTAACAATTTTGGAATTGCTCTCAACATCTTTGTCATCTTCGAATTTTTTACATACAAATGCTTGGAAAAATCCTTGCAATTGTATTGCTCGAAATCGTGTAATTGGACCACGTATTTGCAGCTCCGGATTAAGTTCTTCAAGGCTTTCCGTGGCTTCATCATTCCCCTCCTCTTGAAAAGAATTCATCCTCGAATTCAAAGCTCCGAGATTAAAGACGAACACGAACTGGCCATCAAATTCTTTTTGCACAAGCTGCATAAAACACATCTTCATGAACATGAACGAGAACATTCCAATTGTGTTAATCATCCGAAACTCTAGCTCCATAGATTGCCTTGACATGGCATTCATGATCAAATCTGGTGGTACATCAACTTCTAATGGAATTTCTTTGACAACCTGTAAAATAAAGACATCACAAGAAAACGGTTGACAAAAAATGTTAGAACTCCATGGATCCGCCATGCTAGCTTGTTCAAGCTCTTCATGATCTTCAACCATTGCCTCACGGATATCATTCTCCTTTTCAAAACATGGTTGTATCTCCAACAACTCTTCAACTTCTTCGGCTTCCTCAACTGCTTCATGGATCTCCAAATTCACAATTTGTGGTTTATCCTCCATACAATCTTGAGGACTTGTCATTTCCATGGACAAAACATCCAAACTACAATCTTCTATATTTGTCTTCTCCGGATTAGTAATTTCGAGAATGGGCACCTCTTCATCGACATGAATGGAAACCGACTCTTCTTGATTACAATCGTCTTGAACTAACTCCTCCAAAACTGGCATCTTCTCATTGGTTGTTTCTATCATGTCCAACTCTGGCTTAGATTCTTCAACTATCTCATCTTCTAAGCACATAGAAACAAATGGTAATGAGATAAAAGGTACTTCAACGAAGTCTAGAATTTGTACCTTGGAAGTAGAATCGTCATGGGTGGCAACGCTCAACTCTACTTGAACCTCCTCTTTTGACTTCATCTCTAGTTTCTCTAGCCATTTTTCTATCCGGATGGCGTAATCCACCATGTCCTCCAACTCGTCGAAGCGGTACAATGCTAATCTTTCACGGATTGCCCTTCGTAGACCAGCTAGAAATCTATCCATGGTATCTTCTGGATATTCTTCTACATCAGCTCGCCTCATGGCTTCAATCATTTTGTTGTAGTAGTCATTTACACTTCGATCTCTTTGTCTAAGCTTGTATAGGTTTTCCTCCAACTCCCATTGGTAGTGGTCTGGAATGAAGCGTTTCCGCATCAAATCTTTCAACTCACGCCATGTGTCGATAGCTGGAAGGTGATCTCTGTGGCACCGGTCTTGCTGGAATCTCCACCATGTTGTTGCGTAGCCTTTAAACTTTGATGAAACTAGTTGCACTTTCTTTTTCTCGGGGAAGTCATAGCACTCAAAAAGTTTGTCTACTTTGCGTTCCCAATCCAAATAGGTGTCGGGATAGTATAGACCTTCAAACTCAGGTATGATCATGTTATTGTTACAGTAGAGATGGCGAGAATTTGGTGTGTAGGGAGTACGGGTGTATGGTGTATGAGTAGTGTATGGTGTATGGACCAGATGGTACATGGGTGCATATGTGTATGGTCCAGATGGTGTATATGAGTGTGAACAAATGGTGTATGTGGACTAGGATGAATTTTCGATCCCCTTGATGATGGTGGACAAAAATTTGAAGGAAGGAAGTGTATATGGAAGGTTTGGAAGGATTTGGATGAAAGAAAGCTAGAAAATGAAAGAATTAGATGTATTTTTGAAGTTCCCAAATAGAATAGGAATCCAAAAATAAATCCCAAAGATAGAAGGAAAGAAATAGGAAAGAAGAAAGAAAGAAAGATTAGGTAATTTGGAAAGTGTTACACAATTGTGACACAATCTAAATATCCTAATTGAACTAGACTCTAAAAGGAATGAACCAAAAATAAATTACAACTCAAAAGGAAACTACCAAAATAAAAATAAAACTTGGAAGGAAAGTTCTAAAAATAAAATATAACTCTAATGGAAATTACCAAAATAAAATAGAACTTGGAAGGAAAGTTCCAAAAATAAAATAAGTCTCTAATGGAAGGTACCAACTATAGAACTTGACTAGAAGGAAAATACCAACTATAGAAAAGTACTAAAAGAAAAGTACCAAAATTAAAACAAGACTCAAAAGGTAACACAATGAATATGCCTCTTTTCTCTTTTTTTTTTTTTAATTTTCGGATTTTATTTTATTTATTTTTTTATCCGAACAATTTTTTTTTTTCGGTTTTCCTTTTTTTTTAACCGTTTTTTTTTATTTTTTTTTTCAATGTACTCTAGCAATTACAACTCAATAAAATAAAAATAAAATGACACATATAATCAAACGTAGGATAAAAATGACACGTCGGATTGAACCACGACCAGCAGAGCTGACCTGGCTCTGATGCCAAAATATGATATGACCCTGGCCTCAATGACCAACGAGACACGAAAGATGCGGAAGCTAGGAAAGAAACTACGTCGATTACGAAAGGATTCTATACTCGATTAGCTAGACGACTAAGACTCAATTAAAATACCTAGAACTTTGACACAAATTAAATAACACAAACCAAGGGTTCAAGGGGCTGAATTGGATGGTTTTATAGGGCTGGAAATTGGAAGAATTTCATGTGTGAAGGTAGGTGAAGAAGGGCTTGGAGAAGATAGGATATGTTAGTGTTTGAACGGACTTACAGATATAACGAACGGATGTAGAATTCGGACTTGAAGGGGGCTGCCGTGATATGGACGTTGATGGCTGATTTGGAGGTCGTCGAAGATGATGATGGACGTGTGGTGTTGATGAAGTGATTCACAACCCGATAGCCTCCTTGAATCTCGAACGTATCCAAGGTTGAAATCTCCAAGTTGATCTTCGGATAGCGAATACCGGTTAATCCCTCAAGTGGATTAAGCAAAACTCACAAAGATTAAAAGGGGTTGAGACAATATTGAAAGCAAAGCTTAATAATTCAAATAAAGTCTAAAGTATCAATGTAACAATGATCCCCTATTTATAATACTATGGGGGACGAAATTTAGCATCAAAAAGGCTTAAAAATTGATCCAAAAGGGATCTCTAACTATACTAGAAAGTTCCCTAAACTATAATTCTATTCAAGGTAGGAAATTGCCTTAAATACAATTCTAGTCAAACCTATGCTTATTATGGATGAAAATTACTCCCAAATAATTAAATAAATCTGATTTGACTATAGTCTTAATTAAATAAAATAAATACTATAGTCTAAATAAAATCAACCCCATAATTAAATTAATTAAAGGGCCAAAAATCTGATCTCGTGCACGCATGCACAACTCGACGAGTTCTTCATGTTCTCTTCTTTAAACCTTGATCTCCAATCTTTAATTACTAGCAAAGTAATAATTTTGGAATTGCTCTCAACATCTTTGTCATCTTCGAATTTCTTACATACAAATGCTTGGAAAAATCCTTGCAATTGTATTGCTCGAAATCGTGTAATTGGACCACGTATTTGCACCTCCGGATTAAGTTCTTCAAGGCTTTTCGTGGCTTCATCAAGTTTTGAATTTTAAATTTATCTGCATATCCACAACCGTGGGGAAAAAGGAGAAAAAAGTTTGGAATTTAGCTTAGGAATTCTCCACCAATCTTATATCTATGGAGTTCTAACTTTATAACTTTATCATAATAATAATAATAATAATAATAATAATAATAATAATAATAATAATAATAATAAATTTTATTAATCAAAAGTTGAATTACAAAAATGTGAATTCTAGAAAATATATAATCTAGCTTGCTCTATCATTTCTAAGTATCACTAGCTTTGTTTCTTCTGTCTCTTATTTGAATTGGTCTCAATGCTTAGTCCTCTATTTGAATCTCCTAGTTCTCTTCCAAAGACCTTACCTCTCCATTCATCCATAAGGTGGAGCATGAATTTTTCAAAATTTATTGTTTCCCTAAACCCTGGAGTATATTCCAAAATTTCTTTAGCAATCTCCTTAGCTAAGGGCTTCAATAACTTGGGTATAGCTACACCGACTATTTCAGTAGCTATCATAGGGTCGAATTATATCTTATCTTTCTTAATTTTCCTCCATATCCTGTAGATTCTCATCAATTGTCTTTCTACTCCTATTGTTTCATCCCATTGAAATTCCCATAGATCATCAATAAATCTGGCTTTGCAGGTTCTAATATGTTTTTCTACTAACAAAGTTAGTTGGTGTCTTTCTATCACAATCTTGTGCTCCTTGCAAGCTTTAATCATCTGGAAAAATTACAATCTTAAAGTAAATCTCGAGGACTATCAAAACATTTTATCATAAAACATAATTTCCATATAATCATAAACTTAACATGAAATCAAAATTTTAACTTGTACCTCTTCTCGGAGCGATGCGGCGGATGTGATGATGGTCAATACTTACTTGCTTGCATTTTTTTTTCAGTATGCAGGAAAGTAGACCTTTCTCTGATACCACTCTGTAATGCCCCAATTTCACTTTAATAGAAAAAGACACGTTATCCATGCTTTTCATTAATAAAAATATTTTACTTGAAATACAGCGGAAGTTTCAAAGCATAACTCGACATTTATTACATAAAATAAAGTCAAAAATAAATTAAATCCTTAATTATGCTTGACTACTTGACTACCATCATCACATCTTGCCCGCTACGCATCACCCGAGACAACACCTGAAAAGATAAGTAGATTTTGAGGTGAGTACTACTGACTCAGTGGGGAGTGTCCAATTATTCAAGCTATATAAAATTAAACGAGTAAATGAGAATAGTAAAAGTGTTCAGTCCGTAGACCAAACCATATAGCCCGTAGGCCCTATCTTGTTTAGCCCGAAGGCCCTGTCTCATTTAGCCCGGAGGCCCATTTTCATCTTTAGCCCGAAGGCCCATTCTCGTTTAGCCCGGAGGCCCATGCTTGCTTAGCCCGAAAGCCCATGCCTGTGTCATCACATACTCGATAATAAAATATAGAGAGAATAATCAGGACAAGATCACGTAAAACCCCACCTTGACCTTGACCTCGATATTAACCGATTAAGTCATGCGCGCCCTATAATTAATTATCTTAAATTAATACATTGCATAACAATAATGTAATAAACTATGCATGATTTTTAATCTATGATGCATGCTTAATTACATAGTGACATATTTCTTTAATTCATTTATTTATTTAACTAAAAAAAATACATACATACAAATATATATATATATATATATATATATGAATACACACGTTACCTATATATATAAAAGTAATCATGCATCAATCTTTACTACTACACACACAACCACATGCATATATTATAGATATATACGTACAATCAGACACATGTATATATTATATTAACAGTACAACTCTTAATCTCTTATATTATATGTATATATATACGCACAGACATATATTATATATACCAAACAAACACACATATTATATATATATATATGTAAACGTACATCAAACACACACATATACATATATATTATCCAGTCACACACACAAAGCCAAAATATGCAGGCAAAAGAGACAATTTCTGGTGGCTAATAAATGAAAACATGACACGGCCCCACCTATCTTTATTATTAAAAACCCTCTGCCATCAAAATATTTTAATACACAAATCATTCATCTCTCTCTCTCTCTCTCTCTCTCTCTCTCTCTCTGCTACACCCACGAGAACAACCAGACATGCCATGCATATGCAGATAATGAAATTCATACCTCTAGTTGGATTGCTCTACAGTTCTCTTATATTTTTGGGGTGGGAAAAGTGAAGGGTTTAGGCTACTATTTATACTAGTTTCTAAGGTAGAATCGTAGGAAAATAGGAGATCACATAGTTATCTTATTTTGCAGTTGATAAGGTGATAAAGAGATAAAAGGGTGGAGTTTTGAATTTTAAATTTATATGCATATCCACAACCGTGGGGAAAAGGGAGAAAAGAGTTATGAAATTTCTAGAATCTGGGCCTCAACACTTGGGCTTGGAAAGGGAAAAGTCTGGGCTCCAAATACTTCTAGTGGGCTAGAGAAAAATTACAACCCATTAAGCACTCCAAATCAAATGCATGCTCTTGCTATGAAATAAACATGGTATAAAATAAATTCATGCTTAAAAAAAAATTACCTATGCGCGACTTATTAGACTTAAACGATTAATATCACACATAAAAAAATAAATAAATCAAATATTAAAAAAATGTAGCAATTTAAATATAATTAGAAAACTGGGTCGCTACAAATTGGCAGTGATGTTCTTATTTATATGTCACCTACATAAAAAATGATGGGCGGTGGGAAACGTCACCTCTATGGCATTCATCAATGTTCGTTCCCCATCCGTCACAATTATACTAAGTAATGTGCTTTGGTCCATCAGCCCTTTAAGAACAGTGAGCGCCCAAATGTAGTTATCTTTCTTCTCAGCCTCCAAATAGGCGCATGCAATAGAGAACGTCATGCTTGTTAAGGTAACACCGACTATTTTGAACAAAGGTAATCTGTATCTGTTCGTCTTGTACGTACAGTCCATTAATAACACTCCAGGAACAGCTCTAAGTAGATTCACGCTTGTTGGGTGCGCGCAGAACATATCCTTGACGGTGTCAGTCTGTGGACACCGCCTCGTATACTAGTAATAACCATGTTCCTCCAGTTTACCCAACAAATACTGCATTTGGGATCGACCAGCATGCTCCACATATTTATTCCTATTGCGCACATTATAAATTGTCTTTATCGTGGACTTGTTATTGGAAAAACTTCTCTGAATTGCAGCCAATATTTGCTTCAGTCGTGTATGTGAACTCGATAAACTAGCCACCAACTTCTTCTCGTCCGATGTCAGTCGATCGGCGTATGCATGTCCTTCTGAATATTGTGCTTGTGGGTGATTGTGAACACCACAAGCAACTTCTAACATCCTTTGATTAAACTCGGAGATAATGCCCCTCCAAACAAAACGGACATCCAATTCTCTTCGAGCCAGTCTCCCTCGAACTCGTTTTTGAATTCTTGCTCTCTTTTCCCTCTTTCCCTTCTTCCAAAACTTCATCATCCTCCAAACTTCGTTTTATGTAATCACATTCTGTTGGAAACTTCTTCTTAATCACACGGGGATAACCACCTCGTTCACATGCTAATACCAACCGATGAATCCTAGTATCACTCCCAGCTTCTGAGCGTCGCACAATAACAACAATACCAACTAGAATAGCTCTCTCACGAACCCAACTGATCAAACTCTCACAAGAATCAAATAATTCCATAGTTTGGAATATGGTTGTAAAATCAGGAACCAACTTTGTATTGATTGGGCCAATAACACTGCTCTCAGTTCGATCCTATTCCAAATAAAACAACATTACAAACTTCATCAAAAAATTGTCAAGTCATGTTCGAGTGTACAACTTTGAACATTCTACATAGTGTTCGAACTTTCAAGTTCGAACAACACTTGTGTGTTCAAACTTAAAAGTTCGAACAACCCTGTTATGTTCGATCTTTGTTGTTCGAACGCAATGAAGAATGTTCAAACTATAAGTTCCGTACAAAACGCGAAAACAGGTTTAAAAAATCCGCGAAAACTCATAATTCAATCGGTACAAACTAATCAAAATGACTTACATTACTATGTTCTTCTTCATTTTCATCCCACATTGTATCTCTTTTCATTTTTTCCACCAAAATTGCACTACTACAACCTAGGTTCTTGAGTTCCAATTGTGTTCAAATGTGTTCTAGGTTTTTTTCGATGTTAATAGGTATAAATCTGATATTTTCTATTGTTTTATTTTTTATTTTTTATTATTTTATTTTGTGGTTGTAACGCCTCAACTTCACTTTAATAGAAAAAGGCAACGTTATCCATGCTTTTCATTAATAAAATTATTTTACTTGAAATACATCGGAAGTTTCAAAGCATAACTTGATATTTATTACATAAAATAACGTCAAAAATAAATTAAATCTTTAATTATGCTTGACTACTTGACTACCATCATCAACACAACACCTGAAAAGATAAGTAGATTTTGGGGTGAGTACTACTGACTCAGTGGGGAGTGTCCAATTATTCAAGCTATATATCAAACAGAATAATATGCAAATCATAAACTTGTGTTCAGTCCGTAGACCAAACCATGTAGCCCGGAGGCTCTGCGTGATATCTCGAAAGCTCTGCGTGATAGCCCGTAGGCTCTGCGTGATAACCCGTAAGCTCTTGTTATGCTGTGACATCACATATATTCGGTAAAATATATAGAGAGGATAATAGGGACAGAATCAACGTAAAACCCCACCTTAACCTTGACCTTGATATAAATCAATTAAGTCATGCGCGCCTCACCTATAAATTATTTATCTTAAATTAATGCAGTGCATAACATGGTGTAATTAAATCATGCGTGAATTCAAACCATGATGCATGCTTTAAAACAACGATCATATGTATATTATATATATATATATATATATATTATCTATCATTCACATACAACTCACAAATACATGTGTGTATATATATATATATATAGTATGCCATGATATGTGTTTGAAATGATAAAAAATTAATGCATGATTAATGATGAAACCATGACACGTAATTGTACACACACACACACACACACACACACATATATATATATATATATATATATATTATGCTAGGATTTGAAAACCAAACTAATATATGACTCAAATGCCTCTCAACTTCAATTTCAGCTCTCGGCCCATTAACAATTAAAAACTTGTAGCCCATCTTCACAAACCAACCCACTTTCATTATCTTTTAAAATAAATACACCAACACCACACTTTCTCCCCCCATGGTTTACGTGAACTAGCATATCCAAAAATCATCTTCCCTCACCCCTTATTTACGAAGACAGACCTGCAAAACAAAGCATTAACATAAAAACAACTTTTACCCTTCTTTTGCTTCATTTCTTCATGTGAATAGTAACATAAATAATTCAACACTATTTCACTCCATCTTCTTCGCCGGAACTACATGTATCTTGCCAACGACTGCTACCTACTACCCAAAACCTCAGTAGAGAGCAATGGTCGACAAAAAGCCCAATAGGGACAGCAACAAAAAAAATCAACTTCGCTCGCTAAAATGCCGTCATGCTTCACCGGGTGCCAACTCAACCACGCCGATGCTAGAAATCATCATTGTCGAGAGTTGCTACTCTACAAACTACCAGCCCTCACTCACTCTTCCACACCCATCCAAAATGACTATGCAAATGCTATGCAATGTGATGCACATGTGAAGCAATAAATCTAAAAGAAATTTTATACCTTCAGATCGAACCTTGAAACTTGAAGAAGAAGAAATAAAATTATTGTCTTTTCCTTTCGTCTCTTTGGTGTGAGTAATAGAAGGATATGAACTCTTTATTTATAGTAGTAGGTTAGGATTTAGGGTTAGATTTCGTGGCTATCAAGAGAACAAGTTGATAAGATCAAATAGTGATAAGTCTTGGAGAGTTTGAAATATATCAAAATTCCTGCTACTCGAATTCATGGAGGAAGAAGGAAAATTTCCAAAACTTGGGCTCAACATTGGGCTTATAAAGACTTGGGCTCCAAATAATTCAAATGGGCTTGAAATAAACTTAGGATAAAGTAAAATGCAACCAATTAGACACAAAAATTAAATGCATGATCATGCTATGAAATTACTATATACTAAAATGAATTCATGCTTATAAATTACTTAGGCGCGGCTTATTAGACTTAATCAATTAATATCACATAAATAAATAAAAAGATTTAAAAAAAAAAGAAAAAAAAATTTAGGGAAAGAACGTAGCCATAAAAATAAATCGGGTCGCTACAGTGGTGCATTGAGTAAAAAAAAGTGGTACAAGAAAGTAATTGAAAGGTATTTCAGCCAATTCATAATTATTTTATTTTTACTTTTTTATTTTAATGGTGTAAAGAGTAAATATGGGAGTGAAAACAGAAATTCTCTTTTTTCTTATCTAAAAAAGCAAAAGTTATGCACCAATTAATTAAATAAATAAAATGAAAAGTGGATGACATGTGTCGGCCGTAGGATGAGTGGTGGAATTTACCTAATATGGGTGGGTGGGTTAAAGTTGGAAAAGGGACACCGACCGCTTCTGCAAAATTTAGCAGTAATAAAAACTGCCCTACTCTCTCTCATCGGCAAACATCAGTCAACCGTTGTCGTTGTGCTCACCTCCAATTATGTATGTGATGATTTTGGAATACCCCAACAATCGATTTCAAATTTCTCATCTTTTTATTTCGATTATTATTCATGTTATAATTCTCTAAATTTTGGATTTTGATTAATAGGAGTAGAAAGCATTCTGTAAACCGACCTCCGACGCCGGATGTTCGGGATGATGACGATGGTGTTCGATCCAATGAGCCCACGTTTCATGAGCTCGCCAACGTCAAGGTCTCTCTCTCTCTCTCTCTCTCTCTTTATTTTTATTATTGAAATAATGAATTGGTAACTTGATTTTATGGCGTTTAGTTGATAGAGAGTGGAGAGAAGGAGCGGTTGATGGAATTGGCGAGGGAGAGGCTGGTTGAGTGTGGATGGAAGGATGAAATGAAAGCTCTTTGCTGGTATATCTTTAATAAAAAAAATGTTGCCTTTTCTGCTGCTGATAGGTCTTTTTTTATCAAAGTGAATCACTGAATTATGAACTACCTTTAATCTAATCAATAATTTTGGTGTTCATGGAATTGATAACTTAAACCTTCTTGTTTTAGCCTTTTCTTTCCCTTGGTTTTTTTATATTATCTAGAAATTCTTGATTTCTGGAGGAAAAATACTTTCTTGGTGATTCAAAATCTATGTTTACATTTAATTACTGTAGACTTATTGCATGTATAATCTCAATTCTAGGATGGCCAAAAATATGACTTTTTCCAAGTTTGTGGAAAGAGTTACCTAAGTTTGTGAGCATTAGAATGCAAATGCCTAAGAGAGATGAGACTAATGGTAGATGCCCTTGAAATTCCTAAACCATCAACTGGCATTGTTCTCAAAGAGCTCTACATATAATATTGGCTCACCCCCCCCCCCCGAGTTCATTCACCTGCTTATAAATGAGAATACAAAACTTTTATCTGTGTCCTACAGCACAAGTGAATTGGTTTATTTGAAATTTACTTGTGACACCTGATGACCTAGTTGGTATCCGATCCTATTTCTATGCATTGTGTGAACTTGAAAACTTTGGGTCAAACTTACTTGGAGTATCAATGTTGTGTTTGAACATAATCAGGATGATTGTTACTTGGATTGCTGTTCTTGACCTTTTCACCTTCTTGGCAATATATTGTTCATACATGCTCATCACAATATGTTCTGTGTTATTCGTTGTTAGACCAACATCCTTTTTCTTGCAGTTTTTCCTTGCAAGTAAGTTATGTGTTAAGCCCTAGTACATAAGCCTTTGAGACATTCTCACATCTGGGGTGTCAATGCTGGTTGCACCCATATTCTTTCCACCTTTTCTTTTAGGCATGAAATTTTGATTCGGCAGTATACATTTTTAGGGCAGTTGTGAAGAAGAATGGGAGAGATAATGTCACTGTGGATGATCTCGTTCGTGCAATTACCCCAAAAGGCAGAGGTAATAAGCACACTCATCCCTTTTTTGATCATCTTTCAATACTAGTCTCGAATATCGACACGAAATGACTTTCATCAGACACAAAGTTGTATCAAAAGTTGATTGGATTCCCGTGTATATCTATTCATTGTGCTTCCTTGGCTTTAAGTGGCTTCTTTACCTTATCCTTCCTAGTAAACATATATTAAAACGATGGCGAACAAGATCATTCTCTCTTCTGTTTGCCCCCCAGCAGCATTTCTAAGAAGTTTTAGATGTCTCATCATCTCCCACCTATTTTTTTCCAAAATCTACATTTTCAATTTGTAACTCATTCTTGAATATTGCAGCTTCAATACCAGATTCAGTGAAAGCTGAGCTTCTGCAGAAGATCCGAACCTTTATGGTTTCTGTTGCTCATTGATGGAGCAAAGAGGAAGTATGAGCAGATCATTTGTTATGTGGAAAAGAAATGTTTCACATCCACACACGTCATCTTTGTCCAACATATTTATGTCCTGTAACTCTTTACATTAAATTTATTAAGCTTTATGTGCAGTTGTATGATTATTGTTTATCTTCAGCAAAGGATACATTTGCGCTCATTTGAGTGACCTTCCAAGGAGTAGGTTAGGACTCTTTACATTTGCAGTAGTCTTTCGATCATTACATTTATAACGTCAAGCAAATTCCGGTAGAACAATATAAATTTAGGCTCTACAACCAAATATTTATGCTCAAGCACGTTAATTAGTAGAACCATATATAAATTCGTCATAAAATTATATAGTCACACACATGTAAATTAGTATTCCAAATAGAAAAGGAGACGATCTTTACACAAAAAATAGACGATTCGCAGTGGAAACTGTTACTTCCAACTTGGTCATGCGAAGAAACTCACAAAGTGCAAACTGCAAATTACAACATGCATCTGGTCATACCACAACAAACGAGGCGATTTCACAAGCATGCATACATGTCCCATTGTCAGATTACAAATTAAATGATGGTGAAGCTACATGCATCTTCACCAAAATACGGTTACTTTCCGTTTTGCTACAGACAAGACAGTCCTATACCTAAGAATAACTCACAACCAGATTCGCCTCCCAAGCTTGCGCTCCATGGAAAATCTCTGGAAATCGCACAAGATGCTCCACCAAAACTACAGCATACACACCCCATCGTACAATTGCTTATGCTGAGCTGGGAGTAACGTCACCAAGAACAACTCACACACCGGCCTGCTCACAGAGATCCATCAGATCCAAGGTCTGCAACACCGCATAAAGTCAAGACCATCAGCTTCGCCCACACACGGATAAAGGGTGAAAAGGAGAAACCCCAAAAAGAAAGGAAAGGAAAGTGACAACACAGTAATTTACCTCAGGTATAGAAAGCTCAAGACGAAACTTGGGACCATCATAGTGATGCAAGACTGGCCTAAAAGCGTCTTCCTCAAGAGGTTTACAGAGTTTCCTTACACGAATTCTCACCTAATTGACCATAAGTGATGGCAGGTCAACAAGTCAGAAAACATACTACAAATACGTAAGCCTGCAAAAGAGAGTGATTGTAATAAAATAAATCAATATTCCACCTGAGCCGGGAACCTTGATTCGCCTTTGCACTTTTTATCTTCCCAAGCAGTAGGATCAATGTTAGAACCCCCAAAACTTGCTGCCTAAGCATGAAAGTAGTTCCAAAGGAGTTAAATAAATCTCGAGACCAAGAAAGATGAAACCAGTCAAAGCTGAAGTAAGGTATATGGAAATCGTATAATCCCATGCTTGCTCATATAACTAGAATAATATTTCGATGCTTATTAACAGTTAGATCATTATAACTCCCTCAACTTTTCCCTGGAAGCAGTGATTCATAAAAAAGTCTAAATTAAACTGCGTACCAACTTTAAAATAAAATTGCAACTACCTCAAAAATACCATGCAGCTGGTGAGTGGTGTAATTGTAGAGGAACAGAGGTAAACCAGGAGTTATGGCCCTCACAGAATCTCTATATCTTGGTGGCAAGCCTACAAAAGAAATGGACAGTTATTTACGTTGATAACAACAAAAAGACAAAGAGTAGGCATAAGAAGCAATTATAATACTCAAAAGAAAATAACTATGGGTTTACTTGACATGTTCAATAAGAAAAAAGAAAGTACATGTGGAAGCACAACGATTGTGTCAAAAAATAAATAGACTAAAGGTATCACATCACTTGGACAGTTGGAGTCACAGCATATATATTAACCCTCTCTAAGTTCGTACAGATAGTTTTCCATAATTTGTGTCTGGGTGGGATGGGGTGGGGTGGGGGTTTAGAACAAGAACATTTGTCACTTTTAGGGCTAACATTTCCTTGGTAAGAACTTACTCCTTTTTGCTACTGTTCCAGGAGACCTGTGTTCAATATTCAATTATTAAAGCCACATCAATTATTCCATGTGAGGTCTATATCATCCACTTTGAAGGCATCATAACAACCTCTTAACATACACTTCCAGCAAAAGCATTTAGGTCTAACATGCCTCCTGCTATAGATAACATGACTCGAAAGTTTTACATCAATTTTCCAAGTTTAATCAATAAGCTAAAGCAGTGGTGAAGAGAGGCAATTGGATATAAGTACCAAAGAGTTGTCTCTTCAAATCCTCCTGCATAGTGTCATTATTGCAGACAAATATATATCCACCAAGAACCTCATTCCTTGGGAGCATCTCAGCTGCAGGCAAGGTCTTAAACCTTTTGTCAATTGCATTACTTGAATTTGTGCCGTCCTCCTTACTGTTAGTGTTGTTGTTGTTGTTGAACTCCTTGCTGGGGTTGTTGCTGCTATACTTGCTTCCAGCGATGTTTCCCACAGAGTTGAGATTTGGATTCTGATAAACTGCATTCATATTGTAAATACCTTTCCTCAGGGAGCTTTTGTTTAGATTGTCATTCAACTTGGATTCCAAGTTTAGCATGTTAAAGTTAAAATTTTCAAACTTATTGTCTTCCTGATATCCCAAATTATCCATGGCTCTCATGTCTGCAGGACCCTTTGAGAGATCAAGATTGATCCTTCGCTCAACCTTTGACCTAGTCTGCTCAGCCAATCTGGAAGCAGCCACAAACCATTTGTGATCCTCAGACACTTTTGATTGTCCTCGGAGCTCATCACCCAGTTGCCAAAAGCTGTGAATATTCTCCATGCTGCAAAAAAACCTATACACAAATGTGCAATCAAAATATTAACAGATATCTCAGCTGAAAAGATAACCCAGATAACCATCTAAATTCATGCCCTAAAAAAAAAAGGAAGTAATTAAGAGAAAAAATACATTCAGCAAGTTAAAAGTCCAAAAAAGATAAATCTCCAAACTTACTTAGGACTACAACTACTAAAGTTCAGCTACAAAGAAGAAAGAAGAATTTTGCGAAAGTGTTTCACAGAACCTAACGAACTTAGTTGAATAGTTTCAAGATTTTATGTTTGGACTGCTGGTCTACTTAATAACTGGACCAACCAAAACATTTAATTGAACAATAAAAAGCAGTCCTCCAAGACAACCATTTTGTATTAGTAACTAAACATACTATGGCATAGTAACAGGCTCCATGGTGAAACTATGAAAAGCAGGTCTGATAAAACTAGAAGACAACATAAAATACATAATTACTCATTCAAACTACATATACTGGGACAGAGGAATTGAAGTTTCAACAGGTCTCATATGCTGTACTTCACACAAAAAAGCATAAACCCAACAACAGATGATCAATGATGAACACAAAACTGCCAAGATTTCAAAGATGCAGAAATGCACAATTACATTTGAAAAATTAACCACGAAAAAAAAAATTATATCCCACCCATTTTCTCAAAAAACTAATTCTTCAGTCTGAAAATTTCACAAAACCAAGAGCAGCACTCAGGATTAAGAATCGACGAAAGGAAATGTCAAATATAATGAAATTTCCAGGTAGCTTAATCAAAGTTGACCTCCATTACAGAAAATCAAGCCCTAGCCAAATAATTGCACAATTCATATAATGCCGATCCAACTAAATGTACTAATACATGATTAACAAAGAAACTGCAAATGCACAATTTAGAACTGAGAAAGTTCGACATCATCTCTCACTCACCAAGCAAAATCGCTCCAACTAAATTAGCAGTATTCAATGAGCTTAATTATGTTCAAAATGAAGAAAGTAAATGGATTGGATTCAGCGGATAATCCAGCACAAAACAAAAAAGAAAAATATATATTCGCCAGCTAGAAATAAACCCTAGATTTGTGGATCCAAAGCTGAAACTAAAGCTAGAGAGAGAAAGTGCGCACCTTTTATTCTTCGGCTATGAATTACCTGAAGGAAGATGCTTCAGACCGAAACAAGGACGATTTTCCGGAATTTATATTCACAAGTTCTGCAAAAATGCCCTTGTCTTTTTCCTTATTTACAAATTTGTCCTAGTTCTATTAATTTGGCCCTGCAAAATCGAGGAGCTGTCGGCGTTGGGTTAAATCATTTTAGATTTTTCAAATATATTTAAATTTTTAAATTCTTTATAAATTAATCAAATCTAATATCTTATTCAATTTCGGGCCCCTAAAAAATATTGTGAGCTTTTATTGATAGGCTTTTATTAAAATAAACAAACTGACTTATAATATTCCATATCGTTATAACTATGTTGTTTTGATGACATGAAAATGCATAAGTCAAGTCATTTTTTAAATTTTGACGATGTGGAATATACGAGTCGATTTAATTTTTTTTTAACTAAAATTCACATTATCAAAGATCTAACTCAATTATTTTTCAGGTACCGATAAATATGTTCGATGTTAGATTTAATTAGTTTAATTTGGATATTTAATTAATTAAAGTGCTAATTTATGATAGATTTAAGAAAACTAAAATAATTTGGATTATAAATAATAGTTTACCCGTTATTTTTATGTGAAATTAAAAAATGATAATTCGTTAAATCATTTCAAAACCTTATGAACTGCCGATGTATTATTAACCACATTTTTCCGAAAAAAAACTGAATGTGCAAAAAAATGCCTCAAAAAATAGGGATATAAATAATTAGAGAACAAAGATTTTATAATATATTTTTGTGGGGGAATGAATAAGCAAGCTCGTATGCGAGCCTTATTAAAATATTTTTTTTTGAAATTTTGCATTCAAGTTTTATACCCTCCTCATCCCAAAAAAAAAAAAAAAAGTTCTCTTATTCTATTTTTTCCCCATATAAATTATAATTCATTTTTTCTTTTTGTGAGTTAGGAAATTAAAAAGACTCAATTTCGAATTCGAGAGTCGAGACATTTATTTTATACGATGATATACATCCTTTTTTTATATGGACATTTCTAATGCACAGGTGTCCTCGAGAGTACAAATTATAATCTACTATACTTTTTTTTACAGGAGAAATCATCTTCACTTTTTGAATGTACGTCAGATATTTTTTCCCCTAATATACTCATATTCAATGTTATTTGAAATCAATATAATTCTTCACATTGGACAAGTAAATTATAGCTTTGCAAGAAATTATTTGTTAGTTTTTTTCTTTTTCTCAAATACATTTTTTTAGTCAAGTGTGGAAAGAAGAAGAAAATTATCATTTTCTTAAGTTGGGTAAAAGATGTTTTTGTTGAGGATTGAGTAGTTTTATATGTTTAGCCTAATTTAATTCTCAATATTTAGATATTTTAACATAAATGATTCAACGTGTTAATAATTACAATTTAATTAACAACATCAGGATGTTTTAACATGAATGGCCCAAAGTTTTCATCAAAAATGTAATTCCGATCAAATTTTCGGCAAAAATAACCTTATGTTATACAAGTTATCTAACTCACTTGAGAGTGAAGGTGTCCGAAAAAAATAAGAACATTTTTGGTACGTCCAAATATTGATAATTAAATTAAAATTATTAAAACGTTGTATTATTTATATTGAAATGTTTAAATGTTAAAAAATAAATTATAAATAACCATATTTAAAATTACGTTTTTTAACCAAAACTATAATTTTTAACTAAATATTTCAAATATTACAGTCTCAAACAACTAACTTTCAATTATTTGAATTTGAATTACTAGGCATAATTCATTGAATGGATGCCCATAAACGACGTTGTTTAAAAGCATTTGAGATCGTTTAGTTTAAAGTTGTGTGTGTTAACTGTGGAATTTAGTTGAACAAAATAATGTAATAACATAATAACAATAATAATTGTAGATTAAAATAACTACTTGAAATAAATTAAAAATCGAAATAAAGGAACATGTTTAGAGAAAATTGAGGCCTGTGGAGATTACAGTTTTCTTATATCAAATTTGCCCCGTATGAACGTTTAATTCCCAGGATACAACACAGACTGAAACTTTTTCCAGCAAACTGAACACTATGCTCGAATTTGATCAAAGAGAGCTAAAACTCGAAACTTAGAACACGAACTAGAATACAAGTTTAACTCGAAACAAGAGAGCAAGATCGAGAGAAGAGAAAATATAAGAGAATGATTTTTTTCGTATGTATTCAAATGAGAAGTGTGAGAAGTGAGAACCCTTTTTATAGGCTCCAAAGGAGGCTTTACACTTGATCCGCCATTAAAACACAAATATAGCCTCCAAAACATGAAACGTTGCCAATTAGAGCAAACCTTTGGTATTTAGGGTTTAAAAATTTTCCTCACAATTTTCCATATTTTTCAACAATCCTTCACATGAGGGAAGTTGACGAGGATTTGATCAAGTTCGATAATTGAATCTGACATAGGATAGGTATGTGTAACCCTTTAAACCTACCCTTGTAAAATATATCTAGTTTACTAGCTATTGATAAACATGGCTCGTGTATGCATTTAGGTGTCTATTGGGATGGTATTTAAAGATTAATGCATGCATAAGTTGGTGTTTGGTTGTTGTTTCAGCTTTTCTTGTGCGTTTTCATGTTTTGCTATTTTTGTTGAAGTTAGAGCTAACAAAATGGAACTTTCAAGATCCAATTCAGGGGAGAGAGAAGCTAGAAATATAGAGAATCGAGTTTCGTTCTCCAACTTGAATCGGATCGATCGGATGAGAAACGAGCAAGAACGAAGCAAAACAGTGGAGGGTGCCAAATCTACCAAGACATCCGCTGACTCGGCGGATAAAACTGCCGATCGGTGGATTCTTCACAGTCGGTCGGTGGATGCATGAGAATCATCCAGAGATTTCCGCCGGCCGGCGGATTCTCCCTTAGGTCGGCGGATCATGTGTTGTGGGTCGCCGGATGTTCCGAGATTTTATCTGTTATCTATTTTTGGCCCGTGAACTTACCTTTTGGGCTAGATTTTTAGTACCTAGTATAAATAGGGTTGTTAGGAACGAAATTAAGAGCTTCTTTTCATTATTTTTCAGTTTTATTTTAGATTTCATAGCGGCAAGACATGAAGATTCAAGATTGAAGTTTTATGCCTTGAATTTATCTACGGTTTTTCTAAGCTTTGTTATTTAATTATGTTTCTTTATTCTTTTTTTCTTTTAGATTTAATTATGTGTGAGTAGTTCGTATAATTAATTCTAGGGTTTGTAGCATGTCTGAAATTATGTATTAATTTAATTCTTTATCAATTTTCATTCTGGTTATATGGTTTAAACATTCAAGTTTAGATTTCTCATGCATGATTAAGGCCATAGTCATTGTATTCTAGTTAATTAATTTGAGTCCTGGCGAAGATAATTAATTAGTGGGATTAAATTGAATGATTTGATATACGTACTTGTGTCTGTAGGAGGTTTTAAATTTGTTGATCAATTGAGAGTCAGGCAATTAATCTAGAGACGAAAGTAATAGATAAATTGTTAATCTACTTTTACCTTGAGACCTGGCGGAGATAGGTAATTAGAATTTTGATCCTCCACCGATAATTGGATTAAATTGGAAGTTGATGGAATTAGATTAATATATAATGGATTCATGTGTAGGCATCCCCTAGGATTAATTATTTTATTTATTTGATAGTTTACGTTTTTAATTCTGTTCGCTTTGCATTTTATTTGATAATTGAGTTTAGTAGTTTATTTTTAATTATTTGACTAGAATTAATTCAACCTCAAAAATAGGTAGCCTGGATAATAGAAAACTGTTAGCTTAGTACTTAGTGTTCATCTTTATTTCAGTTCTTGTGGATACGATACTCTACTCACTAGCTTTAGTACATTGACCTGTGTAGTTGCAGTTAACTGCATAAAATATAGTGCATCAGCTATCAGTAGACGTGTTGTCTTTGAACTGGTCTGCCGTTTGAGTAAACAATTATATACCTTACACAAGATTCTCCCTGACATATTTCAGTTCTCATTATCATGTTCATTCATAACTCTAAACATACGTTTGGTTTTGTAAGAGGATTTAAAAATTGAGCCTCACATAACTCCCTTCAAAATAGCCCCACTTCTCTCTTACATAGGCAATTCTTTTAAATAGTCCGTATTATCTTGCTCAACTTACTGACACGTAAGGATCATTAAAAGGCAAATGCTTATTCTTCTCCATTCGGGTATCACTTAACAAGGGATAACAACTCCATATTGAAGTTACGAGTTTTTTACAATTAGGTTGTCTCAATGAACCTAGATCTTGTGATCTCCGGTCAACTACGTTGGTTTTCCTTATACCAACTCTTGTCTAGAGGTTTTAGTCCCATTCATCTTGCCAGTTTCACCGCTAACTCTCTATTTAACCATTTGGTTAAAGGATCCGTCAAGTTATCTTTTAACTTCACATAGTCAATAGAGATAACATCAGTTGAGAATAGTTATCGATCTAATGATATTATGTTTTCGGCATATATGTCTAGACTTACCATTATACATATGGCTCTGTTCTTTACCATGACAGATTGAGTGTCACATTGTAGATAGATTAATGCATTGGATTCAATCAACTTGGAATATCTTCTAAGAAATGAAGTAGCCACTCAGCATCTTCACCACTCTTGTCAAACACTATAAACTCAGATTTAATGGTAGATATGGTTATAACAATTTACTTAGAAGATTTCCATAATATGACTCTACCTCCCAAAGTGAATACATGTCCACTTGTGGGCTTAAAGTCCTTTATATTAGATATCTATTTAGCATCACAATAGCCTTCAATAACAGTTGGATATGTTTCGTAGTTCAGTCCATAACCACAAGTGTATCTCAAGTACGTAAGTAGTCTCAATTTACCTTTCCAATGTGCATCAACTGGATTATTAATATATCTACTTAGTTTGCTCATTACATGTCTGGACATGTACAACTCATTAAGTACATTAGACTTCTTATGACTCTTGAAAATTCCACTTGAGAAACACTTTCACCTTTGTTTTCGATAGACGTTATGTGATGCTCGGGACCGAATCGTGGAGTGATCGCAAGTGTAAGGCACGGACAAAGAGCGGCTCCTATAAGACTTTCAAGCAAAGAGGCAAATGAATGAACTGAATCCACCCGAAAGAGAGGGATTCTGAGGCTATGAAAGAATGGGACTGTATATTCGAAGAAAGCTTAAATGATTTGATTGGTGCTACTCATACAACAAGGTGCATCTTCTTTTCTGGCGCGCATTCCACCAAAACTTCAAAGTTAAGCGTGTTTGACCTGGGAAAATGGTGGGATGGGTGACCCCCTGAGAAGTTTCTCAGGGAGCGTGTGAGTAAGGACAATGCACGCTAGAAAGACTCGTGTTGATTTGTGGGGACAGTCGTCAGTCCGATAGTTAGGTCGTTACATGTTAACTAGTGTTTATCAAGGTTCTAGTAATACTAGAGTCATTATTGTTAAATTTATCAAAAATTGTGTCTACATAGTGTGACTTACTTAACACAATCCCTAAATATGTTGAAAACTAAGGTTTCCAAGTAGAATTTGGTTTAAGATTGTGGAATCTAGCTGAATAAAATAATGTAACTACGTAATAACAACAACAGTTGAAGATTAAAATAACAACTTGAAATAAATTAGAAGGCAAAATAAAGGAACAAGTTTGGAGAAACTCGGGGCCATGCAGATCACAATTTCCTTAAACCAAACAACTTGAAATAAATTAGAAGGCAAAATAAAGAAACAAGTTTGGAGAAACTCGGGGCCCATGCAGATCACAATTTCCTTAAACCAAATTCACCCCTTATAGGCATTTGATTCATAGGATACAATGGATAGATTGGAACTAGGGTTGTAAACGAATCAAATAATTTTGGTTCGGTTCGATATTCGATTCGATTTTTTGATATTCGAATTCGGAAATTTGTGATTCGAATACAAATACAAATACTTTTTCCGATTCGATTAGTTATCAAATTCAAACTCAAAATCATGATATTCGAAAATATTCGATTCAATTTATGTTTATATATATATATATATAAACATATATATATATATATAATGAATTTTGATATATAAATATTTGTTAGTATGTGATTTATTATGATTTGTGAACAGTGAGTTGGAACATATAAATATGTTTTTAGCATCTATTATTGAGTGTTTATTAGGTAAATATATCAGAAATATCATTTATTATTGAGTTTTGTGTTTAATTGTTTATTAGGTAAAATATTGGTTTAAAATATTATTTTAGGAAATTTTCTTCAAAATTGTGAATCGAATCGAATAATGTAAAATAAAGGAAATTTCGAATTGAATCAAATCGAATTGTATTGTATGTTTATAATACACTTAAAAAAATCGAATCGAATATTTGCGAATATCTTATCGAATCGAATACAAATAAAAAAAATATTCGAAGTCGAATCGAATATGCAACAATTTTTTTGAATCGAATTGAATACATAGATATTCGCTCCGATTCGATTTGTTTACAACCCTAATTGGAACTTTTCCGGCAAACTGAACACTATGTTCAAACTTGATCAAAGAGAGCTAGAACTCGAAACTTGGAACATAAACTAGAACGCGTGTTTAACTCGAAACTAGAAAGCAAGATTGAGAGAAGAGAGAACATGAGATAATGATTTTGTATGTGTCCTTAAATGGGAAGTGAGCACCCCTTTTTATAGGTTCCAATGTGAGGTTTTACACTTGATCGACCATTTAAATACAAATGTAACCTCCAAAATATGAAAGGTTATCATTAGAACAAACCTTTAGTATAGAAACTTTTCCATATTTTTCCAACACCAACCGTGTTCCAAACATTAAAATTATTTTTTTTCTTTCATTTTGTTCATCAATTTTAATTTCTTTTGTTTTGGTATACTTTTATATGATTTATTTAAGGTTCATTCCATTAAATTACGGTTTATATTATTTTTTAGTATTTAATTTTTAAAGTTAATATAATTGATTTTTAGGGTTGATTATTCCAAAGTTAGGGTATATAATTTTTAAAAATTTCAATTATTAATAATAAATATTAATCAGGATTAGTTATAATATAATAAATTTTATTTTTATGAAAAATATTATTAAAACCACGCTTGTTTTTTTATGGCACACGCAGTGGCGAACCTGACGAAAATATCTTGGAGTGGGGGGCCTCACTGCATTGTATGTATAAAACAAAATTCACAATCGTCGGTGAGGAGGGCAAAACCGACTGATAACAAAAAGAAAAAATTAATGGAGTGGGATGGAGACGTGAGGGACCAAGTCCCCTCTGAACCCCTTGGATCCGCTCTTAGGCACGCGGATATTGAAATGTATTTTGAAGTAGAGAATTTCATCCGATTTTAGACATGATTTTTCCTCATCCATATAAAAAATGGAATAAATCAAATGCCGAGAAGGCTCGTGAGCCGTTTCAAATAATGTTCAATTAATTATACATATTAATGAATAATGGATTGATATAATATCCCTCAACGAACTTATGTGGCAATCCAAGTTAAAAAAAAAAAAAGAAAAAAAAAGATCACAGTACATCGTTGAAATTATAAATTTTCATATAAATTTTCAAATTAAACATTTAATTAAAATTACAATTTCGGTAAACTATCATAATTTTTCGCAAAAATTAAACCAAAAATAATTGTGTATTCCATTAAAGTCAACTTAATTGTGGTTTAGGTTTGTTATAGCTGAGAGGTCTCTCCCGATTTGGACTGGTGGAGGTGTCATGTTATTCACAAACCAAAACCAAATTTGATCTTCCAACTGCCAATTTTTCTCCACATTTATGATACATAATATACTAGTACCACTAGCTTGGTGAAGGGCATGTACTAAAATAATTAATACAAATAAAGGAGGACTGCATACAATTAATAATATGCACATGGCTTTCTTTCTGTAAATAATAATAATAATAATAATAATAATAATAATAATAATAATAATAATAATAATAATAATAATAATAATAATAATAATAATAATAATTCAAATGCCATTAAGCTATCATGTCTACATCCATTGTTCCTTGTTTGGTGACATATAGAAAAATTGAAACCATTCAAAATTCCAAATTGTTTTAGTAAGATTGGAATATGTTAATGTATGTAAGTATATACATATATATATATATATGGTGCGGTTGTGATGTTTCCTAGAATGAAGACAATGTTTTCTTAAATAAAACATCGTTTCTCGCCACGTTTCTGCTGTAGATTTTAACATTTCTTTTCTTTATTATATTTTTGATCAATTACAACTATTATTAGTTGGATATTGTCTAATGGGCCAAATGTTTTTGGCCCAAGAAACCAACTTCCGTTTGAAAGTTTATGTTTTGGAGACTTTTAAAAACACACCCAACTAACTTCGTAAAATTATTCTGTTATACTGCTTGAGAAATATTATAGAGGCCCTACTTTTACATAGATCCAAAGACCAGGTCTATGGCCATTTTGAAGGTCTAAGAAATCATAGAGGTCAACACCTCGAGGTCGACGTCTCAGTAACTGAGGTCTAGAGGCCTAAAAAAGAAACCAAGCTTGAGCGGACTCTTAAGGAGACCAAGTCAAAATATCCGTTGAAGATAAGTGAGACATAATCAAAACCCTAAAAGGGATAGAAATGATCCCCTAAAAATCAGAAATTAGTTAAACCTTCCTTTATATATACGCTCCTTTCATAATAAGAGGGGGATCATCGAATCATACACAGTCACTCGTACAACGCTGATATTTGCATAATACTTCCACACAATCAAAGCCCTTCATACATATAATCCGGCACTGAAAATTGTTTAAATTCAGATTCTCAATCTTTATTTATTGCTTTCATTTGATTTTGTATTATTGCTTTACTAGTGTCGATCCTGACTTGAGCGTCGGAGTTTGTTCGATCGTCAACCCTCCGACGGTCCTTCGGCTTCACGTGTTTTTTGTCTTGTAGATCGCCGGAGCCCGAACTTGAAGAACGATCAATTGTAGAGTTTTTTACCTCTATAAATATGGACCTATCATAATCACGTCATTTTCAAATGAAAACAGGTAGTATTGGATGATGTTTTGGAGAAGGCACAAAGGATATTTGATTGTGCATCCGACCTCGACGACCATGTCGCCCAATATAAATAAAGAATGTTCACTACTGCGATACCTCGACACGCCAGAGAAGCCAGCATATGCAAAGGCTTCGGATCCAACCTCGTTGGCCCAACACTCCAATGGTTCATCAACCTTCCCAATTCAACGATCTCGTCGTTCGCCCAGCTTAATAATCTCTTCATCGAACAGTTCGCCAGTAGTCGCAAGATTGAAAAACGTGCAAATGATCTCTACACAGTCGTACAAAGGTCGGAAGAACCCCTATGAAGCTTTGTGAGAAGATTCAATAGAGAAAAAGTATCGATCCCCAACTGCAACATCGATACCGCAATTTCAGCCTTTAGGAAGGGCCTTAAAAGAGACTCTGATCTCTACAATGAATTGACTAAATATCTCTGCAAGGCAATGAGAGATGTGCTTACCAAAGCCTGGGCCCAAATTAAATGGGAGGAAGACGAAGCAAATTCGTCTAGATCTCGCACCAGGAGTGAACATCCAAGCAAAGAACAGAGAGACAATAGGACTGAAAGATTCAGAATAGATCTCTATCCATGAAACCCTCGATTTGACTCGCGAAATAGGCAAGCTCAAGAACCCCAGGTCGATAGAAGATTTCCCGAGTACAACTTTTGCATATCACCCTCGGAAGCAGTTCTAGCCCTCAAAGGACTTGGACAAAATGTAAAATGGCCCGTAAAAATGAAAGCCCCAGATAACGAGCGTGACAGGAGCAAATACTGTGAATTCCATAACGACCATGGTCACAAAACCGACGAATGCATCGCCCTCAGACTTGAAGTTGCAGAACTCTTAAAATGAGGTACCTCACTGACCTTTTGACCCCCAAGGAAAAGAGACTTGGTCGCGAAGAGAAAATAAAAAAGAGGCGCAACCGCCTGAACCTCCGATAATCGATCGCACTTTGAACTGCATAATAGGAGGTTCAGAAGTAAGCGGGATCTCACAATCCTCTGCAAAGAGACATTGTCGTTTGATAAAATACAGCGAAAACATCCCTAAAGAAGCCAACACGAGACGACCTCATCATCCTTAACTTCACCAACAGAGAAGTATCTGAACTCTCACACCCTCACCACGATGCACTAGTCATTTCCTTATTAATTTCTAATTGTGTGATTAAGCGCATTCTCATTGACAATGGGAGCTCCTCTAACGTGATCTTTTTTAGTACTTTGAAAGGAATACAGGTAAATGAAACCGAAATCATCAAGAGGTTAACCACCTTAATTGGTTTCAGCGGAGAACACAAAGCCACGATGGGGGAAATCACACTTTCCACCTATATCGAGGGGATAAATATCTTCACCAAATTTCAAGTAATTGACGCCCCCTCAACTTATAGTGCCATATGGGAAGACCCTGGATCCATGAACTCTAAGCGGTATCATCAACCTATGACCAACTCTTGAAGTTCCATACCCCTTTGGGAGTTCGCGAAGTTCGAGATGAGCAAATCACAGTATGAGAATGTTGCGTCTCCACCTTCAAACATAAAGGAGCTATGGAAATTAATCAAATTGAGGTCGGATCATCTTCAACCAACACCGAAAATTGCAGCTACAAAGAACCCAAGATGGATGACCTCGATAAAGTCCAAATACATTCCGACTTCCCTGACCATAAGGTGTCAATCGAGTCAAGATTAACCGCAGAGATACGAGAGCAATTGATAAGATTACTCATCGAACACCATGATTGCTTCGCATGGTCGTTCGAAGACATGACAAGTATCGACCCTTCAGTTATAACACATAAATTGCAGGTCAATCCAGACAAGACCCCGATGAAGCAAAAAAGACAAAAATTTACCCCCGAACAAAACAAGATCGTGGATGAAGAGGTCAATAAGCTACTTAATCATGGACACATAAGAGAAGTTCAGTACCCCGAATGGCTAGCCAACGTCATGGTAGTAAAGAAAAAGAACGGCAAAAACAGGCTCTGCATAGACTTCACTGACCTCAACCAAGTCTGTCCAAAGGATTCTTTCCCTTTACCTTATATCGACGCATTAGTTGACGCAATGGTCGGACACGAGTTAATGAGCTTTATGGATGCTTTCTCTGGATACAACTAGATCCTTATGCATCCAGAAGACCAAGAAAAGACTGTGTTCATCACTCATTGAGGTATGTTTTGCTATAAAGTAATGCCCTTTGGACTAAAAAATGCAGGTGCAACCTACCAAAGGCTAGTGAACTGAATGTTCGAAGAACTGATTGAAGACACCATGGAGGTGTACATCGATGACATGCTCGTAAAATCTCCCAAAGCCTGAGATCATGTCGATCATCTCCGCCAAGCTTTTGAGGTCATTTGCCGCTACAATATGAAGTTGAACCCCACAAAATATGCATTTAGGGTGACCTCGGGAAAATTCCTTAGATACCTCATCACAAATAGAGGTATCGAAGCCGATCCTAGTAAGATCAGAGCTGTCAGAAACATACAACAACCTCAGAATATCAAGGAGGTGCAAAAGCTCACTAGACGATTCGCGGCCCTTAGCCGATTCATCTCAAAATACTCAGAAAAAAGCCACCTCTTTTTCAAGACACTACGCAAAAACAAAAGCTTCGAATGGACTGTCGAATGCTCGAAGGCCTTAGAAGAATTGAAAGAATATCTGGTGAGGCCCCCTTTACTATCGAAACCTCACGACAGAAGGTACTTTTAATATATTTATCTGTTTCCACTAACTCTGTCAGCGTAGTTTTAGTCAGAGAGGACGAAAGGAAGACAGCACCCGGTCTACTATGCCAGTCGATCACTACTGGATGTCGAAACCAGATACCCACAACTGATCATGGAATTTGCACTTTAATGGCCTCATAGGAAGGCTCTCCAAGTGGGCCATTGAGCTCGGGGAGTACGACATTCATTACGTACCCTGGACCTCGATAAAATCACAAGTACTTTCGGACTTCATTGCTGATTTTTCATACGAAGTCAAGACCGGAACAGAAGGCGAGTCAATGAACGCTGAAATAAAAGAAAATTCAAAGTTCTGGACCCTTCAAGTCGATGGCTCCAGCACTTCGAATGGGAGTGGTCTGAGCATGGTTCTAGCAAGCCCAACGGGTGAAACCACCGAGCGTTCAATCTGGTGCGAATTCAAAGCAATCAATAATGAAGCTGAGTATGAAGCCCTCATCGCAGGATTAAACTTAGCCAGCGACCTCATAGCCAAAACGATCTGAATTCAAAGTGACTCCCAGTTAATAATAAATCAATTTGAAGGAGAATTCTAAGCAAAAGATTCAAGAATGATCACTTACCTCACCGTAGCAAAAGAAACAGCCTCAAAGTTTGAAAATATTGAAGTCCAACACATCACAAGAGAAGATAACAGGCACGCCGATGCCTTGGCCAATTTAGGATCGGTAATCAAAATTACCAAAGCCAAAAACATCCCAGTGTTATAGCAAAATGGCCAGCTGTATGGAAAGAAGAAGGTTCAGAAATTCTACCCATCGAGAATAGTGCAAACTGGACAACCCAGCTCATCAGATATATAGCAGAAAACAAGCTCCCCGAAGACCCCATCGAGGCAAGACGGATCAAGGCCAAGGCACCAAAATTTACCATGATCTCCGGATCCCTATATAGAAAATCCTTCTTAGGGCCTTACTTGAAATGTGTTACCCCCATACAGGCTAAATACATCCTAAGCGAGCTTCACGAAGGCGAATGCGGAAACCACTCGGGATATAAAAGCTTGGCCAACCGAGTTCTAACGTCTAGGTTCTACTGGTTGACCATGAGAACAAATGCAAGGAACTATGCCAAAGTATGTGACCGATGTCAGAGGTTTTCACAAACAAACCACATGCTCCCAGAACCCTTGCACATAGCAGTCATTCCTTGGCCATTCATGAAATGAGGAATGGACATCGTAGGGCCACTACCAAATGATGAAAATCAGAAGTGCTACATTTTGGTGCTAACGGACTACTTCACCAAGTGGGTCGAGGCCGAAGCCTTCGCACGGGTCAGAGATACAGAGGTACAAATTTTTTTATGGAAACATATTTTATGCAGGTCCGGAGTTCCCACGGAGATCGTGATAGATAACGGGTCCCAGTTCATAAGTACGAGATTCCAAGATTTTTAAAAAGAATGGAATATCAAGCTCTAGTTCTCCACCCCGAGGTACCCCACAACAAACGGTCAAGCAGAGGCCACAAACAAGATGATCCTAAACACCCTAAAGAAAAGAATATCCGAGCATAAAAATCAATGGGTCCAGCAACTTCTAGGAGTCCTATAGTCTTACAGGACGACCTCAAGGACAAGCACAGGAAAAACCCCATTTGTCCTAACATATGGTTCGGAAGCAGTGTTGCCTGCAGAAGCAGAGATCGGTACAGCCCGAACAGAATGGTCTAATCAATCAAACAATAAGGAGCTCGAAGAAAATCTCGATTCGATCGATGAGCTCCGAGATCGGGCGGCAATGAAGATAGCAGCATACCAACAGATGATAAGCCGACACTTTGACAAAAACATAAGGCTTCGAACATTCCAAATCGGAGTCTGGGTACTCAGAAAGGTGTTCCAAAATACGAAGGAGAGTGGAACTGGAAAATTAGCACCAAACTAGGAAGGTCCCTACCAGATCGAAAAGATCATTAGAAATGGAGCTTACAAACTCCGAACTAAAGAGGGCCAATCCATAGCCAACAACTGGAACGCTCTACACTTAAAACGGTATCATTTCTAGAACTCCTGAACTCATTTTTCATTTGTTTTACCCTTTAAAATTTTGTTTACTGACTTGATCATCGGAGTAACTAACAGTTACCCAAGCACAGGGGTCCCGACCCTCAAGAGAATGATGGAATTTCGACCTTAAGATCATCTTCTCGACCAAAGGAGTAACGTATTCATTCTTTTAATTTCTAAATTTTTATTATTTAAAGTGTTTGTTCACTGACTTGAGCGTCGGAGTAACTAACAGAACCCTAAGCACACAGGGGGTCCAACTCCCTAGAGTTCAATAAGGCCCTGACCTCAAGAACCTCGAACTCGACGTCGAGGATAAACTCAACTTTCGAAATCAGATCGTGAGGACCTTGACACTTAAGCTAATAAAATCAGAGTACAAGAGCAATTCCCAAACCCCAGCTATGACCTCAAAAGGTACTTTTTAAATTATCACTATGTCTAATCTGAAATCTATTCTACATATGCAACAACCCACAGAACTCACGTCGTATCAAAAATATCAAAATAAAGCGAAATACACAACACGGGAATATGCAACAGTAAATCTAGCATAAAGTTGGCTAAAAGAGAATTACTCTGTCTACCACATTCGCCTTTACGTAAGGCGAATCAAAAAAATATTTATAGACAGGATTGTTTGAAAAAAAATTAAAGTGTTTAGAAAAAAGAGTTTGTTCATGAAAATTTAAGTTAAGGCCTCATCCCCGGCCTTAGCACCATCTTCAGTAGCTACGTCGCCCTCCCCTCGGACCTCAGCCTCCTTCTTGACTTTGGCAGCGGCCCCAGTGGTGTGATCCTCCTCTTGAGCCTCGACCTCCTCATGTGCTTTCAAGAAGGATAAGTCGAGGTCTGGCATTTGCACTTTAATGGCCTCGACCACCGCTGCACCACCCTCTTGGTAGAAGGCCTCCTTGTAAGGGCCAAACTCCGCAGAGTTGACCTATCTGTCGAAGTCAGGAGCTTCATCAGTCATCGCCCAAGCCTTGAGTGATGCCTCAAGCTCCTTCACCTTCGATTCAGAGACCACCAGCTTCGCTAGTAGCTCCTGCTCGGTCCTCGTCTGAAGGTCAAGGCTCTTTTCCAGCTACACTTGGGCCCTTACCGTCATCACTCGCGCCGCATCTCTCTCGATCCGCAGAGAAGACTCTCGGGCCGCCATGTCTCGCCTCTCCTCAGCGATCCTCTCGAGCTCCTCGGACAGCTCAGCAACCCTCTTCTCGAGGCCCTCCTCATGGCTGGCAATGCGCTCTCGCAACAGGAATTGACTGTAAAGGACCTGAAATCAAAAGTCCAAGAATATATATATATATATATAAGAAAGGATGACAAAAAATAAGAGCTTAAGAAGGTTACCTGTGACATCTGGTCGAAGGACAAGTAAGCCTGCTGCTCGAGGCTTTCCTTCTCATAATCCTCGGGTGTGCCTTGACCAGCAATGGACTTTTGAACGTCCACTATGAAGGGCCAAAGAGAGACCCCTTTAGAGCTTGGATCGGCAGGGGACTTGCAAGAGGTGCGGATGACCTCCACGTCGACAGTGTCACAAGGAGCGGAGGGTTGCGGCACAACCGTTAGAGCAGAAGCGTTGCCCTTTGATTTCTTGGAGGGGGACGAAGTTGGAAGCCTTTCTTCCAGAGGCCTCTTGATGCCCGACGATGAAGACTCCTCTCTCTTGGCAGCAGCCAAGGCCTTGACCTTAGCATCTGAGGGCTTGATCTTTAGCTTCGCCATCCCGTCGAACAAGAACAGACCGTCGTGGACCTTCTCAAACTCTCGAAGTTCGTCTAGAAGGAGGAAGGCTTTCTCGATGTGAGCAGCTTCAACGTCGGTAGGGTCACGGTGTGGAGGAAAACCTGCACAAGATAAAGAAATTTATAAGTCTCAAATAAGAATAAACGTATAAGAGTTCGGCTCGAAAACCCACAGGTGTCACAGAACTCGACAGGTACGATCATATCAGTAGAAGTCCTCACGGGCACGAAAACAAACTTTAGCTTCCAGTCCCCATAAGAAGAAGGCAGGCTCGTTATCAGAGAGGGTCGATCCCCCACCCATTTTTGTAAAATAGTAGAAGCCAAGCTGCCCAGAATTTACCACCAGATGGTAAGCCGCGTGCTATTCTCCGACGCTAAGCTCAGGAAAGCCAAGCTCTTCCCACAGATAATACATGCCCACCATATAGAACCACCCTATCGGGGGTGATCTGGGCAGGAGCTATACCATAAAAATGGGCAATCTTAGCAAAAACGGGATGAATGGGGAGCCCAATCCCATTTTCCGTCACCAACGTATAGAAGGAAGTGAAGCCTGGTAGAGGTCGATGAGCTCGATCGGCAGGACCAGGGGATTAGACCTCAACCCCAGCACCCGAGATTGGCGGTGAAGTCAGCCTTTTTAAAAGCTCATCGCTTACCTTCGGAGCGATCTCAGAGGCTTTGAACCTCTCTCCTATAGCCTTAACCTCCCGAATCTGCAACTTTCGACCGGTTGATAATTTTTCCCTCACCTCCACTTTAGGTATGGAGCTTCAGAAGCTCCCCCAGGTTCTGTCTTCAGGTCTGGAGCTCCGCGAGGTCTGCTCTCACGACCTCAAAAACTCCTCCAGGACCTGCCTTCAGGTATGGAGCTTCAGAAGCTCCCCATGACCTACCTTCAGGTCTGGAGCTCCGCGAGGTCTGCTCTCACGAACTCAGAAGCTCCCCCAGGACCTGCCTTCAGGTCTGGAACTCCACGAGGTCTGCTCTCACGACTTCAGAAGCTCCCCAGGACCTGCCTTCAGGTCTGGAGCTCCACGAGGTCTGATCGGTATTTTATTTCACTAAAAATACTACTCGCAAGTGTACGAGGTAAATGTAGCAAAATTATGGTGAGCAAGGTCGTATCCATAGAGACTGGCAATGCAAAGCAGCTAATTACCCAATTTTATTGTTTCACTTTATCTAGAGAACCAATTTAAGAGTTTGATTATAATTGATTAAAATGCTGAAAATAAAATAAAATAAACAAAGCAAATAGAGATAACTGGATAAACAGATAAAAGACGGATCCTAGGGTGTTGATGCTAAATGGATTTACCGAATCTCAGACAATTTATCAGACCAATTTAATTCTAAATCTTGTAGGAGAATCACTAAATTAATCACAGCCTCTCTCTCGAGTAAGTTATGAAAGTAGATTAGATTCTAATTCTTATTTCTCGATCTTGAATTATTATCTAACCCCAATTAGCACATCAGATTTGTTCTCTTCACGATACCTACCAATCTCTCGATCTAGCAGAATCGTGTAATGCAATCCTAATCCGTTAATTATTAACCTCTCTCGAGTGAATAACAAATTAACTACACAATTGTAAATGCTGATCAATTCATTCACAAAAGACAACCATAAACAAGGATGCATAAACAAGAAATAGAAAGGAACAATAAATTACGTCAAATCATAAACCCATATAACATCCACAACCCTAGGATCGCTAATAATTTAGCTACTCATATCGTATTCAAAATCTAAAGAATCTAAATACAAATAAATAACTTTCATGATAATCCGGAATGAATAAAGCATAAAATAAAACTTAGTCTTATGATGCGCTTCTTCAATCTCTCGATGGTCTCTTCTCTGGCTTCTCCGGGATGTCTCTACTGTCTTCTATAGGGTAAAAGTTATTTCCGATTTTTCGTACAAAGCAGAGCCTTATATAGTTGAGGAAATACAAAGTCCAAACAAGGAAATACTCCAAAGTTGCGGAAACAGGCGGCACGGGCCGTGCCGCATGACAAAACATGCCCAGAGGTTGCTCGGCAGGCGGCACGGGCCGTGCCGCAAGTCCCGAGACATTTTTTCCTACGTTGACACATGGCACGGGCCGTGCCGTTTTACACGCTGCCGACACATTTCACCGTTTTGCTCCGTTCTCGCTCATTTCTTGTCTGATTGACCCGATTCAAGTTGCAGCGCGTTCCTCACTCGACCCTATATCTTCTTAGGCACTTTTCAAGCTCAATTGAGTCTCATAAAATAAATGGCATCAATCCCTTCAAAATGAGCAAATACGTGACACTGTACAAAATATGGAAAACTATGCGCAACTTCTCAATAAACGCATGCAATGCACATGAACTCCCATCAACCTAGGCCTCAAACTAGCATGAATTATATGAAAAACAAGGGTTTATCAAGGTCTGCTCTCAGAAGCTCTCCCAGGACCTGCCTTTAGGTTCGGAGCTCACGAAATTGGTTTTCACGATCTGAGATACTTCTAGGCATTCGTCTCTAAGCACCGTCCTAAAGCTAATAAAAATTCAGCATCTAAACGTAGAGCTGAATCGAGATAACCACTAATAGAATGCCAACATTCATTACCCGATCCTTGAAATACAAAAATCGAGTAATGAGGAGCTAACTGTAGAGACCCTATTTCTACATAGGCCCAAAGACCAGGCCCATGGATATTTTGAAGGTCTAAGGAATCGAAGAGGTCGACACCTCGAGGTCGACGCCTTAGTAACCGAGGTCCAGAGGCTTAAAAAAGAAACCAAGCTTGAGTGGACTCTTAAGAAGACCAAGTTAAAATATATGTTGAAGATAAGTGAGACCCCGTCAAAACCCTAAAAGGGATAGAAAGGATCCCCTAAAAATTGGATATCAGTTAAACCTTCCTTTATATATATATATATACTCCTTTCATAATAAGGAGGGGATCATCGAATCATAAACAATCACTCGTACAACACTGATATTTGCATAATACTTCCACACAATCAAAGCCCTTCATACATATAATCTGGCACTTATAATTGTTTAAATTCAGATTCTCAATCTTTATTTATTACTTTCATTCGATTTTGTATTATTGTTTTACTAGCTTCGATCCTAACTTGAGCGTCAGAGTCCGTTCGATCATCAACCCCCCGATGGTCCTTCGGCTTCACGTGTTTTTTGTTTTGTAGATCACCGGAGCGCGAACTCGAAGAAGGATCAATTGTAGAGTTTTTGACCTTTACAAATATAGACCTATCGTAATCACGTCATTTTCAAATGAAAACAAGTAGTATTGGATGATGTTTTGGAGAAGGCACAAAGGATATGGATGGATACTTTGAATGCAAATAAAAATTTAAGTCAAATACATCCGAGTGAATATGTTGTTTTGCGTTGGTCTCCTCCACCGATTGACATGTACAAGCTTAATACAGATATATCTATCTTTAAAAGTGGAGCTGTGAGTTTGGGCTTTGTGGTTAGGAATGATAGAGGTGTTGTCATGCTAGCGGGTAAACATAAGGTTCGTCAAACGGACAACAGTACAATTATGGAAGGAATTGCAGTTATGTATACATTACGTACACTTTGAGAGTATGGTTGACATTCAATAATTATGGAAACTGACAGCAAAAACTTGATCGATAGTCTTAACGGAGTAACTGTGCCTGATATCTATGGGGATAGTATCCTTGGAGATATCCGTATACTTGTCAACGAAGTGCATTATTTGAGCTTTCATTACATCTCGAGATAATGCAACAAAGTTGCACATTACATAGCGTGAGGCCCTGTTTTTATTAGTACTGACTCTAATCATTGTCATGTTTCAGAAGTTATGCACAATGATGTAATAGATTGACTTTTTTATATGATATAATATATCATCTTTATTCTAAAAAAAAACAACTTCCATTTGAGGAACATTCGATTCCGCACAACGGTGCCTGGATTTTTTTATTTAATTAAAATACATATTATCCAATATTTTTTTCAAAATATTTTTTGGAAAATGATGTTAATTATGCTGGTCTTAATTTCTATTTTTACCTCCTCTTATGATAATGATATTAGTGTGTTTTAAAATGTATAAAAATCACGACCAACATAATTAACATCTCCTTAATATAGTCATATAAATTCAAAAAAAAAAATTGACAGAACATTGCATAAAATGTGTATTTCGTACCATGATTTAAAAAAAATGGGCATTACGATGTGGTCGGCTCATGATTTTGGCCCAAGTCGATAGCATTCCGAAATATTTGGTAATCGGCGACACCTAAGTAGTGACAAGTCATGTGTAAAAGAGAAAGACGATTTGAATTCGAGTTTCGAGACTCACTATTTCTCTTTTTTTTAACTAAAAAAATGTGTGTATTATATATTTCTCAATTATTATCATTTAAATAAAGCTATATCATCCCGTAGTTCAAAAGGATCCACTCTATAACATTTAAAATGTATTAATGAAAAATTATTGTTCATTTAATAACAATAATTACGAGGATGATGATGTGTAATAGAGGCATCACGTTTTTTGTTTTATTATTTTTTCATAATTACAGTAGCCCACAATCGCTACTCCAGCATAGGTAATGAATAAATTGTGTTTACTCCCGTACAACAATATACAAATTACACAAAAAAATAAATTATATTTAGAAAATTAGTTATGACATATTTGCACCTATAAGTGGTCTCCTATATATTCAGTGTATGGGACTGAGCCCATCAGATTAGCTCAGGCCCAATAAGGCACAACTATAAAAAAAAAAAAAATTGGCCCATGTCCGACGTGTGGACCCCACGCAAGACACATGGGGTACATGCGCCAGAATTAATTTATTTTATTTTTATTTTATTTTTTGTGATTTTTATATTATTTTTTCTCTAAAATTGTATACCCTAAAATATGATTAGTGAACCCTAAAATTAAAATAAATTAATTTAACTTTTTTGAAATAAATATAAGTATATACCCTAAAATTGATTTAATGAACCCTAAAATTAATGTGAATGAATTTTTTTTTTAAATTCGCCGACTCGCTCAATGTACTAACCCGACGCTAACGTATGGACTCGTACATTGGGCTTGATAATTTATTTATTTATTTTTTTGAAATAAATGTAAATGGTAATTGAAAATTAAAAAAAAAACTTAATTTTGAAATAAATATATACCGTAAATGGAATTAGTGAACCCTGAAATAAAAATTAATGAATTTAATTTTAATATAACCCCTAATTGAGATTAATAAACATAAAAAAAATATGAACCTAAAAAACACAACATAAACTCCTAAAAAATATAAAAAAATACCAAAAAAAACCCCAAAAAACACAAACTCATAAACTCTAAACATTAATTGGAATAGAAAAAATCACAATTTGAACTACATAAACTCATATAAGATAAGTAGCAGATCGATTACTTTTTAATGATACAAGTAATACTTTTTTAATTTTGAGTTATATTTTTTAATGTTAGAATTGATACTGCTTTTTGGCAGTTTTTTTTTTACGGGTCAACGCCGATTGACCCGCATTGATCCCGACCCGTCTAATAAATGTATAGGTTTTATTAGGCCTAAAGTGATGTATAGGAGACTTGGCCTTGCATCTAAAAACATCAAATTGTTTAGAGAAAACATGTATCTTATGCGCGCTCATGTACATTTTTGTTTCTAATTAAATTATTATTATTATTATTATTATTAAATAAAATTTATTCTTTACACCACAAAATACATTAATTTAATAATAATTAATTATAAAATTATTTAAATATCCTTATTATATAAAAAAATTAAAAAGAAAAAGAAAAAAGAGTCTGGCTTTTCTTCTCCGGCGGACTGCCGCCTACACATGCATCTTCTTCTCCGGAAATGTCTACCACTCATCATCAATGACCACCGTCCAACCTGACTCGACACGACACGACACGACGACAACCACTACAAAATTGAACAATACCATCACCACAAAATGAAATCGAGAACACCACCACTACCACCAAAAAATTGAAACAACCACTACCAAAAAATTGAACTTACAGGCCTATTTGAACCGAATTGTTCAAACACGAATGTACACGTTCGAAAATTATTTTTCGAACCAGAGTGCGTGCCTTCGAAAATTATTTTCCAATAGTCTGTTCGATAAATGTTTTTCGAATAAAAGGTGATATCTTCAAAAAATATTTTTTGAGCTAGAGACAAATTCGGATGATAATTTTTTCAAACCTGCTGTGATGGTGGTCGTCGATGACTTGCTCTCTAATTTGCAGGTTGCAATGAGGAAAATGAGGGAGGAAGACAACCTGCAACCCGTTCACCAATTTGCAGAAATGATGATGGAGATGAGAGAGAAAGTGAGGTGAGGAAGAAAGAAGGGGGCTATGGGTAGTTGTCGTCGCTTTGAGTCGGGATGGACGATGGTCGTTGACGACGAGCAATGGGCATAACCAAAGAAGAAGAAGCCGGTGGCAACTCTCTGTCGGAGAAGAAATGTAGGGATTCTTATTTTTCTTTTTTCTTTTTTAATTTTATTTTTTATATTTTATTTTTATTTTATTTAATGAAACATTAATTTTTGAAGTGAAGGATATCAATGTAAATGTGTGTAGTGCATTGAGTAAAATATGCAATGCTTTGAGTAAGTGAAGTACAAAAGGTAAAATTTACAGTGCAAATGTCAATTTCCTTATTATTATTATTATTATTATTATTATTATTATTATTATTATTATTATTATTAGTGATAAATATATTAATTAGTCTATTGTTTATAGATTCTTTCAGTAAATAAATTATTTTTAGAATGAAATAATATATTTTCAAAGAAAATCATAAATTTACAAATATATATTTAAGAAAAGCAGTTTCATTAAACTAGTGAGCCTTGACAATGTTTATAAATAAAGCAATCTATACATATATTAAAGCAAAATCGCAGGGGTAAAATTGTCATAAAAATAAACCAGTCAAAAGTTTGTTAAAATTGAATTGTTTGCCGAAAACTTATGTAAAAGGGCCCGTAGAGCAGTTGGTTGGTTGGTTGGCGTTACACTGGCATGTATGCGAGTTCAATACTTCATGGCAGCAAGAGCACATTCATATTTTTTAAATTTTTAGAGTTTCTAAATTAAAAATGTTACGAAAACTTACCTTTCAGATTTTCTAAATTACAAATATTACCAAAACTTAATACAACTATATGGCGTAAACTGTGAACATTCATATTTTTAAAATGTTTAGATTTTTTTTAGATAAAAATATATCACCAAAACATGCATAGTTAACAATTAACATTTAACAATCATTCATATCTTCAATTTTTTTAGATTTTCTAAATAAAAAAATATCACCAAAACATAACAAAATATGCCCATGAAAAATATTTAAATTTTTTATTTTTTTTAATCCTAACATTACTGTAGTGTAAACATTCATATTTTCAACTTTTTATATAATTTTAAATAAAAAAAAAATATCACCAAAACAAGCATAGATAACAATTAACAATCATTCACATCATTATTTTTAAGATTTTCTAATAATAGATATCGCTAAAAAATAACAAAATGCCCATCGAAAATATATAATTTTTTTTAATTCTAATACTATTTCTTTTGTTGTAATAAATGACTTATTATTTTTTAATTCTAATACTACTCATGGTGTAAACAAAGAGACACGAGCTTTTAATGGAAAAAAAAAGATAAAAGAGGCCAATTTGTTTAAAACAAAATAATGAAAAATTAGATTTTTTTTTTAAATTCTAATTAATATACTTCTTCAAATATATTTAATATGTTAAATATATAAAACTAACAAACTAATCAATTTTGTCTATTAAAAAATAACATTACTATGTGGTACGTGTTGATACATAATAAATGTATATAAATATTCAATTGATTCAACTTAAAAAATAAAAAACATTCTAAATGTGTTTATGAATATATTTTACAAATATATTAATGTTATGTATGTAAACTATCATTTTATAAAGTTTTAATTATTTCTTATTATACACTAATACTATTACAACTAACATTTTAACTATTAATAAACTTTAAACTTAAAATATGTAAACCGATTTTCGTACATCGTACGGGAGATATACTAGTTTAATTTAAATCAATATATAATAAACGTATCAAACTTAAATTTGACAATAACTAGATTCACTCAACTTGACTTGATCGGATTATAGCACGTGTGATCACATTAACGTACCCTGGACCGTTATGACTTGTGGCACGAGTAGGGCTGTAAACGAGTCGAGTCGAATCGAGTATCGCTGAGCTCGAGCTCGGCTCGTTTAACTACTCGTGAGCTGGAGCTCGAGCTCGACTCGAGCTTTATACTCGAGCTCGAGCTCGGCTCGAGCTCGACTCGTTTAACTGTTAGTCGAGCCTAACTCGAGCTCGAGCTCGATACTCGACTCGAGTTTGAGCTCGAACACTCGACTCGAGCTCGATCTCAATTACTCGACTCGAGTTTGGCTTATTAATGATATATTCGAGTCCAACTCGAGCTCGACTCGTTTATGTTATATTCGAGTCCGACTCGAAATTAAGCTCGACTCGTTTATCTGGAACTAAAAAAAATCGACAATAATAACCCCGCATATTAACAAAATTCCTAAAATATTTCAAACAAAGTTCAACATACGTGACAAAGTCGAATATGATTATATTAGACAAAATTATAATTTTGGTTTATTTCAAACAAAGTTCAACATACGTCATATATTTTTTTTGTTAGTATTAGTCATTATTTTGATTATATTAGACAAAATTATCATTTTGGTTTATTTATATTTCTAACTTGATTGATTGAGGAATATTAATTTGTCATTTTATAAAGTTTTAATTATTTCTTATTATACACTAATACTATTACAACTAACATTTTAACTATTAATAAACTTTAAACTTAAAATATGTAAACCGATTTTCGTACATCGTACGGGAGATATACTAGTTTAATTTAAATCAATATATAATAAACGTATCAAACTTAAATTTGACAATAACTAGATTCACTCAACTTGACTTGATCGGATTATAGCACGTGTGATCACATTAACGTACCCTGGACCGTTATGACTTGTGGCACGAGTAGGGCTGTAAACGAGTCGAGTCGAGTTGAGTATCGCTGAGCTCGAGCTCGGCTCGTTTAACTGCTCGTGAGCTGGAGCTCGAGCTCGAGCTCGACTCGAGCTTTATACTCGAGCTCGAGCTCGGCTCGTTTAACTGTTAGTCGAGCCTAACTCGAGCTCGAGCTCGATACTCGACTCGAGTTTGAGCTCGAACACTCGACTCGAGCTCGATCTCAATTACTCGACTCGAGTTTGGCTTATTAATGATATATTCGAGTCCAACTCGAGCTCGACTCGTTTATGTTATATTCGAGTCCGACTCGAAATTAAGCTCGACTCGTTTATCTGGAACTAAAAAAATCGACAATAATAACCCCACATATTAACAAAATTCCTAAAATATTTCAAACAAAGTTCAACATACGTGACAAAGTCGAATATGATTATATTAGACAAAATTATAATTTTGGTTTATTTCAAACAAAGTTCAACATACGTCATATATTTTTTTTGTTAGTATTAGTCATTATTTTGATTATATTAGACAAAATTATCATTTTGGTTTATTTATATTTCTAACTTGATTGATTGAGGAATATTAATTTGTCAATATTAGTCTTGATTTTGTTATTTCTTTTTTTTTTCATTATTATTTAAGATATAATTTGAAATCTAGTTAAGATGGATTATATATATATATATATATATATAATGTTAGTGTTAATATTATCTCGAATATTGGATAGAATAATACTACTATGCTAAATTGCTAATTAGTAATTACTATGTATATATGATATAGGATGTAGGATATATTCAATAATTTTGACTTTTGTTTATAAAAGTGTTATTATTGCTCCTTAATTTTAAATTTTGACTTTGAAAATATTAATTGAGAGATGGCAATTATTTATTTCAATTAATATTTCAGGTAAAATATATTTTTTGTTAGTATTAGTCATTATTTTTAATATTAGATAAACTTATCATTTGGATTTATTTTATTTTTATTACTTAATCGATTGAGGAATATTAATTTGTCAATATTAGTCTTGATTTTTTTTTTTCAATTATTACTTAAGATATAATAATTTAAAATCTAGTTAAGATAGATTATATATATAGTGTATTAGTGTTAGAGTAAATATTATTTCGAATATAGGATATAATAATATTACTGATTACTATGTATATATAATATTGATATACGATATATTCAATAATTTTGTCTTTTGTTTGTAAAATGTGTTATTATTGCTAATTAATTTAAAATTTTGACTTTGAAATATTAGTTAAGAAATAACAATTATTGATTTCAATTAATATTTCAGTTAAGTATAATTTTCTATTAATATTAGTCACTGTTTCCATTATATTAGTTAAAAATATAATTTTATTTTATATTAATTTCTTAATAGATTGAAGAATGAAGAATATTAATTTGTCAATATTAGTCTTGATTTTTGTTATTTTTTTTTTCATTATTACTTAAGAAGATATAATAATTTAAAATCTAGTTAAGAAAGATTATATATATGTATATATACTTAGAGTATATATTATCTCGATTCTCGGATATATAAAATTGAGTAATATAAATATATAAATTACTGTTTACAATATATATATATATATGATATATTACTATTCATTTCGATAGTATTGTTAGTTGTTACTAACTTATATGACTTTGATCAACTAATTGATTTTGTTAATATCAATTAAAAATTATTAATTTCAATTAATATTTCATGTAAAGTATTATTTTTCATAATATTTGGTTAATATTAATATTTATTTTGATAATATAGTATTAAATAAAACTATTATTTTATTTTATATTTATTATTTAATCCACCTTGATCGATGCACACATATCAAATTGTCAATGAATTGAAATATTATTTCATTTCATAGTTTTTATTTAATTAATTGAGAAGTTTTAAATTTAATACCAGTAATGTTATTACCATTGATTCCATTTTATTATTAATTGGAAATTTTAACAAAAATAACTTTTATTTTAAAAACATTAGAAAAAATAAAAAATATATATATTTCAAGTTTCAAATCGAGTATAGTTCAAAAGTTGTATCATGAACTAACTTAAGTAACTACTCGTGAGAACTACTCGCGAGACTGCTCGATTAACTACTCGTGAGACTGCTCGATTAACTACTCGTGAGACTGCTCGATTAACTACTCGCGAGACTACTCGTGAGACAGCTTGATTAACTACTCGCGAGCTTCTCGAATTGAGCACCTCCAAGCTCGAGCTCGGCTCGACAAAAAGCTCGAGCTCGTTTAGCGAGCTCGACTTGTTTACGAGCCGAGTCACATTGGAGCGAGTTTTTTTCAAGTCGATCTCCGAGTATCTCACGAGTAGCTTGGCTCATTTACAGCCCTAGGCACGAGCTCATGCCTCATGCCACGGGCCTAATTCTATGCTATCTCTCGGGCACCACCCGAAATGTCACAGTAGGTCTATTGTGACACTTGAAAATGTCACAATAGACATATTGTGACACTACAAAACATCTATTGTGGTACTCGGGTTGGTGCTCGGGGGTAGCATAGAATTTCCTTGCCACGGGAGGTAAGTAACGTTGTAAAGAATTAAAGAGTTGTCATGAAGAAAACACAAGTAACTCACAATCTCCAAAGCAAAATTTGATCAAACGGCTAAAAATTAGGGTTGGCAAAATGGGCCGCCCGGCCCGAGCCCGCCGGGCCAAGTGAAAAATTCGGGCGCGGCCCGAAATCTCGCGTGCCTAAAAAACTGAGGCCCGGCCCACCTGAACAGCGGACCGGGCCTGTTTTGCCACCCATTGACGCATTTGATCGTCTCCTTTTCTTGGAGCAGGCGAGGAGAACCGCCAAAGCTTCTTACGCCGACGTCCGTACACATACACTAGCTATATATTGTGTTTAAATAAGTTTTTTTCATGTTTAATTCATTGATGCAGAACTTGAGTAGATGAGGAAGGGCGTTTCTCGAATTGTCGCAGGTTCAGAGCGCTGCGAATTCGGATTGGAAACAAGTGGCTCGAGGTAGCTGCAACTGCTGCTTTGCTTTTGGTTTATTTTTTTCTTAGTTTTAGTGAGTTTTAGTGCTAATCTTGATTACTAGTGTGTTAGATATTGTTATAGAACTAGAATAGAGGAACAAATTAAAAGGTTGAAGTGACAAAATAGAAAAAGAAGTGATCACAACATATGATTTTAGCCGATTGTTGTGATATTTTTTTTTCATCAGTTCTTCCAAATGAATATGCATGTGTATATATAGGTTTCAAAATCTGAAATATAGATGGGACTTTTGAAATTTAGTATATTGTTTTTGGAATGCAAGATCCTAGACAGAGAGATACATGAGAGTCTAATGAAATGACTAAAATCTATGATGAAGGAATAGTTTGAGTTTTACATTCCATAATGCCCTGGTATGTTGTTATTTTGTTGTGGTATAGCCTATAGTGAAGGTGGAGGAGGCGCTGGTTATTGATCCTAAATCACTCTGGTGTGTTGGAAATGCGTACATGTCCAATGCATTTCTCATTCTCATGAATCTTGATGCCAGCCTAACTAAGGTCTTTTGTATTATCCTGAGTTCCACATGGAGATCTTCAAGCATGGGCATAGACTAAGATAATGTTTTTGCTCTTCTACAGCAACATGGTACAAAGAAGAGCATAGTCATATGATTTGGGGCTTTCATCATTCATAACTCAATATGTATGTACAGAGAAGAAAGAAAAGGCATATCATATATCATCTTTTTCATGAAATTATGTCCCTTCATTTAAGATGAAGAGACAGAAAGCCACATTACAAATCCTAAACCCCTATAATACATCCAAATCAAAATATAACAAACCAAGTTAACATTAAACTCAAACATTAGTCAATAACATCAACAATTCAGAAATCCTCATCCAACTTGAACACATGGTTGTCACCACCATTGCCGTTCAAGCTCGACATCACCGACGCCTTCTGATACTCACCAACCCTTTTCTCGAAGAAATTAGTCTTACCCTGCAGACTGATCAACTCCATCCAATCAAAAGGATTCTGCACATTGTACAATTTCCCATACCCCAAAGAATTCAGCAATCTATCCGCTACAAACTCAATGTATTGACTCATCAAATCCCCGTTCATCCCCACCAACGCGCAAGGCAGAGCATCACAAACAAACTCCCTCTCAATAGCAACCGCATCTGCCACAATCCCCTTCACCTTCTCCTCACTCAGCTTCATCTTCAACAATTTGTAAAGCAAACAAGCAAAATCACAATGCAAACCTTCATCCCTTGAGATAAGCTCGTTCGAAAACGTCAGCCCCGGCATGAGCCCGCGCTTCTTCAGCCAGAAAATCGCGCAGAAGCTACCAGAGAAGAAAATCCCCTCCACACACGCGAAGGCAACAATCCTCTCCGCGAACGACTCTGAACCATCGATCCAGCTGAGCGCCCAACTGGCCTTCCTCTCGACGCAAGGGATAGTCTCGATCGCGCGGAAGAGGCGGCTCTTCTCGTCGGAGTCCTTGATGTAGGTTTCGAGGAGGAGGCTGTACATCTCTGAGTGGATGTTCTCGATGGCGATCTGGAAGCCGTAGAAGGCGCGCGCCTCGGAGACCTGCACCTCCTTCATGAAGCGGCCGGCGAGATTCTCGAGAACGATGCCGTCGGAGGCGGCGAAGAAGGCGAGCACGTGTTTGACGAAATGCTTCTCGTCAGAGGTGAGGGATTCCCAGTGACGTTGGTCTTGTGAGAGATCGACTTCCTCCGCCGTCCAAAAGGAGGCCTCGGCCTTCTTGTACATCTCCCAAATCTGAGGGTATTGAATCGGAAACATGCAGAAACGGTCAGGGTTGGGGGCCAAGAGTGGCTCTTCTGGAATTGAAGGCATTTTTGGAGGAATTGAAGAATGGAGATTTATCGAAAATGGAGTTTGGTTTGATGAGATGTGGAGAGGGGAATGGTAATGGAGGAGTTTAAATAAGGGTTTGGGAAATATTTGGGGGAGCGGGAATTTGAAATGTTTTTGGAGAAGAAGCTTGCCAGGGACGCCTTCATTTGGTTTTCGATTGGCGGGCGATTCGTTTTCAGGCGCCATTTTTTAAATTTTATTTTATTGCGATTAGGGTTTCGTTTCTTTTTCAGGTACGTGTCTTGTGTTTTTGTGGCTTTTTCAAATGCTAAATAACAAATAAATAAATAATAGTAAAAATAATTTTTATTTATGAGTATAATATATGGGATAACTATTCCACATAATATATTTTTTTAATATTTGAATTATTGAAAAACTACTCAAAGCTATTTTTGGAGTTATTTTTCCCATACTTATAAAATGGCATGACGAGTTCTTTTGTTAATGAAATATGATGTATATCTGAAAAATGACATGATATTTTAATTTCTGAATTATTGAAAAACTACTCAATAGTTTATGCTGTGTAATTTAATTTTCATGTGCCGGAAAATAGCTCTGATGATTGTGTTTGAGTAGTTTTTATTAAAATGTCATTTTGAATATTATGCTATATCATTAACAATAGTATGGAATATTAAATTCTATCTACCCAAATGGTTTGTGAAGGGAAAAAAATGGAGAATTAATTTAATGGTACATGTTAACTTTTGGAAATATTATGATTGAATGAGATTAAATATATTGGGTTGTAGGAAATAGTAAATTCCCTAAAATAGAATTAGGTGAAAAGTGGTTGAATATTGGACAAAATTTTGAATTGTTTGAGTAAAACTTGTGAGGGAAGCTGTGTGGATAAGTATACAGCACGTGTTTAGGAGTTTTTGGGTATGGCGCGCAACGTTTTTTGTTTAAATTCAAACAGTATCAATAATCAATTATCAATACAATATTTACGTTTTCCTTTTCTTTTCTTTTCTTTTTTTGAGTTAGCAATTTATTTATTTACATGTTTAAAAAATGGCAACAAATTCATTTTAAAACAAGGTGCGTTTATAATTCTGAATTGGGAATTCAGATGCAGAGAATGCATCTAAGCTTCGAAAGGAAAATATATATAGCATTGTGGAAGAACCATATTGTCTACATTTCATTTTTGGTTATTAAGATTTTTTATATTTATTGAATACCATTTCACGTCTATCAACTAATATAAAAAGGGGAAATGCTGAAGTGGATAAAAAAAAATAACAAAATAATTTTATAGTAACTTTTGGCTGTGTAAAAATTTTAAAAATCCTTAGACTATCTTTATCCATTATTTTTTACAACCCAACCTTTTAATTTATAAAAAAAAAAAACATTTCTCTCCCTTCCACACACACAATCGGAGGGGACAATTTTATGTTCATATTATATTCCAATAATTTGGTTTATGATATGTATATTTAAAAAAGTTAATAATTATCTACCAAAAAGAATTAAATACAAATGTCATAAATCCAATTATTGAAATACAAGATGAAACACCAAATTAGAATGGAGGATCTCATTCCATACACAACCTACACCACAACTCAATTCCACAACTTTTATACTTTATTAATACACCAACTCAACGTAAAATATTTTTTCTTTTCTCATTATTTACTAATTGAATACTATCTATAATCAAATTTTATTATAATTATATATTAAAAAGGTGTAAGAAATATGTACAAATTATTTGATATTTTAAATTTGCAACTATAATCATGAAAAAAATGAATTATTTGGATTCATAATTTTCTCAAATGATATGAAATAGTTGAAAAGGGAGAAATAAGTGTAGAAAGTGAGAATTTGATTGTGTTTCAAATATTATCAATATTGCTCTCTATTTATAGGAAATTAAAAAATATGAATTTTGATATAATTTTATTTTTCTTAATGGATAGTTATCTATAATATTATCCATGTAAATTTTATCTAAAAAACGTTATCATTAAATTTAAAAACTGACAAGTGGCAGATTATGATTGGATGATTTTTTTATCTGAGGTTGTTGAAACAACCCGGTTACAATATGATCCCCCGATAAGGGTCATTGATAAAGATAGTCTTAGTGAAAATTAGTTGAAAGTCGAAATTGAAGAATAGAATTTGGTTGACGAGTATAAATGATTAGGATAAATTGTACTTTGCTCACTTTCACAAGTCATTATTGGGAAGGTTTTGCTACATCAATACTGTGGTATTTAATCAAAATAGAAAGATAAACAAAAGACTTCAGGCTATTCGGGTCTGCCGTAACGGATATTCGATTCAAATTAATTTGGAGTAGAATTTTCCGACACTGATCTTTCCTTTTTATCAAGCTATTCAGAATAGTTCATTATTTTTGGGTTGAATTCCCCTCAAACATTACGCTTTCGTCCTTTTGTACTATCTTTTCATGAATTGAAGTGTGAGATCTCATCGCACCAAAACTCTCTCTGGTTCTCACAAGTAAACTCTCCTGAGCCCACTTCTTTCCAAGTGTTACACGGAATATCTAAGCATTAGGACACTAAACCCCATGTGTTGAACACTAAAGTGAACAACTTTAACTACGACCAAAAAACATAAAGCTCAAAACACATAGAGCCCTAGAAAATATTTTAAACTCTGTAAATTCTGCACTTTGATCAATACATAATTCAAATCCGCAACGCCTCTTTTATAAAGGAGTAAACCATCTTCACCTCGGAAAATGAAAGACAGTTTCCTTTGCAAGCGCCAATCCTAATATGGTAAGACTTTCCTTGTTAATTGCATCTTCTAGAATCATTCATTGTTTGATCTTCAATTTGGAATCTCTCAAGTATGAACGTCCGAATCTTCTAGGATGCATCTCGGACAAGTCATCAACAATCTGCAACACTCTCGCATCTATCGTATAACCATCTTCAATTGATTTAAAGTTTATCATTGTAACTCGCAGTGAACTCCTTGTGTTAATTCCACTTGAATAGAATCAAAATCTCTATGTGTAGTCAAGCTTACAGTTCCTCTGCATCCTATATATGCGTTGATTAACCTCGATAAAAATTTGAGGATCTCGCCTCGCAAAAATACAGTGTGGTATTCGGGCGATTCAGGTATATATAGCAATCCTTTTTGTCAGGTTTGTATAAAATTCACAAACTATCAGCTTGACATATGATTCCGGATGAGCCACAGTTCTTCCTTTCCAAACCAGAGACTTCAATAAAATTGTAAATGTCAGCTTCTTTCAATGCATCCACGTTGATGGGGACTTCAAGAATGAGACTTCTCTTCACAACCTTATCCCAAATAAAGGCAATGTTGATGTGATCAAAACAACATGTTGACAAGAGATCCAAACAAAGGTGCCAACGACAAATCCGGATCAGAAATAGAGTGTGACGTCTGTTGATATGTCTTGAATCTACCGCTTCGCTGAGCTGGTCGGGGGTCTCGCTTTAAGCTCAATTTTGGTATTTTATCTCAGTACTATATATATGATCTTTGAGATTTGTAATCTGTAACCTAGCCGCATAATAAAATTTGTTCTCCTCTCTGCCCGTGGACGTAGCCAAATTGGTGAACCACGTAAATCTGTGTCTACTTTACATTTTCTGTTTATTTTATGCTCAATAATCAATATTCTGTCACAACAACGCCCCAGGCCTACGGGGGTGGGGTCCAATAACGAAAACGATGACATAACGGGCTCTGCTAGCAACTACTTGAAATCCGTTCTCGTATTGTCAAAATGATTAACCCAAGTTGCTAAAGAGTCCATTAAGCCCACTTATATACTTATCAAACTTTCATTATCCCACTAATGCGGAACATTACATCAATGCGAGGACGGATGCCAAGTAGTTGCTAGCAGAGCCCGTTATGCCATCGTTTCTGGGTCCCACTCCCGTGGGCCTGGGGCGTTACAAATAGTATTAGAGAATGTCTACTTTCCTGTATACTTTTAAAAAATATATATGTGTGCAAGCATGTGAGCAAGTAATGACCATCATCACATCCGCCGCATCGCTCTGAGAAGTGGTAAAGTTAAGTTATGTTTCATGTCAAAGTTTACAAAAATATGGTTTATGAAAGTATGTTCTATGAAAATGTTTTCCCTTTTCAGGTCTCGATGATATGATTTCAAAATTTCGAGGATGAAATTATTATAAGTTGGGAAAGATGTAGAGACCCAGATCTTTTTAAACGTTTATACTATTTTTTTCTAAGAAAATAATATTAATATGTTAAAGTATGTTATTAAATTGTTATTGTAACACCCCAATTTCACTTTAATAGAAAAATGCACGTTATCCATGCTTTTCATTAATAAAAATATTTTACTTGAAATACAGCAGAAGTTTCAAAGCATAACTTGACATTTATTACATAAAATAAAGTCAAAAATAAATTAAAACTTTAATCATGCTTGATCACTTGACCATCATCATCACATCTTGCCCGCTACGCATCACTCGAGACAACACCTGAAAAGATAAGTAGTTTTTTGGGTGAGTACTACTGACTCAGTGGGGAGTGTCCAATTATCCAAGCTATATAAAATTAAACGAGTAGATGAGAATAATAAAAGTGTTCAGTCTGTAAACCAAACCATATAGCCCGTAGGCCCTGTCTTGTTTAGCCCGAAGGCCCTGACTCATTTAACCCGGAGGCCCTGTACTGTGTTGTGTCATCACATACTCGATAATAAAATATAGAGAGAATAATCATGACATGATCACGTAAAACCCCACCTTGACCTTCACCTCGATATTAACCGATTAAGTCTTGCACGCCCTATAATTAATGATCTTAGAATTAATAAAATGAATAAGACGATAAAATTAATGTATGGGACTAAACCATTTCTATAACATGATGCATGTTTAATTAAAATTAATCATATATGTATATGACCAAATTCCTTTACTAAATGCATAACCCCGTACATACATATATACGTTATATATAATGAAAACCATGCATTAACTTATTAATTAAAAAAAAACTCCCACATGCCAACACATACATACATTATAATATTTATCATTCACGTACAACCACACACACAAAACCAATATATATATATATATATATAACCATCCTACACACACAAATACATGCGTGCGTGTGTGTGTATATATATATATAGTATGCCAAGATATGTTTTGAAATAAAAGAACTAATACATGATTCAATTACTTCCCAACCTAAATTCTAGCTCTCGGCCCATTATCAAAATTTATTTAATCCCAAGCCCAAAACCCATTTCGTATTATTTATCCTATAGCCAAACCCATTTCATATTATTTATCCTTCACCCAACAAAAACGATGCTCTCTCTCTCTCTCTCTCTCTCTCTCTCTCTCTCTCTCTCTCTGCAAAATTAAGCACGCAGCAATACCAACTGTCTCCCTCTCTTTCTTTTCACGAGAGCAAGAAAAAAAACATAACCCATAAATACTCGTAAGGTAATCCTGCAAAACAAAAGGATTAGAAAAATTCAAACCAACTTCCCTTTCTTCTTGATTCTCCTTCGGCTATTCACAACCACAACAACGAACACCTTTTTTCCGTCTCGGCTGCGGGAGCTGCCACCACCCCTATCCCTCTCATCTCGGAAACCAAACCCACCCACAAAACTATGCTATGCAATGTAATGCGATATGAGAAACAAAAAGAAAGTGAACTAGAAGAAGATCTACATACCTTGAATGAAACTAGAACTTGGAAACGAATTCTCAAACTCACTTATCTCTACGATTTTCTTTTGATGTGGGGAACAAAATGACTAGAACTCTTTATTTATAGAAGAAGTATTAGAGTTTGAATGAAAGATGGGATCTTATGATTATCTTCATCAAGGATTTGATATGATCAAGAGGTGATAAGGTTTGGAGAGTTTATCAAAACATCTCTACTAATTTTCGTGGGAAAGAAGGGAAAAAGAAATATAAATCAATTACTTGCACTATGGGCTTAAAGGTTTGGGCTCCAAAAAGAATTACTTAGTTGGGCTTGAAAAGATTTGGGCTCCAATTAATTAGATTGGCTAGAGAATAAATTGTAAACCATTAAGCACTCTAAATAATACTGAAAAAAATGCATGCTCATGACATGAAACAATTGTACAATAAAATAAATTCATGTTATGATTCAATTCAGCAAAATGCATCGTGCAAGCTTAATTATTTATTAAACCTATTGAGGCGCGACTTATTAGACTTAAGCAATTAATATCACACATAAGAATAAATAAAATGAATAAAATACATTTTTTTTTGAGGAAAAGGAAAAATGTAACAATATGAATATTAGAAAAATCGGATCGCTACAGTTATGATTCCTATAAGTCGCATCTTAGCTATTACTTGTGTATTTAAATGATCATTTACTTTATAGATATCTATGTAGTTTAGTATTATTTTTCTTTTCAAAGAACGATTAAAATCGTTGATCATATTTTTGATAATTTAATAATTGGGGCCCGGATATTTATATATGTTTTAAACTAAAATATTAGTGCCCCAAACTTATTTGGAAAGAAATATTTGAGCCTTCATTTTGCTCATGTTTTCGAAATAGTTGAATGAATATTTATTTTTCTCAATTTTTACTAAATATACAAACTTTTCTACGTTAAAGATTTAATGAATTTTGGAAAGAAAGATCATGGCATTAATTTTCTTCCAGATTTAAATCTCAAATTCTAGTATAAATAGGGGGTTAATCCTAACTATTTTTCACACCAAAAGCAAAAACATTTTATTGCAAGTCTCAATTTTCGAAGGTGGCACGCGTGGATATTTATTTTGATAGTATGTTTCTAGTTCAAGTTAAGTGGGGTTTTATATTAAAAATTGTACTGTTATCTTCTCTGATACCACTTTGTAATGCTCTAATTTCACTTTTAATAGAAAAAGGGCACGTTACTCGTGTTTTTTTATTAATAAAACCATTTATTGAAAACTACAGCGGAAGTTTCAACTATGAATTGACATTTATTACATAAAATAAAGTCAAAAATAAAATAAAAATAAATATTCTTATTTAATCATGTTTGATCATTTGACCAACATCATCATATCTTGTCCGCTCACACACCGCTCAAGCTCTTGCTTGAAAGAAAATAAAAGATTGGGGTGAGTTCCTTTTAACCCAGTGGAGAGTGACCATTATCCAAACTATAAATTTAACAAAAAAACGTGTGAAAAATACTTAATTTATGTAACATGTACTTTTGCATCAGCCGTTAGGCTCGGTACTTTATAGTCTAAAAGACTCCGCACTTTCACAATAGAAAAATATCGGGATAGTGACGGATTTTCGAGACGGATTACGATTCATCGTTAGTTACGACGGATCTGTGACGGATTCACCATCGTTAAACTTTCCTGGTATAAAAAATTGCGGGAATTTTTCGCGCGTAGGTTTAACGACGGCTTAAAGACGGACCGATCATCGTTAAGACTAACGACGGATGATACCCATCATTAAAATTCAATTTTTTTAATTATTAATTCTGATTTAATTTAACGACGGATGTATATGTCGTTAAAATTCGATTTTTTATTTTATCAATTCAAATTCAATTTAACGACGGATAATACGTCGTTAAAACTCAATTTTTTAATTATTAATTCAGATTTAATTTAATGACGGACAGATCCATCGTTAATATTCAATTTTTTTAATTATTAATTCAGATTTAATTTAACAACAGATGTATCCGTCGTTAAAATTCAATTTTTTATTTTACTAATTCAGATTAAATTTAACGACGGACAGATCCGTCGTTAATATTTGATTTTTTAATTAACATATTAAATTACGGCCGATTTAACGACGACATACGTCTGTCGTTAAGTTCACGATATAAGCGGGCTTTCTCTTTCATTTCCGCCTCTTTCATCCCCAAATCGAACAACCCTAGCTCTGCCGCCGCGACCAGCCTCCGTCGACAACCACCGCGCCACCACCGCCGACCAGCCCTCTCGCTTTCTCTCTCCCTCTTTCTCTCCCTCGCCCACTCTCTAATCGCCTCTCTCTCTCGATCTCTGCTTCGCCTTTGTCGCCGCCACTGCCCCGCCGTCGACCCTGCGCCACCCTCGGTAGCCCGCCGCTGACTGCACGCCATCCACGACAGGTCTCTCTCTCTCTCTCCCTCGCCTCCGCCGCACCACTGTTTCATCTCTCTCTCTCTCTCTCGGCTACCTTTGCTCTCCTATTGGCGTTAATTTTTTTTTCTGGAATTATATTGATAATCTGCAGATTTATATATGTATAATTATGTTGTAGTATATGTATAATTATGTTGAAAAGATTTGATGTATAATTATGTTGAAAAGATTTGATAATTTGCAGTTTATGTTGATAATCTGCAGATTTATATATGTATAATTATGTTGTAGTATATGTATAATTATGTTGAAAAGATTTGATGTATAATTATGTTTGAAAAGATTTGATAATCAGCCTCAGCCTCCTCCACACATGTAGGATCCATCTTGATTGTCACTGTATTTTTATTTTTATGTTTGATATATTATCTAAACATTTAAACTTGTTATTTTTTGTATGTATGATTTTGGATAATTATTTTTATATGTTTATTCTATGATTCCAACTAAATATTTTATAATAATTTGTATCCATTTTATTTAATATAAAATATTTTAAAATAAATACAATTGAAATGAAAAAAAGATAAAAAAACACACTAATGACAGACGCATCCATCGTTAAAATTAAAAATAAAAAAATAAATAAAAAAGATCCGACCTTTTTTTAACGACCGCTATGTCGGTCGTTAATAATTCCCCATGACAGAAATGGGGACCAATTTAACGACGGACATGTCCGTCGTTAGATCGGTCGTTAATAATCTAACAACGGACCCAGCGGTCGGTGACACACCACGCCGACTAAAGGTTTAACGACGGATAACGTCCATCGTTAATCCGTCGTTAGATCATTCTAACAACGGAAAATCCAGAATTAATGACAGACCAATCCGTCACTATACCGAGATTTTTTTGTAGTGTTTAATTTATAGTCCATAAGACTCTGTACTTTATAGTCTAGAAGACTCTGTATTGAAATTTCACATAACTCTTATACAAACATATAAAGAGGATAATAATATAATTTTCAACATAAAACCTCATTTTAACTTGAACTTGAAATTTACTATTAAAAAAAATATCCACGCGCGCCGCCTTTCGAAAATTGAGGCTTGCAATAAAATGCTTTTGCTTTTGGTGTGAAAATAAAAAATAGTTAGGATTAACCCTCTATTTATACTAGAATTTGAGATTTCAATCCGAAAAAAAAAAATTAATGCCATGATCTTTCTTTCCAAAATTTATTAAATCTTTAAGGTAGAAGACTTTGTATATTTAGTAAAGATTGAGAAAAATAAATATTCATTCACTTGTTTCGAAAACGTGAGCAAAATGAAGGCTCAAATATTTCTTTCCAAATAACTTTGGGGCACTAATATTTTAGTTTACAACGTATATAAATATTTGGGTCCCAATTATTAAATTAGCAAAAATATGATCAACGATTTTAATCGTTCTTTGAAAGAAAAAAAAAACTAAGATACATAGTTATCCATAAAATAAAAGATCATTTAAATACACAAGTAATAGCTAAAACGCGACTTATAAGAATCATAACAATTTAATAACATACTTTAATATATTAATATTATTTTCTTAGAAAAAATAGTAAAAACATTTAAAAAGATCTGGATCTCTACACAGAGTGTTCCCATCAGTGTCATGAACACTCTCTTGTACATCAGACTCGTAGTCTGAAGATTCCTTTCATGAATGACTTTGGCGGCTTTCTTCTTCATAACTTTCTTGGTAGCAGTCTTCTTAACAGATGAAATAAGAGGAGTAACAATGCTCATTCTAATGTAAGAAATTCGTAAGACGGTTTTTACAGGAGAATTCCTTGTAAAAAATTGATTGGGATTGAAGAAGACTGATTTTTATGGTTTTTGTTTGTCAATTAATAGTAAATAGTTGGGATCATAATGTTTGGGGGTCATAATAAGATTTTTTTAAGTGTTAAGAATTAATATACAAGATAATCTTATCATATTTATATTTATATTTATATTTTTATACACACTAGGGTTGTATTTAGAAGTTGCCCTCTATTTATCGTCAAATAGATTTTTTTTATTTTTTTTTTTCATTTGACAAGTCACGTACAACGATAATTCTGTTGAATACAACATCATAAAAAAAAAACCCAAAAAATACTCAAACCAAAATCTGAATGATTGAGGCTTGAATTGAATGACACCAATTTATAAGAAACAGTGAAAAGCGTTCAAGAAAAAGGTCATCTTCCCATCGCAGCCCAGAATGAGGAACCCGTTCGTATTCAATCTAAGCTCACTACAACAAAGTCCAGCCCATTACATTATCTTATATTTCATATTTGTATGGCCTACGTTGTCAAATTTTTTTAGGAACTAAGTAATGTCACTTTTTCTTAATTTTTTTGGACAAAATGATGTCAAGTTAAAACGAATTTGGAAATGCTTATCATATATGCTTAATGAAAATTCTTTCATATATTTCATCAATCGTGTTTATTTACTACAATTACACAATATCGAGTTAGACTTATTTATCAAAAAACACTAGATCGAAGACTCTCTCTCTCTCTCTCTCTCTCTCTCTCTCTCTCTCAAACAAAATGGAATCTAGTCGATTGGAAATTGGAATAGAAGATGAAATATGGAACAATGGATTATCTTTCACACTCGATAACATCCATGCTACCCCTTCAATATTATTACCACTCATTGCTCTTGTAAGTAAAAAAGAAAAAGAGATGGTGATTTCAATCAGAGATCATCAGTAGTTCTTCTTTGAGGTAATTGCATGTTCACTATATCTTCTCTAGGTAGGCCAGCATTCACCTCTGGCCTTTCGGACAACGCAATAAGGTGGGAGCCCTCCTTGTTCTTTCGGATCACCAGATACGCGATGCTGGCTAGATAAACGAGCATAGCCGAGAACCCCAAGAACCCACAAAACACGATGCCCACAACGCTCATCTTGCTCTGACGGAGAGAAGTCACCAACTTTTCAGCAAGATAGTAGATGTTGATGCCCATGATCAAGGAGCCGATGATCCATGTTGTGGCTGCAATCTGTCACCCGAAAGAGACCGTGTTATGCTGCAGAATCTCGTATATATTTACACATTCTAAAACAGGAAACCACCAAGAAATAATCAGCATCAAGATATCCATTTGATGACATTGTTTTTGTCCAAATTTCTTAGAATGAGCCATTCCAGCAAGTACAATGTGATCACAGTTTTGTACATTTATCGTTGTGGACTAGATTGATGCGGCTATTGTATTTCATATGAAGGATTTATCACCGAGCATTATATTTCATACATTAGTTCGTAACCTAGATTGTTGATGTTATGCTCTAGCAGAATATGCACGCGTACATAAAAGCTCGATAGAATGAAGATAAAGAGGGACAAGCCAACGAGTTCTTACAGAAAATGAGTTAGCGTATAACCCCATCTTGGTCTTGCAACTTGTGAACTTAAGAAGTGGAATTAGTGCGAAAGGTAGTTCGAATGATAGGATCATCTGCAACACAACTATGTGATCAATACTCCAGGAAAACTAGATGTTATGAACATAAATAGTAAATCAATCTAATATGATATTTTAACACAAATGATGTGGCTGAACTATCTTCTAATAATGTCATTACAATATTTCTGTTTAATAAAATTGCTAAATATTTTTTTTAATAGAACCGTTTTAAACACGTACAAAGTACATGCATTTTTCTAGCTTAATAAAAATGTATTAATATAATACATGCTCTAATAAAATAAGTTTCAACAAGTGTACTTTACATTTCATTTCATTTTTATATAATATCTATTATTTTTACGCAAATGATACATTTGAAATATTTAATAATTATGATACTACAACATTTCTATTTAATAAAATTATTAAATATTTTTTTAGTAGAACTATTTTAAACACATGCGAAGCTCGTGCGTCTTTCTAGTGTAATAACGCTATTCATACATAGTGGACAATCTAATAAAACATAACAAGTGTATTTCATTTTATTTCATTTTTATATTAATATTTATTATTTTGCACAAATGATAGAATTGAAATATATTATTTCTAGTAGTGATTATTAGCGTTTATATCTACAAAAGATGATGGAAGCATCTTACCGATGCAATGATGATCAAGTTTCCAGCCCCAGAAGCTCCACCGATGATAGCTACAATTAGACTAGGAACGATTGCTAAACATCGAGTTAAAAAGTTCCTAATCCATGGCTTCAGCCGTAAGTCAAGGAATCCCTATTTAAAACAGACATGGTGCCCGAGACAAAGGTCAGTAAGGCAGCTAAAATCACAAATGTGAGTCAAGAATACCAAATACCAAATAGTTGCACCAATGTACTGTGATTCTTTTTACACACAAGCATATGATCAAAGTTTAAACACGAGGCCTATCAGAAAGTCGACTAAATGGCTTCGTTTGGAAGGTTACATGATACTTTGATTGTTCAGTCAAGTAATATGCCAAAACTAGTAAAGTAGCATGAAATGATTTTGGACTGGAAGATATATTACTCAAATAGAAATAAAGGAGATTTCATCTAGTTATAATTTTAAACCTGCATAACATATTGCCCTGCATACGTTCCAGTTATGGTCGAACTCTGACCTGAAGCCAGCAAAGCAACTGCAAAAAGCTTGGAACTCCAATTTCCTAGAACATTCTGTGAACAACACATCCCATACGTTCCCATAAAACATCAGCACAAAACGAAGTCCAAATAATATCCGGAAAAATGAGAGCATGGTTGAAATATATATTTTTAAATGAATAAAACTTCAATAACCTACTTTCAATAAAAATGAAGCTTCGTTCAGGTCCAAGTTTTTGCAGCTCTCGAGGTCGTCTGGGTTGAGATTCGGTGAATTGCAAACAGCTCCACTAACTGAGATGACTGATACATTGATGAAGAAGGCAACCAATAAAGCCAAGCCACTTTCTATCATATAAAATCTGCATGCCTCCTGTAAGGTAGATATGTCACCAAATATTTTAGATAAGAAAAATGTTTAAACGGATCTCATATGCTATTAGTGGATTTATGAAAAGAAACTAGAAGATTTGCCCCAAACCCATTGAAATAAAATTTTACTTTGATACCACTGACAGATCGTGGGATTTTCCTAGAAAGCACCAGTGCTGAATGGAGAAAAAGGTTGTGCCTGCAGCCATTAGATCATAACAATATCAACCAGAAACTTTAATATAGATCAACTAATTGTCGATTGAGAAAACATGCAATGAAACTTACGGCATAACCATGGCACCAAGGAGTGAAATAGCCAGCTTTGTAGCTCCACTTCCCTCAAGTTGGGGAACAAAAAGGCCACGCAAAACTTCAGACGCAATTGGCTTTGCATAACCAAGCTCAGCAAAGAAGCAGCCGGCAATTGTTAAGACAAGGAAAGCAATAAAAATCTCAAGCTTTCTCACCTGTCAAGTTCACACCAAGCTAGTTTTAGAACACTGTAGAACATGCCAAAATTCAGACATTACATGTGAATCTATATAATATGTTGCTTTTCTGCACTTTGTTGTAAATATCCAATTTTATCAGTTTTCAACCACAGTTAGAAAATACTAATTATGTGACCGTCAAAGGACAGCGAGATACCCCATATTGCTGCAGCACCAGAAGAACCAATGTACTAAGTCCGGTGATAAGCACACCACACCAAAGTGGAATATTGAAGAGCATGTTCAGAGCAAAAGCTGTTCCGATGACTGACATGATAAAAAGGGGAGTAAAAAAATTAGAAAATAAATTTAGAAAGGGGATCACGAAGAAAAAAGTACATGTTTAAGTATGATAATATATGATGGTAACAATGACTCTATCATGTAAACAAGGCATTCTTTACAGGCTGACTATGGCTATTTCAGCAAGAACAAACAATGTTTTGTTTTGATCTTGAGAACCCAACCTTCAGGAATATCGCATGCGACTATGGCTATTTCAGCAAGAATCCATAAAATAAAATTTGGAACCTTTGAGTATTCCTTTCGACAATGCTCAGCTAAATGCTTTCCTGCAGAACAAGTAGTACATTACAAGCCAAAGCAAAGCTAAACATTATAAAGAACATCTTTCACTTTCATGCCAACATACAGATGAATGGTTGAAGAAATTATGAACCTGTAACAACTCCTAGGTTTGCTGCTAGAGATTGGATAACAAGAGCAGCGCATGAAGCTAGCAATATGATCCAAAGTAACTGTCATCAAGGCAACATACATCACAAAGTTAGGTACATTGATATTTAAACGATTTTGTATGGAAAAAACACTTGGATTTGTATACATGACTGCGTCAAACATGTAACAAAAGTATACATAAATCATTTCATCCAACCATCAACTTATTTTTCAACTAAAAGTTCACTTTGGTCAAAAGCAAAGAACTCAAACCTTTGTCTAGGAGAATATCAATAGAAAAGGTTAAACAACATCACAACCAAGCTATTGAAATTTTCCCTGACAATTTATGTGGTTTTTTAATTCCATTTTTCACCTTCTTGAGGACATCCTTTGCTACTCGGTTATCTTATATTTTAACATACAAAAGTCTACCATCCTCGAAGTAATAGAAATTAGGACATCAGACATGATTCATTAGACTCACCCCATATTTGTATTGAGCTCCGGCCTGCAGATCAGTCTGAACTGTTGGTGACGCAAATAGATAAAGTCATTATCTATACATTTAGTTAGTTGGCTCTAAACAAGATTTACTAGGCCTTACAATTTCCTGGATCAATATAGGCAATGCAAACAAGAAAGCCTGGGCCAATATACGAGAACAAGTTCTTCCAGCTTTTATTCTGCAAAAGATTGAAATAAATTGATATTGATCAATCAAGAAACATGAGCCAACATAGAAGAAATATCACGAGTGCACGTCTTTTGTACAATTACATCAAGGATCAAGCTGTACTCTATCTTAGTTCATTTGAATCATTTACTACTCGCTTTGTGGCTCTTCAGAATCATCCCAAAATAGAAGCTGTTTAAGGTAAACTATTACACGTTTCGACTCCATCAGAGAATTGGGCTTGAACTAATCACAAACAGCTTGCAGCTGAAAGTACAGAAGTCATATTATACTTAATAATACTCTAAATGAAAAATTATACCACCTTCAATGTTATATCACTGAAACAAACTAATCCTGCATCATTGCTGGACCACAAAACAATAGCAAAAAGGAAGACGACAATTTTTACATTATCAGCCAGCTTGAAAACCAATGCAAAAAAGATGCAGTAAATTGTGGAACACATTTATTGAATAAATTAGGCGAAAAATAAAATACAAGCTCTAGAAGGGACATAACAATCATAATTAAATCAAATAAATGATGAAAAAAAGGAAAAAAAAAATTGAATGCTCACATCAGGTACAACAATCTGATCATATTCAATATTATCAATGAGGGGCTCATCGGGATGAGTTCTCCGGTCGTTAGTGGTCATAAACTGCGGCTGTTGAGGAGTCGGCGCCGCCATTTTCTCCGAACTCTGTTTCAAGAAACAGATGCAAGTGTAAATATTCACAACACTACAAATGAAATCGTCTAATAAAAAAATGCGTGTAAAAAAATACAATACATGCAATTAGTTAAAAACGAATACACATGTCAAATACTATTGCAGTTGCCGAATTGGGATTGCGTGAATGTGCATGTGAAGAGAAAGAGTGTAGCCCAGATCCAAGAACAAATTTTTAAGTATTTAGATTGAATCTACGAAAATACCAATGAGAAAAACAAATTGGATTAGATTAAAGATGAGATTTTGGGATGGGGAGTAGTAGGCTGCTGCTTACATTTTGACAGAAATAGTTTTGGAAGAATATTTGCTTGCGACTGTGAGAGACGTTCAATCAACAGACGTCTTTATACTGGACTCTTCCGCTGGCCATCTTAAAAGTGTAAGAAAAGAGAGCGAGAGAGAGAGAGAGATTTGGACTTCTAACAAAATTCTAAAGAATTTGTGCAATTTGTATTTGAGGCGGATAAGTTGAGTTATTCATGACGTATTTGCAGGAAAAAAAAAACTGTTCGAAATTCGATTATATTTAATAAATGAAATTCTTTCGAGTTTGAAAATATTTGACTTTATCGAGTATTAATTCAAAGAGATTTACTTTTGAATTTTCACGAACTAGAACTTGAATTCAAATTTTTATTTTATTTTATATAGTTAATAAATTAATTTTAAACTAATTATGGGGTTTGAAACTCAATTATATATAGTCATGATTTGAGTTTGAACTTGAGTCGTCTAAGTTTATGTCGAAATCTACAATGTCCATAAACCACCGGAGATTAAAATATAATATCGCACTCTTAATTCCTCCATTTCCTCCTCTTTATTTAAGCTATTTTCTTTTTCTTAATTACGACCATTTTTATAAGTCTGAGAATTTTAGTGATTCTCTCCCTTTCCTTAATATTTTTAATTTTACACGTGACATTACAATCATAAACATGGTAGAAAGATGGAGAATGATTGTCATAAGATCTCATTTGCTCGTGAAATGCTCAAAGTAGAGATGCCCACGGTTTCGGTTCCGGTTAGGCAGTTCCGGAAGGTCGGAATCGGAACCGCACCGTGCTCCCACAGTTGCCGGTTACGGTTTGTCAACCGGAACCGCCGGTTTTGAGCAAGGCCGGTTTTCGCCGGTTACCGACGGTTATCCGATTAACCGTCGGTTTTTCGGTTTTTTTTCTCTCTCTGAACTCGAATTGACGATTGGACGAACTACTACTAAGTACTAAATCGATAAAATTACTAATTTACAAGTTAAAAACTAAGAAGTATGACGAAACACAAGTTTATTTAAATTTTGATATTATTATATAATTTTATAATTTATATTTTACAATTTACAAGTTATAACTTACAAATTACAAGAATATTGAGAATACAATTTAATTTATCAAATTACAAATTGTAAATTAATCAAACTATGAAAATATGAAATTACAATTTACAAATTACAAATAACAAGTTACAAAATACAAATTGTAAATTAATCAAACTATGAAAATATGAAATTACAATTTACAAATTTATAAATTACAATTTACAAATAACAAGTTACAAAATACAAATTGTAAATTAATCAAATTATGAAACTATGAAATTACAATTTACAAATTACAAGTACAATTTGAGCTAATTTAGAATTTAGGAATTAGGGGGGAAAAAGAAATAATTAAAATTTGGGCTTGCACTTCATATGAAGCTGCCTACGTATCACTTACCTTGGAATCAAAGCCCTCGTAGTTCATTTTACCTTTTTTCCTTGGCGAGTCTAGAATTCGAAGTCGTCGTCCCAATCATCTCCGGTTTGGCTTCCTCTTTCGGCTTCACTCTCCAAGCCAACTTCAATGAGCGGGCCATCCATCAAGTCGTCCCAGCGGTTCTCTTGCTCTCTTAGGTCGGCTTTGGACTCGTCCTTCAACATCATTTGAGCTTCGAGGTGATCCGGTGTCAAATTTGATCTCCGTTCGTCCAACATGTAATCGGATTCACTGAAAGCTTGCTCGACCGCAACCGTTGATGCCGAGACTCCAAAAATCTCCCTTGCCATAATTGCAAGCAAAGGATACCGCTCTTGATTTCGGGACCACCACTTGAGAACATCAAAATTGTTGGGACCTGTATTTTTATCATCGGGGGGGCACAATAGGGTCTTGCAAATACATATCTAATTCATTTTAACTACGCCTAGTATTTCCTCTACTTTGGAAAATTTTTTGGAATTCTTGTAAAGCACTACCACGTGAAAATGAAGTATTTAATCATAATGAAAAAGAATTACTAGAACTTGAAGAACGACTCGTTGGACGAGTTATACTATCACCATATTTTAACTCATATTCTCTATAAAGTGAATATATAGACTCATAAATTTCTGTTTTAATTTCTTCAGCAGGTGGCACATATATCGGGATCGGAACCTGTAAAACTCATAGTAGACAAAAACTTGTAATACATGTCAATCATATCGTTAGTAGCACTAAGTTTAAAAGTAGGATCCAATATTTTTGCAACCAAAAAAATATTAGGCACATGATCAAAATATTTAAGCCATTTTTTTACCATGGCTAGAATCATCTCTTGCAAATCGGGTTTATGACTACAAGCATTAAATTTTGCAGCAATTAAACAACAATGATACATAAATTTGCAAACAGTAAAGTAATACACACCGGATAAATCTTTTGTTGCATATTGAAAAACTTGTAAAAGCTCCATTAATTCAATACAATCATCCCAATACGAAGATAATAAAATAAACGATTCAATATGCATAGCAAAAAAAGAACATAATAATTCACGATATTCCAAAGTTGCAGAAAGCATTTCATAAGTAGAGTTCCACCTATTACGCACATCTAAGTTAAAAAATTTAGGATGCACACCAGCTTCCCTACAGAATTTTTTCTACCTACGTCTAACTCTAACTTTGCCATGAATATAATCAACAGCATCACGAATAGGTTGAATTGAGTTATTTAATATTCTAAGTCCATCTTGAACACATAAATTTAAAACATACGCAATACATTGAGTATGAAAATATTTACCATGCAAGGTTGGATTGCATGCTTGAATTAATTCTCTAATACTAGCAGCACTCGCATTATCAAAACCAATAGAAAAAATTTTATCAAGCATTTTAAATTGATTGCAAATTTTAATAATAGCCTTAGCAATATTAGCAGCACTATGTTGACAGTTAAATCTACGAAAAGTAATTAAACATTTATTTAAATTCCATGAATAATCAATCCAATGCAATGTAACAGCAATATAATGATGACGGATAAATTTATCAGACCAAATATCAGAACAAATGACAACCCTATAAGGAATTTTACTAACAACACTTTTCAATTTCGACTTATATCTTATATGCAATCTTTCAAGGGTCCTAGTCATAGTCATTCTAGGTATTCTTTGAGTACCAGGATTATAAGCAACTTTCATACGCCGTTCAAAATTCATGCGATCGGCAAATTGAAGTGCTAAAGATTCTTCACAAATAAAATAACACATTTCTTCCCTAGCAACTAGAAGGTCAAACCTAAAGAGTTGAGATGAGTACGACGTACCTTCACCTTGGCTTTCGACATTTTGACTGCTTACCGGTTGGAAGTTGAGTTGCGATTGAGCTTGAGCACACCCAAGTTCGACTTGATGATTGTTGGTGATGTGTGACCAGTACGTCCTATAGCTTCCTCCAGTGTGAAATTTGTATTACTTCGGACAATAGCTGCAATACAAAACAAACACACCCGGTTCATTCTTCCTTGCCACCTTTCGGAAATGAATAGTGAAGAGAGCAAATTTCAGTGCCGTATTTCTTGTTGGAACGGCCTCCGCCTATTCCTCCGCATCCTTCGTATCGAGATCGATGGATGGATTTCTGCTGAAAGTGCGAGATTCTTGAGATCGTTGTAATTCTTCAAACTGGATCCATCTTGCCACTTCTTCATCAACTTCCATTTGAGAAGAAGGATTGTTGTAAAAACCGCCACCACTTGGATCATGGTAGAAACCGCCACCACTTAGATCGTTGTAGAAACCGCTATCGGCTCCGCCATAGGGATTCACATATTATTCAGGTTGTTGTTGTTGAAATTGAGGCGACGTCGTATCAACATCATCAAAAATATGTACTCAAGAATGAGTACGACGACGACGACGTGGATCTTCGGAACTATCAGCAATATCTTTGCCTTTACCCTTATCGGCTCGGCTACCTCGGCTAGACATGATGATTAGGGATGATAGAAAATGAGTAGAAATGAAGAAATCGAGATATGAGAGTTGAGAGAGTTGAGACTTGAGAACTTGAGAGTTGAGATTGAGGATTGAGAGTGGAGAGAGTAACTTCGTAACTCGTAAGATTGTAACTTGTAAGAAAATTTGAATAAGAAAATGATATTGCTAGAATAGAGAGAATTTGAGCATAGAGAGAGAGAGATTGAGAGTTTAGTATGAGTGAAAATGGTGGAGGAGATGGGGTATTTATAGGTGAAAATTGGGGAGTGGGGGGAAAAATTTAAAATTTGAATTTGAAATTTTTTGAAAAAAATAACGGCTGAATCGCCGGTTTTGGAGCCCAAACCGGCGGTTTTCAGCCAAACCGCCGGTTTGGGCTCCAAAACCGGCGGTTCCACGTCACCGATCCGCCTCCGTGCGTTCCTAGCCGTTGATTGAGATCACGCGGATCGTGATCTCGGTCGTTAAAAAAAAAAAATATATATATATATATATATATATACAAACCGCCGGTTAACTGCCGAAACCGGCGGTTTGTTGAAATTCACCGGCCAAACTGGAACCGGACCGCCTTTTTACGGTTGACGGTTACGGCCGTAACCATCCGTACGAAACTTAAACCGGCCCAAACCGTGTAACCGGCGCCGGTCGGATTAATTTTGGGCACCTCTAGCTCAAAAGATTTTGGAATACTTTTTTCTATTAAAAATAATTAAGTGTGCTGTTTTAGAAGTTTTTTTGAAAAGTAAATGACGTTTTAATTAGAGTTTTTAAGTTGCTTAATTTTGTTCCTTGTGTTATCTATCAAGTAAGACACTCTAAAGACTATAGACATGCAGCATATTGATATTCCCCACTCATTTAAGGGTGAGAGACCGAAATTCGATACCCAATTTCTATTTTGCCAACTCAAACATAAAAAATAAGAATGAAAATTTCTAGAAGCCACTCTAAAAGAACACTTTCTGTGTAAATATCAAGAGTCAAATAAGAATGAAAATTTCTAGAAGCCACCCTAAAAGAACACTTTCTGTGTAAATATCAAGAGTCAAATTACTAATGTATCTCAAAATTAAATGTACGTAGCTCTTCAAACGGTTCATGGATCGAATGAATCATACAATTAATTGCCGATGATTCCGATCATGAGTTTAAAATTAAAGTATACTAGTGTGGATTAATTCGTGGAGTGTATCAAGGTAGCTATACCATTAAAATATTATAAGCATGAGTTTGGATCACTCTTCTAGGGAATATATTCAAATTGAATATTAATTTATTAATACTCACATCGAGTGAACAAGATTAAATTTTCAAAGTATTCTTAATCGAAAATGACATTGAAAAATCCCATTTAACAAAAGTAACAGGATAAGCTAATTTATTCGTAGAACAATCTTTGTCTTTGGAGCATAGCATTTTGCAGAGGGGCTTATATGCCTAAACAGTAATTAACTGATAACAAGAATCAACTGAAATCAACGTAAATCATGCAAGTACATGCTATACTTGCATGATTTTATTTGCTCAAAAATAATATAGTTCCAATTGTTTGTTGAACGTGTATTACACTTTATTGGAATGTTACAACTGAAGTACAAGTAAAGAAGGAGATAGAAGTAGAGCAATTACAATATAAACTGAAAGTAAACAAAGCAAATAGAAACTGGAACCGATATGGCAGATTCCGACAAGCCGAGTCGAGGGGTCCTCTCTCCGCAAGATAAATACGCCCCGCAAGTCCGGCAAGGCTCCGGCGAACTAGACCGGCGAGCTAGACAATGTCGAGAACTGAGAGGCTGTAGACTCAAAGAGAATATGTTGCGAGTCGAGGGGTCCTCTCTCCGCAAGACAAATACGCCCCGCGGATGTCCTATTTATAGACATATCTCCACTGCAGGGGACAGCTAGGGTTTGAGGGCATTCAAACCATGTTGTAACCCCCTGGAGTTAACTCAAGGGAGTTGCACCCTTCAAAGCGACCCCTCTCCACAAGACAAATACGCCCCGCGGATGTCCTATTTATAGGCACATCTCCACTGCAGGGGACATCTAGGGTTTGAGGGCATTCAAACCATGTTGTAACCCCCTGGAGTTAACTCAAGGGAGTTGCACGCGGATGTCCTATTTATAGACACATCTCCATTGCAGGGGACAACTAGGGTTTGAGGGCATTCAAACCATGTTGTAACCCCCTGGAGTTAACTCAAGGGAGTTGCACCCAAATACGCCCCGCGGATGTCCTATTTATAGGCACATCTCCACTGCAGGGGACAACTAGAGTTTGAGGGCATTCAAACCATGTTGTAACCCCCTGGAGTTAACTCAAGGGAGTTGCACCCTTCAAAGCGACCCCTCTCCGTAAGACAAATACGCCCCGCGGATGTCCTATTTATAGGCACATCTCCACTGCAGGGGACAACTAGGGTTTGAGGGCATTCAAACCATGTTGTAAGGGCATTCAAACCATGTTGTAATCCCCTGGAGTTAACTCAAGGGAGTTGCACCCTTCAAAGCTGGACATGCACCATGTGCACCCACGACACGGGCACGGGCACGGGCACGTGCGGGTGCGCTCGTGTGTGCGCGTGTGGGCTCATGGCCCACATCCTTGTGCACTTAATTACTTCACTTAAGTGTTAATACACTTAAATACACTTCTTAACTTGATTAAGAAATCAATGTGGGATTATTTAATGTGTCTTAAACACATTATGCCACACACCATAAATGCCCAATCGTGTGACCAACTTCAACCATTTATTTCTCACTCACCGAAAATCGGATTTGAGCAAATAAAAATACTACGATTATCTACTCACAACATAGAACAATCGTACGATATTTAATTCCTCCAAAATTAAATATCCCAGTCACGAAAAATCGGATAAAATGAGTCAAAACTCACTTTATTAAGAAATATTTTCCAACATTGTTTTCAATCATGCAGGAAAAACACTTAATTTCAATTGGTTAGTAATGTGAAAAATGTTGTAAATGGAAATACATTTAAAAAAAACTGTGAAAATTCAAGAGGGGAGATAATGTGAAAAATGTTATAATTGGGAAAATTACACTGTAGAAGGGATAAACCACACATGAACTAGACACATGAGGTGTGATAGGCTCACGTTTGGCATTCTTTATGGGATTCGCTTATGTGACACACTTAGCACTGTTAGTGAGATTTAAATTTGAGACATTTAAACTCAAACTCACACCACTCAATCATTAGGTCATCGAGACATTTTTTTTTTCATATTTCTTATTTTCAAGAATATACTCTAATTCGGAAACTGTCCGAATATTGACCACAAACTAGTGGTCCTGCTAAAGTAAGTACAATTTCTCATTTTTTTCCCCTTTTATTCTAATTTAGATAAATTAAATGTATCCATGTTTTTCCAAGAAGAAAAAAGTTACAAATAATTGCCATGCTGCATGCATAAAACTAAGGGAGGATAACATGATTTTTTAGTGGTTTCATTTCATTCAGATAAATTAAATGATTGATATGATTCGAAAGAAGATATAATTAATTTATTTTTTATTGTAATTTCGAACACTATAGTGTTACAGCTTTTAATATGCACACATTGATGTGCTCCACCGTCCAAACAAAAGGAAAAAAAAAAAGACAAAAAACAACAAGAAGAACTTTCCTTTAGCATTGAAAAGACTGGAGAAGTAAAAGATGAGTTGAGATATGTTGGCAGTGTACTTCAATTTTTGTACAGTATAAAAGATTTTTAGATTTTGGATGAATGATTCTGACAATTCCTAAGTCAAAATTGAAACTGTTACGAGGTCTTTCAATGTTGTTCCATGATTTTGTTACACATGGGACCATGTTTTTTCTTTTGTATTAAATATATATGTGTGTGTGTGTTCGTTTGGATGTATCATTTACAAACATAATTTATTATTATTTTTTGTAAATTGCATGTTTCTCACGGAGAAAATTCAGTGGAATATCTATTTTCTCTGTTTTTGTTTTACTTCAATTTTATGTTTTATTCTCTCACTATATTATTGATATGATGACAATTAACCTTATAACATACGTAGTTTGGAACTTTGGACTGATGAAACGAGATAAATAGTAGAAAAAAATTGTGCAATTGTCTGCTGCTTAATCGTCATTTTATTAAAATGATTATAACTTAACTTCCAATAATTTGTTATGGTAAAGATACGGTCAAATTTCATATTACTACCCTGTGTTTTTCTGAAAAATAAAAAAAATTCTTGTGTTAAATAAATAGTCTAAAAACCCCATCTGTTATGTATAATTCATCAAAAAAATCCCTTTTGAGAAAGTGAGTTACATTTGCTAAAAACGAGTATATGATACTTATTTTTACAATTTTTGTTACAGATAAATATATTTTATATCATTTGAAAATTTTATTATTTACTACTTTTTATCTATTTTGATAATTTCCTATGTTACATATTTCATATTATTTAAAAATTATAGTATGTGGTCAAATTACTATTTTAAAAAATTGATTATATTTAAAAAAATATAAAAATTGTAAAAATAAGAATCATACATTATTTTATAACAAATGTAATTCACTTTCTCAAAAATTGGCTTTTTTTTTATGAATTATACATAATAGAGGGAGTTTTTAGACTATTTATTTAACACATGATTTTTTTTTTCAGAAAAATACACGGGAGTAGTATGAAATTTACCCTAAAGATACACGTAACCTATAACCAACGCACCAAATTTAAAAGGTCGTAGAACTAGTTATATGCCACACATAAATTAATGATGTTACAGATTCAACTCAATTGTCACAAATACTTTCTAAATTGAATCATTTAGTGTGTGCTTGCGATTAGTTGAGATATGCGTCTTATAGATGTGGGATCTGATTCATATCAATGTAGTCTAAATCGAGCACGTCCATATATATTTCGTGGCACAAGTATCTCATAAGAAAGAACCTAATGGATGATATATATTTGCACATATCGTTTGAGGTTCAAAATTGTTAATGAAGATATATATCCTCAACTAAATTCATGAGAAACAAAATCCATATCCCCTTCTTATGCTTTTAATTAAGGGTTAATTACTATAAAATACACAAACTTTGACAAGATTTGCAAATTAGACACAAACTTTAAAATAAACACAAACTTACATTTGTTTGCAAAATAGACAAACTCAAATTTTTCAGACTAACGGAAAAATGAGAATTTGCGACATATAATTCATTTTCACTTATTAAAACCAATGCAATGCCATGTAAATCGAAAGGTGAACAATTTTTATGGCTTTGCGGTTTTCAAATTCAATTGATTTTAAAATTTTGCTTTGAGTTTGTCTATTTTGCAAAAAAATGTAAGTTTGTGTTTTAATTGCAAAATTTTAAAGTTTGTGTCTAATTTGCAAATCTTGTCAAAGTTTGTGTATTTTATAGTAATTAACCCTTTAATTAATTGTATTGTGAATAGTTGGAGGAATGTAGTCCGTGGCCTTAAATATGCTACACCAGCCTAAGTCACACTATCAATGGTTGATATTTTTTGATGGGTTCTAATTTTATCTCCTTAGGATTTTGGATTGACTGGTTTAGGAAACCCTACTTAAAATGGATGATTGATGGTGTAGAATCTATCTTCTCGGAATAAAATGGATCATTAAAGTAGAATTATATTAGCGTTAGTAATTAAATTGAATAACTTGTACGTTAAGAAAATTTTGGATATTCTTTTGGTTTAATAATTGATTGATCAGGTATCAAACTTTCCCACAACTTTATTTTATTATATATATATATATATATATTTAATGGGAGGAGTTTGAAGTGAATGTCGGTTTAAAGAATAGATAACTAATTACCGATTGAAAATATTCTTAAATTAGAATTGGAATCGTTATTTGCTTTTCTTTAGTATCCTACAGCTAAATTTTCTGTAAATATATTTTTTTATCATAAAAGTAAAAGTAATTTAATAATCCAAAACATGATATATTCCCCGAATGAAATGGGACAAGAAATAAGTAACACTCCTGTCCTTTCCTTTCCTTTCCATCCCAAATATTTAATCCAGTATTCTATTTTGAGGCGTCCAATTATATAGGATTTTAGTATTATATTTGATATTTAATTTCATAGTAATTTACAAATCTGGCATGAAATGATCAAGTCGCAGGTATGCATTACAAAACTAACTACTTTGAACTAGTCTATTAAATGGCCATTACCTTAACCTTTTGTAAGAGATCCAAATTCCAACATAAGTAAGATCTTTTAGCTACTCAACTTATTAGATCATTCAAGGATGACCAAACCGTGAGTAAAATAGAAACGTCTTGAGTTCGAGACTCGACTCACCCCTTCCCCAAACTCAAAAGAGAAAAATGCCCGACCGTCTTACAAGTAATGGATCTTACTCCTTACATTTAACTTGTACCAACCGTCTTATAAGTGCAGACCAAATATGTCTTTAACTGTACCCAACTTTGGCGGGTCGCACCAATTTCATCCGCACATACACAATTCCTTTATAGCTAAGCTAAACCTCATGTGATGAAGTCTCAGAAAAAATGTTCATACACGTGGTTAAACTTTGAACAAAAAACTGCTTTTATCGGGAAAGAACTACACGATAAGTGAAGTGCACAAATGCCTTTCAATTGTGAAAACTAAACTGATAGCCTGAAACTGCATCAACAAAAGAAAAGGAGCGATTGATTGCCTCCACCACAAAAACCATTTACAGAGAAAATTAAGCCAGACCTGCCATCCCAAAAGCAGTTTTCAACCTGTCTACATGAACACTGCCAGCAAAATTCAGAGGTCTAGTCTTCTGGAGACGTATATGTCCCAGGCTAATCGAGTTCCTGCAATTGTCAATTCCATAGAACTGTACAAAATTTCACAGCGATTGAGTCATTACCATTTACGTTTCACAGGGGTTGGGCTATCTTCGTTTACTGGAGAATCTTCATCTTCTGCAACCATCCACGGTTGTTTAGGACCCTGACAAATTGAAAAAGGGAAGGAACAATTCATGGTCAGTTAACAAATAAAAGCAGCTAATGGTTCCAATAGATAGACAAAAGATGGAACATCTTGCTCCATGATTATAAGTAAAGCAGCTTTCTACCGTAACAAAATTGTTAATGGTAAACAAACTCTTCGAGGGCACCACCACTGAACTAAGATATTCTATTCCATATATTAAATCTAATTTAGTTGCATCTTTAATTCTAGATTTTATGCATTAGTTTCACATTCAAGTTAGTTTATATAAACATTGATAGCCACCACTCTTCAGCCAAGCAGCAACTTAATTAGGATGCAATGCCTTGCTATATCAGAAGCCAGTCTCAAATCTCAAGGTTTCTAACCATTAGAAGAGGAGAGGAAAGGTTCTCAGTCCCTCAAACCTTTATCTAAACCTCCAAATGATGCAGAGATAATAATCATAATTCGTACATTGGAGTACCGTACCCAAGCATAACGTTAAACTCCCTGGCTCTTGAGATCATTTTCTTTTCCTTGGGCTCTAATACTCATGATTCAAATACAGGACAAAATTTCCAAACAAGCACTGATATTACCATTTGCATAAACTATAATTTTGATCAGAAACCTCAAACCTACATGAGCATAACATATATTTTACCTTTCCTTGCCGTATAATTCGAGGTGAATTCCCAGTCATGTCCACTACAGTAGACGGCTCAGCAAGTCTAGTACCAGCAGCAACAACAAAGTCAAGTCCCTAGATCAATGTTAGGGAAAAACAAATAAGAAGCTATCACATGGAGAAAACATGTAGAAACATGATTAGAATTCTGAAAGCTCAATAGACTGGAACAAAGCTGGAGCAGATAAGCCAAAATTGCCAGCAGAAGCACTCAACATCAATTTACCTGTTATATGTATTATTTTATATCCAGAAAACAAGCAGCACAAAAGTATTTCTACAAAATATAGTCTGAAGTGTCTTTAAACAAAGATGGATATAGAAAAACATACAATACAAAATAGAACTAAAATAATAAAGTGCTGGAAGAAGATGTAGTACCTCTGGTCCATATACATCAGCTATTATGACCGGATCTAATATCCATTCATCCTCCTTTGGTGACCTGACGCTGTAGGTACAACAGAAAAAAAAAATCCTCCAGCATAAGCATACTCAACAAATGGTAATAATATACGTGATTTGTAACAAATATTTATCCATTCCAGGAAAGAAACCGCTTTGAATCCTCCATTTATCACACAAATAAACCTTAATGTATGTGCGTATGTATATAAATAATGTGCGTGTACTAGTGTGTGTGTGTTACGATATCCCACATCGACTCCACATGAAAGTGTAGAAGGGCATATAAGTAGGGTCAACCCTTTACCTTTGACCATGGTTTTGGGTTAAGTTAGGGCTCCCTATCTTATATGCCTAACAATTTGGTCCGACTTGACTGCCGGATTCGGGCGAGCTGCGGAGAGGGGCTACCCGATCATGGGCCCATGGGTTTCCACCCGGATGTGGGCCCAAGGGGGTCGCCACCTGGAAGTGGGCCTTGGCGTGGGTTGCCACCCGGCGTGTGCCGTCCGCTTTGAAAGGGGGTGGATTGTTACGATATCCCACATCGATTCCACATGAAAGTGTGGAAGCGCATATAAGCGGGGGTCAACCCTTTACCTCTGACATGATTTTGGGTTAAGTTGGGGTTCCCTATCTTATATGCCTAACAGTGTGTGTGTGTGTGAGAGAGAGAGAGAGAGAGAGAGAGAGAGAGAGAGAGAGAGAGAGATCCCCCAAAAAATGTGAGGACACAACGTCAGGAGACAACAGCAAGATTAAGGATTTCGATTAAATCTAGTGATACAGCCTACCTAGTAGATATTAAAGGCGCATCCATTTTCTCCAGTATAGCCTTGCACACAGCATCATCTGGAATGCGAACTCCTACATTCTTTCTTGATGTATACTTGGAAGATGTAGTCCCATATCGTATACACTCTTTTGGCAGTGCTTTACTAGCAGTCAAAATGAAAGTATACTGTTACAGGAAGAAGTACAATTACTTTTTCAAATCTTCAATTGGAAAAAGAGAACTCATCAAACCTAGATACAATGCATATTAGCGCACACTGTTCTCGATTTGGAAACATTTCAGTACTACAGACAGTTTGTAATAGCAAGAAGACAGTATAACCAGTGAGACTTACTGGACCAGGCAGGCAATGTTTAACAGCTCGAAAGGTGTTTGCAAGACCTTGGCCATTACCACGAGGAAATCCAGTAGTATACGTGTCAATGTCTTTGAAGGAGCAACATAATATACTAAGAGGCTGCAAAACTGACATGAAATCAGCACGCATAGATAACACATGTACAGAACCAAAAGCTAAATGCACTCAAATTATTGAACTGTGACCCCAGTTTCGATGGCGATGCAAAAGGGCTAATCAGGTGACTTGTAAGGGGAATCAATTATGGGATTCAGCCTGAACTGCTACTTGCCTTTGAAGGTTCTATATCTTTTATTCTGAAAAATAAACAAAAAAACTTACTGTCACCGAAAATATGAAATCCAAGGAATATGACTGTAATCATTTACTTGATAACTTGTATAAGAAAAGCAACATTACCTACCTACGCAGACGTTCAATGGCTGAGCTGTTTCTCAAATCACAAACTATTGCATACCTATCAATTAACAAAAATGGAATCAGATGGAATTCGAGTTTTCTTTAGTTGGGTATGATCCTCTAAAACACACATGGTATAGAACCTTAAGAAATGACATTATATGAGTAGGCCAAATACTGTAAACTTAACCAAGAAATAATGAACCAAATTCAAACCAAGTTCGCATCATTTCTCCAATCAGAAATAAGGTGTCAAGCAGAAGCATGTGCTTCTTACTTCGCAACATTACACCCATAATGCACCACAGCAATCAACAAATTATAACCAAAAGTGCTAATTATTTGCATAATTTTAACTTAAAAAATTACGTGTGTAATTCATGATTGCTAATTTGATATACTTGTGATCCTGCATGATTTGATTTCAGCACAACTTCCTTAAATATCATTAACACGCCACAATTGTATTAACTACACAAAATAATTAAACTCCCAAATATTAATGGAAGGGTAAAAAAAAAGCCAAAGAGGAGAAATTGACATACACAGTATCAGTAGGAATAACTCCAACAGCTCCTTCTTTCAAGAGCTCAACGATCGGATCCAATTTCCAGGAGTCCGACCCGAACGGATCAACTTCAACGTACAATAATCCATCCTCCTGAAACGGAGAAAGAGTAAGGCACTAGAAAATAGGCAATTTTTTTCACAAATTTTAAAGAATGACAGAATCGAAACCTTAGTGAAGCGAGGAGTAGAGTACTTTAGGCGTTTAGGGCTCCTCTTAACAACTGCGAGCGTAACGAACCGACGAGAAATGCTTGAAGTAGAGGGAGAAGATATGCGGCAGGGGCTCGGATTGGGCGACCGTCGGAACGAGAGCGGCGCTGCGGCGGCTCCGCCAAGGCGTCCCATTTCCACCGCCATTCTCCCAAGCTAAAATGGAGCTGAGAAAATATTATTTTTGGAACATTAGCGGGAGTTTTCCGGATATTTCATTTATACAGAACACACAGCATTTATTATTATTATTATTAGGGGAAATTTATATCTAGGTAAAATTATAATAAAATTGAGGGTAGTCAGGTAAGATTTAAAAATAGTGAGTTATTTGGGTAATCAGTACTTATTCTATTCAATCTCTATGTAACGGGTCCTACAAAATCTGAAAAGTTATGACACATTTCTATTTTAAGGCAAAAAGCTATGACACATTGGTATTTTAAGGCAAAAAGCTATGACACATTCGTGTCTTTTAGAAAATTAATCGTGGCTTGTTTTACATTAATCGTAGCTTTCAAAAAATTAATCAAGACTTATTATATTAATCTTGACTCTAATCGTGACTTGTTGAAATTAATCATAGCTTTTAAAAAATTAATCGTGACTTTTAGAAAATTAATTGAGGCTTATTATATTAAATGTGGCTCTAATCGTGGCTTATTAAATTAATCATGGTAAATTTAAAAATAATCGTGGGAATATTTAAATTTAATCGTGATAATATTTGAATTTAATCGTGGTAAATTTAAAATTAATCGTAGTAATATTTAAATTTAATCGTGACCACAATTACTACGATTATATTTTACAAACATATGATCGTGGCAAATTTCGAGAATTCATAATAGTAGCAAATTTCAAAATGTTTGAATTTATAATCGTGGCAAATTTATGGCCAATTAATCGTGGCAATTTGTGGCCAATTAATTGTGGCAATATTTACATTTAATCGTGACAATGTTTTAATTTAATCGTGATAAATTTATAATTAATCTCAGCAAATTTAAAATTAATCGTGTCAATATTTAAATTTAATCGTGGCAATGTTTAAATTTAATCGTGGCAAATTTATAATTAATCGTGGCAAATTGAAATTAATCGTGGCAAAGTTTGATTACACTATAGTGTATAGATTGTATCGGAATTTCACTTGTGAGAATCAATTTGATTATACTATATTGCATAGGTTGTATTAAGATTTCATATGTGAGAATCAATTTGATTATACTATAGTGTATAGGTTGTTTCGAGAATTCATAATCGACAATCAAAGTGATCCTCGCAAGTAAAATCCAGATACAACATATACACTATAGTAAAATCAAATTCATTACACTATATTGTATAGATTTTATCGGGGGCACACTTGTGTGAGACTGTCTAACGGGTTTCTTACGTTAGACAGATTTCAACCCAGATCCGAGTTGAATAAAATATATAATTAAAAAATAAAATGCAGATTTGCTCTCTTTCTTTCTCTCTCACGCGTGAGATTTGAGCTATCTTGATGAGAATGAGACCATGCCAAGCAAGGAACAAGAAATGAACCATGGCAGCCCTAAATGGATTGCTATGTTGTCCATTGAAGATGAAGAAGATCAAGGCATGAAGGACACAAATGTTTTGAAGAAATGATTGAACGAGCAGCCTAGGCATCAGAGATGGTTCAATGTCACGTCCATTAATAATGAGGAAGCAAGCTCGAGAGCTTAGGAAGAAGAACGAGTCAATTTGGATGTGTGCATGAAAGTTTGCATAGGAAGCAGTGGATCTCGAATTTTTATGCATGGTGTTATTTTTTTATCGTGATTGGGGCCGCGAGTTTGAGAGATTAATTCAACCCATGACTGATTATTTTGAAGTCCAAATTGGAGTTTTGAAGACCCAAATCAATTGGGTTTATTTTTATCTAGATTAGATTTTTATTTATTTAATTTTTGGTCTTTTCTAGAATCACCTTGTTTAGAATTCTACACAAGGTAAAACTCTTTTATTCCTCTTAGAATTTTCGTCCATAATGGACTTAGATTATGATTAGAATTTTCGATCCATATACCTATATACATGTGATCTTTATTTCATTGTTACTTAGACGTTGTTTGATATATTGAAGTTTATTCACAATAGTCTCACGATCCTTTAGTTGATCACCGTTTTATGCATTCTATTGATTTAGCAAATCATTAGTCTTGCTTTCAAGCTTCTTTTTAGTTCATTGGGAATTAGGGGAAAGTTGCTACAAACCTATCCGGAATTGTTCGAAGGAATTGCATTTCGTCTCATCGAAGATGGGGTTCATTTAAAGATCGAGTCCATTCTACCAACACCTACACATTGACGCCTCAACCATCTTCCACAAGCCATATTCCGTACGCCTCATCTATTCCAAGTAAATTACGAGATTCATCAACCTTCATCTATCCATAACCGATCCCAAGTCATATTCCAAATTCCATCCAATCGTTCATACCATTTTATCTATTTGTTTGGTTTTGTGTTTTGCTTAGTTTGAGTCGCATTCTAGATGTTCTAAGTATCTTAATTTTTGAGTCTAAATCCACAGTAAAATCGAGTCATGTTCTTTGTTTTAGTCATGTATTTTGTTTAGTTAGTCAGATTGAATTCATTCTTTTCGCTGACGTTGTTCGAGTCTTTTAGAAGTCTTCCGCTTGCGTATTGATTTGGCTTAGACATATCATCCAGGTCACATCATAAATTTGGCATCAGAGCCACGTCAGCTTTGCTGGTCGTGGTTCAATCCGACGTGTCAGATTCTATCATACGTGTCATCCACGTATCTTTATTTTCTGTATACGTGTCATTCGAGTTGTAAGTTGTTTATTCATTGAAAAAAAAGAGAGAAGGATCAAAAGAAGAGTCCGATCCTAATCAATAAAAAAAAGAGAAATCGTAAAAAAAATTAGATTTTAATTTCGAATTTTATCGTTCTTTCCTAGTTGTTTTAGACTCTTTCCTTCCATATAGATAACTTAGACTATTTAGATTGTGTCCATCTAGGTGAAACACATCCAAATAGATACTTCCTTATCTATTTCTTTCTTTCCTTATCTGTTTCTTTTCCTTCTTTATCCAGTTCTTTTCCATCCTTATTCTTTCATACTCAGCTATTTTCGACCCTATACGCTAAGGGATTGAATTCTCATTTCTTCTACACATACATACATCGAGCATACTCCATCCCAGTTAGCCTTCCACCATGGTTCGCGATCTACTGCTTTGAGCTTGCGATAAGACCGAGAGGAGCTGATCAAAGAGCATCGATCAACACCACCATTATATACATTCACACGAGCACTACTTTTTGAGTGCTAAACACAAGCGGTAAAAACAGAGTGAAAACACGAGTGATTGTGAGGTTGTGAGGTTCCATACCTTGTTTCTTTCACGTTTGTTCGTATTGCAGGTACTATGAAGAAAGGTACCAAATGAGAGTCGTCTGAACCACCTTTAGACGAGCCAAGGTCACCAAACACACCGGGCGATTAGTCTTTTTCGTCCAATCCAGTGTGGGACCCGAAGTACAACTTTGATGCTATGGCACAGTACTTCAGGCACCAGAATCAGCTGTTGAAGGATGAATTCGGCAATCAAGTAGCCAAACTGACCAAGCAACTTAAGAAGCTCACAGCTCAGTCGATTGCAACATAAGCAGTTCAAGGAGACGCAGCGAGGCAAGTTGAGCCTCAAGAAGCCGCAGCTGGAGCCACAGTGCCACGTAGGGCCGCCGCCTGAGCTGGAAGATGATGACTTCGGACCCGAGTCCGATGCTTATAGTGAGTACGAAGCTGATTTCGTACCACAGCGACGGGCCAATCACCGAGATCGACCCCGAGCACCTTACCGACGTGTAGTCCATGTCAAACATCATAGATATGGAGATGCCGACACATTGATAAACAATATCAAGACCAACATCCCAGAGTTTGAAGGTCTATATGATCCCGATCTCTACCTTGATTAGGAGCGAAAAGTAGACAAAATTTTTGAGTGTTATGACTTCCCCGAGCTGAAAAAGGTGCAGCCTGCATCTTTAGAGTTTAAAGGCTATGCAACCACTTGGTGGGAGTTCCAGCAGAACCAGCGATGCCGTGAACGAGACCCTCTCATCGACTCTTGGCAACAGATGAAAGACGTCATGCGTGGATGTTTCATTCTAGTCCACTATGAATGTGAGCTCGAGAAGAAGCTTAACAAAATTAAGCAAGGTACGGATCCATTGAAGAGTACCACAAAGAGCTCGAAATAGCTCTAAATCGAGTTGGCAAAGAGGAGAGCCTCGACGCTACCATTATCCGGTACATCGATGGAATGAATCCGGATATAGCATGTGTAGTACCCTAAAATTTCATTATACAGACATCATAAGACTTTGGACCATTTTTTAGAAAGATCAACTAGTTAAATAGAAGCCCAAATCTGATTTTGTGGGCTTGTGATATTATTATAAAAAGCCCATCTAAGTTATTTGCTTTTGGTGGCCTTTAAGCCCAAGTGAGTAAATATAAACTCATTTTAGTTAGGGATTTAGTCATTTCTCTCATTCTCATTCTAAGGTCAGCTACTCTCACCCTCTTCTTTTCTCTTCTGTGATTTTCCGACAAGGTGGCTGGAGGCGAAGCGCTGCTACCGGTCCACCGTCCGTCGCCGCCATAAAATCCAGATTCCTGTCATTTTTTTTATTTATTTTAGATTTCAAACCCTCTCATCAATTCTAGTTTGATTAAACCATTTTGGTGAGGAGATGAAGGCTAGAATTTCCGGAAAATATGCACTGAGGCTACACCTTAGTGTGTCGCCGGCAAGTTTTCCGGTGGCCGGATCCAACATGCACTTGCATCAATCTCTTTCTCTCTTTTTCCTCTATATTTTTCCTTTATTTACTTTATGATTCAAGGTGTTTTACATATCTAATTTTGAGTTTAAATTCTATTAACCCCAACATTTTAAAATCATCAAAATACAACATTTTTATTTATTTTCATGCCTTTTTGGAAGTTTTATTTATTTTAAACTATAACATTATCATTATCTAAGTTTACATATGTAGAAGATATTGCATGTGTAGGAAAATATTAAAAGAAATACAAATAAAATGTGCTAGTGTGTGTTCAGTGAAGTGGCCGATTTTTCTTGTTATTGGAGAAGAGAAGGAATTCTGTGGTGATGTTTTGGTTGTGCATAGATAGAGAGAGAAGGGAGATGAGTTCCTTAATTTAAAAGCTGTGGATGTGTACTTGGTGAAAGAAAATATATGGTTAACTTTTAAAACTTTTTACATATTAAAATTGTTGGTTGGGAAAAGTGCGCAGATATATTGATTTTGAAAATTGGTAATATTTAAATAGATATATTGCTCATGTGTTTGTGTTTTGCTGGGTTCCAAAAGGAAAGAAGAGAGAGAGAGAGAAGTATAGTAGAGATGAGAAAGGAGTACAGAAAAGAGAGAAAGTAAATGTTTTGATTGTGCGTGTGTAAAGAGAGAGAAAGAGAAAAGAGTGTTGACTTGTGTTAACTTTTAATTAAAAATGTGTGAGTGGGTGCAAAAGTGAGAGAAAATTATGTATTTATTTTTAAATATAATGTACATTTAATTATGTTTGGTTTGGAAATTGTGTAAAGATTTGATGAGAGAATGAAGATTTCTTGGTTCTCATTTTATTAAAACTGTTGAAGTGAGGGTAGGAGTGAGAGGGAATGAAATTGAAATTTATTTGGTTAAGGGTGCTCGTGTGTGTGTTTAGTTTTAATTAATTCTTCTTTAATAATCTGATTTACATAATAAAAACCATAAATTATATTTTGCAAATGTTATTGTGGTTCAATTGCTAAAATTGAGTTTCTCTAACAAATAATCTAAGTTTCGAATACCTTGGCAAACGTTTTTTTTTACAACTTTTAATTTCAACTATTCTGCAATCTAGGTTAATTAATACTAAAACTAGATTACTTTTGAAAATGGTGTTTAGCCAAGTGGTGAATATATGCTTTAATTAATCTTAGGTCTTAGGTTCAATTTCTTTTATTTACTCTCATTTTTACATCATTTGTCTCTATATTTTCTGCATTAAATATCTGCCTTAATTATCAACTAATATGCATCAATTTTCAAAATTAGTCTCTAGCCTAGTGGTTAAAGCTCGTGTTAACCAAATAGATGATAAGGGTTTAAATCTCCTTAGCGTAATTTTTATTTTACATCTTTAATCATCTTTATTTTATTCTTTTTTTTATATATTTAAAAAAATCAAAATTTTATTATGTAATTACACTATAACTTTAGATTATTCTATGATTTCTTAAATTCCTATATCATCAATTTCATCAACTATTCCATGGGCATAAAACCTTGTACCTTAGAATTTTAATTAGTTAGCTTATGATTTAGGATTTGACTTGATATGCTTCTAAGTCTTAGTCTTTATGTGTAGGACAAAACCCAGAACATCGGACTTAGGGGACTCTTAAAAGAATCGTAAAAGCTTCAACTATTATTAGCTAACCAGGTGGGCTATACTAACCTTGCAAATTGTATCTTTTGAGTTATTAAGATCTCATTTATTAAAATTGCATATGTGACTATCTGTGTTAAATATTTTACGTGCTACTGTATGTTGTTAGAGTCTCATAAACCAGCGTTGTGTCAATGTGAGTAGCTACAGTATGCATGCATTATTCGTCATGCCCTACTCTTTATCGGTGAGACTAAAATGAAACACTTATTGGTTACACTCTTTGGTTATACTCATTGGGTATACTTTGGCCATACTCAACTGTACGCATTGGTGATGTAGTACGGGTTACGGGCAGTGGCTGGTTATACTCTTTAGCGCTTCACGATAAAATGTTTTGGTGAACTTAGGCTGCTTTCAATTTAAAAGCTCCTAAGTTTCACTATCTGCATGGACACAGATAGATTACTTTTAGAAAATGATTTACATAACTTAATTTGTGAAAACTTGCCCACTGAGTGCATTAGTACTCAGCCCAAATCTTTTCAAATATTTTCAGGTCAGTAGGCTGGCGCGTGGACGTGACGATGTTGAGGGATGGACTTTTGTTACTTATCTATTTCCCATCATCTCCTTTTGTTAAATATTATGTTGCGAATTTATCTTCCGCACTTATGATATATATATATATATATTTGCTAAATCCTAACAGCTCTGATCTTGGTACTATGGATAAGTATAATTTATTATGAAGCATGTTTGGTTGTTCTGAGTCTTCTGTTGAGGTTTCATTACTTAAATTATCCCCTTTCTTTCCCGTTTCTTAATTCCAACCCCCATGGCGTCCATTTGCACAATCTTTCGAGATCAGGGTGCTACAAAGTGGTATTAGAGTAGGTTTGCAACTCTGCAGACCTGCTGGATCAATTTATTTCATTTTTATTAAACTCGTGTGATATTATATATGCCATCAGCTCGTCACTCACGCAACAGCCTAAAAGGTATGCATGTTTTTATGCGGATTTTAGTTTTTAAAAGTTTACATTATTTGTTGAAATATTAAGTTTGTCTGAAAATGAAAGAGTAGGATTCACCGTGTTGACGGGAATTCCTTGAAAGATTGAATTTTATGCTAATTGCATTCTTTGATTAACTGCGATGATTACGTACTCAGTTGCTATGTTGATAGCATATTGATTTTGAAATATGTTTATAAGCATACTGGTTTCTATCGAAAAACTATGTTGATTACATATATGAATGAGCTTGTTTATCCGTGCCTTGTGCATACTTATGATGTTGGAAATGTGCATAATGCATACTGTAAAACTGTGATAGCCGAAAAGTGTTTATTGTATATACTTTAGAATGGGTACGAGAACTTCAAAGATTGATAATGTAAAATTAACTTAGCCCATAGTTGCTGAACTTAGGCTGGACTTGTAAACACTTATGAGATTACTTAGAACATAGTTTGACTGAGAAAACGTTTTATTTTGATGACTGAACATAAACTTAGGGCTCAGAGGAATTTACACGCTTACATCATGATTGATTAGCAGATTATGAGATTTCATACGTATATCGAGAAAGAGATCGATTTGATGTTTGAGTTTATTGGAGAAATAACTTACTCTATGGGAATCGAGATTGAGGTTATGTTAAGGTTGATCAAGAGTTTGCGATGGTGCCTGAAAGATGGACATATTAAGCAATGAAATATTAAAAAAAACGTAGCTCAACGATCTATGTGGAGACTAGAAATTTTCGTGGGTAGATATACTAGACGATGATGGCCGCTTTAAACAAGTTTTAACATCAGAATTGTCACCTGAGCGAGATATCGAGGTTGACTGATCACCATTTTTTTATGTCTACATGTGGAGATAAGATTATAAAGTTTACTCAACAAGCGATAACGAGTTCATGGAAGACTTTGGCACTATTTTTGAAGTTGTTGCTGATGTATTTTGCATGCATCGTGTTCGAACTTTATCATTGGAAGCCACTGGAAAATGAGTAGATGGAAAATGTTGAACGTACAATGGCCATAGACGATTGTGCGATGTTGTTGGGTCAAGTTTGACAATTTGTTGTTAGATCAACTTGAAACTTTTTGTGGATCTAGAATATTGTCTTCCTTTGATAAGTCTATTCTGATGTCACGTGCAAGAAGAGAGCGAAATCTACCATCCTGGGGAGCTAACGAGGTGACAGGTACTATGAACGAAAAAAAAGGGCAAGTAATACTCAAACAAGTTTTAACATCAGAATTGTCACCTGAGCGAGATATCGAGGTTGACTGATCACCATTTTTTTATGTCTACATGTGGAGATAAGATTATAAAGTTTACTCAACAAGCGATAATGAGTTCATGGAAGACTTTGACACTATTTTTGAAGTTGTTGCTGATGTATTTTGCATGCATCGTGTTCGAACTTTATCATTGGAAGCCACTGGAAAATGAGTAGATGGACAATGTTGAACGTACAATGGCCATAGACGATTGTGCGATGTTGTTGGGTCAAGTTTGACAATTTGTTGTTAGATCAACTTGAAACTTTTTGTGGATCTAGAATATTGTCTTCCTTTGATAAGTCTATTCTGATGTCACGTGCAAGAAGAGAGCGAAATCTACCATCCCGGGGAGCTAACGAGGTGGCAGGTACTATGAACGAAAAAAAGAGGGCAAGTAATACTCAAATATTTTATAATGGTTAATTGTGAATTACCCCAACTTTATAGAAAACATGTATTGTTTATAGGAAGTTTGGAAATGGTTTTTGCTAATTCCAAACACAGAGAAAATGACTCCCAATGTTGACTCAATTCCACTCTTAAAATCATGTTGTCCTCTAAATCTTTCTCGATCACATATCTTGTTCCTCGTGATAAGACATTCTCATCAGTCTATCTCATTCTTCATTTGGACGTTTGATGAATCTTTTGTGTCCTAATTATTGAAACACCGTCTTTTTATCCTTAAAAATTCTACTGATTTATGTTTAACTGTGAAATCGATTTCATTTTTTGACTGAGGGTCATAAATCTTTTCATAATCGTGCGCTCATAGATTTTATTAAAAACAAAGTTCAATTGATCTTTCAACGAAATTTTATTCGCTCTCTATTTCAACTAATACCATATATTAAAATATATCATGAATTAATTATCACCACTCAACCTTATCTTTCTTTGTGTGTCACCATGCATGTCAAGAGTGGGGACAGCTAGGAATCCTTAATCATGCAAATAATTAACAAACATAAGAAAGCATCCACCGATTTTATCTACTCTCCCTCGGCCCTTTCTTTCCCTCAACAATAACAACCATTCCTTTAGTCTTTTGGGAATGAAATTTGTTGAGAAAATTTTGAAACCTTATACACACATTTATTTTTCATAGTAGAACAAAATTCGTTTTGATATCGTTTCTATCCAGTGCCCGGAAAGTTGAGAAAATGGGCCTAGAACCTCAGTGGTGTTTCCGATCACCGAGTTGTGTCACAGTCCCATTGCGATGTCTTTTCTCGTTGATCCATCCATTTTCTCTCCCTGAGGTTTACGTCATTGTAAACCTAGAACTTCAAGATTTCATAACAGGTTTTAGATCGTCAATATGATATCGTTTGGTTTATCAAAGTTACATTGCAAATCGACGCGTCAAATCTGTCGCAGAAATTAATGTGTTGCGAGTACAACTTCAGAGGTTGTTTCTTGTCGTTCCCTCCATTGAATAAACTTGAGTTTTTGATATATAGCAACCACTTCTTGCAGTATTTCAATCCCTTGTGTCTGATCTAAGATCAGACATCATTTCATCCTCCGAATCCGAGCTATAAGCTTCCCGAAAACCATACTCTTTTCTGGAAGATTCCATCTATATTGAAGATGCTATATTCCTTGCTCATTTCTTGTCATTGTAGCCATTTTTTTTGAATCGTTTATTTCATTAAAATCCTCATCTTTCATACTATGAAAAATTATACTTTTGATCGAAAATCCATTGAGTATAGAGCTCGATTGAGCCCCAAACTTTTTGTTGATTAATCTGTTCAAGTGAACAATCACAGTTTCCTTTTCGGCCAATTTCAAGCCAGGGTGATTGGAATTTGTCTCCGACTCCTTCTGACCGATTGCAGGTCCCTTTGTAGTGGATGCATGGCCGCTGACCGTGTCTCAATCAGATTTGAATTGAATTTCTTATGATTTTTCAAAGTTGCTTCTCCATTTTAAGTTTTTTCATTTTACGTCAAATTTATTTCAAGTTAATTGAAGAGTATCATAAGAACTTACTATCGAGTCGTATTAGGTTTAAACCCCGAGTATTGTGCTTTCCTAGTCAAAGTAAAATGAATGAAGCTCTAATTAAATTAAAGTAAATATTAGATTAATTTTGAAAGTTGTTATATTAATCCTTGTAGGACCTGAAATAATATTTCTGGTGGAATAATATGAAAAGAGAGATAATAACATTTGTGGAGAGATGTTTAATATGCCAGCACATTAAAGCCATACATCAACGACCTTCAGGATTATTGCAACCATTGGAAATTTCAGAGTGGAAATGGGAGCATATAATGATGGATTTTGTAGTAGGCTTATCATGATCAGTGAAAGGAAACTCAATAGTGTGGGTCATCGTAGATCGGTTAACCAAATAACACATTTTGTGCTGATCAAAACAACAACAGAGTTGAGCAAATTAGCACAGACTTATGTAAAAGAAATTGTTTGTTTGCATGGAATTCCAGTTTCTATCACGTCAGATCGTGATACTCGTTTCACATTAAGGTTTTGTAAGAGTCTTCAAGAAGCAGTGGGAACAAAGCTGAACTTCAGTACCACTTTCCATCCTCAAACACATGCTCTGAGGAGTTGTGTTGGATGGAAACACAAGTTGGAAAGATGTTTTACCCTTGGTGGAGTTTGCTTATAACAACAACTACCAATAAACTATAAAAATGGCACCATATGAAGTCTTGTATGGTCGCAAATGCATATCGCCTCTATATTAGGATGAAGCTGGAGAAGAAAAATTTTGGGTCCGGAGATCGTGCAAACCACTATCAAGATCATTGACCAAATTCGAGTAAGAATGAAAGAAGCACAAGACATACAAAAGGCTTATGTAGATAAGCGTAGAATAGACCTATAATTCCAAGTTGGTGATAATATTTTCTTAAAGGTATCTCCAACACGAGTCGTTGTAAGATTCGGAAAGCAAGGCAAATTGAGACCGAGATTTATTAGGCCATTTGAGATACTAGAAAGAATTGGTGAGGTTGCTTACTGACTAGCTCTACCACCGAATTTGTCACAAGTTCACGATGTATATCATGTATCAATGCTCAGGAAATATGTGTTTGACCCTGAACACATTATCAAAAATAGTGAGTTGATTCTACATTCTGATATGACATATGAGGAAAAGCCTCATGAGATTCTTGATAGAAAAGTTCAAGTTCTAAGAAACAAATAAATTCTATTAGTACTTGTGCAATGGAATCATCATGATCGAACAGAAACAACGTGGGAACTTGAAAGTAAAATGAGACAGCAATATCCTCAGATATTCTAAGGTACGTGAATTTCGGGAGGAAATTCTTTTAAGGGGGGAGGAATGTAGTACCCCAAAATTTCATTATATAGACATCATAAGACTTTGTATCATTTTCTAGAAAGACCAACTAGTTAAATAGAAGCCCAAATCTGATTTTGTGGGCATGTAATATTATTATTATAAAAAGCCCATCTAAGTTATTTGCTTTTGGTGGCCTTTAAGCCCAAGTGAGTAAATATAAACACATTTTAGTTAGGGATTTAGTCATTTCCCTCATTCTCATTCTAAGGTCAGCCGCTCTCACCCTCTTCTTCCCTCTCCCGTGATTTTCTGGCAAGGTGGCTGGAGGCGAAGCACCGCCACCGTTCCACCGTCCGCCGCCGCCATAAAATTCAGATTCCGGCCATTTTTTTATTTATTTTAGATTTCAAACCCTCTCATCATTTCTAGTTTGATTAAACCATTTTGGTGAGGAGATGAAGGCTAGAATTTTCGTAAAATATGCATCAAGGTTGCACCTTAGTGTGTCGCCGGCAAGTTTTCCGGTGGCCGGATCCAACATGCACTTGCATCAATCTCTTTCTCTCTTTTTTCTCTATATTTTTCCTTTATTTACTTTATGATTCAAGGTGTTTTACATATCTAATTTTGAGTTTAAATTCTATTAACCACAACATTTTAAAATCCTCAAAATACAACATTTTTATTTATTTTCATGCCTTTTTGGAAGTTTTCATTATTTTAAACCATAACAACATCATTATCTAAGTTTACATATGTAGAAGATGTTGCATGTGTAGGAAAATATTAAAAGAAATACAAATAAAATGTGCTAGTGTGTGTTCAGTGAAGTGGCCGATTTTTCTTGTTATTGGAGAAGAGAAGGAATTTTGTGGTGATGTTTAGGTTGTGCATGTGTGCGTAGATAGAGAGAGAAGGGAGATGAGTTCCTTAATTTAAAAGCTGTGGATGTGTACTTGGTGAAAGAAAATATATGGTTAACTTTTAAACCTTTTTACATATTAAAATTGTTGGTTGGGAAAAGTGTGCAGAGATATTGATTTTGAAAATTGATAATATTTAAATAGATATATTGCTCATGTGTTTGTGTCTTGCTGGGTTCCAAAATGAAAGAAGAGAGAGAGAAGTATAGTAGAGATGAGAAAGGAGTACAGAAGAGAGATAAAGTAAATGTTTTGATTGTGCATGTGTGTATGCGTGTGTAAAGAGAGAGAAAGAGAAAAGAGTGTTGACTTGTGTTAACTTTTAATTAAAAATGTGTGAGTGGGTGCAAAAGTGAGAGAAAAGTATGTATTGATTTTTAAATATAATGTACATTTAATTATGTTTGGTTTGGAAATTGTGTAAAGATTTGATGAGAGGATGAAGATTTCTTGGTTCTCATTTTATTAAAACTGTTGAAGTGAGGGTAGGAGTGAGAGGGAATGAAATTGAAATTTATTTGGTTAAGGGTGCTCGTGTATGTGTGTGTTTAGTTTTAATCAATTCTTCTTTAATAATCTGATTTACATAATAAAAACCATAAATTATATTTTGCAAATGTTATTGTGGTTCAATTGCTAAAATTGAGTTTCTCTAACAAACAATCTAAGTTTCGAATACCTTGGCAAATGTTTTTTTTACAACTTTTAATTTCAACTATTCTGCAATCTAGGTTAATTAATACTAAAATGAGATTACTTTTGAAAATGGTGTTTAGCCAAGTGGTGAATATATGCTTTAATTAATCTTAGGTCTTAGGTTCAATTCCTTTTAATTACTCTCATTTTTACATCATTTGTCTCTATATTTTCTGCATTAAATATCCACCTTAATTATCAATTAATATGCATCAATTTTTGAAATTAGTCCCTAGCCTAGTGGTTAAAGCTTGTGTTAACCCACTAGAGGATAAGGGTTCAAATCTCCTTAACTTAATTTTTATTTTACATCTTTAATCATCTTTATTTTATTCTTTTTTTTTATATATTTAAAAAAGATCGATATTTTATTATGTAATTACACTATAACTTTAGATTATTCTATGATTTGTTAAATTCCTATATCATCAATTTCATCAACTAATTCCATGGGCATAAAACCTTGTACCTTAGAATTTTAATTAGTTAGCTCATGATTTAGGATTTGACTTGATACGCTTCTAAGTCTTAGTCTTTATATGTAGGACAAAACCCGGAACATCGGACTTATGGGACTCTTAAAAGAATCGTAAAAGCTTCAGCTATTATTAGCTAACCAGATGGGCTATACTAACCTTGCAAATTGTATCTTTTGAGTTATTAATATCTCCTTTATTAAAATTGCATATGTGACTATCTGTGTTAAATATTTTACGTGCTACTGTATGTTGTTAGAGTCTCATAAACCAGCGTTGTGTCAATGTGAGTAGCTATAGTATGCATGCATTATTCGTCATGCCCTACTCTTTATCGGTGAGACTAAAATGAAACACTTATTGGTTACACTCTTTGGTTATACTCATTGGGTATACTTTGGCCATACTCAACTATATGCGTTGGTTGGTTATACTCTTTAGCGCTTCACGATAAAATATTTTGGTGAACTTAGGCTGCTTTCAATTTAAAAGCTCCTAAGTTTCACTATCTGCATGGACACAGATAGATTACTTTTAGAAAATGATTTGCATAACTTAATTTGTGAAAACTTACCCACTGAGTGCATTAGTACTCAGTCCAAATCTTTTCAAATATTTTCAGGTCAGTAGGCTGACGCGTGGACGTGACGATGCTGAGGGATGGGCTTTTGTTATTTATCTATTTCCCATTATCTCTTTTTGTTAAATATTATGTTGCGAATTGAGCTTCTGCACTTATGATATATATATATATATATATTTTCTAAATTCTAAGAGCTCTCATCTTGGTATTATAGATAAGTATAATTTATTATGAAGCATGTTTGGTTGTTCTGAGTCTTCTGTTGAGGTTTCGTTACTTAAATTATCCCCTTTCTTTCCCATTTCTTAATTCTAACCCCCGTGGCGTCCATTTCCACGATCTTTCGAGATCGGGGTGCTACAGCATGTGAAGTCGAGCTTCAAGACTTCTCAAGTATTGAAGAGATGGTGCACTTCACATCAATAGTCGAACCACAACTCAGAGATGGCCGCCAACGCTCCAGACACATCACATCCCCTACACGCCCCTCATGGAACCAATGTACATCATCTTCATCCCCTACTGACCCCACACGTCCCCCGGATAGCACGGTCAGCCCGTTCGTTGTTCTGACAATTCTACACCACAGTCAAGTCGTAGACCCGAGTCTACACCACCCGCACTCGTGAGGCCGCAACTCACATGACCAGTCCAGTCCACACCACCACCTAATACAGCCCCTCCATGAGCCCGTGACATTCAATGTAACAAATGCCAAGGTTGGGGCCACTTTCAAGCTCAATGTCCAAACCGGCGAGTTCTGTACATTACGGAACAAGATGAGATTGAATCAGCCAGTGAGAAAGAATTGGAGCAGCTAGGCAATGCCTCCAGTAAGGAGAAAAAAAATAATGATATCGAGACTGAAGAAATTGATCTAGATTTACCAGCAATCAGTCTTGTCACAATCTGAAGTTTGAGCATTCTCCAAGATGACGAGCAAGAACACCAAAGGGAAAGCATATTCTACACCCGTGTTATAATTCAACATAAGACTTGCTCCATGATCATTGACAGTGGCAGCATGATTAATGCCATTGGTCAATATACCGTCAACAAACTCGCCTTGAAGACAAAGAAACATCCAAAGCCATACCGACTACAATGGCTCAGGGATAGAGGCGAAATCCGCGTTGTTTGCCAAGTAAGTATCGATTTTTTTCATAAGTAATTATTCTGACACTGTCTTGTGCGATGTTATCCCGATGGATACGGCACACATTCTTTTAGGTCGACCATGGCAGTTTGATCATCATGTTGTACACGACGGGCATATGAACACTTACACCGTCGAAGTAAATGGTTGAAAGATAATTTTGAAGCCATTGTCTCCTAAAGCGGTAGCCGTGGACCAGCAATTCATGCAAAAGAGGTTCAAAGAAGAGAAGGAGAAACAGACCGCAGCCGCAACAGCAAAGAAGGCCGAGCGCCACAGCTCTGCACGGCCCGTGCCTAGCCAAACCACCACCGCATGGCCATGCCAAAGTCTTCACAAGACGGACCAAAACATCTAGCACACTTCGCACGACCCGTTCCAACTCAGACCATCAACGCACGGCCCGTGCATGCCTTTCCCGCCCTCCGATCGATCCGTCATTCCTTTTACTTCCACTCCACCTCCTTTTGACTCTTTTAAGAATGATTTGACATGGGGTTCACCTGAAATTGATGAACAAAGCCGCATCTTATTACTATCTGTTAAAAGGATCGACAAGGTAATTAATCCAGGTATGTCTCCTGTACTGATCACATATGAGAACAGTACCACTAATGTGTTTTCTTTATCTATTGATGTGCAGCCACAAAGGGATAAATTCAAGGTTGTGATTGATTCCTGCACGAGCACTGAAGAGACGAAGAAGAAAGAATGCCAAGTCTCGTCATACTTACAAGGAGTGCATAATGAATGGCCTAGACGAGGACCTGATTTATTTGGTAAGAATAAGCATTCTTTCACACTTAAAATTACTAACTTGCTTCCTTTTCTTGCAGTTAAGTTCGACCATGATGAAGCCATAAATACGAGGATGATTTCTTTTCAGCAGGGAGAAATGATGAGAATGAGACCGTGCCAAGCAAGGAACAAGAAATGTACCATGGCAGCCCCAAATAGATTGCTATGTTGTCCATTGAAGATGAAGAAGATCAAGGCATGAAGAACACATGTGTTTTGAAGAAACGATTGAACGAGCAGCCTAAGCATCAAAGATGGGTCAACGTCATGTCCATTAATGATGAGGAAGCTTGCTCGATAGCTTAGGAAGAAGAACGAGTCAATTTGGACGTGTGCATGGAAGTTTACATGGGAAGCAGTGGATCTCGAATTTTCATGCATGGTGTTATTTTTTATCGTGATTCGGGCCTTGAGTTTGAGAGATTAATTCAGCCCATGATCGATTATTTTGAAGTCCAAATTGGAGTTTTGAAGGCCCAAATTAATTGGGTTTATTTTTATCTAGATTAGATTTTTATTTATTTAATTTTTGGTCTTTTCTAGAATTACCTTGTTTAGAATTCTACACAAGGTAAAACTCTTTTATTCCTCTTAGAATTTATGTCCATAATGGACTTAGATTAGGTTAGATTTTCGATCCATATACCTATATATATGTGATCTTTATTTCATTGTTACTTAGACGTTGTTTGATAGACTGAAGTTTATTCACAATAGTCTCACGATCCTTTGGTTGATCACCCTTTTATGCATTCTATTGATTTAGCAAATCATTAGTCTTACTTTCAAGCTTTTTTTAGTTCATTGGGAATTAGGGGGAAGTTGCTACAAATCTATCTGGAATTGTTCAAAGGAATTGTGTTTCGTCTCATTGAAGGCGGGGTTCAATTGAAGACCAAGTCCATTCTACCAACACCTATACATCGATGCCTCAACCATCTTCCATAAGCCATATTCCGCACGCCTCATCTATTCCAAGTAAGTCACGAGATTTATCAACCTTCATCTATCCATAACCGATCCCAAGTCATATTCCAAATTTCATCCAATCGTTCGCACCCTTTTATCTATTTGTTTGGTTTTGAGTTTTGCTTAGTTTGAGTCACATTCTAGGTGTTCTAAGTATCTTAATTTTCGAGTCTAAATCCACAGTCAAATCGAGTCATGTTCTTTGTTTTAGTCGTGTATTTTATTTAGTTAGTCGGATTGAATTCCTTCTTTTCGCTGACGTTGTTCGAGTCCTTTAGAAGTCTTCCGCTTACATATTGATTTGGCTTAGACATATCGTCCGGGTCACATCATATATCTCTCTCCGAATTGGCCTTTCTAGCGTAGCGATTTTTTGATCAAATCAAATAATTATATGTTAATCCTTCGTTCTCTTCCGATCAGCCTTCGGCTGTTTTTTCGGCACTGATCCGTTCAATTTCAAGGTAAACGGAATCTATCCTTAGATCCTCTCCAAATTTCATCTAATGTATTCTAAATTTTAGATTGTTTGTAAATTTATCTATGTATATTTCTTAATGGATCGGAATTTTAGAGGAGTCACGTTAAGAAACTATCGTCAATGCGATTGATTTTTTTTTATTTGGATTGATCATTATTTGGTGGTAAACTGACGTCTCATTTCCTTGTAGAATTTGGGGAAAAGATGAGTCAAGTGTTCGAAGGTTACGAGCGACAATACTGCGAGCTGTCTGCTAACTTATCGAAAAAGATCACTTAAGTCAGTCTCCTTGATGAAGGTGAGGCGAAAAGTGTTAGTTTTACGCATTTTGTGATTTGATCGTTGGTATTGAGCTTGTAGCCGACCTGTTGTCATAGGTGCGTTGAGGGATGTCATTGTTGGTCTTACAAGGTGGAAGATCGAGATCTTATTGAAGATTTTTAATGATACTTTTATTTGTAATTAGTGTTACTTTCGTTTGTAATTAGTGATACTTTATTTTGTAATCAATGATATTTTTCTCTATGATAATTAAATAAATATCTCAAGAATGAGTTTTTATTGTATTCATAGACCCGATTATCAATTTGAGATTATGTTTAAACTGATACTTTTTTTTTCTAATTAGTGATACTTTCTTTTGTAATCAGTGATATTTTTTTCGTAGTAATAAGACTCCACTTCATAGGTAGTGATACTTCACCCCATAAATAATGATATTCATATGTGAGTTAATAATACTTCACCTCATAAATAATGATATTTGAGTTATGATACTCCACTCATAATTAATGACATTTATCTATTCTTGATTCAATAATTAATGTTTAATCATCAATAATATTATATTATACTTCACTTTCGAGTTAATGATACTTCATCTCATAATTAATGATACTTCATATGACAGTAAATGATACTTCACTTAATATTTAATGATATTTTGCCAAATTTATATCTAATGATACTTCACTTCATAGTTAATGATACTTTATTTCATAGCTAATGTTACTGATACATATTTGTTATTGGTTTGATAATTAATGATACTTCACTTAATAGTTAATGATACTTCATCTTATATGTAATACTAGTACACCACCTGTGCGGGAAGTGAATTTTATTAAAAATATTTTTGAACAATAATAAAATCATATTCAATCTTGAATTTAGTATGTAAATATATGAGTTAGATCGACTGCATTTGTAACAGCCCGGTCCTGAAATAGGGGTTGACTAATGGGGACAGGGTGTTATTAAGGGTTAATGAGGTATAATGAAAGATTAATGGGGTGGTTTTACAGTCAGGATATGTATTTAGATGAGGCTACTCGGGTTTACTTTTATTTAAACGGGAGCATGCTCAAGCAGAATGAAATGATAATAGATACTAATGCGCATAAGCCCTTTTGTGGGTGAAAGGAAATCATACTTCGAGAGGTAGAAAATACGGCTTAATATGCATCTTATACTCGAATAACCATGTTTGGGAAATATTCATCTAGTCTTGATAATCATAATAGAACTTTAAACGAAATTAGAAAAAGTGTATCAGAGTAGCAGATCACATAGTGGGATTTCAAGGAAATATTAGATAATAACAAAACGGTCTTGGCAGCCAACCCACATCCACAACCACCAACATCCTTAGCATCTCAACCTGTAAAACATTTGAAAAAGAGGGGCATGAGCACTAATGTACTCAGTGGATTTTAGTAAAACACTTTAATAAACTTCAAGATATCCAATAATCAACTGGCGGTTTATGGAGAGCAAAACGCTAAAGCCCTCTCCATATCTGTAAATCTTTTCTTTTTTCCTTTGGGCCCATCTTGGCTCAAACCTAACGTCAACTGCACCCTTAGGCATGCCATATGATAGAAGAGGGGTTACCTCAAATATGCGATCGAGTTTGCGAGGGAAAACCCAGCAGTGACTCCCTTAAGAGTTCCGAGCTCAAATCCTGCTTGAGTGGAAAGCTAAGTTCCTTTCTTTCTTACCCTTGCTAGCAATACCAAGCTTAGAACAATGTCTAAGGCTAATTCTTTAATACTACATGATCTCGGCCTACAAAGGTTTAATGCTACCCTACAAGGCAAACCTTAATTCTTAGTTCTTCGAGCTTAACAAGCATAAACATTAACTTATAGGAGAAGAACGTAGAAAAGTACGAATCGAAACCAAGGTAATTCTAAACATCTCATGCTAAGCATAAACAATACTTTAATAGTTCTATCACTTCTAAACATGCTTGACAACTCAAGTAAAATATAATATCTTCCTTTCTTCCTTCCTTGTACAGAGATCAATCAGGCTGAGCAAAAATACTTTATTGGATATCTCATTTGCCCTAACATGCTTCTAGAGCTTATTAGCTCAAACTTTAGACGAGTATAGATTTACCCACCTTGATTATGGAACGGAAGATGAGACAACAAGCTGGTGGTCTTCTTTAGTATTCCTCCGAGGCTCGATCCCTCCTACAAAAGTTGAATCATCGACTTAGCGGTCTCCTTTGAAGATTTCAAATAACATGAGGTTAAATATTACCAAACTAATATTCCCTTAGCTATGACTAAATCATGGATAGCACGACTTTTGACTTTATAAGATCTCAAGAAGAATTTATTCGAAGAGAATCACACCTTGGTTACACGGGTTTTAATGGAAAACAACTTAAGAGGTTTACTCGAAATAACTTGAAGATAATCTGAAAATCTTCTTAAATTAAACTTGGAATTAACTCGGAAAAACACGACTCGAAAGCTCGAAAAGAGGGTACGGAAATAGCCAGGAAAAATCAGCGTCGGATGACACGGGGGGGGGGGGGGGGGGGCACCGCACGCCGGCGGCACCCCGCGCGCCCGCGGGCTTCTGGGCCGAGGGGTGTGTTGCGCGGTCGCGGCACCTGGTTTCTCTCTCTTCCGTCCAATTTCTGGGCGGACTTCAATTCTTCTGGGTTTCTTCAGTGTTCGTCGATTCCTTCGACGAACACGAAGAACATGAAGAACACTTATAAAATTTTGAAAAAACACGCTTCGATAATTTAATTTAACATGAATCGTCTTGCCTTAATTTACAAGGAAATCGGCATTATAACGGCATAAACACGATAATCTTCCTTTAATATTTTGAATAACGACAAAATCGTTAAATGTGGCTTGAACGGAATTTAACGGCATAAATGAGGCTAATCTTTTTAGAATGATAATAACGGAAGTAGAGTAAGAAACATAACATAAACGTTATTAACTTGGAATTTCAACAAAAATCGAAATACAACTTTTAGACGAGCAATAATGAAGAACGCGAAGAATATAAAGAACGGAAAGTAAATGCGGAATTTAAAAGACGGAAAAGAATGGTGATGAGACCGACGAACAACAATGGACGGGGTTAGGTGCGTCAAAGGAATGTGGTTAGCTTGGCGTCTCATTGAGTCGCAACGGCGGCAGAGCCGCCTGCTATGATTTCAACGGCGCCCCTAGCACATTCCCTCACCGCATCCCTTCCACGCTACTCCGCTCATCGTCTTGAAGAACACTCACGAAGAACGCTTTTTACTTCGACAGAACCTTCTCGGCTTTCAAAGCTTTTCACCCTCTCGATTTAGAAGTGAAGTGAATGAGAAAATGAGAAAGAAAGGCTAAAGGGGTGGTCCCTTATTTATAGGAAAAGCTTTGGCTTCCCTTGGAAGCCATTGTTGTGCGAGAATACTGTAAAAGCTACCCCGGGTTTGGTTAAAAGCTGCTTTATTCGATATCGAGGTCCAAATGACCTAAGACACGAAATCCAAAAATACTAGGAGACTGGTTGGCTCGAACACTAGTGGACCAACTTGATTCGTGAAGAAGACGGGGTCGTCAGAATAAAGACGAGCAAAGATTCTCTTTTTAGAATTACTTTTTACTATTCACTCGGACTGACAGATTTTGCTCCCGAGCGTTCGATTGACCTCAGAATGAGGATCCGTGAACGCCAACGGAATCCTTAAGTCATTTTCCATAAGAAGGGCCTGACAGAATAGGACTCGGATAAATGAGGAGGATTTCGTAAATTTCTCAAAACACGAACGCACGCAAAAGTTACTATTCATTCCCTTTGTAAATACGTTTTCCTTCACCGGGAACTCAAATGACTTCAGATTTAAAATCCGAAAACACCGGTGTACTCCTTGGGTTAAAACTTTTCTAGAGAAACCATAAATAGCAATAATAAAATTTAGATTATATCTTCTGAAAAGACGATTCTCACGAAAACTGACTCCTAAAGTCGTGACTGACATCCAACCTTAATTAAATTCCTTCTTGAATTAATTAATTAATATTAGCAATTCTCTAAACCTTATTCAAAAATCTGGGGTATTACATCCTACCCCCTTAAGAAAATTTCGTCTCGAAATTTACTAACCGTGATAAGCGATATCAGGGTACTTTTTGAGCAGTTCGGATTCAAGCTCCCAGGTTGCTTCTTCTGAACCATGGTGGTTCTAGATTACTTTTACCAGATCGATCTCCTTATTTCTCAACTTCTGGATTTTTTGATCCACGATGGCTTGGGGCTTTTCTTCATAGGCTAAGTTCTCATTCAGGACTATCTCTTCCTTGCTAATCACGTGCTTTGGATCGAACATGTATTTTCGTAACATGGAAACGTGAAAGACATCATGCACTTTACTCAGGTTAGGTGGTAAGGCCAACCTGTAGGCTACTTCATTCACTTTTTCTAAGATCTCAAAAGGTCCGATAAATCTGGGCCTTAATTTGCTTCGTTTGCCAAAACGAATTATTCCTTTTGATGGAGACACCTTCAAAAACACTTTATCTCCAGCGTCAAAACTGAGCTCCGTCCTTCTCTCATCTGCATAAGCCTTCTGTCTATCCTGGGCTTCTTTGATGCGTTGCTGAATAAGCTCGATCTTCTAGACAGCTTCCTGGACCATCTCGGGTCCAAGTATCCTTCTTTCTCCAACTTCATCCCAATACAGGGGCGATCTACACTTCTTTCCGTAAAGGGCTTCATAAGGGGCCATACCGATCAATAACTAGTAGCTGTTGTTGTAGGCAAATTCTACCAAAGGTAGTAACTCCTCCCAACTGCCTCCTTGATCGATGACGACTCCTCTAAGCATGTCTTCCAGAATTTGGATAGTCCTTTTGGACTGGCCATCTGTCTGAGAATGGAATGCTGTGCTAAAGTTGAGCTTTGATCCCATTGCATCTTGTAGGCTCCTCCAGAATCTTGATGTAAATCTTGAATCATGGTCCGATGTAATCGAGACTGGCACTCCGTGCAAACGCACAACTTCCTTAACATACAACTGGGCTAGTTGTTCTAGTCCATCTGTCATTTTAACAGCAACAAAATGTGCTGATTTACATAATCGATCAACGATTACCCAGATAGCAGTATTTCCTCGCTTAGACTTTGGCAATCCTACGACAAAGTCCATATTGATGTGATCCCACTTTAATTCAGGTATTTCCAAGGGTTGAAGCAAACCAGAAGGTTTTTGATGCAAAGCTTTCACTTGTTGGCAGTTTAAACACCTTTCCACGAAGGCGGCTATCTCTCTCTTCATGTTATTCCACCAGAAATTCCTCTTGAGGTCTTGGTACATCTTGGTGCTTCCAGGATGTGCTGTATATGGTGTGTCATGTGCTTCGCACATGATTTCCTCCTTTAGTTCTTCCTTACATGGCACGCACAGTCTTCCTTTGAATAAGAGCGCGTTATCGGCGGCTTCCGCGAAGTCTTGCGAGCTATCAGATCGTGCTTCTAGCCTTTTCTTTTCGAGAAACTCATCTCCTCTCTGGGCTTCAATTATCGTTTGCCTTAGGTCGCGCTGAGCGACTATCATGGCAACTTGAGCTTGAATGGTCTCAGGTGGTGTTAACACCTCAATCCTTAATTTCTCGAATTCCTTGCTAAGATCCTCCTTGGCTAGGATGAGTTCTAACTCTTCCTTTTCCTTCCTACTCAGGGCATCTGCTACCACATTTGCCTTGCCTGGGTGGTAGTGAATCGTGGAGTCATAATCTTTTACGAGTTCTAACCATCTTCTTTGCCTCATGTTAAGATCCTTTTGCTCGAAGAAATACTTCAAGCTCTTGTGATCTGAGAAGATCTCACACTTGGCTCCGTAGAGGTAGTGCCTCCAGATCTTCAGCGCATGGACGACCGCTGCTAGCTCTGAGTCATGCGTCGGGTAGTTTTGCTCGTGATTCTTAAGCTGTCTGGAAGCATAAGCAATCACTTTTCCTTTCTGCATCAGTACGCATCCTAATCCTTTCCTCGATGCGTCTATGTAAATTACGAAATCTTCATTCCCTTTCGGAATGGCTAATACAGGGGCTGTGGTTAGCATTTTTTTCAAGGTTTGAAAACTTTCCTCACACTCAGGTGTCCATTTGAACTTGGAGTCCTTCTTAAGCAATCGCGTCATAGGTTTGGATATAGTCGAGAATCCTTCAATGAATCTGCGATAGTATCCAGTGAGTCCTAGAAAACTTCTTATCTCGTTCACGCTTCTTGGAGACTTCCAGTTGCTTACAGCTTCAATCTTGGTTGGATCTACTTTGATTCCTTCTACCGAGACTATATGACCTAAAAACGTAACCTCTTTGAGCCAAAACTCACACTTGCTGAATTTAGCATAAAACCTTTCTCTTCTTAACGTCTCCAGAACCACTCTTAGGTGCTCCTGATGTTCTTCTTCATCCTTGGAATAGATGAGGATATCATCTATGAAAACTAGAACAAACGTATCTGGATACGGGTGAAAAACTTGGTTCATTAGATCCATGAATACTGCTAGAGCGTTGGTCAATCCGAATGGCATTACCACAAACTCGTAATGCCCATAGCGAGTTCTAAAAGCGGTCTTAGGGATATCCTCCTTTCGGATCTTCAACTGATGGTACCCAGATCTTAAGTCTATCTTGGAGAAGACACTTGCTCCCTTGAGCTGATCGAAGAGATCGTCTATTCTTGGGAGAGGGTATCGATTCTTGATGGTTAGCTTATTGAGCTCTCTATAGTCGATGCACATTCTTAATGTACCATCCTTCTTTTTTATGAACAAGATTGGAGCTCCCCAAGGCGACACACTAGGTTGGATAAAACCTAAGTCTAGTAACTCTTGCAGTTGAACCTTGAGTTCTTGCAACTCTTTAGGCGCCATTCTGTAGGGGGCTTTCGAAACTGGGGCGGCTCCTGGTTCCAATTTGATAGTGAATTCCACTTGCCTGTCCGGAGGCAGTCCTGGTAGCTCCTTTGAGAATACGTCGAGATATTCCCTTACGACTGGAACGTCTTCGATGGAAAGCTCTCCTTCCTCCTTCCTTATCAGATTAACTAAAAAGGCTTGGAAGTTCTTCTTCCTTATCATCTTAGTGGCCTTAGGGCGGATATCACTGAGATTTTGGTTCCCAGCCTTGATCTGTAGATTTTCACCTCGGGTTTCCCGGGTGGTCGAAACACTACTTCCCTCTTAGGGCAGCTTATGGAAGCATAAGCTGAGGCTAACCAATCCATTCCTAGGATTATGTCGAAGTCCTGAATCTTTATCACATAAAGATTTGACTTAAAGTTTTCCCCTTCTATGTTCAATTCTAGGTTAGAGCAGATCTTCCTAGACATCATTTTCTTTCCAGAGGGGATACTTATCTTAAGAGCATTCTCAGCATTCTCGGGTTTTATCTTCAGTTTCTTACAAACAGACTCAGCTATAAACGAATACGATGCTCCAGTATCGAAGAGAGCTAAAACTGGCGTCTCGAGGAGGGTAATCATACCTGCTAGATTACCTGGGGTCTTAGCAGCTTGCTGCTGATTGAGAGCATAAGTACGAGCTGGCTGAGGTGGCCTCTGCCCTTGGTTAGACCTTTGATCTCGTCCTTGGTTCGGTCTTGGGTTCATCCCTGGTCTTTGTCCTTGAGGTCCTCCTTGCTGCAGCCTTGGCTGGTTTCCGGGGAGTTGCTGAAGCGGCTGCGGGTACATGGGTTGTTGTGGTGTTTGAGATCGTCTGTTGCTTCCCTTAGGGCATTCTCTCTTGAAGTGCCCATCTTCACCACAGTTGTAGCACCCAGTTAGATTTGCTCGGCAGACTCCAGGATGCATCCTTCCACACCTTTGACACGGCCTAAAGCTAGGGGCATTGCCAGGCTAACTTCGAGGCACCCCTGACTCTCGGCTTTGCCAGTGGGGTTTCTTCCCTCTGTCATCTCTTCTTCCTCTTTCCCACTTCTTTTTTCCCTTTGGATCATTAGATGACTAAGAGGGTTGAATTTTCTCTCGAGGGAGGATGGCCTCTATGCTCAATGCTTTGGCTAAGGTTCGAGCATAGGACATGTCTTCTTGCCCAGCGAGGGCTATGCCAATCTCAGATCTGAGTCCTTTCTTGAACTTGCGTGCTTTCTTCCCGTCTGTGTCCACTAAATGTGGAGCATGCCTTGACAATTGGTTGAATTCTCTATCGTATTCTGACACTGTCTTGTTTCCTTGCTTTAGATTCCAGAACTCCATCTCTTTTGCCTCTCGGTAATAATTCGGGATGTACATCTGATACAGATCATGCTTGAAATCTTCCCAACTATAGTCTTTCCATTGATCTGGGGTTATGGTCCTTCGAACGGACTCCCACCAGTAGTCCGCATCATCCGTTATCATAAAAAGAGTACAACTTAACTTCTCCTCTTCTGAACAGGCTATGAAATCGAAAATTCATTCTAAGAAGCGAACCCATTTTTCGGCATCTATCGGATCTCCTAAACCATTAAACGATGGAGTATTATGTTTGAGAAACACACTTTTGGCTCTTGGTCCGGGGTTTGGGACATGCTCGGGTTCATTCTTATCTTCGTTCTCAGCTTGACGTCTTCGGAGCGGCATCCTAAAGAACCAGATATTAGCGACACTTGATTGAATTCACACATTTACAAGGATACCTTTCGATAGGGTCTTTAAATTTAGATAGATCAAAAAAGGCGGAATTTTATACATAGGGGTGAGCAAAATGTCCCGAGAACCGAAAACCGAACCGAACCGAATGAATTCGGTTTTTTCGGTTCGGTTTTTTTAACAATTCGGGCCGGTTCGGGTTTTTTTTAAGGAATTTTTCGGTTTTCGGTTTCGGTTCGGTTCTTAGAATAAATACCCGAACCGAACCGAAAACCGAATTTTTATATATATTAATAATAAAAAAAATAAAAATTTAATACATTACATTAGTCATTACAGCATACACTACCAGTTTACCACGATAGAAGGATTAGAAGCGGGCCAAGCGGCTGCCCTAAATCGATTACATACTCCTCTTCTTCTCTCTTAGTCACGCCGCCTCGCCGCCTCCTCTTCCACTCACTGCCCACTCACCGGCCCGCCACAGTGCCGCCGCCCGCCTACGACACCCACTCTCGAGCGCCGAGGACTCGACGAGGTGACGAGCAGTCGAGCAGCATTCAACATTCTCGAGCGCCGAGTCGCCGACGCAGTAGCAACCTGACCCTCTTGACATCTTCATCCGCCAATATTGATTCTTCAAGCATTAATGTAAGTTCTATGTGTTCATTGACTGATGCGTCCTTCCATTCTTTGTAAAGAATGACGTTGTTTGAGGATTTTTTTATTTTTTCTTTTTTTGCATTTTATTTGACAAACGTTATTTTATTTTATTTTTTTCATATTTTATATGATTTTTTGGGGGCATTGGATTCATGTACATAAGGGTTATATTGGTTTTTTTTTATTAGTTTTCTCTTCAGAATTTTGGATGGTTGGATGCATGAGTTAGTTGATTGGTTGATTGTTTCGGTGAATTTTGTGTTTGCAATAGTTCATGTTTTGTTGCTGGAAACGGTTGGTTTTGCAATCTTCATAGTTCATGAGTTAGTCGATTAACATGCGGTTTTAATTTTGAATTATTGAATCAAGCAAATCATATGAATGAAAAAAACTGTTCTCATGTGGAAAAAAGAAAAAAATCATGCAAATAATATGTTTACGAGAAATCAGAAGAAAATGAAATAATGAATTGCTGTACTGTTAACCTTAAGTCTCCTCAACAAATAATATTATATGATGGTAGTGATAGAGATGAGGAAAATAATTTATAGAAATGCATTTATCAAGTTCTGATTAGTATTGTAACAAATGTTGACAAAGAGTGATCATGTTGGCAGTGGTCTGCCAATCATTAGATATGTTTATTTGAGAGTTGATTTTTAATTTGACAAATTTTTCTCTTTTATAATTCTTATTTTTTATCTTATTGTTGTAGATGTCTTCACAACTTAATGCTGAAATAGAAACAACACCCGAAGCCGAAGATGGTAGCTCGTCTCAACTTCCATCGACTCAAACAGAATCCGTTGCACTTTCACAAATGAAAAAACGGAAAGCTATGGATCCAAGGTTAGATGTTTGGGATCACTTTACACCTTTTAAAAGTGGTGATGAAAGAAAAGCACGTTGCAACTATTGTAAGAAAGATTTTGCTGCTGATCCGATAAAAAATGGTACAAGTTCAATGGGAAAACATGTTGATAGATGTAAGAAAAAGCCTGCTAGAGTTGACCTTTCTCAAACACAAATAAATGTGCAGTCTGGAGAAAGTGTAGATGTTTGGAAATTTGACCAGGAATCTATTAGAAAAGCTTTAGCTCATATGGTGATTGTTGATGAGTTAGCTTTTAAGTTTGTTGAGAATGAGGGCTTCAAATACTTTATGTCTGTTGCTTGTCCTAGATTTCAAATTCCTTCTAGGTGGACTGTGTCGCGTGATGTGTTTCAAGTATACATGGATGAAAAGAATTTATTGAAAGCATTATTTAAATCCACCAACCAAAGAGTTTGTCTTACCACTGATTCATGGACTTCAATTCAAAGATTGAATTATATGTGTCTTACTGCACATTATATTGATGTTGATTGGAAATTGCACAAAAAAAATCAATTTTTGTACGATTTCTAGTCATAGAGGTAGAGACATTGGTTGGCAACTTGAGAAATGTTTGCATGAATGGGGAATTGATAGGGTGTTCACTATTACTGTTGATAATGCTGCTTCAAATAATACGGCATTAGATTATTTGAAGGAGCAAATGGGTGATTCAGAGTTTAGTATTCAGAAGTGCAAACATTTGCACATGAGATGTGTTGCTCATATAATCAATTTGATGGTGGATGAAGGGTTGAACGAGATTGGAATTTCTGTGTTGAGGGTTAGAAATGCTGTGAGATTTGTTAGACAATCACCTGCGAGGTTGAAAAGATTTAAAGAATGTGCTGAACATGAAAAAATATCAACCAAGAGTTTGTTGTGTTTAGATGTTGCCACTCGTTGGAATTCGACGTATTTGATGTTGGATGCAGCTTTAAAATTTGAAAAAGCATTCTTTAGATTTGATTTGCAAGAACCTCATTATAGACTTGAGCTTGAAAGTGGTGATACAGGGGGGGTGCCTGATAAGGAGGATTGGTTGGTTGCAAAAAGAATGCTTGGCTTTTTAAAAGTTTTTTATGATCTTACTTGCAGAATTTCTGGGTCTTTGTATGTCATATCTAACACACATTTTCGTGAAATTTATATGGTGCATCGTGTGTTGAGAGATTGGATGAAGAGTGCTGATAAGGACTTGGTTGCAATGACAAAGAACATGAAAGCTAAATTTGACAAGTATTGGGGAAATCCAGAAAAAATGAATAGCTTGATATTCATTGCTCCTGCTTATGACCCTCGATACAAGTTAAAATGGGTTTCATTTGCTCTTTGTGATATGTATGGTACTGATTTGGGTACCAAAATGACAAATGCGGTGAAAGAAGAGATATTTTCCTTGTATAGTGAGTACAAGAAGCCCATTGAAGGTGAGGGGATCGAACAAGGCTCAATTTCAATGCCAAATGAAGTGGAAGTTGATGATCCTACTATTTTAGCATCAATTGAGGCTGATTCTGAGTATGTTCAGTTTTTGAATGGAAATGAGGGTGGTCAAAGTAAGACAGAAGTAGAGAAGTATTTTAATGAAGAGACTGAAGCACTTGGGACAAAATTTAATATTCCAGAGTGGTGGAAATTGCATGGGGTTAGATTTCCTATTCTCTCTCTAGTGGCTCATGATGTTTTGGCGGTTCCTATCTCCACTGTAGCTTCAGAAGCAACATTTAGTGCTGGAAAATGAGTACTTGATCCTTTTAGGAGTTCATTAACTCCTAAAGTAGTGCAGTCTCTCATATGTGGTCAAGATTGGCTTCGGAAAACTTTGACTCCCATTAATGTTGAAGAAATTCTTGAAGAAGTTGACAAGCTCGAACAAGGTAATATTTTATTTTTAAGTACATTTTTTTATGAATACTACATAATTAATGACTATCTTATTTTTCATTTGTAATTGTAGGTCTACGTGGGATTGCACTTGAAGCATCAATTGATTAGTTTCAAGTTTATTTTGCAAGAGTTGTTCGATTTATTAGTGTTTAACTATTTTGTTGGACTTTGCTATTTTGTTTGTATTTCATTTGACATTGTTGAACTTTGCTATTTGTTGTACTTGTATTTCATTTGACATTGTTGGACTTTGCTATTTTGTTGTATTTCATTTGGCATAGTTATTTCTATTTTGGAGTGGTTCAAGTTTTTAGTTATTGTTAAAGAGTCTTGAAGTGTGATCTCACAGTTATAATCTGTTGCCTTTGCCCTTTGGTATTAATGGCATTTTTCATGAGATTTTTTTTAAAAAAAAATAGGGAAAAATTCAGTTTAAAACCGAACCGAACCGAAATAGTTCGGTTCGGTTCCAATAGACAATTCGGTTCGGTTCAGTTCCATTTTTAAAAAATTCAGTTTTTTTCGGTTTTACCATTTTCGGGATCGAACCGAACCGAAAAACTGAATGCTCACCCCTATTTATACATCATTCACACATAATAGGAAAATTGCCTCATTAGGAGGACTTTTGGCATCGATATCATAGAATAGGTTATTGGTTACATCGAGATAGGGCAGTCTGTTGGAAAATTCACTGCCACTAATTGAGTTTTAGAAAATTTAAAGCATCAATTACATATTTAGAGTCTTTGGCTAAAGCGGATATTAGATAACAGACAGGCAGACAGATGGATTAGATAACTAGTTGTTCTAATAGCAACACCTCCTACACCTCCTACTATGGCTTAATTGTAGGCTGGAGCCTTTTCTTTCCCCTTGCAAGGCGACCCTACTTCCTCATCGCCTCCTTTTTCCGGGTCTTCCTCTTCTTCCTCATCTTCAACTGTCTCCGGGACGCTGAACTTGAACGTTCTCATGTGAACATTCCCCTCGGGGTACTGATGGGACATACATTGCCCCAGACTCTGAGAAGCGTATGCAGGGGTCCACTGGTTCATTTGAGGAGTGCAAGAAAACAGGGACTCAGTATGGTTCTCGACCCGGACATTTGATGGTCCAGCTCCTGAGGTTCCTTCATATTGAGGACGAGGTGCTTGGAATCCAGGGAGACTGTTGAGAGTTGCCCGCTGCAGTTCTAGTTCTACCACGAGAGAAGGGTTTTGTTCGGTCGCTTGCTGCTCGGATAAGGCTTGCACGTGGCCATACTCAGTCACCCAACGAGCCATCAAGGCTGAGGAGAACTTCGTCAGATTCCTGATTTCAGCATATGTTACAGGATCACGGGTGATAGTGCTTTGCAAGATGTGGTACATTGTAGGCCTCTAAGCGGGCAGTGCATGCTCGCACATGCGAATGCAGGTCTCCAAGTCAGATACACTCCCAGGCTCTCCTCCGTAGCCATTAGCCCAGGCCCACCTCTCTAGGTACCTTGCCATGAAGGACAACAATTGCTCGTTACCGTCCCAAGTTTCTCGTCTGAACCTTTCAACTCTTTCTTGAACCGAGCAAAAAAGAGGCACACTCTTCCTAGTAGTCATACGACGCTTAACCATCTAGAAGAGAATAGCTTAATTAGTCTAGATTATAAAAGGGAGACCTAAGGTTCTCCTGAGATCATACTAACGTCTAGATTTTATCTTACATGCATAGTTCCTTTTAAAGCAGTTGACGTTTTTATAAGAAAAATTTTGGTGCCCATGGTCTTTAACATATAAGTTTACCTTTTCGTTGAGTCAAAAATTTTGAGTACAAATGTAAACCTTTTAGGATCGAGAAATCTTTTCCACAAACTTTTTCATTCTCAGAGATCGTCTTACCCGAACACCTTTTACTTGGAATTTCATTCTCACGGTTTTTCTCTTATCCATAAAACAGGTATGCTTGCTCAAATCTTTTCCTTTCCTGTATTCTAAAAATCAAAATCCAAAATCCAGAATTTCTATACTATCATACCTTGATTTTTGGTTGAGGATACGAGTGTGATGGCAAGCTGTGGGTTGTTGCTTTCACTTATCAAAGAACAACTTATGCATACATATATACTTAACTCATTTCAAACAAAGGGACAGGCCTACAGTTTTGCAAACCTGTCTCTGATACCAACTCTAACAGCCCGGTCCCGAGATAGGGGTTGACTAATGGGGACAGGGTGTTATTAAGGGTTAATGAGATATAATGGAAGATTAATGGGGTGGTTTTACAGTCAGGATATGTTTTTAGACGAGGCTACTCGGGTTTACTTTTATTTAAACGGGAGCATGCTCAAGCAGAATGAAATGATAATAGATACTAATGCGCATAAGCCCTTTTGTGGGTGAAAGGAAATCATACTTCGAGAGGTAGAAAATACGACTTAATATGCATCTTATACTCGAATAACCATGTTTAGGAAATATTCATCTAGTCTTGATAATCATAATAGAACTTTAAACGGAATTAGAAAAAGTGTATCAGAGTAGCAGATCACATAGTGGGATTTCAAGGAAATATTAGATAATAACAAAACGGTCTTGGCAGCCAACCCACATCCACAACCACCAACATCCTTAGCATCTCAACCTGTAAAACATTTGAAAAAGAGGGGCATGAGCACTAATGTACTCAGTGGGTTTTAGTAAAACACTTTAATAAACTTCAAGATATCCAACAATCAACTGGCGATTTATGGAGAGCAAAACGCTAAAGCCCTCTCCATATCTGCAAAATCTTTTCTTTTTTCCTTTGGGCCCATCTTGGCTCAAACCTGACATCAACTGTACCCTTAGGCATGCCATAGGATAGAAGAGGGGTTACCTCAAATATCCGAACGAGTTTGCGAGGGAAAACCCAGCAGTGACTCCCTTAAGAGTTCCGAGCTCAAATCCTGCTTGAGTGGAAAGCTAAGTTCCTTTCTTTCTTACCCTTGCTAGCAATACCAAGCTTAGAACAATGTCTAAGGCTAATTCTTTAATACTACATGATCTCGGCCTACAAAGGTTTAATGCTACCCTACAAGGCAAACCTTAATTCTTAGTTCTTCGAGCTTAACAAGCATAAACATTAACTTACAGGAGAAGAACGTAGAAAAGTATGAATCAAAACCAAGGTAATTCTAAACATCTCATGCTAAGCATAAACAATACTTTAATAGTTTTATCACTTCTAAACATGCTTGAGAACTCAAGTAAAACATAATATCTTCCTTTCTTCCTTCCTTGTACAGAGATCAATCAGGCTGAGCAAAAATACTTTATTGGATATCTCATTTGCCCTAACATGCTTCTAGAGCTTAATAGCTCAAACTTTAGATGAGTATAGATTTACCCACCTTGATTACGGAATGGAAGATGAGGCAACGAGCTGGTGGTCTTCCTTAGTATTCCTCCGAGGCTCGATCCCTCCTACAAAAGTCGAATCATCGACTTAGCGGTCTCTTTTGAGGATTTCTAATAACATGAGGTTAAATATTACCAAACTAATATTCCCTTAGCTATGACTAAATCATGGATAGCACGACTTTTGACTTTATAAGGTCTCAAGAAGAATTTATTCGAAGAGAATCACACCTTGGTTACACGGCTTTTAATGGAAAACAACTTAAGAGGTTTACTCGAAATAACTTGAAGATAATCTGAAAATATTCTTAAATTAAACTTAGAATTAACTCAGAAAAACACGACTCGAAAGCTCGAAAAGAGGGTACGGAAATAGCCAGGAAAAATCAGCGTCGGATGACACGGGGGAGAGGGGGGAGGCACCGCGCGCCGGCGGCACCCCGCGCGCCCGCGGGCTTCTGGGCCGAGAGGTGTGTTGCGCGGCCGCGCACCCCCCCGCGGTCGCGGCACCTGGTTTCTCTCTCTTCCGTCCAATTTCTGGGCGGACTTCAATTCTTCTGGGTTTCTTCAGTGTTCATCGATTCCTTCGACGAACACGAAGAACATGAAGAACACTTATAAAATTTTGAAAAAACATGCTTCGATAATTTAATTTAACATGAAACGGCTTGCCTTAATTTACAAGGAAATCGGCATTATAACGGCATAAACACGATAATCTTCCTTTAATATTTAAAATAACGACAAAATCGTTAAATGTGGCTTGAACGGAATTTAACGGCATAAATGAGGCTAATCTTTTTAGAATGATAATAACGGAAGTAGAGTAAGAAACATAACATAAACGTTATTAACTTGGAATTTCAACAAAAATCAAAATACAACTTTTAGACGAGCAATAATGAAGAACGCGAAGAATATAAAGAACGGAAAGTAAATGCGGAATTTAAAAGACGGAAAAGAATGATGATGAGACCGACGAACAACAATGGACGGGGTTAGGTGCGTCGAAGGAATGTGGTTAGCTCGGCGTCTCGTCGAGTCGCAACGGCGGCAGAGCCGCCTGCTACGATTTCAACGGCACCCCTAGCACATTCCCTCACCACATCCCTTCCACGCCACTCCGCTCATCATTTTAAAGAACACTCACGAAGAACACTTTTTACTTCGACAGAACCTTTTCGGCTTTCAAATCTTTTCACCCTCTCAATTTAGAAGTGAAGTGAATGAGAAAATGAGCAAGGAAGGCTAAAGGGGTGGTCCCCTATTTATAGGAAAAGCTTTGGCTTCCCTTGGAAGCCATTGTTGTGCGAGAATACTGCAAAAGCTACCCCGGGTTCGGTTAAAAGCTGCTTTATTCGATGTCGAGGTTCAAATGACCTCAGCCGCGAAATCCAAAAATACCAGGAGACTCGTTGGCTCCAATACTAGTGAACCAACTTGATTCGTGAAGAAGACGGGGTCGTCAGAAGAAAGACGAGCAAAGATTCTCTTTTTGGAGTTACTTTTTACTATTCACTCGGACTGACAGATTTTGCTCCCGAGCGTTCGATTGACCTCAGAATGAGGATCCGTGAACGCCAACGGAATCCTTGAGTCATTTTCCATAAGAGGGGCTGATAGAACAGGACTCGGATAAATGAGGAGGATTTCGTAAATTTCTCAAAACACGAACGCACGCAAAAGTTACTATTCATTCCCTTTGTAAATACGTTTTCCTTCACCGGGAACTCAAATGATTTCAGATTTAAAATCCGAAAACACCGGTGTACTCCTTGGGTTAAAACCTTTCTAAAGAAACCATAAATGGCAATAATAAAATTTAGATTATATCTTCCGAAAAGACGATTCTCACGAAAACTGACTCCTAAAGTCGTGACTGACATCCAACCTTAATTAAATTCCTTCTTGAATTAATTAATTAATATTAGCAATTCTCTAAACCTTATTCAAAAATCTAGGGTATTACAAAATTATAAATTATTTATGTATTTTTCAGGGTCGTAGAAAACAGCTTGGCCGAAAACATCCAAGTCGGGTGTAAAATCGGGGAGGCTAAATCCTCGTCACCCAGACGATCTCGATAGTAATTAATCGGTCAATTAGGTACCGATCAATTTTTATTTGAACGTTTTGGTTCAAAATATGACTAAATAAAAAAATTTGAGATTTTTCACTCATTTATACAACCTATATCTAATTTCTTCAATCTACAATCAATGCGGGATGTAAGAAAATTGAAATAAAAATTGCATAAATAATTTGAGGTTTCAATTTCAATTTAAGATTATCTACTCTTTTATACAACAATTCACATTCCAATTTGTGAATCTACAACCGATGTGGGATATAGAAAATGTTGAAAAATTAATTTGAGCTTTTATACAACAACCTATATCTCAATTTTCATTATACAACCGACATGAGATGTAAGATAAATAAAAATATAATATGTAAATAGCAATACGTAATAATATATATATATATATATATATATATAAATAAAAGCGCATAGAGCCTAAGCAACCAAAATGGATTGTTATACTCGATCTTAGTTGAAACACAGAAGAAGTTGTAGAAATACTATTGTTCGCCTTCACAATTTATAGTTTGTCCATTCAAAATAATATTTGTTAATTATTCGATATGGAACAAATTTAGTAAAATAATTAAAGTACATAATATTTAATTGTTTACAATTTAGTTTTCATATATTTAAAATTACAAAATTATATACATTTAAATTAAAAAAATTAATATATTTATATTAACTTTGATATATATATATATATATATTTGAATTTAAAAGCATAAAAGTAAAAACTAAATTTTAAGTATATATTTAATAAGAAACTAATAGATATTTAAACTCAAAAATTTAAATATATATATATCTAATAAGAAGTTGTTAGATATTTATACTCATCTTAAAAGGCCAAGAAATGTATGAAATTTCATTATTGAATATTAGAATTTAAAGTATGTTCAAACAGAACAATATTCATTATTTGTCTATGTGGGATCAAGCATTATACTTAACAGTTTATATATCTTTTCAATTTAAAAAAATTCCAGTACATTGTCTTTAAGTACATTGTATATGTTGGTTGTTAGTATAATTTGTTGAAGCAAGAAAATTACAAACTACATTTCATAATTATTATTAATTCAGAATATTACAAAATACATTGTTAATAAATATTATTCAACATTTGTTGGTGCTCAATGTAGGATAAATTTAATTTTAAAATTGAAATAAATATAATTTAATTGATTAAAATATATTTAAAATTACAAATGTAAACACTTTTTTAAATTCATATGGATTATTAGTTATAAATTCCCAAAATAACTTATACATTATAGTATAATCAAATTGATTCTCACAAGTGAAATCCCGATACAATCAATACACTATAGTATAATCAAATGGATTCTTAATTATAAATTCCCAAAACAAACTATACACTATTCATAGCTTATGAAAATATAATCGTACCATATGTTAAATAATTGTACCATTTATTAAATAACCATAGCTTCATAATTATGGCCTTTAAATTTAATCATATGTTTGTAAAATATAATTGTAGCAATTTAAATTTGCCACGATTCATTTTAATTTGCCATGATTAAATTCAAACATTGCCACGATTAAATTTAAATATTGCCACGATTAATTTTAAATTTTTCACGATTAAATTCAAACATTGTCACGATTAAATTTAAATATTACCACGATTAATTTTAAATTTGCCACGATTAATTTCAATTTGTCACGATTAATTATAAATTTTCCACAATTAAATTCAAACATTGCCACGATTAAATTTAAATATTGCCATGATTAATTTTAAATTTACCACGATTAATTTTGTAACAGCCCGGTCCCTAGACGGTCATTTTTAATGGGGACGGGGTGTTAGGCGTAAAAGCCGCAGTGAAAATTGGAAATCCAGGGGGGTGTTTTTAGAATTAAACTAAGTTAGCGCCTCAAGAACTTAGGCAATTTAACTTTATGACTTGGAAGGACTATCGTTTTCAACGAATCAATAAGGGTCAAAGGATTTAATCGAGTCAAAGGAATGTCAAATCACAGGCCAGCCGAAATTTAAACAGAATCCAATGACAAACAGATAGGAATTGGACTCTTTAAATAAACAAGACCTCATCATAGGTCACATCAACTAAGACCCATTAATAGGTCGGAGTCAAGTAAATCATATTGTCCAATCCATAGGACGAAAGCAAGAAATACAACTTAAGACTAACTAGAGATTAGCAGAATCATGCTTGGAAAGAAAAGCCTCTTCATATGCGAAGCATGCAAGACCTATTCATAGGTTGACTGAAACTGAATAGATACCAATATGCTCAACAAGTGTGACTCTTCAGTTAACTTGGAATTAATGAAAGAATAACTGGGATGTCAAAAGAACATGCTTCTAATTCTCAAAACTTAATCAATAACTGGAATCATAGCAATTAAGGCATGCTAATATCAAGAATCAAGTTACATATATCAAGACTAAATACTAACATCAGAGTACTTAGCAGAAACATAGCGGAAGAAAATTATGTAACTATATAGAGCAACAAACTTGGAAACTTAAACAGCTCAGACAACCCCACCAGCAGTACATCACTGGTCTCAACATCTCAACCTGAAAACATTTGAATAAGAGGGTATGAGCACTAATGTACTCAGTGGGGTTGTATGAGAAAACTCTTGATAAACTTTAGAAATATCCAATTATAAACTGACGGCATATGGAGAGCAAAACGCAAAAGCCCACTCCATATCCGCAAAACATTTTACTTTTTTTCCTGGTGCCTTTCTTGGCTCAAATCTGTTGTCCACTGCACCCTTAGGCCTGCTTTCAGATAGAAGAGGGGTTACCTCAAACATCCTCCCGAGTATGTGAGGGGATTTCCCAGCAGTGACTCCCATTAATCAAGATTCAACTTTAGTGACACAAAGGTCACAACATGATAACGCAATTAAACTGTTCTTTGAGCTCGATAACCTGCTTACAACAGAAACTATATCCTTCCTTAAATTCCTCTTTACTTAACCTTAACCTTCCTTACTTAACCTTCCTTACTTGACTTAGCTAGCAATACCAAGCCTAGAGCAGTCGTCTAAGGCTAATTCTTCAATTGAGCATGATCTCGACCTATAAGGGATTTATAACTTACCCTAAAAGGCAATACTTAGTTAAATAATCTTTAGCAAGATCCAACATTCCAAAACGAGAAAATGAACGCGGATAAACATAGATTGCAACTAAAAGCAATTCTAAGATCTCATGCTAGCATAAATTGTATTTAGACAATTCTAGCATATTTAAACATGCTTGAGAGCTCACTTAACTTATAATAACTTCATTTACTTTATAAAACTCAAATAACAATTCAACATTGTTGGTCCCGGGCGAGTCGATATCAGTTTAGGGGGGGTGAATAAACTGATTAAGAGTTACAAAAACTTTTACTTTAGATGCGGAATAACAGGGCCCTTTGACTCGCTTAGTGAAACTTATGTATGCACAAACTTCTTGATTAGTTAAGACAGTTCGAGTGCAGCTTGTGTGATATTGTGTGCAGTTCAAAGAGATGCAATAATCAAAGTAGTACAACACACAAGCGATTTATAGAGGTTCGAAGTCTCAAACTTCTACGTCCTCTCTTCCTTCCGCAGAAGGGCAACTTCACTATGTAAATTTAGTTTATTTACAAATTACACAATGAAGGACAGTTGGCTGAACCTGGTAACTGCTCGCTACCTCAGCGGGTTGACGACTCACACTTGAAGTCCCTAACTGCTCGCTAGGAAGGTAGGTGCTATTGTCGTCTTTACAGGGTTTTAGATCTCTTTCGATCTTCAAGAGGTGAGTCTTGAACAGGGGTTATCAACTTATTTGCTCCTTCAATTGAGCTGAGTAGTTGATCGTTGTATTGCTGGAACTGAAAGCGCTGCCCTTGCTGGATCGTCAACAGCTGGCTGAATATCTTGATTCTGTGAATTCTTCTTCTCAGTTGGACTCTCGCAGTTTCTATCAAATGCTGAACTTGAGCTTCAGTGGGAGGGAGAAAGAAAAGCTCTTGCTTTTAATACAAAAGTTGTGAAGGCGTAGAGTTGGGAGTTGGCAAAGAGTATTTTAAACTCTGATTCACTCGTCTTTTATAGAGGAGTGATTTTATGACCGTTGAGTTCCATTGTCCATTGATCGGTGGCTCTGTTAGCTCAACAATGGCAGGTGGTCTTTAATGATCACTTGGAGCTTTTGATTGAAGTAGCTCTTACTCTGCCAATCGATCTTCATTTAATTCCAGGATCTTTGTAGGAGCATTTATTCCAAGATTCGCCAGTTTAAGTAATAAACTCCAGGATTCTCTGGCTTCAGCTTTCTTGGTAGTTTTGAGTTCCAGTTGGTAGTTCTTGGCTTGTCAACTGAGTTTGGCTATCGCTCCAGTTGTCAGTTCTGAGGTTGTCAGCTGAGTTTCGCTATTGCTTCAGTTGGCAGTTCTGAGCTTGTCAACTGAGTTTGGCTATTGCTCCAGTTGGTAGTTCTGAGCTTGTCAGCTGAGTTTGGCTATTGCTCCAGTTGGCAGTTCTGAGCTTGTCAGCTGAGTTTGGCTATTGCTCCAGTTGGCAGTTCTGAGCTTGTTAGCTGAGTTTGGCTATTGCTCCAGTTGGCAGTTCTGAGCTTGTCAGCTAAGTTTGGTTGTTGCTCCAGTTGGCAGTTCTGAGCTTGTGTTTCTCCAGTTCGACTGATCTCAAGTTCTTGGCTATCTTGTTAGTTTGACTGATTTCTCTTGTGCTTTCTAGTTAGCTTGACTTATCATAAGCTGGCTGACTGCAGTTCTGACCTTCAGCTGATCTGTCTTGTTTACTGCAGTTTGGCCATCAGTTGGATACTTCCAGTCTCTAGTTTAAACTGATGTTTTATCAGTTTCTTCAGTCTTTAGTCAACTCTTTTCTCCTTCAACTCAACTGACTTGGTTGTCAGTTTGTTTTGACTGGTATGACTCCTCAGTTGAGTTGAATTTTGACTGGATGACGTATCCTTCAGCTTGTAGACCATTCTTCAGATTGGTTGACTTTGACTCTTCTTGAGTTTTTTTTTGATGCCCTGGACTGGTCAGCTTCGAACTACAACTTGAATTTCAGTCAGCTTTTCATAACTAATTTTGACATCTCATCAAAACCTAATCTAGGGGTTCCTTGATAGTTTTTTCTAACAATTTTCCCCTTTTTGATGATGTCAAAACTTTGTTGATGATGATGGAAAAACTGCAAGTGTAGCAAATGCTTAAGTAGAATCTTGAAATCAGAGCAAATTCAGAGCAAGTTGAGAGAAAAATTGATTCATGGTTTTCATTCAAGTATCAGAGCATTTGTCATTCATGCTATCATTCAAGTATCAGAGCATATCAAATTCAAGAGCAATTTGGACTTCAAATTTCAGAGCATTCTTTCATTCTTTCACTTTGGGTATGCTTTCATTCCAGTATTAGAGCATTTTTCATTCAAGTGTCAAAGTATTCAAACTGAAGTATCAGAGCATATCGAAACATTCAAACTTGAAGTATTAGAGCATAAAGTATCAGAGCATGAGCATTATAATCATGATAAACTTCAAGTATAAGCATGATCAGAACTTGTATTATATATTTACTTTAAAGCATATTATATTTTCAAGAGTAGTTAAAACTACTAATCTACTTCCTAAAAATTGCTCCAATTGCTCCTTTTTTATTTGCTTGATTCTCCTCTTTCTTGGACTCTTTGCATTCTCCATGCTTCTCCCTGAAGCTGATCTTCTCCCTCATGATGAATTTCTCTTTGAATCTGATCCCAAAGAGTCAAGCATCCATCATCATACTGTCCATCTTCCCCCTTTTTAGCATCATCCAAAAGGTGGAATGGATCGCATGATGGTAGTGACAAGTTTGGCAGGAATGTGAAGGCAGTTGCCAAATTGTCATCAGGGATGGAGGGAACAAAATGAATTTGCATGGGTGAGGAGAGCCATGCATAGGCGTCTTCAGTTGGCATGAACTGACCTTGATCAGAGATGTCTTGCTCTCTGAAGTTCATTGAGGCCAAGTTGTTGAAGATCTCATCGGTTGAAGGAAGGGGTGGATCACCAACGAAGGGTATGCATGAGGAGTTGGCCGGTTCATTATCGGAGAGAGGAGCATCGGCTGGGATACGGAGCATTGGTGGCGAGGAGAGTGGATGATTCATCCAGTTGCGACTCCATATTCCTTCGTTGATCTAGAAAGTGGAGCCACGGGTGTGGATGAGGTGGAACATTATTGACTCATCCAGTTGGAAGCGCCATATGTGGTACTGGAGGTACCGTCGAAGTTGCGCAAATAGAGATGAGTCTGTGTCCTCAATGAGACAGAAGCAGCTTCTGAGCTGATGGTCTAGAACTGCTTCAAAATCAACCTCAATAGAGTCACATAGGACTAACGGTAGAGGTTGGGAGCTAGCTGATATTGTGGGCTGATCACTCAGCCTGGAAAGAGGTGCGCTTTCAAGCATCAGCTCTCTTTCGTCAGATGAGCTGACGGGTGCCTCCAAAGGTGCCTTTTCACGATCTGAGTTGGAAGGCCCTTGTGGACGTGAACGCTTCGGGATCTGATGGCAGTAGATAGTTGGGAGCATGTCCCTTCTTCCGAGTTGTTCGCTAGTGGGGATGACCTCATCAAACTGGCTTTGAATGATATGGCTTATGCGATTCATAAACCCGACCTTCTCGCGAAATGAGCTAGTTGAGGGATCATATGCAGCTCTCTCGACGTTGGCTCTCAGTTGAACAAGGATGAAAGAGGCCCAGTCGGCTTGACATCCGAAATATAGAGCAGCTGTGAGATGGGCTTTGAGCTCAGAGAGTTGGACTGTCTCGAAGTTGTCATGTAGGATATGGCCGGTGATATCCAAGAGTTGGATGATATCACTTGACATGCTCTCCTTCAGTTTGTGTGCACTGTCATGGCGGCATACGTGAGGAAGTTTCCAAGCATCCCACAGTGCGTACTTGCTTGGCAGTTTCAGGTCCATCACGTTTGGGCCTTTGCCGGGGAGGTGAAGAGTAGACATCATCGTATCTTTTGTGAACGTGATCACTTGATTTTGAATGGTGGAGATGATGTTGTCGCCGGTGATGGTTGCGTTGTAGTAGAACTCGGTAACATAAGCAGGTATGTTCTTGACTGGCAGTAGTGTCAAGAAAGGTAGCAAACCAGTGGCCTCCAATGGTCTATAGATCTTTTGAAAAGCATCTGGGCCAAGACGTGCATTAAGCATCTCTAGATTTAGAGACTTGTCCTTTCTCATCTTGCACTCAAGAGATTTTATATCCACCATGTGAAATGGGGGCTTCATTTCTGCAAAAAGATGCTGTTTTAGTTTAGATATGCAAGAGTTCTTGATGAGAGAGAGAAGGCTAGAAAATGATCGAAGCAAGAGAGAGAAATAGTTTTTCAGATGATCGGAGCCTTCATCTCTTTGCACATATTTATTCATCTTTGCATGCACGAATCGAGGGCACTCGATTACTTTTCTTAGCTGATCAGCCATCCGATTTGATGGTTGATTAGCTGAATTAATGATGCTTGCATCTCAGCCGTTCAATGAGTAAGTAACTTTATGATATTGTGGCTGAGACGTAGCGATTTTGAAAATGGGGTAGTTGCCATAAATAGCGAAATATTTTTTGCAGATCTTTCTATTTATATCTCATTAAAAAATTATATATTTCATCTCCTCTTTGAAGAGTTGTTTTAATATCAATGCAGAGATATTAATGGCAACTTTGTGAGATAGAACCCTATTTTCAAATTGTAACCGTTGAAATATAATATAAGAAATTTCATAATCGCAACGGTAACAATATAATTAAGATTAGCTTTTTTAAAAAAAAAAAATAATAAATAAAAAAAACTTATCCGTATTCAGTTGGGATACAGTCCAACTGATTAATGACTCGGCGGTTGGATGATCAGTTGAGTCTTGATTCTTAGTTGTTGCTGATGAGTGGGCTGCAGTTGAAGCTGCAACTGAACTGAATTAATCAGTTGGCTTGATCAGTTGCTTGGCTTTTCTGTAGACAGTTTCCGCTTCTTGAAGGGCCTAGCTGGACTAGCAGCACTTCTTCCTTTGGATGTAGCTTTGTGCGTTGACAGTTCAGGCCTTGCTGTCCTCTTGGCTTGGCGAAGGTAAAGCTGGATATCAACTGACGAGCTTTTCATCCTTTGACTAAGGGAGTGTGAAGTTCCCTTTGGCGATGACCCAAACTGATCACTTTTCATGGGCAGTTGCATGCCTTTTGATCTAGAGGTGAGCAGTGGAGTGACATAGCTCTTTGATAAGAGACTTGGTGATGTGGCAGTGTCTTCATCATCACTATCGCTCATATCAGCATGCTTTGGATTCTTCTGAGAAGCTATGGCTCTAGTATGTGAGAGATGAGGTTCTCTCATTTTGATGACCAGTGCAGTTTGTCGTGATGGCTCAGCTGACTGACTTGATAAATTATCAAAGTTCAGTTGTCGACAAAGCGAGCCAGGTGGACAGTTGACTGGTTGATCTGCAGTCCCAACTGCTTGAGACATGATGCTGGATTTGAACTCTGCTAGTAAGGTGGTTGCTGGAATCTTGTTAACAAGCCGGTGATTCATGATGTGCTGAACTTGCACCATGGTTGGAGGAAATGGATTTGATGAGCCTATCCATCTGATGCTCCAAGTTTATTCTCGTTGCCAGTAGCTCATGCCATGAAATGTAATTAGAAGAAAATGAGACTGGATGGACATAGAATGTCTCTAGTTATACCAGTAGAAGTACCGGTGGAGTTGTTTGAACAACTCTTGGTCACGTTGTGCAACAAAAGCAAAGTGAGTGAGAAGGAGATTAGTCACTTCCTTTTGTGCACCTTTGACTGCATATTCACCACTATAGAAAGTGCGAATATTCTCTTCAGTCAGCTGGAGAGGAGGGCATGTGCTTCTGAAGTAATCCGCTCCATAGTTTGGATGAGGGATTCCAACGAATGGAATAAGCTCATCTGGATCAGAGCAAACCTGAAAATCAACTGGTGATCCGTTCTTTGATTTTGGAGAATGAACGGCATTGGTAGTTGAGTTGCTCGAACTGTGGTTGTTCGCTTTAGCCTTGCCTCTTCTCTTTTTCTTCAGTGACTGAAGATGGGCAGTTCCTTTCTTGGGGATCCAGTCGGAAATAAGGACTGGTAGTGATTCATCACTTGGAAGCTTCAGCGGGTCTTCAAGCATTTTGCTCATTCTTAGAACAAGTCCTACCTTGGACTCAAATTTGCCAAATTTCTTTGAGTCTACAGCCTTGATGACTTGATGCTTGAATTGTTGAAAGATAAATTCTCCCCAGTTTGTTTGTCTCCCTTCAGCAAGGTGAATCATGACCTTGTATCTCTCTTAGGTGAGTTGGCTTAGGCTTCCAATGGCCCCAAACATCATCTTGTTCGTTATGTCAAGTAGAACTCCATACTCGGGCGTGAGATCAGTTTTAGCTGTGGTAAAGCTGAATTGTTTGTTGTAGGTTGAAGCTTTCCATTCTCTCCAGTGTGACTCTGCAGATTCCTTTAGATCTTGAATAGATGAACCTTCTTGTGGAAGTTGAAACACTTCAGCAATTGTTCTCTCAGTGATTTGTAGCATCCTTCCTTGAATCACTGATGATCTCATCTTTCCATTTGCAGATAATTTTGCTTGAAGCAAAAATTCACTCACCAAATTTTGCCTAAAGAATTTTGGTGGTGTTTCCAGGTAGTGAAGAACCTCTGTCTTGTGAAGATTTGACAGAAGGGTTGGATTGTTTGATTCATCTAGAATCAATTGAAATTTCTTCCTATCAAGGAATTTATCTCTCATAAGTTGTTCCTTGAAGGAAATTGAAGATCTGGATAATTCGGCCATCTTTGAGGTTGGCTGAAATTTTGGGAGATTCAAGATCTTTTGAGAGAGAGACTTTTTGAGATTGTAGGAGGAGGAGGCCTTTTTGAGGGGCTTGAAAGAGAGAGGCTTTTTATGAGTGTTTGAATAGACTCATAGATATAATGGTTGGAATGGTACTAGCCTCTGATTTCTTTTGGTCGTTGGCAATTAATGACCTTGACATGTGTCATTGTTTTGCAACGGTTAAAATTTCAAAATAAATGTGAATCTTAACATTTATTTGAAATCAAAAGAATAAACTTTTATAAATATATCAAAAGATAATTACAAACTGATTAACAAAAAGTACACTTAGGGCTTTTCTAATCATGTTTAATTTGATCAGCCATTAGTCCTTCTTGTGATTAGTTTTCCTCTTTTTGGCCAGCGGTTCTGAGCTGTCATCTTCTTCATCCTCATCACTGCTTGCTGACTCAGTTTCAGCTAACTGGAGTCTTTGATGGGCTTGCAGCTGCTTGATTTGCTCAGTGTGCAGTTTAACCTGTTGCTGTAGGGTATCGATCAGTTCCATATAATGTGGAGGGAGCTGGACTTTGGAACTGCTCGGTTGAGCAACGAACTGGACTGCTCTTGAGTCCGCTTCCTCTCCTTCTTCAGTTCCAACAAGTTCCTCGCAAGGAACTGTGTGGGATATCTCGTCCGTCTCCATAATGATGATCTCATCATAAATTGACTCTGATGAGATCTCTGTTGCAGCAGTTTGAGCGGCGGCTTGAAGGGCTCTTTGAATAGGATGAATGTACACAGTTATTGCTAGTGTACCTTGATATGCAGGCTGTTCATCTGCTTGAGCCATCTGTCCAGCTGACTGGTCATACTCAGCTTGCTTTGGAGTTAACTCTTAGGGATGAGCAGTTTGAGCCTCAGTTTGCTCCTCGGGCAGTCGAGTCTCTTCAGTTGTGTTTAGTGTATATTTGTCCTATTTTATCATAGGCATTTTGTATCTTTAGTAGGTGTTTGTCGTTTGTTTTTGTGTGATTTTTATGTTATTTCCTTCACTTCTGCTCTTTTGGTGAGTTGTGTAGATATGCATAATATCTTGAGAAAATGGAGGATAAATGACTGCAAAATTTGATACGAGCACGACAAGCATCAAATCGGCTCTTCTAAAGCTACCATTAAAAGATCCCAAGATTGTTATGTTGGTCAAAATTAAAGATTGGAGATCAAGGTTTGAAGAATAATACATGAAATATTCGAGCATGATTGGCAACCCATGAAGTGTAATTAAATCAGCCCATGTTCGAGATCAAGAGCCCAAGTTTGAAGGCCCAAAGTTGTTGGGTTTATTTTATCCATAGTTAGATTTTTATTATTTGATTTTTGGTATTTATTTTATTATTTTCATTTTTTATTATTAGAGTATTTCTAGAAGGTCTTTTTAGTTAGGTAATTAGAGTTTTAATTATGGGAACTTCTTTCCTAGTTGGAATTCTAATTAAGGTAGATTTCCTATTCTAATTAAGGTAGGAATCCTAGTTAGATTAGGACAGCTTTATTTTTCTAATTCCTTTAGGATTTTTACTTAAATTTTCGTCCATCCCTCTACTATAAATAGGGGATCATTGTTACATTGATATTTGGACCATATTTGATTAAGAAGAATTTACCTTTCAATATTGTCTCACCCAAGATCCTCTTTTTGTTTATTTTCAGCCGAAAATACACACTCTTGAAAGCCTAGCAACTTCCAAGTTTTATTTAAGATCTCGTTCTACTTCCAGGGTTAGATTGCTATCGAGAAGACAACCAATTGTTGTACGTTTTGTGAGGTTATCTTCACGGGGTTTGCAGCTGTGTTATCGTGTCATTCTACCAATCAACAATGCCGTTCGCCTTCAATAGCACTCATCAATCATCTTACGTCCATATCAACATCATCCATCAAGTTTAGATCGAGTTCAACAAGTGTCCAAGGTCAGTTCATTGAGTTTGCCTATACGTGCTCAATTTAGCGAGTTAAGCACATATAGATAAAATCGAGTCTTTTATCATTTGTTTCAGCATATTTTTGTTTATTTGAGTCATTAGTTGGATTGAATCCTTCATTAGCTGACGTGTTCGATTCTAGAGTCTTCCGCGCGTTTTCTCTCGGTCTTGATCATCATACCAGGATCATATCATTTGGCATCAGAGCCAGGTCAGCTCTGCTGGTCGTGGTTCAATCTGACGTGTCATCTACGTGTCCTTTATTTTCATACGTGTTATTTATTTTCGTATCGTGTCATCGAGTTGTAATCTGATTACTCATTGAAAAAAAAATCTGTTCTGAAAAAAAAAACGAATTTGATTTTTTATTTTCTCTTTGTTTCCTACTTAGTATAGATTATTTCCTTTCTTATTAGATAGATTAGGTTATTTAGATTGTGTCCATGTGAAAGATATCCAAATTCAACATTCCTTATCTATATCTTTTCTTTACTTATCTAGTTTTTCTTCATCCTAATCTTTCTCCACCATCCTTATCCTTCCCCATAGCATTAATTTTCTTCCATATCACCACTTGTGGATCGAAAATTATTCCATACACCACTGTGTGCACCATACACCACCCGTACACCATCTGGACCATACACCCATACACCCACACAGTTGCTACACCCGTACACCAACACCATACACCCAAGGCAGCCGGTTTACCTACACCAAACCAACTGCCTACTCTATCATTTACTATGAATCTATACGATGCACCCGAGTCATCCAGTCAGTTCCTTGCATGGGACATGAAGTACCATTTTGATGCAATGATCGAGAGCATGGAAGAAAGTGCACAATCAATGAGAGACGAGCTGAGTAATCAACTAGCCAAGTTAATAGCAGCTTAAGCGTTTCAACACGCAAAAAGCATCACCTCCACCACCTAGCGCTCAACGCCAAACTACCCGCTTGACCATGAGTTACCAACCTGAGTCATTCGAGGAGTTTCTACGTACCTATGTACCACCTACACGGCCCGCACCTCCAGTTCAGCCGGTTATGGATATGCCAAGTCAAGACAGCGACATTCAATGCCACGTATGTCATGCATGTGGTCTCAAATGTCCGAATCAATAAGTTTTGTCCAAATCTGAACAAGGCATCATCAAAGAAGAGTTAGAGCAGCCCCTGACCGACGTCAAATTCGAGGAGATAGTAGCTGAAGTCAAAGAAGAAGAAATGGAGGTCAATGATGCCATTGAGGAAGTTGAGGTAATTGCAAAGTTGGAGGAAATACAGCCGTATTTTGAAGAAAAGGAGATTGGCATCAATAGAGCATTGATTGACAAAGAACTCGAGCAAACGAGCCCGGAAGAGATGCCGAATTCTAACATCATTTGTCAACCATTTTCTTGTGCTATCTCTATTTTACAGGTTGTTGAAGTATTCCATTGAAAGTTGAGTTTGTGCAAAGAATGATTGATGATCCATTCGCGTTCGTCTTTGATCCCGGAGATTCGAATTCGAGGTCGAATTCTTTTCAAGAGGAGGGGAATGATACAAGCACGATAAGCATCAAATCAGCTCTTCTAAAGCTACCATTAAAAGATCCCAAGATTGTTATGTTGTTCAAAATTAAAGATTGGAGATCAAGGTTTGAAGAATAATACATGAAATATTCGATCATGATTGGCAACCCATGAAGTGTAATTAAATCAGCCCATGTTCGAGATCAAGAGCCCAAGTTTGAAGGCCCAAAGTTGTTGGGTTTATTTTATCCATAGTTAGATTTTTATTATTTGATTTTTGGTATTTATTTTATTATTTTCATTTTTTATTATTAGGGTATTTCTAGAAGGTCTTTTTAGTTAGGTAATTAGAGTTTTAATTATGGGAACTTCTTTCCTAGTTGGAATTCTAATTAAGGTAGATTTCCTATTCTAATTAAGGTAGGAATCCTAGTTAGATTAGGACAGCTTTATTTTTCTAATTCCTTTAGGATTTTTACTTAAATTTTCATCCATCCCTCTACTATAAATAGGAGATCATTGTTACATTGATATTTGGACCATATTTGATTAAGAAGAATTTACCTTTCAATATTGTCTCACCCAAGATCCTCTTTTTGTTTATTTTCAGCCGAAAATACACACTCTTGAAAGCCTAGCAACTTCCAAGTTTTATTTAAGATCTCGTTCTATTTCACTTATGGGAATAGGGTTAGATTGCTATCGAGAACACAACCAATTGTTGTACGTTTTGTGAGGTTATCTTCACGGGGTTTGCAGCTGTGTTATCGTCTCATTCTACCAATCAACAACGCCGTTCGCCTTCAACAGCACTCATCAATCATCTTACGTCCATATCAACATCATCCATCAAGTTTAGATCGAGTTCAACAAGTGTCCAAGGTCAGTTCATTGAGTTTGCCTATACGTGCTCAATTCAGCGAGTTAAGCACATATAGATAAAATCGAGTCTTTTATCATTTGTTTCAGCATATTTTTTTTATTTGAGTCATTAGCTGGATTGAATCCTTCATTAGCTGACATGTTCGATTCTAGAGTCTTCTGCACGTTTTCTCTTGGTCTTCATCATCATACCGGGATCATATCAAAATTTGAGGGATTCAAGACAATGGAAATATAGAGAATTGAATAAGAAGCGCGTGGCAAGTTGAATCGGGTCAATCGGCCAATAAACGAGGGAGAACGAGCCAAAACCGTGGAAGCTGCCGAAGACAGAATTGTCAAAGTGCGCGGCCGCGCGGGACGCGTGACCGCGCGGCTACTCTCTCGGCCAAGAGGCCCCGCAAGCACGCAGTTCCCGCGGGCGCGCGCACCTTTGTACCCCGCGGGCGCGCGGCGTCCTGCCGGCGCGCGAGACGCTCTGTTTCGCCTGATTTGTCCTGTCTTGCACTCTTTTCTCGCCTCTTCTTGGTTTGGCAACAAGTAACAAGTACCATATCATTCCTCCTCCATATTTTGGCATGATTCTTGAGCCACCCTAATCTTAGCAATAGGGGATAGGGATTAATTTCCCCTAAGCTCACTTTGTGGACTTTTTCTCCCAACAAATCCCCCCAAATTCCTCTCACATTTAATGCTCCATCCCCATCACATTACCACTACCTTTTCTCTATCCTACCACCATACCTATCTTTGACTTCTCTCCCTCTTTCATATGTCCCTCTCTCTCCCCTCTCATTTCTATTAGATTTTAGGGGACATCATCATCATTCATTCCATTCACTTCACCCTCACCATCCCACACACACCATTCTCTCCATTCTCTCTCTCTTTTTACACACATTACACACACTAAATCTCTACACATTTTCCTTCACCATTTTCACCACCATCACCTTCACAAGAGAGAAGAGGAGATAAAGAAGAAGAAGAGAACCAAGCCAAGCTAGGAAAAGAGAAGACGAGAAGGTCCCGACGATGAGCCATCCGCGGAAGCCAAGCTCGGAGGAGGTTTCTCTTATATTTTCTTTATATTTCTTGGATGTTTGAGGGGATTTGTCCCAAAAATCTTGAAGAATACTTAATATTGTAGAAGTTTGAGTTATTTGCATTTGATTTATGAGATGACTTCCTTCTATGGTATTTATGTTGTTTTGAGCATGTTTAGTGGCTAATCTCTCTATTAGGGGGTAGAGGATCGATGTGGTTTTGATCTATGCTTGTTCTTGTTGATTGTTGTTGTTGGAATCGTGTTTTTTCATGTTTAGGTACTTGATCACTACTTGAACATTGATAGGATTTAGAGAAGTCTTGATTGTGAATCTAAATCCGGAAATTGGTTCCTTCAACGTTAGGTGCATGGGGTTCCTAAGCCTAATATGTTAATCTTGCTTGTGTGATATAGCTAAGAGAGGTTTAACGGATAGACGGTGACAAGAATTGAAGTTAAGCTAATTGGAAGGGTCTATCATATTTGTGAGAATAGCATTATCAACTTGACTTAAGCATAGTGATAAAACTATTGAGAGAATCTACACCTTAATACCCTAATCAAGCTTATTTCCTCTTTTCTCAATTTAATTTGTGTTTTTGCATTTAGTTATCTAGCTTTGTTGTTCATTTTGAATTCCTAACATAATCATCATCAAACCCCCGTGTTAGAATGTTTAGGTTTTATTTTAGTTGTTTACGTGAAAGCATGTGTAGTCTTTAGATAATTCTTTCACATAAAGTCTTCCTTGAGAGATCGACTCGGGTTAAGCTTATTGCTTCTACAATTGACCCCGTCCAATTACAGGTGTGGTCCTAGTAGTGTCTAGTAAGCATAAGCCGGAAATTATAAATATTAAATTTGTGGACCGCGAAATAAATTTTGGCGCCTTTGCCGGGGAAGGCTTTTAAGAATTGTCTTTTTGGTGCTATATTTGCTCTTGTGTTAGTTAAAGTGATCTTGTTAAGTGTCGTGTTTGTGTTGTTGTTTTTGTTTTTGTTTTCTTGTGTTGATTGTTTAGTCTCACCTCGCTTTCCGTAAGGTACGTTTGATCTCTGTTTTGTTTATGTTTGTGTATGCTAGGGAGGTGAAGCCTTAATCGGAGACTAACCCCCGTGTTCGACGACATCCATCGACCAAGGAGATTCGACGTGTTCGAGTGGAAAAGAGAGATGGAAGCTAACCCCTTCAACAACCCCGACAATGCCAATGCGGCTAGGAATATGAGAGACTTTTCTCGTCCCGTGATTAGGGCGTCGACTTCTTGCATAGTCCTTGGTGAAGCCGCAAGGAACTACGAGTTGAAGAACATCCATTTTAGCTAACTTCCCTCATTCTACGGGATGCCGGCCGAAGATGCTTTGAACTTCATCCGGGAGTTCTATTCCATCGTTCAAACCTTTCCTCTACAAGGTTTGAACGAAGACCAATTGAAGATGAGGTGTTTTCCTTACACCTTGAAGGATCGAGCCAAGATGTGGTTCATGTCCCTACCGGCCAACTCATTGGCCAATTGGAATGCCGTCTACGAGAAGTTCATGGCCAAGTACTACTCCAATCAAAAGACCCAAGACTTGAGAGCTCAAATTGTTACTTTCACCCAATCTCTGGGTGAATCGTTTCATGAAGCTTGGGATCGATTTCGAGGTCTCCAACAACAATGCCCTCACCACCATCTCGCACCCAAGTTGCTCAACCAATTCTTCTACGACGGGCTATCACAAAATTTTCAATACATGGTGGACAATGCATCGGGAGGAGACATTGGAGGACGCACCGCCGAAGAGGTCTCAAAAATCTATGAGACCATGGCCACTACTTCTCAACAAAAGAGTGCTAGGAGAAAGAGAGCTTTCGTCAATGAAGCCAACCCTAGTTATGATGTGACGAAGCAACTTGCCGAGTTGACAAGGCAAGTGGAGATGCTTCGAACTTCCGAGAGACCACCCCAACAAGTGATGACCGTTGAGACTTGTGGGATTTGTGGAGAGTATGGCCATGGGGCCAACTTGTGTCAAAGGACGATCGAGCTGAAATTAAGTGAAGAGACTCATTTCCATGCTCTTCAAGAGCAAGTGAATGCTCTCCAAGGCTTCCAACCGTGCCAATAATATAATCCATACTCTCAAACATACAATCCGGGGTGGAGAAATCATCCAAATTTCTCTTGGAAACAACCTCAACAACCACCTCAACCGCCATAACAACCACCTCCACCCCAACAAATCGGAGGTGGCCAAGCTCCACCTTATCCGAGGCCGCAACAATATCTGGCTCAACCGAACCATCCCACAAGGCTGTCCTTAGAAGATACACTACAAGCCTTCATGCAGGCCACTCAATAAAGATTCAAGTCCGTGGAAGCATCTGTTAAGCGGATTGAAGTCCAAGTGGGCCAAGTTGCAGATACTGTGAGTGACCTGTCCAAGCAGCTAAAGAGTGGAAAATTGTCAAGCCAGCCCGAGCAAGTGCACACTATTACTGTGCTCAAAAGTGGCGGCATTGAGGAGAATGAGCTTAGAGAGCCCAACTTGAAGGAAATTACCTTTGAAAAAGAAGAGGAGGCTCGTCAACTACAACAAAAGGAGCCTGAAAAAGAAAAAGAAGAAGTGGAGAAGCCCACACTCCACAACGGCGCAAATCCATACACTCCTCCAATTCCATTTCCAAGCCGGGTGAGAAATGAGAAGCAAGACACCCAATTTCAAGAGTTCTACAAGCTCTTATCAAAGGTGAATGTCAACCTTCCACTCCTTGATGTCATTCGAAAGGTGCCGGCCTATATCAAGTTCTTCAAAGAACTAGCTTTCAAGAAAAGGAAGTTTGTGGAGGATGAAAAAATTGTGGTGTCCGAAATGGCGAGTGCAATCCTACAACAACAACTACCACCAAAGCTTCGTGATCCAGGTAGTTTTACTCTTAAACTTGCTTTGGGGAATGGTAAGGAAGTATGTGGGATGTTAGATTTGGGGGGCAGGAATAAACTTGATGCCGTACTCCCTATTTAAGCAACTAGAGTTAGGGAACTTGAAACCTACTACCATGTGCCTACAATTTGCTGATAAATCCATTAGATATCCCAAGGGAATTGTTGAGGATATTCTTGTGAGAGTGTGTGTGGGTTGATAGTCCCCGTTGACTTTGTTGTCTTAGACATAGGGAAAGCCCAAGAAAATGAGAAAGAATGCACGTTGCTTTTGGGTAGATCTTTCATGGCTACCACAAACACCCTCATTGCTGTTAAAAATGGAACATTGAAAATGTCTATTTTTGGGGAAACTGTATCTTTCTCTATGTTTGATCCTCTTATGCCTGCTAATCCCATAATAAAAAATTGCTCTTCCCTTGATGCTATTGATGCTGGGCCCGAGGAAGTTTTTGTGCAGGAAGGAAGCTCGGAAAGCAAGTGCAAGGAGATTGTGAGGGAAAAAGTGAAGAAAGTTTCTGATAAATGCACCTCGAGGAAGACGGTTGCCCAAGAGCTTCAAAAGATTGTATCCAATACCCGCAAGAGGTTGTTCCTGGGCAAATCAAGGTCTAAAGAGAGTAGGGAGTCGATGACTGAAGAAGCATTTTCTTATGGAGAACTCGAGCTTTTCAGCCCATGGATGAAATGTCCCATCCAAGTCAAGGGGCACGAAGTCATCACACTCCACGAACCCCCATGACCTCTAACTGAGGCTATGTCTAGCTTGAGACGTTAAAATGAGCGCTGCATGGGAGGCAACCCATGGTGTTCTTATTTTTATGTGTTCGTCGTTTCATTTTGTGTGTAACGTTTTCTTTTCGTGTCTTTGATATTTGTTTGTAAGGGCAAAGGATGGAGTGCCGCTGAGATAAAGAAGGTGAAATTTGACTAAGTGTCAGGCCGCGACCGCACACCTTTTCTGGCCGCGCGACCCCCCTCTTGGCGCCCGGACTCCGCGAGTGCGCGGCTCATTTGGCCGAAATTCAACTCTCGCGAGTGCGCAAGGCTCCGCGGACGCGTATCCCTCGAGACCTCCACCACATTTTCAGCCACCAAGAGCAGTGAAGTTGTTTTATTTATTATTTTTCCAATTTTCATATTATCTTCCTTGTTCGTCGTTTGTTGTTTGTGTTGTTTTGTAGGAACCTGCGCCTGTTGCCGGTCCTCCTCAATTTTCGTAATGTTTTCTCTTCCTTTTATTTTTTGGATTGAGGACAATGCATGATTTAAGTGTGGGGGGTGAACTTGTGTTTTTATGTCTTTATGATTATATTTTTGATATTATGTTGAATTTTAAAATTTTATTTCGAAATTGTTATGTGTTGTTTTTGTTTTGTTTTGATTATGTTTTATTGGTGGATACCCGCACTTAACATGATTTGTTTTGTTTAATTGTCAAACTTGGTTATTTGGAATATGAATCTTCAAGGGATTATTGTTAAGATGATCATGGTGCATGAAATCATTCCCATTATTTCATTATAGAATGTGAATTGTCTTGAAGAATGATTATATTTACATGATTCGTGTTGTGGGGTCTCGTCCTCTAAGAATTTGAAGACTTGATTCATTCTCTTGTCAAATGTGTCAATTATGCTTGAAAAAAAACATTCTCTCCTCTAACTTCCTATAATGTTTTTTATATAAAAAAAGGAAGAAATGAATGAAAAAAAAATGAATAAAATGTTATGTATGTTTTAATAAAGTGAGGATAATAAGGATTTCTGCTCCTCTAGTCGTCTAATTGACTATGAGCATGGGAAACCACACAAGGACACTAGGGATTTTATCCTTAAGGACTAAACCTTGTGAATTTTGATCCATACCCTCTTGTTTAATTGTTGTAATAACGGGATTGCACTTTGGATTCTACTCTTATCATGTGTGTCATTCATTTGAATATATCCATGATGAGTATGGAAAACCACGTTAGGAAGCTCGGTTCACCCCGATGATTTCACCTAACGAATTATATCATTTGGGTGCATTCCTGTATTATTTTTGAATAAAGTGTGGGGGAGTTAGTGAGAAGAATGTTCTATAGGAAAATTGTTGCATTTTGCCTTGAGAACAACTTGCCTACTTATTCTCATTAGACGAGCCACATGCCTTGTTTAATAAATATGCAATTCTCTTCGATGATAAGCTTTCTAGTTTGAAATAATGTGGAATGCTCCTAGTGTGTATGATCTTCTTGGGGATAATTCCTTCTTGCTTCATATCTTGAATGATTTTGTTTGCTTGAGGACAAGCAAAGAGTTAAGTGTGGGGGAGTTGTTTAGTGTATATTTGACCTATTTTTCCATAGGCATTTTGTATCTTTAGTAGGTGTTTCTCCTTTGTTTTTGTGTTATTTTTATGTTATTTCCTTCACTTTTGCTCTTTTGGTGAGTCGTGTAGATTTGCATAATATCTTGAGAAAATGGAGGATAAATGACTGCAAAATTTGAGGGATTCAAGACAATGGGAAGATAGAGAATCGAATAAGGAGCGTGTGGCAAGTTGAATCGGGTCAATCGGCCAAGAAACGAGGGAGAACGAGCTAAAACCGTGGAAGCTGCTGAAGACAGAATTGTCAGAGTGCGCGGCCGCGCGGGACGCGCGACCACGCGGCTACCCTCTCGGCCAAGAGGCCCCGCGAGCGCGCACACCTTTGCACCCCGCGGGCGCGCGGCATCCCGCCGGCGCGCGAGACACTCTGTTTCCCCCGATTTGTCCTGTCTTGCACTCTTTTCTCGCCTCTTCTTGGTTTGGCAACAAATAACAAGTACCATATCCTTCATCCTCTATCTTTTGGCATGATTCTTGAGCCACCCTAATCTTAGCAGTAGGGGATAGGGATTAATTTCCCCTAAGCTCACTTTGTGGACTTTTTCTCCCTATAAATCCCCCCATATCCCTCTCACATTTAATGCTCCATCCCCATCACCTTACCACCACATTTTCTCTATCCTACCACCATACCTATCTTTGATTTCTCTCCCTCTCTCATACGTCTCTCTCTCTCCCCTCTCATTTCTATTAGATTTTGGGGGACATCATCATCATTCATTCCATTCACTTCACCCTCACCATCCCACACACACCATTCTCTCCATTGTCTTTCTCTTTTCACACACATTACACATACTAAATCTCTACACATTTTCCTTCACCATTTTCACCACCATCACCTTCACAAGAGAGAAGATGAGGTAAAGAAGAAGAAGGGAACCAAGCCAAGCTAGGAGAAGAGAAGACGAGAAGGTCCCAACGACGAGCCATCCGCGGAAGCCAAGCTCGGAGGAGGTTTCTCTTATATTTTCTTTATATTTCTTGGATGTTTGAGGGGATTTGTCCCAAAACTCTTGAAGAATACTTAATATTGTAGAAGTTTGAGTTATTTGCATTTGATTTATGAGATGACTTCCTTCTATGGTATTTATGTTGTTTTGAGCATGTTTAGTGGCTAATCTCTCTATTAGGGGGTAGAGGATCGATGTGGTTTTGATCTATGCTTGTTCTTGTTGATTGTTGTTGTTGGAATCGTGTTTTTTCATGTTTAGGTACTTGATCACTACTTGAACATTGATAGGATTTAGAGAAGTCTTGATTGTGAATCTAAATCCGGAAATTGGTTCCTTCAATGTTAGGTGCATGGGGTTCCTAAGCCTAATATGTTAATCTTGCTTGTATGATATATCTAAGAGAGGTTTAACGGATAGACGGTGACAGGAATGGGAGATCGACTCGGGTTAAGCTTATTGCTTCTACAATTGACCCCGTCCAATTGCGGGTGTGGTCCTAGTAGTGTCTAGTAAGCACAAGCCGGAAATTATAAATATTAAATTTGTGGACCGCGAAACAAGTTGGCTCATGTGGCTCTTCATCACTTGGGAGCTCTGACAGAATGGGAGACTTGAGCATCTCTTCAAATTCCAGATCGCTGGCTGTTCGCTCGTCAACTGCCTGCATCTCAGGAGAATCATCTAGGAGATCGATGATTATGTTATCTGGCTGTGGAGATGCTTCGAATGTTAAATGCTTGGCCACAGATGTTATGGCAGTTTGCCTTATGTTGTAAGCTGCAGAAGTTTCAGCCCTTTGCTGACTGCTCTGGGCTTCTCTATTAAACTGATCCTGCACCCTTTGATGCTGTTGTTGTCTGAGGTTCAGCAGTTCCGTGAGCAACCAGTGCTGCTGAACTTGAGGATTTCTCCATTGTTGTTGTTCATCTTGAGTGTGTCGAGGTGGCAGTCTGATGTTGGCCCAGTTGAGTAGGTCATTCATTACGTCCAACAGGGTTTGCCGTTCTGGATGTGGGTGGTTCCGTCGAATGGCAAGCATTCTCTTCAATGTGATGATTGGATTTTGCTCAGGGGACTCTATTCCAGCCCATTGCATACTCCATCTTTCTTCCCTTCTCCAAAATCTCATCCCGTGGAAGGCAATTAAGATGAAATGAGCTTCGGAGTTGAAGCAGTGTCTCCAAAGGTACCAGTAGACATACCTTGATAGAGCTGCATAGAGGGCGGCCATTCCAATTACGTCTTCAATGAAGTTTTCGGCTATGAACTTCTGAACTTGTTCATCAGCCCAGCACTTGATGATTTCAGCTCTCGATAGAGCTCTTATGTTTTCCTCGGTTTCTCCCATCGGAGGGCAAGCAGTTCTGAAAAAGTCAGCTCCTGAGTCCTTTGGGGGAATTCCTCTGTCAGACACTATGTCATCTCCTTCAATTGGTACAACATGAAATACCTTAATGTTACGATGAGGCAGTTGTGGAGGGGGTGGAGGCCCTGACTTCTTCTTCTTTCCTTTTGATTGAACTGCTGCGGGCTTCTTCTTCGACTTGCCAGTTCTTTCCTTGAACTGAACTGGCTTGGTGGAAATCACTTCCTCAGGTGAATCAATAGTTGATCCACAGCGAACTTGGCATAGAGGCTTGGCTTTAATTATGCTTCCCAAAATTTGGCTTATTGGGAGGTTATCTTCTAAGTCGGAGTCTTCTTGCGGCATCTCAACAGCAATCTCCTTGCCTTTTCTTTTTTTTTTGACTCCTCAGCTTTCTTTGAGAAAACGGCAGTTGGCTGACTGCTTTTGATGGATATAGATTTTGCAGCTGGCTGCCTCTTGCCGGTAATTGGTATAAAATCCAGTTTGCCGATCATCAACGTGTTAGTTTCCTCTGACACGGAGTCAAGAATATTTTCCAATATGATGCTTATTCTGCTTGGATAGCACATCTTCTGACGGAACTCAGTTGTTGACCAGTGCTTCTCAACAATGTCGACATACTTCTTTATTTGCTCAAAGAAGTATTGAGCCCAGTTTACTTTGATACCTCTGATGATCGCTGCACAGATTTTGTACTTGTGCTCCGACATCTCCGAATGGCTTCCTGTTGTCCCAGTTATCATTCTAGCAGCAACTGATGCTAGAACTCTGTACTCTTCTTGGAGGAGGGACATGAGTGTACTGCTCTTATAGGGATCTGCACATTCCTCCCGCTTCCACTGGCGGTAGGCTTCCTCTTGATCCACTTCAACGTCTTGCAATCGTGTTCCAGTAGTTGGCAGTTTGAACAGTCTTTCGAGCAGTTTTGGAGTTATGATCAGTTCGACTCCACGAACTTCAGTCACTATTCTGTCATCGTAGCCTTTTGAGTTTATGAAAAACTCAACCACGGCCTCTGAGTAGATCTTTGACGGGTATTCTTCCGTGAAGCTTTTCAAACCGCTTTGCTCTATCTTCGTGATCAGTGAGTTTCAAAGAGGGGAATCTGAGCACTTTTCTCTATAAGTGCCTATATCCAGGAACTTATCTCGGTAGAGATTTGTTTGGAATCCTCGTGAGGATTCGCCAGTTTCCTTGAAGTCGAACTTTCATCGAATAGCTGGTGTGCGTCTGTCAGCCATGGAGTTTTTGAGATGAATGGTTTAGAAGGGATAAATTAGCTTTGACTGAATTTCAGAACTGAATATTTTTACTTTAGCAAGTTTTGCAGAACAGTTTGAAGAATTGAAGGAGGAGAAATGCTTTAATTCTTTACTGTGCTTGAGATCGGTAAAAGTAAAAATGAAAGTTCAGCCATCCCTTTTATAGAATATGATGGGGTTCATCCAACGGTTGTGACGCTTGGTATGCTCAAATTCAACGGTCGGATTAACTCAATCGACCCGTCGATTGGCTTTTCATTTCTATCCATTGGGGATAAATGAGGAGAGAGAGAAGGTTCAACGGTAACATTCAAGTGACACGTGTTTTTACCGTTTCCACTGTTCGAACGTTTGAACTTATCTTTTCTCTCTAGCAGTTTCTCCTTGGCTTGAAAACTGATTACGTCATCAGTTGGCTTCGAGTGTAACTGATGATCTTTCTGTTGGTCAATTCCAACTGAGATGTCTTCTCATCAGTTCCGAACTGGTCTTGACTGCTTGGACCTTTATTCAGCTGCTTTCCAGTTCAGCTGTTCTCCTTCAGCTGGTCCTTGAACTGATATCTCCTTTTGATTTGACTTCAGTTCCTATGACTCCTTCATCAGTTTGATCAATTTGCAGCTGGTATGTTCTGCATAGCTGACTGGATCATCAGTTTGAGCAACTGAACTGATAATTTAGTTGAACTGATGGGGTAAACTGATCATCTCCAGTTTACTTTTCTCTCTGCAGCTTCTTGCCTTTACTTCAAACTGATGGCTTATGTGTCCAACTGATCAGTTTCTCGCCTTCTTGGATCAGTTCCTCTCTTCAGCTGGAATGGATTCTTGGCCTTTTTCTTCCAGTTGATCATCTTCATCCTGTGAAGCTAGCTCAAGTGGTCCCAACTGTATGCATAGCTTCATGAACCTTGCTTCAGGCAATGGTTTGGTGAAGATGTCAGCTATCTGCTTCTCAGTGTTGACATATTTGATGCTTATATCTTTCTTCTCGATGTGATCTCTGATGAAGTGATGTCTTATGTCAATGTGCTTAGTTCTTGAATGCAGAACTGGATTTTGAGATATCGCAATTGCACTATTGTTGTCACAGTAGATAGGTACTTCTTCAGTTTCAACTTTATAGTCCTTCAATTGTTGCTTCATCCAGAGTATCTGAGCACAGCAGCTTCCCGCAGCTACGTATTCTGCTTCAGTTGTTGACGTGGCAACTGCGTGCTGCTTCTTGCAAAACCAGGATATCAGTTTGCTTCCAAGAAACTGACATGTTCTACTGGTGCTTTTTCTGTCGATCTTGCACCCTCCAAAGTTTGAATCTGAATAACCAATCAAACTCAAACTGTCATCTCTAGGATACCATAGTCCAAGATTTATGGTTCCTTTGAGATATTTGATGATCCTCTTAGCTGTTTCAAGATGACTTTTCTTTGGATTAGCTTGAAACCGTGCGCATAGACCGACTGAATATGAGATGTCTGGCGGGCTAGCTGTTAAGTAAAGTAGCGACCTAATGATTTCTCTGTAGTATGTTTGGCTAACTGATTCTCCTTCTTCATCAAGAGTTAGCTGAACTGATGTGTTCATAGGAATCTTGAGAGTTTTTCCTTTGCTTACACCAAACTTCTTGACTAGCTCATTGGTGTACTTAGCCTGGCTGATAAAGATCCCATCTTTCAGCTGCTTCACTTGGAATCCTAGGAAGAATGTCATTTCTCCCATCATGCTCATCTCAAATTTGCTTTGCATCAGTTGAGCGAATCGTGTGCATAGATCTTTGCTTTTTAATCCAAAAATTATGTCATCCACATAAATTTGAACCATTAAGATCTCAGTTGATCGTTCTATTCGAAATAGAGTTCGATCAATGACTCCTTTTTGAAACCTATTTTTCAACAAAAATGTTGTTAGAGTTTCATACCACGCTCTAGGAGCTTGCTTCAGTCCGTAGAGGGCCTTCTTTAGTTTGAAGACCTGATCACCAATTTCAAATCCTGGCGGTTGCTCGACATACACGTCCTCCTTGAGCATTCCTTGAAGAAAAGCACTCTTGACATCCATTTGGTAGACTGTGAAGTTGAAGTGAGCTGCATAGGCTAGGAACAGTTTGATGGCTTCCAATCTTGCAACTGGTGCGAATGTCTCATCAAAGTCGATCCCTTCACTTTGTGAGTAACCTTTGGCTACCAGTCTAGTCTTGTTCCTTGTGATCACTTCTTGTTCATCCAGTTTGTTGCGAAAAACCCATTTTGTACCAATGACCTTCTGGGTTTTTGGCCTATCAACAAGAAACCATACGTCATTTCTTTTGAACTGGTTCAGTTCTTCTTGCATAGCCATGATTCAGTTTGAATCTTCTAAGGCTTCTTTGACATTTGCTGGTTCAGTTTGAGATATGAAGCATGTGAATAATGCATGCCCAGTTGAACTTCTGGTTTGGACTCGACTTCTTGGATCACCAACTATCTTGTCAGTTGGGTGGCTTCAGAGCCATTTGGGCAAGATAGCTTCAGCTGGCTCTTCTGTGGTGACGTCATCAGTTGTTCTTTCATCAGTTGGTTCGGTATTTTCATCAGTTCTTCCCCCTGTTTCAGTTGTGGGGTTTATGGTCTCAGCACGATTTGTATATTCATTAACTAGATTGTTCTCAACTGGTTTAGTACCAATTTCATTGCCTTTTTCTAGTGAAACTTTAAACCGCTCTGGAACAATGTGATCCATATAGTCCTGCGAGTTCTCAGTTTCACTAGGTAGTACTTGAACTGATGTGTCTATTCTTTCTTTGTTCCTGTACTCATTAGCAAATTCATCAAATACCACATGACATGTTATTTTAGTTCTTTTATTGAACACTCTGTAAGCTTGAGCATGAGGAGAGTTATATCCAAGAAATATACCCTCATCAGCTTTAGCGCTAAAAGCTTTCAATTGAGTCTTGCCATTGTTGTGAATATAACATTTACAGCCAAATATTTTGACATGGTCCACATACACCTGTTTTCTTGTATATTTCCTTGGGAAGCCCCTCAACTAACTCTTTCTTGGCTTGGTAGTTGATTGTTTTGAAATTGAGATGGTTCAGTCGTCAATGCCATAGTCAGCTTGCTTCAGTTGATCCTTTTGAAAGAAAGCAAGCTTCTGAGTAGCCGGTTGACCAGTCAACAATGTACATGTTGCCTCTCCTGATGCCAGTTAGCAGAATTACTCCAGTTGACTTGTCTCTTATGTTGCAGGAGATTTTGGTGAAGTCAACTGAGTATCTATTGTCGCATAGCTGGCTGATGCTTAGTAGTTTGTGCTTCAGTCCTTCCACGTGCGAGACTCCATTTACTACTACTTTTCCCTTGACTATGAACCCTTCTCCAATGGTTCGGCTTTTGGAATTGTCTCCAAATGTGACAAGTGGGCCTTTGATTTCTTCATAACCGTTAAGATCTTCTCTGTCTCCGGTCATGTGCTTGGAGCACCCGCTATCTAGATACCAAATGTCTTTTGTTTTCTTCATAGATAGGATGCTCTTGTCTTGCAAAGAAAAGGATTAGCATTTAGGGACCCGTTTCATATCGGGTCCTTTTTGATACATCAAGCCTTTAGGAATCCAAACTTGCCAAACTTTTAGCTTTTTATCACTCAGAGAGTCAACTGATTTTGATCGTTTGATTAGTTTTGACTTTCTTTTAACTCTTCTAGAATCAGTTGAATGATACATGCGTTGAAAGTTAGTGGGATAAAACAATTCAACTAATACACAGTTATCTCGAGATTTTTGAGTTCTTCTATCAGGCCAATGTCTTGTGTGTTTCCAGTTTACTGGATTGAATCCTTTTGGATCAGCTCTTGGTTCATTTCTTGAGTCCAGATACTCATTATAATGATGATAAGGTTGAAATGAGTTTCTTTGATCTCTCCTAGAAGTGCTTTGATTGAACTGCTTGGCAGGGTAGACTTGAGATCTAAAATGGTCCTTCTTTTTGAAATGAACTGACCTATCAGTTTGCCTTGTCGGCATTCTATATTGAGCTGGTGGTCTTTGTTGAACTGGAGAATTTGGACGATTGGATTGACTCGAATGAACTGATGCTTTTGGCTGGTAATTGGGCTTCAGCTGGCTTGTTGCTTTTGGTTGATAGAACTGACCAAATTGTCTAGGCTGAGTTTGGGGATTTTTCAATATTCCTTTTCCTTTGGTTGGCTCAGCTAGCTGATCATGAGATCTAGTGAACCCTTTTAGGATTCCCTTATCACTGGGTTGAGCAACTGTTTTTCCCTTCTCTAGAGCAGTGAATTTGCTATATCCTAGCCCTGAGTTGCTAGATCCAGTTCTTTGATGATTTAGTATCTCATCTAAAGTTTGAGATCCCTTTTTAAACTTCAGAGATACTTTTTCTCTCTCATGGATCTCTTGTTTGAGCTTTTGATTTTCAGCCTCTAGATCAGCAGTTCTCAATTTCAATTTCTCAAATTCTATAAACTGAGACTCAAGATACTTCAATCTTTCATGATCTATGCTCAGCTTTCTAACTTTATTTCTCAGTTCATCATTTTCATCTTTCAGTTCAACATGTAAGCAGGAAAGTGAAGCTAATTGGTCTTCTAGCATCATAAGTTTCATATCAAGTTCGTTGCTAGAGACAGTTGCTTCATTTATATGATAAAAAGAGGTTTGAGAATTATATGTACTAACCTCTTCATCATTGTCAGCCATGAGGCAGAACAGTGCTTCATCATCTGAGCTGTATGTTGGTTTTGTATACTAGAAGACTTGTCTTTGTATACTTTTCTGATGATATGATGATATGAAATGAAAGTTATTGCAGTCACTCTTTGCATTTAGATTATGTTCTATAATTGTTCTATGCAATGTTCCATATACTTACATTGTAGATGATATGGTGTGGGGAGTCACACGGTAAGATCATATCATTAGAACCTTGTATTGTATTAAAGAGCTCACGGCTTAGATGGTCCTGAACACACCATCGGTACACCGTAGAATAATCTGACAAGTTAGTCTATCTTGACTAACTGATTATTCTAGTACACTTATTAGTGTATTGAGGAGAATCATGATAGAATACTATTCTCTGTCTCTGACCCAGTTACTGAGAGAATAAAGATCCACAGAGTTTGGGTTATGAACTCATGTGATATTGGCGAGCATATGTGTGCGTTGTTTATTACTTTGATTTATCAAGGTGTAAGATCTTTTCGTAGATCGAATTCGATATCTTGGATAATAACAATGTATACATGATGTCTCGAGCAGTATGCATGAGCACCGTGTCCTGGTGCGCCAGGTTGATGATGTTCTCTTGAGGAAACACAAGTTCATGTTGAAACCCTACAGGTGGAATTTATTCCTTACATGATAAAGCTTGTGTGGTACTACTCGAGGTTTTAGATGTTAATTAATTATAGTTGTCAGAGACTGACATAATTAATTAATGAACATTATATCTTAAACACAGGGAATGGCTGGACTAAAGGAGAAAGCATATTCGCAAATATGTGTTAAATTGGTAGGTCAGTTTTACTTCTTTAGTGGAATAAAAGTAAAACTTAATTTATTTAATTATATCCTAAGTTTATTGGATATTAGATATTAAATATATTAGTGGCCAATTTAATATTCTTCTATATCCCTGTTGTAGCCCAATATGACTGAAAGTGGACTGGATATAGAACTTGAGATAGAGGCCCAGCCTAGTAGGGCTGGAGTATGAAATTTCGCCCCTCCCTATGTATAAGGGGAGGGGGCACGAAATTTACATGACATTTTATCATAAGAAATCAGTGCCCCTTTGTCTCTCAAAGTTATCCACAGATTTCACAATTCTATCTAGTAGATTTCCGCCCACTCTGAATTTAGATACAGTCCGGGAATACAACAGAAGATCTTGGAGTAGAATATTGTGGTGGCCGATTTTATTGACATAAGTGGCGCCTATCATTGTTCATTCAACAACAAGATTAGATCTGTAATCTTGTCCTCAGACCGTCTGTTGATTTGTAAGTAGATTCGTTTTCTATGTCTTCCGCTTTATTAGAATCGAATCTGTTTTACATGGTATTTGATTAGACTGTGATAAACATGCATGTTACATAAAATTATGATTTGCATGAACATGGATTAATGAACAGCCAAATAGATCCTGCGGTGGTTTAATTCGAAAAAACCCCAACAGTGGTATCAGAGCCAGGTTTTGGCACTGTTCTAGGATTAATCTGAGCATGAATTCGATATATATTTAAATTTGATGTTAAATTTATAGTTCTTAAATTTTCAGATTTAAATATGCATATATGTCGATTTTTATGGTACTCAAGACTTGGAAGAATTTTGGATTGAATTCGAAAATTCTAGTTTTGAATTGTTGGAATTTTTGAACATGATGAGATATAGATTTGGGATGATATTTGATGTCTTCAAATTTCCAGATTTGTGTCTCATTATTTTCGAAAAATTTGGGGATCAAATTTTCGAATTTGATGTGTTAAAAATTTCCTAATTTTGTGTTAAAATTTTGAACACTATAATTAAATTTGGATGGATTTTTGATCAACATCAAAATTTTCAGATTTAATTTGGATAGGGTTCGAAATTTTTGGTGATTAGAATTGGAATTGGTGATTTTTGATGTATATCAAAAGTTACAAAATTCTAATCTAGATAGGTTGGAAATTAGAATTTTAAATTTGATAATTTTTGAAGTGGATCAAAATTTTCAGATTTTAATTCTTGAAAATTTCGAAACCTATAGCTATATTATTTGGAATAGTTTTTTGATTAATGTCAAAATTTCCAAATGTGAAATATAGTGTATTTTTCGATTTTTAATAAATTAATTTGGAGAAGATTTTGATGAAAATCAAATTTTCAGATTTATTTATTAGGATGGAGCGAAATTTATGTATATTGGATTTAGATTTGATGTTATTTGATGTATATCTTGATTTACCTAATATTAATCTAGATAGATTTGAAAATAGAATTTTAAATTTGGAAGAATTTGAAATGGATCAAATCTCCAATTTATTATTTGGATAATTTCGAAATCTATGGGATTAAATATTGGATAAGGTGGTTTTTGGATATATACAAATAATTATCAAAATTCAATTATGATAAGAATTTGATTTTGGATATGATTTGGAAGATTTTGAAGAGGATCAAATCTTCAAACATTATTCTTAAAGATTTAGATTCTTATGGATAATATTCGGATTAGATTTTTGATATATATCAATATATCCAATTATTATTTAATTAGGGTGGCTTGAAAATATTAAATAAATTTTGTGGATAATTATAAATAATTTCCATATTTATTTTAAGATATATTTTCGAAAATATCATGATTTAAATTGGTGGATAATTATTTTAATTTCCAATTTTTATCTTGTGGATAATATCGAATTAATTAATTTAATTAATTGTTAAATTCGATTATTATTTAATATTCATGCATAGATATCATATGTTATTTTATGTGGATCATTTAATAAATGATTGTTGGATTTGTAGAATGTATTTGTTTGCAGATTTACCAACTATCATGGCTCTTTTATTTTATGTGATGTATGTTTATGTTGAATGAATGTTGGCCGTATGCTGGGTTGGCTACGTGATTTTTATCCATGAGAAAATCCATGGATTAGGTCTAAGTTTTATTTTACGTTGTTTTAATGTAATAAATATAAAACTGTTAGGCCGAGTTTTGAGTTGTAATTTTTATTCTAGCAATATTAGATTTTTTCTTTTGGAATAGATAGTCTGTATTGAATAAAGATCGGAGATCAACTCAAAGAAGGAAAGTAGTTCAGCACCAAGGTTCACTGGTTCACGTCCCGAAATCCTAAATGGAGCTAGGGTTTTCGGCGAGGCACAGTGAAGGGACGGCGGCCACAAGCCTGTTCCGGAGCTGACTTTCCAGTTTTATCTCATCAATCAACATGAGATATAAGCCATGATAGTTGGATTATTATTATTGCTTATTATGTTGAAGCATGCAATGGATGTTTATCATTTTATGTGATGTTTGCATGTTCGTAAATGGGATAAAATGAAACCTCAAACATAAATAACTAAGTGGGAGAGATTCATACCAAAGTATGTAGAAATTTCATATGGTCTCCATTAATATCTGGTTTAATTGAGAAGTGATGGGTATGCGCGTTGACATCGGTCTTCCTCCATATCGAATGTGTCATATCACAGATTTCTCTAGATGGTAAATCTCCTAAATGGATAGCTGTAGAACACTATTAGAACTAACTGACTCCTCCATCTGAAGCGGTTAAATTCGAATAATGATCTTGGTGCAAAGATAATGGTATGCACACTTAGATTTAATTTATTGATAAACGTCCACACGATCGTGGCTTACCAGTTAGATGATTACATGACCGTGTTTTTATCCGGCTATTAATTTGCTTGTTGTAAGGAAATTCAACTGGAGGCAAATTAAAGGTTTAACCTATTTAAAAATGAGATTTATAAACGTCCACACGATCGTGGCTTATAGAAATCATTTTTAAAGTGTCGGTGGAAAAGTATATAATTTTTATGAGGTTTTTGATTATATACAGTTTATCCTAAACGTGTTTTGTGACTGTACTGCATGTTTTAATTTTAGTTATTTCATATCATCAATGGCACTCTCCAATCTGTCCTCAATCCTCAAAGAAAACAAACTTGTCGGTGAAAACTATAATGACTGGATTCGTAACCTTAACTTGGTACTTGTTGCTGAGGGACACAAGTTTGTACTTGAAGAGGTTTGTCCTCAGATGCCAGATGAGGGTTCTGACGAAGCCCAAAAGGTTGCATATGATAAGTGGGTTAGGTCTAATGAGATAGCGCGTTGTTACATCTTGGCATCTATGTCAAGTGTGCTGCAACATCAACATGAGTCTATGAAAACCGCTTATGATATCATGTACAACCTTAGGCAGCTATTCAGTCATCAGAACCACTCGTCACGCCATTTGGCAATGAAGAAACTAATGGATGCGAGAATGTCTGACTCCACACCTGTTAGGGATCACGTTCTCATGATGATGGGGTATTTATCTGAGATCGAGACCTTGGGTGGAGAACTAGATGGCGATTCTCAAATCGACATTGTTCTTCATAGCTTGTCCTCGAAGTTTGAGCAGTATAAGCTGAATTTTAACATGATTAAAAGGGATGCCAGCCTGACTGAACTGCTCATAGACTTTCAGGCGGCTGAATTACTCCAAAAGAGCAGTCCTGAGGCCCACATAGTTGAAAAAAGAGCGTCTTCTTCTGGTGGAAAAAGAAAGAAGAGAAACGCACCTAAGAAGGCTGCAGATGAGGCGCCTAAGGCGAAGATTCCTCCCGAGGAATTCAAGTCGAAGACTAAGTGCTTCAAGTGCGGCCAACTAGGTCACTGGAAGGCGGCGTGTCCTAACAAGAAGAAGAAGAGAGGTACATCTCACACTCTGGTTGTAGAAACATGTTTAGCAACTTGTTCTACCCAGTCATGGGTAGTAGATACTGGAGCTACTGATCATGTTTGCATGTCTTTACAGGGGTTCCTGGTAAAAAGACAGCTGAGTGAGAAGGAGATCACCGTCTACATGGGCAATGCTACAAGAGTGGCGGCTATTGCAGTGGGAGACGTTATTTTACCTTTCAGTAGTGATAGAACTTTGGTTTTGAAAGATTGTCTTTATGTGTCTGGTTTTAGGCGAAACTTAATTTCAGTTTCTAAATTGATTATGGATTGATATTCTGTTTCTTTTGATAACAAAGTAGTTATCTTTAGTGGTAAACATTTTATCTGTTCTGGCACATTGGATGGACACTTATACTTTCTTAAACCAACTGAAAACACTACGCAAAGACAACTGTTGAATACATCGATCATAAACCCTAATAAGAGAAAAGAACCTTCAGAATTAAATCAAACCTATCTTTGGCATCTAAGGCTAGGTCATATTAACCTGAAGAGGATACAAAGGCTTGTAAATGATGGACCATTGTCTTCTTTGGTACTGGAATCATTTCCTTTGTGTGAATCCTGTTTGGAAGGTAAAATGACCAAGCGTCCTTTCCAGTCAAAAGGAAATAGATCCGAAGATATATTAGATTTGATTCACTCTGACCTATGCGGCCCTATGTCAGTTCAAGCTCGAGGAGGGTTCGAGTATTTCATCACTCTCATTGATGATTACTCTAGATACGGTTATATCTACCTATTACGTCGCAAGTCTGAATGCTTTGAGAAATTCAAAGTGTTTAAGGCAGAAGCGGTGAAACAAACATGCAGAAGTATCAAGTCACTACGTTCTGATCGTGGTGGCGAGTACCTCTCGAGTGAATTTAGGGATTACATGGTAGAGAATGGGATTACCTCCCAGTTGATTGCACCGGGAACACCACAACAGAATAGTATGGCGGAAAGAAGGAATCGTACACTGTTAGAGATGGTTAGATCGATGATGAGTTATTCTGAGTTGTCCATTTTGTTCTGGGGATATGCCCTGGAAACAGCAGCCTATATTCTTAACTTGGTTCCGTCATAATCAGTTCCTTCTACGCCCACAGAATTATGGACTGGACGAAAGCCCAGTTTGAACCATATTCGGATTTGGGATAGCCCTGCACATGTGTTGGATAAGGAAGCTGATAAGCTGGCTCCTCGTACTGATGTAAGGCTATTCGTTAGATATCCTAGAGAAATGAAAGGTGGTTTATTTTATAGTCCTAAGGATCAGAAGATCATTGTTAGCACCAATGCTCGATTCTTAGAGGAAGACTATGTGATAAACCACAAACCAAGGAGTCAAATCATCCTTGAGGAGTTAAGGGGAGGATCGAATCCTACACCAGTTGTACAAGAAGAGGAACCACCAAACACTGCACAACGTGTCACGGAAGTATAGGAACTGCCTCGTCGCAGTGGGAGGGTTGTACACCAACCTGATAGATTCATTGGTCTGGGAGAGGCTTCAGATTTTCCAGAGGGACTAAATGAATTGGATCCCAGGACCTATGATGAGGCAATTCAAGATAAAGATGCAGATTCTTGAAAAACTACAATGGAATCTGAGATTGGATCTATGGATCACAATCAAGTCTGGGAGCTCGTAGAACCACAAGATGGGATTAAACCCATTGGGTGTAAGTGGATCTACAAGTGCAAGAGAGGAGCTGACAGGAAGGTTGAAACCTTCAAAGCTAGATTGGTGGCGAAAGGGTATACTCAGAAAGAAGGGATCGAATATGAGAAAACCTTTTCACCGGTAGCCATGCTTAAGTCAATCCGGATTCTTTTGTCAATTGCCGCTCATTTAGATTATGAGATCTGGCATATGGATGTCAAAACAGCTTTCCTAAATGGAAGTCTTGAAGAAAACATTCACATGAGACAACCAGAGGGATTTATTGCTAAAGACCAAGAGCACTTGGTGTGCAAGCTTAAGAGATCCATTTATGGACTTAAGCAGGCAACTTAAGCAGGCATCGAGATCTTGGAATATCCGATTTGACGAGGTTATCCAGTCATATGGATTCGTGCAAAGTCTGGATGAGAGCTGTGTGTACAAGAAATGTGATAGAAATGTGGTGTCATTCCTCGTACTTTATGTTGATGACATCTTGCTTATTGGAAACAGTAAGAAGGAGTTATCTAACATTAGGGTGTGGTTGTCCAAGCAGTTCGATATGAAGGATCTGGGTGAAGCCGGACATGTCCTTGGCATCAAGATCATTCGAGATCGCCAGAAAAGGATGTTATGTCTGTCCCAGGCGACTTATATCGATACAGTGCTAGCTAGGTTTTAACATGCAAGATTCCAAGAAAGGTTTTATATCTTACATGCATGGAATTCATCTATCCAAGGAAATGTGTCCCCAAACACAGTTTGAGATAGAAGAAATGAAGAAAGTACCATATGCTTCGGCTGTGGGAAGTTTGATGTATGTTATGCTATGCACTAGGCCTGATATATGCTATGTCATTGGCATGGTAAGCAGATATCAGTCTAACCCTGGACAAGGTCACTGGACTGCGGTCAAAAACATTCTAAAGTACCTTAAAAGGACTTGAGACTATATGTTGGTTTTCCGCTCTGATAGTCTAGTACCTTTGGGTTATACGGACTCAGATTTTCAAACTGACAAAGATCAGAGTAAGTCTACCTTGGGCTATGTGTTTACATTAGGAGGTGGAGCCAATGCATGGAGGAGCATTAAGCAAAAATGCATTGCGGATTCCACCATGGAAGCTGAATATGTAGCTGCCTCTGAGGCTGCAAAAGATGATGTCTGGCTCCGCGGGTTCCTATTGGGCTTGGGCGTGGTTCCTGGTTTGCCTAAGACTATCACGATATACTGTGATCATTCTGGTGCAGTGGCAAACTCGAAAGAACCCAGAGCTCACAATGCAAGTAAGCACATAGAGAGAAAGTACCATCTTATACGAGAAATCGTTAAGAGAGGAGGCGTGGCGGTGGTCAAGATTGCATCGGAGGACAACCTGGCTGATCCATTCACGAAGAGTCTGCCGGCTAAGACCTTTGATGGTCACGTAGAGAAAATGGGAGTGAGATGCAGACCTAGGGGCGCAGTTTAAGTCGATAGTTTTGATTGGAGAGTTAGCCTGTTAGTTTTTATGCTTGAAAGATATGCTTCAAGTATAAGTGGGAGATTGTTGGTTTTGTATACTAGAAGACTTGTCTTTGTATACTTTTCTGATGATATGATGATATGAAATGAAAGTTATTGCAGTCACTCTTTGCATTTAGATTATGTTCTATAATTGTTCTATGCAATGTTCCATATACTTACATTGTAGATGATATGGTATGGGGAGTCACACGGTAAGATCATATCATTAGAACCTTGTATTGTATTAAAGAGCTCACGGCTTAGATGGTCCTGAACACACCATCGGTACACCGTAGAATAATCTGACAAGTTAGTCTATCTTGACTAACTGATTATTCTAGTACACTTATTAGTGTATTGAGGAGAATCACGATAGGATACTATTCTCTATCTCTGACCCAGTTACTGAGAGAATAAAGATCCACAGAGTTCGGGTTCTGAACTCATATGATATTGGCGAGCATATGTGTGCGTTGTTTATTACTTTGCTTTATCAATGTGTAAGATCTTTTCATAGATCAAATTCGATATCTTGGGTAATAACAATGTATACATGATGTCTCGAGCAGTATGCATGAGCACCGTGTCCTGGTGCGCCAGGTTGATGATGTTCTCTTGAGGAAACACAAGTTCATGTTGAAACCCTGCAGGTGGAATTTATTCCTTACATGATAAAGCTTGTGTGGTAATACTCGAGGTTTTAGATGTTAATTAATTATAGTTGTCAGAGACTGACATAATTAATTAATGAACATTATATCTTAAACATGGGGAATGGCTGGACTAAAGGAGAAAGCATATTCGCAAATATGTATTAAATTGGTAGGTCAGTTTTACTTCTTTAGTGGAATAAAAGTAAAACTTAATTTATTTAATTATATCCTAAGTTTATTGGATATTAGATATTAAATAAATTAGTGGGCCAATTTAATATTCTTCTAGATCCTTGTTGTAGAGGCCCGGCCTAGTAGGGCTGGAGCATGAAATTTCGCCCCTCCCTATATATAAGGGGGGGCACGAAATTTACATGACATTTTATCATAAGAAATCAGCCCCTCTTTGTCTCTCAAAGTTATCAACAGATTTCACAATTCTATCTAGTAGATTTCAGCCTACTCTGAATCTAGATACAGTTCGGGAATACAACAGAAGATCTTGGAGTAGAATATTATGGTGGCCGATTTTATTGACATAAGTGGCGCCTATCATTGTTTATTCAACAACAAGATTAGATCTGTAATCTTGTCCTCAGACCGTCTGTCGATTTGTAAGTAGATTCGTTTTCTATGTCTTCCGCTTTATTAGAATCAAATCTGTTTTACATGCTATTTGATTAGACTGTGATAAACATGCATGTTACATAAAATTATGATTTGCATGAACATGGATTAATGAACAACCAAATAGATCCTGCGGTGGTTTAATTCGAAAAAACCCCAACACTGTAGCCATCAGAATCGATTCCAGAAGGATAGTCTGAATCATCCAGCACGGCATTCTCAAGATTTGCAACCATTGCTTTTCTTTTGAAGAAACTTCTCCTCACATTGGCTTTCTTGTCTTCTGGGAGTTCTGGACATTCAAACATGTAATGTCCTTGTTTATGGCAATGAAAACATTCTCCAGGATTCCGGTTGCCACTCTTGAATGGTTCAGCTAACCGTTCAGCTGGTTGGTAAGTTTTCTCACTTTTGGGATTTCATCAGTTTGAGGTGGAACTGATTGTTTATCCCGAACTCTCTTCAACTTTTCTAGCAACTTGGTAACTAATTGGATTTGATCATTGATGTCATCAGTTAGATTTTCCTTCTTCTAAGTTGCTTCTCTTTTTCGTTCAGTTGAAGATCCTCCTTGATTATCTTTGCCTTGTGAGCTCCTAGGTCGGAAGTTGTTTCTTCCTCGAGTGTCTCTAAACATGTTCCTTTCACCGTAGAAAGCTGCGTCTTGAGCTAACGATGTTGATGCTTCCTTCTTTCGGTTTAGACTGTACTCATGAGCTTTGAGAGAACCAAATAGTTCCCTTGGAGTGATGCTATTTAGATTTCTTGATTTCTTTGTAGCTATCACTTTCATATCCCATTCTTCAGTGAGATTATCCAATATCTTGGAATTCATCTTAGAATTGGGATAGCTCCTCCCGAGGTTGTTCATCTCACTTATGATGCCTAGAAATCTGGTTTCAAGGCTTGAGATGGACTCTTCTGGCTGCATTCTGAAGGATTCATATCTGTCGACTGCCAGTTGAAGCTTGTTTCCTTTGATGGCTTCAGACTCTCTGGAAAGATCTGCTAGTAGGTCACATGTCTCCTTGGCAGTTGTGCAGTTCTTTGTATCCTTCATCGATCTTCAGCTAGAGTTTGAAATAATGCGTCTTGAGCAATGAACTCTAGATTCTTTAACTTCTTTTCTTCATTGGTGAGAAGATTAATTGGCTTTGGGATCCTTGCCGGTTGATTGATATCAACTATGTGAGCGTCATTGTCCATCATGATGATGATTGGACCGTCTTCGATAACTTCCCACATATTCTCATGAATTGAGAAGAGATACACATTCATTCTCCTGCTCCAGTTATCATAGTTCTCAACTGAAAATAAAGGTAGCTTGTGGTTTCCCATAGCTGGAATGTTAGCATAGATAAGTAGATCTGATTCAGTTGATCTACAGAAACGGCTGATCCTTAGAATCAACCACTTTGATACCACTTGTTGGTCCCGAGTGAGTTGATATCAGTTTAGAGGGGGGTGAATAAACTGATTAAGAGTTTCAAAAACTTTTATTTTAGATACGGAATAACAGGGCCCTTTGACTCGCTTAGTGAAACTTATCTATGCACAAACTTCTTGATCAGTTAAGACAGTTCGAGTGCAGCTTGTGTGATATTGTGTGCAGTTCAAAGAGATGCAATAATCAAAGTAGTACAACACACAAGCGATTTATAGAGGTTCGAAGTCTCAAACTTCTACGTCCTCTCTTCCTTCCGCAGAAGGGCAACTTCACTATGTAAATTGAGTTTCTTTACAAATTACACAATGAAGGACAGTTGGCTGAACCTGGTAACTGCTCGCTACCTTAGCGGGTCGACGGCTCACACTTGAAGTCCCTAACTGCTTGCTAGGAAGGTAGGTGCTATTTTCGTCTTTACAAGATTTTAGATCTCTTTCGATCTTCAAGAGGTGAGTCTTGAACAGGGGTTATCAACTTATTTGCTCCTTCAATTGAGCTGAGTAGTTGATCGTTGTATTGCTGGAACTGAGAAGGCTGTCCTGGCTGGATCGTCAACAGCTGGCTGAATATCTTGATTCTGTGAATTCTTCTTCTCAGTTGGACTCTCGCAGTTTCTATCAAATGCTGAACTTGAGCTTGAGTGGGAGGGAGAAAGAAAAGCTCTTGCTTGTAATACGAAAGTTGTGAAGGCGTAGAGTTGGGAGTTGGCAAAGAGTATTTTAAACTCTGATTCACTCGTCTTTTATAGAGGAGTGATTTTATGAACGTTGAGTTCCATTGTCCATTGATCGGTGGCTCTGTTGGCTCAATAATGGCAGGTGGTCTTTAATGATCACTTGGAGCTTTTGGTTGAAGTAGCCGTTACTCTTCCAATCGATCTTCATTTAATTCCAGGATCTTTGTAGGAGCATTTATTCCAAGATTCACCAGTTTAAGTAATAAACTCCAGGGTTCTCTGGCTTCAGCTTTCTTGGTAGTTTTGAGTTCCAGTTGGTAGTTCTGGATTTGTCAGCTCAGTTTGACTATTGCTCCAGCTGGCAGATCTGAGCTTGTCAGCTGAGTTTGGCTATTGCTCCAGTTGGTAGTTCTGGGCTTGTCAACTGAGTTTGGCTATCGCTTCAGTTGTCAGTTCTAAGGTTGTCAGCTGAGTTTCACTATTGCTTCAGTTAGCAGTTCTGAGCTTGTCAGCTGAGTTTGGCTATTGCTCCAGTTGGCAGTTCTGAGCTTGTCAGTTGAGTTTGGTTATTGCTCCAGTTGGCAGTTCTGAGCTTGTCACCTGAGTTTGGCTATTGCTCCAGTTGGCAATTCTGAGCTTGTCAGCTGAGTTTGGCTGTTGCTCCAGTTGGCAGTTCTGAGCTTGTGTTTCTCCAGTTTGACTGATCTCAAGTTCTTGGCTATCTTGTCAGCTCGACTGATTTCTCTTGTGCTTTCTAGTCAGATTGACTAATCATAAGCTGGCTGACTGCAGTTCTGACCTTCAGCTGATCTGTCTTGTTTACTGCAGTTTGGCCATCAGTTGGATACTTCCAGTCTTTAGTTTAAACTGATATTTTATCAGTTTCTTCAGTCTTTAGTCAGCTCTTTTCTCCCTCAGCTCAGCTGACTTGGTTGTCAGTTTGTTTTGACTGGTATGACTCCTCAGTTGAGTTGAATTTTGACTGGATGATGTATCCTTCAGCTTATAGACCATTCTTCAGATTGGTTGACTTTGACTCTTCTTGAGTTTCTTTTTGATGCCCTGGACTGGTCAGCTCCGAACTACAACTTGAATTTCAGTCAGTTTTTCATAACTAATTTTGACATCTTATCAAAACATAATCTAGGGGTTCCTTGATAGTTTTTCCTAACAAACATAATCATGCATAAAACTTCCTTCCTTCCTTTCCTTTCCTTGTACAAAAACTAAACAAGTAAAACATAAAATACTTTTATTGGATATTTCACCTTTGCCCTATCATGCTTCTATAGCTTACTAGCTCAAACCATATACTTGATTTAGAATCACCCACCTCTATGACGAGCACCTTGATAACGAGCACGTAGACGAAGCAACGAGCCGAAAATCCTTTCTCGGGCCTCCTTAGGGTTCATCTCTTCTTATGAAAGTTGATCAACGACTTAGCGGCCCTATTCGAGATCCTAACAAGAAATCGAAATGATATCTAAACCCTCGATCCTTAACTATAACTTAAAACACGAGAATTTAAACAATTTTAAACACTGGATGGAAAATCTGACTCGAATGATCAAGATTTCGGACAATCGGCCACTTCTATGTCGTAGATCTTCGTAAGAGCTTCGATTTGAGTACTCATGGGCCTCATGGTTCTAACCGAGTCGAACGTTATGGCCTCCGGACGAAAATGTGCCGAAGCTGCCGCACCTGCCCCCGCGCTCGCGCGCCCATGCGCCGCGGCGGCCCTCTTGCGTGCCGGTGGCCCCCTTGCGCACCCGCGCATCTCCTTGGTCGAGGGGGCTCCTGCGCCGCAGCGGGGACCTCCGCCGCCGCGCTCCCTGCTTTGCTCTCAACTGTGAGGTGCGCTCACGAAGAGCGCTCCTCAATCTCTCTCTCTAAAATATATTGAAATGAAATTGGGGATGAAAAATACGAAGAGGGAGGGGCTCTATTTATAGCCAAAAATTATGGCTTCCCCGAGAAGCTTCTGCAGTGTAACAATACTACTTTAAAAATATCGGGTTCGGTTAAAAGGCGTTTTATTCGATGGCGAGGTCCAAATGACCTCATTCACAAAATCTGAAAAATACCGGGAGGTTCGTTGGCTCGAGTACTATTGAACCAACTTAACTCGGGGTAAAGAATGAGTCATCTTGAAGGAAAACGAGAAAAGATTCTCTTTTCAAAAATAAAATTACTATTCCACACAAGGGACAAATAAAATTCTCGAGCATTCAATTGACCTCAGAATGAAAATCTGAAAATGCCAACGGATTCCTTGAGAAATTTTCTATAGGGTAGGCTTGAAAAAACAAGGCTCAGATCAACACACGAGATTTCGCAAATTTCCAACGATCATGCTCTTAAGGAAAAACACTATTCATAACTTCTTTAAATGCGTTTTAAATCACCGGAAACTCAAACAACTTCAGATTCAAAATCTGAAAGTACCGGCATGCTCCTTGGGTCAACGCCTTTCAAATATGACCAAAATCGGCTATAACTGAATTGGGATCGAAATTCTCGAAAAGATGATTTCACGAAAAACGACCCTAAAATCGCGGTTAACTACCAAAACATCCTTATCTAGGTTCCGATTAATTTCTTTAATTTTTTAAATATATTCTGAAAATCTGGGGTGTCACAGACTACACCCCTTAAAAAAAATTTCATCCCGAAATTTACTTCCCCTCAAATGGAGATCTGGATACCTCTTCAAGAATCTACAACCTTACTGAAACGACATAGGTTCAAAACCTTTACTATATAGCTAAGAATATCCTGAGGCCTTCCTTTATAAATTAGTCCTCACGCAGGACTAGTACTTCTATAACCGTTCTTCTTTTCTTCCTCAAAGCTTGAGCATCTTCTATCTTTTCTTCCTAATGAAATCCCTCTTGAAATATCACTTCACACGAGCTCCTTATGATCTTGCATTCGAGCGGACCTCTAGAAACTATTCGATCAACGAAATAAATAAAAGAAAAATTTACCAAACTTGCTCCTCGAGCACGGGCAATCTCAACGAATCCATCCTTCTTTTATTTCGCTTGGTTTTGCTTTTTCTTCTGACTTTACTTCTCACAGCTTTGAAAAACTTCAACGAACTCGAACTAGACGATAAACTCAAATTAATCGAGCACCTCCTTCGATGGTTCCTTGCACGCTCTATCACATTCGAAAACTTGCTTTATCTTCATCTTTAACTTCTTGAGGTTCGACTTCTTCATCTTCTTGGGGCGTACTTCGTGATGCATCTTAATCTTAAGTTCTCGGCGCAACTTAAGTCTAAACTTCTTCGTCGCAATTGTCTGTTTTTCTCGAAGCAGTCGTCTGACTTCATGGCTCCTGCTGATGATCACCATCGCTTGCAGGCGTAATGATCGCACGTCTGGACTTTAGCTGCATGCTTGAAACTTTCTTTCCGACATTCCTTAGATCACCTCCAAACGTAACGAGCTGAGAAATCATCTTGGAAACGCACGTCCTAACCTTAGAGAATACTATCTGGCACTTACTTGGATTCTACTTCCTTCTAGAAAATACTATCTCCTATTCCTCCAACCCTGACTAAAAGGAATACTGCTATAGCTCTCTGCTCTATTTCAAGATCCACACTCGAGTACTATGAGTGGGAGCAAAATAAACGAATGCCTCTGAGTGAGGGCTTTATCTTGATCAATTATTCATTAAAAAGCTTAAAAGCTGAGAGAGATATAACACTAGGTTATATATGCCAAAAACATTATCTTTTCAGAGGACTTATAAACTTGAAGGATTCATGCGCATAACAAAGATATGGAAGAAATCAACGGTTAGCAACTGAAAACCGTGCTAAAATATTTTCTCAAAGGCGTCAGTATAGACTAACAAGGGAGTGCTATTACTGATTCTTGATGATCAAAGAAGTATCATCCAAAAGATTTCAAATTATCCAAGAGGATATAATCAAAGAATTTCAAATAGTATAAATGGAGAATTTCAATTGATATGAAGCTATTGAAGGACAATTGATTCAATTGACAAGAGAATAAATAAATCGATTTCAAAAGAGAATGAATAAATCGATTCTATTGACACGAGAATGAATAAATAGACTAAAAAAAAACTTCTTATCAAATGAAACTCTCAATCTATCGAACACTAGATCTATCTTCTTAACAATCTTCTTCTCGTTCGCTCTTTCTTTCTTGAGCGTCACACATCTTCTTCTTTACGAGGCTGCTATGAAATAGCATGAGTCGACTGGGCTTTACGCGCGGCTGGAAAAGCAACATCTCGGGAATTACTTCCTATCTATTCAAAGGGATACGACAATGCGACTTAATCTATGACACCTTCTGAACTCAAAACAGCTTGACTTCAACGTCTCTTGGAAGCTTGGTAGAACACCGACAACTTATCTTCACACTATCTTGGCTGCAGTCGTGATAATAATCTTTATCTTCATTAATCGGCTTGAAACAAGCGACAACTTCTAGGCATCGAACGCGACGCGACCTTGAATGTCCATCACCGAGCCTCTATCGAAGGAAGCAAATCTTTATTCCTTCCGAACATGATCGGATCTTTAAACGAGACTTCTCTTGCGTGGGGATTCCTTGAACTTGCATTGGATCCGTAATTGGATAACTTGCCTTTAACTTGACTGCTCACCTTCTTGTTCCTTTCTTGAATCTGAACTTTATGACCTCCTTCTCGGTCCTACTTAAATCTCGAAATCCTTTATCCTTCTTATGAACGCTCTATAAATGTTCTTTCGAACTGCTTCTACTTAACTTAGCTCCTTGAGAGGGAACTTACTCAATCTAAGTTCATAAGAGAACCTAAAAGGGAATTCTAGAAATTATCCTTAATTCAAGCTCGCTATAGACTATGTTCTAACTATATTCTCTATGCCTCATTCATCTTTAACTCATCCTCAAATCCTTTCTTATGGGCAGTAGATAAGCCTTTATCAAAAGAAGATTTTTAAATCAACGTTCAAATTTTATAAATTTACTCAAAAAATTTAACGGTCTAAAATGACCAAAATAGTTCACGTATCTGCGGAAAATAATATTATGAAAAGATTTACTTTTGGCTCAAGTCCTTAATAACTCGAAACTCTTTAAAAAAATTGATATAGAAATTACTTCAATAAGTTCCACTTTAAACTGGTATAACCAAAAAAAAATTATTTCGAAAAGAAATAATATTCGACTTTCAAAAATCAACTAACCTTGTCTTGCTCAAAACTTTTCTCCTCATCCTGTACTTTCAAAAAGTTATACCAAATATAATCAAAATACTTTAACTTAATCATACCTTAACTTTGTTGAAGATGCGAGGGTGATGGTGAGCTGGGGGTTACTGATTAATACTTTTGAACAATTCAATATTCACATAAGAGTTCAATCAATTACTTCAAGGAGAGATAGGTCTGCAGTGTTTGCAAATCTGGTTCTGATACCAACTATAACAGCCCGGTCCCAAGACGGTTATTTTTAACGGGGACGGGGTGTTAGGCGTAAAAGCCGTAGGGAAAATTGGAAATTCAGGGGGGTGTTTTTAGAATTAAACTAATTTAGCGCCTCAAGAACTTAGGCAACTTAACTTTATGATTTGAAAGGACTATCATTTTCAACGAATCAATAAGGGTCAAAGGATTCAATCAAGTCAAAGGAATGTCAAATCATAGGCCAACCGAAATTTAAACAGAATTCAATGACAAACAGATAGGAATTTGACTCTTTAAATAAACAAGACCTCATCATAGGTCACATCAACTAAGACCCATTTATAGGTCGGAGTCAAGTAAATCAAATTGTCCAATCCATAGGACAAAAGCAAGAAATACAACCTAAGACTAACTAGAGATGAGCAGAATCATGCTTAGAAAGAAAAGCCTCTTCATAGGCGAATAACAACAACAAGCATGCAAGACCTATTCATAGGTCGACTGAAACTGAATAGATACCAATATGCTCAACAAGTGTGACTCTTCAGTTAACTTGGAATGAATGAAAGAACAACTGGGATGTCAAAAGAACATGCTTCTAATTCTCAAAACTTAATCAATAACTGGAATCATAGCAATTAAGGCATGCTAATATCAAGAATCAAGTTACATATATCAAGACTAAATACTAACATCAGAGTACTTAGCAGAAACATAGCAGAAGAAAATTATGTAACTATATAGAGCAACAAACTTGGAAACTTAAACAGCTCAGACAACCCCACCAGCAGCACATCACCGGCCTCAACATCTCAACTTGAAAACATTTGAAAAGGAGGGTGTGAGCACTAATGTACTCAGTGGGGTTTTTTGAGAAAACTCTTGATAAACTTTAGAAATATCCAATTATAAACTGACAGCATATGGAGAGCAAAATGCAAAAGCCCTCTCCATATCCGCAAAACCTAATTTTACTTCTTTTCCTGGTGCCTTTTTTGGCTCAAACCTGTTGTCTACTGCACCCTTAGGCCTGCTTTCAGATAGAAGAGGGGTTACCTCAAATATCCTCCCGAGTATGCGAGGGGATTTTCCAGCAGTGACTCCCATTAATCAAGATTCAACTTTAGTGACACAAATGTCACAACATGATAATGCAATTAAATTGTTCGTTGAGCTCGATAACCTGCTTACAACAGAAACTATATCATTCCTTAAATTCCTCTTTACTTAACCTTAACCTTCCTTAATTAACCTTAACCTTCCTTACTAACTTGACTTAGCTAGCAATACCAAGCCTAGAGCAATCGTCTAAGGATAATTCTTTAATTGAGCATGATCTTGGCCTATAAAGGATTTATAACTTACCCTAAAAGGCAATACTTAGCTAAATAATGTTTAGCAAGATCCAACATTCCAAAACGAGGAAATGAACGCGGATAAACATAGATTGCAACTAAAATCAATTCTAAGATCTCATGCTAGCATAAATTGTATTTAAACAATTCTAGCATATTTAAATATGCTTGAGAGCTCACTTAACTTATAATAACTTCCTTTACTTTATCAAACTCAAATAACAATTTAAGATAATCATACATAAAAGTTCCTTTCTTCCTTTCATTTCCTTGTACAGAGAATAAACAGACAAAGCATAAAATACTTTTATTGGATATTTCACCTTTGCCCTATCATGCTTCTAGAGCTTACTAGCTTAAACCATATACTTGGTTTAGAATCACCCACTTCTATGACGAGCACCTTGATAACGAGCACGTAGACGAAGCAACGAGCCGAAAATCCTTCCTCGGGCCTCCTTGGGGTTCACCTCTTCTTATGAAAGTCGATCAACGACTTAGCGGCCCTATTCAACATCCTAATAAGAAATTGAAATGATATCTAAATCCTCGACCCTTAACTATAACTTAAAACACGAGAATTTAAACAATTTTAAACGCTCAAAATTACCGAAAAAGGGACGAAAAATCTGACTCGAATGATCAAGATTTCGGACAATCTTCCGGAGCTATATTGTAGATCTTCGAAAGAGCTTCGATTTGAGTACTCATGGGCCTCGTGGTTCCAACCGAGTCGAAAGTTATGACCTCCGGACGAAAATGTGCTGAAGCTGCCGCACCTGCCCCCGCGCTCGCGCGCCCATGCGCCGCGGCGGCCCCCTTGCGCGCCCGCGCACCTCTTTGGCCGAGGGGGCTCCTGCGCCGTCGCGGGGACCTCCACCGCCGCGCTCCCTGTTCCGCTCTCAACTGTGAGGTGCGCTCACGAGGAGCGCTCCTCAATCTCTCCCTCTAAAATATATTGAAATGAAATGGGGGATGAAAAATACGAAGGGGGAAGGGCTCTATTTATAGCCAAAAATTATGGCTTCCCCGAGAAGCTTCTGCAGTGTAACAATACTACTTTAAAAATATCGGGTTCGGTTAAAAGGCGCTTTATTCGATGGCGAGGTCTAAATGACCTCATTCACAAAATCCGAAAATATCGGAAGGTTCGTTGTCTCGAGTACTATTGAACCAACTTGACTCGGGGTAAAGAACGAGTCATCTTGAAGGAAAATGAGAAAATATTCTCTTTTCAAAAATAAAGTTACTATTCCACACAAGGGACAAATAAAATTCTCGAGCGTTCAATTGACCTCAGAATGAAAATCTGAGAACGCCAACAGATTCCTTGAGAAATTTTCTAAAGGGTAGGCTTGAAAAAACAAGGCTCGGGTCAACACACGAGATTTCACAAATTTCCAACGATCACGCTATTACGGACAAACACTATTCATAACTTCTTTAAACGCGTTTTAAATCACCGGGAACTCAAACAACTTCAGATTCAAAATTCTAAAGCACCGGCATGCTCCTTGGGTCAACGCCTTTCAAATATGACCAAAATCGGCTATAACTGAGCTATGATTGAAATTCTCGAAAAGACGATTTCACAAAAAACGACCCTAAAATCGTGGTTAACTACCAAAACATCCTTATCTAGGCTCCGATTAATTTCTTTAATTTTTTAAATATATTCTAAAAACCTGAGGTGTCACAAATTTCAATGTGCCACGATTAATTATAAATTTACCACGATTAAATTCAAACATCGCAACGATTAAATTTAAATATTACCACGATTAATTTTAAATTTACCACGATTAATTGGCCACAAATTGGCACGATTAATTGTCCCAGCCCCATTTTAAACATGGCACGATTAACTGCCACGATTAATTGTCCTAGCCCCATTTTAAATATGAAATGACCATGATGAATTGTAAATTTGCCACGATTAAATTTAAACATTACCACGATTAAATTTAAATATTACCATGATTAATTGTAAATTTTTCATGATTAAATTCAAACATTGTCATGATTAAATTTAAATATTGTCATGATTAATTTAAATTTGTCAAGATTAATTTCAATTTGACACAATTAAATTCAAACATTGCCACAAATAATTTTAAATATTGCCACGATTAATTTTAATTTTCCACGATTAATTTTAAATTTGCCACGATTAATTTCAATTTACCACGATTAAATTTAAATATTGTCATGATTAAATTTAAATATTACCACGATTAAATTCAAACATGTATTAAATTCAGTCAATAAATTCCTACATTCCCCTTCTTTTTTATTTAATGAAGCTTAGTAACTACCTCATTTACACAAGAAATAAATGTATTCAATAAAAAAAACCACGATTAATTGAAACAGAACAAAGCCACGATTAATTCGGTCAACAAAAAAGTCACAATTATTCTTGGCTCATAACAAAAAACTAATCGTGACTCATTCACAAATTAATTGTGGCTTATTCAAAAATTAATCTTGGCTCATAACAAATCATTGTGGCTCATTTAAAACTAATCGTTGCTCATTGAAAATTAACTGTGGCTAATGAAAATTAATCGTGGCAATGTAGATTATTAATCGTTGCATTTTTAAATAATCGTAGATATCATCTCTTGCCTATATATATATATATATATATATATATATATATATATATATATATGGGTGGATTATAATGGGTACTAGGCTTTAGGTGAGAATTAGGAACTAATCCTAGCCCTCAATTTTGATTAAATCTATGGTTGAGATTAAATTGAATTAATATGTAGAATTCAAAAATAAATCTAAAATAATATACAAATGGGTAATAATGTCATTTTATCTTGATTTTTATATGGAAACATGCAAATCAACCATATCTCCAAGATACGTATCATTAATGTTGGAATTCATTGTAAAACTTATAATCCAATTCATTACTTCTTTAGGATTTGTGAAAAGCAGTCCATTGACAGTTGACATGACCGCCCACCACCATCACCAGTACTGCTAATGATTTACAGCACCACCAGTGACGCGGCTGACAACAACATCAACCACCACTGTCGCCGCTAACGCCACCAATAACAACCACTGCTGACGACGACCACACCATTATCCCGGACTGCCGATGACACACAACAAACATCGCCGCTGTCGCCGTCGACTATATTAGCAACCACCACTGTCGAGATATTTGAATGACGAATACAAATAAGGTAATAAAAACACTATATATTCTAGTTTTTATAATTTGTGTATTAAATTTTTTGATGCAATATTACTCATAAGTTATCACATATGAAAGATGATTCTAATATGTGTATATAATAATTGTTAGTATATTATTTTGGATGTATTGATAAATTTGTGTAATTAAATTGGGAGATCGATGAATGTTTTTTAACAAATATGGTTTGAAAAAGGGGAAAAAAACATTTTTTTGTACTCAAAATGGGAATCGTGTTGGTGATGGTAGAAAGAGTCGGCCAATTTTATATTAAATGATTGTATTTGTTGCTTAATTAATGTGATGTTGTAGCTTATTTAAGATATTTCGAGCTTTTTGCAATTGTAATTGGTGTTACTGCTTATTAAACATTTTTTAACGACGTGAAGGCTAAATCTGATAGAATTTATTGCCATATTAGTAATATTCTGTAGATACGTTTTCATATCAAAATCTCAAATATACGTTTTCATATCAATGACAATGCATGATCAATAGCTCTCCGTCAACGTTGAAGAGGTTGGTGTCGAGAGAATCTTAGAGAAGGAATTTAAGCGAGCGACCTTGTGTAGTTGTCGAAGTTGGACTTGAGCACGTAGTTGACGAACTGTGATGAACACATGGACATTGTCGGACAGCGGAAGATGGAGATGTTGGTGGTACATCGAGTGAGGATCTCAATGTTCCAGTCGAAGCAACGGTGGCAGTCGAGGATGAAGTCTGGGATTGGGCTGGTGCCGACGAAGAAGTATATCTTGTAGCCATGAATGTTGATGACGGTTTTCTCGAATTTGCGAAGGAGGAAGAATTGACATGGAGAGAGAGCTTGAATAATTGAATTGAAACTTTGTGTTAGTTGTAATGGGTGAACGTCATGGAAGAATATTGAGATAAATTTGCATTGAGAAAAAGGAAGAGAACGTGTATCTCAGTATCTGTGGATTATATGATATGGAAATAAAAATCTGCATTGATATGAAATCCTTATATTATGGGATTTATTTTTCAAAATTACTTTGTTAACCTCCAACAATTAAAACAACGGAGGATAAAATAAAAAAAGCTTTTTAAATCTCAATCTTAATATCAACCCTTGATTTTGTTACATCTAATGGCCAGAAATAGTTCATAGTTCTCACATAAAGGTTGGGTACTCATTTGAACCTAATTCTATATATATATATATATATTTATATATAGTTGTTGTGTAATGATAATAAATGTAAAAAGTACGCTGAGCCAATGATTGAGTATGGGAATCAAGTGTGTCATAGGACAAATTGCCCACAAAACTACCTATTTTTAAAAGTTACTTTTTTTCCCAATCACTATTTACTTTTGTCTATTTTTATACATTTCCACCTTATATTTTACATCTAAATAAAATGGTCTAACCAATTAGACGGCCCAATCTGTCCTAATAAAAAAAGTTAAAAAAGGCATGCACGGTGCGTGTTGTGCACCTGTCAGTACTATTTTTAATTTGTTTCAATTTTTCATTTTTTCTGTTTTTAATTTCTCTTTTAAAAATATATACCTTGATGAAATTAGTGAAAGTTAAAATTAAAGTAAATTAATTTTATTTTTTTTTATCAGGCAATTCTCGCATTACACTTGTCCGGTACTAATGTGTGGGCTTATGCAACACACTCGACAATCATTTTTTTCAAAATAAATATAAACTCTAATCATATAATTAAAGCTGCACAATGATACTTTTAAGACCACGATTGATACTTTTTAATATAATCCGTTTATTACCGTTAATTAAGGATTTGATGTCATCAAACTTAAAAGTACGTGACCTATTAAAATAAAATTATTGTACAGAGACCCAGTAAAACAAAACGTAAAAGTAAAAGGACTTAACAATGTGTTTTACCTAGAAATAAAACATATATAAGTCCCCGGTTACAAATAGTATTCGCTTGGAGCCATGATTTAAATCTCATACATGATACAACAATTGAGTGTGCATATGTATACATGGCTCAAAGACAACCATGCATGTTTCACTTCGTCGGCGGTGGCTGGCTTTGCTGTGGCGACGGAGGGGGGCCAATCGCCTCTCTCAGGCGGACGGCACGTGCCGGCCCTTCAAAATTCATCAAACGCTTCCAACAACCACCGTACATTTTCCTCGATCTGCCTCCACAAGACCACGACGACTCCAATCTCTCCCGATCTATATGGCGCATAGCAAAAATAGTCCAGAAAACATTAGATATCAAATCAAATTAAATAGATAATTAATTTGGTGTGTGTGTGTGTGTGTGTATAGGATTGAACTCGTGAGCTCACCCTTAACAGACAAGGCTGAAATAACCAGTAAAGAATCGACAAGTAGAAGGGCAATCAAGATTGTTGCCAAGAAACCGGTGAACATGATTTTCACCATGATCGCAGCGCCCTGCAAAATAAAAGGGGAAATCGAGCTGAGGGTGTTTAAATCGGGAAATAGATTGTTTGATGATTTGATTTTGAGGACTGATGGAGAAGTGTGAACATGTAAATAAATTAATTTGACTAATGCAAAGTTTTGCTTCATTGTTTAATATGTCGGCTTGACTCTGCCACATATATATATATATATATATCGATCAAATTGACTTCAATAGTTCTCTTTTAAATAAAGTAAATGTTTAATTTATGCCTTAAAACAACCAACAAATACTCGTTCAAATTCAATTTTTGTTTGAGACTGAAAAACTTCATCTTAAATCTCAATACATGATTCTCCTTATGTTTATTAGTTAAGCAAGTCAATTTGGTTCGATTTCAATTGTAATTTTTTTAAGATTTTGGTTTCGAGTTTAAATAGAATCGACCGTTTGTTCACCCCTAACTAACATCCATCGAGTATAGCTCAACCATCCAGTCTTGCTTAAATCATAAACAGATCGTCATTTATACACTCGGAAATTAGTTAGGCTGATTGTCATTAATTTTAAATATTGATTTCTTTCTCATGTAATTATTCATTGATGTCTTTTTTTATCAAGGGAAACCTTATCGATCTTGTCATATTGTTTGTAGATTTTGCATTTGCATTTTTCAAGTTTAATTATTACTAGCATTACCTCCTGACTCCGTATGATGTACGGACTTTAATATTTCAAAATTGCAACATTAAAATTTACTAAAATATGTTTGAAGAGAGTATATCACAACACGCGCGCATATATGAAAATTATCGATTTTTAGAATAGAATGTCATTTTGCATTTTTTGAACAATAAATATTTCGTAACAATACATCTACTCTATTCTTTGAATATAGATTCCAAATGTCATAGATAATTAGAAGAAACAAAACTTAAAAAACATTATCATATAAATTAGTTCTCGTTGTATACCATTGAATGTTTACTTCGATGTAAATAAATATATATAAAACTTAAAATGAATAATTGAGATAATGTCACTTTTAGTCCCATCAGAATATGGTCAAAACACTTTTAGTCCCACAATCAACTTTTCTTGCCAAGATTAATTTACTCTACATCTTTTGTTCCAAATTTTATTTTTTTGATTTTTTTATGGTCCCAAAACTAACATCTTACCTTACAACTATTTAAGGATGTTAATTTTAGAACCAAAAAGCTAAAAAATAAAGTTTGAATCCACAAAGTCAAAGAAAATAAAAATTGAGACAAAAAATGTAAAGATTAAGATAAAAAAAGTATAGAGAATGAAAATATGGTTGGATGTTTTGATGGAAAAATGAAATCAACGTATCATATTTATAATACATCATGCGATTAAAAGCACATAATATAATGTACTTGGCTTTTGTGATCTCAAATTTTATTTGTAGACTTTTTTGTTCGAAAATTAACATCCTCAAATAGTTGTGTGGTAAGTGTTAGTTTTGGAACAAAAAATATCGAGTAATTAAATCTTGGGACCACAAAAATCAAATGTTGAACTAAAAGTGTTTTGACCATATTCTAATAGGACCAAAAATGAAGAAATTATCCGATCCATAATTTGATCAAATACTTTTATACCAATTAATGTCTCGTACATAATGATATCCACATAGAGCGTAGTCATTTTTTTTTCATGCCCAAGCCCTTCATCTGTATACATAAATGATCAGTGGGAAAATGAACCAAAATACTAAGATGTTTTCTCAAATAATCCTTACATCACTACAAATATATATATATATATGTGTGTGTGTGTGTGTGTGTTGAATGCTCTTTATTTTTGTAAAACAACGTCTGAGCCATATCACTTCTATGCTATATATACAAAATCCTCAGAATCATCACATTAGTGAATAGAGGGATTGTACATATATAACAACTGAGAAAAATCCCTCATATGTATCTATAAACTTGGTAGATGACATATAAATAAATAAATAAATAAAAATATAAGCTAATCGACCGAGTACAAAACCAAGCAGAAGGGATTTATACCTACTTAAAAACCTCATACAAAGCAACAAAGCCATCATTAGCAAGAAACATGCATTGTGTCCACTGCAAGCATTTTATAAATAGGTAAATATCTTGAGTAAATTGTTAAGAAAAAGAATACAACTTTCCTTTATAAATATATCTAAGTAGTTGAATTTTATCCGTGCATGATATATATCTGAAAAATACAATTGAAGCATGATGAAGTTGTGGGCGAAGAACTATCCAAATCTCCAATAATTTTACAAAGGATGAAGGGCTTGCAATTAATAATCAATGATTAAAAAAAAGCAAGAAACATGTGACATATATATTAAAATTGAAGGAAAACAAATTCAAAACTAACAAAAAAAACAAGAAAATGAAATCAAGAACTGTAATAAAATTTGGAGATTATAAATACTGGAATTAAACAAATGCTAAACTTTCGACTGGTAACATTTGTACAAGTAGATAAGCAGGTGACTACAAATACAATGGTTAAAAGAGGAAGTGATATTCAAAACCAAAAACTCTGTAAATAAAAGCGATATATAACAGCAATTAGACGTACTTGTAACACAAATTTTTGTATTTAATTTGGTAAAACACAAAACAGTAAACAATAAAATGATTTCGGATCAAAAGTTCTTATACGGATTCAATCTCTATTTTTTCTCTGATTCTTCTCTTCAAAACTTGATTTTCAAACGGTCTTTGAAATCTTCAGAGTAAATTTGTCTCTTTGATTTTCTCGGACTTGTTGTTTGAACTTGGCCTTTGAAGTTTTCGGGGAAGATTTGTATCCTCGATCTTCTTTGACTTGATCTTTAGTCTTAATAACGTTAACTCGGAGGGCCGACGCCTTGTTTCCGAGTCAAACGCTAATTTGGGAATGAAGTTGATGAAGAACGCCTTGAATATCTTTGAGAACTTCCGAATATCTTTGAGAATTTCACTTATGGAAGTTCTCAAATTCTTGAACAAATTCTTGAACTCTTCAAATGGTCTTGCTTGTGGATCAAACGCCGTCTTCGGGATGAAGAGAATTTCACTTATGGAAGTTCTCAAATTCTTGAACTCTTCAAATGACTTATGGTGTGTTTTTCAACTGATATGGAGGCCCCTATTTATAGTTGTGAGAAGAGAGATCTAGAGCTGATGTAACACTATCTCATTGGCTATCGGAAATTGATATATATCTTGAAAGATATTTACTTGTTTCCAAAGAACTTGATGTTTATCATATAATAATATTTTTATTATTTAAATATTTTATCTAATTTTGGATTTGATATGATTCCAAAACTAAATAAATATATTAAAATCAATAAAAATATTATTTATAATATTGTAAAATTTCGCCACCTACAGTACTGATCTTGTTAGATGTCTGGATCTTATTTGTCTTCGTGATTGCTTTTGTAGCCAAATCACTATCTTCTTATACGTGTAAAAATATGGTTTTGCTCCAATTATAGAGGTTATGCTGCCCAAATTTCTGGAAGGCATAATCTGTTATTCTTAAGTCTAAAATTAAGAATTCCTAATTCCGCGGGTTTAGTATAACAATTCCCTTCTCCCTTCCCCTAGTAACGCGTCAGTCCCTTAATCCCTGTTCTCCCCCTGGGATTGGACGCTACACATTTGGTGGAATCGTTATGTATTTATTAAAAAAAAGCATAACAATAATGTTAACATTACTCATTTGGTGGAATCGTTATGCATTCATCAAAAGCAACGCATAATGATAATGTTAATATTACTCATTTGGTGGAATCATTATGCATTTAATAATACATAACGTTAATATTTTAAAATATTATACCGTTATGCATTTAACTATATTAACATTAGTCTTAAAAAAATAATCATTACACATTTCGATTTATTCTAAAAAACATGAAATCTTTATTTTAATATGTTAGGTATTTGTAAATTTATTAGGGTGAGTCGATGCTAGACCGAAACTCAATGCATCAATTCCTATGATCCTTCTACGTGGAAAGGTGTTTGGGAAAATCTTCGGTTCACACTTTTTTTGATTCAGACTCGCAACTCCGGTTCTTTCAAAATTGGGTCCAGGCTCTCCATCTATATAATTGCCATTACCCACTGCTCCGTTAATTTTGTCAACTCATTCTGCGGAAGTCGAGGAGAATTCTTCTGGTGCCGTATTTCTGAATTCTTCTACTCTTGGGGAACTCAAATAAATCCAAAATCCTCAAATTGAGATGCAAATGAACAAAACCCTAATCTTAATTTCCTTCTCTCTCCCGTTCTCTTCTTCTCCGACGAATTCACTGCCGTTGACCAACGATGACATAACTTGCGTCAGCACATATAAGCTGAGATAGTAATATATATCTTGATTGTGCAAGTAAAAAATATGTCATGATAGAGTCTCAAGTGAATACTAATTAATATAATTATCAGAATAATCAAAAGGTTTTTATTATTTTGACGTTTATATATGCGTTTCTTCAGCGAAATATTTTTTATACTAAATACAACAGTTGGGTGTGTGGATAAAATAAATAAATAAAAAAAAAATCACATTATTTGCTTGCGTTCATCACCAATCATCATCATCACTGCCGTTCTCCCTCAAGACCCTTCAAACCTTTAATCTCTAAATAAACTTAAACCTTTCACTCATGGTAGAAGGATGAAAATAGAAGGAGACAAGGGATTTTAGTAATTTAGAACACGATTTGCTCTCTCTCTCTCTCTCAAGGTGAGTTGTTTTTGGTTTTTCTGATTGTGCCTTCTTCAAGCATTTTCATTTTGCAGTCATCGTTTTTAGTTGTTTGATAGTCTTCTATTGAAAAAAAAAACCCTTCATTTATTTACTGAGAGTGGCCTTTCTTAAGCCGAAAGTCTCCATCATTGTGTATCCGCTAAGTGTTTGATATAATGTCTCAAACAGTTAATTTGGACCATTTTCAAAGTATGATTTCTTGGCTTGTAGGGTGAATATAGGTAACTTAACGGACAAACTTGAAGCAGAAAGTGATTTGGTCATAACAAAGGTACAGAAGCTGAAAGCAGAAATAAACCTTTTCACGTATTGATTTACGCAGGTTTCCCCTGCATTCAGAAGGTTCATTTGTTTGCACAAGTTGGTCCAAACAAAATCCTTTCCTGACAACGGAAATAGAGAAGAGAAGTGCGTTTTCCTGAACCCATTTGCTCAAATGTCGGAAATGTATAACGCTTGAAGTGTTCAGTAAACAGTGAATAATGCTTGTGGCTGATGAGATTGTGTGTATTTCCATGCTTTCATCACTGACGGAGCTTGTGGTCTCTAGAATCTGAACCTGCCCTTTTTTATTGAATTTTTTTAATCAAAACTTAGTATTAATAATAATAAAAAAATCTTATTTTTTCAATTTAAAGAAAAAATCTTTTTTTTTTTTAGTTAAAAAATCTGAATCCAAACGTAATAATAATTTATAAAAAATAATAATAAATAAAAAACTCGAACAATGAAATCATTTAACACCAGATTTCTAAAAATAAGGAAAAAGAATATATAAGAAAGTTGCATAATTTTTCTTGTTTTGAGGAATGTGATTTCTTTCCATATTACATAAAAAATGAACACAGTAATGTTAAAATAGAGAATCAGATTACTCTCCAAAGTCAGATTCCGTGCCAACCAAATGGGACATAAGGGCTCGTTTGGTAAGTAGAAAAGTAAAGTTGTGTAGGAATATAATTTATAGAAAAATAATTCTGAGGAAAATGAATGTTATAGATTATTTATCATGTGTTTGGAACATAACAAAGAAACTAGTATTTCTCCTGTGCGATGCACAAATAATTATTATTTTTTTAGATTATAGAAAGATCGAATTGAAATATTTTCAACGTAACGATTTTATAAATAACAATGTATAATTGTCCACGATTATAGAACATTTGGTTTCTTTGAATATATGACATGTGTAAAAAATTTTAATTATTTAATTATTTTTAGTGATGAAATTGAAATAGAAAAAATAACAATTTATTATTATTATTATTATTATTATTATTATTATTATTATTATAGTGCAATATAAATAAAAGCTATTTTTTAGACGATAAATGTCGAGTATTACAAATCATCCATGCATAAAAAAATAAAATTTAAAATTCTACAAATCTCAAATTTCTAAATAAAAATAATAATAAATAAAATTGTAAAAATTTGTTAAAATACAACGGTTGTAATCTAAACTGTCGTGGAAAATGAAAAAAAAATAATAAAGAAAATTTACAACAATAAATGTTAATACTGTTGTCTATTAATTAGAAATTGTTGTCTAAGGTAAAATGTGTAATAGACAACAATTTACACCAGAACTGTTGTATATTATTCAAAAACTGTTGTGTAAGACAAAATGTGTAATAGACAACGATTTACACAAGAACTGTTGTCTATCACACGATTTTGCCTTAATATATATATATATATATATATACATATAATATATAATATATATAGATAGATTGTCAAAATTCTCATTTTAGTATTTTTTATTTAAATTAATCAATTATGTTTATTAAGATAAATTAATAATATTAATATATTATATACTTATAGCAATGGGTATTTTTCACTGATTTTATGATGAGAGACCGAAGTTCGATTATCATTCTCCTCCCTCAACTAAAAAAGAAGAAGAAAATAAACTAATAATTAAGAAAATAAACAAATAAATATAAATTATATATATTTGGTCGACATCATTCGATGATAAATTATTATTTATGTCGAATTTTATTGTTGATTCTAAAATTGAGTTGTTCATTATTTTGAGTTTGCCATTTCTCTACCACTAATTATAAAAAAAAAATTGTGATAATCGAATTTTAGTATGTTTTATATTTTTTCAATTTTTAAATTTTTTGTTGAAAGATTAAAATTTTATAATAAAAAAAAATTAAAATATTACAGCAAAAAAAAAAGGCGTTGCTATGAAATAAAAATGTTAGGTTTATTGTTGCTTTATAAAATTAATTAATTGGTAGATATTGACTTATAAAATTGTATATCTAGTGAGTAGGGAAATTCTTGTATGCCTCGTGAGGTCCATTATCGTTTTTTCTTTTATACCGACGAGGAAAAATACAAACTCACGTTCCCAATTTTTTTCTTTCTTTTTGGGGGAAAAAAATAAAAAATAAAAATATTACAGCAAAATGGCTCTTAAAAGACGATTATACCCCTAACAATTTGGGAAATTCACTGACTGAGCAGTTTGGTTCACCCCGAAAACCCCAAAAAACTTGAAACAAACAAGAAAAGGCTAAAACCCCAACAAAAACGTTAAATTGTAAAAAATAAATTGAAAATTAAATATGCTGCTGCGATCGCTCCTCCGAGCAACCGCCGCACCACTCCGGCAATCGCAGTGGCAGCTCACCAATTTCCGGAGCATGGCATCGGAAACCCCCACAGGTGGTTCCAGCAAAGTAAAGAAACCCCAGGCAAAATTCGATAAGAAAACCCAGTCCAAATCCGATCTCAAGGAGAAGAAGCCCGAAGAAGTGCAGGCGGCGAGCCCGGAATCTATTGCCAAACAAGACGCCGAGCTCCGCCGCCGCCTGCTGGCAGAGGATGAGAAGAACCCCGCCCTTGATGTGGGCCCCGATGGCCGCCCTCTCTTCACTTCCGCTCCTTCTCTCTCTTTGCTCACTAAGAATGATATCAACCATTTCTTTAGATTCAGGTAGTACATTGTTGTTTAGTAAACTGAAAATCGTTTATTGTTACGAGCTAGGTTTGAGAAATTGCGGCACTAAATGATTCGGATTTGTTTTATAGCAGTCTTGAACTATGTCTTCACGTTTTCATCCTAGTCTCATACTCAGACGATACTTAGATTTGGTGCTTCATTTGAATGGACCTTAAAGTACGGATAGATGTCAAAAGTGAATCAGCGTTTTGTATAACTGGCAATAAATAATGTAGCTTTTGTTTTGATGGAATTTTTTTTAGATTATGCTGTTGTGGTTGATTACTGAAACTCTATTCGAGGTGATATGCTGCTAAATGATTGTTGGTCGATTATCTTATTGACTTGCAAAGTGGAGCCAAGAAATTTGCTTTACAATCAGTTCAATATGCCTTTTGTTGTATACAATTTGTGCGTGTGGGGGTGTGGAGTAACAAACTTTGATTGGTGGGATGCAATTGTATTTCATATGTTTTGTAGTATGGAGGAGTTAAATGAGGTTTTGCCGGAGGGGCTTCCATTGGGAATGATGAAGGAATTTGAGGAATCATGCAGGAGTGCCTTGTTGGTGCGGCAGTCTTTTATTGATCTTCGTGATAATTTCAGGCAGGCTGCTGATCCTTCATTGGTGGCTAAGTCTAGAGGTCACTTTACCCCCTTTATTTGTTTATTGTCATTTATTGATTTAGGCTGGAGATATTTTTGTATCATTTTATAGGAGTTTGTTGTCGCACAAAGCAGTTCTTTACACTTTTGGAAAGGATCCAGATAAACTATAGATAAATTTTTCACAAAGAGTGACACACAATCAAAACATTAAGAGGCTGTTTTTATTTGAAAGTGGATGTATTCTGATATTACTCCATTGGTACAAGACAGTTGTTGATAATGAGTTAATATATCATGATCCAGATAAACTATAGATAAATATTTCACTTCTCAACCTCTGTAGGAGTGTCAACCCTGCTGACAAAGAAAGCATGCATAGACCTCGTTAAGAACTGCAAATCCTTTATTTGTTTCAAGCAGATCCATGCCCAAGTCTTCACCCATGGTCTCCACAGCAACATTGATGTCTTGCACAAACTCATGGTGTTTGCCTCCGATGCGGACTTAAGACACGCTGACAGGATATTTGCTCAAATTGAGCACCCGACTTTGTTTATCTATAATGTGATGATTAAGGCACATGTAAAATTTGGTAGTTGCAGAAAATCCCTTTCCTTATTTGATGAATTACGACTGAGGGGATTGGTGCCTGATAATTATACGTATCCTTTTGTTTTTAAAGCTGCGGGAAGGTTGAGGATGATTCTTGAGGGGGAAAAGATTCATGGGTTTGCATTGAAAAGTGGGATTTTTCATGATTGCTATGTTTGTAATTCGGTTCTGGATTTGTACGGGGAGTTGGGATGTCCTCAGAACTTGGCCAAAGTGTTTGATGAAATACCCACAAGAGACTTAATCTCGTGGAATGTCTTGATTTCGGGGTTTGTAAAGAGCAGCAGGTTTGAAGATGCTGTAAATGTTTACAGGAGGATCAGACTAGAGGCAAGTGTGCAACCTGATGAGGCCACGGTTGTGAGCACTTTATCTGCCTGTACAGCGCTAAAGAATTTGGATCTTGGCCGTGAAATTCATGAGTATGTGGGTACGAAATTGGGGTTCACTATGATTATTAGAAATGCATTGTTGGATATGTATGCTAAGTGTGGATGCTTAGAGATAGCCCAGGAAATATTTGATGCTATGCCAGAAAAGAATGTTATTTGTTGGACTAGTATGGTTTCAGCTCATGCGAATTTTGGTCGTTTGGATGAAGCTAGGGCATTGTTTGAGAGGAGCCCTGTCAAAGATCTTGTTCTATGGACGGCCATGATTAATGGGTATGTACAGTTTAACAAGGTTGATGAAGCCATGACCTTGTTTAGGTGCATGCAAATGGATGGAGTTAAACCTGACAAATATACTCTGGTTACTTTGCTCACTGGCTGTGCTCAATTAGGAGTGCTGGAACAGGGCGAATGGATTCATGGTTACTTGAAAGAAAGTGGAATAATTATTGATGCGGTGGTTGGTACTGCTCTTATAGAGATGTATGCCAAATGTGGTTGCATAGAGAAGTCGTTGCAGATCTTTTATCAATTGAACCAGAAAGATACAGCATCCTGGACGTCCGTGATATGTGCGCTCGCCATGAATGGAAATACTGGCAAGGCCTTACAATTATTCTCAGAAATGATACAGGTTGGGATTAGACCTGATGATATCACATTTGTTGGTGTTTTAAGTGCCTGCAGTCATGGAGGGCTAGTAGAGGAAGGCCGTATGCATTTTAATTCCATGACTAAGGTTTATGGAATTGAGCCGAAATTGGAACACTTTGGGTGCCTGATAGACCTTCTAGGTCGTGCTGGACTCTTAGAAGAAGCTGAGGAATTAATACGAAAGGTACCTAATCAAGATAACAAGTTTATGGTCCCACTTTACGGTGCTGTGCTTAGTGCATGTAGGAACTATGGGAATGTTGAAATGGGTGAACGTATTGCCAAGCAACTTCTTAAGATGGAGTCCAATGATTCCAGCTGCCATACACTTCTGTCCAATATATATGCAGCTGCTAATAGGTGGGAAGATGTAAAGGAAGTTAGAAGGAGAATGATTGCCCTGGCGCCCAAGAGCTTGCCTGGGTGCAGTGCACTTGAAATTGGTAGTCTTTAGTCTTTACTAAATCAAACCTCATTTGCAGATTGCAAATCAGAACTTGGAAGTGATCAGGTATTTATAAATATGAGGCAGACCGATCATAACAGTGTGTTATTATTCTGTATTTTGCTAAACATTCAGAATATTATTAGTTCATCATTTTTTCCTGATTGCTTCTTGTCTGTCTCAGCCAACTGTAATATGATGCGACCAAGATCAACTTTGTGCAAGCTGCATCAGAGAAGAACTTCAGGAATCAAAGGTGAAGATGAAAAGGTAAGTTCTGATTAAAACTTAGGAACCTAGTTTTTCTGTGTAAACTCAACAGATCGATTGAATAAATCTTTGAATTTGTATGGCGTTAAGCAATTGCCAGAGATTTGGTCACCTCTGTACCTGTACGCCAATCTTAGATATACAGCTCAATTTTTGTTTTTTCTTTATATATATATATATAAATTCGGTATATAAGTTGGAAACATTCGAGTGAAATGTATCCCTTTAAATTCTGAAGTTGCTATTACTAAGAGTGACACACAATCAAAACATTAAGAGGCTGTTTTTATTTGAAAGTGGACGTATTCTGATACTACTCCATTGGTACAAGACAGTTGTTGATAATGAGTTAATATATCATGATTCTGCCTTTTATCTGTATGGTTTATTATCTTTTATTGCTGGGCAGGCATAAGTTTGTCTAGCCTTGGATAATATAGTGATATATATCCAACAAAAAGTCATTTCTGGCATAAAAGTAGGTTCTTGACAATTTTGAGCTTTGCTCCATAAGCAGTTATTTCATCCATGAATTTACTCTTATCTAGTGTTTTCTCTTTCCTACAAGTAGAAAACTACTGAACCCTGCATGGATGCTCTATCTTTATCTGAGAACGACGAGTAATTACTGATGATATTAAATATCAGGTCTTAAAGTAAGAAAGCAAATTGTACTAGATGGCCCCTTGAGTTGTGGGTAGAGTATTGTACTTGCAATGCTTGTTAACTGGGCCCGCAAGGAAGGTTGGCTTGTGCTTTATGTCCCTCGAGGTCGAGATTGGACACACGGTGGAGTATTCTATAAAAATCCTGAGACTAGTCTGTGGGATACCCCTGTGCAGGCAGTAAACATCCTACGAGTAAGAAAATATGCTACTTAATTACACTTTATTTTCCATCTTGTCAAATGTTAGTGAAGAAGAAAGTATTTCACCGTGCTTCATTGTTTAATCATACCTGCTTACATCACGTTATATCTGGTTGCTTTTACAACAAAGTTGTCTGTTGAGTGCTGCGAGACTTATAATTTGATCTGTTACTTTGGCCAGCAGTGTATGTAAAATGATTGCATTGTGATGATTCAAGCAGATCTGGTTATTCTAATCTGTTTCTTAATCACATAACTGGCGTACACCTTCCAACATTAGTGAATCTATGTAATGATTGTGTTCACACGCATTCCTCAATTATTGTTAGTAAATTCTGACTTCTTGGTTGTTCCTTTCAGGATTTCTTAAAGTACAATAAGGCTTGCTTGGAAGGTATAACACGCAAAATATTCGATCCTATTCCATTGGGAGAGGGTGCTGGTGTTGGCTGGCAAAAAGGTAGGGATAAAATGCAAATTTCTGAAGGAACAACCCTTTGTCAGCTAGTTGAGGCTGGACTTCAAGACACACATGCTGCTGTTGGAGTGGTAGTTAGGTTGAGGAAGGAATTATCTAAAGTGACTAGTGTTCCAGTTCTTATTGCAATCGATCAAGTGAGAATTTTTTTTTGCTTTTTATATTTTCTTTTCCAAGAGGGACTGTATGCCTTTTGAAATTTATTTGCATCTTCTAACCAGCTACTGTTGTATCTGAACAGTATAACAATTGGTTCACATTTACTGATTTTGAGGAGGCAGTGACAGATCGTTCTTTTCGACCCATTCATGCTAGAGAAGTCACTACTGTAAGTCATGATCTATTAAACATATAACTTGAAAAGTCTCAATCCTTCATTAAGTGTGGTCATTTTGTCTGGATATTAAAATGTTAGCTTTTTATATATATTTCAATTTAGTGGATCAGGAAGAATTAACTTTGTGTCCCTTCTCAAGTAGAGATGTATTGTATGGTGTAGGGGCATTGAGGAATGAACTTGAAGTTTCTTAGAAATACCAAATCCTGCTTGTTTCCTATTCTTATGCTGGAATGGCTGAAAACCTTACTGATTTATAATTTGGATTGGGATGAAATATTTGTTCTTTACATTCCTAAAGAGTGATTTGCTCCAATGCATGCACACCTTTCACTTTCTCTACTTGCTATACGGACAACTTATTTAATTGTAACTTTGCGTGATTTCTGATGTCTAATGTTCTTTTGTAGGTCAATGCATTTAGGTCAATGATGCATGACGATATGATGGTGGGTGCTTTTTCTCATTCAACTGCTGTTGGGAAATTGCGTCAAGAATTGCCAGATGTTCCTCCTGATGCCAGAACCTTTCTCCCTCGGTACAGTCTGGATGAGGCCGCTACCGTCTGCCACTACTATCTCAGGTCTGCTTTTCTTAACTTGCAAATAAGCACAACTGGACAGCATAGTTATGAATGACATTTGATTATTGTTGACCCCTGATTGCCATTTTGTCACTTAAAATATTTTGTTAATCAACACTCTGTTTGACAGGCAAAGACTAGTGAAACATGATGCGTTTTCGGAGGAAAACTGGAAAAAGATCTTCTACTTGTCTAACGGAAATGGAACAGAGATGAGATATTTAGTTCCTTTCATGCGGTGAGGCTACAGTGCTAATTTTTCGTGCTCGAGGGGAAATCGAAATCTGTATATCCAGCATTTAGAAGAAGGTTGGGAGCGTATGTCTTTTACATGAGAGGAGCAAAAGTTAGGGAAATGTTTGGTTTTTGTTTGAGCTCGGAATCAACTTTTGAGGTTAATTAATGTGTTTGGACATAAATAGAGTTTTTTCGTTTTGTTGGATTATTAACAAACTATAAGAGTATAGGTAGGAAACATCGATCTCTAGCTGTTTGGTCCAACTCCAACTGGATTATTTATATCATCATGCATTGCATGCGCCACTTCCATTTTCTTTTATTTTACTTACTATGTCATCAATTTTTTATGCTTGTAATGAATAAGCCTGTTGTTCAGGTTGGTGCAAATAAGGAATGAGCAAGTGCCAAGAGAACTATGGTTTTTTTTTTTTTTTTAATTTCATAAAACTCTCTCTCTCTCTCTCTCTCTCACACACACGCACACACACACAGGGATTCGACGTCCATGTTTCAAAAGGATGATGTCACATGAACATCATCATGACCTCATCACATAGATAATATATGAAATCACAGCAAAAAATTAACAATAAAATAAAAAAGAAAACAAAAAGCAGCAGAGGCGGCTAGCTGGATATTGCCATAAATTCTACCCGCAACTAAATTTTGTGCTGCTCCAAATACTATTCCGTCAAACTAAATTTAAAAACGTTACATCAAAATTTTCATGGTCACCAATCTTTCGTCCTATATTATATGAAAATTGAATGTACATCATAAATCCTCGATACCTGGAATTATATGATTAATTAACTTATTTTCAACCATTTTGTGTCTTCACACGCGCTCGATCGGGGACATGCATGAATCTATGTGTTCGACTGTTCGCATATATTGTGTAGGATTGTAAATGAACAAAGTCGCCGCTCACGAGTTATTCGGAATTCGATTCGAAAAAGTGTTTGAAGTTCGTTTGTTTTCTAAACAAGCCGAGCTCGAGCCTCGAATCAAGCTCAATACAATTATCGAGTCGAGCTCAAACAGAATAATATTTGGCTCGGTCAGCTCGCGAACATATTCGAGCTCGAGCTTAATCGAATATGTTCATGAATATTATAAATATTTCAAACAGATAAATAAAATAAGCTATTTTTTTCAAGCTCGAGCTCGAATATGTAAACTAAACGAGCTTTTTTTTCCGAGCATTCGAGCTTAGGCTCGTTTAGTAAATTTTCGAGCATTTCATGAATCGAATTCGAACATAACAAATATTTCATAAAAAGAAAAATAATTTTAGTTTTGGAGAATATACTTTTGATAGTGGAATTAAAGTCAGTAGGAGATATTGATGACAAAGTAATTAAAGTGTGCTCTGATGTTCTATCATCAAAGATGAGATTGAAATATTAATTTCGAAGATGATATTTTGCAGTGTAACTAAAAATTATTCTGTAAATATTTAAATATTATTAATTGTAGAAAAAATAAAATATGTTTTCGTCTTGAAGAGGTAAGATGGATCGAAAGAAAACCAATTAAGCAGACTGTTGAGGCATTCGATTTCTTATCTTTAATTTGTACCCTATCTTTCCAGGAATGAATTAAAATCTAGCTACATCATTTGAAATATATGGCCAAGAATATTGAGAACACATGGTGTGAATTAATGGCTCTCGACGCCTTCAATTGCTGAAAACTAATCTTCGACTGTTATTTCTCTCTCACCTCAAATTTAATTTGTAGAGCTATCAATATTATGATTAATAAGTACGATGATAATTTCTTAGTTTGTAAATGGAGAATAAATGCTAAAAAGACACAATGAACCCCATAAGATAAATGTTGTCTGATAGCAAAATTCTTGGTTCCAAAGAGTTGTGCCGTTGTTGAGACTGATAAAGAAGTGATTGCTCCGGTGCTTATGCCTATAATGGCAGCACGGAGTTGAGGAGAAGACGATCTGGCGATCGAAGGGGAAATTCCGGATGGTGATAATGTAGCAGATAAAAAATGTGCCAGTAAGAGAGAGAATGAGCTTGATTTGTGAGGAAGAGGAATTGAACGCCGTAGCTGATGAGGCCGATGAGTGAGCTGATGAGGAGGACTAGCCAGAGGGGATTCGCTTAAGCTGGGATGACCGTTGATGCATTGCGGCAACTACGGCTAGCCATTATATTTTGTATGTTTTAATTCATCAGGACTTAATTACCTGAATATATAGTCTCACTTTCTTTTTTATCTTTTTCCTTTTTTTTTTTAGTGGAGAAAAATCTATAGTGTCAGTTAAATGCATGCGGATTTATTAGGAATAAACTTGGGTGGGGGAAGACTAGCTCTAATTAAGTAGGTTGGTTGGTATTCTTTATTTTTGTAAGGGTGAAATTAAACAACTCAGTGAACCAATTAATTTTAAATTGTGACGATTGTCGGCCGATATTTATTCAAATGCTTTAATTTGCTATATATAGACACAACACACACACATACAAATATTTATGCATCTGATATCGTGTTATGTATGGGTTAAAATTTATAAAACATGTCAATATTCGGATCAACGTACATATATCTGTTGTGGTTCTTCTCTCTCAACTTCCTTCAGCAATATATTAGTGTTTTAGTATTTCTTTTGTTCGATCTGCTTCTACTCCCTTTTACTCTATCAATTGGTCCGACCTGCCGGATGACTCGCATGGAGGCGCAAATGGAAGCGGTAGAGAAAGGGAATGAAGTAGTCTGGGTGAGCAGTGGCGTTCGCATATGGAAAAATAGATTGAATTGATGCCCTAGAAAACAAAATGAACAGCAAAGGCATCAAGATGACTACTTTAGCATCGATGATGACTGCCTTGATGAAAGAAAAGGGGGTGGTGACGGAGAGCACCCCGGAGATGGGTTCGTTATCCCATTTGGCTGAGAATACAACAACGAACGAACCACCTTCAAAGGAGCCATTTGCTACAATCCAGCAACCACAGGTGCAGGTTGCTCCTGAAGTGGTGGCAGCAGCAAACCATTTATCGTTTCCTAATTTTAATAGGGAGAACCCTGAGGCATGGATTTCACGAGCTGAGCAATACTTCCAACTCAACTCGACCCTTGAGGTTCACAAGGTGGAGGTAGCTTCGGTAGCAATGGAGGGAGCGGCCTTGCATTGGTTCCAGTAGACACAAAGTAGATTTCCAAACCTTCCATGGAGTCAGTTGAAGCACGAGTTACTCCGTCAATACGGGAAAGACCCGATGGCAAATACCTTTGAGGCTCTGATGTACACCAAGCAAACTGGTACAGTTAATGATTATGTTGACCTATTTATATCACGTTTGGTTCATGTCCCAGGACTCTCAGATTCTTACTGCCTTGGCATGTTTTTACATGGGCTGCGAGATGAGATTCGATTACGAATCCGTGCTAAAGATGCTAAAGACTTATTTGATATAATCCATTTAGCTAGAGAGATTGAAAGGGAATTAGGAGCTGTCCGAGGATACCAAAATGCTATAATTTCTACCAGTAATAAGCTCTCGGCTGTTGGAGGTAGCTCGACGATGACCCGAATGACTTGGCCTGCCTCTGGGGGCCAAACATCAAGCCTGGGAATCTCTCAAACTCCCCCAAATCAGTTTGCGACATTTGCAAACTGCTACAGTACAGCAGCAAGGCCAATCGGTAGTAGCAGTTCAGTGAATCAACTAAAAGCTAGACACCGACAATTATCACACACAGAGTTTTTAGATAAACGAGCAAAGGGCCTCTGTTTTCGATGCGATGAGCCCTATTCTCCATTACATAAGTGTGTTGATAAGACACTCCAAGGGCTTGTTGTGCTTGAACCAGATTATGAGTTGCCAGAAGAGCACAACTATGGGGATACTTAAGAACAAAATGAGATATTGAAGGAGGAGGAGCCTCAACTACAGACAATGGAGTTTTCATCCATGACTGGCAGAGGTTCCAAGTTTCTGCCTTGAGGACAAGGCTGTTTGGAAGGGTGGAGGAGTTGTTAGCAACAATGTTTATTCACACCGAGCAGGGCAAGAAAGACAGACCATTAAAGCAGTTTATTATTATTATTATTATTATTATTATTATTATTATTATTATTATTATTATTATTATTGTTAATTAATATTTTAGTATTTAATATTATGTTAGTAGGCTGTTCCAGCTTGGGCTCCAAGTTTAGGTTATATAAATAAGTCATCCTTTGTAAAGGTGGGTGTCTAGGACCATTAAGAACCTTTAGGATTTGGCGTCTGTGATGCTTGGGCAGGAGAACGAGTTCTCTTGTGTTCTTTGTGGTTCTTCTCTCTCAATTTCCTTTAGCATATATTAGTATTTTAGTATTTCTTTTGTTCAATCTGCTTCTACTCCCTTTTACTCTATCAAATGGGCATTTTGTTAGACATCTGGTCATATAGACCTTGTCTCTTGATTACGCACCCCACTCATCCACTACGATCAGCACGTTATTGGAGTCCACCAAATGGGCGAAGAAAATCATCTGAGCTTTCTTCTCTCACAAAGCGAGAGACTTCGACCACTTCACAGCCGCCCTCGAACAAATACGCAAACAAAGTAGCACCCACGAGATAGGGGAAGAGAGAGAGAGAGAAACACCATTATTTAACCATCACCATCATCATCAAGAGAGAGAAAGAAAGGTCCTCGCCATCACTCTCTCTATTTAGAGTCTCAAACCTACTATTAGATCTCGTCGATTGGCACAGTGACTCATCACTACCCGACATGAACTCCTCCGCTGCTAGCTTGTAAGGTTTTAATTAGCTTTTAATTTCATATAGTTTTTCTTTGCTTTTAATTTCATATAGATTTTATTAGCTTTTAATTTCAATTTATTTTCTTATAGACTGATAAGGTTAGCTTGTAAGGCTAAATTGTTTCTAAGTCTTTCAGCCGTACTTTTAAAAAAAATAAGAAAAAATCAAGATTATGCACTTTAGGCATTACAGTCCTATATAAGTGGATTGCATATTTATATAAATATTTGAAGATAGAGTTTTCAAGTAAACTCCTTAATCGAAACATAGATTCATTTGTATGTCAGCTGGAGCCCTGGCTAACCATATGAGTTTGATTATATTGAAATGTCTTGTCTTGAGTACTCAATATCTATCATTTTTCCACTAAAAATACTATCAGTTGCTTGAACAATAAGTACTAGGAAACCTGAGTTGGTTTCGATAAAAGTAACCATCAACAGATCACGATTTATGATAAGAATATTTGAGAAAATTTTTACATATTAGGAATGTATGAGAGGATATTACTGGGTTTTCTCTTGAGTAAATGTTGCATTGCTACTGAGAGCACTGATAGGTTGGATAAGCACAAAAGGGCATCCTTCTATTTCACATGTTGGACTTGCAGTTCACATTTCTTGAGATGTGTCAAGATATTCATATCAAGAAACTCACATTGCCTCGAGTCTGGTTTTTCACATTGCATCGAGCCTCGTTTTTTCTTTTAGGCATCAATCTTTGATTTTATGGAATATTTGCTCGTACCGGCTACTTTTGCTTTCTATCTTAACTTTCAAATATCGTGAGTGTGTTTTCTTTTACAATATATATGTTTTCTTTTCACAGGGAGTTATAGTATGCTCCCATAATTTAATTCCTAGGAATTTTAAAAGTAACACCTATATTTGTTTCCAGAGAAGGAGGAAAGGAATCAAACAAATTATCGATCTTGTCCTCTACATATTTTGGCTACTTTTAATAGGAAATTCAATCTTTTCATACACAATCAAGCAAGTCTTGTATTTTGAATTGTAATTTACAGATACTCATGAGTTAAATTTGTTAGAGAATTTTGACGTGTATGCAATTTTATTTGAATCATACATAGGTTATATTTGTTTGTATTACTTGTGATACCTTACAAAAAGAGAACTTATCTTTTGTGAATATGGTGGCTATTTTCTTCAACATGGCTGCTACAATGCTATCATTCGGTGCTAGATTGTCTTGTGCATGAAATTCATTCTTTGTGTTATTAATTGATTTTCTCATTCTTTGGCCTAATTAGTTTGCTGAATTGTGTAGTACCTAGTTTTCAGATCTCCTCAATATATATAAACTCCTTAAATTTGAAATGCAAAATTTCTTGAAACACAGAATGTCAGCTTATTATATTGGACTGAGCTTGGCTGTGTTTCTTAAAAACATTAAGCTAAAAGATGGCCATGTTTCCCAAAAACATTAGGGTATAATACGAGTTTGAAAAAAACTTTGGATTTTCCCATGCATTTCTTTTACTTACCTTTGGTTGCATCCGCTCACTAGGTGAAATGGTTAATGTTGGTGATCTATTGTCACACAGGTTGATCTATGCCATGGTGGGTGTGGCAATTAGTTGGCAACAGATCATCATAGTGGAAGGTGTGGTAGGATGGAGTTTGTAGGAACTCAGAATACAACTATCACTACATCAATCCTTAATTATGCCATATTGAAGATTTGGCCATCTTTATGATTTTGTTTTTTTTTTTTAATTTCCCGTGGTTGTAATTCGATTGCCTCATTCACCCTCTTCGCAAGATCGTAAGGTAAAGTATGCATTATCGTGGTGCTCAATGTAGTGTCCCAAATTAGATAATCACATAACACCGACATGGTTGTTGGTCTCATTTTCGTGCAGCTGTAGATGTTTTATTCTCACAAGTCTTCACCGATGTGAATGGTAAGGTTTATATAAAGATGGTAATTTTATATTATACCAGTGACCAATTAACCATTCCATTCTGTTAATTATTACATTGGATGTTGATCAGTTGATTTGTTTTCTACTACATTTCCTTTTGGGTTTGTAGTTGTGTTATTATCTCTTGGCAATATTTTGTTTCGGTTCGGTGTGGGCTTAGGGAATGCAATTATGTTGGGGCTCATTCATTTCTTCAGAATCAATTCATGCTGCTTAATAATAGGCATGCCATACTCTTGGTTGAATATTTGACATTACCGAATTAAGTTTAGCAGACCTTTCCCGTTACATTTATCAAAGTAATGCCAGCAATAAAAATCATACTATTCAAATGCCAAAATATGCTTAAATAGTGTAAGATTAGATAGTTTCTGCCAAACATATGATTCTACATTGTTAGGTTAGTTTTTTAACTGTACTTCAGTTCGGTCCTTGGTTACTTTCAAAGAGTTTTAAAACCGTGCCTTATTTGTTGGTTGCACATTAAAAAGGTGACCTTTTTCCTTAGTCTCTTTGCTGTGTTACAAACTGGGTGGAGTAAGGACCCGCCATCCATCTTTGAGGATTTGGACGTGAGTTTAGAACCTTGAAGCTCACCTAGGATGAACAATTTCAATGCAATTCTATGCACCATGTGAGGATTTTCATTTTGACTATTTGTAAAGAGACAAGTTGCATCGTAGATGTTAGCACATAGATTACATACCATAGCCATTGATTTTGCAAATCTTTTCAGTTCAGTGACGGAAGTCCTACTTAACAGGCCTAAGTAACAATACAATAAACCCACCAACATAATATTTGGCCCTCATTTATTTCAATTGGGTATATTTTGCGTCATTTATAGACCGAATTTCACCCTCATTGGTTAACCCCGAAACATTGTCCTTTCACCCGATAGTTTCCTACACTTGAACTGCGCATGGCCAATTCAAAATTCACAGGATTATTCAGAAAAGTCATCGGCGAGCTTGCCCACACTTGAGTTCAATGGTTGCTTTTCTCTCACGCTTCTTTCGTTTGAACCCACCTGTCTTCCATATCGTGAACTGATGTCCGATAAGTCCCCGCGCTACTTTCTTCATCCTCCTTCATGCTCCCCACTCACTGACGATGTGATATGTTGGGGTTTGTTAGTGCCATCTACACTTAGGTGTTTGGGATTGTCATTATCTGTGTAAGATGTTATGGCAATTTCAAAAGAACACAAAAGATTTTGGTTATTCATGTTCGAATAACATGTTCTGGACATTTTTGTGAACATTCCACTGCCAATCTGATTAAAGGTCAAGACATGTACTTTATCATGTTCAGAGACATGATCATGTACATGGTTGTCCAGAAAGTTTACAAGAGACATGCCACGCTAGATCCAAGGAGTTGAAGCTGCAGATACAAGATGGACATTTCAGAATAGAAGCTGCCTTGTTTGTGAAGAAGATCAAGAAGGAAAGAAGGAGTTCTATTCAAGAAAGGCATCTAAACTAGGAAAGTCCGACTTATTTAAGGAAATTATTTCCTTGTTAAATCCTAGTCTAATTAGGACTTATGATTATTACCTTGTTAAGGCTATATCTGTTGTTTATAAACAGCATGGGTATCAGACTAGTTTAGGTGACACGAATTTTACGAATACACTAAAGGACTGAGAGCTAAAAGACTTCACATTCGAAGCATATAGTATTCAGGTAGACTAGGTTTAAACGGTTAGATCATTGTGTTTCTAGTTTGTGTTTGAAACTCACTTTCATACACACTTAGAGGAGTCTCGGAAGAGATTTTCTGTGGGAACTAGAGAGATTCTAGGTTGTGAGGGGACCTCATAATTCAGTTTAGTGAAAGAGGTTAAAACGGGTAGAAAAGGGGTCGAGTGATGGGAGTCTTCGTGTAATAACCTTTGTAACCATTCAACGGAGTAGTAAACTATTTTTCACGGACTTGATAAGTCCCCCCTGATGTAGATCAATTGATGGAATAGGGTTACCAACCTCGTGTTCTTTATTTGTTCAAGTTTTTACATTCTGACCTTACATGTTCACAACAATGTTCAAGTAAATGATGATGAACATGATTGCGCAGTTTATGTAACTTCAATTGGTACCAGAGCAGGTCGCCCTTGGTGTTAGTGTGAAAAGAATCCTAAAAGCTACATATCTGCGTGAAGGTTTTGGTTGCATTCCAGCTATGAGTGCACTCAAAGAAGGAGGATCCACGGTCAGACCACCACTGCTAAAAGGCAACAACTATCCCTACTGGAAAGCAAGGATGAGGGCCTTTCTGAGATCACTTGATGAACTCGCATGGAAGAGTGTCACTGAAAGATAGAAAAAGCCAACTGTTGCCAAAAAAGGAAGGCATGTGGAAATTGAAGAAGGAGAATGGACTGTGCCACAGAAGAACTGGTACAATGTCAACTCTAAAACTCTCAATGCAATATTCTCTGCAGTAGATCTTGAAACATTCAACTTAATCTCAACTTGTGAGACTGCTAAAGCTGCATGAGATATTCTGGAAACCACCTTTGGAGGGACTAGTTTTGTAAGGCTGTCAAGACTTCAAAATCTGACTTCAAAGTTTGAAAGTCTTAGAATGGAAAAATCTGAATCCATCGGTGAGTTTAATGCCAGATTAAGGAGCATATCAAATGAAAGTTTTGCTCTAGGAGAACCTATCAGCAATGAAAAACTTGTAAGGAAGGTTCTCAGATCTCTTCCAAAGAAGTTTTCCTACAAAGTTGCTGCCATAGAGGAAGCCAAGGACATCAAGAGTATGCGACTTGATGAACTGATGGGATCATTGAGAACATTCGAGATGAATCTAGAAGATGATGACAGCAGCTCAAGGAAGAAAGGTATTGCTCTGAAAGCAGAAGTTTCTGAGGATGTTCCCGAACATGTGCAGAAACAAAAAAACTGTACTTGATTCAGAAACAATGAATAATATGGTTCTTATCACCAAGAATTTCAGTCGAATGCTTAAGAGAGTAAACAGACAGTCTTCCAGAAGATCAAACAACAGGAGACACCAACCTGGAACTGCTCAGCAAGAGAGAAACTCCAACAGTGAGCAGAAAGAGTTGCAACCATCAAACACAAAGAGATGAATTCAGTGCAGAGAGTGTGATGGTTTTAGACATATTCAAGTTGAATGTGCCAACACTCTGAAGAAGAATGAAAAGAACTACAATGCCTCTCTGAGTGATAATGATTCTGAAAGTAGCAGTGAATCAGAAAAAGAGAACTATGCCTTTACAACAAAAGTCTCACAGTTCCAAGATCCTTTCAAACTTGCAGAAGAAGATGAAGACTCAGACAATGATGATGTCAGTAATAAGGAGTTTATTCAGACATACAAGGAGATGTATGAAAAATGGCTTGAAGTTACCGAGATCAACAAAACTCTTCAATTTTACAACAAAGATCTTCTCAAAGAAAAGGAGAATTTGATCAAGTCTGATGGAGAACAGAAGGCCATTATCCAACAGTAGAAGAAGGAGAATGAAGAACTGACTACAGAGCTAAAGTCCATCAAAAGGAATGTCAACATGCTGAACAATGGAGCTAAGAATCTTGATAAGATTCTTACCAATCCAGGACATTCTGGGAAAAGTCATCCAAGTCTTGGATACAATGGTGGAGAATCTAAGACAATGTTTGTCAAAGCCAGTACAAGTCAGACAGCGCATGTTCAAAATAATGTTCAGGCCATCCAGAAGAACATTAACAAAAAGATGATTACCAATAATGGCTATAAGAAAAGAATGATCTGCCACTATTGTGAAGAAAAAGGCCACATTCGACCACACTGTGAGAAGTATCTCTTTAATCTGAAAAGAATGAGGAGAAGATTTGTGGCTCAGCATTCCAGCAACACTCAAAAGAAAACAACTACTCAACAGAAGAGAAAGCCTGCACAGAAAAAGCAATGGGTCGTCAAGCAGACCAGTCTAATTGCTCATACTTCGTTGAGAGTTGAAGATAAAGGAAGCTGGTACTTTGACAGTGGCTGTTCAAGACACATGACAGGAGATTGCTCTGTGATGCAGAATCTGAAAGCTTGCTCATCAGATTTTGTTACCTTTGGAGATGGAAAGAAAGGTAAAGTTATGGGAAAAGGAAAGCTGACTGTTGAAGGAATGCCCAAACTCAAGAAAACTATGCTAGTTGATGGACTCAAAGCTAATCTGATTAGTATCAGTCAACTATGTGATATTGACATAACTGTAGACTTCACCAAGGAAAGCTGCAAAGTTATGAATAAGAACAATAACTTATTCATGGAAGTGAAGAGATCAACTGACAACTGTTATCAGCTACATGTTCCTGCACAATGTTCTTTAACATGTCAAAGAACATCTATTGAAGAGTCAGATATCTGGCATCAGAAACTTGGACACATCAACTTCAGAAATCTCCAGAAGATCATCAGCAAGGAGATTATCAGAGGGCTATCTCAGATCAGAATTGATAGAGACAAAGTCTGTGGTCCATGCCAGATTGGGAAACAGTCCAGATCTCAACATAAAGAAGTTCAAGACAGAACTTCCAAGAGAATTCTAGATCTCATTCATATGGATCTAATGGTGCCTATGGCTGTGGAAAGCTATGGAGGAAAGAAGTATGTCCTCGTCTGCATTGATGATTACTCAAGGTTTACTTGGGTTGATTTTCTTAGAGACAAGAGTGAAGCTTTCACAACATTTAAGAGATTAACCTGCAAAATCACAGTTGAGAAGGATGATCAGATTATCAGAATCAGAAGTGATCATCGCAAGGAATTTGAGAACCAGAACTTTGATACATTCTGCAGTGAGAATGGTATCAGTCATGAGTACTCTGCTCCTAAAACTCCTCAGCAGAATGGAGTTGTGGAAAGGAAAAACAAAACTCTCCAGGAGATGGTCAGGACCATGATTGCTGCTAAAGGAGTTGCTGCAATGTACTGGGCAGAAGCTATCAATACAGCATGCCACATCAGCAATAGAGTTCATCTTAGACCAGGTACTTTCACTACTTCATATGAGATTTGGAATAAAAAGAAGCCAACAATGAAGTACTTTCATGTGTTTGGAACCACATGTTATATTCTTAATGATAGAGAGTATCTCAGCAAGATGAACAAAAGAGGAGTTGAAGGGATCTTTGTTGGATACTCCAGAAACAGTAAATCATACAGGATTTACAACAAAGATACAAAGGCTGTAATTGAGACAGTCAATGTCAGATTTGATGATCAGGATAATACCGTCAATACTCCTAAAGATGATGTTCACACGGATGTGTTCGAACATCCTAAAGTTCATGATGATACAGACAAAGAAGCTGAAGAACAGACTGTAAGGCATAGAAAGCCTTCGAAGCAAATTATCAAGAATTATCCTATTTCAGAAGTAATAGGAGACATTCATGAAGGAAGGATGACCAGGAGCATTCTGAGAAAAAGGATGTATGATGAAATATCTTATGTCTGTTTCAATTCCAAGATTGAACCCAAGAACATCCAAGAAGCTCTTAAAGATGACTACTGGATAGAAGCCATGCAGGAAGAACTTCTTCAATTCAAAAAGAATGATGTCTGGGATCTGTTGTAGAAACCTGAATGAGTCAATATTGTTGGAACCAAGTGGATTTTCAAGAATAAGACTGATGAAGCTAGAAATATTACAAGAAACAAAGCAAGACTGGTTGCACAAGGATATTCTCAGATAGAAGGCATTGATTTTGATGAAACCTTTGCTCCAGTCACAAGGATTGAGTCAGTCAGACTTCTTCTAGCCATGGCATGCATCATAAAGTTCAAACTATACCAGATGTATGTCAAGAGTGCTTTTCTGAATGGATTCTTGAAGAAAGATGTGTTTGTTGTACAGCCTAAAGGATTTGAAGATCCACATCATCCAAAGTTTGTGTTCAAACTAAAAAAAAGCATTGTATGGTTTAAAGCAAGCCCCTCGGGCATGGTATGAAAGACTGACTACATACCTAGTAAGCAAGGGCTACAACAGATGAGGAGAAGACAGAACATTGTTCATCAGAAAGGAAAAATCACAAGTAATTGTGGTTCAAGTATATGTGGATGATATAGTGTTTGGATCAGTGTCTGACAAGATGGTCAATGACTTCATCAGAGACATGGAAACATAATTTAAGATGAGCCTTGTTGGAGATCTAAAATACTTTTTAGGACTCCAGATAAAGCATTCAGAAGAAGGGATATTCATCTCTCAATCTAAGTATGTCAGAAACTTGGTGAAAAAGTTTGAGCTTGAAAATTCAAAACACAAACAAACCCCTATCAGCACTACAGTCAAGATTGGAAAAGATGATGTAGGGATTAAAGTCGATCAAACTCTCTACAGAAGCATGATTGGTAGTCTCCTATATCTAACTGCAAGTAGACCAGATATAACATACAGTGTGGGAGTGTGTGCCGGGTATCAGGCCTATCCTAAGGAGAGTCATATGAAGGTCATTAAGAACATTATCAAGTACATCAATGGAACTGCTGATTATGATTGGTGGTATACTTCAGATACAAATGCAAGTATTACTGCATACTGTGATGCTGATTGGGCTAGATCTCTAGATGACAGAAAAAGCACTTCAGATGCTTGTTTCTTTTTAGGAAACAATATTGTTTCTTGGTTCAGTAAGAAGCAGAACTGCATATCCCTATCTACAGCAGAAGCAAAGTACATTGCAGTAGGGAGTAGCTCTACTCAGATCATCTGGATGATACAGATGATGAAAGACTATGAAGTCAGTCATGATACCCCAATTCTATATTGTGATAATATAAGTGCTATCAACATCTCAAAGAATCCGGTGCAGCATTCAAGGACCAAACATATAGACATCAGACATCACTTCATCAGAGAGCTGGTTGAAGAAGAAGTTCTGAAGATTGAACACATGAAGACAGAAGATCAACTAGCTGATTTGTTCACCAATGGATTGGCTTCAGCTCAATTTGAGAAACTTAGAGCAGCCCTTGGGGTGTGCTTGGTTCAGTAAAACTAAGAAGAAGGGTATGAGTGTGACTATTTCACACTCAGCAGGAAAGAACCATTCCTGCATAAAGGGACTGAACATTCCCATAAATGTTCATACAGATGTACATGTTCATGATTCAAACCCTGAGTACATCTTTGTCAACGGCTAGTTCTGGCGTGCTATCGTCATCTCTGATTTTCTGGGATTTCCTTTTGATTTCTTAGTCTAACAGAAACCTGAGAAAGGAATACTCTCTTATATATATATTTAGCCATTTCGAGAGAACGTTCAATTTTCAAATTTTCTGAAATCAAACCCTTCTCTCTCGATAATCCTCTGCATATTCTGAGTTTCATCCATTGTTAGTCATTAATTCTCTTGCTGTTTCATCTCTTTATATACCTATACACTTTCAATGGCTCTGAAAAGAAAGCTCGTTCGTCCCAAGAAAGTTGTAAAACCCAAGATGAGGTATGGAAAAGTTACATATTCCAAACCTTAAGATCAATTCTATAAAGAAGACGAGTTTGATAGGCAGGTTTGTGGAGAATCAACCTACAAGAAGCCCGTTCAGAGGGCACTTCACGATAAATCTTCGAGCAAAGATACAGAGGAATTAATTGAAACATTCCTTGGAGACGAAGAAGAAGAAGATACAGAAGAACAAGAAATTGCTTCTTCTGCAAAAAAAAAAAAACAAAGACCTAAAGTCTTTCAATTGATGATCTGTTGAAGGAAGCTGTGAAGTCATACGATGTCAACAGAAAGAAGGCAAGAACAAAGGGAACTGCGGTCAAGAAATCCAAGAAGACTACAGCCCCTTCATCAAAGAAGATCATCACATCACCTGCTGACCAAGCCTTTCAGAAAGAGAAGGGATCTGCTGATGTTGATCATGTTAAGCCTTCAGTTGTGCCTGAACATGTTGAGGCACATGTTGCAGAGAAAAGCCCTGCTGAGACATCTACTCCAGCTGATGTTGTTCTGAAATCGTCTGTGCAACCTTCTACTACAGAAGGTGATGATGAAGATAGGGAAGATGACATTCCCTTAAGCTTGAAGATGAAGGCTCCTGCTGCTCTTGCCAAAGGAAAGAAGAAAGTTATTCACAGACCGTTAGTCGCTGATCCAGCAGAGAAGGAAGTCATTCAGAGTTCATCATCTGAATCTGCTGAGAAGACTCCTGTTCCACAACAGGAAATGTTGTTGACTTCTGCTCAATATAATCCTTTTGTGAGATCTCCAGTCAAGAAGAAAACACCGAGGAAGAAGGCATCTACTGCTATGGTGCAGCTAGTTCCAAGAACCCTTGTGACCAAAAGTCGAGCGTCTGACACTCCACCATCTGCTGTTGCATCTACAAAGAAGAGGAAGGCCATTGCATCAACCGGTCCTTCCAAAAAGGTCAAGAAAGCTACCCAGCCAACCCATGTACCTGAAGATGTTCACTCGCATTCAAGTGAACATGAGTCTGAAGTTCACAAACAAATTATCCGTGTTCCAGGTACATTTAGCCAATCCATCTTTCGTTCTCTTAAGCACGCTGAATTATAGGAGAAAGTGAAGCAGATGTCCATGATCTCTGAGAAGAAGGTGGATAAGGATACATTGTTGGCTACTGGGGTGTTTACATTGCTGGAGCAAGCTGGTTTGTTGGGAACAGTATAGAAGGTTCAGGAGTTTGTTCCCAAAGTTGTTACAAAATTCTACTGTAATTTGACAAAAGAGATTGATGATCCAGAGTCTGAAGACTTCCAGAAAGTCTATGTGTGAGGAGAGATGGTACAATTTTCCCTTGATCTCATTAATGAGTTCTTGGGATGTTCATCTGATGGGGAGTATAAAGAGATAGATGATTGGGGGATGGTTGCTGAGGAACTGACCCAGGGCATCTACAGTAAATGGCCATCTCATCCACAGACTATTCCAACCTCCAAGCTGACTCACAAGTATAGCACCCTGTTCAGAATCCTGATCCACAATTGGCTACCAACTAAGCATAGGGCAGCAGTGACTCAAGCCCAGGGAAGGTTTCTGTTTCACCTTGGAACTGGGAAGGTGTTCAACTATGGTGAGTTTGTCTTCAGCAAGATCATCAGTAGTGCAGAGTCTACAGTGGTCAAATGTCCACTATGCTATCCATCATTGATCTACAACATCATCAAGCAACAGAAGAAGAATGTGTCTTCAAAGAAAGACAAAATTATTCCTCTTCACAAGCCTCTAGTGATCAAGGTTGCTCCTGAAATAGGAGATCCTCATCTTCGCCTCCAGTTCAAGCAATTCATGTCATCTAAGAAATGAGTGGATGATACTGTTGAAGAATCATCTCCAAAGGGTTCTGTGCTAAGATTTTTTGAGAAGAGTCTGGAGTTCCATGCTCGTTTGATTTCTGAGCATATTTTTGAGAAGATAAAGATCTAAGCAATGATTGCTGATCTTTCATCAGGAGAAGAGTTTTCCTCCCCAGCAGCAGATGTTCCTGAGAATGTTCATAACTTACACAAGCTTGCAAGTACTGCCGAAGCTGCTGCTCAGAAGAAGTCTACTCCAGCACAAAAGCTAGATGAAGCACAGACTGCAGAATAAGCTAAGGAAGCAGAAGCTGTCCAAGAGGAGTCTGAAGAGGAGGATCATGAAGTTGAGACTGCTGAAGCTGAGGAGGATGCTGATGATGGAGAAGAAACGGAGTATGATGATGCTAAAGTAGGATATGAAGGAGGATCAGAAGAAGATGATGATGCACAAGACTTTGACAAATCTGAGTAGTTTCTGAAAATTACTCATTTACCTTTCTCAGTGGCAAATAGGAGGAGTAATGCAATATAAGTTTTTTTTAAGTTTTTTTTTTATTTCTGTACAATAGTTCTACTTATCTTGCATCATGTTTTGCAAGATATTTTTTTTGCTATGATAGCTTGTTTTTAGCTATTTTGTTATGAAACATATTTTTGTTCCCTTTATGATTCATATCTGCTAAAAAATGGAAACTGCTATCAAAAGATAAGAATATAAAAAGAAAAAAATGAATATAGCAGAGCAGGTACAAGCTGATAAGAAAGTGAAAAACAGCTGAATCATATAATGTTCTTCCAAACAGTCAAGTATGTTTTTAAGTACATGATCCTACAGTTCAAGGGATTGTGTTCTTTTAAAACATGGAGCTGATTTACAACCAGATAAAGATAAAGGGGGATATTGTTAGTACCATCTGCACTTAGGTGTTCGGGATTGTCATTATCTGTTTAAGATGTTATGGCAATTTCAAAAGAACACAAAAGGTTTTGGTTATTCATGTTCGAATAACATGTTCTGGACATTTTTGTGAACATTCCACTGCCAATCTGATTAAAGATCAAGACATGTACTTCATCATGTTCAGAGACATGATCATGTACATGGTTGTCCAGAAAGTTTACAAGAGACGTGCCATGCTAGATCCAAGGAGTTCAAGCTGCAGATACAAGATGGACGTTTCAGAATAGAAGCTGCCTTGTTCGTGATGAAGATCAAGAAGGAAAGAAGGAGTTTTATTCAAGAAAGACATCGAAACTAGGAAAGTCCGACTTATTTAAGGAAATTGTTTCCTTGTTAAATTCTAGTCTAATTAGGACTTCTGATTATCTTGTTAATGATATATCTATTGTTTATAAATAGCCTGAGAATCAGACTAGTTTAGGTGACATGAATTTTGCGAATACACTAAAGGGCTGAGAGCTAAAAGACTTCACATTCGAAGCATATAATATTCGGGTAGACTAGGTTTGATCGGTTAGATCATTGTGTTTCTAGTCTGTGTTTGAAACTCACTTTCATACATACTTAGAGAAGTCTCAGGAGAGATTTCCTGTGGGAACTAGAAGGATTCTAGGTTTGAAAGGAGCTCACAATTTAGTTTAGTGAAAAAGGTTGAAACAGGTAGAAAAGGGGTCGAGTGACATGAGTCTTCGTATAATAACCTTTGTAACCATTCAACGGAGTAGTGAACTGTTTCTTACGGACTTGATAAGTCCCCCTGACGTAGATTAGTTGATCGAACAGGGTTACCAACCTCGTATTCTTTATTTGTTCAAGTTTTTACATTCTGACCTTACATGTTCACAACAATATTCAAGTACATGATGATGAACATGACCGCACAGTTTATGTAACTTCAGGATTTTTTCGAATTAAACCACCGCATAATCTATTGGTTGTTCATTAATCCATGTTCATGCATATCACAAATTTATGTATTGTGTATATATTAATCTCGCCTAATCCAATTTTCATGCAAAGCATATTCGAATCTAATAAAGCGGAAGAATAGATTTAGTAATAATTACAAATTGATAGATGGGTTGAGGACAAGATTTTAGATCAAATCTTGTTGTTGAATAAAGTTGTAATCGACGCCCCCTTGCTTGCTATTCTACTTCAAGATCTTTTGTTGTATTCCCGGACTAATACGGGTGTGGATTCTATGGAGAACAAGAAGACAAAAAAGAGAGCTGAAAAATTACTTGTGTAATTTTCATCTCCTCCATATAATTAAATAGGGAGGTGGCCGAAAATTACAGCCCTAACCCTACTGGGTTTGGGCCTCTGTCTCATGTTCTATCTCCAGTCCACTTTCAGTCTAATTGGGCTACAACAGGGATCTAGAAGAATATTAAATTGGCCTACTAATTTATTTAATTTCCAATATCCAATAAACTTAGGATATTATTAAATAAATTAAATATTACTTTTATTCCACTAAAGAAGTAATATTGACTTACCAGTTTAATACATATTTGTGAATATGCTTTCTCCTTTAGTTCAGCCATTTCCCGTGTTTAAGATCTAATGTTCATTAATTAATTATGTAAGCCTCTGACAGCTATAATTAATTAATATCTAAAACGTTGAGTAGTACCACACAAGCTTTATTCATGTACTGAATAAATTCTACCTGTAGGGTTTCACATGAATTTGTGTTTTCTCAAGAGAACATCATCAACCTGGCGCACCAGGACACGGTGCTTATATATATTACACGACACATCATATATGCAAATGCCACTACCCAAAATATCGAGTTTATTGATTCTATAAAAGAATCTCACCCATGGATAAATCAAAGTAATAAACAAAGCATATATATGTTCGCCAATAAATATAAGTTAAGAACCCGAACTCTGTGGATCTTTGTTCTCTAACTTATAGCATCAGGGTAGAGAATAGTATCCTATCATGATCCTCCTCAATACACTAACACGTGTAATAGAATAATCAATTAGTCAAGATAAACCAACTATCAGATTATTCTACGGTGTACCGATGGTGTATTCAGGACCATCTAAGCCGTGAGCCTTTTAATACAGTATAAGAATCTGATGACATGATCTTACCGTGTGTTTACCCACACCATATCATCTACAATGTAAATATATTGAATATGCATAAACAATTATATAATAATGTAAATGCAAACAGTGACTGCAATAAAATCAATCTATATCATCAGAAAAGTATGCAAAGACATGTCTTCCAGTATACAAAACTAACATGATATCTATGATTGGTTCATACAACACCTTGAGATAACTCCAGTGTGGTTCACCGACATGCTTGTAAATCATCAAGTTAGGTTGCGTCTGCAGCATCCAGGGTTAAAAGGAACAAGGGTATGTTCCTTTATCCCTCTACAAAGTCAGGGTCCTTGGTACCTCTGATTAGAAGCCTCGTATATATAGAAGGATTCCATTAAAAAATGGTTCTGTGGCTTGATTCAATATGACTTGGATTTATAAATAACATTATGTTAAAATTAACCATTGCACAAGAGCATATCAACCGACTTTGTAACAACTGCACACGTAAGATCATATGCATTTAATTGAAATTTATGTTGTGATGGAATTATTAAGTACTCTCAATTTGCGAAAAGGAAAATTTTGATTACATGATTGATGAACTTACCCTAGTTTTGTTTTAATTAGAGTGGTTGTCAATATTTTTTATTAATTTGTTAGTGAAGATTCAATCAATTTAATGAACAAATTTGTAATGGGCCTGGCCCATGACCATTAGATTTGAGCCCTTCCCTGACTTTAGTACCGTGGCCCAGTAACGTAGTAGAGGCTCAATAGTGGGTGCGTGATTTTATAATAAAGGCTAGGATTTTGTTAACTGCAGCCACCATTCAGTTCCCCATACAGTGTAGACAATAGAATGTCATTGTGAAACGAACGGACGCATCGGTACGTGAAGAGCTGCACTCGAAATTTTTATCGGTGGACCTATCAAAACCCTTGCCCTCTATCAATATATCGTCAAGGCACATCATGCACAGAAGACCTAAAACTACACAACAAAATTACCACTAGGGCACTGGTGGTGGGAATAGTTCGTCTTATCACCCGTTCTTCCAGAACTCTATTAATTTTCTCAGACAATTTTATATGATTATTTATGATTATATTAATTTTTAAACTACTTGTGATCCTGTGGTATGTAATATAAAAGAAGTATTTCTATTATGATTTCATGGCTTTGTTCTAAATTATATGAATTGTGCAAGGTTGTGTGCAGGGTGATTGTTTTATTGGGTATGTGCAGGGTGATTATTTGATTGGATATTGTGTTATCATGCTTTTCGATCCTACATTATATAGATATATTCAAGCAGGATCAGAGAGGTCAAATTGGCAGTAAAAAGAGTCAGCCGAAACCTGACACAATGCAGAAATTCTCTCGAGGAAATTTGTGAAGAATGGATTGTGGTGTGGTGGCACCGCTGATGTGCGATCATCAGAAAGGGATAGGGATCGAGTCCCGGTCGGTCCATTTAAATTGTCTGTAACGTTTCTGTTTTTGGTTTGTACTTTCTCGTGGTATATTTTTAATTCCCAATATAATTTGATCGAGTTTCATTTTTTTAATCCGTACTGGCCACATTTCAGAACTATGTACGCACATTCAAGAGTTTATATCTTCTAAGTTTTCATTTTAGTACTAGTATTTCTCCCGTACGTTGCACGAGTTTGAATATTTTTAAATTAATAATTTAAATTGTGAATGTGGCCACAATGTAATTCAATTATAAAATATTGTGGGTCTCAACTGCACTCAAATTAATTATGTGTGATTACACAATATGATTGGTTAGATACATTCTTCAAATTTCTTAAATTACATTGAACATTTAAAAACATATAATTATATGTGCATGTAGTTTTACCAAATATCACAAGATCAATTAAACAAAGAATAAATAAAATTGGAATACTAGTAAACCTGATTATTGGTATAATTTTAGCGATATTCAAAGTACACCAATAAACAATTTTAGCGATATTCAAAGTACACCTTCAACTTAAGTCTAGCTTCGTAGCCCAATTGCACCGATTGACCACACGGAACAGCTTCCGCTGGACGCCCTACCCGCTCAGGTCAATCAAACTTCCAACCTGGTTCTCACCACCTAGCTGAAATATATGAAAGCTCATGACAAATATATACTTTCAAATTGTTAACTAGTGTTGTCAGACCATGTTAAGTTGTGAATTTTAATTCTATTAATTACTATACTTTACAAATGTAATTAATATTGTGGAGAACTAATTAGTATGACATGGTGCATTCAGACATGGACTCGACTACTTTATCTGAAAACTTTTAAGTGGTATAAATCATATGAATTTCTTAAGTATACTTGGTTCATTTTTTATAATTCCGCAAGGTATCCCTCTTCAAGCAGATATTTCAATGGTCTTGCGTATGTTCTAAACAATATTCGATTAAATACAGGACACTAACACGTGGTCAATACAACCGATCCACAATATTAACGTAAAATGGTCATACAATAATACTAAACTCGGTTAAACACACATCGCGTTCCATTCTGCGATTTCATTCAGAGGTTGACATTTGATTAAATATGATTGATGGCAACATCTTAATGAAATTGCTCCACAAATGGAATGGGAAAAATTACAAATTACCAGGGAAATGATCGACACTAAAAAACAATCTATTAGGCCACACGAGTATGTACTAAACCACATTTTTTTTGGTCCGTCGCATGCTAGATTAATTAATCCGAGATTAACTAGTTAATCCACACAAAATTCATCGCATGCAAATGGCTTAACCACCATATATTTTAAATAAGTGGTGTCACTTAATTTAATAAATAAACATCACAAAAAGTCAAAAAATACATGGCAATTTGTGATCGGCACGCCACCTGCACGAATTCGGATCAAAATAGTGGGTGCATTAAAGTTAGGAGGAAGGCAATTAACAATTAACGGAGGAATGACTCGGTCCGTTAACCGATCTAGTTCGACTTCCTGGTTCGGTCATCTTTCACTTTTCCACCGGCTGACAAATTGCTTTCCACATGTCATGATCGCAGCGCGAAGACTCAATAGGTTTCGGTCTAGCATCGAATTTGCCAATTTATTGTGTAGTTAGTAATAAATGTCAAAGTAAACTTACATAATGATTGAGGTGTGGGAACAGGTATGTCAATAGGGTATTTGAGACATTTACACTACTAATTATCCAAATAACTCCTTATGCTTATATCTTATTTTTATGTCATAATCACTATTTATTTTTGTCTATATTTATTTAACTCCTCATGCTTTTACTTTTGTCTTAAAAAACAAGATATAAGAATAACTTCTTATGATTTTACTTTTGTCTTATATAAGAATAATTCCTTATTTTGTCTATATTGTTTGTTTCCGGCTCAACTACACACGCAAAAACTACAAACCAGACCCGCAAGAGGACGGGGTCGATTGTAGGGCGGTGAGTCAACCTGAGTCGTGTCTCTCGAGGAAAGCTTAACAGGGCGATTTGTCCCTCTCGTGTTACACACATGAAAATAAATACGAGACTAAACATTCTAAACAGGGGTTGAGGAGATTAAACTAAAATCTACTAAACCAAAGTGAGAGAAAGACAAGAAAGTAAACAAGCAAACAACTAAAATGAACTAAACTAATATATACGGACATTAGGGCATAGATTCTCTCCTTAGTTTCTCTCCTAGCATGATTCAAGTTGATTTTGTTAACCTTAAACATACAATAGACTCCTTCAAGAGGCTTAACTTCATTTACTGTCACCATCAATCCATTAAACCCCCATCGGCTAGATTATACAAACAATATTAACAATTAGGCTTATGAACCCAGTCCACCTAACGTTGATAGAACCCTAATCGGGTAATAGAATCTCCTCTCGGTCTCATCTATTACCTAGCAATGTTGAATATTGATCAAGTACCCAATATAAACAATTTCAATTCAATCAACAATCTCAAGCATGGATCGAATCCAAATTGATTATCTACCCCTAATGTATGGAATTAGCCCCCATCGTGCGAGACAACAAACAAGAATCACATAAGTTATTTATTGCAAATACCAAAGCTAAATAAAATACAAGCTTACATAAATCTTATTTATCTCAACAAGGTTTGGGACAAATCCCCACAAGAAACTGAAATCGAAAAGAAACGCAAAAAAGTTGGAGATCTTCGAGCAAGCCTAGCTAACCAGTCCCGGCTTGAGCTTTGGATCTCTTCCTCTCATTCTTTCTCTCTGCTTCAGCTTCTCCAAAACTCCAAGCTGATCAGTTTGAAGGTGTCACATCCCTAAACCTGATCATCCCTTTCTCTCTCTGGTCCTCAACTGGTTGCCAACTTCATCTTCTCTCAACTGATCAGTTTGAGGGTGTCGCATCCCCCAAACTGATCATCTCTCTCTCTCTCTCTCTCTCTCTCTCTCTCTATCTATGTTGTGAAGATGATGGAGTGAATGGAACGGACCCTCCCAAACTGTTCTGGGGGTCTCACTCCCTCAAACTAGTTGGGAGGTCCTCCCCTCCGGGAACCTTTTTTTTTTCTTTTCTCTGCTCCATTTATAGGGAGATATTCTCTCCATCTTTCTCCGTGTTAATTGATTGTGGATGGTTGGTGGTTGAGAGTTGATGGAGAGTTAAGAACCATCATACAAAGAAAACCTGCCAATATACAAAAGTGATCCGTCGAGAAATGCTGAAAATGCCCTCGAATAAGACAAAAACTCCGCCCAACAATTGGATAGTAATGTCGGTTTGGGACAACAAAACTGGAGGTCACAACACTGACTGAAGGGGAAACCAGGAAGTCCCGCACCGGTAGAGCACCCCGCGCCGGTGGGGTATGGACTACCCAGTGCCGGCAGGGCACTCCGCACTCGCGGGGTGCCTCGCACCGTGAGTACCCCCAGCGGTCGCTAGGGTGGTCCGCGCCGGCGGGTTCCTCCGGTTGCGGCTCCGATTTTATCTTCGGTTCGTGCATAACACGGGCTCAACTGATCAGTTCATTGCCCAGTTGGGGAGCTTCAGTTCAAACTCCAGCTGGACGGTTAAGTTGAGCTTCCAGTCCGGGCCATCAGTTGGTGGGCTTAGCTTGGCTTTCAGCTGGTTTCTTCAGTTCAGCTGATTCTCCAGCTGGCTCTCTTCAGTTGGTTCTCCAATTGGCTCTCTTCAGTTGGAGCCTTCAGTTCAGATCTTCAGCTGATGAAATCAGTTGGCACTTCAGTTGGCTCCAATTGGCCATCAGTTTGGCATCTTGGCCATTAGTTGGAACCAGTTGGCCATTAATTTGGGGGCTTCAGTTTGGGTATGTCCTCAGTTGTGGTCTTCAGTTTGCCCTCTTCGGCTGGGCTTCCGATTTTTCACCTTTTATGCCATAAAATACCTGCTTTTGGAGCAAAAGCTCAAAGTCTACGCAACACAGGCATAACACACCAATGGATCAAATATAAAACTATAAACACTAGAACAACACGAAAATAAGAAAACACACGCACAAAAAATATAGAATTACTATAAAAAAAACATCACAAATAAACACTAAACATATATCTTATGATTTCACTTTTTATATGTTCGTGTACTTACTTAATGTTTAATTACATTTGTTGGATCAAAAGTTATTTTGTCCAAATATCTTCTTATTTTTATATCTTATTTTTATTTATTCTTATATCTTCTATTTTTAAGCATTAAGCTTTTTAAACATTAAGGCAATTAACCTTTAGATATTTAGACGGTTAAATATGTTTTTATATATTTTGTAGATATAGAATTCTGAAACAATGACAATTAGAAAATATTTTCTTCTCTGATCTTTGTGTTTTATTTATGTTTTCTTGTTTATTTCATCCTTTATATACTTATGTGTATCAGCCAGAACTAAAGGACACCATTTAATAAAACAGAATAGTACGTACCAGACCTCAACCTTTCTCCAATAAATAATTATAGCATAAATGTATATTGTTAAAATATAACGAAAAATGAGATTACTGAACCAAAAACTAAATATAACATGAATATTTATTGGCAAAACATAAGAAAATATAATATTACTCAACAAAAAAAAGAAGAATTAACTAGAGGAAAATAAAGGAAAAAAAATGAAAATATTTCAAAATAATTCTAAAAAGAATTAAAAAGGAAAAATGAAGAGTAAAAATAAAGGAAAAATTAAAATAATTGTTGAGAGTGGGATTTGAACCCACGCCCTTTCGGACCAGAACCTTAATCTGGCGCCTTAGACCAACTCGGCCATCTCAACGTTTGATTTTATTTAAGAAAAATAAATTATTTATTAAAATTTTCTTGCATAAATTGACATACGAAAATTTGGTTGAAATAGAAATTCTAGCGTAGATTGAACCATGAAGCATCTTTCAAGTTTATAATTCACGTTTCACATTATATATTGAATTTTACCCCAGGAAATTATGATAGATAGTGAGTGAAATTATGAGAAGTTTGGACCTCAAAAAAGTTGCTGCAACTTTTCTTTGTTTGAAGCAATCAAAGGAATACGATAAAAATACAAATGAAATGTTAGTATCTAGACTACTTGCTTCTGCTGCTCAAACCTCTCAAGCCAGTTAATCTTGTTGAATAACTAGGAATTCAGCCATTTGCATTGTACACCGCAAATCAATCATATTGTAACATACTAACATTCATTCTTTTCTTGCTCACAAATCTGCCTATTTGCTATGTAAATGGACACAAGAAGATTAATGTTTTCGAGCACCGGAGGAAAGGGAAACATGAAACAGGAGAAGCTGAATCTGGAATTCCCTGCTATCTTTTTAGTTGTTCTGATGACTGGCCTGGTCTTTTCTCTCTTTGAATGGCTCGAGGGACGAACGTAAGACCTCGTGCGTGTCGATGGCCAAAACTGATTGATGAAGGAGAATCTGAAGTGCTTAGTCTTGAGACTGCAGAAACAAGGCTGTCAATGTTTTCTTGCTCCACCTGCATTGCAGTTGAGTCATCCTCCGTTTCATGCAGTGTTTGCTTACGCTGGGTTTTCTGCCTCTGTTTTTTTGAGGGCCTCGTCTTCTTGAAGAACTCAAATGAAGACGGAAACTTATGCTTGTCAACCAGATGCTGCTGTCGGCTCTTATAGCTCTTCAGCTTCACATCACAGCCTTCAACAAGGCATTCATACTACAGCACATAATTGTATATGGATTAATAATAAGAACACTACCAGTGAAAGACATTAACAAGCAATTGTGAAAGATACGTTCCAGAATCCATAACATTACAACTTTGATGGTTTTAAGTTGCTTGTAGGAATTTGATGGTTAGCAGCACTTGCATGCAGACACGACAAAGAATGGAATGCAAGAATTTACCATGGCAAATCCACGAGCAGCTTTTGCTTGAAAGAAAGAATCATGAGCCTCAGAAACATGTATACTGAGTAAATGTGATGTTGGATATACTCGTGAGCAGACTGAACAAGATGCCATGTGCCTTGCATTATAGTGATCCTCAAAGTCCTCCAAAGATTTCAGGCACCCTCCACACCCAACAATAGGGCAAAAGACTTTACTGATCAAAGACAGTTTTTGAAGGTAGAATAGATTAGATAATTTTGAGATTAAAATAAAGAATACCAAACACACACACACACACACACAAAAACAAAGCATGAGGTAAAATGGTAATCGGAATGCCAACAACAAACAACAGATCCACTAAGGAATTGGTGCCTACGTAATGATCAAATTTCTGCACAAATTGTTTCTATTCAAACTTTAGGTCGATGTTATATACCAATATCAGCATCAATAACAAACCAAAAATGCCTAGGAAATAGAGGTACTGTTTTCAATATAAAAAACAAGATTATCCACTTAACAATGCGAAGAGGCTTGACACAACATTCAACTTAGATCGTTGCATGCTGCTTCTCCATTGAAGACAAAATGAAGCAAGCCCCTATCCATACAATATCCTTGCTTACATTATATTATTAATTAGTCCATTGATTCTACAAAACCCTAAGAAGTAGATCAACAGGTACATTATTGGTACCTGATTTCCCAATCTTCCATGTTTTGTATCTGCTGTTTTTCTTCTTCTGTTAAATCCAATGCAACCTAGAAGCGAATACATTGTCTTTAAACAGCAAGATAGTAAATGAAACATAGAAATGACAGGAAGTTGGCACCATGGTAAAGTATAAACCACAAAGCTACAGGTCAATTTACTCATAAGCTTCTTTTTCTAAATTACTTTTGCGACTTTTTCTTGGTGTAGTGTAACTAACTGGTTTCTCCAGAAGCACAGCTATTGCTTTTAGCTCTCCATAGTGCGAAGTATCAAAGACAAGGGCTATTGAGCTTCAAGTTTATTGATTCAACTTGTGTAAGAGCTACCACGATCTTCACAAATTAATCTTGACAAAGCATACATGTGGATTTGGTGGCTAGGTTATAGATTAGTTTGCAACTACATTATACCCTCACCATATCCCAATCAAATTTAAAAAAGAAAAATACTTCTCCCATTACCAGTTAGGTAGATCAATTAGATGAAAGCTTTTATCCACCACTTGATATACAGATAAATTTCAAAATAAAATCATTATGTTCTCCTATTCGAACCATAGCAGCGGCAGAGAGCTGCCTCAAATATTTCCCCGCAATCAAATAAACTGCTTCGACATGCTAGTAAAAGTAAAAAATTCAAGCGTAACCAACTACTCTCAGCCAAATCACACCAGTCAACTCCATATTGATGAATAAACTCTTCAATTACAGAATATATAGCTGCAAATCCTATCGAATTATATTCCGCATAAACGAGCGGTTTACCTGTTTAGCGAGGAGCTCTCTTTCTATGTTGCCAGCCTCGAAGAAGGGGGCGTCTGGCCCAAAACGACGTCGTAGCGGCTTCAGTGAAGGAAAATTCAAACCATTTCCACTCTCTTCCACATCCATAGCCATTTCTCCACCTCTCTGGAATTTCAAATTCAGAGATGAAGAGCAGATTCACTATACTGATTTTTGTGTGAATTTCTATTTGTAATATAGTGTGATCATTGGGCCGAAAGCCCCGTTTATGACCTTCATTGTTTGATGGGCTTTATGCATATAACATAAATCAGTCTTGTATAGTTATATTCGTGAATTATCTTTATAGCACTTATATTTAATTAAACTATAAATATTATTTGTAGGCTAAATATATACTTATGTCTTGAACTTTAGTCTTAAATGAATTGTATAAAATAAAGCAGAAAAAAGTGACCAATCCTAGAAATCCCGGATATCACAACATGATAATTCAAGGGACTGAAGCTCATTAAAACCCATTTGGAAAACCCAAAAAAGGAAACACCAAATGAGAAAAAGAGTACCACTCCACAAAAAATGAAAATAACCAGGACCACAAAAATCATGTTCAATAATACTAACAATACAAGGAATTGGGTAAAACCAAACACCCAAAGGAACATAAAGAGAAGCAAGTTGATCAGCCACCGAATTACCTTCCCTATAAATGTGAGAATCACAAAAATGAATAGAATTTAGAAAACTAAGAACACATCTCCATCGAGGACGAACCACCCAAGGCACCTGCAAGCTGCGAGATGAAAAGAGAGACACCACATAAATATAATATGCTTCCAACCGAATGAAGTCCAAAGACATACTCTGAGCCCATTCCAAAGCAAAAATAGCAACCAAGACTTTAGCGAGAAAAACAAATCCCATGCCTTCATTAGAATGAAAACATCAAAACACCGAGCCATCCGAACGACGGAAAACTTCGCCCGTAGACATCGTCCCGGACGCCTCCTGCGAAGCTCCATCAGTATTAATTTTAATCCAATCCTTGGGAGTGGCACCAAACAACTGTAACAACCGACCTAGGAGGAGTAGGCCGGGGACGAACATTTAATGTCTTTAGAGTAACCAAATAAGACACCGAATTATGTATGTAACCTTGTTTACCATGCATCAAAGAACCCTCCTGCAGAGCAACACGAATAGAACTTTAGTATATTTTACAAAAATATAACGAACTTAAAAAAATGACAAAATACCAAATATTTCCACATTTTTATAAAACATGCATGAGTCCAACTTTAAAATGATGTGGAAAATCATATTCCATGTATTTTCCACATAATTTTACATGTTAAACTCTAACCTGCTTTGTTAGCAATCCAACACTGAAAATTGGACCATATGACATTTTTGAATTTGTTTGGACCCTATTTTTCTCAAAGTGGTTAAAAATTGAATTTATTAAAAGAGTTTATTCACCTCCTTAAACTCTTTACTTAATCTTTTTGGGACCAACATTATATATCTCCCTTATTTATAAAATAACATTTCTTTTATTACCCTCATTACCATTTTTAGTAGTAATATATGCGCACTACGAGTGGTGTATATCGTTGCATATGCGACTAAGAAATTACAGTGCGAGGGTTTTAACTCCTTTTTTTAATAGGCTGTTGTGAGCCCACTGATTCGTGAAGTATTGGGGAAGGAGGAGTTAATGGGGAAGGCCGGAGATGATGACTGCAAGACTACATTTTTAGGGCATGAGGAAGAAGAGTCGAAATTGGGAATTTCAAAGGGGGGTGATTCGGGTCGGATCGCGGGTAGTGACACCAGGCCGGGTTGATCCACAGTTGGGCCAGATTTATTCTCCTGCTGGACCACACCATGCTAATGGGTTTGTTAGTTATTAATTCAATTAAGGACATGGTCCAATTATGTTAGGGTTTTTTATATTTCAATTAAGTGGTCCCCTATGTGTGGTTTATATAAATATGCTGTAAGTTACCTCAGGAGATTATGAAAAGATTATCCAAATTTTCCTGCCTCTTCTCTCTCTCACACTCTTTTCTCTCTCTCGGTTCTTCTACATTTCTCATTCTATTACAATTCTCCTCCCTTACAAGCTATTATATTGTACAAACAAAAATTACAATTTATATTTGATTCACAATTGGCAAGAACAAGAACAAAAACGGTCGCGGCATTTCTGAGTCCATAACACTTGGTATACAGAGCCACAGGTCCTCGGCCATGGCGGAAGGCACCCGTTTGAAGGAACTGCAAGATGGACAAAACAAACTCAGTCAGATCTGGCAAATAGAGACAATGAAAAGGGACGCTGCTGAACAGAAAATGCAGGAAAAGATGGAAACTATCCAGGAAGACATGGCTGCCCGGATGGAGATGATACAGATAGGCATGAATGAAAAACTTGATCTACTGGCTAAATCTCTCACTTCACTCCAAACCCAACTGTCTCATAGCTCTCCTAAGAAAGGGATAGGAGATAATGAGTCAATTTTAGGGGCTCCACCTCAGCTCCATATGGGTGAAGGTTCACAATCTAAACCCCCGTTTTTTAACAGAAGCAGAGCTATAACAGAACCATATTCTTCTTCAAATCAAGTCTATTCACCTATACCAAGAGTAGATTTCCCAAGGTTTGATGGCTCAAACCCTAGGGGATGGGTCCTGCGCTGTATTGGTTATTTTAAAATGGTTCCTAATCTCACAGATGAACAGAAGGTGACTTTAGCAGCCATGAACTTTGAGGGCAGGGCTGCCCTGTGGTTTCAGAACTTCAACTCCAAATATGGGGAAGTTTCTTGGGACCAGTTTGTGGAAGTGGTGGCCACTCGTTTTGGAGACATCAAGGGCTCTCAAGTTGTGGTTGAGTTTAATAAACTCAAGCACACAGGTGATTACTTAGATTATGTGGATAAGTTTGAGGAATTGAAGGAATGTATGATGCTGTGTAGTCAAGGGGCCTATTCTGAAGATTATTTCATTGCCAACTTCCTGAGTGGGTTAAGTGAGGAGATGAGAGCTGCTATAACTATGTTTAACCCTACTACCTTGCAGCAGGCCATAGATCTGGGGCAAAACCAACTCATTACCTTGGAGGCACTCACTAAGAAATTGAAGGGGGGTACCAGACCTAACAATAGCTGGGCTACCTCTGGTGCAAGGTCTCAGAACCCTAACAACCTGCCTAACCCCACCAAGGATCTACCAAGCTCAAAGAAACCAGTGAAATTGCTTACAGCTGCTCAGATGGCTGACAGGAGGGCCCAAGGCCTCTGTTACAACTGTGATGAGAAGTACACCGCAGGGCATAGATGCTCTCACCGGGTACATTACATGATCATGACAGAGGATGAGGAGATTGCCTATCTACAGCCTCTCATTAACTTAGAGGAGGAACCAGGCTCAGGCAATCAAGTGGAGGAAGCTCAAATGTCACTGCATACTCTCAGGGGTAATGATTCCATTACCACCTTGAGATTCACAGGACATTGCAAGGGTCAGAACCTACAAATACTGGTAGATACAGGCAGTACTCTGAGCTTCCTAAAGAAATCTACTGCACAGGCACTAGGATGCAATATTACTACTACTAATCCCTTACTAATCAAGATGGCCAATGGCCAGAGACTGATAAGCACAGCAGTGGCAGATGGTTTTCAGTGGCAAATGCAAGATGTCAAGCTGAACTACCCTCTCAGGTTACTTCAACATGAGGGTTGTGATGTGATACTAGGGGGTGACTGGCTGAGGGCTTGCTCCCCTGTAGAACTGGATTATGAATTAATGACAGTCACTGTCAAATAGCTAGGGAGGAAGTTGAAACTGCATGCAAATAGGTCCCATGTTGACTGCCAATTTATGACACATCATTCATTGTTTAAGCTACTGCATTCAGATGCCAAGAGGGATATTGAAGAAATCTACTTATTAACTAAACAGCATGTTAACCCTAAGGAGGCTAAGGGGCTGGAAGATCTCCTCAGTGAATTTGAGGACATATTCAAGGAACCTGAAGGTCTCCCACCTGCAAGGGGGGTGGAACATCAGATCACTTTGAAGCTAGGCACCATACCAAAGCACCAATACCCATACAGATCTTCTCATCAACATAAAGATGAGATAGAAAGAATAGTGAAGGAATTGTTGGCCACAGGGGTGATACAGCACAGCAGAAGCCCATTTGCCTCCCCTGTGCTGTTGGTTAAGAAGAAAGATGGGACTTGGAGGCTCTGTGTGGACTACAGATACTTAAATAACTTCACTGTGAAGCATGACTTCCCAATCCCTCTAATTGATGAACTATTGGATGAGCTCCATGGGTCTAAGTTCTTTTCAAAAATAGACCTAAGGTCTGGCTATTTCCAGATCCTCATGGAGCCTGAACACAGACATCTCACAGCCTTCAGGACACATGAAGGGCATTATGAGTTTTTGGTGATGCCCTTTGGGCTATGTAATGCCCCAGCAACCTTTCAATCCTTGATGAATCAAGTATTCAGGGACTGCTTGAGGAAACATACTCTAGTATTCTTCGATGATATTCTGGTCTATAGCAAGAGTTGGCAGGAGCATAGGGAGCACCTAAGGGAGGTTTTCTCTCTATTGAGACAGCACACTCTATTTGCTAAAAGAACTAAGTGTTCTTTTGGACAGACAAGTATTGAATATTTAGGACACATAATCAGTGGAGATGGGGTCTCCACTGATCCACAAAAGATTGAATGCATGGTTAATTGGCCCCAACCCATAAACATCAAACAGTTGAGGGGTTTCCTGGGGTTAACCGGCTACTACAGGAAGTTTATTAGAGGGTATGGAGCCATTAGTAAGCCTCTGACAACACTTCTCAAGAAGAATGGGTTAAATTGGAATGAGGCTGCAGAGCAAGCCTTCCAGAATTTAAAAGAAGCCATGGTGCAAGCACCTGTTCTAGCCTTACCAGACTTCACCAAGCCCTTTGTTCTAGAGACAGATGCTAGTGGAGTGGGCATTGGGGCTGTATTGATGCAAATGGGAAGACCCATAGCATTCCTCAGCAAGACTCTATGCCTTAAGAATCAGGCCCTCTCCATCTATGAGAGGGAATTCCTAGTTGTACTAATGGCCATACAAAGGTGGAAACATTATTTGCAAGGCCACAGGTTTATCATCAGGACTGATCAGCAGGCCCTCAAATACCTCCTGGATTAGAAGACCATGAATCCCATACAGCAAAAATGGATCACTAAACTTCTGGGATTGGACTATGAGATACACTACAAAAGGGGAACAGAGAACAGGGCAGCTGATGCCCTGCCTAGAGTACTAGACCCTAAGGGTGAATGTCAAGCCTTAAGTACTGTTACTCCTCAATGAGTGCAGGAGTATTGCAGAGTTATGAAGGGGACCCCTATATCACAAATCTCCTAGGAACTCTTCAATCTGAGCTTACTGGGAGATCTCACTTTACCCTAACTCAAGGCATACTCAGATACAAAGGCAGAATGGTAGTAGGGGCCAATCCTGACCTGAAGGCAAAGATCCTGGCAGCTATGCATAGCTCCTCATATGGGGGCCACTCAGGAGTTCAGGGCACCTACATGAGGCTCAAGGCTAAATTCTTTTGGCCTGGAATGAAGTCAGATGTGATAGAACTAGTCAAGGCTTGTGATGTGTGTGCTCTCAACAAACTTAATTCTGGAGCTACACCTGGCCTATTACAACCACTGCCCATTCCTGATCAACCTTGGAGCCACCTTACAATGGATTTCATTGAAGGCCTACCTAAATCTAATGGGAAGGATATCATTCTGGTGGTTATTGACAGGTTAACTAAGTATAGCCACTTCATGGCTCTATCACACCCCTTCACAGCCCAAAGTGTGGCTAAGGTCTTCCTAGACCACATCTATAAGCTGCATGGGCTACCTGTCAGTATAATCACTGATAGGGATAAGGTGTTCACAAGCTATTTCTGGAGGGAGCTATTCAAGACCTTGGGTGTCTCACTGAACTTCTCATCAGCTTACCACCCACAGACAGATGGCCAATCTGAGAGGTTAAATCAATGCCTAGAGAACTACCTCAGGTGTATGACTTCCTACCAATCTAGACACTGGTTTAAGTGGCTTCCACTAGCGGAGCACTGGTACAATACCAATTATCACACCGCTCTAAAGGTAACTCCCTTCCAAGCTCTGTATGGGTATGCTCCCCCCTACCTCTCTACAGGCCCTTACATGGACTCTACTAATTCTGAGGTCAATGAAGTAATACAAGACCGACAGCTTATGTTACAGCAGCTTAAGGAAAACTTAAGGGTGGCACAAGAAAGGATGAGGACCTACGCAAACAAATCCAGAGAGGAGAAACAGTATGATGTAGGTGATCAAGTCTACCTTAAACTACAACCATACCGCCAAAACTTTGTTCAGCTGAGGAAGAGCTTGAAACTCTCCTCAAAATTTTTTGGCCCTTATACGATACTTGAACGTATAGGGCCAGTTGCCTACCGTCTAGATCTACCGGAAGGGTCACGCGTACACCCCGTGTTCCACGTGTCCCTCCTAAAAAAAAAGTTGCAAGTTCTACAGTACCTTTACCTGAGTTACCGGCTACATCCGATGAGGGTACTTTCTGCCTCCGCCCAGATACGGTGCTTGATTCCAGAATTCTGCCGCGGAACGGCACCTCTGTCAATCAGCTCTTGATCAGCTGGGGTGATGAACAAATGGGCCTTATTTCTTGGGAAGATACACTCTTCATCAAGCGGAAGTTTCCAAATTTCAATCCTTGGGGACAAGGATTGAATTCAGAAGGGGGTACTGTTGTGAGCCCACTGATTCGTGAAGTATTGGGGAAGGAGGAGTTAATGGGGAAGGCCGGAGATGATGACTGCAAGACTACATTTTTAGGGCATGAGGAAGAAGAGTCGAAATTGGGAATTTCAAAGGGGGTGATTCGGGTCGGATCGCGGGTAGTGACACCAGGCCGGGTTGATCCACAGTTGGGCTAGATTTATTCTCCTGCTGGACCACACCATGCTAATGGGTTTGTTAGTTATTAATTCAATTAAGGACATGGTCCAATTATGTTAGGGTTTTTATATTTCAATTAAGTGGTCCCCTATGTGTGGTTTATATAAATATGCTGTAAGTTACCTGAGGAGATTATGAAAAGATTATCCAAATTTTCCTGCCTCTTCTCTCTCTCACACTCTTTTCTCTCTCTCGGTTCTTCTACATTTCTCTTTCTATTACAATTCTCCTCCCTTACAAGCTATTATATTGTACAAACAAAAATTACAATTTATATTTGATTCACAATTGGCAAGAACAAGAACAAAAATGGCTGCGGCATTTCTGAGCCCATAACATAGGCGTGTTAGCGATTAAATCCATCAAACAAAATACTTGATAATAAGTGATTATATTATCTATCAATCACAATCCAATATACAAAACGCAACTTAATTTGTTAAGATTAATGGCCATTATTAATTTGGAGTGAATTAAGAAAATATTATTATATTCATTGTAAATGCACTTTTTTTAACACCCTCACGGGGATTAGGTAGATCCCCAACTTGTATATATCAGCCAAAAGAAAATCCACAACATTGACCGCGGAAGCCCAAAAGTGACTCCCCTTCCCAAAAATACAACAACAAAACCTATAGAGTATCAACCTCTGATAGGGAATATCCAAACTAGACCATACCAAGAAAACTAAAGAAAGAAAAAACCTAAGGAACAAAAGGAAACAGCAACACCAACAAATATAAACAAATACATAGAAAGCGCATCAATGTTGGAACCGAAAGTTAGGACAACCAAGCTGGTCCATCCTAACCAATGATGCAAATGGCCACGGAGACTTCTTTGAGTAAAAAATGTGGAGTCCGTTCACTTCATGCCCGAGCCATGCAAGAAAAATCTGCAGGGTCATTACCTTCTCTATGAATGTGCATGACTTGAACATAAAGATCTCGAAAAAACAGTCAAATCCTGGAGAAGCTATTTGAGCCACCAAGAGGAGCCCCTGAAGTAGTAACTGGAGCTTTGCCTCAAAGCTGGAAGTGGCCTGCAAGGGGAGACATGAAGAGGTGAGTAGGCTACCACTGTGATCCCAAAGTAGCGCACCATCCGCTGCAGTCTGATGTGCTTTATCAAATGATCCATCCATGTTCAACTTCACCCATGGCTCTGAATAAGGTTCCTAAGTGACTATTGGGGACCTGATGGGCCTCTTAATAGGCTCAATAATTGGCATGAAATGGACCTGTTGGATATCAAGCCTAGCCGAGATTACACCTCTTGTTTCCCGACCGTTCGGTCTCCGGTCACTGCTGCTCAATTAGTTGGCTAAATCAAACTGGATCTGTCTGCCTGTACTTTAACAACACCAGATTCAGTAGAGATATTAAGCAAAAAGTGAAACAGAAAGAGAACAAAGCAGAAAGGAAAGCAACAGAGATAAGATATGAAAATTAGAGATTTAGAAAGTGTGAAAATGTGTCTCAAGGACACAATCGGATCAGATTTTCCCACACGGCGGCGCAGCACTCCGGTGACTGTAAAGACTCAGACCACAAAGGGGTGTTGATGGACACAACCTGAAGTTCTCACACTCACAGATCGTTGCTCTCACTTTCTCTCAACTCACAGCCACTCAGGAATTCGGTGGATAGGATTCCGGCTAAAGAAACAGAGAGAAGGGGTTAGTAGAGCTCAACTCGATGCTAAGGGTCAGAGATGAGGCTTGAAGAAGAAGGGTGAACGGCGGAAGCTTAAGTAGAGAAATTAGGGTTCTGATTATAGAAAATTAGGGTTAGGGTAGTATATATGGGAACTGAGGGGGTAATGGGCTAGGGTTGAGTAGTGGGCTCAGAAAGAGTTTGGGCTAGAATAAAACAGGGGGTAATGGGCCATGATAAAATAAAAGATAAAGAACATTGGGCCCATTGGTCTTTATGTCACCAGGGAGTGCATACCAATAATTTGGAGTTTATCATCACAACCTTTTTTACTCTTACCTATCACACAGACAAGGTAAGAGAAGGAGAGAGAAATACTATGCGTATTAATCTCAGTCTCAACACTAGAGACTAACCCAATTTCAGCAACATATCTTAAGTCATTCACTGACTTTCCCTGAACAAGTTGCAGCCTAGCATTGAACCAACAGAGTAAACATAACCAATCATACTGAAAGAAACAGCATCACAAAGACAGATAGGGTATTCAGGTACACAACCCAGAATACCAGCACATGCAAGGCACAAATCAGAATTCAACCAAGATCCATGTTCAAGGATCTTTTGCAGGCACTCAGTTTGTAACTGGGAGACACTTAGTGTCCATGTCTGTTGGGTTGAATTCAGAAGGGATCTTATCAAGTAAAACATCCCCTTTTTCCATAATATCTTGAATGAAATGAAATCTCACATCAATGTGCTTAGTTCTATCATGAAACACAGGATTCTTGCACAATTGAATTGCAGACTGACTATCAGAATAAATAAGAGGTTTATCATCAATAAATTTGATCTCAGATAGCACACCATTAAGCCAAATGGCTTCTTTTACAGCCTCTGTAGCAGCAATATATTCAGATTCAGTTGAGGATAAGGCTACAATACTCTGCAATTGAGATTTCCAACTTATACATGCACCACATAAAGTAAACACATAGGAGGTAGTTGACTACTTTTGATCTCTATCATTTGCATAGTTTGAGTCAACATACCCCACACATTTAACACCATCAACTGCCTTTGAGAAGGTCAGACCACTATTAGTAGTGGATTTCAAGTATCTGAGAAGCCACTTCAGAGTTTCCCAATGAGGTAACCCAGGGTTAGCCATATATCTACTCAGACATGAAACATCATAAGCAATATCAGGTCTAGTGCTAATCATTAAATATATGACAGAACTAATGGCATTAACATAAGGGACATCTTGCATATCATTCATTTCAGATTCATTTTTAGGAGATTGGTCTTTGCTCAACATGAAATGAGATGCAAGGGGAACAGAGACAGGTTTACAATTATCCATGTTAAACTTTTTCAATATTTGGTCAACATAAGCAGATTGATGCAACACAAGTGTATGCTTTTCTCTATTTCTGTCAATGTTCATGCCAAGGATCTTTCTAGCATCACCAAGATCTTTCATATCAAAATTAGCACATAGACATCTTTGCACATGCTTCACAGTTTTCAGACAAGGGCTAATCAGGAGCATGTCATCCACATAAAGCAACAGAAACATAGGCATATCAGATTGCATGTAATACAAACAATGATCAAATTTGCTTCTAGTAAAGTTCATGCTTTGCATACATTTATCAAATTTTATATTCCATTGCCTTGGAGACTATTTCAGACCATACAGGGACTTTTTAAGCAAGCATACATGATTAGGGAAAAATTTATCAACAAAACCCTCAGGTTGATACATATAGATGTTGTTTTCAAGTTCATCATGAAGGAATGTTGTTGTAACATCCATTTGCTTAAGTTCCCAATTAAAGTGAGCCACAAGAGCAAGCATGATTCTCACAGTAGTGAATTTGACCACAGGAGCAAATATCTCATTATAGTATATGCCTTCTTTTTTAGTAAACCCCTTTGCAACTAGTCTGGCTTTGTATCTTACATGATCAATTTTTTGTTTTAATTTAAATAACCACTTACATTCAATAATAGAGCAGTTATCTGGTTTTTCAACAAGAACCCAAGTATTGTTATCATGCAAGGATTTAATTTCACTTTTCATAGCTTCAAGCCACTTGTCAGATTCAGGAGAATTCACAACTTTAGTATAGGTATTGGGCTCAAACTTATCAACATTGCTGAACACATTAAAGGCATATAGAGATAGGTTATAATCATCATACCTAGCAGGTAGTCTCACATTTCTTGTTTCCCTATCTCTAGCAAGTTGATAGTTATTCAGATTCTCAGGTTCAGGAATTGTATCATGCTCATTTTCAGAATTAGAACCAGTTTCAGAGTCAGACACAGTCATGTTATTTGTAGGTTCATCACTTGACTCATGATTAGACACTGAATCATTTATATCAAGATTATCAAAAACAGGTTCATTTTCAACATTAGGATCATCATGATTCATTATTTCAGCTCAGGGAGCACATGGGTTTGATCATCCACCTTACTAGGAACAGCAGGAGAAAACATGAAATCATACACATCCTTATTCATGTTATTTAGTTTCTCTACCTCACTTGGAGCAATATAGTGTGAGGGTTTAGATAAACAAGGAAAATCTTACTCATTAAATAACACATCTCTGCTAATGCAAGTTTTAAACCCAGACACACTCTTATCCCAGAACCTATAGCCCTTCACACCCTCAGGATATCCCAGAAAGACACACTTTCTTACCCTATGTTCAAGCTTGCTCAATTTCTGATGCACATATGCAACACAACCAAAGATTCTTAAATTAGACAAGTAGATTGGTATATTTAAGAACACAGATTTAAGTAACTTGCCATGCAAGGGAATAGAGGGAGATCTGTTAATTAAATAAGATGCAGTTATGAGAGCTTCACCCTAGAAGTGTTTATCTAGACCAGAAGCAGCAAGCAGGCTTCTTACTCTCTCAAGGAGAGTCCTATTCATTCTTTCAGCAACTCCATTTTGCTGTAGAGTGTAAGGGACAGATTTATGCCTTTTTATACCTCTATCAAAACACCAATTATCCATAGCATGATTACATAATTCAAGACCATTATCAGTTCTGAGGCATTTAATCTTCTTTTTAGTTTGATTCTGAATTTAAATAGCCCATTTAGAAAATTTTGAAAAAACTTCAGATTTATTTTTCATAAGAAACACCCAAGTTTTTCTTGAAAAATTATCAATAACAGATAAGAAGAACATGTTTCCACCATGAGTGGGCTCTTTAGCTGGGCCCCAGATATCAACATGCAGATATTCAAGAATCTCAGTACTAACATGCTTCCAAGGATAAGGTATAGAAACAGAAAAAGGCACTTTATGATGTTTTCCCATCACACAAGGTTCACAGAAAGTTATGCTTGTCACTTTATCTTTGCCAAATGCACCAGATGTATGCAGTATTTCAAGACCTTTATTACTCATGTGCCCTAGTCTAGCATGCCACAGAGCAGTTTTATCTTCTTGCACAATATTAGAAACATGCAATGGCACAGACTCAGCTTGCACTGCCTATAAATCACCTTTTCTAGGTGCATTGAAATAGAGCATAGAATCCTTTTCAAATTTAAACCTCAGATAGTTCACAAAACCACTAAGCATTTTGTCAGCAATTTTGGACACAGATAGCAAACTGAATTTCAATTGAGTCACATATCTGACATCACTTAAAGTAAGCATGCTTCCATTTTCAAATTTCAGACAGATATCACCTCTTCCTTGTATCTCACAATTTTGACCATCAGCTAGTGCAACATGACCAGAGTTCATGTAGTGCAGGTTGTGAAACATGTGTTTAAAAGGAGTGACATGAAAAGTGCATCCAGAGTCAATAAGCCATTCATTATTATGCACATTCTTTGACACAACATTAGTATAATTAATGAACTGGAAATCATAAGTATCATGCACCATATAAATGTCATCTTCCTCATACACATTATTAGCATGATGTTTAGGCTCATAATTCACAAAACCTTTATTCCTTTTAGGCTGTTTGCACCTATTTGAAAAATGGCCAGGTTTTCCACAATTCCAGCAAGTCTTTCTAGGCTTTTGATCAAAATTTTGATTTTGAAAATGATTTTGATTCTGATTTTGAAGGAGATCAGCCTGCATTTCTCTTCTATGTCTTTCAGCAGCCTCATGATTTAGAGGTTTATTAAAACTTTGGTGATGGTTTCTAGGATTATTCCTATTCACATACATAATTTCACCATGCAGAGGTTTGGATTTCACTTTAAGCTTACTTTCTTTAGCTTTTAGGCCAGTTACGATCATGTCACATGTGATTTTTGACCCACCATATTTTAGAGCAGATTTAACCTCAGCAAATAGCTCAGGAATAGACCCTAATAGAATTTGAGGAGCATACTTCTTAATAGAATCATCACCAGCAAGTTTTAAGTCTTGAAGCAATTTATTGAAATCATCCATGTTAGCATCAACATCTTTTGAAGCATCCATTTGAAAAGACATAAATTGAGTTTGTAAAGACCATGCAGACTCTTCAGATGTTGCAGTATATAGAGAAATTAGGTTATCCCACAGATCTTTTGCACATTTATGATGAGAAACTTTTCTAACAACCGTGCTACTCAAATTTAGCAAAATAGTGGCCCTAGCACTATCATTCGTGTCATGCAATTTCTCATCATCCACAGACTCATTTATTTTAGTCAAAATAGCTTTATTCACCTTTTCTTTGACCAAAATGCATTCTATTTTTATTTTCCAATCTTGGAAGTCATCTCTGCCATTAAATGGCACCATATGCATGTTATTCATGATGATGAGCAAGCATAGACAACCACCGAAGCACTAGGAAGACAAAAAATCACTAGAAAAGCCCGAGAACACAGCAGAACACACACAGAACAGGGAGGAAACACCTCCAGAGCACAAAAACAAGCACACACAGGGGATAAAGTGTTGAGGCTAGCCCAGTCTCAGCACAGATTTATTTGTGGAGTAAGGAATCACTCAGGACAACCCCAAGGCTTGTTTTTAACACCAAATGACCAGGAGTCACAGTCAGTTCAACAGAAACTCATAAAACTCAGAGTTTCAACAGATTTCCACCCCCCAAACACAGCCAAAACACTCACAAAATAGGGGATAACATGAAAATCACCAGGTCAAGAAGCCACACAAGTAGATATCAATAAAAAAATAGCAGAAAACACCCAAAAGGCTCTCAAAAAACCCTTCACTAACCCTGCTATCTAGGATACTTGCACGAGGAGATTCAAAGGGGAATCCAGTTCGTAAGCTAAGGTTAGTAATTGTGATACCCCGATCCTTTTTGCTAAATTATAATTTATAATTCTAGTAAAATGATTTCGAATTGATATTGTTGAATTATAATCATGTGGTATGTTTGTATATTGTGCCGTTGTTTTAATGCAGGTTGTCTCACTTGAGCCGATACGTCATAGCACGGTGGTATTATACTAAGTGTATAATATATGATAACATTTAATATTAAAATTTGTCGAGTTATATGATGATGAAGTGAGGGTGATTATATTTGATTATGTGTTTTGCCATACCTTGAACACCCTAACGCTGAGTTGATCGGGGGTCTCGCTGTACGAGGCACCGTACGAGGCATTGTATAGGAGGAAGTGCAGATCTCCTATTCATTGGGATGAAGTGGGCGAGCGTCGACTCTTAGGTCCTGAGATCGTTGAGAAGACGGTAGAAGTAATTGAGAAGATAAGAGGAAGAATCAAAGTAGCTCAAGATCGTCAGAAATCTTATGCCGACGCAAAGAGAAAAGACGTGAGCTTTGAGATTGGTGACAAGGTATTTTTGAAGATTGCACCAATGAGAGAAGTGGTTAGATTTGGGAAAAAGGGGAAGTTGCAGCCACGATATGTGGGACCGTTCAAGATTCTAGAGAAAGTAGGTGATGTTGCCTATCGCCTAGCACTACCTCTGAATTTGGCGGGTGTGCACGATGTTTTCCATGTGTCGTTGCTAAGACGATACGTGTCTGACCCTAGTCATGTCATTTCTTATGACACGGTGCAAGTTTCCAAGGACTTGTCGTATGAAGAAGTCGCAGTTGCTGTGTTAGATAGAAGAGTTCATACTCTTCGAACCCATGAGGTTCCTTTAATAAAAGTGCAGTGGAGTCGGCACGGACCCGAAGAGGCCACTTGGGAGAAAGAAGCTGATATCTTAGCTCGATATCCAAATGTAACAGAAATGTTAGGCTAATTTCGAGGACGAAATTTTTAAAAGTTGGGGAGATTGTGATACCCCGATCCTTTTTGCTAAATTATAATTTATAATTCTAGTAAAATGATTTCGAATTGATATTGTTGAATTATAATCATGTGGTATGTTTGTATATTGTGCCGTTGTTTAAATGCAGGTTGTCTCACTTGAGCCGATACGTCATAGCACGGTGGTATTATACTAAGTGTATAATATATGATAACATTTAATATTAAAATTTGTCGAGTTATATGATGATGAAGTGGGGGTGATTATATTTGATTATGTGTTTTGCCATACCTTGAACACCCTAACGCTGAGTTGATCGGGGGTCTCGCTGTACGAGGCACCGAGTCGGGGGTTCAAGGGGCGAAGCGCCCCGATGGGGGCTAGGGGCAACGCCCCCTGCTTTTTCGGCGTGTATTAGAAGTGTTTTGAAAATCTAAGTCGTTTTAAAAAAAATAGAGTTAAAAATGTCCGGGAGTCGTTTGAGATAAAGGGGACGATTTTGGCACGCCGCGCGCCCGCGGGGGCTGCGCGTCCGCGGGGCTGGCGAGAGACGCTCGCCCGCAGGGGCTGCGCGCTCGCGGGGAGCGTTGGCCGAGAGAGGGGTTCCGCGGTCGCGGGGGGCTGCGCGGTCGCGCGGGTCTGGGGATTCTCTACCTATAAATACAACACTTGTTCATTTCCTTCTCACTTTCTTTTCATTTGGGCGATTCTCCTCTCCATTTCTCTCTACAAATCCTTCATCTTTTTGGAGTAGATTCTTCCATCATCCTCCATCAACAAAGGTAACCTCTATACCTCTCCTTCATGGGGATTAAACACTCTTTTCTTGTTGTTTTGGAAACTAGGGTTTGTATCCAAATTTGAGGATTCTCGATTTTGTTGATTTCCTTGCTTTGATATCTTGAACATATGGTTTATTTATCTCCTTGAAGCTATATGTGAAGTTATATCAAATTCCTATGGTTCTTTGATGCTAGGGTTTAGAGTTTTTGCCCTAATTTCCCCTTATTTTGATGATGTGGTTTGGAGGTGTTGTGATTTTTGTTTGGGGTTGAATTTCAAGTATGTTAGAGCCCTAGGGTGAAGGTGTTTGTATTTGAAATGTTGGGTCTAAAGGATTTAAAATGAGTTATGAGCATGTGGTATAAATGTGTGCCCGTAACGTGTTCGATTAAATGCTTCAAAGAGTTTTAATGCATATTTTGAGTCCAAAATCGTAGTATGAACTTGTATATCCATGATTGTGTATATGGATATGTTTGAAGACCTTAAAGTAAAGTATAGCATGAGTTTACTCAAAGTTATGATTTATTTGTATAACTCGACATCTAAATTGAAAAGAGAATAAAAGGTGCTAGGTGACATGTTGGAGCTCGAGGAGGACAACTTGTGCACGGCCAAGAAGTATTTCAAGGTTGAGAAATTGTGAAAGCGTCTCATAAGGTGGGGTAACTCTAAACTGTGAACACGTGTAATGTTATAGTTATTGTTGTGCTTTGATTGTATAAATATGAAGGGTCTTCGGACCGGTGAATGAAAGAGATCCTTCGGGGTCGACAAAGAGACCCTTCGGGGCAGAGATCCTTTGTGATCGAATATAGACCTGTTAATGTCCTCCCTGGGGGGTAGTATGTCTGCGGGCATCCCTACAGGGCCAAAGATGTTCATTAACGGGGGCATCATGATGTTTAGACCCTACGGGGTTGAGACTAGTCTCCACAAAGTAAAGAAAAGTCCATATGTTAAATTTTCACTTGTGCAATTAGCTATAACTGTTTTCAGTGTTCCCCACTGAGTATGTTGTTAAATACTCACCCCATTCATTCAATGAATTTCAGGTTGAGGAGTCGGAGCCCGAGTAGGAGCGTTGTGAACACAAGAGAACCCCACAAGCTTGTGTTTATCTTTTGCATGCTCTTCTTTTGAAAAATACTTACATTACTATCATTATTACATTGATCACTCTTTTTGCTTTATGATCAATGATTATTGGGAATGGGAATAGCCCGATCTTTTGTAGGTTATGATGTATATAATTTGATAACTATGCCAAACAACTTAAAGGCGGGTCGTTTGACCTTGGAGCCTTCTATGTGCGAATTATGTTGATGAATCCCTATATTATATTTATTAATTTAGGGTACTAGACGGGCGGGTTGTGTAAGCCTATGAGCCCGATAGGTTAGATGATTGCATGCTTAATAGGATAAAATTTATATTGTAAATTATGATGCCTTACCTCATCATGCTATGTATAGTATCATATTTTGACCTAAGCTTCCGCTCATATTAAAATAAGTACACAAAAATATGTAAGTAAATTGTATGTTAAGTGACGTGGCCAAACGGAGTAGTTTGGGGCATTACAGTAATTGCGTTGAATACCAAGGATTCACAAGAGAAAGTACACCAAAACCCTCACAGAGATTCACAAAGACCAGAAAATGCGGAAGCAGGTAAAGGATCGCAAGATAACACACAGATGAGCTAGGGTTTCAGCTTTTTACCAGAGTTGACTCTCCTAGGCAGGGGAGAGGCCGAACTTACCTAAAACCTTGCCCGTCGGGGGTGAATCCGCGCGGCCGTTAAGCGGTGGGGTGACGGAGATACGGTCGGAGGGTGCCCCGGCTAAGTCCTCATGGCTCTGATACCACTATTAGGTATCAAGCCTAGCCGAGATTACACCTCTTGTTTTCCGACCGTTCGGTCTCCCATCACTGCTGCTCAAGCAGCTTGACCAACTTCAGAGATGAGATCAAGATCTCCTGGTTTTTCGTCACTAGTTGGTTAAATCAAACTGGATCTGACTGCTTGCACTTTAACAACACCAGAGTTAGTAGAAGAGATATTAAGCAAAAAGTGAAACAGAAAGAGAACAAGGCATAAATGAAAACAACAGAGATAAGAGATGAAAATCAGAGATTTAGAAAGTGGGAAAATGTGTCTCAATGACACAATCGGCTCAGATATTCCCACACGACGACGCAACACTCCGCCGACTGTAAAGACACAGACCAGAAAGTGGTGTTGATGGACACAGCCTGAAGCGCTCACACTCACAGGTCGAGGCTCTCACTTTTTCTCAACTCACAGCCACTCAGGAATCTGGTGGACAGGATTCCGGCCAAAAAAACAGAGAGAAGGGGTTCTCAACTCGATGCTAAGGGTCAGGGGTGAGGCTTGAAGAAGAAGGGTGAACATCACAGCTTAAGTAGAGAGATTAGGGTTCTGATTATAGAAAATTAGGGTTAGGGTAGTATATATGGGAAGTGATGGGGTAATGGGCTAGGGCAGAATAAAACAGGGGAGGTAATGGGCCAGGATAAAATAAAAGATAAAGAATATTGGGCCAACCCACCACAGGACAGGACCTGTGGATAACAATCGGCCCACTAAGGTAGGATAAGTTTTCCACTGAGCACGAGTTGGTGAAGATGTATGGTGACCTGAAAAATAATGTGAGATGACTGAAAAGAACAACCCTTGTGCTTGTGGGCGTTCCTTTCCGTCCAAGTAAACCAAAGTATCAAACAAGGGATAATAAAGTAAATATGTCTGTGAGTAGCACGTGGTGTGAGGTGCCTCCAGAAGCTAAGTGCATGTGCAATATCTGTGAAGTGCAGTAATGTGATGTAAAACCATGATGCAAAATCCAAACCGTATGTACAGCTCCTCCTATAGAAAAAGATGAGGAATAGACTCGGTGTTAGAGATAGTACAACAAGGACAGTGGGAAACAAGACGGATATCTCTAGCAAGCAACGTAAAAATGGCGTAAATTTCTCAAGAGAAATATGACCTTACTACATAAAATAACTATAAGAAAGCAATTAGAATGAAATTGATCCTAATTCCTTGCATTTAACAAATCCAATAAATATGATCTACTCTCAAATCACTTACTAGACCATTGTTCATAAATGAATGATTTCATATATTGTATATATATGTGTGTGTGACCATTTATATTGATTAGATGAATGGATAATTAAGCTCTCTCTCTCTCTCTCTCTCTCTCTCTCTCTCTCTCTCTCTCTCTCTCTCTCTCTCTCTCTCTCTCTCTCTCTCTCTCTCTCTCTCTCTCTCTCTCTCTCTCTCTCTCTCTCTCTCTCTCTCTCTCTCTCTCTCTCTCTCTCTCTCTCTCTCTCTCTCTCTCTCTCTCTCTCTCTCTCTCTCTCTCTCTCTCTCTCTCTCTCTCTCTCTCTCTCTCTCTCTCTCTCTCTCTCTCAATTGTATCGTATATATATGTGTTGTATTTTAGTTTTGCGTTTTCAAAAAAATTAATGACCATATTATGTAAATATCCCCCCTCACAAATTTGATTAAATTAACGTTGCATATGTTATTTTTTAACATTATAAATGTTATATTTTAGCATTAGATATAATGCTAAAATATAATTCATTATCAACATTAAATCATTCTATAATTACATGGTTAAAATTGATTCATATACTACAAAAAAATAGTCTTAAAGACAAGATTATTAGTGACGACAAATATTATTATTAATACTAGACTTTTAGTAACAACATGTTGTTTCTAATTATCACGTGTCATCTTTAATAAATTTTTTATGATGACATGTTGTCACTTAAAAATATTTTTTGCGATGATACCATGTCGTCGCAAATTAATTGTTCCTAAAAGTTCATCCCAAATAAATTAAAAATTATCGTAAGTGACAACATTGTCATCACAAAAAATGTCATTATAAATGACATGTAATTATTAGAGATAGCATGTCGTTACTTAAGTTTATTATTAATGACGACATTTATCGTCGCTAATAATATTGTTACTGAAGACTGTTTTTTTGGTAGTGATAATCAACCCCCGCTAGAAAAAAGTTTTAGTTGTAACTTGTAACCCATGTATATGCCATGATCAGAAAATGCGTGATGAATGAATTGATGATCACGGGCCCATACCGACGACACACACCACAGTTCTAATAGCTTCATCGAAAAATGTCAAGTTCATACACACACACACTCTCTCTCTGCAACCGGCCAGTTGATGTAATTTATTAATATCCATATTAATGTCGTTGTGAAATGTGATGAGGATATATATAATCGATGATTGATTGAGGCCCATGCAAATTGATGTTGCAGGTTTGCTTCTTCAACACGTTAAAAACTGTATGCTACGAATTGACACGACTAGTATTAAGGGTTTACAATTCAAGTAATGCTACTTTCAATACATATATTATCGATATAATGATCTTTAATTTATTTATTTATATATATACTGCAGTTTTATGTATAGATTATAAAGCAGAACATTAATTGAATATTATACACATGTCAAGCGTATCATCTTTTGGTTATTATATTATTTATAAATCAGTACTAATCGTTACAGACTTACAGCTTACCATACGTCCATACCCAAACCTTGAGTGCATTTTAAAAAAAAAAGATATCGAGGGTGGAATAATAATTAATTACATGATTCCTCTAAAAATAATATTTTACATATAATTATTAAATAAACAATATAAGAGATTAGCTCCTTAAGATAGAAGAAAACTTGGTTTTAAATTTTGACGATTTTTTATGGAGGTTATTATCTAAACTTTCGAGTAGAGCCGCGTAAATAAAAAAATAAATAGATTTCATAGAAAATGAACAATTTATACTTTTTCATGTATCTCGCGAGATTACTATTTTTTTTAAAGGAGATTGATTAATCATTATTATTATTATAATCAAGTGTGATATCGATTTCTCAACTATCTAGTATCATCAAAATTGACTTGTTCCTAATAACAATATTTTTAACAACAATTCGTTTGGCTAAATATTTCCCTTTGATGTTTATCATTTTAATTTCTACGGATCATAAAAGAAAATTAGTTGGACAAACTCTCATGAAATAATCTGTTCCAAATGGTGTTACATTTTATGTTCCCTGCCAAATTTATTTGTTTAGTTTTATTAAATCTTTTATAACGATTTCAATTTCATATGCTTTAGTTTAAGTTTACAATTGTTAATTTGGATTGATTGTACCTAATTATGGTTTATATTCAATTTTTTTAGCATTTTATTTTCAATTTTAAGTTAATAATCATCATTAGGATTTATTATTTATTATTTTTTTTAATTTCAAATTTAGTTTATTAACAATTGTAAAATTAAACTAAAATACAAGAAATTGAAACTGAATAAATAAAAGAAAAATTAATAAATTTGATCGAAGGTGTGTAACTCGATTTGGGAACAAAGAATTTCATCCGGAGAAACTAGATTCTTTGGAATTGTAAAAAAATATACAGTTCAGTAATTGTGCGTAAATTTAACCTAGACCTTTTAAATACAGTACATCGTAGTAATTAATTACTGTCTAATAAATACGATATAGATATACCATTAAATACATTTGTTCACATATACGTGTGATGAGTATAACAATTACATATTGAAACACACAGTAAATGGGCCTCCTTAATTAACTACAAAAAAAATTGGCAATGTTTGTTAAGAAATATTCTTTATTTGTAACTGAGGGAGATAATCTTTGTTTACAAGTCAATCACTTAAATTTTTATTGGGATGATTCCTTGAACTTAATTTATTCTTTTTTTTTGTATCAAAAATTAATGTGTTAAAAACGGAAATATGTTAAAGAAATATTTAATAGACGTTAAATAAAATACTTTTGGTGAGATAAATAGGGTGGTGACAGATGCATATATATATATATATATATATAGATACACTAAAATAAAAAAGTATATAGGTTGATTTTGGAGTGGGACTAGTTTTTGGGAGAAGCCTACACCAAACTCATTTTTATTGGAGAAAAAAAAATAATAAGCAAAAGGTAATCAAACATTGCCTAAAACATTTTTAATAGTAAATAATTGCTCAAGGTTGACATTGTTGGCAAAGAAATAATGGCGTATCAGCAAAAACAAGAGACAAATTCTTATGTGGAAAGCTGAGTAGGTTGTAGATGGGATTTGTTACCATGTCATTTTCACTAGTCAAATTTAAACTAATTTCCCAATTGGTATACAAAAAAGTATTACAACACTCCTATTCCATTTTATCACATATTTTTCTAGTTTATATTTATTAAATAAATACGCGCAAGACTTTGGATATGGTAGAAAATAAAGGATTTTACGATATTCACCATTAAATTTTCTATTCATCAATCCACATTAGATTCAGTGACGCCCGTATGTCGGTACAATTTCATACGAGATTAAAACGTGACGGAGAAAATAAAGCAAGATCTTTAAATATGATTGAGAACAAATGATCTCTCGTGCTATTTATATCGTATTTTAGATCATGATAATCAATTCACACATTAGTATATGTAGAGTGCATTGCTAAAAATAAAGGGTTAACTATACTCAATACTCCAACGTTTGCTAGTCATAACAATAATACCCCAATTTATACTGAATAATAACTTTTACCATGACGCTTTATTTTGATAACAATTCTACCTTCCGTATGTTTTTCCAACAACTGAAAGTTGGGTCAACAATCAATTTAGGAATTTTTAGAGTAAAAGATTCATGTCATGTTATATTTTATTTTCAATTTCACACGTTTGTGTTCACGTGTTCTCCAACATGGTGACTCAACTTTCAGTTACCATAAAAAACTTACGAAATATTAGAATTCTTATAAAAATGAAACGTTGAGAGTAAAATTGTTATTAAGTATATGTTGGGTATTAAATATATATAATTAACCCTAAACAAAACATAAAATTTTGTATGTAGTGTAATTATTGAAGCCAGCTAGTTAACTAAATAATTAAGATAGTGTGTTTCAAGACTTGGATAAATGAGCTATATTAATGTGAATCGACAATATTCAGAGTTGATGGAGTCAGTGAAGGTTCCATATATAGATATACTAATCACCATTAAGATCATCAATCCGGTGGCTCTCGTATCTCGACTGAAATCAACGGTTGAAAATCAACTCTACTTTGAAAATGATTTTCAGACAAGGATTGCTAGAGGTGAACCAGTAACATGGGTTGAAAACTTCAATATAGCAACATTGTAAAAGCAAATCACGTTCGTGGTAATAAAAGGTTGTCATATTTAAGGAAAAAATAAAGAAAATTTTATTTCACACTAGATAATTAGTATAGCATCACTTTCAGGTAAAGCCTTCACAGCCTTAGACCAAGTACAACTACCTCATATAACAAACACTTTCTTGCATAAAGTCATCATCCTATTTGCTTATATTCTAACTGTTTGATTCAGTATATATTCAGTTTGGACCTTCAGAGAAGCCACACAACACACAGAAGGAGAGAGGAAGGGAGAGGGGGAGAGAGAGAGAGAGAGAGAGATGGGGACATGCTGTAATATCATGTGTGTGTTGATAATATGCATACTTGTGAGGAGAGGCGAAGGGCAACTGAGGGAGAATTTCTACAGATCAACATGTACAAACGTTGAGAATATTGTGAGGCAAGTTGTAACGACAAAGATTAGCCAGACATTCGTCACGATTCCAGCAACTGTTCGTTTGTTTTTCCATGACTGCTTCGTTGAGGTATGTATTCAAGAACTTCTATCTCTATACTAATATTCGTTTCAAACGTATATGGAAAAAGTATTGAGATTTTAATCTTGGGCTCAAGCTTAACACATGCCTTCTTGGTTGATAGATGACAGCATAAGCATATAAGCATGGCTGTTGTAACACACAGGCCTAATCAGTAATCACTATCAATAAATTAATCAAGAAATTTTTGAAGCAATTTAGTTCTTTTTATTCCTTTACGTGTTGAGTGGCCAGAGTTGATGTGGGGGACTACCTAGTATAGAAACATTAATGACTTCAAATTTGTGGCAGAAAGAAACAAATATTTTCAAAACAGCATAACAAGTCTCATATATATATTGTGGCTAACCTGAATTCATTGTGTATTCATCTAACAAGTGTCGTGTTGTTTCCTCTGCCTCGCCTTGCAGGGATGTGATGCCTCTGTTGTGATCGCTTCACCAAACAATGATGCTGAAAAAGATGCTCCCGACAATCTTTCCTTGGCAGGAGATGGCTTCGACACTGTTGTTAAGGCCAAACAAGCAGTAGAGGCTCAATGCCCTGGTATAGTATCATGTGCAGACATTCTAGCCATTGCTGCTAGAGATGTCGTGTTCCTGGTAATAGCAATCACCTCTTCACTTGGTCTTGTGCTGGAATTCTATACAAAATCAAACCTTTTAAACTCATGCTGTGTGTTGCAAATGATATTCAGGCAGGAGGTCCTGCATACAACGTAGAACTAGGAAGGCGCGATGGACTTATTTCTGAAGCTTCTCGGGTTGCTGGAAACTTACCTGAGCCTGAATTCAATCTGGTCCAACTCAACACCATGTTCGCAAAGCATAATCTGTCTCAGACTGATATGGTTGCTCTTTCAGGATGCCACACACTAGGATTCTCCCACTGCAGCCGTTTTGCAAATAGGATATACTCTTTCACACCTTCCAACCCCGTTGACCCGACTCTGGACCCAGCCTATGCACAGCAGTTGATGCAAGAATGCCCTCAGAATGTCGACCCACGAATAGCCATCAACATGGATCCTGTGACTCCACAAACATTTGATAATGTCTACTATCAGAATCTGGTGGGAGGGAAAGGCCTGTTTTCGTCTGATCAGGTGCTGTTTACTGATCCAGCTTCTCAACCAACTGTCGTGGACTTCGCTCAAAACCCCGGTGATTTCAATGGGGCGTTCATCACTGCAATGACCAAGCTAGGCAGGGTGGGAGTTAAAACTGGAAGCCAAGGAGAGATACGAAGGGATTGCTCTGCATTCAATTCATAAGATTATTTCACACACATTGTTTCATGAAAGGATTACTTCACAAAGAATAATGTGTAAATTTGTTACAGATTCGTGTGGATGTGAGTGCAACTGTTGCATGTTGATGCATCGTCATGAATAAGAAACTAGGATACAGTTTCATGCAGTAACATGTAGTATAAACAGAAGAATTAAGTGTATACTTACAATATATCTGAATTGTTTTGTGTTCAAGATATTGCTTTTGTTATTGTTCATAGTTCTGTTTCTCCCCCTGCCTTCAAGAACTAAGATTAAAGTCAATAATAAGGGAAGCATTTTCATTTAAAATTTTCCCAACTGATTTTGATAAGAACAGATAATATAAAGATACAACATTGAACAAAATATATATTACACAGCTGCTAGATGGTTCTCTACAGAAACTATATACATACATACATATATAGATAGATACTGCTGAAGACAATCAGAAAGAGAGTATCTATTCCATCATCACAATGCCATATTGCTTCTTGATCCTACTTGAGAAAAGTATCTAATCGCACTCCATCGACTTCTCAGCCGTAGCGTAGAGATACAAACATCGAGGTAACAACTAGTATCCACAATCTTGCACAAAGCGGGCACTGGAAATAATCAACCTCGGTGACACTGCATTCCACAGCTCACCTCAGAGATCTTCCATAGAGGTGAGCTTAAACTGGCTTTGTTCGATGCACAAGAATCAAGCTTAAAACAAATGCAACAATGCAAAGTCCAGACATGATCAGGGAGGTAACAAAGAAGCAAATGGCACCTTCACACTTTAAAGGATCATCAAGAAGAGAGATAGTATGTGTTGACCCTGATGGTGCCCATGAGCTTGTTTATCAGCCTCCATCTCGCCTATTGTGCTGGCAATGATACCTGAGAAAACCAAAGAAGCCGCAGGATTTGCTAGAGTGAGGAAATTGTATAAAGGCCCTAACTTTTTCAACCCAAATAACTCTGAGGCAGCTGCAGGTACAATCGCTCAGTGCCAAGCCCCACAAGAAGAGCCCAAGTACAATGCCCCCGACCATCCCATGGCAAATAAGAAATGTCAAATTGTCAGTACTACTTGAGCAGCAGCCAACACAATCGGCCTTGGATCTGAATAGTCTCTGTTCCATAACAAGGTAAATTATTGTGAGAAAGAACTGAAGACATCTACATGATGAAAATGAAACCTTATCTTAGACAAATGAGCTCAATTCGTACCTGCCAATCTTCTCGGAGAAATAACCACCACATATGCGGCCTAAAAAGTTCCAAATGCTGATCATGGAAATGAATACATGGTTATTGTCATACCCCAAGGACTGGCTCATTTGACCCAAATTATCAATCACAGTCAAACCAGAAACCGAACCTAATAGAAGACAGAAAAATATAAGCCAAAAGTCTGCCTTTATAAATGCCTCCATCAAAGTGGAGTCCTCTCCTCTGTGTGGCCTTCTTTTCTTGATTCTCACTGCCCCGTCTGCAGCTGCTTGGGCGAGTTTTGCCTGAAGTTCAGTGATTCTATTTTGCCACCCCGAGACTGGAAGCATATCTACTTCTCTTGGCTTTTCATCTTCAATCTCACTAAATATGATATCATGTGCATCATCTTCAGATCTTCTTGGCCCTTGTTTGTTCAGATCAGGTAGAAGTGCCTCTTCGACTGATATTCTTGGCTCCCCAAAGAAACTCAAGGTGATAGGGATGACAATGGGAATGAGTAAAATGACAAATAAAATCACTGTGAATATTGAAGTAACATTATAACAGTGCAACTTAGACCAACTATATCTTCCACAAGCATGGCTTAAGAAGCCAAAATGAGGCATATGCAATAGATAACAGAGACTAAATCCATCAGACGACCTTATTTGTTTGTGACCTCCAACGGGCCTCGCCATAAACATTAGAGCAATGACAACCATTGTTGGTCCAACTGCAACCATAAACATCAATGAGGCGTGGTCTGGAGAATGCATTACTGCAAATATCTGAGTCAAAATGGCGCCACCCAGCCCTGCAAAACCTTTGAGTATCCCCACAAGAGGGCCTCGGCTTTTAGGGAAGTTTTGCACACAAGGGACAAGAGCTATTGTGCTGAAGTAGGTCTCACCATTTGTTCCAATATATGTAAGAACACACATCTGCATATAAAAGTGATCGGTTCACTTATTCAGAAGGCCTACAACATTAATGATGGTCTTAAATTTTAAGGAAATAGTCTTTAACAGAAAATGAAAAAAATCATCGAATCACAATGACCAAGTTACAAAGAAGAGAAAACTACATAACCACTTCGAATCAGTATCATATTTTATCCCTTTTTCTTGAGTTTTTGAAAAGAAAAGTTGAAAACATAATCTATTTTATCCTCTTCCAAAGTTAAAAAAAAAAAAGAAAAGAAAAGAAAAGAAAAAACAGAAAGGTGATGAAAAAGCATTAAAAGCTTCAAATGAGCAAGAACTTACGATGTTTGATGTCTAACGAATTTCCAACTAAGACCTAGATTAATTATTACATTAGTCTTGTGGAAGCTATAAAGATAAAAGTTGTTGTCAACACTCAAACTGAAAACAATTCAAGAAACAGAGCAAAATTTGAACTACAGTCCTAAATAAGGCTGAATTCAGCTGATCAAATTCATGGCAATCACATAATCAAATAGTAATCGGTAAAAAGGAACACAATACTCACAGCCCATAACATCAAAAGAGGGGGTTCTGGCGATGACGACAAGTCAAACCCAACCATAACCAACAAAATTCTAAATTGCGCCAACGAGAAGAGCAGCCCACTGCGGCAAAATCTCAAAGTTCCCGCTAAGAATCCGACACTGTCGCCTAAACCCTTAGCCACTCCTAACCTCGCAGTCTGCCTCTGATTGTAGTTTAATGAGCTCTTCATCGAGCGCACGATTGTATACGCATTGCCGCCACGAAAACCAGCCATCTGTGTTATTCAAGATTGAAGAGAACCGCTCGTTGAGACACCCCATCTTTGATTTCTCCCAAGATTTATGGATTCTTTTCTGGGTTGTGTTTGCAAATGGGATGCGGAATGTGAACGTTCCCGCTAGGGAGAAAATATGAAAGACGGTGTTTTGAGTTGATTTTATTTGGAGTTGCAGAGGTTTTCTGCCTCGCTTTCCATATCACTGTGGACATGCTGTATGCGCAACTCAACTAAATTGTGGAGACGCTATAAAAGATCACTACCCATCCTCAGCTCCTAACTCACGGGATAAAATCATCTAGTCCACTTTTCATGTCCCACTATGGTGTTCCACTATAAAATTTAATATTTTAAAAATGTTTATTAAAAAAATAAATTTTATTATAGTATTACAAATCATAATAAACATTTATCGCTATAAATTAAATTTTTTAAAAATCATATACCCTACTTTTGGAATAATCAACCATATTAATCAAGTATATTTACTAAAAAATAAGAAATAAATATTAAAAAAATATAAACCCTAATTGGATGGAATAAACCCTAAATAATAATCATAAAATTAAACTAAGTCATAACAAATTGAAATTGAAGAAAAAAATTGATGAAAATCGAATAAAAATCAAAGTGGGACATCAAGTGGGATAGAGAAAAGTGAGATAGAGGATTTCATTTGCTAACTTACATGTGTTAATTATGTACTAAATTTCAAATTTTTTTTTTATTTAGTATAATTTACACTACTATTTAGGGTTTATACCACCCAATTAGAATTTATAATTATTTATCATTTTTTAGTTAATATAATTGATTTTGGGGTTGATATTCCAAACTTAGGATATATAATTTTTTAAAATTTTAATTTTTAGCAGTTAATATTAATTATGATTAATTATAATATAATAAATTTTATTTTTATAAAAAATATTTGTAACACAAATTTTGTATTTAATTTGGTGAAACACAAAACAGTGTACAATAAAATGATTTAGGATCAAAAATATAAATTTATGGATCCAATCTCTATTTTTCCTCTGATTCTTCTCTTCAAAACTTGATTTTCAAACGGTCTTTGAAATCTTCAGAGTAAATTTGTCTCTTTGATTTTCTCAGACTTGTTGTTTGAACTTGGCCTTCAAAGTTTTCGGGGACGATTTGTGTCCTTGATCTTCTTTGACTTGGTATTTAGTCTTGATAACGTTAACTCGGAGGACCGACGCCTTGTTTCCAGATCAAACGTCAATTTTGGGTTGAATTTGATGAAGAACGCCTTTGACTGCCTTGCTTATGGATCAAACGTCGTCTTCGGGATGAATTTGGTGAAGAACGCCTTTGAATGTCACAAGAACGCATTGAATATTTGAGAGAATTTCACTTATGAAAGTTCTCAAATTCTTGAACTCTTCAAATGGTCTTGCTTGTGGATCAAACGCCTTATTTGAGATGATTTTGGTGAAGAACGCCTTGAATATCTGAGAGAATTTCACTTATGGAAGTTCTCAAATTCTTGAACTCTTCAAATGACTTCTGGTGTGTTTTTCAACTGATATGGAGACCTCAATTTATAGTTATAGGGAGAGAGATCTAAGGCTGACGTGGCACTATCTCATTGGCTGTTGGAATTGATATATATCTTTTGAAAGATATTTACTTGTTGCCAAAGACTCTTGATGTTTATCATACGATAATATTTTTATTATTTAAATATTTTATTTAATTTTGAATTTCATAAGATTCCAAAACTAAATAAATATATATATAAATCAATAAAAATATTATATATAATATTTATTTTTTTGCTATCTACAAATGCCCCCTCGAGACTTGTTCATTGACGACTTGTCGTTTGAAATGAATAAGTCTCGAAAATTGATTAGATAGTTTAAACTCGTATCAAGGAGTCTTGAACTTGAATTTATTAGATAGTTTATACTCGTGTCAAGGAGTCTTGAACTTTAACTTGTGAATAGTTTATACTCATAATCAAGAGTTCTTCAATTTGAATTTATTAGATAGTTTATACTCGTATTAAGGAGCATTCAATTTGAATTTGTTAGATAGTTTATACTCATATCAAGGAGCCTTCAATTTGGATTTGAATTTAGATAGTTTATGCTCGTATCAGGCAGCTTTCTTGAACTTGGATAGTTTATGCTCATATCGAGGAGCCTTCAACTTGAATTTGGACTTTGTAGACCTTTTATACTCGTGTCCGTGAGTACTTGGATTTGAATTTCGATTTGTAGACATTTTATACTCGTGTCAAGGAGTCTTAGATTTGAATTTGTAGATATTTTATACTCGTATCAAGGAGTCTTGAATTTGAATTTGACTTTTTAGACATTTTATACTCGTGTTAAGGAGTCTTTGTATTTCTTGAAGAGTTTAGATAGTTTTGGCTCTTATCTTAGGAGCTTTGGAAGATAGTTTAGGCTCTTATCAAGGATCATTTGAATATTTCGTGCATTGCAACTTATATATAACTTTTAATTAAGATTAATAAACCCTAAAAAATACAAAATAAACACCTAAAAAAATCTAAAAATACTAAAAAAATCTTAAACTTCTAAATACTTGATACGACCAATCAATATGCAGAAGCTAAGAAACGAACATGCGTCAACTATAAATAACGCGCCTATGGAGCAATCTTTGATGGCTTGATTAACCCGGATACTACTGGATATCACGAACAAATCAAATGATTTCAAACTTGAATTTTCCAACAACAAACTCTACCAAGAACTATCGATGCAATTTGCGTTAGATAAGTTGATAGCGTAAAGCTTTTGATTCAAAACAAGTCTAATGAATAAAGTATTCGAACAATGCTTAAGTATCAGCCTAGGGTTCGAAAATTACAAGTCTTTGAGCTTGGTAATTTTGAACTTGGCTTAAAATAAAATACTGGGTCCAATATCACCTAAACAAGTTTTGATAATTGGGCTACTAATTAATTAAATCCACAAACTAAAATAATAGTCCAAATAAAATAAAACAAACTAATAAATAAGGACACACGGTCCAACCATGGTCGTAAGTTGCCTTGCCACATCATCCCTCGATGCTCGTCAAATTCACCAACTTGTATTGTCGAAATTCAGCTCCATCGTTTTCCAACATCTTTTGAACATAGCACTAGAAATAGCTTTGCAGCTTCTTGGCTCTTAATCCCATCACCGGACCTCTCAGCTGCAACTCCGGGTTTAAATCCTCAGTGCTAATCTCGATCTCATCATTCCCCACTGTTGAAAAGAATTTGACCTCGAATTCAAGTCCTCCTCGGCGTCGAAGTCATCTACATGAAAAGGAGATAGGTCAGAAACATTAAATGTGGAAGAACATTTATACTCGCCAGACAGATCAAGTCGATAAGCATTGTCGTTGACTCAGACAACCACAGTAAACGGCCCGTCACCACGAGGCATTAGCTTTGATTTCCTCAAGTTAAGGAAACGTCCCGGGCTGAGGTGAACCCAAACCTTATCACCGGGTTCGAATAATACTTGTTTGCAGTGTGAATTCACCTTGGCTGCATTTCGGACACCTTGAAGCTCAATCCTTGTCTTCATCTTTTCATGCATCTCTCGGACCTGTTAAGCTCTACAAATACCTTGCAAACTCGAAAGATGATCAATAGACAAAGGGATAAGATCCGTTGGAGTCAACAGATTAAAACCATACACTATCTCAAATGGCGACATATGTGTAGAAGAATGCACAACACGGTTATATACGAATTCAACAAATGATAATCACTCTTCCCACGACTTCAAATTATTCCTAACTAAAGCACGAAGTAAGGTACCTAGCGTCCTATTGACTACCTCAGTCTGACCATCCGTCTGTGGATGACATGCAGTCGAAAATAAAAGCTTAGTACCTAAGTTTCCCCATAACACACGCCAGAAATGTCCCAAAAACTTAGAGTCCCTATCAGAAATGATGGTCCTAGAAATACCATGCAGACAAACTACTTCACAAAAGAAAAGATTAGCAATATTAACAGCACCATCAATTTTTCTGCAGGCAATAAAATGAGTCATTTTCGAAAATCTATCCACTACCACAAACACAGAATCTTTGCCAAACTTAGACCTAGACAAACCTAGAATAAAGTCCATCGAGATGTCTACACAAGGAGTAGTAGGCGCCGGTAAAGACGTGTACAACCCGAACGGACTAGATGTGGATTTAGCCTTTTGCAATTAATACATCTAGAACAGATTCTTTCTACATCCCTTTTCATGCGAGGCCAGTAAAAGTGTTCATGCAAGAGACTCAACGTCTTATTAACACTAAAATGACCCATAAGACCTCCTACACGTGACTCTAAAACCAACAAATCTTGCATAGAACAAGTAGGAACACACAGTTTTGATTCTTTGAACAAGAATCCATCAGAAACATAGAACGAATCAATAGCCCTAGACTTAGCATTGCACGACTCAAAAATAGGACTAAAGAACGGATCAAACATGTAAAAGCTCTTAATATGCTCGAAACTTAAACACTGGGCATGCATAATAGATAACAATGTTTACCTGCGGGAGAGTGCATCAGCAACCACATTCTCTTCTCCCTTCTTGTACTTGATCACATATGGGAAAGATTCAATGAATTCTACGTATCTGGCATGGCGTGAATTCAGGCTCTGTTGCCCCTTCAGGTGCTTCAAGGATTCGTGATCAGTGTGTATCACGAACTCTTTAGGTCTCAAGTAGTGCTGCCAAGTCTCTAAAGACCTCTTCAGTGCATACAACTCCTTGTCGTATGTAGAGTATCTAAGGGCTGCGCCATGTAGTTTTTCACTGAAGTATGTGACTGGTTTCCTTTCCTGCATCAAAACAACACCAATGTCTATACCAGAGGCATCACATTTAATCTTGAACATTTTATGAAAATCAGGCAAAACCAAAATAGGAGCATTATACAATTTCGACTTCAACAAATTAAAAGCATGCTCTTGGGCTTTGCCCCACTCAAATTTCATATCCGTTCTACTCAACTCAGTCAATGGAGTGGCTATACTAGAAAAATCTCGTACAAAACGGCGATAGAAACCAGTTAAGCCATGAAATGATCGAGCATTTGCACTAGACTTAGGCATTGGCCACTCTTCAATGGCCTTAACCTTTGATCTATCTACCTTAACTCCACAACTACTCACAATAAAACCAAGAAAAATAACCTCATCCATGCAGAAAGTACACTTAGACAAATTGGCATATAGTTTAGCAGTACGCAATAGCTCAAAAACACGCCTAAGATGTCTAACATGCTCATCAATGCAAGTACTATAGATAAAGATATCATCAAAGTAGACTACCACGTATTTTCCTATCACATCTCACAAAACATGGTTCATGAGTCTCATAAAAGTACTAGGAGCATTAGTAAGACTAAACGGCATCACAAGCCACTCATACAACCCATGCTTTGTCTTAAGTGCCGTTTTCCACTCATCCCCCTCACTCATTCTAAATTGAAAATACCCTAAATGTAAATCAATTTTAGAAAATACAGATGCTCCAGATAGTTCATCTAACATGTCATCTAATCAGGGAATGGGAAATCTATACTACCGTTATCTTGTTTATAGCTCTACAGTCCATGCAAATGCGCAACTTGTTGTTCTTCTTGGGCACGAGGATGACTGGCACTGCACATGGCGACATGCTCTCTCTGATCTGCTTCTTTTCCAGCAACTCCATGACTTGGAGGTCTATCTTCTTTATCTTCTCTGGGCTGGTCCGGTAAGCTGGCCGATTGGGAATGACTGCTCCAGGCTGGAAGTCGATCTGGTGCTCAATTCTCCGAATTGGCAGTAGACCACTTGGAATCTCCTCTGGAAATACATCCTTGAACTCCTCCATCAACGGCTGCAAAATAGAAGGAATAACAGTATCAGGAGTATCATAAGCCTTAAAATTAACTAGAACAATAGGTTTATCAGCTCTGATGGCTTTCTGAACTCCCTTTGCACTGATAAATAGATTTCTGTGCACTGGATCTGAACTGGCTGCACTGGAAGGAGATGAGGTAGCAATATGGGCTGTCTTAGTAGATCCTTTAGGGGCAGACGACGTCTCTTTGGTTGCCTTAGTTTCGGCCGAGGGATGTCCATGTGGGACATGCTGCTTGCTCTCGGCCTGTTTCTCCTTTTCTTTCTTAAACTTCTCCTGCATCTTCTTTTGGTCTTCAACAACGTCCTTAGGTGCCAAAGGCCATAGTCTGGTGGTCCGTCCATCTCGGGTCACGACATAGGTGTTGGTGAATCCATCGTGTATCACTTTTCTGTCAAACTGCCAAGGACGACCTAACAAAATATGTGCCGCTTCCATACGGATGACGTCACATAAAATAGTATGTGTATATCTACCAATTGAAAAAGTGACATTTACCTGATAACCTACTCTAATTTCACCTCTGTTAGTCAACCATTGCAATCGGTAGGGTTTAGGATGCTTCTGTGGAATCAGGTCCAGTTTTTCCATTGAATACTGGTTGATAGTGTTCACAACGCTTCCACTATCAATAATGAGCGAGCACATCTTGTCTTGGATAGAACAACGTGAGTAGAAGATGTTTTCTCGCTGATCATTCTGATCCTCTTAACGAATCAGGCTTAGGGCTCGGATTGAAACAAGACACACGTGAGCTTGCTTTGGCTGCTCATCTTCAATATCGGTGCTAGGGGAGCCATTAAGGGGCTGATCTTCGACCCCTACATCAATAGGATCATCGAGTTCCTCTTCACGAACTCATCATGTTCACTGATGAAAAGAACTCGACAATTTAGACACTGTGCTTGAAAGTATCCCCATCATCTGCACTTGTGACACTAGACATCATGTGCTCTTCCTGGAGTACCATTTTGAGGCTGATTAGGCTGTATAGTTTGATTCTGATTGTTTTTGTTTGGTGCAGGTGAACTAAACTTGGGTCTGCGATTGGGCTGAGGTGCAGACTGCTCAAAACGGCGAACGGGCTATGTAGACTGACCTTGAGGATGTGTAGGGGTTGTCCTAGGTGTAGAAGAGTCACATCAAACCCATGGTGTCCTTGTATGTGTCGACTGTGAAGGACGTCGGCGTCCATCTCTGAGCTGTCATTCTACAATAGAGAAATAATGGATCATTGCGTCAACAGTGTCGAAGTCTCTCAGCTCGACCTCACACGTGATGTCAGGATTCATCCCTTTTATATATTGATTGATAATAGCAATCAATGTCTCTTCTTTACCAACCCGGTTCAGTGTTGTCTCCAGATCTTTGTGATATTCCTCAATAGACCGAGTTCCCTGGTGAATCTGACTGAGCTTGTGTTCTAATTCTCGTTCATAGTGTACAGGAATAAAATGGCCTCTCATAAAATCCTTCATTTCCTGCCAGGTGTCGATTGGAGGATATCTGTCTCGACGACCTCTGTGCTGCTGGAATTCCCACCAGGTAGCCGCATAACCGGTGAACTCCAATGAAGCTAGCTGAACCTTCTTAACTTCTGGGAAATCATAGCACTTGAATATTTTGTTAACCTTCCTCTTCCAATCGAGGTACGGGTCAGGATCATGCAATCCATCAAATGCCGGTATGCTTGTCTTAATGTTGTTTAACAAGCCATTTGTATCACCATGTCTGGGTGGATTGCGGAATGCATGCCTGTAAGGTTGATGTGGGCGGTCACGTCTCTGTAGAGGCTCATACTCAGCCTCTGATTCCTCTCCATAGTTGCTATATTCTTCTTCACGATCATCAAGATCATTTTCTTGTCCTGGAGGTGGGCGACGTTGAGCTGGCGGTGCTCTAGCATTTGCTCTGGCAGGCTCGGCTGCTGGAGCTTCAGGCTGACGAGGTGCTCCCTCTGGCTTAGGCTGGCCTAGAACTGGTAGAGGTAATGGATTTCGAGCATTGAGGAGCTCGAACTGTGCCATTACTTTGGCCAACGTATCATCGATCTTATTCTTTAGTACCCGATTGTGTCTCTCAAAATGCTGGGATAAAGCAGTAAAGTGATACTTAGCATCCCAGGGCTGCTGTGATGATGAAGTCGCATATGTGGGAGTAGTAGGCGACGATGGTGTAGTATCAGACATCTTGGAACCATCTCCGGGTTTCATGGTACTTGCAAAACAAATAAACAAAAAGAAACAAATGATTTTTTTTACGTTAATACAGCTTAACTCAACGAAAAATAGCAACTGCATCACACTAGAAGAGTAATCAACGAACTGAACTCAATGAAAGCAAACTGATTTTTTTTAATGAATGCCTTTTTTTTAACTCAACTCTATTCTATTCTAACTAACAAGAACTATAACACAGTTAATCAATAGAACACGGCTGGACGGAGAAGGAACAGACAGCTCTCAATTTTTTTTTCACTCGTGTATGCTACTCAACTTGAAGCACACAATAACAATCGCAATATCCCAATAGAACCTGTTGTCAACTCGATCAACTTGAGTCAAGAGCTCGGACTTGACTTCCAGAGAACCACTGGGTATATATAATACCACGAATTAGACTCCAATGTCGGTAAGCTCACGACAAAAGAAGAACAAGGCTGGAAATTTTCGATATGGTGCTTGTGTGTAGGCTACGACAATTATAGGAATAGGGTAGTGAGGATGAAAATTTTCGATGGCTATATAATTAGATGGTGGCCAAGAGTTTAGAATGGAAAGAGGATGAAGTTTGGAAATAAATTGTACCACAATGTGAACACAAATCCAACAAGGAAATAAAATTGAACTCAACTAGGAAACCGACTTACCAAATCCAAATTGAACTAGGAATGTCCCAAAACCAATCCTAACTTGACTAGGAATAAGATTTAGACTCCCCCCATATGAACTACTAGGACCGAAACTTGCTACCCTTTAAATCAATAATTATGACTCCAAAATAAGATTATACCCAGCTGCAATGTGACGCCCCAATCACTATTCGATGAAGATGAAAATTGCGACACAACAAGAAAAGACGACAACAACTAACTACCTGGTGCAAATTACACAACCTCGATCAAGAATCAACCAAGAACTTCAAGAAGATTCAAGAAACAAATCAAGAACACTCAAGAACACACGGTGATCACAATAGGGCTTCAATTTTTTATTTTTTTTTTAATATGTCATTTCTTTTTTTTTTACCGAATGATTTTTTTATACAATTAATCGAATACCTCTTGCCCCTAATGTGTCACTCATGATTTGGATTGAACCACGACCAGCAAAAGCTGACGTGGCTCTGATACCAAATTTATGATACGACCAATCAATATGCGGAAGCTAAGAAACGAACACGCGTCAACTATAAAGAATGATTCAATACAAATACCAACTGAATATAAGAGTATTAATATGATAAACAATCTGACCTTAAACCCCAATTAAATTCGAACAAGCAATTAATCCAAAACACAACCCAAAAACAACGATTTTACCCCAAATTGACTCGAACAGAAACCTAAACAAATCAACTCCGATTAAGCTCAGATTTTAATACAAGGTACAATTTGAAGTCATGAAAAACATATCCAATATTCAGCCAATTCGCACGAGTGGTTTGTAATTTGGCACGATGGTTAATTTTCGGACCTTTCTAGGGTTTATAGGGCTCGATTGGCTTGTATGGATAAAATCTGGACTTGGATGGCTATAGGAACGATGGGGATGTTAATATGATGTATATGGAATGTGTATGAAGGCTGGGAAGGTCTGGAATGGGCGTGAATGTGTCGATGAAACAAGAATGAATTGTGAAGCTTACCCGAAACGAACCTCGGGTCAACGAAAACCCAAAACGCGCCTATGGAGCAATCTTCGATGGCTTGATTAACCCGGATACTACTGGATATCATGAACGAATCAAATGATTTCAAGCTTGAATTTGCCAACAACAAACTCTACCAAGAACTATCGATGCAATTTGCGTTAGACAAGTTGATAGCGTAAAGCTTTTGATTCGAAACAAGTCTAATGAATAAAGTATTCGAACAATGCTTAAGTATCAGCCTAGGATTCGAAAATTACAAGTCTTTGGGCTTGGTAATTTTGAACTGGGCTTAAAATAAAATATTGGGTCCAATATCACCTAAACAAGTTGTGATAATTGGGCTACTAATTAATTAAATCCACAAACTAAAATAACAGTCCAAATAAAATAAAACAAACTAATAAATAAGGACACACGGTCCAACCATGGCCGCAAGTTGCCTTGCCACATCATCCCTCGATTCTCGTCAAATTCACCAACTTGTATTGTCGGAATTCAGTTCCATCGTCTTCCAACTTCTTTTGAACATAGCACTGGAAATAGCCTTGCAGTTTCTTGGCTCTTAATCTCGTCAATGGACCTCTCAGCTGCAATTCCAGGTTTAAATCCTCAGTGCTAACCCCGGTCTCATCAACACTAAACATTAATTGGAATGAAAAAATCACAATTTGAACTAAATAAACTCGTATAAGATAACCTTTTAAGGTTACATGTGATACTTTTTGAATTTTAAGCGATACTTTTTAGTGTTACAGTTGATACTGATTTTGACGGGATCTTTTTTTTTTTTTTTACGGGTTAACCCGCAAATTTGACATGTCCGTCTAAAATAAGACTTATTTACAACTAGTGCTATAGTACATGCAAGTATTTGTGAAAAAAAGGTTAGCATGTCTCATTGGGGATGGCCTAGTGATGGAGTGGTGTTATCTTGAGGCCAAAGGTCTCAAGTTCGATCCACTACCAACACCACTAGGTGTGAGCCTGTCACACCTGGCTTGCCAAGTGTGATTTACCTCCCCTGTGTAGGTTTGCACTAGGTGTGAGCCTATCACATCTGGCCAGGCCAGTGTAGTTTACGTCCCTCCCTTCCCTGTGTAGGTTTGCAGGCTATTACACAGGGACATGATTTACTCAGTAGGTCCCGCCTCAGTAGGTTTTCAGGCTATTACACAGGAGTGGGGTTTACCTAGTGTGCACCACGGTAGCGGCTGCGGGTTACCCTCGACATAAAAAAAAAAGATTAGCCTAAATTATAAAAAAGATAGCACATATAATTATTATTATAATCAAATTATATTTAGATCAAACGTTGTGATTAAAATGATAAATAATTAACTTTTTAATTAACTCTTTACCCAAAAAAAAATGACAAATTTCAAAAAGTCATTTATTAGACTAGTAATTTTATTGTTTTTCTTTTTTAAGCCTTAGATTCCTACATTTGAATGAGTCAAAGTCGAGGGTTAAATTGATAATTTTTATGTAGGTAAATTACATTTGGAGATAAAAATCGGATAAAATAATATGCGTGTATATAAGAGTTGATCCAAATCGAAAAATTTAGAGAAGAGGGAAAGAGGCGGCGGTAGAATGGATCCAGACGCAGTCGCGAAGGCTTTCGTGGAGCATTACTACACAACCTTCGATGCGAATCGGGCCGGGCTGGCGAGCCTCTACCAAGACGGATCCATGTTGACCTTTGAGGGCCAGAAATTCATGGGATCTTCCAACATCGTCACCAAGCTCACCGGATTGCCCTTCCAGCAGTGTAAGCATCACATCACCACCGTCGACTGCCAGCCGTCCGGCCCTGCTGGCGGTGTGCTCGTTTTCGTCTCCGGCAATCTCCAGCTCTCCGGCGAGCAGCACGCCCTCAAGTTCAGTCAGGTATTTCGTCGAACACCTTCTGTGTATTTGTAATTTCTCCGATTGATTAGGATCTCATGGTTGATTTGACATGGTGTTCAACTTTACAATTGTGGAATGGTTTTTAGTTTCTGCTAATCATTATTGTGTCGTCAAAATGTTTACTACCTATCTCGAGTTTTCTGTATGCATTACTACATTTGCATCTATTCGATGTTGTAGACTAGGTGGAGCTAAGACCTTACTAATAATTTGTAGTATTACATAATTAGAAAGTAGACGTTGTAGATATAATGATTGCAGTCTTGTTCGGCGTTGGAATTTTATGTGGTTTAAGGGTGATTTATGAATATTGTATATGTTTTGTTTTAGTAGTGTGTGATCGAAGGCATTTCCTTTAAATTGCTGTTAATAGACTTGTTTACACATATGGTTTGTACACTCGAGAAACTCACATTTGATGCATACATTCAAGAGACTTCGTTAAAATGTGCGTATTTGTGCCGGCTAAACTTATCAAAAGTTCGTTCAAGTTTCAAGTTATTGCCATAAATGTTCCATGAATTTCTGCATTTGGAAACCCCATCATAATTTTCACAAATATATGATTCAAGACCTTGATTTGGGTTAAGTCTAGATAAATTGCTATGTCTGTTGGGACTTGGGAGAGAGATTCTATTGTTAATTGTAGTTTGGTTTTAGCTGAAAATCTGCTTATATACAGAAGTGACCAGGATGAAGCTTTAGTAGCTTACCTTCCTGAAAGATGCATATTTTTGCTTACCTCATTTGGGGTTGGCTGTGGAGAGAGGGGTTGAGAATAAGGTTCAACTATTTGACAGTGGAACTTTACTGTGGTAGTTTTCTGGTTTACATTGATTGTGTTGTTGCTTATGAATGGGGATGAAAGTCGTTTTGTTCTCCTCTTGTCATTTGCATAATAGCAACTAATTTCAATATTTCTTCATGATGATAAACATTGTATATTGCTCTCATCTCCAACAGATGTTCCAATTGATGCCAACACCGCAAGGAAGCTTCTACGTATCCAATGACATTTTCCGTTTGAATTATGCATGATTGGATTGCTGGAATTCAAATATGATCCGGATGCAATGATCCGATCATCATACTCACTAAAGACTCAAAACAATATTTAGATTCATCATCTCTTTGCTCGTTCATATTGTTGGTTATTGTGAACAATATCAGACTAAGTCCCAGTTGCGATGGGATCATGAATTTGTTTGGATGGACTGCAGTCTAAGACTAAAGCCTGTTTAGAATCTGCCGTAATGAATTTGTGCAGTACCTACATCTCAATTTCCCTTTGGCAATATATTGCATATTGAGGCATTCTCTGACTTGTTTTGTTATCATTCTGTTTTTATATGGTTTGAATGGAGTATTCATTAGAAAGTGTCGCTGCTCCTTTTTGGGTGAATCTCAGCTTGTCTTCAACTTAACTGCAAATTATTAGGGCTTGATTATTGGATGGCTATTATGTGCAACTGGAAGACAAGAGATGTATCGCTTTCCAAACTGATCTCTCTCTCTCTCTCTCTCTCTCTCTCTCTCTCTCTCTGTGTGGGTAAACCCATTTTCCTACTCCTTTAGTTCAAATAGTCCTCTCTATGTTATAAGTTGGACCACGTAAATTATTTTATTAGATAGAAAAATTTACGATGTCATAAAACACACATTTTTCCACATACACTTAGATCTTTTCGCATGGTAACATACTTTTTATTCACACCATCACGTGAAAAATATTATATATTCTACACATTGCTAAATATTAATTTTATTATATAGTTTTTAAATTTAACTTTATTCGATTTTTTATAAATAAAATTATACTTTTTTCGGCAATGTATTGATATAATTTTATTTCTGATATATGTCTTATTATATTAATGAGAATTCCATGTAAATTAAACTGTTTTTTTTTTTTGTGATGCGCAAATATAAATTATTTATAAATATAAATACATAATTTCAATGCTTATGAGCTTGAGTAAATAATATCAAAAAATATATACATAAAAAATTATATCAAAGGGAAGTATAAATAAATGTTCGACATAATTTTTGGATATAAGACAACATGAATCAAATAATGTCGAATGTCCAAGTCTAATACAAAGATCTGTTATTTGATTTATGTTGTCTTATATGTGTAGAACAATATGATATTTTTTGTGTTAGTGTGAACAAAAAGTATATTGCAATGTGAAAAGATCTAAGTGTGTGGAAATATGTGTGCTAATATGCGTTTTTTTATACATTTAATTTTTCCATCCAATAAAGGTCTACATGGCCCAACTTTTATACATTCAAATAGTCAAGGAATGGGCAATTAGCTTCCCACATAATAGTCCATGGGACTATTTGCATGTTTCCCCTTTTGATAAGTATTATCTTATCGTGTTTCTTTAGACTACAAATTTTATTCTTTGCACTTCACCCATGTTCTACACTTCATACCACACAATATGACTTATTGATCATTCACTCTAAAAAATCTAACACAAGCAAAATCAATTGTATTTGAAAACCTAACATTCGTTTGGAAACTAGTTTTCAAATGAGTGTTAAGTTTATCGAACACAACTCATTTTCAAAAAACTCCAACATTAGTCAAAACCTAGTTTCTGAACCTCCTTCAGCAGGTTCGGAACCTAATTTTTAAACGAGTGTTAGATTTTCAAACACAAATAATTTTCAAAAATTTAAAGGGTATTTAAGTAATAATAAAATTATTTCATTTCAACTTTTTTTTAAAAAAAAAAAAAGAAATTTATGATGAAAAGAACACATTTCGTAGTATAAATAAAGTACCATATTTTATTTAAGTAGTGACACTCCTATTTTGTTGAGATTGTTTTACAATTCCATTTTTTTTTGTTGAGGAAACCAACGTAATCATTAATTGAAGAGCCCTTCAACGGATGGAATTCAAATTCATATTTAATGACACATTTATAATTGTATTGCTTGTATAAAATATCAATTATATAAAAATGCATGTTCCTAAAAAATAATTATGTATATAAGTCATTAATTTTGACAAAAATTGTAATTGAATCATGAAACGTTACAATAACGATCAAATTTAATTTTTGATTTGTATCAAAATACACCCCCAATATTTTCTGATAAATCGAAAATCTTTATGGCATGATTTATTTTTCATGTGGACATGGTCCTCGAGCTGGACTTCGGGCTTGTACAAAAGAAAAAAGCTTTTCCACAACAGTTTTTCAGTTATTGAAAAGAATTGAGGGCACGAGTGTTTTTTGCTACAAATTAAATAGTTGGATCATTATTTTAACGTTTCAAATTTCATGTTCAAATTACAAAAGTTGGTAAATATTTTTGCAATTACCTTAGAGAATTGACAGCACACGCGAAACGGTCCCTTTAAGTATAATATTTACAAGACTACGCAAAAGTGATACTAAAATTAAGTACAAAATTGAAATGCATTGGATGATGGAAAACTTGTTGTATGGCCTTATTGGGTGGGATGGTGCATAATTTATGTTTTGGAGGAGAACACGAATAAAACAGTAGCGGCGATGTTGCTGGAATTTTCTATTTATCACTAATTTGGATCATAAAAGCTACAAAATAAAAGAAATATAATGTTCCTTATTTGATCAAATGTGACACAGCTACCACGTGATCAGATGAGATTAAGGGTGATTCTAAGTCACCTTTGTTTTTTCTATTCACACCACTTTTACTTTACACATCACCAATATTTTTTACGTATTTGCACTTTTTCTTATACACCAAGCTAAATGGTATAGTGAAAAAATATAATAAACATTCCCTGGCAATTACTATTTAATCATCCGGAAAATGATTTAGTTCATATTTCTTTACAATTGAATTCAAAGGATTAAAATTTATTCAAGGTTGAGCAACAAAACTAATAAAAAAATAATTTATTCCTCATCGGACCCTAATTTTTACCTTGATCGTGAAACAACAATATCCCAAATCAACAATCCAAAATCCAACAGTCCAACACGAAAATATTATAGCTCAGAACGAAGTTGAGATGCCCACGATTCCGATTTGTGTCAGTTCCGGTTACAAACCGTCAGTTAGGCGGTTCCAGACGACACAAACTACAACCGCACCGATTCTCAAACCGTAACCACCGGTTTGTGTGCTGGCCAATTTAATTTTCCCGGTTAACCGGCGGTTACCCGTTAACTGCCTATTTCCGTTTTTTTGTTTAAATTCGAACTTATGAACTATTAAACATTATCACATTATAATTTGCACAAATTAACCAACTTATAAATTTACAAGTTAAAAATTAAAAATATGACAAGCACAAGTTTATTTGATATTATTATATGATGACATTATAATTTATATCTTACAAGAATACAAGTTTTTTTTTATAATAATATAACATTATAAAATTGCAAATTGTAAATCAAACTATGAAATTAAAAACTTACAAGAATACAAGTTTATTTGATAAATAATATGGCATTATAAAATTGCAAATTGTAAATCAAATTATGAAATTACAAACTTACAAGTTGCAACTTAACATTAAATTACAATTTACAATTAATAATTTGACTGATTTAGGGGGAAAAGAAATAATTAAAATTTGGACTTGCACTTCAAATCAAGATGCCTACGTATCCTTTACCTTGGAATCAAAGCCCTCATAGTTCATTTTATCTTTTCTCCTTGTCGAGTTTAGAAGTCGAAGTCGTCATCCCATTCGTCGCCGGTTTGGCTCTCGCTCCCTCCTTAGGTTTCACTCTTCGAGCCAACTATAATCAGCAGACCATGCATCAAATCGTCCCATCAGTTCTCTTGCTCTCTTAAGTCGGCTTTTAATTCGTCATTCAACATCATTTATACTTCAAGATGATCCAGTGTCAAGTTTGATCTCCGCTCGTCCAACATATAACCGGATTCACTGAAGGCTTATTCAATCGCAACTGTTGATGCTAGGTCTCCAAAAATTTCCTTTGCGTAATTGCAAGCAAATGATATTGTTCTTGATTTCGGGACCACCACTTGAGAACATCAAAATTATTGGAACCTGCATTTTCAATATCTTTGCAAATATTTTTTCTAATTCATTTTGACTATGCCTCGTACTTCCTCTACTTTGATTTTTTTTTTTTAATTCTTGTAAAGCACTAACATGTGAAATATTTAATTCTAATGAAAACTACTACTGGAACTAAAAGAACACTCGTTTGACTAGGAAGATTATTTCTATATTTTTGCTCATATTCTCTAAAAAGTGATTGTAAGTATTCTAAAATATAAAATTTAATTTCATCAGTTGTTGGCAAATGTAAATTAACAACATCGGGGACCTGAAAAACTGATAGTGGATATAAATTTATAATACATATCAATCATGTCATTAGTACCCGCTAGTTTAAATGTAGTATCTAAGATTTTAGCAAAAAAAAAAAAAGGAATATGATCAAAATATTTCAACCATTTTTGTATCATAGCTTCAATCATCTCCAACAAATCTGATTTTTGACTACAAGAATCAAAATTTAGCAGCAATTAAATAACAACAGTGGTGTAATAAACACCGGATAAATTTTTGCCATAGAAATTTTTTCTAGTGTGAGGAAATTGAAGAGAACTCAATAACTGAAAAATCCTTAATTGAAGTGGGAAGTCACACCGGAGAATTGAATTTTTAGGGACTGTTTGTTATAAATTTTCAACATATTTCTAATTAACACATGACAATCATCCAACAGACAGAACACTAGATGAAACACGACTTGAATTTTTAGGGACTGTTTGTCATAAATTTTTAAAAAATGTTAAAAATCAATTTTTAGAAAAAAAAGATCGAACAAGAAAAAACCATAATAGCTTCTTTCTCATCACCCGCCACTCTCCCTCCTCTCCCTCCACTATTTATCGATTTCTATTTACTGCAAACTCTCTTCTTCCCCCCGCGAACCTCCACCGCCGCCTAGCTCCCTTTCTTCTCTCTTTTCCATCCCCAATTTCTCCATCCCACCGCCCTAGCCTCTTTTTTCATGCCTGTTGCTAGACTTCGATTCGAAAAAGAAAATGTTCAAACATAGTGACTCTTTTTCAAAGTTTTTAATTATATTTGAAAAAATATTTTGGAACATAGGACTCAAAATCAAAATTTTATTTTCGAAAATAGAACACATGTTTGAAAATTTCAATATCAACACAGTAATTCCAAATGTTTAGGTAGGGTTATTTGAGTCGAATCTTGTGATGGAAATGGAAGGAATCCCTCTTGAGGCGGAGCAAAATAAAAGAATTCATCAATGAAAGAAAAACTTGAGGTTTCGCAGAGTGGAAGAATTCATCAATGAAAAAAATTGGAGGTTTCGCAGTTCATCACCTCTCTTTTGTTTTCTCTATCTCTATGTTTTTTTATTAATTACTTTGAATTCCGCTAAAAAAAATACTTTGAATTGATTTTTTAATTTAGGGATAAAAGTGGAAAATGATGTGCTATATAAAGTAAAATCAATGAATGTTTTTTGAAAATTATGGTGCATTAAGTAAATATGGTGTATAATGAAAAATTGGTGGTTCAAATAGCAACACCCATTATGTAAACTATCACACATTCATAAAAAAAACAAGAGTTATTTTTACATGAATACATGTGGTATTTATGGTTAACTCATGATTTGTATGTAATCGATACATAAAGAATTACAGATATTAAGGAATTTCCTATGATTTTATATTAAATTAGAATATGTAATTAAAATAAATGTAAATATGCACACGGTGACATCCCAAAATTTCGTAAATAGAAATATTTTATTTATTCGATAAAAGAATTTTAATACAAAGCATATCAGAGTCTGTAGGCCAACATAGCATATAATTCATAAGTTTATCATAATAGCAGCTCGTAAGCTCATCTTATCCGTAGGCAGTGGCGGAACTAGAAAATGTTTTTTTGGAACGGCTGCATCATTGTGACATATTATCGGCTACTAAGTGTTATATTTAATTTACTTTTTTTTTTCATCAACGTGTGTTACTAATACGATGTCGTTTAATTTTACTTTTATTCTTGATATTTTTATCTATAAAGACTAAAGATAACTTAAATTAAATAAAGACTTTAAAATGAATAAATGCATTAATTTTGGAAGACAATTTTTAATATAAAAACTAAATATGCATAAATAAAATAACTTAAACAAACTACTATATATTTATAAATGAAAGAAGTTATTTAAATGTAAAACAATAATTTTGAGTTAATATACAATTGGTTTAATAATCTATAAATATAAATATACATTTAACAAAATTTAAACAATAACACATTACGTTGAACTAACCACAAATAAATTAAAGGGAGTACGTGGACTACAAAATATATAAAATATGACATTCTAGATAAAGTACGGTAAAAATACCCAAGAAAAATAAGATAGATTAATAACAAATTATAAATTTAATGCTAAAATTGAAAAATAAATTCGAATTAAAATAAGAAAACAATGAGTCTTTAAATTACTATTTTCCTAATGTTGTTTTACACTTTCCCCACCTACCCGGCACCCCTCTCCCCCATCCCCATCCCTTTACTCCTTTTTTTTGCAGACGTGAGCAGAAAGAGACCTCTCACCTCAGGGGCTGTGGTGGGAGAAATAGACACCATCCCTATAAAATATGCAACATTTTTCGGGTTGGGGCCTTGATTCCACCTTTGCCCGTAGGCCCGTATATAGCAGTAGCCCGAAGTTCCATATGATTCGTAGATTCACCTGCATATATATCATATATAAGGGCATCTTCAATGGGGAGGTAACAATCTGATGTGGTGAAAAATTATGGTGAATTCGATGCTACATCCGGCCGCAGTGCATACCTTCGCTAGATGAATGCCACGTGGAAACTATTTATTAATTTATCTTTTTTATAAAAATACTTTACCATGGTTAGTTTTATACTATTCGGCACTATTTATGCTTATTTAGTCAAAAAGTGCAATTATGACCCTGTTAACCTATTCATCTATAAAAGTAAACCTATGTTACATCGGCCAAGTATATCGGCGAGTTTTTTTATTTTTTCAAACTCCGAAATCAGTGAATTTTGAAGCATTGGCAATGACTCGTATACATTTTCAATACCCATATTCTCAGATTCCCTCATTGGCTGACTTGTTTATAATCCATAAAATTGATAATCGAACCATTTTTTATGAATGAAAAGGGAAAAATAAAGAAGGAAAAAACAGCAAAAAAGAAAACAGAACCAAACATCTTCTTCTACCCCCAAACCATCACTTTCTTCTCCGGCGAATTCCCACACCGCCGGTGACAAGTGCACCCAACGATTCCCAACTCAACGATGTTCGCGATTTGAGTCCAAATTCTTAAACCCTATGGACAACCTGTGGCGGGTGGTGGTTGTCAGCAGAAAAATAGAGTCGGGAGAAATGAAAAGAAGATGGAAAAGTGGAGCTTGTTGGCCGAAAGAGGGGTGGAGAAGATGCAGAAGCGGTGGATATAGTTGGAGAAGAGGAGGAGCTGTGGACCTGTGGTTGAGTATTTTTTTTTTAATTGTAACTTAGCCTAATTGAAGAGAGAGGGAAAGGAAAAAAGTTAATTATGTTTAATAGTATTATATTCAATCAATACCTTAGAAAGAAAATTATTTAATTAATTTGTTTAATTCTATTTTTTTTTCTTATTTTTTAGAATGAAATCCTAGATTGATTTTGATGTTCCATATGTATATGTATGTATGCATGAGTAGTTTAAATGTTATAATTTATGAACTTATACATTATGTCATGAAAATTTCTTGGTTAGAAATAAATAAATAAATAAATAAATAAATATATATATATATATATATATAAAATGTTACAAGTTTTGTTTGCTTAAAAAATAAAATTTATTTCACTAAGTAATGACCCAATGTATAAAATGATAAAATAATTATTTTCTTAAATACTTAAGTATGAAATCATAATTTAATTCAATACATAGTATTATTGTGTTACAACTTAATATTATAAATTAGTATTGATATAATAGTGTTTAGCCATAACTTAATATTATAATATATTATTACTTAATATTACATTATTATGGACTTTTATGTGGTTGCCTCAATTTATTAATTGGGTATCTGACAATAGAATAATAAAAAAGCGAAATTAGATTATTATGTTCATTTGATTTGAAATTAGATTATATGCGTTGATTTCATCTGCGACTATAATATAATATATCATATACATTAATTTTTTATGCACATGTGTGTGTGTGTGTGTGTGATTGTAGGTCTATAATTAAAGGAAAATTATACTTTCTTAAAAGGGAAATTTTACAAAAAATATACAATTTAATTTGTTAGATATGAAAAATAAAAAAATAATAAAAAATGGTAATAAAATGTTATTTTTCCACCAAAAAAAAATTAATTTTGGGAGAGGGAAGAGGGGATTTGCACCTACTAATAAACATTAGGGTGTTATTTTCTCTAAAGAAAACGTTAAGGGGAGATTCGCTCATCATGATAAACGTTAGGGGTGTATTTGCACCTTTTCCCAATTTCTTTTAATTAACCAAAAATTACATTATATTGTTCATTTAATTTCAAAATATAATAAATTATATTATATAAGTTCATTTGATTTGAAATTATAAAAATATTACTCTATCTGTCCCACTTTGATAGGCTTATTTTTCTTTTTGGTATGTCCCGATATATAGGCATGTGTTCTATATATATTTAGCTAATTTACTAATATATATATATATATATATATCCTTATTTAATATGTTTACATTAGGCATTAATTTAATATAAAAGAATTAAATAGGGGCATATTATGAAGTTTCTTGATTAATTGTCTTTCCCAATTATTTTCTTAATTCCCGAGAAAACTCCAATCAGCCTATCAATATGGGACGGAGGGAGTAGTTCATTTGAAATTATATTATATAAGTTCATTTCAACTAAATCATAACATTTGAAACGAAATTAATTCATATAAATAAATTTCTTGTGATTTATAATGAAATGCAACAGTATATTCTTGTCTTATACCATTTGAAACGAAATGAACTTATATGAAGTAATTTGTTGTGATTTGTAATGAAATGAAACAATATATTTTAATTCGCTTATAATGAACTAATAAATTATATTATATTGTTCATTTCATTTCATTTCAAAATATAATAAATTATACTATATAAGTTCACTTGAAATTAGATTATATAAGTTGATTTTGGTTGAAATTATAAGAAATTACAATATATTAGTTCATCTAATTTCAAATAACAATAAATCTCATTATATAACTTTATTTCATCTAAATATCAATAATAATTTACAATATGTTCATTGTTGATGATCTGCGTACTGGTAGAGTGGTGTAATTTTGAATATTTTGAATCTCACCAGCATCGCTAAGTGTGAGTTTGTTTAAATTAAATCAATATATGTGATGTAATATCTGATGAATTCAAATGAAATGAACTTATATAATGTATTTTCATGTACTTTGAGATGAAATGTACAAATATAATGTTATTTCTTATAGTTTCATATGAAATAACGTTATATTGTGTAATTTCTTGATATTTGAAATAAAAATGAACTAATATAATTATTTCATGTAATTTGAATTGAAATGAACAAATATAATGTAATTTCTTATAGTTTCAGATGAAATAAAATTATATCACATAATTTATTGTTATTTAAAATAAAATGAACTTACATAACCTAATTTCAAATGAACTAATATTCTCATAATTTCAAATCAAATAAACTTATATAATGTAATTTATTATAAGTTGGAATAAAATGAACTAATATAATGTAATTTGTTAATGTATGACCATACACATCATTCAATACTATTAAGTTTTGACACACATCATTCAATACTAATTTATAATGTTAAGTTTTGACACGATCATACTCAATATTAAATTAGAATTTCATATTTTGAAGTTTCGTCTTACACACATCACGTTATATGAAATTAAATAAGCAAATATACTGTAATTTTTTATAGTTTCAGATGAAATAAAGTTGTATAATGTAATTTCTTGATATTTAAAATAAGGTTAATTATAATTTAATTTCTAATGTTTGAAGGTTTTAATTCTACAATAAATTATATTATATAGGTTCATTTGGTTTCAAATTAATTGTATAATGTCATTTCTTAGAATTTGAAATGAAATAAAAATTATATAATGTGTTTTCTTATAATTTCAAATGAATTAGCTTATATAATGTAATTTTTTATAATTTGAAATAAAATTAACTAATATAATGTAATTTGTTAATTCCTTCAAAGAAATTACAATATATTATTTCACTTCATTCAAAATAACAATAAATTACTTTATATAAGTTCATTTCGTTCCAAATATTATAATGTAATTTTTTATAATTTGAAATGAAATGAACTAATATAATGCAATTCCTTATACTTTGAAATGAATTTAACTAATATAATACATTTTCTTATAATTTTAAATTAAATAAGTTAATTTAACTAATATAATGCATTTTCTTATAATTTCAAATTAAATAAACTTATACAATGTATTTTCTTGTAATTTGAAATAGAATGATCTAATATGATATACTTTTTTTTATAAATTCAAATTACTGACTAAATAAAAAAAATTAAATTATTACTAACTTGAATTCAAATTTCACAAAAGAAATGAGTATATTTATTTTAAAATTTATATTAACACTACTTATTAATTGAGATCGTTAGATTAAAAAATAAAAAATATCTAATTTAATCCCTTTATTATATCGTGTATGATAATATAAGATTTAAGAAAGTTAACTTTATTAATTACTAATATCAATGAGAAATTAACTTATTTCCTCTCTCTTCCTTTCTTCCTTCCCTGCCATTCTTCTTCTTCAAGACTTCATCTCCAACATGAATTAGAAAGCAGTCTTCATAGCAACTCAGCAAGAATAGTAGTTACCTCCGGTCTCTCCCCATTTTTTCTCCGTCGGCGGCACCGGAGGCGCGACTGTCGATCGCAATGAGTACCTTCCCTCATCTTTCCCAAAAGTTCTCTGCCCCGGCTGCCCCTATGTCTCTCTCTCTCTCTCTCTCTCTCTCTCTTGCACATTCTAAATCTAGGAGTTCATTTATCGTCTGCTCTTCTTTTATGTGGTTTAGTGAAGTGGAGAATATTGTGAGCTGAGACTTTTTGAGGAGCTTGGTGGATATGGATTATTCTCCACATTTTCGGAATGAGCTTTGATGTGTGTTCTTGCTAGTCCATTTGTGTCAAAATTCAGTCCTTAATTTGAATTCTTTTTTCTTTCTATCAGAGAATTTTGTTGGTTGAGACTATAACTTATTGAAAATTTTCTTCTTTTAATTACTTTGTTTTCGGATTCATGGAAAACCCACGTTAAAGGACCAATCTTTTTTAGATTTATACCAGTTTGGCGGCGGTGAGGCGGCAAAATCGTCGGTGGTCGTGGTGGTGGTGTTTGTTAATCTGAAGAAGAAGACGAAAAAGTTGAAGAAAATGTGGATGCCAGCTTTTTGATTGGATGTGTGCATAGGAATTCAAAAGATTAACTGAACCATAGTTAATTATATATTAAAATATAATAAAAAAGTGAATTTTCAATTAAAATAAATTTTTACTATTGAGTCGCCACGTGTCACGCATCCATCGGGTGGTATGCAATGCAGTTGGACGCAGCATCGAGTGAACCAAAAATTATACCTCATATACTAGTAACATTTGCATTGTGAAAATCAGGTAACATTCATATAAATTGTACCCGGTAGCTTTATTGCTACATGGTAGCAATTGAAAATGCTGTAAAATAGCACACTCTCAGAAGTGGACGTGTAATACACGGCAGAAGGAGGAGTTCGGCGTGCAGCCCACTTGCTTGGGAAAAAAGTGGATGATGTGGCCCCCACACCTGCTGCTTTCTGATCCTCTCTTTCTCCAATTTCCACTTTCTTTCTTTTTTCTCTCTCCTTTATTGTTTTCTACCATTTTTCAATTTTATTATTTATTTTCTCTTCCATCTCTTGTTTTTTCTTTTATCATCGCCATTTGCTTCTTTTCATATTCTATTTTTTAGATAAATAAATTATTTCTTCTTCTTTTCCTTTAATTATTTGCATAAATAAATTAGCATATGATCATAATATATATATATATATATAGAATGATTTATACAAATCATAGTAAATTAATATATATATATATATATATTGAAAATCATAAATAATATTTTTAATAAATTAAAAAGATGTAAATAAAATGAGTGATATAATGACGGGATCCCAAAAGGTAATAATAAATTAAATTTTCTAATTAATATTCAAAATAAATTTACTAAAAAAATATTATCATATTAAATTAGTATATATAATGAAAATCATAAATAAATTTTTAATAAATTTATAATATGTAAATAAAATGAGTGTTGTAATAGTGGGACCCTCAAAAAGTAGTAATTGTACCTAGATGCATTGGGGGATTTGGGTAGCAATTTAATGAATTTGGTAACTTTTGACGTGGCAGTGATGTGGCAGCTATTTGTACCTAAAAAATCATACCTGCACTGGAGATGCCCTAAGCATAACAAAGATATCTAAGAGTTTTGTAGTACTTTCCGTGAGAATCTACAAATCAATTTGCACTTGAGCCATGAAACTTGACTTGACTTTAAAGTTTGAATGAAATAAATTTAAATAGATCCATGCGCGCTATCTAGTATTAAATATAAGATCATAGTAATTATCAGAACTTTATAATAATAATAATAATAATAATAATAATAATAATAATAATAATAAATGCATGAATAAAAACTCAAGCCCAACTTCAATACTCATCATAAAATGCATTGAAAGGATGAATATATAATGGAAAAGATTCTGGTGCGCTGAAACAAATGCAATGAGACCTCTTTTGTATTAATATTTTTGGTGCGAAAATAGAAACTTATTGATTCGTCATTGATTTGATTTAATTGATTTCATGCAATTTGGCTGAAAATTGATAGCATGATTTGAAGAAAATCCGCCTTGATCATTGACCTTGAGTAAACCAATTTTGGATTGAAGTATTGACTAATATGATTGGGCCATTAAAAAATACATTTCATGCTTGGGTAAAAATAAAAAATAAGCATCATTAAACTTTTCATTAACTAATATTAATCATAACATATAATAAATTCAATATGCACATTTTAATAATAGATAAGGTAACAATCAATTCAAAATGATTTTGGGTCGTTACATAGATATATTAAATTAAGGTTATATTCGAAATTAAATATATATTTTAATATAATAGAGTCAATAATAATGTCTTAATAGCTGCCATAAATATATCATAAAATATTATCCCGTGCAAGCACTATAATTTTATAAAATAAAATTCTAGTAACACATGGAATTTAAACTATTTGAAATTGTTCAATTTATAATATAGTGAAACATGACATTGTACTATAGTCTGATAAAAATAAATTGAAATTGATAGTATGAAATTGTTTAATTTGTACTATAATTTGATAAATAAAATGTGAAAATGTGATGTTTCAAAGAGAAGAATGTTGATGGAAGTGGGTGTGTGAAATATTTAATATTTGGTAAACAAAAAATAATAGAACACTATCTTGGTATTATTAAAAAAAATAACAGAACATTATTTTGGTATTATAAAAAAGTAATGTGAAGGAAGAGAAGCAAATCCAAATTCAAATCTAAAAAGTAACGTGCAGAGTGAAACGAATTTAAAAAGCGGGTGAAGGGTATCATGCATATTTTTTTTACTCACACACTCAACCTGTGATATTGAGGAGATTCGAACCCGTGACCTTTGGTCTCCAAACAACCTCACTCCATCACTAAGCCATCTCTACCGAAACAGTATCATGCATATTTATTATGACTCACTTTTACAATATTACCAAAAAACTTGTTCAAGACATACATCTTTACCGCAAAAATATTTATTACTTAAACAAGATAAAAATGTTGAATTTCAATTTTACCCATATTTAAATGTTTATAACTTTCAAAAACTTGAATGATTAATTAGTTATTTAATTTTCAATACCTAATAAGGGTGTGAATTTGGGGTGTCAAGATGTTGAATTTTAATTTTACCCTTATTTAAAAGTTAATAACTTTCAAAAACTTAAACGATTAATTAGTTTTTTTTTTAATTTCCAATACCTAATAAGGGTGTGAATTTGGGGTGTCAAGGTACGTTATAATTTACTTTTTTCGTCATACCTTATACTTTAATTTAATTTATGGTATGATAAAAATCACACAGTTATCGTACCTTACCTTCCGGTATACCTTAGTTCGGTATTCCTTAAATTCGATATGATACATAATGCATACTGTTAGAATTCGTTGCCAAAAACATTGAAATTAGAAACAGAATCATAATGTCAAACTCAATGTCAAAAATAGTTAACACAACTATTTTAACACAAATATGCTGGAAATAAAAACACAATAACACACGAAATAATTTTAAATCACACACAACATGTATGTGATTGCCACAGGGCAAAATTAAGGTTCCACTAGCCAAAACAACTGTTAATTTGATGATGTCAGATGCTGAGGCTCTTGACACATCAAATAAAATACACGAATCCTATTCTAGTTTACAACCAAAATGAATTCAAAAATACAAATTAAACTACCGTTAATTTGTAGACAAACTAGTAACGATTTCACAACCTTGCTATCTATCATAACTTGTACAACCTACTCTCGTGAATTGATTGTACAACAATAAATATTAAGAAAGAAAAAGGAACGAAGAACGAAATCTATGCTAAGTTTGTGACTCAAGCTCTTCAATCTTCTCACACAACGAAAAGATGGTTTTTGCTTGAATAATTCTTCAAGTGTCGAACATATCCCTTATATGTTTCTTCACTTGAATCCTACAAGACTCACGTCTTCTCTTTCTTGAACATGGGTTGACGATAACCGCTCTTCGCCATGACTTCAACGTGTTCGGGAGAAACCGCCTCCAAGGCGTGGTTGAAAGCTTCACCCACGTTCATCCTATTTTTCTGAATTTCCAGCAAATATAATTTCTGAAAAAGAAAAAGGATTAAATGGAAAAAACCGGTAAACCTAAAAATAGGAGATAGAATTTTGACTTCGTCAAACTCTATTTTAAATAATATATCCAATATGTATATACCTATTTATTTGAAATATTTATTTCGTGGATATGCACATATATTATAAGATATATAAAGACTAATTTATTAAATAAAATAATAAATAAAACTAGGAAAGGATAAGATTAGTTACGACTATGTCACAGACAATGTCGCAGGGAGTCTGTCTGACATCAAGTGCAACATTGAATGTCAATGTCATTGTAGCGCCCCGGTCCTAAAAGACCGTGGAAATGGACGCCACGGGGGTTGGAATTAAGAAGCGGGAAAGAAAGGGGAATAATCTGATTAACCAAATCTCAAAAGAAGACTTACAATAACCAAACATGCTTTTTAATACATATATTTATTCAAAACACCAAGATCAGGGTTATTAACGTTTAACAAAAGAGTAGCATAAGTGCGGAAGCTTAATTCCCAATAGAATATTAACAAAAAGTGATAATGGGAAATAAGTAAATAATAACAGCCCATATCTCAGCCTCGTCACCTCCACGCTCCAGCCCACTGACCTGAAAATATTTTAAAAGAATTTGGGCTGAGTACTAATGCACTCAGTGGGCAAGTTTTGACAATTTGAGTTATGCAAATCATTTTGTTAAAGTAATCTATATGTGTTCATGCAGGTAGTGAAACTTAGTAGGTTTAAAAGTTGAAAGCAACCTAAGTTCACCAAAACATTTTATCGTGAAGCACTTAAGAGTATAACCCGTCGCTGCCCGCAACCCGAACTACATCACCAGCGCGTAAAGTTGAGTATGGCCATATAATACCCAATGAGTATAACCAATAAGTGTAACCAATAAGTGTTTCATTTTAGTCTCACCGACAAGGAGTAGGGCAGGACAAATAATGCATGCGTACTGTAGCTACTCACATTGACACAACGCTGGTATATGAGACTCCGACAACATACAGTAGCACGTAAAATATTTAACACAGATAGTCACATATGCAATTTTAATAAAGCAAAGCTTAATAACTCGAAAGATACATTTTGCAAAGATAGTATAGTTGCCCACCTTATAGATACAAATATCCTAACAAGGATCCAAGCTTGATCACGGTCTTGGGGACGGAGCAAAGGTCCGGAGTTCCTTCCCGGGTTTCCCCTAGGGCTAAGTTGCTCTAACCATCTCGAGATTCAATCATTCACCTTCCTCGTAAGTCAAGCAAGTCCTACAAGGATCAATCTTGCTTTAGGATCAATAACTACTTCCGGAATTAATCTAATATTCGCTTTCATTTAATTGGAGATTTATTAATTTTACTTCGACTAGGAATGCGCGTTACTCGGGTTTTAAACCCAACACGAATCGATAATAGGTTCTTACGATACTCTTCAATTAACTTGAAACAAATTCGACATAAAATGGAGCAACTTAAAATAGGGCAACAACTTTGAAAAATCATAGAAAATTCGATTTAAATCTGATCGAGGCATGGTCAGCGACCACACGTCCGTCACGACGAGACCTACAATCGGTCAGAAGGAGTCGGAGACAAATTCCGATCACCCTGGCCTTAGATTGGCCGGAAAGGTACTGTTTACTGTTCCCGGAACAGATTTTTCGTCAAAAAGTTTAAGGCTCAAACGAGCTCGATACTCAATGGATTTTCACTCAAAAATACAATTTTTGATACTAGAGGAAATAAAGATTTTAATGCAGCAAACGGATTTAGATTTTATAATGTATACCGACTGTAAATGAGCATGAAATTCAGTATTATTAAAATAAGACATAATCTGCCGGAAACAAGTTGGTTTTCGGGAAACTTACGACTCGATTTCGGAAGAACAAATGATATCATATCATGGATTGGAAAATATGTCTAGAAAGATTGATATAAAAAGATTGTGCAGTCCAAAAATCAAGTCAAGAGGATGGAGGAATCAACGGGAAATATCCTCCGAAGTTGCACTCGCGACACAACGATTTCTGCGACAGATTTGACATGTTGATTTGTGATGTATCTTTGATAGACCAAATGATATCATATCGATGAACCGAGACCTATTCTGGAAACTTTGAAGAGTGAAGTTTATAATGATATAGATCTCATAGAAATATAATGGCTGGATCTATAGGAAAAAGATGTCATAAATGGGTTTGGTGAGTTACGAAAATTAAACCACCAAGAAAAATAGTCGAGCTTCGTTTAGGAGTTTCATAGATCCAAATTGAGAAATTCTTGAGCCTAAAATCAACTACATAATTAGAGGAAAAATATACTAAAATTTCAGAATTTATGGATGAGATTTAAGGGACGAAAATGGTAAAATAAGACTGCTACACTAATGATAAAACTTACAGCTAGAAATTCCAATTTTGCATGTCTTTGTTTCTGACTTTCCGGACACCAAATCCAGTGATTCCAGTGGCTAACATCAACTACATGAAGAGAGGAACAACGTATCAAAATTTCAGCTATGTTGGTGGAGATTTGAGGGTCAAAATATACAGAATACCATCGTTGCTGCAGGTTGGCGGAAAACAGCGACCACTGCAATGTTTCCCTTCGTTCTTGACCATATGAGAATTAAATTGGATGATTCGTTCGGCTAATATCATCTAAATCAAAGTGGGAAGGTCTCTGTAAAATTTCAGAATTGTTGATTAAGGTTTGAGGGTCGAAAATAGACGAGAAAGAAAGGTTGATGCTGTGAGAGAAAGAGAGAAACTTGTGAAGAAGAGAATGTGGGAGAAAGTTGGGCTCTTCATCATCCCCCCTCTACTTGATTCGACCAATAACTATGTTAGACATGTGTAGGACATGCATCCAACTAGTTGGAATAGATGGTGACACATGGGGCACTCTTGTCATGCATGGTGACATTTGGAGCAATGCAAGGTGACATTTGGAACAAGGTAAGGTTGACACTTGGAGCATGGTAGGGTTGAGTGGTGGCAATCAATATGTGATGTATTTTAATATATGGTATTGAGTTGAAATAGAGAATGAATAAAATTGGGTTAGAAGGTTAAACGAACTCCATTTTTAATGAAATTAACGACCACACGATTATGAAAAGATTTGTAACTCCTAGTCAAAGACGAAACCAAAATTTTCAGAGTTAGACATAAAGTGGTAGGATTTTATTTTAGGAATAAAAATATGGTCTTTCAATAATTAGGACATCCAAGATTTAATAAATATCCAAATGACGAATGAAAAAGGCTTATAGAAATGTCTCGTCACAATGAACAAGATATATGATCGAGAAAGATTTAGAGGACAACATGATTTTAAGAATAGAATTGAGCCAACTTTGGGAGTCCTTTTCTCTATATTTGGAATTTTCTAAAATTATTTCAAAACATCATATAATCAACACATGATTCTTATACTGTTGAAGTAATTAATAGATTTATTTTGGGACGGGGTGTTACAGTCATACAACACTCAACACATACATTTACCATACTTTATTATGGTATACCTTACTGTACCAATATTTCGGTATATATTGTACCGTACCGATATTTTACAGTATACTGAAATTTATGATATACTAAAAATTATTTAATAAAAAATTCATGCATAAATAATAATAGTAACAACGTCAAATATCCCTAATAACAATCAAATATCAACACAACAAATCAACAATGAAACTCAAAACGCAAAAAAAAAAAAAACAATGCAATTATGTTAAATTACTAATAAATATTAAATACACGATTATTAGAAGTACAATATCAAGTCCCAACAAATATTAAAAACATAACCAAATAATTCAAACATTTTAAAATCCAATATAATCTTGAAACTGCAAGTCTCCAAACATTTTAACAAATGTTTATAATGAATATACTAAAGATTATAATATTGCATGAAATATAATATTTTCTTATATATTTATGATGAACATACTAATCATAATAGTATCGTATAGCATGTCTCTTTTTATTTTAATTTTCTTGATAATTTATCATAACTTTTAATCTAAAGATTAAAGAAGAATATAAGATTATTATTTATTACATTTGATTTCAAATTATTCAATTTTTAGTTATGAGTTTTGTATTAAATTATATGAAACATAATATTTTCTTAAACTTTTATGATGAACATACTAAGTATTATAATATCGTATAGCATATCTCATTTTATTTTATTTTTCTTGATAATTTATCATAACTTTTAGTCTAAAGATTAAAGAAGAATATAAGATTATTATTTATTACATTTGATTTCAAATTATTCAATTTTTAGTTATGAGTTTTGTATTAAATTATATGAAACATAATATTTTCTTAAACTTTTAAGATGAACATATTAAGTATTATAGTATTGTATATATATCATATCTCATTTTATTATAAATTCCTTTACCATTTATCATAACTTTTAATCTAAAGAATAAAGAAGAATAGAAGATTATTAATAACATTTGATTTCAAATTTATCAATTTTAGTTATAATTTAAGTATTAAATTATATAAAATTTAATAATTTTCAAAAAAATTATGCTAAAACATACTAAGGTCTAAACATTATTATATTATTGTATAGTATATCTCACTCTTTTTTTATTTTATAGATCATTCGTCATAAGTTTTAATTTAAAGATTGAAGAAAATATAATTATTATTTATTACATTTGATTCCCATTTTTTTATTTCTAGTTATAATTTAATAATTATATTATATTAATTTTTTTAACTTTTACAATAAATAAATTAATTATTATATTATTATTGTATACTATATCTAATTTTCTTTTAATATTTTTTTTATCATTTTTCTTAACTTTTAGTTTTAAAATTTGAAGAAGAATACAAGGTTATTATGCATTATATAATTTAATTCATCATTTATTGTATTGAAATAATTTAATATCTTAGAATTTACGTATGCATAATTTTATTTTAATTTTTATTGATTAAAGAAAAATAGAAGATTATTATTTATTACATTTAATTTTAAATTGTTTATTTTTAGTTATAATTTAGGTATTAAATTAAATATCAAATTATTGCTAAAATTTTATGATAAACTTACTAAATATTATATTATTGCATTGTATTATGAATGTGTAAAAATAATTAATAACATAAATATATTAAAATTCGGTATATATCGAAGTACGGTATGTACCGGTATAACGGTATATACTTTGGTACATACTATGGTACGGTATTTACTGATATATTACGGTATACCGAACTTTCGGTATACATCGATATACCTTAATTTTTGAAAATTCATACCGTTACCTTATAACTGTGAAATTCCGGTACAGTATTATACCTTACCGAAAAATCGATACACCGTAAATTTCGATATTCTCGATATTTTTCCGGTACTGTATGGACAGTATGACGGTTTTTTTCGCCAGCCCTAACTGTGTATATGGACATTATTATGAAAAATAATACTAGTTATAGTAAAGATGCTATATAATTGAAAATATTTCAAAATAGTAATAAAGAGTATATGAATGAGACGGAGGTAGTAGTATAAATTATAAAATGATGCTAGTGTCTTTGTTTTTAGCCTAGGTGCTTTTGAATTTCCGATTGGGAAGCTAGCAATGACAATGGCGGACTGGGGCCAAGTGGTCATCGGAGTTGCACTCTTCGTTCTGCTGCAGCCTGCAGGGTGTTTCTTCCAGTTACCGGACGACGACCGGCTCGTTGAGTTCCACAGCAACAAGACCAACTGCATGGCTATCGCTGTGCACATGCACTTTCATTTTCTTTCTTCTCTATGCTTTTCTCATCTTGGTCGTCCATGTTCAATACGACTACTGAGACGGTTGCCCCAGTAGATGGTAAAATTAATTAGTCCTTGCATCTTATTTGCAGAATATCTATCCATATTTTATTTTACTTTTCTGTAATGCTCTCGATCTTTGCTTTGTTAGTTGCGTTTTTATTTATATATGTTTTGTTCCTTGATAATTGATATATAATATTGCCTGAATTTTACTAGTCTATTTTCATTTGAAAACGCTAGAACTAGCTAGATATATAAATGGTCCACGAAATTGTGCTGACTTTCATATTTTGCTAATGGAAATTGAATAGCCTTTGATAGATCTAATAGACATGTCATTCACCTCTCTGGGTCCTTCAAACAAGCTATATAGTCGATCGCTACATGAAAATCAATGCCAATTAAAAAGGTAATCAATGGAATTAAAAAAAGTTAGACCACATCATGAGCGGACTAAGCTGAAGCCATCTAATGGCAGTTTCTGCAGATAACAACCATAAGATAATACTAATACTAAATTGTGTTAGATCCTTTGAACGTACAAGGTAATTAAAATTAAAACTCAACATAACTATTACAATGTGAAAAAATCCATAATAACGGAGAAATAAAAGTATTAATTAGTTGCTTCCTTAAGGGTGAAGAAACGAGCATGGTATTTACGATATATTGATGCAAACTCCAAAGATCAACCAGACAATGGACATTAACACAAAAGGAGAAAGTGACTAAACGGTAGAGGGTAACCTATTATTTATTGCATTTCCCAAACTATATCTGGCAAATAATCACTTCCAAGGGTAGAAAAATCTAGAACATGCATTTTTTTTATATAAACTAACATGGAAATAATAATCTTGTATAGGTTGTGCCGTCTATCAGGGTGCTCACGCACACTGGCTCTTCATTTATACGGGTCCATTTTTCTAAGTCAGTGTATATATTTATATATATGTATATATAATCCATCTCTTTCTCTCCATTTTAAAAATAAGTGCGACATAACGCTCTCTCTTTATTTATATTATAAGTTTGAGGTTGTATGAGGATGCTATCAACAATATCAATAAAGTACTTTGATTTCTTTTTGTCAAAATATATAAAACTGTAATATGTTAATATTTAAAATTATATCACTAATATATATATTATTGTTAAGGGTAACTCACAGCCGCAACGTACCACGCACCGGGTAAAAATAACTTATTTTAACTTCCCTACTTCACCCGGCCCCATCCTAAAATTTCCACACGTACATGTAACAAAATTATTATATAATTAATTCGTGCCGGTCAATAGAGAATTACAATCATATCACCAATCAATAATTATCAAGGGGTTCCATTCAAGAAAATATTTCATTATACGATAAAGCGTCTGTTTTTGTTGCACTACAAGAATCTATAAAATATGCACAAGAACAAAAAAGAAAAGAAAAAAGGAAACATGATGTTCCTGATAGACTAAATGCGCACAAGAAAGTAAATTGTGATATATATATATATATATATATATATAGAGAGAGAGAGAGAGAGAGAGAGAGAGATGATGGACCATTTGTAAATGAGTCCCTAGTGTATAAATTAGGGATTGATCATATCCATTCATTTTGTTAGATGGATGGTTTGGATCTTTTTAATTTAAATGCTTTTTGCATTAATTTTATTTAGAAAAGGTTATAATTGTCATCATAAATTCATTGATGTCTTTTAATATCTTCCAATTCCTAAATTACAGCTTTTTCCATCATGTTGTACACGGTTATATATATGAATTGTTCAACATCTTATAATTTTGTATTTATTTTATTTAATAATGCAAAACATTTTTTATTTTAATATAATAATATTATTATTGTCCCATTACATAATTTATTTATTTTTCTACATATTAACTGTATAATTATTATAACTAATATTGTTATGTTGAGATACGGCTCTTACTCACAAAATATTGTTGATTAAACAAATGTCAACAAATGTTCTTGATTGATTTTAAAATATCCCCCTCCTCACATCAAAAGCTACATGTATTACCCAAGAAAAACCACCTCCATGGCAAAGAATTCATAACTCTACTAACAATAACAAGTTTTTTTAAAAAAAAGCATTACAAGCAACAATTAAAGCATTTAAACTCACAAAAAAAAATAACAATGAAAAAGCTACCAAAGTAAGGCATTGGCACTCTTATTAACAAGTCGACTAAACCAACAAGGATTAACCAATAAATACATTGTTAAACTTAAAGGAAAACATCACTAAAAAAAACTTAAAGGAAAACAACCGTATTTTCCATTAAAAAAATTGCACTTTTTTCAGTTTTTTGCAAACGAATAACTCTTTTATTCGTAAAAAATAAAAAATAAAAACCCTTTTATAATTTGTGGGTACATTAAAGGTATAATGAAAAAATATAACAATTTCAAATGATTAGTTGTGTACATGTTGTCAATAATAGATACGATTAAAGCCATCAGTAACGATGATTAAAAATGTATAATTAAGTTTAAAACTAAAAATATTCATTGAATTGAATTATTTGTTGTACCAACATATGATAAATACAAAGAATTTAATAATAAACATTAGGCTACTGAATTACAAGCAAGTTGCATAATAAAAAAATCAACACAAAACTTTATAAGACACCAATCATACATTAAAGTATTACAAAATAACAAAATAAGCATTTCAAAACCTAAAAATAACATGACGATTTAAATAGATAGCATTTTTTTAAAAAAATTATTTAAACATAGATCATTAAACAAATTAAATTATCACATCATGCATAATTAATTAAAATAACAATCAAAGGAATTATAAGTTTTATTAACATATGATAACAAATATAATTTAGTATTAAATATTATACTATTGAATTACATGCATCTTGCATAGTAAAAAAAGCATCAACATATAATTTAGTAAGACACTAATCATACATTTAAGCATCATAAAATAACAAAATAAGCATTCTAAAGACTAAAAATAATCATCCTCACTCGATACTTGTAATGCATCACAACATATAAAATAAAGCATTATAAAAAAATAATATAGCACACCACTAAATATACAACGAATTTGATGAATGTATACATTTAGACAATTTTTAATACTACCTAAGAGCCTAATATGTGATGTTCAGAAGCCAAGGAATGACGTATTGATCTAATTGTGATCATGGTTGCAGAAGGCGCTAGGCGCTAGGGGGGGCTAGCGCCTAGACCGCTTAGGCGGAGCCTAGGTGGGGCCTAGGCGGAACCTAAGCGGTTTTGAATTTTTAATTAATATTTTTATTTTTAACTTGTAAATTTTGTAATTTTGAGTTCTAAGTTCATAAAACATATCCTTTCAAGCAAAGTATTCAAAGTAAAATAATTCAAAAATCGATATAAACGAACATTCAAAGTTAAAATCATCCAAAAATAAAAAAACAAATAATATTCAAACTTCAAATAATCCAAAATTCAAAAAACAATGACATAAAGTTCAAACATTGAAATCATCCAAGCCACGAATGATCTTCATCCGGCTCATATTCATTCTCATTAATTTCCTCATCTTCGGACTCAAAATTATCATCATATAGTTCTCTCATTGATTTATATTTTGGAGTTGGAGACCTATGTCCTACTCCTCCCACATCACCCACATCATCACCACCATCATCATCAACCACATTAACAATCCACTCTTGTGCACAAGTTGAATCGTGTGAAAGTAGCACATCAACATCATTTTTATCTTTCTCTCTTTTGTTTGTTCAAGAGTCTTGCATTGAATTGGACAAACACAAGATTCTTAATTTTTGGAATTTCATTTTTAATTAAGTTAAAGCTTTAGTAAAAAAGGGGAAAAATAATTTAAACTGAAAAAAAATCCGCCTAACACTGCCTAACTCCGCCTAGGGCCGCTTAGGACCGCCTAGCCTCGCCTAGTGCCTAAGACCACCCGACTAGCGAAAATCGCCACAGTTAACGGGCGCCTAGCGCCTAGGCGGCCGCCTAGGCCGATTTTTACAACAATGATTGTTATTGAGTAATGATTTAATTACTTGCCCAAATAAATTCCCTTGAATCATGTTCTTGCCTTTAGAAAAGTTTACAGAATCGCCCTTATGTGCACCCACAAATTAAAAAAAGCATTGTTATTACTAACTCTCTCAATTAATAAGATTCATCGATTTTATAGATTAATGGATCAGATTAATTCATAATTTACACACTAGGGACCTATATGCATGCTAACCATCCCCTATATAGATATATCACATATGGTGGTAGTTGCACTAATTCCACTCGAGAACAGAACTTGAGGTTTGATGCTTTATTATAAACTTCAAACTATAATTAAGCATTGTTCAAGTTATCTCATTAAACACTTCCAATATATCACATAGAAGGCATAGTGTAAATCAATTAGAAGCAAACAAGACTTTTCAGAGTGAAAAAAATGAAACAATTAAGGTCATTTGGTAATTAAAAAGGGCAGGCCAGGGGAGCGACCTGAAAATAATGTCGAGTAAAATTACTAGCACTATCTTCGAGCTTCGATATATACAACCTCTCTTACTCTTAGTGTATTTGAATATGTCTAACATTAAAATGAAAAATTAAAGGATAAGAAATAGGTGTAATATGGCTGAAATAATTTGAAGGACGTGAAATTTAGAGTGTTTGATGCCATAAGAGTTGTTACTGGTGTTGTAGGCTGCAACTTCCTCCTCTCCTCCATGCTTTAGTGCTTTAGTAATGTAACATGGTAATCCACGCATCAAAGCCCCTTTTCCCCTTGGATCACTGAATCAACTTGCTTTCTAATTTTGATTATCACTTGCTTCTAGAATTTAGCGGACGTTTACTATATAGTTTGGTTTTGTATAATAAAGCTTCAAGAAATTTTATTTTCTCTTTTTGTATGAGGGGTTAAAATATATGATTAAAATTAAACTTTTAAAAATGAATTTTACCATCACTACACGGGATTAGCGACGGAAAACCCCGTCCCTAAATCGCTCGTCGCTAATCATAGGCTTAGCAACGGGGCACCCCGTCGCTATCCGCCAAATTTAAAATTTTGAAATTATTGATTGGCCCGGCCCGCGATAAGCCCCCGACCCGGGGGCCCTGTCCATTAATGAACCCTTGACCCGACCCGATGAAAGACCCGCGCCCAAGCCCTTCCCAAACCCTTCAAGAATAATTTTGTATAATATGCATCTAAGAGGATTCGAACCTGTGACCTCCTAGAAGGAGGGCCAAGCACTTATCCATTGAGACAAGTTCAATTGATGTTATATTGATAGTTTAAATAATATATATACTTATACGATTTTTTCATAATTTATTTTTATTCATCTCTATAAATTAAAAATGCTATATTCTTATTAATATATTTATATCTATTTGTGCACAAATATATATATATATATATATATATATATATATATAATATTGATATTATATTGTATTATATATTTGTATATAAGAAATATAATTTAAGGTGATATTTATTAAGTATCCATGCATACAAAAATTATAATATAGGTGATATTGTATTATATATTTGTATATAGAACTATAATTTATTAATTAAATTATTTTAAAAATTATATATATATATATATGTATCATGGTGAAAATGTGGTTAAATAGTCTTACTTTGTGTTTCATGATAAATATCATAATGAATTAAATTATTTTTACTTACATAATAAATAACTTTAGTTTATAATTAAAAATTAAAATCCATTATATACTATATTATGTATATATTTTCATAGTATATTTTAGTTTGTTAATGTATAATTGATTAATCTTGTAGTAGTAACTATAATAAATATTATGTTAAACTTAATACATTTTTTAAATATATAATAATATACTAATTAGTTTATTTATAAGAATACTAATAAAGCTAATTTGTATAAATTTGTATTTAATAAAGAAATAATACAAATTTAAAGATGTGATATTAATAAATGTGTATAATTATGATATTATTTTTTTAAAAATTAAAATAAATGAATAAAAATATAAAAATAATTTTAATAGGGAGAATATTTGTATTGGAATAGATTGAAATCATATTTAATTATTTTAAAAATAATTAAATAAAATTTAAAAAATAAATAAAAAATTAAAAAAAATTAAAAATTGCTTTAGATTATAATTAAAAATTAAAATCCATTATATACTATATTATGTATATATTTTCATAGTATATTTTAGTTTGTTAATGTATAATTGATTAATCTTGTAGTAGTAACTATAATAAATATTATGTTAAACTTAATACATTTTTTAAATATATAATAATATACTAATTAGTTTATTTATAAGAATACTAATAAAGCTAATTTGTATAAATTTTTATTTAATAAGGAAATAATACAAATTTAAAGATGTGATATTAATAAATGTGTATAATTGCGATATTATTTTTTTAAAAATTAAAATAAATGAATAAAAATATAAAAATAATTTTAATAGGGAGAATATTTGTATTAGAATAGATTGAAATCATATTTAATTATTTTAAAAATAATTAAAAAAAATTTAAAAATTTAAAAAAAATTAAAAATTACTTTAGTTTATAATTAAAAATTAAAATCCATTATATACTATATTATGTATATATATTTTCATAGTATATTTTAGTTTGTTAATGTATAATTGATTAATCTTGTAGTAGTAACTATAATAAATATTATGTTAAACTTAATACATTTTTTAAATATATAATAATATACTAATTAGTTTATTTATAAGAATACTAATAAAGCTAATTTGTATAAATTTGTATTTAATAAGGAAATAATATAAATTTAAAGATGTGATATTAATAAATGTATATTGCGATATTATTTTTTTAAAAATTAAAATAAATGAATAAAAATATAAAAATGATTTTAATAGGGAAAATATTTGTATTAGAATAGTATGAAATTATATTTAATTATTTTAAAAATAATTAAATAAAATTTAAAAAAATAAAAAAAATAAAAAAAAAATTAAAAACTAAAAAAAATAGCTACGGGGGTTCCCGTCGCTATAATTAGCGACGGGGAACCCCATCGCTAGCCCCGTCGCTATTTCCGTCACTAGTGGCGACCCGTGTCGGCCCCGTCGCTAATTTCCGTCGCTAGAATGGACTTTTTTTGTAGTGCATCTCTAACTTAATGATGAAAAGTTTCGTCGTTAAAAGACTCGAAAGATTTGTAGGTAATCTAGCGACGGAATATAATCCGTTGATAAGCTTGTTGTTAAAACGCGTTTTTCTTGTAGTATAAGGATAAGTTAAATCTTAGCCTTTCAAAACCTCATTTCTTTCTTTAGTTTTCAACTCTATATTTCAATTTGATAGATGTTTGTGCAGAATGTAGCATGTTTTGCATGCTGGAATGTCCTATTTATAGGCACATTTCCACTGTAGGAGACATCTAGGGTTTGAGGGCACTCAAACCAGGTGGTGTAACCTCCAGGAGTTGATGACAGAGCTGTAACTCCTGGAGGTTACACCACCTGGTTTGAGTTCCCTCAAACCCTAGATGTCCCCTACAGTGGAAATGTGCCTATAAATAGGACATTCCAGCATGCAAAACATGCTACATTCTGCACAAACATCTATCATCTTGCCTGCATAAGTTCTCTTCGTGTCTTACATTCCCAGTTCTCGACGTTAGCTAGTTCGTCGGAGCCTTACTGGAATTATAGTGCTACTGCTGGAAGGATGAAGCCGTTTTATCTTTGAGAGACAACCCGCCTAACCGTGAGCACTAGCCGGGGCGTATTTGTCTTGCATAGAGAAGTCCCCTCGACTCGGCTTACCGGAATCCGATTCAAGTTCCAGTTTGTTCACTTTGTTATTTAAAGTTTATTGTATCAATTCTGTTCTACCCTTCCTTTTTCTTGTGTACTTCAGATTGTAAGGAATTCTAGAAGGTGTGATTCTAATAACAATCGCAAGATAAATAACAATTAAACAATTACCTTAGCTGGAATGGCGACTTCATCGATTGCCGTTGCATCCACGAGGACCATTCCTCATGGCCAAGCTGAGAAGCCGGAGAAGTTCTTCGATTTGGACTTCAAGAGGTGGCAGCAAAAGATGCTATTCTGCCTGACCACCTTGGGAGTTGCAAGCTACATCAAAGAAGATACTCCAGAGATCGTTGAAAATGAGCCGGACGTCAACAAACGAACATCGTATGATTAATGGATCAATGGAGATTTTCTTTGTAAAAATTATGTTTTGAATGGTTTGGTAGATAATTTATATTCTGTATACGGCAATGTAACTAGTGCTAAAGAACTATGGAAGCATTAGAAAAGAAGTACAAAATGGAGGATGCCGAAACTAAAAAGTTCGTGGTGGCAAAGTTCCTCGATTACAAAATGGTAGACACCCGGTCAGTGATGGATCAAGTGAAAGAGCTTTAGCTCATTGTGCACGACGTTCATGCTGAAGGGATGGTCCTTCCCGACTCTTTCACTGTTGCTGCAGTGATTGAGAAGTTGTCACTGTGTTGGAAGGACTTCAAGAGCTATCTCAAGTACAAGCGAAAGGAGATGACTCTTGAAGACCTTGTGGTTAAGCTTCAAATTGAACCCGATAACCGAAAGGTGGATCGAGACCATGAGTCCCGATTGAGGCCAAGACTAACTTGATGGAACATGGTGGACCATCAAATAGCAACAAGAGGAAGCGCCCAAGTCAAGTTGATAAAGGGAAGAAGCCAATGATGAAGTTCAACGGCAACTACTTCAATTGTGACAAGCCGGGGCACATGTCCAAGCATTACACGGCTCCGAAGAGGAAGCGTACCAATTATGGTGCGCACATGATGGAGCACAACAACAAAGGCAAAGGAAAAATACGTCAAGATGATTGGGATGATGATGATTTGGTTGTGGTTGTGTTTGAAGCTAACCGCGTGGACAACCCGAGAGAGTGGTTCGTCGACACCGGGGCTACTTGTCATGTTTGCTGCGACAAGGGCTCATTTACTACCTACAAAGCTGTTGAAGGTAGAAAGTTACACATGGGAAACCAAGCCTTGTCTGAAGTGGCTGGTGTGGGCAGCGTGATTCTGAAGTTGACTTCAAGCCAGGAGCTAACTCTGAAGGATGTACTGCATGTCTCGGACATCCATAAGAATTTGGTTTCGTGCTCACTACTAGTCAATCATGGTTTTAGACTAGTCTTTAAGTCTGAAAAGTTTATTTTGAGCAAGTACGGAAGGTTCCTTGGTCGGAGTTATCTCGCCAATGGGCTTTTCAAAATGAATGTAATGACTATGCGTCCTGTTGCAAAAGAAAGTGCTAATAAAATTAATTCTTCTGCTTACTTGCTTGTTGAGTGCTCGGATTTGTGGCATTGTAGATTAAGACATGTTAATCTAAATGTTATAAAACGTTTAGTAAATTTAGATTTGCTAAACGTAAACCAATTTCATACACAAAACAAATGTGAAGTTTGTGTCGAAGCAAAATTGGCAAAGTTACCGTTTCATTCGGTTGAACGGAGCACTAAACCTCTAAACCTAATTCACACAGATGTGTATGATTTAAAATTTGTGCAAACTAGAGGTGGTAAAAAGTACTTTATTACTTTTATTGACGATTGCATGAAATAATATTATCTTTATCTTTTAAGAAGTAAAGATGAGGCAATTGAAGCTTTTAAGAACTTCAAAAATGAACCCGAAAATCAACTGAGCGATCGAATTAAAGAAATTCGAAGTGATAGAGGTAGAGAACATGTTGCTCCATTTGAAGAGTTATGCGCAGAGACGGGTATAATTCATCAAACTATGGCTCACTATTCAACACAGTCTAATGGTGTTACTGAATGCAAAAACCGTACTCTAAAAGAGATGATGAACGCTTTGTTGATAAGTTCGGGACTACCGCAGAACTTGTGGGGGAAGTTGTGTTGACAACTAACTATATCCTGAACAAGATTCCACTTAAGGGTAAGCATGTAACACCTTACGAGTTGTGGAAAGGACACACACCGTCTTATAAATACCTCAAAGTGAAGGGGTGTTTGGCTAAGGTTGAAGTGCCACTTCCTAAATAAGTTAAAATCAACCCTAAAAATAGTGGATTGTATCTTTGTTGGGTATGCACTTAACAGTAGCGCATATCGTTTTCTTATTCATAAATCGAAAATTTTTAGCTTTTGCTTTTAATATTAAACTCACGTGTATGTGCATGATTTACCTCACATTGACACCTTTAATGATTAACATCACAACTGCAAGAATCACAATTCCTGTCTATGCTTTGTTCTATGTTCTCTATAAAGCGCATAATATGACATAAGCACAAACTATAAGGAGTCAATGCTAGATAACTCATGGTATACTTAGGGTCAATGCTAAGTGATCCCTGGTATACTCTTCCCGGATTAGCGAGGTAACCCCTCCTTTTTCCTATTAGCGACATGTCATAGAGTGCAGTAGACGACATAAGGAGTTACAGGGTACCAAAGAGAATTAAATGTTTGCAGAAATGAGAAGGGTTTTCGCGTTTTGTTTATATTTTGGATATTCTGTTACAGTTTTTATTAAAGATTGAGTTAAAAGTTTAACCCACTGAGTGCTTTAGTACTCACACCCAAAATCTTTTCAAAATGTTTTTCACAGGTTGAGATGTTGGAGGTGATAGCTTGATATACTGTTGTGGGTTGATCATGTCTTGTTGACTCGCCACACTAATTTATTGCTCATGAGTATGTTGTTATCTGATACAATATTATTTCATTATTTTCCGCTTAAACTCTGATACAATTGCCCCATAGTATGATTGAATGCTATGTTTTATTATTGGGCTTATCTGAATTGTATAACTTATTTGAATCGTGATAAATAAAGACTCATTTCTTTTTCATAAATCCAAGCATGTTTCTTTATAGTTTTCGACCTATGAATAGGTCATATTTAGTTGAGACTCGGATTCTATTTATTTTCCAGTTGACCTATGAATGGGTCTTAAATTGTTTATTTGTTTCCGTCCTATGAATAGGACATAGCACAGTTTATTTGCCTCTGACCTATTGATGGATCTTAGTTGTTGTGACCTATGAAGATGTCTTATTTATTTGAGGAGTCAGAATCCTATTTATTCATTGTTGGATTCTATTTAAGTTCGATTGGCCTATGAATATGCATTCTTTTGACTTGATTGAATCATTTGACTTTGTTGATATGTTGAAAAACGTGGATTTCTTTCAATTACAGAGGTTATGCCGCCCAAATTTCTGGGGAATATAACTCATTCTTGTTTCCAAAGCTATTTTATTAAATTAATAATTATTTCAAATCATATCCCTTTTTAAGTGCAAACCCCCGTCCTTCAATTATTATTCCTTTCGGGACTGGGACGTTACATAAATATTGCATCATCATCACATTATATTATGGATGTCCACAATATATATATATATATATATTAAAATTCGGTATATACTGATGCATCAATATATACCTAAGCACTGGAATAATGATATATATACCAACGTACCATAGTGCGGTATGTTGCGATATATGACGGTATATCGAACTTTTTGTGTACACCAATATATCTTAATTTTTTGAAAACTCAAACTATTATTGTATCGTAAAATTTCGATAAGCTACCATACTTTACCGAAAAATCAGTGTACCGTAAATTTCAGTATTATCGATATTTTTCAGGTACTGTATGAGTGATATTCTGATATGATAATATTTTTCCTCACACCTAAGAATAATAATACAATTTCATACTAAAACAAGGAAAAGAAGATAAAATTCTCTTGAGAAAAAGGGGAAAAAAGAAAAGAAAAGTAGATAAATCATATGTACTAAATACAGATCCAAAATTGCATATTTAGCCAAATTCGCTTCCAATCAAGCTCATTAGCTTAATTGGGCCAAGAGTCCTTTTTGAGTTTTTTCTCTCTTATCATATTTAGTATTTGGGTGTTCATTTTTCATTTCTCTTTTACCAAAATTACATTTTGGTACATAACTTTTGGATTTTTTAACTAAAATATTCCGACCATCAAATATTTATAATTTAATATTTAAGCTTTTAAGATCATAACAAATTTATGTTGAAGATTGATTTTTGACACCTAAAGTTTAATTTTAACCAACAAGATATGGGATATTGAGATGATTGAAGAAAGATTGTTTGACTTTTAGGATGAAAAATGCAGCGACAACATTTCACGTGCATAAATATATATTTTTGAATTTATTTATTTAATTTTTTGGCATTAAGAACGGCATCGTATGCCGTTCGGTTTGACATGATAAAAAAAAAACATAAAAAAACACTACATGTTAAATTCCGATCCATATTAGATTTGAGGTGCCTCTTCAGATAGAGTTGTTAAAATTTTGAAATAATTTATATTATATTATAAATAATTAAAAATTGAGACATTTGCATTTATCCAAAATTTAGATATCAAAATGCATTTTTCATTTTTTCAGCATAAAGAAAGTCTTTTATTATTATTATTATTATTATTATTATTATTATTATTATTATTATTATATCCCAGTTGAATTGATTGTCGGAAACAAAACATCCTCACACCATTTTATTTTTTTGAGCAAATCCTGACAGAAATATTATTGAATACGGATCGATAATTTGCCTTTTGGGTTCCTTCGATTTGAGAAACTGATTTTGTTACCCTAAATTCTAAGACGCTATAATTAAACTCAATATCCGATCCATTTATTCTGTGGGGATGATCTAGTGGTGGTATAGTGAGGTCGTTTGTAGATCAAAATACCACCGAATGGGGTGTGTAAAAAAAACCTCAATATCCACCTAAGCAACTGATTGATCTAATATTAACGTACTAAAAAATAAAAGCAAGAAATATGAGCATATACCAATATGAAAGCAACCCCCAAAAAAGCAAAATAATTCGGCCAACTACAAATTCTCAAGGGGTAATCTGGTACAAATTAAGAGTGATAAAGAAAAGAGATGGAGTAAAACTAGGAGATTAATCTAAGCGTAGAGACGCACATTAAGAACGACGAGGAAGAGAATAAGAAGCAAACCATAGATAACAGTGTGGAGCAACATCGATGCGATGCTGGTTTTCATGTTAAGAAAATCGATGGGCCTATGTTTTCCTGGAAGCTGGATCAGTAATCCCGGCGATAGCAATACGAAGAGTGCTGTTGCTATCAGCAATCCTGCATAATCCTTCATTTTTATCCCTTTTCTTTTCCTCTTTCCTTTCTCCTAATAATACTCGATGATGGGAAACAAACATAAATTATTATAGTATAAAAACAAGGTGCTCATCTTTTTCGGCTTTAAAATCATAAATTATTGCTACTTTACTTTTTCCCACTTCTCTATGTCTCTTAAGCATTTGCTTTATGACCCCTTATTTTTCTAAATAGTATCTTATCTTAAATTTTATTTGAGTATTGCCACTGTTATTTTGTTGAGACCGTCCTAGTCCTACGGGTCAAAGCTTATGAGAAAATTCAAATTCATGTTAAATGATATATTTCTAATGGTATTGCTTGTATATATAAAATGTTAACTATAAAAAAACACGTTCCTAAAAGAAGAATTATATAAAAATCATGAATTTTTATGAAACATAATAATAATGATTAAATATTTTGATATGTATCAAAATAGACATGCCTAATATTTTTTGTAACTCGAAAATCGACGGGGTATGACTAACTTTTGATGTGAAATTGTTGATATGGTCCTCAATATGGATGTCAAATGTGTTTAAAAAAAAGCTTTGCTATACATATTAGAATTTTTCACTCATCAGAAAATGTTGAGTGCGTAATGAATTTGCTATAACTTAAAAGGTCGGATCATTATTTCAGTATTTTAAATTTTATGTAAAATCCATCAAAGTTCACAATGTCTGGGCAATTACTCTATCTAATATTATATATTCATGTTTGAGATGTGTTAATATTCGTGATAAATTACAATTGATACCACACCTCAAGTTGTGCCTGAGTATAATATTTACAAGATTATGCAATAGTGGCACTAAAATTGAATACAAATTAAAAAACATGTTAATATGAGAAAATAATCATTATTACTTAGTAAATAATGTAAATAGTCATTTTTTTAAAAATAAATAATATTTTTAACTTTTTAGCATGATAATATATATCAATACCCTTAGTAATAATATAAATAGTTTTTAACATTAGTTATTTCCTAAAATAAAAACACTCTGATATATTAACAAAAAAAATCATCGATAATGATTTTAGAATCTATCTTTGCGCACGTGTGTGTGCGTCTTGACTCATGACCCACATCCTTGTGCACTTTAAATATTATAATTAAGTGTTAAAATACTTAAATACACTTCTTAACTAGGTTAAAAATTCAATATGAGACCATTAAATGTGCCTTTAGCACATTTTCCCATACACCATATATAAATGTTCAATCGTGTGACCAATTTCAACAATTAATTTCTCATTCACTGAAAAATTGGATTTGAGAAAATAAAAATATTACGATTATCTACTACAAATATAGATTAAGCGTACGCTATTTGATTCCTCATAAACTAAATAACTCGGTCACTAAAAATCAGATAAAATAAGTCATGATTCAATTTATTACATTCAATTTTCCAACATTTTTTATGATAATAGTTAGAAATATTATTTTTTTAAAAAATTAACTATTTACACTATTTACTAAGTAATAATGACTATTTAAAAAAAAATCCAAATTAAAAATGTATTGGACGAAGGAGACAAAACTTAATTTCCGTATAGCCTTATTGAATCATGAGATGGTGCATAATTTATATTTTGGAGGAGAATAAGACAAAAACAGTAGCGGCGATGTTGCTGGCATAATTGAATTGAGGTAGGTGGCTGATGCTAAATTTTTCTATTTATCACTAATTTGATCATAAAAACTAGAAAAGAAAAAAATATAATGTTCCTTATTTGATCAAATGTGACACAACTACCACATATTTTCCAACGAAAGCTGGGATCTTTTAATGCCAATCTGAGGTAATGAGATAAGGTTGATTTAAATTTGATTTTGACCTGTAACCAAGTTAGATGCATGGAAATTAATCAAGTATAGTTCCATAAACTATTCATGGCAAAACATGATTGATAGATTCTACAAAAAAATAAAATAAAATAAAATAAAAATGATTGATGGAATGTTCATGAATTAATGATGATCACTTAGACTAGCACAAGGGAACTTTCCAGAAACTTAAATATTTTTTTTTTTATCTTTTTTACTCACACACCCGACATGTGGTATTGAGGAGATTCGAACTCGTAACCTTTCAGAAAGTGAAATGAAGTAGCGCCAAGTTAGGCAATTTTTATTTTTAATTATACATGACACTTGGCCATATTATGTAAACAATCCCATATTCTTACTTTTTTCAATTTCACGCCATAGTTTATTTTCTAATCATTGCACACTATTTATACTATATTGATACTATATTAAATTTAGTTGCGTGATGGAATATTAATAACAAGTAATTAGCTTATATGGTGCATTACTAATTTGATGGTCAAAGATTTGCATCTAGTGTTCATAAGTTCATTCATTGGGTATTCACCCTTTTCCATCTAACATACTTTTTTCATTAAATAATTGGCAAGAAACTAGTTATTTAAATTAGGAGAAATTTGATGCATACTAGTTGTATACAAGTCTTAGAGTAAAAATCTAAAACATCTACTTTTATGAAGACAAAATATATTTTATCTAATTTAAGACAAACATTAAAACAAGACTCACTTTCCAGTTATATCTCAATGACCCATGCGATTTTTATCACTTTTCAACATTTTTAGAGATGTGTCTGAACTTTTTCAGAGTGTCAGGAGCTTAATTTGGATTCATGATCGCATGATTGTGATTCTCGCTCGCGATTGAGATTTTGATCGTAATATAATTTTCTACATGATGAACATGATAAATTCATCGTGAGAACATCTTTGGTTGATTCCAAGCATAAAAAATGAGAATATAAATTTATAATGTTTACAATATAAAAATTGAGTACACATTTATTTGAAAATTAGGTCAACTACGTACAATAACTGTAAGAAAATCCATCAACTAACACGTCAAATCATTTTCAAAGAGTTTTTTTTTGGACAAATAGGCTAAATTTCGTTATTTTTTAACATTTTTTTTAAATTGGGTAAAATTGATATTTGTTTTAAAATAGTGGTTAGTTTTATACATTTAGCCTAAATCTTATATCAGACAGAAAAATGTATCACTTATATAGTAAAATGTATCGCGTTCATTTGATTAGAAATTATTACTAAAAAAGCAGTGACAATTTTGTAATTATTACTATTTTTTATATTAAAAATAGATCACTTATAATACTAAAAAATATCCGTTTTATATAAAATTATGTATAAGCATTTTATCTTAAATTATTTATTTGGTGAAGTTATACGAATTATGGCACAGAATTAGTCGCCCTCTATGGGCTCGCCCAACTCGTAAGGAATAGGATGAATTCGACATTCGAGTGGAGGGCCTTTTTCTCATAATATTTAATGGTGTTTGTTTTTCAGGGAATGAGATGCGTTTGGGATGAAATTCATTTAAAAACCTTCAATAATTGACCAACGTCTATATCTATACAATAATTAAGAATAATCATTCCCACTTGTCCAAAGTGGTACTGATCCAAAATCAGAATTCACGCAATCTTGTTCCCTTATCCTAATACTCACACCAAAATCTCCGATCTCTCGTTCTTATTTTATTTTGTTTATCGTCAGTTTTCAAGAATGAATTACATAGCTCCCTTTTCCGAAGGTTGGTCTTCCTCTTCTAGTTAATTTTGATAAATAACAATTAAAATCGAATTGTTTGGGATTCTTTTATTAGTTGTTCCAATCGAATTTTTAATTTCTATAAAAGATAAAATTTTAAAAATTTGCTAATTGGAAGTGTCCGTGTGTTTTTTTTTACAATGACTAATAAGTAATAACTCGTGACCACCGTGGTAGCTTCAATCACTTTACATGCACCCTTTTACATAATGTGTGTGTTGCAATGTAAAATCTTTGATATGAAATATTTTCAACACCGTTTTACAACTTTCATTAATGCTAGAGAAGAAGATATCTAAGTTTATTTTTTCTATTTTATAATTGTATTATGCTGGTGCAAATTTTGGTGGACTGTAGCAAATTTATCGTAAGTTTTCAAGAAATGTTTAATGGGCTAACACTTTTTTTAAACGAAGATATATGAAATTTTATTAATAGTAACACGAATAAAAATTACTTTATTGGAAAATTTTGATAACTTTGTCATTATAAATTTAATGTGATCTTTTAAAATAATTAAATTTCTTGATTTTCGAGGATGATATTTTGAAAAATCAAATCAAAATTATTAATTTTTGAAAATCAAACCACGATTTTCATTTTTTAAAAGTATCTTGAATTTAAAAAAAATATTAAAACATAACAAATTAAGCATTTTTAAATATAAAAATAACATAAAATATATAATGTCATCCTTCTCCTCAATTTTCAAATTATACACCGTTAAATTACAAGCATCAGCTTAGATATAAATAAAAACAATAAGAAATAACAACTTAAGAATTCTGCAACATACGAGTAGCGTAATCGTGGATTAATAGTGTGTATTAGAGTGGATTTAATTTTCATGACAGGTGGTTTGACTCACTAGGCAAATGAAGGCCATAAGTATTGTTGCACACATTTGTCATTTAGCTATTCCACAATGAAAATGATAATAGTGTACGGTTTTGAAATTGGGATGAAGATAAAATAATATATTTATATGCTATTTTTTCACTTTAGAATGCTTTATTTGTCATTTCTTGAACTTTTTACGTTCAAGATACTCTTAAAAAAGAAACTGCTGATTTCATTTTCGAAAAATTTTCCTCCAAAATCAAGAGTGAATAGTTGTGCATTAGGGACTTAGGGTGAATTTAATCTCCCTAATAAATAGATGAGAATCACGAGCCAATTGAACACCCTAAATATTACTGTACGTATTTAACCTTACATTAGGGAGGTTAAATCCACCCTTAAATATTTTGTGGATTAAGAATGATGCCGTTCGGTTTGATATGAAAAAATTCCACCTTACATTCCAATCCATATTAGATTTTAGGTGCCTTTTGAGATGGAGTTGTTAAAAGTTCGTATTAATTTATATTAAATTATAAATAATTAAAAATCGAGAAATTTGCATTTACTCAAAAATCTAGATATGAAAATGTAAATTTTCATTTTTTTCCAACATAAAGAGTCTTTTCTTTTTATTTTTATTATTATTATCTATTTTTGTATTTAAAAAAAAAACTTTTTGAGAAGGGCACACGTTGATTTTTCCAAGAAAGAGATGATGAGGCGAAGAGAAAAAGAAAGGAAAAGAAAAAGAAAGGCTGGACTTGCGTGTTAAATTAAATTATTAAAATAATGGGTAGTGGTGGCAAATGGCCATGCCCAAGTGTGTTTCTTTTTTTCTTCTACAGTTGTACTCCGGAAAAGAAAGAAAAGTTTAGAATTAATTTCCGCATCGGAAGAAAGTAACAATGGCGGACTGGGGCCCCGTGCTTATCGGAGTTGTACTCTTCATTCTGCTGCAACCGGGGCTGTTATTCCAGATACCGGGCAACAACCGGCACGTGGAGTTCGGCAGTATGAAGACCAACGGCAAGGCTATCACTGTGCACACTCTCATTTTCTTTCTTCTCTATGCTATTCTCATCTTGGTCGTCCATGTTCACATCTACACCGGCTGACCCCAGTTAGATCCGCTGATGTACCTACCGTCTTTCTCTTCAATGCCAGATATTAGCTCCTTACTTCTTGTATCTTATTTGCAGAATTAATATCAATTTCATTTTACTTTTCTCTAATGCTAATGCTCATGCTCTTTCCTTTTTACTTATTTTTTGTTCCCTCAATTTTATTAGCCCATTTGCAAATGTTGGTTCATTTGAAAATACTACAACTACATATATAAATATGGGTCCAACAAATTGTGCTAACTTCCATATATTGCTCTAATTTAATACGGGTTCAATTTATTTTTTCCACACCCATTTGAATTTAGCTCACAGTTCCAACTTTAGTTTTTCTCAGTTCATCTGATTCTTGAGTAACTTCTGCCTTTGATAGAATATTGAGATACAAATCCATTACATTTAGCAAGAAACATGAGTGTGAGATGGGATATAGATGTCTGAATATTTAACCATGAATATCATATCAAGTTATCAGTGAACTCAATGGTTAAGCAGGGGATAAGTACTTGCACCATTGTAAATTTCTAATAAAAAAACAGATCACGACACAGAAAAGAGTGAGGGAAACGTAGGAGTAACTCAACTGTCTGAAAATTGCTCGAATCTACATCTATTCAGCATGTAAATGAACTCCTATAGCAACAATCAAGAGTGTGTAGATGCAGAAGTAGATAATTGCATGTACAAGGATTGAGATCCCGCTGGTGTACATGTTCCCGAATTCGATGCAACTCGTCCTTGCAGGTAGCTGGAATAGCAACCCCGGTGAGAGGAGGATAAACAGCCCGACCGCCACCACCACCGGCCCCCAATCAGGTCCCATTCTTCCACACTGAACACTCTGTGTTTGTTTCTACTAGCTTTCCTGCTGTATGATGTTTGGTTCTTGCAAGAAAGCCTCAAAACTTGTCTTATTCTATATATGTTGGTTGCAAATAAGTAGGGAGATGATGTAGTGATAACGATGTTTCTTAGCAAAGAAGTTGAGTAGAGGATGCTAAACTTGAGTGTGAAATGCAGAAGGTAGGATTTGAAATGAGGGAAAGTATATGGTGCTTGGGAATGGGATTGCTTTTTTGGGAAGTTGACACTAGTTCTTTTTGTGTGTAAGCTTCCAACTATTTAAATGCATGAATCTCCCTTTTTCCCTTGCTTTTCTAAAGATTTAGAAATTGGTAAGCTTGCAAAAGAAACATTGTTTGTAGAAGAAACTGGAAAAAAGCAGGGTTAGCATGTAAAAAGCTAGAGAAGTTTGAAGAGTCATGGAGGCTTTAGGTTGCCCCCCTAAAGGTTATATTTTCATCGAACGAAGCTATCTTGATGCTTCTATCGCGTAGATAAAGATTAAACTAAGATGAATATAGAAGATCTCATGTAAGTCTAAGGCCGAATGCTTTTGGCCCGGGACATGAAAATTGGTCACTTGGTAAATTAAAGAATTAGATGTAATTCATGCAAAAATTCGATTTTATACTAGGCTTGTTTACATAAAATTCTTTAGTATACGTAAAAAGTGGCTATATAATATGAATATCACAACAAAATTCTATCATAACCTCTATGATCACTGTAACCTCTAGAATATCCTTCCAACTCTGTCTAATCTTTTCCTCAATAAGCGTCTTATGTTGTTCAAGTAGATGCCTTAGTTTGAGTAATTCCACACTGCACATGTAACATTATTACAATTAATTGATAAAATGTATTAGAAAACTCAACCTAGATATAAATAAATATATATGTGCTTTTGGGTTCTTTTTTTTAAAAGAAACTAGTGTAAGAATAGAGAAGGAAAATAAATATGTAAAGAGAGAGATCTGGTTTCTGTTACCTGGTGCAACCTTACTGCAATCGGTAGCAGGCCAGAGAATGCTACGACCGATTTCGGAGAGTTTGGAGACAATTCCGACGAAATAAAAGAGCATGACTAGCATTGTCACAAGTGGCATCAATACAAATCCGATCAAGAAAGTAACTATTCCGAAGAGCATCAGAGCCATTGAAATCCCAATGAAAAGCAATCCAAAGGCGGCCGGAGAAATCTGAGGCCGCCTCAAGGACGAGGACGTTGGAGGAGACGACGGAGAGAGGCTGGGGAAGTCAACGGGAAGAGGCGGCGAACGGAAGACATGCACAATCATTGACCACAGCTCGTGGAGCACTTTTGTCTGCGGATCTTCTCCTCTCATTTCTCCTTGATAGAATTTTATAATTTCTTCTTCTTTCCCCCTGTCTTCTTTCTGCAGAAACTTCGAAGGTGAAGTTTTTCGAGTGAAGAGGTGATATGAAGTGGATAAGAATTTGTGCAGAGGGATCGGGGCTCGAGGTGAGCTTTCTTAATGTAGGTTTGAGTTTGGAGAAATTAAGGATAAGGACTAGGAGCAATGCATGTTGCCGCCACTTCACTTGCTATTTTTAGTATATCCAATTACTATTCAGACAAGAAGATATTATAACAACCTCAAAAACACAATTAGGATATCACATGAAATTGTGGAATGGCTTTAAGTGTGGCCAATTCTTAATATTTGGCTATAGTTTTGGGTTAAAGTTAGGACCCCTAATTTATATACTCTCCATTTCGTATTGTAGTCTCTTACTTACTTTTCATCCGTCTTAAAATTATATCATGTTCCTTATATATGTGCATTAAATTTTCATTTTTTTAATATACTCATATTTAATGTTCTTCGAAATTAATATTTATTCTCTTTTGAATCAATAAATAAGGATATATTAGGAAAAAAATATTCAACCTTTACTTTTTTAAGAACATTAAATAATTTTTCTTAGTACGTGTAAAAATGGGCAAATGACTACATTTTTGGGAGGAAGTATCTAACAATTTGGTTGGAGCTGCCAGCCCCTGGATGTGTGCCGGCTCCCTCATTCATATGCCTAACACTTGTTTTAGGATTGTAATTGATTCAAGCTCTGGAACTAAACAGAGAATAATACCTCATAACATATACATATATAGTAGTACTTCTTCACTCCCTTAGAACATGCATGGAGTTGGTTTTGCTTGATGTATAAAACAGATCAATAATGTTATATTTATATTATGTGTTACATCTCATACTCCACCGTAACGTCTCTGCCTCTGCTGAAATGCGGTGATGGCCTCAACAAGGTCTTCATTAGCGAAGTCGGGAAACAGCTTGTTGCAGAAGAACATTTCCGCGTAGGCGACCTGCCACAGCATGTAGTTGCTTATTCTCAATTCACCGCTGGTTCGTATCAGCAGATCAGGGTTGGGGAAGTCGTCGATGATGTTCGTGTCGAGATGCTGCTGGAAAACGGCGTCGTCGATGTTGTCGACCTGCAGATTTCCATTTTTGACCTTGGCTGCGATTCTCTTGGTAGCTTCAATTATGTCGTAACGACCACTGTAGTTGATAGCAAAACAAAGGTGCATTCCTTTGTTGGGCTTGCTAAGCTCCTCGGCGCTACACATCACGCTTTGAAGAGGAAGTGGCAGCCGACTTCTATCACCCACAAATGATACTCGCATATCATCCCTGTTATATCACTATTCCTCATCACACGTGTGTGCAAAATTATGTTTTGCAATTTAAATAACACAATAACTCGTGTGGTTATGATTCAAATCCAAATTCATATGTTTCTAATTTTATTTTGGCTATACATTTTTGTAAAAACCTCATGCGATCCAATTTTTAGTGTTGGATTGTTCACAATGCATGTCGGAGTCTAGTGTAAAAAATAATGTGGAAAATTCAAATTTAATTTCAAAGTCAGATATGATTTTTATATCATTTTTAACGTTGAACCCAGACTTATTTTGTTAGCAATTCAACTTTGAAAATTGGATTTAATGTCATTTTTGCAAAAATATAGGCTTTTTTTTTTGGCGTCTTCTGAAATATAATTGAGGACATTTTTAAAATTGGATTAAACTTCAATTTATATTTAGCTTTTCATTTTAGTAGTGTTTGGATTTAAACCTTAACCTGTTTAGTGGATTTTGACTTATTAGATGGTCTGACGCAGGACTTCTTTAAAAAAAAAGCACTTCTCTCAAAAATACTCTGCGATGCATATTAACACTGGAATAGTTTTATTAATATAATATTTGTCGCATCAAAGTACATTTTGTATGTTCAAATTTCAATAGTAAAGGAACATACCCAACCGGTAGTGTCGGCTAAATCTATTAACATGGGTTTTGCGTGAGACGTTTATATTATTAAATTTTTAGAAGAACTATTTTGAGCTGTCACAAGTTCTTGTGATTTAATGTACATTTATATTATTAGATTTTTAGATGAACGATAACATTGCGATAAAGATTCAAATGACAATAGATTTTCTTACTTTGTTATAAGCTCATAGATATCTGATGCTGTCACCTCTTCCAACAAGTTCATCAGAAAGTCAACTTCCTCCTGATCAAAACTATGCATTACAAATAAAATCGTACGTAACTATATATGATCATCTCATCTAACAAGCATTAAAAACCATCACATAATTTGGTGCATTATATTTAAAATTATTACTAGTTACGTTGCATTGAAATTTAAATGTATAACTATATTTTATGTCAATATGTTCCTTTCCCTGCAAAAAAATGTGAAATAAACTCGTAGATGCATACAAGATATGCTCGACTTATCCCCTTGTGATGGTTTAGTGGTGAAGTGATGTTATCTTGAGGGTAAATGTTTCAAGTTCGAATTCTACCACCAACATTACTAGGTGTGAGTTTGTCACACCCAGTGGCGGAGTCAGGATTTAAGTTGAGGGGGGTCCAATAAATAATATTTAAAAATTTAAAAATAAAATCAAGAATTAATAATATTCTTTTTATAAAAAAATAATTTTCATTAACTTGATTAAGAAAAAAATTAAAATATTTATTGAAGATAAAATGAAATAGATTAAGTTATAATCAAGAGCAATTTAGCAAACACTACATATTTATCATCCATTCATTTCCCTATATATATATGCTCTAACATTCGTATACCAAGTATAAAATTCTCATTAATAATTAATATATTTTACCAAGAAAATAATATATATATATATATATATGAAATAAAATAAATTAGACCCAAAAATAAATAATAATTTAAATTAATATTTAATCAAACTATTAACAACTATATATGTGATGATAATTCACATGCACCAAGTGATAAATTGAAAAATAATTTTAAAAAAGTTAACAAAAAAAGTCCAAATAATAAATAAAATTAAAACAATTCAATATATGAATTATAACTTTGAACTTTGATATGAATATTTTAGGTGAAATTTAGATAAAGAGAATAAAAATAATACAAAATAAGTAAAAGAAAACAAAGAATCGGGAAGGGGAATTGGAATCGTGAGAAGAGAGAATTCTAAAATCTAATTAGACAAAGGGTTTTTTTTTAGATACAACTGTCAAATGACATAAATACCCCTATTGTTTTGGAGGCCCAAGGTGCCTCCGCCCCTGGTCTGACCTGTCAAATGTGGTTTACCTCCCGTTTTGCATGCTATTACACAGAGGCGGTATTTACCTAGTGCGCACCTTGATAACGGCTGCGGGTTACCCTCTACATAAAAAAAAAAAAAAAAGATATACTCGACTAATAATGTTGAAAGAGAAGTACCTCGGGGCGAACCCAATTTTCAGTCGAAAACGAGAAAAGGGAGAGAACTCTAGCACCATGGTTCTGACAACTTAAAGCAAGTTGTTTCATGGCTTTCCCTCCAGCTCTATGGCCAAGTTGTACAGGCAACCCTCTCTCTCTAGCCCATCTTCGATTTCCATCAATGATTATAGCGACGTGTTTGGGCATGAGTTCTGGCAACAGGCCTTCACTCAACTGATCGCCGTCTCTCTCCTTGTCGATTCCCATTGCACCACATTTTGATGATGCACCGGCCAAACGGAACCTTATAAAAGAGGAGTTTATTCCTTCTCTCTTAGTTTTGCTTTGGACAGAGAAAAGGTTGTTCATCTGTGTAGGAATGGAGAACTGTGAAGACAACATATTGGTTCTTTTTTCTGTTTTGTGTTTTTAAGATTATGTTTGTTTAGCTAGTTAAGTTTTGTCGCCACTGATTTATAGACATCAAAACCAGCGTGAAACATAACAAAAATGGCATTTTCTGCTTCATTTATATCATTTCTAATCTTATGGTTTATTATGTAGGGGTGGGGTTATATAAAAACAACCTCTTGTGTGAGAAATGAGAACACATCTCACACCACACATCCATCAAAAATCAAAGGTCCAAATTTGCTGAAAAAGGCGGTGGCAATTTTGTAATATCTGAAAAAATTTCGCGCGGAAGTATTAACGTAATTTGGTAATTCTTATAAAAATCGCAGATGATTTGATAACAGATCGTTATGCTAACGAAGTATTATTATCATGCTAACGAAGTGGTATCATCATGCTAACGAAGCATTATAGTTATGCTAATTAAAGTTTTCAAATATTATTAGCGAAAAAATATTCTAAATATTAATTATAAACCTAATTTGATTTAATAAACCCTAATTAAATGGAAAAAATCATAATTGGATGAAATAAACCTAATTAGATGAAATAAACATTGATTGGATGTGGTAAACCTTAAATGAGTTGGAACAAATCATAATAATATATTTGTACTACGTTAGCATTATGGTTTTGCTTTGTCAGCATTGCGAATACATAGCATATGACAATACTCTGTCAACATACTTCATAAACTATAATTGGATGGGATAAACCATAATAATCAATTAAGAACTATAATAAAAAAATTAAATTTTAAAAAAATAATGATAATTAGATAGAATAAACCATAATCGAGATTAAATAAACCATAATTGAGATTTAATAAGCCCTAATAAATTTATACTACGCTAGCATTATGATAATTATTTGTTAGCACAACAAATACATTATGTTAGTATATGACAAATGCTTCATTAGCATATGTTATCATATGTTATCATAATACTGACGAATAATTATTATATGCTAACGAAATCATTTACAACATGGGCATGCACAAAAAATTTTCTTTTTTATTTTTCATTCATATTTTTTCATCTAAACATAGCCTTTCGACATCTTAAATGAAAGAGCATGAATAAAGCTTTAATTTGATATATTTTTTGTGTACATTGGATTAAAAACGAGCAAGTTATGGTCGGTTAAAATTTTTAAGATTTTTTTAAAATTGCTGACATCATCATTTTTAATGGTTTTGGACGAAAATAGCCCTCCTTCCTTTATTTTTTGCTCTATTATTTATGAAATTGCCACCTTAAATCTCAACTATTGGATAATTAAATTGGATGATGTAAGATGGGTTCTCATTTCTCACACCAACAAAGTGTTCTCATATGATCCATATCCTTATTATGTATCACCATCAAATATCTATTTTATTTTTGGTAATAGTATTAAATACCTCAATATTTGCAACTCTTCACAATAATACCCAAACAAGTACGTAATCCCCTCTTTTTTTGTTAAATTGCACTTTGATGCCTACATTGTATGTCCGTTTTAAAGAATAACACATTTAAACTCTAGTAATAATATAATCAACCATAATAATTAATTATCCACACAAAATAAATATTAAATTCTAACAAATAATTATAAACTCTAATTAAGTGAATAAATTCTAATTTATAATTAAAAATTAAACTAAATCATAATATAATAAAATTGATAGTGTAACGCATACAGTGAACTAGATAATACCATTTTATTGTTTTAATTTGAGTGGAGTATGAGACAATTGAGATTTATATCGAAACTAAAACTAAAAGGGGCTTGCTGCTTGTCGTGCTAAATAACCCTAATTAAACTAGGTTAAAAGCCCATTTGATTGACAAGAAATCCGGTTTGAAAAAGTAATCTAATTCATTATTTTTAAACTTCTATTTTTGAATCAATTTTAATGGAATTTTGAGAAAGCAGTTAGGTTCTTAAAAAGAGAAAAATGATGCAGTTTTGCTGGATTCTGATTACCTAGTACCTACTCCAGGTAGGTATTTTGGTTACCTTCACTTTGGAAATCATATGAATGACCATTTCATTTTTTTGATTTCTTCATCAATTATTATTATTATTATTATTATTATTATTATTATTATTATTATTATTATTTCATAATTCTCAACAAAAAATATGAAAAAAAAATAATTTTGATTTTTTTTTAATTTTCATTATTTTATTTTTTACGAATTATTATTAGTATTGGATTGATAATTTAATTTTCAACCTTAAAAATGAAAAATATAAAACTTGAAAAAAAAGTTATTTTTTTGTTGATTAGATTCCAACTAAAATTTTATCATTTTAACAATCATTTTTTAGAATTTATAGTAAGGGAATGACTGACTCAAGACAATAAGCAACTCTATTAGAATTAACGGCAGAGGAATGATAGACTCAAGACAATAGGCAATTCTATTGTAAAATTGACAATAAAATTTTTGTATTAACCTAAAATAACAAAATAAACATCTTGATTATTTATTATTTTGGTACTCATATAATTTATTTTGATTTAAATTTAAATAAATATTTTCTTCAAATTACGTGATACATATATATATATATATGTATGTATGTATGTATATATGTATGTATATATAGCGTAGAATTATTAACTATACTACTATTCATATCTTAAAAATCATAAAAATTATCGGTGATGCGAAAATGATAAGAGATAAATTAGATATTTTGATTTTTACTTGTTTAATTTGAGTGAAATATTGAAAATCATAACAATTTCTTTATTAGATTGCAAAGATAGGATAAAAAATATGCTATGATTTTTTTTTTTTTTTTTTTATGATCACATTCCTAAAAATCATTTTCGGATCCATTTTACTTTCCTGTCAGTTTAACGCTGTCATCCTCAAAACAAAAACAGAAAAAGGAAAAAGAGAAATAGGCAAGCCTTGCGATTTGTATCTTTAAATTTTATTTAAATATACATAATATGTATTATTTTTCTTAAAAAAGAAGATTCTTAGCAATTCTAACTACCTTTCGCAGAATCATGATTAATCAAATTAAAGTTACACGTCATACGTCAAAGTCAATTAATTATAATCATTTGCAGACTGCATGTTCATTTTATCCTTTTTCTTTCACGTTATGACATAAATTAAATACGATTTTCTTCTGATTCGGTATCACATTTTATTATGAAACTTATCTTTTACGTTATAGAAATTTAACAAACTCGTAATTTGGTGTGCAACTTCCAATAATTTTTCATATATGCTAACTGCTCAATCAAAACAATGGTTTGTATTTACATTTATTTCCCTAAAAAAGTAATGGGTTGTCAAAATAAATACGAAACTCTGAAAATTACATCTAGTTTAGATTGATTATTAAATTTATTTTTCCTTACTATTTTACTTATTTGGAACCAAATCGAACAATCATCCCTGCTTATAAAGGCCAATGGATTAATGTAATGTATTACAGACTCTGCATTTTTCCAATCTCTCGGGCGGTACATGTGTGTATCCCACACACAGAGTGGCGGATACACTGCCAACTTTTTTTTTTTTTTTTCTTTTTCAATTTTATATATGGATATTATAAGTAAGATTAAGAGAAAGCCATAGTCCCCACACCCCCACCCCCACCCCCACCCCAATTATTTTTTTACAAAAATATAAATTATTTGGGCTTGATACATATTTTTAATTAATCTTTTTTTCTATTTTTATATAGGATATAGAGATGTTTTAAAATAAAATCATACTTGTATCTTTTCATTTACTTTTAATGAAGTTAATATTTGTTAAATATTGAACTAGGGGTTGATTATGAATTTTAAGAGTTATAATAGGATCGATAAAATAGGATTGAACTTTGAATTTAAGTTATAATTCTTGAATGTTACTTATTAATTTTTTTTTTTTTACTCACACACCTGACCTGATGGTATCGAGGAGATCCGAATGTTACATTATTAAAATTAGAAGAAAAAAAGAGTTTAAAGAGTGGACCAGTGGTGTCAACTCTTGGAATAGCACTATGTAATGACCCTGGTTGCAGAGGTCGACGGAGAAGGAAATGTGGAGGCTAGAACGCCAACAGCAAGATTGAACACAGTGGAGTAGCTATGGAAGCAAGAATCTACAATACTTGTTTTGTTTAAGTTTAATGAACTTAGGGATCGAATGTTTGCAATTTTGAAAAGTCAACTAGATAGGAATGGTGTTGGGTTGGGTTAGATAAAATAGTTAATGGGCTACTTTTGTGGGCTGTTGTTTTAATTACTTTAATATATTAGGCCCACTTATGTTTATTATCTGATATGGAGCCCTAAGTGGTCTCTATTTTGTAAGGCTTAAATAGCCAGATTTTCGTAAGTTGATGCATGAGAAATATAGCCTAAAACTTCTCACTATCTTCTTCATTTTTTTTCATATTTTCTTCTATTTCCCTTCGCAAATTTCTTACAAAAATTACATCAAGATTTGAGCTTTATTATATAACAACACAGTTCCAAGTCCATACATCAATATCCACTTAAAATAGATAAGAAAAAGACTAAAGCAAAGACAGATGCAGCTGAGTGCATAAAAGTTGGTGTCCAGAGCCATCATTCCTTGGCCATGGCTGAAAATATAAGGTTGAAAGAGTTGCAAGAGGCACAGAAGAAATTAGATCAAGTTTCGCAAGCAGAAAGTCTTAAACGAGATCCTGCAGAAACCAGGCTTAAAGAGCAGATATCTTCACTTTCTAAAATGCAAGAAAATATGATGAGTAAGTTGGAAAACCTGTCTGATTCACTAGTTGCTATGCAGACTCAATTTCAGAAAGATACTAAAGGTAAAGGGCATGAAGAAATTAAATCTATTTTGGGGAGACCACCTGCTATCTACATGGAAGGGGGATCCCAATCTAGAACTTACTCCACGGTGGGAAATAAGCCTATTCTTGAAAATCAAGAAGGACATGTTATTGCTCCATTATCCAAAATAGATTTTCCTAAATTTGATGGCTTGCAACTAAGGGTATGGATTTTGAGGTGTAATGATTATTTCAAGATGATTCCTAATCTCCCAGATGAACAAAAGATTGCTCTAGTAACTATGAACTTTGAGGGAAGGGCTACTACTTGGTATCAATCATTCAGTTCCAAATAAATGGATCTTGCTTGGTCCCAATTCTTAGGCATAGTTTTTGCTAGTTTTGAGGAATTAAGGGAGGATAATGTGGTGGTAGAATTTAACAAGCTTAGGCATACATGAGATTATTGAGCTTATGTGGATAAATTTGAAGAGCTTAAGGATTGCCTGACATTGTTTGGGAATCAGGTTTATTCTGAGGCCTATTTTGTTGCTAATTTTTAAGTGGGTTAAATGAGGAGTTAAGAGTTTCAGTCAAAATGTTTAACCCCACAACTCTAGTTCAAGCTATTGAGTCAGGGTAGAACTAGCTGGTTACAATAGAGGTAATAACTAAGAAGATCAAGGCAGGGCAGGTAACTTATTCCAGTAATTTCCCTAGGAATTCCCCCAAGTACCTAATCAACAGTTCACCCCTACTGCTAGGTTGTCCCATCCAACAAAAACCCACATGAAGCTTCTCACAGCAGATCACATGAGTGAGAGAAGAGCCCAATGGTTGTGTTACAACTGTGATGAGAAGTATACAGTGGGACACATGTGTAAACACATAATTAATTACATGATAATGACTGAGGAAGAAGAAGAATTATCCCAGCTACAAATACAAGTGACAACTAATTCTGATGAGGGGTTGCTACCAGAGGAAAAGCTGGAAGAAGCTCAGATATCACTTAATGCTATCAGAGAAAATGATGGAATTGCTATATTAAGGTTTACAGGATCCAACAATGGGTACCCACTGCAATTTCTTATTGACACATGTAGCACATTAAGTTGCATTAAGGAGTCCACAACTCAATCACTTGGGTGCGGTGTTGAAGAAACTGCCCCTTTACTCATTAAGGTTGCTAATGGGCAAAGACTCCTCAGTTCATCACAAGCTAGGCATTTTGGGTGGGATATGCAAGGACATTACCTCACACACTCCCTAAGGCTACTACAACATGATGGATGTGATATCATCTTAGGAGGTGACTGATTAAAGTTTTGTACTCCCACAGAACTAGATTATGACAAAATGGCTATGAGTTTTAAATGACAGGGAAAGAAGATCAAACTATGGGCTAACAAATCCCAGGCTGAGTGTCACCTCATATCTCATTATTCATTATTCAAGTTAATTCATACTAAATCTAGAGCAGAGTGTTTAGTGTTTATTTGTGATGTTTTCTTATAGGAATTTTATGTCTTTAGTGCGTGTGTTTCCGTTATTTTTGTGTTGTTTTGATGTTGTTGCCTCCACTTTTGATCTTTTGGTGAGTTATGCCAGATTTATGCAGACTTCGCGCTTTTGCTCGAAAAGTAGAGATTTTATGGCATAAAAGGTGAAAAAACCAGAAGCCCAGCTCAAGGGCAAACTGAAGACCACAACTGAAGACACATTTAACTGAAGGCTCCAAACTGAAGAACCAAACTGAAGAGTCCAAACTGAGGCTCCAACTGAAGTGCCAAATGAAAAGGCCAACTAAAGGCTCAACTGAACCGTCAAGATGGAGCCCGAACTGAGCGACGAACTGATCAACTGAGCCTACACTGTGCATGAACTGAAGTCAAAATCGGAGGCACGGACGGAACCGGGGCCAGCCGCCGTTGGGCATCCCTCTCGGTGAAGAGGGCCCAGTGGGCACTGGCTACCCAGCCGACGCTGGGCTCCTCTGGCCAGTCAGTGCTGGGTTGGTCAGCCGGCGCTAGGGCTCCCAGTTTTGCAATCCCAACCGGTGTTGAATGCTCAACTGGCACTGGGCGGAGTTTGTCCCGCTTTGAGGGTATTTTCGAAATCATTTGACGGATCAATTTTGTATGTTGGTTCTTTAAAGTCTCTTGGGAGCCATCTAACCATGATTCATTCTTACCATTCGATCACCTACCATTCAATTCATGCGGAGGGAAAGGAAGAGAGAATATCTCTCAAGAAATTTTAGGGGGAGATGAAGCATCAGTTGGAGATGGGGACTATCAATTTGAGGGACGTAACACCTTTAGATCGATCAGTTTTGGAGAGGTTGGAGAAGCTTGGAGCAGAAGAAGAAGAAGAAGAGGAAGGTATCCACAGCTCAAGTGGGGCCTAATCATCTAGGCTTGAAAAGGGATCTACCGCTCAAGCCAGGGCCTAATCAGCTAGGCTTGAAAAGGGATTTGCAGTGCAGGCCGGGGCTTAATCAACTAGGCTTGTAAGAATATCACGACCTTTCCTTGTTTTCCTTTTCAGTTTCAGTTTCATTTGGGGGATTTATCCCAAAACACTATCGAGACAAACAAGACTGGTGGCATTTGGCACTCCTCTTGATGGTACCTGCAACTTCCAGTTTACCTTGCTAACTGATCTAGCAAGTTACAGTTTCTTTTACATAGCCCTTTGTGGCTGGATATTTTCTTTTTCTCTCTATCTTTTCTCTCTCTTTTCTTTACTCAGCTCTTGGCTAGTTTCTTTCTTTGCTCTCCTTTTCTTTTCTCTCTTTTCTTTTATTTTTCTCACATGGATTGATCATTTCTTTAGGCTTTCATAGCTCGATTTTTTATATGATCATCCTTAGTTTCTGCTTGATTTCTTTTCAATTCTTCAAAGCTGTTTACGTATTTTGACATCTCATCAAAACCCCTTATCAGAAAAACCTTGATAGTTTTTCTTAACAATTTCTCCCTTTCTGATAATGTCCAAAACATGGCAAAATTGAGCAATGATGGAAGAACTGATTGAGAAATTTTTGAGTTGTCTATAAGGACATAATCAAGCAAGAAAGCTTGTTAGCTAAGAAGCTGATTATATAAACTGTTTTGATATCTCTCAATCTACAATAGTTTGTTTTTCTTTTTCTTCTTCTTCTTTAGTTTCTAGCTCTTCAGCTGCTGCGCTTCTTCAGCTGGTATCTCATCTCCTTCTTCACCTATTCCATAAGTTGCTAGGCTCTACTCTTTCTCTAGCACTAACATTTCTCCAGATTTCTCTCCAAACTTCCCCCTGAGACAATTGTCTCTTATCCTTGGCAGCTCTTCTCCAGTCAGATTCCCAGACTTCCTCCTGAGGAGCAGTTCCTACAGTCCTCAATGCTTTCCCTGAGGCAGTAGTTCTCCTGAAACTGCGAGGTTTCCCCCTGAATCTCATCCCAGAGACTCAAAAACTTTCTTCCAGCATCTTTCTCAATTTCTTCATTCTCTTCCCCTTTTTGGCATCATCCAAAAGGGTGTGCATGTGTATATCAAAGGATGAAGTGGGAATATGTGGTTACAAGCTGAATGTGGTAGCTAAATTACCTTCAAACGGGAAGGGGTATGGCTGTTCTCTTAGTGGTAAGGGTAGCCAGTTGGATGCTTCTTCAGTTGGTATGAACTGCCTTAGATCTGGCAGTGGAGACTGAACATGGGGTTTAGTTGCCATCATGGCCAAACTTGGGAGGAGTTTTTCAATTGGAGGTAGATGGTTGAACTCTATCGATGTGGAGGTTGAGTTGGATGGCTCTGCAAATGGCAGTGGAGCTGTGGCTGGTACTCCATTTCGGATTCTGTAGATCATTGAATCCATAATCTCTTAAAAAGTAGGAGTAGCCATCGATGGATGATTCATCCAGTTTCTGCTCCAGATTCCTTCTTGACTACAGAAGAATCGTCCCTTCTTGTCAAGCAGTTCAAACATAACTGCTTCATCAACGTGATATCTCCAGAGTGACCATCTGAGATATTTCCTCAATTGATCGAAGAGATTGGAGTCGTGACTCTCAATGATGTGAAATTTGCTAAGCAGATTATTGAGAGTTTCGTTCAAGCTTTCTTCAACATGATCTTCTGTTGTATTCCCGAACTGTATCTAGATTTAGGATGGGTTGAAATCTAGTAGATATGTATGGATACTGTGGAGGTAAAGAGAACACAGAGGATCTGTTTTTTTTAACCTTGAAATTTTCATCTCTCACCTCCTTATTTATAAGGAGGTGGGCGAAAATTCAGTGTCCCAACCCTACTGGGTTTTGTCCTCTATCTCTTTTTCCATCTCCAGTCCATTAAAGTCATATTAGGCAACAATAGGGATATAGAAGAATATTAAATTGGCTTACTAATTTATTTAATTCCCAATATCCAATAAACTTAGGTTATTATTAAATAAATTAAGTATTACTTTTATTCCACTAAAAAGTAATACTGACTTACCAATTTAATACATATTTGTGAATATACTTTCTCCTTTAGTTCAATCATTCCCCGTGTTTAAGATCTAATGTTCATTAATTAATTATGTAAGCCTCTGACAGTTATAATTAATTAATATCTGAAACCTTGAGTAGTACTACACAAGCTTTATTCATGTGCGAAATAAATTCCACTTGTAAGGTTTCACATGAACTTGTGTTTCCTCAAGACAACATCATCAACCTGGCGCACTAGGACACAGTGCTTATATATATTGCATGACACAATATATATGCAAATGCTATTACTTAAGATATTGAGTTTATTGATTCTATCAAAGAGTATCACCCATTGATAAATCAAAGCAATCAACAAAGCATATATATGTTCGACAATAAATATAAGTTAAGAACCCGTGAATTCTGTAGATCTTTGTTCTCTTACCAATAGGGTCAGAGTAGAGAACAGTATCCTATCATGATCCTCCTCAATACACTAACACGTGTATTAGAATAATCAATTAGTCAAGATAAACTAATTATCAGATTATTCTACGGTGTACCGATGGTGTATTCTTGACCATCTAAGCCATGAGCCTTGTAATACAATACAAGGATCTGATGATATGATCTTATCGTGTGTTCGCCCACACCATATCATCTACAATGTAAGTATATGGAATGCCCATAAACAATTATATAATAATGTAAATGCAAATAGTGACTGCAGTAAGATTGAATCTATATCATCATATCATCATAAAAGTATACAAAGACAAGTCTTCTAGTATACAAAACTAACAGATCTAGCAAATGGATTACACTGTGCAGATGCAAGCAACTTCTTCTGTTGTGGAACAGGAGTCTTCTCAGCAGATTCAAAGGATGAGCTCTGAACATCTTCCTTCTCAGTAGGTTCTGCAACTAAAGGTCTCTTGATGACCTTTTTCTTTACCTTGGCAATGGCAGCAACAATTGCTTTCATCTTTAGGCTTAAGGGAATATCATTTTCCCTTTCTTCATCATCACCTTCAGTATGGGAAGGTTGATTTGAAGGCTTCTGAACAACACTTGCAGGTGTTAAAGTCTCTACAGTATTTTTCTCAGCAACATGTTCCTTGACATGATCAGGAACATCATCAGGCATAACAAGATCATCAACAACAGATCCTTTTTCTTTCTGAAGGGCTTGAGCAGCAGGTGCTGTGATGACTTTCTTCGTAGTAAGGGCTACAGTCTTCTTTGATTTTTTTACTGTAGTTCCCTTTGTTCTTGCCTTCTTTGCAGTAGACTTCTTATTGACGTCGTATGATCGTGCTGCTTCCTTTAACAGATTTTGGATTGTAAGACTTTGAGTCTTTGATTTCTTTGCAGAAGAGGTAACTTCTTGTTCTTCTATTTTCAAGTCTTCGTCTTCTTCTTCTTCGTGAAATATTTTAATGAAATCTTCAGTATCCTTGCTGGATGATTTATACGGAGCGTCCTCTGAACATGTTTCTTATAAGATGATTCTCCTCGAACCTGTTTATCAAAATCATCTTCTTCATAAAATTGGTCCTGAGGTTTGGAATATGTGACTTTTCCATACCCCATTCTGGTTTTAAAAAATTTCTTAGGACAAATAAGTTTACGTTTTGGTGCCATTGAAAACAATAGGAAATTTTTTCAAGAAAGATCCGCGGAAAAATAATGGAAAAATTAGAGAATTATCTCAAAGAACTCAGAAGATAGAAAGAGAGAAGGGTTTATGATTTTAAAAATTTGAAATGAATAAGCAATCTCTCTAAATGGCTAAAGGAGGGAACTCCGTTCAATGCATAGGCTCAGGTTTCCGTTAGACTAAGAAATCGGAGGGAAATCCCGAAAAATCAGAGATGACGATTGCAAGTCAGAACTAGCCGTTGACAAAGATGTACACTGGATTTTGAAAATTATACATGAACATCCTGAAGAACATTTATGGGAATTTTCAGACCCTTTGTGCAGGAATGGTTCTTTCCTGCTGACTGTGAAATAAACACACTCATACCCCTCTTCTTGGTTTTACTGAACCAATCACACCCCAAGAGATGCTCTAAGTTTCTCAAATCGAGCAGCAACCTATCTCTTGGTGAAAAGATCAACTAGTTGATCTTCTGTCTTCATATGTTCAATCCTCAGAACTTCTTCTTCAACTAGCTCTCTGATGAAGTGATGTCTAATGTCTATGTGCTTTGTCCTTGAATGTTGGACTGGATTCTTGGAAATATTAATAGCACTCATATTGTCACAATACAGAATAGGTGTATCATGAACAACTTCATAGTCCTTCATCATCTGTATCATCCAAATAATCTAAGTAGAGATGCTTCCTGCTGCAATGTATTCAGCTTTTGCTATAGATAATGATATGCAGTTCTGTTTCTTACTTAACCAGGAAACAACATTGTTTCGTAAAAGAAAATAAGCACCTTGATGAGTACTGAAATTACACTCATTTGGACTCATTTTGAGTGCTTTTGCACTTAGTTATATTGTACATTGTGATACCCCGACCCCCTTTTGCTAAATTATAAATTATAATTTTAGTAAATGATTTCGAATTAATATTGTTGAATATTAATCATGTGAGTATGTTTGTATGTTATGCCGTTGTTTTATTGCAGGTTGTCTTACTCGAGCCAATACGTCATAGCACGGTGGTATTATACTAAGTGTATAATACACGTTAATGTTTAATGTTAAAATTTGTCGAGTTATGTGATGATAATCGAGTGTGTTTATATTTAAATTAATATTTTTCCATACCTTGAACACCCTAACGCTGAGTTGATCGGGGGTCTCGCTGCTTTTTCGGTATGTATTAAAAGTGCCTTGAAAATTTAAAGGAAAATGGAGTGGTTTAAGTTCGGGAGTCGTTTAAAATAAGGGGGTGATTTTTGGCATGTCGCGCGCTCGCGGGAGGTGCGCGCCCGCGGGGACGTGCGCGGTCGCGGGAGACTGCGCGCCCGCGGGGCTGGCGAGGGACGCGCGCCCGCGGGGGCTGCGCGCTCGCGGGGAGCGTGGGCCGAGAGAGGGGTTCCGCGGTCGCGGGGGCTGCGCGGTCGCGCGGGTCCGGGGATTCTCTACCTATAAATACAACACTTGTTCATTTTCTTCTCACTTTCCTTTCACTTGGGCGATTCTCCTCTCCATTTCTCTCTACAAATCCTTCATCTTTGTGGAGTAGATTCTTCCATCATCATCCATCAACAAAGGTAACCTCTACACCTCTCCTTCTTGGGGATTGAACACCATTTCCTTGTTGTTTTGGGAACTAGGGTTTGTATCCAAATTGGAAGATTCTCGATTTTGTTGATTTCCTTGCTTGATATCTTGAACAAATGGTTTACTTATCTCCTTGAAGCTATATGTGAAGTTATATTGGATTCCTATGGTTCATTGTTGCTAGGGTTTGGATTTTTGCCCTTATTTCCCTTTGTTTTGTTGATAATCGTTTGGAGATGTTGTGTGGGTTGTATGGGGTTGAGTTTCATGTATGTTAGAGCCCTAGGATAAAGGTGTTTGTATTTGAAATGTTGGGTCTAAAGGATTTAAAATGAGTCATGAGCTTGTGGTTTAAATGTGTGCCCGTGATGTGTTCGATCAAATGCTTCAAAGAGCTTTAATGCATATTTTGAGTCCAAAATCGTAGTATGAGCTTGTATATCCATGATTGTGTATATGGATATGTTAGAAGACCTTAAAGTAAAGTATAGCATGAGTTTACTCAAAGTTATGATTTATTTGTATAACTCGACATCTAAATTGAAAAGAGAATAAAAAAGGTGATAGGTGACGTGTTCGAGCTCGAGGAGGAAAACTTGTGCACGGCAAAGGAGTATTCAAGGTTAAAAGGATTCAAAAGCGTCTTTTAAGGTGGGGTAACTCTAAACTGTGAACACGTGCAATGTTATAGTTATTGTTGTGCTTTGATTGTATAAATATGAAGGGTCTTCGGACCGGTGAATGAAAGAGATCCTTCGGGGTCGACAAAGAGACCCTTCGGGGCAGAGATCCTTCGGGATCGATAATAGACTCGTTAATGTCCTCCCTGGGGGGTAGGATGTCTGCGGGCATCCCTACAGGGATAAAGATGTTCATTAACGGGGGCATCATGATGTTTAGACCCTACGGGGTTGAGACTAGTCTCCACAATGTAATGAAAAGTCCATATGTTATATTTTCACTTGTGCAATTAGCTATAACTGTTTACAGTGTTTCCCACTGAGTATGTTGTTAAATACTCACCCCATTCATTCAATGAATTTCAGGTTGAGGAGTCGGAGCCCGAGTAGGAGCGTTGTGAACACAAGAGAACCCCACAAGCTTGTGTTTATCTTTTGCATGCTCCTTTTTTGAAAAATACTTACATTACTATCATTATTACATTGATCACTCTTTTTGCTTTATGATCAATGATTATTGGGGATGGGAATAGCCCGATCTTTTGTAGGTTATGATGTATATAATTTGATAACTATGCCAAACAACTTAAAGGCGGGTCGTTTGACCTTGGAGCCTTTTATGTGCGAATTATATTGATGAATCCCTATATTATGTTTGTTAATTTAGGGTGCTAGACGGGCGGGTTGTGTAAGCCTATGAGCCCGATAGGTTAGATGATTGCATGCTTCATAGGACAAAATTTATATTGTAAACTATGATGCCTTACCTCATCGTGCTATGTATAGTATCATATTTTGACCTAAGCTTCCGCTCATATTAAAACAAGTACACAAAATATGTAAATAAATTGTATATTAAGTGACGTGGCCAAACGGAGTAGTTTGGGGCGTTACATACATATTTTGTGAATATTGTTTATTTTTGTTAAATCTTTTGTTTAATGAAATGTGGCCAATATAGGAAATTTTTGGGATCTAAAGAGCAAAAACAAAGTCGAATTGATAATGGGATCAACAAGGAATACACAAGGCATGGAAAAATGAAGAAACGAGCAAGAAAACAACCAAACTTGAAGACGCGACCCCCAAACGCGACTTCAGGGGGTCGCGCTTCAAGCACATTGCAAAACGCGAGAGACAAGCGCGACCTAGGGGGGTCGCGCCTCGACCTTCAGGCGAAACGCGACCCCAAATGCGACCGGAAGCTCGCTTTGCAGACACTTCAGAGAGCCGATTTTCTTCGGGCGAAACGCGGGTCCAAAGCGCGAGTTACTGGGGTCGCGCCTCGGCCTTCAGTCGAAATGCGGCCCCAAAACGCGACCTACATCTCGTGTTGCAGAGCCTTCAGAGACTTGATTTCCTTTGTTCCAAACTCGACCCTCAAACGCGAGTTCCTGGGGTCGAGTTCCGCACTGACGAAAATAAAAAGTGACTTTTGACATTCAATTATTGGTCCATTCATTTTATGTATCATTTGGGCATTTCAAAGGGAAGGAGGAATGAACCCTAGGAACAAAAATCACTTAGAGAAATAGCTAGAGAAGGGATTTTTGAAGATCAAGAGGAAGATTGAAGATTCAACCATCCACTTGGAATCCAAGCCATAGGATTGAAGAAGGAGGACTCTACATTGGGTTCTATCACCTCTTCTCTCTTCTTTGATTTGTATTTAGAATGGGTTATTGTTCTTCATTTTGTAATCTTGATTTTATTGTGAATATGGTTGGCTAGAGCCTTAAGGGCTCTAGGATGTGGTGAAACAATGTGAATATTGATCCTTGGTTTGGGATGTATATATGTGTTGTTGCTTTGTCAAGGTTTTGATCTATGCTAGGGCTTGAATGATGTTGTTTGGTTGGCCATCTCACTAACATCACATGTATGAATCACTTGCATCTAGTCAATCCCGTGATCATAAGCATGCCTAGATCAAATCTACATATTTGTCTTCTTAGTCGAATGTCATTATGTGGAAGGAAATGTGACCTTTAGATCCTTTTGTAGGTGCGACCTTAGAATGCGTTAGAGATAACCATCTTTGTCGCATTCGCAATTTAAGAGAGAGTCGAGAGATGCTCTTATTATTTTTGTGGTCTTCTTATCTATGAACTTTGCAGCAATGTATGTGTAATCCCACATTGTAGGTCAATATGAGTATTGTGTAGCCATGTCCTAGAGTTTCGCCTTATTTGTCATCTTCAAAGCTCTCGTTCGTTTGGTATTGCCTCCTGAGTGAAAAATATATTGATAATTTTAGTGTTTATACTTTTATGTCTTTTGTTCTTGTTTGACGTTTTGATTTAATAAAATACACCCTCTCCTTTTTAGTCGTCTAGATATTTCACTCACCTTCCGTCGTGGTAATTGCATCGTCTGATTTCAATTCCATTTCCCTGTGGATCGATCTCGTATCGTCATATCTACAATTACATGCTTGTACACTTGTAGGCATTGACACGAGTTATAAATATTGAAACAAATCACAGTAGGTTTTAAGGTAAAATGAGCCACTGTCACACCTAATGTGCTTTTTCTGTCATCTGGAGACCATGCCCAATCAGCATCACAATATGCAGTAATACTTGAATTTGTATCAGATGTATACCACAATCTGTAGTCTGCAGTTCCATTGATGTACTTGATGATGTTCTTAACAACCTTCATGTGACTTTCCTTAGGACAAGACTGATATCTGGCACACACTCCCACACTGTATGCAATATCTGGTCTACTTGCTGTAAGATAGAGGAGACTTCCAATCATACTTCTGTATAAGGTCTGGTCAACTTCAACTTCTACATCATCCTTTCCAATCTTGACTGTAGTGCTGATAGGAATCCTTTTATGCTTAGAATTCTCCAGTTCAAACTTTTTAGCCAAGTTTCTGGCATACTTGGATTGCGAGATGAATATACCTTCTTCTGACTACTTAATTTGAAGTCCAAGAAAGTATTTCAGATCTCAAACTCAGTTTCCATGTCTCTGATAAAGTCCTTGACCATCTTATCAGAAACTGAGCCAAAAACTATATCATCCACATATACTTGAACCACAATTATTTGTGACTTCTCCTTTCTGATGAATAGTGTTCTGTCTTCTCCTCCTCTGTTGTATCCTTTGCTAACCAGGTATGCAGCCAATCTTTCATACCATATTTGAGGAGTTTGCTTTAAGCCATAAAGGGCTTTCTTCAGTTCAAAGACATATTCTGGATGATGTAGATCTTCAAATCCTTTAGGCTAAGCTACAAACACATCCTTCTTCAAAAATCAATTTAGAAAGGCACTCTTGACATCCATCTGGTACAGTTTGAACTTTATGATGCGGGCCATGTCAAGAAGAAGCCTGACTAATTCTATCCTTATGACTAGAGCAAAAGTCTCATTAAAATCAATCCCTTCTATCTAAGAATATCATTGAGCAACCAGTTTGGCGTTATTCCTTGTAATATTCCCAACTTTATCACTGCAGAAGAATGGAATCAGAAATAACTGCGGAAGAATGGAATCAGTTCTTTCCATTCTCACTGCAGAAGTTGTCAAAGAACTGATTCTCAAATTCTTTGCCATGATCACTTCTGATTTTGATAAAGTGTTGATCTTTTTCAACTGTGATCTTGCAGAAAAATCTCTTGAATGTTGTGGAAGCTTTACTCTTGTCTCTGAGAAAATCTATCTATGTAAACCTTGAGAAATCATCAATACATACAAGAACATACTTCTTTCCTCCATAGCTTTCCACAGCCATAGGCCCCATTAGATCCATATGAATAAGATCTAAAACCCTTTTAAAAGTTATGTCATGTACTTTTTTATGCTGAGATCTGGACTGCTTCCCAATCTGACATGGACCACAAACTTTATCTCTATTAATTCTGACCTGAGGTAATCCTCTAACAACCTCTTTGCTGATGATCTTCTGGAGATTCCTGAAGTTAATGTGTCTAAGTTTTTGATGCCAAATCTCTAATTCCTCTATAGATGTTCTTTGACATGTTAAAGAACATTGTGCAGGAACATGTAGCTAATAGTAGTTGTAGCTGATCTTTTTTCTTCCATGAATAATTCATTGTTCTTATTTATTACCGAGTAGCTTTCTTTGGTGAAGACAATTGTCATGTCATCATCACACAGTTGACTGATGCTAATCAAATTTGCTTTGAGTCCATCAACTAGCATAGCCTTCTTTCGTTTAGGCATTCCTTCAACAATCAGCTCACCTTTACCCATTACTTTACCCCTTTTTCCATCTCCGAAGGTGACAAAGTCTGATGAGCAGGCTTTTAGATTCTATATCACAGAGCAATCTCCAGTCATATGTCTTGAGCAACCACTGTCAAAATACCAGCTGCCCTTATCTTTAACTCTAAGAGAGGTATGGGCGATCATACTGGTCTGCTTGACAACCCATTGCTTCTTCTGAGCAGGCTTCTTCATTTTCAGAGTGGCTGATCTCTTCTGGGTGTTGCTGGAATGCTAAACCACAAATCTTCTTCTCATTCTTTTCAGATAAAAAAGATACTTCTCACAATGTAGACGAATGTGGCCTTTTTCTTCATAATAATGGAAGATAATTCATTTTCTGTTGCCATTATAAGCAGTCATCTTCTTGTTAAGGTTCTTCTGGGTGTTCTGAACATTATTTTGTAAATGCACTGGTAGGCTTGTACTTGCTTTGATAAACACTGTCTCAGACTATCCACCACTGTATCCAAGACCTGGATGACTTTTTTCTGAATGTCCTGGAGTAGTAAGAATCTTATCAAGATTCTTCAATCCATTTCTCAACATGTTGACATTCCTTTTGATGGTTTTGAGTTCTACAGACAACTCTTCAATCTCTTTCTTTTGCTATTGAATTATGGCCTTCTGTCCAGCATCAGACCTGATCAATTCCTCTTTTTCTTTGAGAAGATCCTTGTTGTGAGATTGTAGAGTCTTGTTGATCTCAACAACTTCAAGCCATTTTTTATATATCTCCTTGTAGGTCTTGACAAATTCTTCATGACTGAAGTCTTCATTGTGTGAGTCTTCATCTTCTGCAAGTTTGAAAGGATCCTGGAACTCTGAGACTTTTGTTGTAAAAGCATAGGTCTCTTCTTCTGATTCACTGCTACTTTTTTTCAGACTTATTATCACTGAGAGAGGCACTGTAATTTTTTTTATTCTTCTTCAGAGTATTAGCACATTCAGCTTGAATGTGTCCAAAACCATCACATTCTCTGCACTGATTTCTCTTCTTGAATTTGAAGATTGGAACTATTTCTGTTCGCTGCTAGAGTTTCTGTCTTACTGAGAATTATCAGATGGTTATCTTCTATTGTTGGACCTTCTGGAGGACTTCTTGTTTACTCTGTTTAACATTTGACTGAAGTTCTTGGTGATTAAAACCATATTATTCATTATATATGAATCAAGTATAGGTTTTTGTTTTTGTACATGTTCAGGTACATCCTCAGAGACTTTCAGAGCAATATCTCTCTTCTTTAAGCTGCTGTCTTCATCTTCCAGGTTTATCTCAAATGTCCTCAACGACCCCATCAGTTTATCAAGCCTCATATTGCTGATGTCCTTGGCCTCTTCAATTGCAGCAACTTTATAAGTAAACTTTCTTGGAAGAGATCTGAGAACCTTCTTCACAAGCTTCTCATTGCTGATAGGCTCTCTAAGAGCAAAACTCTCATTCGATATGCTTCTCAGTCTGGCATTAAACTCACCAATAGATTCAGAATCTTCCATCCTAAGACTTTCAAATTTTGAAGTATGATTTTGAAGTCTTGACAGTCTCACTGAACTAGTCCCTTCAAAGGTGGTTTTCAGAATATCCCATGTAGCTTTTGCAGTCTCACAAGTTGAGATCAGGCTGAATGTCTCAAGATCCACTGCAGAGAATATTGCATTGAAAGTTTAAGAGTTGACATTGTAGCAGTTCTTCTGCGGCACAGTCCACTATCCTTCTTCAATCTCCACATGCTTTCCTTCCTTGACAACATTTGGCTATTCCCATCCTTCAGTGACACTTTTCCATGCAAGTTCATCAATCGATCTCAGAAACACCCTCATCCTTGCTTTCCAATAAGGGTAATTGTTACCTTCGAGCAATGGTGGTCTGACCGTAGATCATTCTTCTTTAATTGAACATGACTGAATTTCAACAAAAACCTTCACGCAGATATGTGCTTTTCAGGACTCTTTTCGCACTAAAACCAAAGATGACCCGCTCTGGTACCAATTAAAGTTACAAAAACTGTATGATCATGTTCAATATCATGTACGTGTACATTGTTGTGAACATATAAGGCCATAATATATAAATTGAAAGCAAGTAAATGGCACGAAGTTGGTAACCCTGTTCGATCAACTGATCTACGCTAGGGGGACTTCACAAGTCTGTGAGAAACAATTCACTAATCCGTTGAATGATTACAAAGGCTATTACACGAAGACTCCCGTTACTCGACCCCTTTCCTACCCACTACAATCTCTTTCATAGAACTGAATTATGAGCTCCCCTTACAACCTATAATCCCTCTAGTTCTCACAAAAAATCTCTCCCGAGACTCCTCTAAGTGTGTATGAATTTAAGTTTCAAACAGATACTAGAAACACCATGATCACAAAGATCAGACCTAGTGTACCTGAATACTATATGCTTCAAAGATGAAGTCTTTTAGACTCTCTATCATTTGTGTATTCGTAAAACTCTTGTCCACTAAACTAGTGTGATTTCCAGGCTATTTATAAACAAAAGTTATAGCCTTAACAAGGTAATTAGAAGTCCTACTTTGACTAGAATTCAACAAGGAAACTTTTCCTTAATTAAATCGAACTTTCCTAGTTTAGATGTCTTCTTTGAATAGAAATCCTTCTTTCTTTCTTTCTTTGATCTTTATCACAAACAAGGCAATTTCTATTCTGAAACGTCCATCTTGAATCTGCAGCTCCAACTCTTTGATTCTAGCATGATACGTCTCTTGTCAGCTCTCTAGACAATCATGTACATGATCATGTTCCTGAACATGATTAAGTACATGTCTTGATCTTCAATTAGATTGGTAGAGGAATGTTCACAGTAATGTCCAGAACATATTATTCGAACATGAATAACCAAAACCTTTTGTGTTCTTTTGATATTGCCATATAGATCATGACAATCTCGAACACTTGAGTGCAGATGGCACTAACACATACTCAGTGGGATATTTGGGGTAACCCCTCTCTTATCATAAGACATGCCTCGGGGTACAGTAGACATCAGGTTTGAGCCAGGATGGGCCCAAAGGAAGTAAAAGGTATTGGATATTTCTAAAGTTTTACAGAGCTTTCTTATAAAACCCCACTGAGTGCATTAGTACTCACGTCTTCTTTTTGAAATGTTTTTCAGGTTGAGATTGGGAGGTGTATGGTGGCTGTGGAGTGGGTTGGCTGCTGAGGTTATGAAACAATACCATTATTCCCACTATGTTTCTTGCTACTCTAATGAATTTTGGTATTTTGTTGCTTGAGTTTTCATAAGATTTCACTACTCTGATTGTGAACAATTGTTGACTCTCTAGTTAGCATGTTTTAAATGCTTAACTATATATTTAATCCAAGAAAAAGTCCTACCTTTTAATATGCATGTTTGATAATTTGTCTTTCACCTATGAATAGGCTTTACTTTTCAAGCATGTTGATTCTGCTTATTTTTAGTTGACCTATAGCAAATCTTAAGTTGTTTTCTTGCTTCCGTCCTATGAATGAGACAGTATGATTTATTTGCCTCTGACCTATTGATGGGTCTTAGCTGTTGTGACCTATGAAGAGGTCTTGTTTATTTAAAAAGTCAGATTCCTATTTATTAATTATTAGATTCTGTTAAAGTCTTGATTGGCCTATGAAAAGGCGTTCCTTTGACTTGATTGAACCATCTGACTCCTTTGATACATTAAAAAACATAGATTTCCTTTCAGTTATAAGGTTATGCTGCCTAATTTTTTGAGGTGCTAACTTAGTTTGATTCTAGAAATACCCCCTGGAAATCTAATTAAACTACCTTTTTCCTTCTATTTTTTCACAACATCCCCATCCTAATTCTCAGGGCTGGGCTGTTACAGATGGTTCAGAGCAAGCTTGCAACTCTACAGACTTGTCTCTTATTAATGATTGATTGAATTCTATGTGAATATTAAATTGTTCAAATATATTAATTGGCAACCCATAGCTCACCATCACCCTCGCATCTTCAATAAAATTAAGATTTGATTGAGTTAAAGTATTTTGATTATATTTGGTGTAACTTCTAAAGTACAGGATGAGGAGAAATTTTTTGAGCAAGGCAAGGCTAATCAATTTTTCTTAAATGAAAATTGAAAAGTATTTCTTTATGAAAGAAATTTTCGGTTATACCAAAGTTAAAGGTGGAACTTATTGAAGTAAGTTCTAGATCAATAAGTTCGTAAAGAGTTTTGAGTCATTATGGACTCGAGTAGGCAGCAAATTTTTTTTAGAATATTATTTTCTCCAGATACTCAAACTATTTTGGTCATTTTAGACCGTTAATTTTTTTGGGTAAGATATAAAGTTTGAAAGATGATTTAAAAATTTTATTTGTGATAAAGGCTTGATTTTCCTGTGAAAAGACATTCTTTTGACTTGATTGAACCATCTGACTCCTTTGGTATGTTGAAAAACGTATATTTCCTTCCAGTTATAAGGTTATGCTGCCTAAATTTTTGAGGCGCTAACTTGGTTCGATTCTAGAAACACCCATAGATTTTTAATTAAACTACCTTTTTTCTTCTATTTTTTCACATAACATCCACATCCTAATTCTCGAGACAGAACTGTTACAACAGCAAAATCCTATTTTCATCACCTGTTATTCTGGTGAAGAAAAAAGATGGTTCCTGGACATTCTGTGTTGATTACATGGATTTGAAATAGTTAACCATCAAGCATGACTACCCTATACCTGTAATTAATGAGCTTCTAGATGAGTTGAATCGCTAGCTCTAATGCAACATGAGCACATGTATCTCACTGCATTTAGGACTCATAATGGTCATTATGAGGTCATAGTCATGTCGTTTGGACTCTGTAATGCCCATGCTACCTTCCAATCTCTAATGAACCATGTGTTTAAGGAGTGCCTCAGGAAGTATGCTCTAGTTTTTTTTATGACATTAGTATGCTCTAGTTTTTTTTATGACATTCTAGTCTACAGTGGTAGCTGGAAGGAGCACATACATCATTTAAGGGAAGTGCTTACTATACTAAGGAAGAATAAATTATTTGCTAAGGAGTCCAAATGCTTGTTTGGTCAGACAAGCGATGAGTACCTGAGACACATTATCAGTGCTGATGGGATTGCTACAAATCCTGCTAAGATTGAGAGTATGCAACTATGGCCAATCCCTAAGAATGTCAAGTAGTTGAGAGGGTTTTTAGGCTTGACTGGTTATTATAGAAAATTTATCAAATGGTATGGCCAGATTTGCAAACCTCTTACAGTACTACTCTAGAAAAGATAATTTCAATTGGAATTCTGAAGTTGAAGAGACCTTCCATAATCTAAAGAAGACAATGACTACAACACCTGTGCTAGCTCTGCTTGATTTCACACAACCCTTTATATTGGAAACAGATGCTAGTGGGAAGGGAATAGGTGATGCTCTCATGTAAAGGGGAAGACCAATCTCTTTCATGAGTAAGTCACTTTGCATCAGAAATCAAAATCTCTCTATTTATGAGAGGGAGTTTTTGGCCATTTTTATGGATGTGTAGAGGTGGAAACACTACCTCTTTGGACATAAGTTTATAATTAAGATAGACCAACAAGCTCTCAAATACTTGTTGGTTCAAAATATTGTAAACCCAATGCAGCAGAAGTGGATTACTAAGCTTTTTGGGCTGGATTATGTGATCCAATAAAAAAAAAATTAGATTATAGGGTTGCAGATGCCCTATCCAGGCTCCTTAAAAGTACATCAGATGTCATGGCTATGATTACTCTATACCAGAGTGGGTGCATGAGGTCATTTCCAATTATGAAGGGGATAATTACTTTGAAAAGATCTTGAAAAGTAAGGCTGCAGATCCCAAGACCTACCCCAAATTTACTCTCACTCAAGGGTTACTTAGGTATCAGGATAGAGTTGCGGGGGGCAACAATCAAGAACTGAGGGCTAGGATCTTAGCTACAATGCACAGTTCTTCTTGTCGTGGACATTCAGGCATTCATGTGACCTACATGAGGATAAATGGAGGTTTGTTTTCTGGCCTGAGATGAAACAAGATGTGCAGAATTCAGTAAAGGCTTGTGATACTTGTTAACTTAACAAGCCCAATGTAACAGCCCAGTCCCTAGGCGGTCATTCTTAACGGGGACGGGGTGTTAGGTGTAAAAGCAACAGGGAAAATTGGAAATCCAGTGGTGTGTTTCGAGAATTAAACTAAGTTAGCGTCTCAAAAACTTAGGCAACTGAACTTTATGACTTGGAAAAACTATCATTTTCAATGAATCAATAAGGGTTAAATGGTCCAATCAAGTCGAAGGAATGCCTAATCATAGGCTAATCAAAATTTAAACAAAATCCAATGACAAACATGTAGGAATTCGATTCTTTAAATAAGCAAGACCTCTTTATAGGTCACAACAACTAAGACCCATTAATAGGTCGGAGTCAAACAAATCATATAGTCCTATTCATAGGACGAAGCAAGAAAACAACTTAAGATTAACTTGAAACGAGTAGAATCATGCTTGAAAAGAAAAAACCTCATCGTAGGTGAACAACAATAACAAGCATGCAAGACTCATTCAATTGAAAATGAATAGATACCAAAATTCTCAACAAGTATGACTATTCAAATATCTCAGAATCAATAAATGAGTAACTTGGTATGTCAAAAGAATACATGCTTCTTCTTCTCAAAGACTTTATTGATAATTAGGAATCATAGCATCTAAGACACTCTATTATCAAGAATCAAGTTATATGTATCAAGACCAAATAATAGATGTCAGAGTACCTAGCAGAAACATAGCGGAAGCGAAATTATGTAACCATAAAGAGCATCAGCTTTGGAAACTCAGACAACTCAAGCAACCCCACTAACAGTACATCACCGGCCTCAACATCTCAACCTGAAAATATTTGAAAAAGAGGGCGTGAGCACTAATATAATCAGTGGGGTTTTACAATAAAACTCTTTAATAAACTTTAGAAATATCCAATTAATAACTGGCGGTATATGGAGAGCAAAACGCAGAAGCCCTCTCTATATCCGCAAAACCTTTTACTTTCTTTTCCTGGCTCAAACATGATGTCTACTGCACCCTTAGGCTTGCTTTCGGATAGAATAGGGGTTACCTCAAATATCCTTCCGAGTATGCGAGGGGATTACCTAGCGGTGACTCTCTTAACTTATCAAATGATCAACTTTAGTGACACGAATGTCACAACATGATAATGCAATAAAACTGTTATTTGAACTCAATAACATGCTTAACAAGAATTGAATCATAAATTCAATATCAAACCTTAACCTTAAATCCTTAATCCACAACATTGAATTCTCACATTCAATTCTTAATATCAAAGCCTCAATACTTAATCATGCTTAGCATAAATCAAAACCTAGATTAAATCATATAGATTGCATTTCTTAATAAAGACTATAACCTTAATGCCATAAGGGAATTCTATGATCAACCTACATGGCATTACTCACTTAAACAACCTTCTTCAATCATAATATCAACAACAACTTAACTTATGATCATGATCGTCTATACCTTAAATAAATCAACTATAAGATATCACAATATATCAAAACATCCTTTACTTAATCAAGAGCTCAAATAACAATCAACATAATCATGCTATAACTTCCTTCCTTCCTTCCTTCATTTCCTTTCATTTCCTTTCTTGTACAGAGACTAATCAGGCAGAACATAAAATATTTTAATTGGATATTCATCTTGCCCTATCATGCTTCTAGAGCTTAATAGCTCAAATAATAGGTTTGGTTTAGAACCACCCACCTCGATGACGAGCACGTGGATAGAATAACGAGCCGAAAATCCTTTCTTGGTTCTTCTCGGGGCTCACCTCCTCCTACAAAAGCCGAATCATCAACTTAGCGGCCTCCTTCGAAGGATTCTAACTTGTAACAAGAATTCCAACAAAATCTAACCTTTTATCTCTTAACTAGGACTTAAACATAGATTGCACGACTTTAGAACCTTTATAAAACATGAAGGTTTGAAATACTCGAGATTAGAACACACTTAGAGGTAAAATATGGCTGTAGAATCCTTGCACGGGACATGCTAGGCCTTGAGATGAGAATCAGATGCCCAACTTCTCCGATACGAGCCGTGCAAGCATAGCACGGTCCGTGCTAGCTCTCCAGAAACATGCCGAGAGCTTTGCAAGGGCCGTACAACCCTTGCACAGTTCATGTACTCCCACGAACTTCAATTTTCTTTGATCGAAGTGTTGGTCGTGGCGTTACTCGATCACCTCTCTCTTTTCTCGATGTTTTAAACTTAAAAACATGGCTTAAACACTTGCAAAATATAGGAACAAACATGCTTTAGAACTTTAAAATCGACATTACGAAATAACACGACTATCTCTTGGACACTTAGAAATAACGATGAAATCTTAAATATGAAACTTAAACGGAACTTCAATGAAATAAATGAGACTAACAACAATAACGAGAATGGAATAATAATGGAAACATAATAATGAGAATACGATAATGAAAGACGGAATGAAATACTAAATTTAAAGATAAGAAAGAAATAGGATCCGACGTCGTTGAAAAAGAATGGACGGAGTCGAGTGCGTTGAAGAAAGATGGCTAGCTCGGAGTCTCGTCGAGTTACATTGGTGGTAGAGCCGCTTTCTACAACTCGACGGCGCCGCTAGCACCTTCTCCCGCAGCATGTCTTCCCCGCCACACCGCTCGTCGACTCAAAGGAACACTCACGAAGAATGTCCCTCATTTGACAAAAACTTCTCAACTTTTCTCTCCCACTTTCCTTCTCAAGAATGCAGAATGAAGAATGAAATAGGTGTGAAAATTTTGAAGGGGTGGTACTCTATTTATAGGGAAAGCTTTGGCTCCGGGTTCGGTTGAAAGCTGCTTTATTTGATGTCGAGGTCCAAATGACCTCAGACACGAAATCTAAAAATACCAGGAGACTCGTTGGCTCGAGTACTATTGAACCAACTTGATTCGGGATGAAAAATAGATCATCAGAAGAAAGACGAGCCAAGATTCCTTTTTTTAGAATTACTTTTACTATTCACTCGGGCTGACGGATTTTGCTCGCGAGCGTTCAATTGACCTCATAATGGAAATCCGTGAACGCTAACGGATTCCTCAAGTAATTTCCCATAAGAAAGGCCTGACAGAACAAGACTCGGATTAACAAGAAAGATTTCATAAATTTTCCAAATCACGAACCCACGCAAAAGTTACTATTCATTAATCCTTTAAATACTTTTTTCATCACCGGGACCTCAAATGACTTCAGAATAAAATTCTGGAAAGACCGGCACACTCCTTGAGTTAAAACCTTTCTAACAAGACCAAAATCGGTCATAATAGATTTAAGATCAAAATTTTTGAAAAGAAGATTTCACGAAAATTGACCCCTAAAGTCATGACTGACATATGACTTCACTTAAACCTTATAAAAATTTCTTCCTTAACTTCTTAATTTTCTTAAAAATTCTCTAAACCTTATTCAAAAATCTTAAGCGTTACACCCAACCATGGTCCTACTCCAGCTCTGCTCTAGCCATTACCCATTCCAAACCAGCCACAGACACACATTACAATGGATTTTGTAGAGGGCTTGCCTAAATCCGGTGGTAAAGATGCCATTTTGGTTGTTATTGACAGAATAACAAAATTTAGGCACTTCCTAGCCTGTCTCATCCCTACACTTCTCAAATGGTGGCAAAGTTATTCATGGATCATATATATAAGCTTTATGATCTACTAGTAAGCATAGTTGCTAATAGAGACAAGGTATTTACTAGCCATTTTTGGAAAGATTTATACAAAGTTCTGGAGGTTACACTGAATCTCTCTTCAGCCTACCACCCTCAAACAGATGGCTAGACTGAAAGACTGAATCAGTTTCTGGAAAATTATCTTAGATGCATGACATCTTTCTACCCAAAGCAGTGGTCATAGTGGCTTTCACTGGCAGAACATTGGTGCAACACCAATTTTTATTTTGCCCTCAAACTCACTCCATTCCAAAATTTATATGGTTACCCCCTATCTCTCGATGGGGCCCTATCTAGACACACACTCTGGGAATGTTAAAGATACTGTACTGAAGAGAAAAGCTATGATCTCTTATTTGCGGGAAAACCTACTTGGGGCTCAACATCGGATGAAATACTATGCTGACTAGTCAAGACTGGGAATTTTTTTTTAAGCACGGGATGAGGTTTACCTAAAGCTGCAACCATATAGGTAAAATTATGTGGCTCTTCGCAAGAACCTTAAGCTATCTTCACGTTTTTATGGGTTTTACAAAATTATAGCAAAAGTAGGTCAAGATGCTTATAAGCTGCAGTTACCGGAAGGCTCCATGGTCTACCTAGTCTTTCACATTTCCATGCTAAAGAAGAAAGTCGGAGAAGGAGTTCACCTATTACCTGAGCTACCAGTTGTCTTATCTGATGGGGTCTTCCAATTACTCCCAATAACTATTATGGATCGACGCACTATTTTCCGCAGCACGACCTTGGTCGAACAAGGATACGAAAATGAGGGGAGATAATGTAATGATCCCAGTTGCAGACATTGACGAAGAAGGAGATATAGAGACTGAAGCGCTGACAACAAGATTGAACACGGTGGAGTAGCTATGGAAGTAAGAATCTGTAAGACTTGTTTTTTTTTTTAAGTTTAATGAATTTGGGGATCAAATATTTTCAATTTTGAAATGCCAACTAGATAGGAATGGTGTTGGGTTGGAGTAGTTAAAATAGTTAATTGGCTACTTTTGTGGGCTGCTATTTGAATTACTTTAATATATTATGCCCACTTATGTTTATTATCTGAAATGGAACCCTAAGTGGTCCCTGTTTTGTAAGGCTTAAATAGCCAGATTTTCATAAGTTGATGCATGAGAAATATAACCTAAAACTTCTCCCTATCTTCTTATTTTCCAACTTTTCTTATGTTTCCATTCCCAGATTTCTTACAAAAATTAAATCAAGATTTGAGATTTATTATATAACAACATAGATCCAAGTCCATACATCAATATCCGCCCAAAATAGATAAGAAAAAGACTAAAGCAAGGAGAGACGCAGCTGAGTGCATGCCACACTACAAAAAAAAATCACATTTTAGCGATGAAAATTTACGTCGCTATACATAAAAAATCTATCATTAAAATGATTTAACGATGGACCGAACCCGTCTTTAACAATCTCGTCGTTAGCCATTTTTTCATTGCTAAATTATCACAAAAATTTGTTGCTAAAAAAAGGCCTAACCTCCACATGAGCCCCACACGTCACATATTATTACAACAATTGATGCTCACGAGATTCAAACCATGCATTGACCTCCCAAAAATGCATAACCTTATCGAATACAGCTCAACTAAGTGAATTGATGTATATTTATGTTAATATTTAGATAGATTACACACACGCGAAATTGTTGTGTTTCATAATAAAATTTTCACAAACTAATATAAACCATTTTCTCGGATTATAAAAATTAGGACAATACTTCGTGTACAATAATAATAAATTCCACGCTCATAAATGTTTACCATTCAATAATCAATCACACAAGATAAGACTTTCAACCAACCTATCATTTTAAAATCACATATTTCGAACAACCAATTAAAAACATGTTCAACCTTGATTAGTCAAAAATCTATTATTCAACAATCAAATTATGTCAGCAAGGCCACGACGATCACATGTGTCCATAGAATATATAAATTATCTATAAACATACAGCGGAAGCATAAATAACCATATTTTTTGGCCATAACTAAACAGAGTCAATATTTTAAAAACAAAAATGTGGTCAACTGTACAACCTATCGTCATTAATTACCTGAAAACATTTTTAAATAGTGGGGCTGAGTGCCACAAAACACTCTTTGGGAATACTCATATATTTGTCCAATAATTTACAATAATAATATCCATAAATCAATATTTGACATTTCATAATTCATACGCTCAATATACATAGTGGAGACCGACCCTAATATGATCATATATCATATCTTATTCATGCATAAACATGTTCATAAGTAATTACATCGAAGTGCCATATTCTGAATCATCGTATGAATCATATTAAATCCACATTAAGCAACATAAACATAATTTATTCTTCATAGTGGATGAAAGTTTAAATATATTTTCGAAAGCATTTTGGTAAGTAAACCCACCTTATAGCTAAATTAACTGAAGCTTTATTCACGACTTCTCGTCGTAAGCCAACTGTAGGATTACGACCTTATGTTGAAATATGGGTATAGACTTAATCATATGCGGTCGTTCTAATCATGTCTCGAGTTAGAACCTGACGTCGCTTAAAGGTCGAATGAGATCCTAATTTAAAATATACCGAAGTCCTCGATCATACAAATAAATGCCTTAAATACATAAAGGAAAATTATAATATTTAATATATGATTTAAATTATCATTTTAAATCATAGAAGAATATGGAAATATTGATTTAATATATTATATACTTAATTTTGAATTTAATCTAAATTAAGCAAAATAAACTAAATAAAAATAAGGTACAAATATAATAAAATTATGTAGCAAGAGGGCTTGAACAAAACCAATAACATAAAATACAATAATAAGAATTTAACCACTAGGCTAGAAGGATATATACAACATAAATTAAACTGTTTTAGTTAAATACTTCTCATAAGTGCTTTAACTTAAATACATAAAAGAAGAATTAAAAACTACATCAATAAGTTTTGAACTCTGGACCTCCAATAACATTTAGAACACTAACCACTTGACTAAGCCTCCTTTTCAAAAATTAAGCTTATCATTAATCATATAATGTTCAAAATGATTTTCGAAAATTAAGATTATTATTAATTATGTAATGTTCAAAATCATCTTATGTTGAAATGAATTAAAAGAATAAAAATTACTTCAAACATATTTGAACTTGGACCTCTCAAAGAACAATCTGGAGTCAAACCATTAAGCTACGCACAATTTTTGAAAAATAAAAAAAAATGTCATTAATTATATAAGGTTCATCATGGTCCAAATTTAAAATGATTAAATGAAATTAAAACTACATTAATGAGTTTCGAACACTAGCCCTTTAATTTATAAAATTGAAACTTATCCACTAGGCTGGATGCTATTTTTGAAAATGATTTCAATTAAATGTTTAATTAAATATAATCTAGAATGATCTTGGTATAAAATACATAAATAAAATATGTTCATAAAGTGATTCAAACCCTAGATCATTTAACAATTAATCTAGAACACAAACCATTACACTAAACATCATCTTCAAAATTAATAGTAAGCTTTTAATTAAATAAAGTCATAAATACATCCATCAATTAATTAAAACATTAATCTGCTCCAAGGGAAATTAAACTATAGATCTCCCAACATTAAATTTGTACCTCAACCATTAGGCTAAAGTACCATTTTTGAAATTAAGACCATGCTTTTACTTAGATAAATCTGAAATACAAGTATAATTTAAAATAATAAACTTCTCCAAGTAGATTTGAACCTAAAATATTTTCTTATAAAAATAGAGATTATCCATTAGGCTAAAGTTTTTGATTAAATTATCAACCACTATTTTTAATTAATAATTCTAGAATATCTCTTAAAAATAAAAATCAAAAGAACACACATACCCCCCTCACCATCGCACACACATACACAAATGCATCAATTGAAAAAAAAAATATCTTTTAATTTCCATAGCTCTTTTCCTTCAAGATTACCAACCAAAGATCCATAGTTTTCATCTCTTCTTTCACCCATTCTATTTTTAATATTTTCAAGAACACAAAAAATAATATGGACATTAAATCAAAATATCATTTAAATGAGCAACCAAAACAGCCTATAAATCCATATTTATAACCATAAAAATCGAAATAGAAATTGAAAAATAAAGAAGAAAAAAGGTTCTAAAAAGTTAAGGTTCAACCCATTCTTAGATCCAAAAATCGGATGCTTTATCATCGATAAATCGTGAAGAAAACTTAAGAATAGTATAGAGAAGAAAACGAGGATTTTGAATTGCATGTCGAAAATTCGGCTGGAAAATATTTTCCGCCGTGGAGAAGGGCGGCAGTGACCAATGGCGACGACAGTGAGGGCTGAAAAGGAGGCGAGAGAGATGAGTGGGAGAGATTGGGGGGGTGCTTTAAAAGTGTTTCCCTATAAATGACCTAAAAATGGAATAAGGGAGGTATTTATACCAGTCCTCACATTAACCCTAAATTGGACTTAATTTATAAATTAAATCATATATTGATCAATTAAATTCATATTTTAGTAAAATCAAGTTCTATAGATTCGTATCGACGAGGACTATCGTTTAATGTATTTGATCATCTCGATCGAATAATAATTGGGTCATAAATAATTAAAATCATAATTGGGCTAGAAAGCCCATCATTTGGGCCTTTTAATAAAATGGACTCAACTTAAGCATTTGGGCTCTAGAAATTTTATTGGGCCTCTATAATTGGATTTGGGGTGTTATACCTAATCCATTGTTAATATGTCTGGTATGCATAGCAATAAAATTCAGAAGAATAAATTCTTACAGATTATTTTATATACAAAATATAATTTGGTGTCTTTAAAAGTGAAAAAGTAGTAAAACTGATAACTTAACAATATAAAATATGTAAAATAATTACGTGAACACAATAGATTAATTTAAAAAAAAACAAATAATATAATCAATCACAATTCACTATTTATTGAAATGTGATATCAATTTAATAAATATATAATCTACACTAATAAATAACCTAAATTTTAAAATTAAAATTTTACTTAGTAAAGATACTAATCCCTATATATAATAATAACAATAATAAACACTATATAAACCCTATAAAAAATTTAAAAATGTTGCGGGGGCAACTTTCTGCCATCTGTAGCCTGCATCCCCTGGTGCCTAAAAATTTTATTAGAAAAAGGGGAAATGTAATACCCCGAAATATTTTAGAAGATTTTATTTAACTTATGTTACCCTCTGGTAAGTTAGAAAATAAGTTGGGTCCTTAAATGACTCAAATAAAGGAAAATCGCGGCCAGAGAAATCTGTTAAATCTAATTTGGTCAAAAATTGCCTTAAAAATATGTTATGATATTTTTCTCGGGTTGATAGAAAATGTTTCAAGAATCATGCCAACCTTTGAAATTTCAAATTTCGAGTTCAAATGAACTCTTGGCACAACTTTAAGTTGGAAAATAATAAATTTAATAGAAAAGGCACATCCGTCATTAATTTAATTACCCCCTTTCTTTCCCGCTTCTTAATTCCCACCCCCGTGGCGTCCATTTTCACGGTCTTTCGGGACCGGGGCGCTACAAAGTGGTATCAGAGCAGGTTTGCAACTCTGCAGACCTGTTGGGTCTTATTTCGTCTTTCATTGAAATTCCGTGTGATAGTATATAAGCCATCAGCTCGTCACTCACGCAACGGCTAAAAGGTACGCATGTTTGTATGCAAATTTTAGTTTTTAAAAGTTTACATTATTTGTTGAAATGTTAAGTCTGTCTAAAAACAAAAGATTAGGATTCGCCGTATTGACGGGAATCCCTCAAAAGATTGATTATTATGCGGATAGCATACTCTGATTAACTGCGCTGATTGCGTACTCTGTTGCTATGGTGATAGCATACTGGTTTTGAAACATGTCTGTGAGCATACTGGTTTCTGTCAAAAAACTATGTTGATTACATATATGTATGAACTTGTTTATATGTGCATTGTGCATACTTGTGATGTTGGAAATGTGCGGAATGCGTACTGTAAATCTTGATAGCCGGAATGTGTTTATTGTTTATACTCTTAAATGAGTACAAGAACTTGAAAGTGTGAGAACCTAAGATGAACTTAACCTATAGTTGCTGAACTTAGGCTGAACCTGTAAACACTTATGAGATTGCTAAGAACATAGTTTGACTGAGGAAATGTTTTATTTTGAATGACTGAACAAAAATTTATGGCTCAGAAGAACTGCCACATGTATATCACGATGAGCGGATTACGAGATTTTGTACGTATACCAAGAAAGAGATCGATTCGGTGTTTGAAGTTCATTGGGAAAATGACCTACTATATGTGGGTCAACATTCGGTTAGAAGAAGTCTTTCAGATTGAACTGTGTTAAAGTTGACCAAGAATTTGCGTTGTTACTAGGAAGATGGACACATTAAGGAATAAAATATTTTGAAAACAAAAACATAAGTCAACGATCTATGTGGAGACTGTGAATTTTTGTGGGTAGATATGTTAGATGATGATGGCTACTACAAACAAGGTTCAACATCAGAATTGTCACCTGAGCGAAATATTGAGGTAGACCGACCGCCTTTTATACCTCTCTGTGGAGATGAGATTACAAAGCTTTGACTACGAACCAGAAATAAGGAAATGAGTAATTGATATATAGGCCAGTTATCAGATTGTAGATCTATTACAAGTTCAAGAAATCCCTACGCAAGCTTTCAACTTAGGAGTCATGTTTAACGATCCTGTTGCGATTACAGTGAATAAAGATTCGTTCCTCCAAGAGAAAGCTCTTCACCTCAGTGGATGGCTAATCGAGGCCCTGGCGTGTTTCATTCCCAAGATTTGTAGCTTGTTTTAGATCAATTTTTAGAATGAGGGTAAATATGGTCGTCATCATTGCTATCAAATTAATTTAAAGATATGTTTGCCGGTGTTCTACTCAGCTTCCAGGAGAAGTTAAGTCAAACTATTTTGAGTCTAGGAGGTATCATAGATCAAGTCGTTCTCTCGTATCCTTGCGATGGGTAGAAAGTGATTCCCGAGACGTCGCTTTTCCAGTCGGTGCAAAGTCTAGCCGACTCGTGCTTTATCGTAGCAACCTCATAAAAAAAACAAGATGGGTGAAGCTCAAGAAAGAAGGAAGGAGAACCCGAAGAAGATCATTAAGAAGATAGACCTAGTGTTCGATAGATTGAGAGTTTCATTAGAAAGTTTTGATGAGTCTATTTATTCATTCTCTTTTGAAATTGATTTATTCTCTTATTAATTGAATCAATTTCCCTTCAACAGCTTCATATCATTTGAAATTCTCCATTTATACCACTTGGGATTCATTGATTTTATCCTCTTGGATAATTTAAAATCTTTTGGATGATACTTCTTTGATCATCAAGAATCAGCAATGACATTTACTTTTTAGGCTATGCTGACGCCTTTATGAAAATATTTCAGCACGGTTCTCAGCTCTTAAGCGTTGATTTTCTTTTGTTATTCTCATATATCTTTGTAAAATGTGAGAACCCTTCGAGTTATAAATCTTCTAAAAAGGTAATATTTTTGGTATAAATAACCTAGTGTTACCTCTCTTCCAGCTTTTGTTGATCAGATAAAGTCCTCACTCCGAGGCGTTTGTTTCTTTTAACTTCCACTTATAGAACTCGAGTGTGAGTCTTCAAATAGAAGAGAGAGCTTATAGAAGTATTCATTTAAGTATATTGTCAGGAGAGCGAATGATAGTATTCCATAATGACGAATGGAACCGAAACAGTATCAGTTAGTGTTCTCCAAAGTCAAAAGTACATTTCTAAAGTAATTTCTCAGTTGGTAACATTTAAGATGATCAATGGATGTCAACAAGCAAGTTTCCAGCTTACAGTTAAAGTCTAGACATGCGATTCTTATTATACATGCAAGCGAAGGTGATCACTAGCGGGAGCCAGACAATCGGATTACCACTTTAAAGAAAAGAGAATAGTATAACAAGGAAAATAAGACTAATTTGCATCGGAAATATGATTTAAGCACGCTTCAAGAAGACGTGAACGTCGAATCTCAATATTTTAAGGAAAGAGATAAAACACAGTTCGAACCTGATAGAATTTGTAATCCAACCGTCCAAGGGCGTGCTCATTCGAATCATGGGGAGATTATATGAAGTCGGTGCATCGTGATAGCTCTCATAAAGGATAGAAAAAGATGGCGAACGTTTAGGCTTTCGGAAAGATAAATTTGCGTGGAAAAGAAGAGTGAGTATAGACACTTCAAAGAAGTATTTGACCAAGAAGAAAGTGGAAAGAGGGATAAAGGTTCAGAATCAACCTAAAGAATAGGAGACCCATATCGGTTCTAGGCTGCAAGTACAAAAATTGAGGTTTTGATCCCTGAGGATGTACTTTGATACTTCTTCTCAAGATATGGAAATTTCGGGATGAAATTTATTTAAGGGGGGTAGAATGTAATACCCCGAAATATTTTAGAAGATTTTATTTAACTTATGTTACCCTCTGGTAAGTTAGAAAATAAGTTGGGTTCTTAAATGACTCAAATAAAGGAAAATCGCGGCCAGAGAAATCTGTTAAATCTAATTTGGTCAAAAATTGCCTTAAAAATATGTTATGATATTTTTCTCGGGTTGATAGAAAATGATTCAAGAATCATGCCAACCTTTGAAATTTCAAATTTCGAGTTCAAATGAACTCTTGGCACAACTTTAAGTTGGAAAATAATAAATTTAATAGAAAAGGCACATCCGTCATTAATTTAATTACCCCCTTTCTTTCCCGCTTCTTAATTTCCACCCCCGTGGCGTCCATTTCCACGGTCTTTCGGGACCGGGGCGCTATAGGAAAATACCCAAACTCTCAACAAAACGATATATGCTAAAATAAAGAGAAAAATATTAAGAAGTTATTTTTTTGTACACGTACCAAAACTAAAAAAAAGAGAGAAAGAAAATTTATCACGAAAGAAAGAAGTTTATAAATTAAGCTGACTTCTTTTAGGATATATTACATTTCGTATTCTCGAAACAAATTAAAGCATTGCTTTTTAATATTATAATTAATTTGTTATTCAGTATTGCGAATGCTACTAGTCTACTACCATAGTTAGGGTAGTAAATGAGCAAAACTACTCGTGAGATATTCGGAATTAACCAAGCGTCCTTTTAATTCTAAAAAGAATAGATCTGAAGCAGCATTACATTTGATTTACTCTGGCTTGTGTAGCCCAATGTCAGTTCAAGCTCGAGGATGATACAATATTTCATCAAATTCATTGATGATTACTCAAGGTATGGATACATAAACCTGTTACATCGCAAGTCTGAATGCTCTGATACTTTCAAAGAGTTTAGGGCTGAAGCCGAGAAATGAACAGACAAAAATATCAAATCGCTCTGTTCTGATCGTGGTGGTGAGTACTTCTCAGGAGAATTTAGGGACTACTTGGCAGAGAATGGGATTACATCCCATATAACTACGCCTAACACTCCATAACAGAACAATGTAACAGAAAGAAGGAACAGAACGTTATTAGAGATGGTCAGATCGATGATGAGCTATTTGGAGTTGCCTATTTTGTTCTAAGATTTACCCTTGAAAAAGTAGCTTACATTCCTAACTTGTTTCCATTGAAATCAGTTCTTGCTACACACACAGAGCTTTGGACTGGACAAAAGCCCAATTTAGGTCATGTTTGGATTTGGGATAGCTAAAAATACTGCTCGCAAGTGAAAGAGGTAATTTATAGCAAAACAATGGTGAGCAAGGTCATATCCACAGAGATTGGCTATGTTATGCAGCTAAGTACTCAATCCTATTGTCCTACTTTATCTAGAGAACCGAATAAAAGGTTGATTTTACTTAACTAAATACTGTAAAATAAATAAATAAAATAAAGCAGAGAAAACTGGATAAACAGATGAGGAAACGGATCCTAGAGTGTTGATGCTAAATGGATTTCCCGACTTTCAGAGAATTTATTAAATTAATTTAATTCTAAATCTTGTAGGAGAATCACCAAATTGTCTAGACCCCCTCTCTCGAGTAAGTTCTAGATGTAGATTAGATTATAATTATTATCTCTCGATCTCGAATTATTATCTAACTCCAATTAGTACCTCAGATTTATTCTCCTCACGATACCTACCAATATCTCGATCTAGCAAGTTCGTGTTATGCAATCCTAATTTGTTAATCTATTAACCTCTCTCGAGTGAATAATAAATTAACTACACAAATGTAAATGCTGATAAATTCATTCACAAAAGGCAACAATAATCAAGGATGCATAAACAAGAAATAGAACGAAATAATAAATTACTTCAAATCATAAATCCATCAACATCCAACAACCCTAGGATCTCTAGAAATTTAGCTACTCATGTCGTATTCAAAATCTAAAGAGAATAAATACACAAAAGTAGTCAACATGATATTTCTAATCGAATAAAGCATAAAATAAACTTAGTCTATGATGCGCTTCTTCAATCTCTCTGTAGTCTCTTCTCTATCTTCTGCACGATGTCTGTGCTCTCTCTATAGGGTAAAAGTCGTGTAATTTTCGTGCTCAAAGAAGCTTTAAATAGTTTGGGCCGAGTTTAGATGGGTGTTGGAGTCGAACAAGGAAAGAGAGAAAAATCCACCACAAACCGCCTCACGGTGCACGGTCCGTGCACCAAGGGTTCTCTCGCACATGGACCGCGCATAACTCGCTGGATTAGGAGTGCCTGTGTAACGCCCCAAACCACTCCGTTTGGCCACGTCACTTAACATACAATTTACTTACTTATGTTTGTGTGCTTATTTTAATATAAGCGGAAGCTAAGGTCAAAATCATGATAATAGCATAATAAGGTAAGGCATCATAATTCTCAATATAAATTTTTCGCAATTAAAGCATGCAATCTATCATATCTATTTTGTCACACAACATAGTGTTAAGTAGAAGCATCGTGTAAGCCCATCCACAAAACCATACAATCATCTAACCTATCGGGCTCATAGGTCTTACACAACCCACCCGTCTAACACCCTAATTTAACATACATAGCATAGGGGTTCATTGATATAATTCGCACATAGAAGGCTCCAAGGTCGAATGACCCGCCTTTAAAATGTTTTGCATAATATCAAATTAAATACATCATATCTACCAAATAGGGCTACTCCCATCCCCAATGATCATTGATCATAAAGACAAAATAAGAGTGATCAATGATATAATAATTAATATGAGTAATTCAAAAGAAGAGCATACAAAAATAAACACAAGCTTGTGGGGGTTCTCTTGTGTTCACAACGCTCCTACTCGGGCCTCGACTACTCAACCTGAAATTCATTGAATGAATGGGGTGAGTATTTAACAACATACTCAGTGGGGAACACTGTAAACAGTTATAGCCAATTGCACAAGTGAAATATATAACATATGGATACTTTTTTACTTTTGTGGAGACTAGTCTCAACCCCGTAGGGTCCAACATCATGATGCCCCTGTTAATGAACATCTTTGGCCCTGTAGGGATGTGGCTTATTATCCCCCAGGGAGGACATTAACAAGTCTATATCAATCCCGTAGGACCTCTTTATCGACCCTTAAGGATCTCTTTGTCGATCCCGAAGGATCTCTTTCATTTCATCGGTCCGAAGACCCTTCATACTTATACAATCAAAGCACAATAATAACTATAACTTTACACGTGTTCACAGTTTAGAGTTACCCCACCTTATGAGATGCTTTAAAATCCTTTCAACCTTGAAATAATCCTTAGCCGTGCACAAGTCGTCCACCTCGTGCCCCAATACATCACCAAGCACCTTTAAATTCCCTTTCTCATTTTATATGTCGAGTTATACAATTATATCATAATTTTGATCAAACATAATCAATACATTGCTTTAAAGTTTTCATACATATCCATATTCACGACCATAGATCTACAAACTTATAATATGATTTTGGACTCAAAATACACATTAAAACTCTTTGAAGCATTTAATCGAGTACGTTACGTGCACTCATTTAAACCACAAGAACAAGACTCAATTTAAATCCTTTAAACCCATAATTCCGAACACAAGAACCTCCACCTTAGGGCTCTAACATATATGAAAATCAACTCCATACAACCATCACAACACCTCCAATCAACTTTCAACATATTAAGGGGAAATTAGGGCAAAAAATCAAACCTTTAGCAACAATGAACCCTAGGGATTTCAATCTAACAACACATATATATTCAATGGAGTAAATAAACCATATGTTTGAGATATTAAAGCATGAGGATCAATAGAATCGAAAAGCCCTAAATTTTGGATATAAACCCTAAGTTCAAAACAACAAGAAATAGAGCTTAATCATCAAGAGGGAAGTGGTATGAGATTACCTTAGATGATGGATGATGATGATAGAATCCACTCCCAAAAGTTGAAGAATTTCTTGAGAGAGCTTTGGGGGAAAATTGCCCAACTGTGAAGAAAATGGAGGAAAATAGGTGAAGTGTTGTATTTAAAGGATGAAAATTCAGAAGTAGGGCGCGACCTAGGGGGTCGCGCTTGGATAATACAGTGAGGCGCGACTCAAGGAAGTCGCGTTTACAGGTCGCGTTTGAGCCGAAGAAAAATGGCTCTCTGAAGCTGATGATACGCGACCAAACTGTCGCGTTTCTGACTCACGTTGCAGACCTCTCAGAACGCGACTCGAAGGGGGTCGCGCTTCCCGGTCGCGTCTCGGCTTCACTGCAAGGCACGACTCGGTGAGCTTGCATTTGAGGGTTGTGCTTCATGCTAAAAGCTATTTTCGAATACAGTTCGACTCCCGGACATTTCCAACTCCATTTAACATGACTTAGATTTTCGAAACACTTTTAATACTCAGCGAGACCCCCGACCGGCTCAGCGTTAGGGTGTTCAAGGTATGACAAACATAAAATTAAACGCAATTACATTCATTCATTTTCATATAACTCGACACCTTAGTATTTAAAATTCAAACTATGGTATACATTCAGTATAACATCACCGTGTGCTATGATGTATGGGCTCGTGTGGGACAACCTGCAATAAAACAACGGCATAATACAAACATACACACATGATTAATATTCAACTATATTAATTCAAAATCATTTACTAAAATTATAATATATAATTTAGCAAAAGGGATTGGGGTATCACAGCCTGGATGCGTATGGGCCGCGCACGAAGGACATCGTTCCGCACAAGCCGTGCGCGAAAATCTGTCATTGACACTCTTCACCGTTTTGCTCCGTTCTTGCTCATTTCTCATCTGATTGACTCGATTCAAGTTGCACCGCACTCCTCACTCGATCCTCTATCATTTTAGGTAGTTTTCAAGCTCAATTGACTCTCATAAAATAAATGACATCAAATCTCTTCAAAATGAGCAAATACGTGACACTGCACAAAATAGAGAAAACTATGCGCAACTTGTTAATATACACATGCAATGCTCAGCAACTACCATCCAACTACACCTTAAAATGCTTGAAAACCATTGAAAAGCAAGGGTTTATCAACTCCCCTAAACATAGAGACATGTTCGTCCTTGAACATCTGAGAAATATGAAAGAACTAAAGTGTGGATCGTCAAACGTGCAATGTGTCAGAGAATAAACTAAATTTTTGCCCAATGAAGTATGTAGATCAAAACCACAATGCATAAAGATAAACTTAAGAAATCATGCCTTTAAAATAATGAACCTCTCCGGGTGTGTATTTTCTCTCATCACACAAGTGTTTAAAAGGACGTGTTTACACTCAAAACCACTTCAATGCATGTAATCCACCATAGGCTTGTGATCAACCTTATCTCTCCACTACAATAACGTGTGCTTCAAGGTAAGAATAAAAAAGGACTTTTCATTGGTTGAAATGTAGGCTTCGGCTAACGTGGGGAAATTTTGGCTAAGTAACTAAGTTAAATAAACTCTGACACCCTCCAAATAAATAACACTCCAACTCCATAGTAGAATCCTTTTGGATCCTCTTCCAACCTTTTCACCCTTCTACAATGTTCACTCAATATCCAGCCCCATTAGACTCTTCAAGTCCCATTTAATTCCCTTGGTATAATTTTTAATTTCCATGCTCTTTTTTTCTTTCTTTTTTTCTTCTTCCTCACTCCTTTGAAGTGATCAATGCGAGCATCTAAATCCATACCAATTTTCCGGGCAATACAACCTCTGCATCAACCCCAACTACCCATCATTCCATAATTTTTCAACTATCCTTTCTCTATAAATTTATCAGGATCAATGTATGGATAAAATTGGCTAACAAGAGTGGCCTTAAATCATTTTCAAACTATCAGCACACAACACGTAGTCTCGAGAGAGAAAAGAAGGCAAGTTCTAGAGATCACACACAAGATTGAAAATCACACCAAAAACGAACAAAACTACAAGTCTTGGGCTCAAAATCTCTCATGCTCAAACACATTCCAAAGGCATAAATTCTAGAAATCTATCAGAGCAAAACGTAATCCATCATCACATAATCAATTATCAAATTTTCAAATAAAAGCAATCTCATCATCAGCTAGTCAAGTTTCCACAACTTCATAGTTTCACATCCACAAATATTCTCCGATATTTCAATAAAGACCATTTTTAAATAGACAGAAAAATCCAGAGATAATCTAAAGCAACATCAAACTACTCCTAAAAATAAAACAACAAAAACAAAAACAACAACCTAAGTAAAATAAATAAACAAATAAATTCAAATACTACCACACCAGCCCCTTTCCGAAAATTTATTCAAATGTTAGGAGAATAAGTTTGGAGGAAAAAGAAGTGGAGTAACTTGAAGAACAAACTCACCGATGTGGAGGCTGAGGAAACTGAAGGCCCTATTTTTTTTTATTTTTTTTACCTGCATGTGAAATTAGAGAAAAGAAAAGCATAAAAGAAATAAAAAACATAAAACAAAAATGAAATACCACAATATTGGGTTGCCTCCCAATCAGCACTTGATTTATTATCTCGAGCTCGACATCTTTTTGAAAATGGCTAAGGAGGATTTGGTGGAGCCTGACGCCACACTAATCCTTGTCTCATCAACTCCTTCGGGGAAATCGAAATGGCTCGCCCCCAATACTCTCCATCTTTTTTTTATTTTCTTTTCTCATCTTCACAAGCTTTGAGCGGCCTCTTTGGGTTAACAGACACAAGAGGTCCCTCAAATTCTTCAGGAGGGACCATCACTTCCACCATCTTTACATCCTCATAAGCTGAATTTTCAAGTGGTCGATAAACAGTGAAAGTCTCACTCTCATCTTCCACTCGCAATATCAGAGTCCCTTGACCAACATTAATACAGCTCCAGCATTGGCCAGAAACGGTCTCCCCAGAATGAGAGAGGATTTGCAGTCTTCCTCCATGTCTATCACAACAAAATTAGCTGGAAAAATGAATTTGCCAGCCTTCACCAAAACATCCTCAATTATGCCACGGGGACACCTCAGAGTCCGGTCAGCCAGCTGCAAAGTCAAAGAGGTCAGCTTCAATGAGCCAAGTTCTAGCTGTTGGTAGACTGAGAATGGCATGAGATTAATGCTAGCTCCCAAATCACACAATACACGATCAAATTTGGAGCTCCCAATAGCACACGGGATAGAAAAACTTCTCGGATCCTTCAATTTTGTTGGCACTTGTTTTTGTATCACTGCACTGCATTCTTCAGACAAATGCACCTGTTCCACTTCTTTGATCTTCTTCTTGTTAGCCAAAATCTTCTTCATGAACTAAGCATACTTTGGCATCTTCTTAAGTGCTTCAACAAACGGTATGTTGATGGACAATTTCTTGAATTTCTAGAAACTTAGCAAACTGATTCTCCTTTTCTTGCATCTTCCGTCTCTGGGGAAACGACAATTGGGGAACATAAGTAGGCAGAGGCACATATTTAGACTCTGGAGCCTCAACAGCAGTTGCAGCTTCCTCTTCACTCTTTTCATTTGTATAACTGCACACGTGGATTGTGTTGTCCTGCTCTTTCGGATTCACCTCTGGATTGCTCGAGTATTGGCCCTTTTGTTGCTGGCTTCCCACAATTTTGGCCAGCTGACCAATTTAAGTCTCCATAGCTAGACTTCAACTGTTCTCCCGTTTTAGTAGTGAACTTGTTAAATGCTATCATCAGATTATCCACCTGTGTAGCTTCGACATCCATCCTCTGTTTGGTGGCAGTCATAAAGGACCCCAGAATTTCTTCTAGATCCGGCTTCTTCTCCTCATTGATGACTCCGTTGGTGGTGGAGAACGCGAGAGGTGGCTGCTGAAAATTATTAGGGTTGTCATAACTTAACTTATCATTATTCCGTTGTCCAAACTGATTGTATAGATTCCCTTCTTGATTTGGTCGGTAATTGTTGTTGTAGCCTCGACCTTGCATGTAGTTTACATTAGTTGCATCATTGTTAACTGCTGCCACTTGCTCCAGCGCATTCTCCACATGGGCCACATTATTCTTTGTCAGCAATGCAATTGCTTTCTCTATAGTGGACATTTGGGCTCTTAACTCCTTCAAATCATCAGAAGTCGAAATCTCGGCCACCCTCCTGACTGAGTTCCTCTGAGATGGCCACTGAGCACTGTTTGCAGCCATTCTCTCCAACAGCTCCATAGCATCATCCACAAACAACTCCAACAGAGCTCCTCCTACAGCTGCATCAATCCAGTCTTTGGTGTGCTCCATCAGACCATTGTAAAAATAGCAAACCTGCTAGTCTGCTCCAAATCTATGTCGTGGGCACTTTCTGATAAGGTTTCTGAACCTTTTCCAGGCTTCATACACTGCTTCTTGATCAAACTGCCAGAATTGAGTGATCTTGTTCTTCATCCTCAGAGTCTTGTTTGGTGGGCAGTATTTCGTGAGGAATTTCTTGCACAATTCTTCCCAAGTTGTAGCTGTGTCTGCATCTAAGGATTGATACCACAACTTCGGTTTATCTCGCAGTGAGAATGAGAATAAATGAAGTCTGATGGCATCGTCTCCGACTCCATTCATCTTTATTGTCCCACACACTTCCAAAAAGTGCGCTAGATGCGCATGTAGGTCTTCCAATGCTCCACCACCAAATTGGTTCTGTTGAACCATCAATATCAGAGCCAACTTGAGCTCAAAATTGTTTGCTGCAATAGTCGGCATCCTCAATCCTCCATAATGACCAGTTGTTTCAAGCTCCAAAGCCTTCTGAATTGGCGGTGTGACAGCAGATGGTTCCCGCTGCTATTATTACTGCAGCAATGTCCTCAGCGCCTCCATCTCCCGGCGCATAGCAGCCATCTCTTCCTTACTTGTGGCTGCCATCTTCTCAACTTTGATTCTCTCTGCGGTTCTGTGTCTTGCAGAAGCCTCGATATCAAGGTCTAGTGATACTAAGTCCGTTGCACCTCTAGACCTCAAATTCATACACTGCCTGCCCAACACCAGATAAAAACCAAAACATAGCAAAGAGAATTAAAATAAACAAATAACAATAAAAATACTTGGAATAAAATAAAATACACTCTAAATTAAAGCTAAACAATTAAATCAAATATTAGCCGTCAATTACGCCAATCCCCGACAACAACGCCAAAAACTTGGTTGGTATATTATTTCACTAAAAATACTGCTCGCAAGTGCACGAGGTAATTTATATCAAAATAATGATGAGCAAGGTCGTATCCACAGAGACTGGCTATGTAATGCAACTAAGTACTCAATCCTATTTTCCTACTTTATCTAGAGAACCGAATAAAAGGTTGATTTTACTTAACTAAATGTTGTGAAATAAATAAATAAAATCAAGCATAGAAAACTGGATAAACAGATGAGGAAACGGATCCTAGAGTGTTGATGCTAAATGGACTTCCTGACTTTTAGAGAATTTATTAAACCAATTTAATTCTAAATCTTGTAGGAGAATCACCAAATTATTTAGACCCTCTCTCTCAAGTAAGTTCTAGACGTAGATTAGATTCTAATTCTTATCTCTCGATCTTAAATTATTATCTAACTCCAATTAGAACCTCAGATTTATTCTCCTCACGACACCTACAAATCTCTCGATCTAGCAAGCTCGTGTTATGCAATCATAATCCGTTAATCTATTAACCTCTCTCGAGTGAATAATAAATTAACTACACAAATGTAAATGTTGATCAATTCATTCACAAAAGACAACAATAATCAAGGATGCATAAACAAGAAATAGAACGGAATAATAAATTACTTCAAATCATAAATCCATCAACATCCAACAACCCTAGGATCTCTAGAAATTTAGCTACTCATGTCGTATTCCAAATCCAGAGAGATTAAATACACAAAAGTAGTCAACATGATATTTCTAATCGAATAAAGCATAAAATAAACTTAGTCTATGATGCGCTTCTTCAATCTCTCTGTAGTCTCTTCTCCATCTTCTCCATGATGTCTTTGCTCTCTCTATAGGGTAAAATTTGTGTAATTTTCGTGCTCAAAGAAGCCTTAAATAGTTTGGACTAAGTTTGGATGGGTGTTCGAGTTGAACAAGGAAAGAGAGAAAAATCCGCCACAAACCGCCTCACGGCACACGGTCCGTGTACCAAGGGTGCTCTCGCGCATAGACCATGCATAACTCGCTGGATTAGGAGTGCCTAGATGCGCAAGGGCCATGCGCGAAGGACATTGTTTCGCACGGGCCGTGTGCGAAAATCTGCCGTTGACACTCTTCACCGTTTTGCTCCGTTCTCGCTCGTTTCTCATCCGATTGACTCGATTCAAGTTGCAGCGCGCTCCTCACTCGATCATCTATCTTCTTCGATAGTTTTGAAGCTCAATTGACTCTCATAAAATAAATGGCATCAAATCCCTTCAAAATGAGAAAATATATGACACTGCACAAAATAGGGAAAACTATGCGCAACTTGTTAATATACACATGTAATGCTCATCAACTACCATCCAACTAGACCTCAAAATGCATGAAAATGATTGAAAAATAAGGGTTTATCACTGGACAATGAAGTTTATAAGCTGGCACCTCGTATAGATGTTAGGTTGTTTGTCGGTTATCCAAGGGAAATGAAAGATGGTTTATTCTATAGTCCTAAGGATCAGAAGGTCATTATGGGCATTAATGCCCAATTCTTAGAAGAAGACTATATGATAAATCACAAACCTAGGAGTGAGATCATTCTTGTGAAGCTTCGAGGGTGACATTCGAATCATACACCATTTGTACAAGAAGAGGTACCACCAATAACTGCACAACATGCCACAGAGATAGAGGTATAAGAAATGACGAGTGGGAGGGTTGTACATTAACCTGATAGATTCATTAGTTTGAGTTCGGATTTGCAATAAGGACTGAATAAATTGGATCCCAGTACCTACCATGAAACAATTCAAGATAAAGATGCAGATTCTTGAAAAACTGCAATGAAATATGAGATTGGATCTATGGATTACAATCAAGTCTGAGAGCTTGTAAATCTACCAAATGGGGTAAAACTCATTAGGTGTAAAAGAGTCTACAAAAGAAAGAGAGGTCCTGATGGGAAGGTTGAAACCTTCAAGGCTAGATTAGTGGTGAAAGGGTATACTCAGAAAGAAGGAACCGATTATGAGAAAACCTTCTCGTTGGTTGCTATGCTTAAGTTGATCTGAATTCTCTTATCTATTGTCGTTCATTTGGATTATGAGATTTGTCAGATGGATGTCAAGACAGCTTTTCTGAATGGAAGTCTCGAGGAAAACATCCACATGAAGCAACCAGATGGATTCATTGCTAAAGGCCAAGAGCACTTAGTGTGCAAGCTTAAGAGATGCATCTATAGACTTAAGTAGACGTCGAGATCTCGGAACATTTAGTTTGACGAGGTCATCTAGTTATATGGATTCGTACAAAGTCAGGATGAGAACTATGTGTATAAAAAGAGTGATGGAAATGTGGTGGCTTTACTCGTACTTTATGTTGATGATATCTTACTTATTAAAAATAATAAGAAAGTCTTATCAAACATAAGGGTCTGACTATCCAAGCAGTTCGATATGAAGGATCTAGGAGAAGCCAGACATGTTTTTTGCATCAATATCATTCGGGATTGCCAAGAAAAGAATATCGTGCATATCTCAAGCAACTTATATCGATACAGTGCTAGCTAGATTCAACATGCAAGATTCCAAGAAAGGCTTTGTACCTTTCATACATATAATTCATCTATCTAAGAAAATGTGCCCCCTAATACAATTTGAGATAGATGAGATGAAAGTGGTTTCTTATGTTTCGGTTGTGGGAAGCCTCATGTATGCTATGATATGTACCAGGCCTGATATTTGCTATGTTAAGCAGATATTAGTCTAACCCTAGAAAAAGACACTAGACTGTGGTAAAGAATATTCTTAGTACCTGAAAATAACTCGAGATTATATACTGGTATACTACTCAGACAGTCTCGTGCCTTTGTGTTATATGGACTTAAATTTTCAATTTGATAAAGATCAGAGTAAGTCTACCTCAGGCTATGTATTTACCTTGGAAGGTGGAGTCATTTCATGGTGGAGCATCAAGCAAAAATGCATATCTGACTCCACCATGGAAGCTGAATATGTAGTTACCTCTAAGACTGCAAAGGAGGGGTTGTCTGGCCCCGAAACTTCTTATTGGACTTGAGCGTGGTTTCTAATTTACCTAAGAGTATCACGATATACTGTGATAACTCTGGTGTAGTGAAAAATTCAAAAGAACCCAGAGCCCATAAGATAAATAAATACATAGAGGAAAGTACCATCTTATATAAGAGATCGTTAAGAGAGGAGATGTGGTTGTGGTCAAGATTGCATCGGAGGATAACTTGGTTGATCTATTCACAAAGAGCCTCCCTAGCTAAGACCTTTGATGGTCACGTGGAGAAAATGGGGGTGAGATGCAGACCCGGGAAAGCCGTTTGAGATTTAATGTTTAGTAGGAGAGTTAACCAATTTTTATTTTATACTTGAAAGACATGCTTTGAGTATAAGTGGGAGATTGTTAGTTCTGTAAATTAGAAGACTTGTCTTTATATACATTCTACAATGTTTTTGATGATATAGACTGAATATTTATTGCAGTTACTGCATGCATTTAATTATTATTATATTTATCTGTCTGATCCATATACTTGCATTGTAGATGATATGGTGTGGGGTGAACACAGGGTAAAGATCATATCATTGGATTCCTTTCAATGTATTAAAATTCTCAAGTCTCAGATGGTCCTGAACTCACTATCGGTACACCGTAGAATAATCTGATAGTTAGGTTATCTTGACTAGCTGATTATTCTAGTACAGTCAGTGTTTGAGAAGGATCATGATAGGATACTATTGTCTATTTTGACCTTAAGTGAGAGAATAAAGATCTACAGAGTTCACGTTCTTAACCCATATATATTGGAGGAGATATATATATATATATGTTGTGTCGACTACTGCTTTGATTTATCAATTAGGGAGATTCTTTGATATAATCAACAACCTCAATAATTTGGGCAATGACATTTACATATATGGTGGGTCGTGCATTATATATGGCTACTGTGTCCTGGTGCGCCAGGTTGATGCGGTCCCTTGAGGAAGCACAAAGTTCATGTGAAATGCTGCAGGTGGAATTTATTTTTATACATGATAAAACTTGTGTGATACTACTCTAGCAATGAGATGTTAATTAATTATAGCTGTCAGAAGCTTATAATATAATTAATTGGTGGACATTCTATCTTAAACATGGAGAATGCATGGCTGGACTAAATAAGAAAGCATATTCGTAAATATATCTTAAATTGGTAGGTCAGTATTATTTATTTAGTGGAATTAAAATAATACTTAATTTTTTTAATTATATCCTAATTTGTGAATATTAAAAATTAAATAAATTAGCAGGCCAATTTAATATTCTTCTAGATCCCTGTTGTAGTCGAATATGATATTTTGTTGGAGACTTAATTTTTGGCCTCCCCCTATAAATACAACAAGGGAGGGGGGATGAAATTAGGGCATAAGAAATCAACCCCCTATTTGTGCTCTCTTGATCCCTATAGTATTCACAACTGTTTAGTAGTATACTGCTCATCTTGTATTTAAACGCGGTTCGGGAATACAACAGAAGGTCAATGAGTGGAATAACGTAAAGTAGGTGCCGATTATATCTACATCAACAACGAGATTATACCTTTAATACCCGACATGAATTGTAAGTTCAATTTTAGATTGATTCTATGCTTCTGCATTTTGTACATTCGAACAACTTGCATGCTAATTCAACTAGGGTTAATAATTAACATAACACGCACATAAAATTATGATTTACATGAGCTAGGATTTACGGGCATCCAAATAGATCATGTGGTGGTTCAATTAGAAAAACCCCCAACAATAGCACAGGCTATAAATAAGGTTCCTACACGAGTAGAATAATTATATACTAGTGTACTAATTGAAATTATAATGCAACATGAGTACACAAGTATAGCGACACGAGTAATTCAAGTCCTGTTCTCGTGCATTGGTTCAATAATGATTAGATACACGACTACACAATTAGTTCAATATAACAATTCAAACGTAACCCATACATGAAAACACTATCATGCTCGTTCGTGTACACATGCAGCAGTTGAACATTAATCTAAAACACGACTGCATTAGTATGTTTATTCGTGTATTCGTGCATTACTTCAAAAATTCGTAGATACACGAATTCATTATTCTGCTAACTCATGTCATCGTGCAGTAATAAAAAATGGGTATTGCATGCATCACAAATAAATTGTTGCACGATTCAACTTCAATACTTGTATACTGAAAGAATTTAATTCGTGCACCAAAAAGCATTCAATATTTTCCACCAATTCCAAAGAAAGAATAAAAAAAAATTAATATCTATATCGATAAAAAGAGTACAGGTACATAAATATCATACCTTATTGACGCAAAAAACAACACGTGCAATGTCATCAAAACTTCCTAAAATCGCCAAATTCGCATTGAATCCCTAATTTTGAGTTCGCATCACATAATTTATTGCTGAAACGGTGATTACAGATATGAAAAATCGTGATAATCTTCAAAAAATCAAAGCTTTTTGATCTTCGCTAATGATAGTTTTGTTCCAAATGATAAAACAACGATTAAAAAGGAGAGAGGCGAGTCGGGAGAACGACGGCTACAAAATAAAGAGAATATATATATATATATATATATATATAATTTTTAATAATAAATATGGAACTAAGGGTATTGTAGTACTATTTTTTATAATGATTAGAAACATTACTTTTTTAAAAAGTGGCAATTTACATGATTACTAATTAAAAATGGCTATTTAAAATTATTCCTTATAATATATATTGGTAAAGTTAAACATATAATTAAGATGTAAAATGAAAGTTTAACTGAATTGGTGTTTTTTGCTAATTATATGTAATTTTTTCAATAAGTAAGAACATTATTTAAAAAGAAAAAACTAAAGCCATTGAAAGAGCACAAGCCGGGCCTCATAAAAATCTGGGAGAAAGAGTACCCTCAAAACACATTAAACACAACAAAGTAGATACACGTACACAAGAACACGCACACAGATATATATATATATGTATATATATATATATATATATATTTGTACTTCTAGTACTTGTGTCCACCAAATCGTCTCTGCCTTTTCTGAAACGCAGTAAAAGCCTGGATAAGATCCGTGTCATCAAATTCAGGAAACATTTTGTTGGTGAAGAACATTTCAGTGTAGGCCAACTGCCACAGCATGAAGTTGCTCACTCTCAATTCACCGCTGCTTCTTATCAGCAAATCAGGGTTTGGAAACTCAACCCCATTTGTTTCCAGATGCTTCTCCAACACCCCCTCATCGATCTCTTCAACTTCCAAAACCCCATCTCTCACTTTCCTCGCAATTCTCTTCGTTGCCTCAATTATGTCGTAACGACCGCTGTAGTTCATAGCCACCACTAGCTGCATCTTTTTGTTCTCTTTCGTTCGCTCTTCGACGTCTGACATCAGCTTCTGGAGACTCTCTGGGAGCTGCTCTCTATTCCCCACAAAAGAGACCCGCACATCATCATCTCTGTTCACCGCATGCAACAACGTACTTCTTTTAATAAAATAAAATAATATTAAAAAAAAAACAACAACCCAACGACTGGAATGTATATTAGAAACTTACTGCATTTGCTCCTTGAATTCTGACGACATAACTTCTTGGAACAAGTTCATCAAAAATTCAACTTCGACCTGTTCATTCCATTACTAATAATTCTTATTAGATAAAAAACTAATTAATTCATCATATATTTTTGTCTCGAATTTTATTTGATTTTTTTTTTCTTTCCTTTTTTGTTCCCAACTTTCTAGAAACTACATTTTTAGTCTAAAAAGCAATATTTTTAGTTCCGAAAGTGTATTGAGAGTAAAAATGGCTTTTGGTTGGTACCTAAAAGGTCGAAAAATAACAGTTGAGACAAAAAAAGTAAAATTTGGAACTACAAGTGAAATTAATGACATATATAATTGGCTGATGGCCTGAACAAAGAAATTATACCTGTGGACGAATCCAATTTTCGGTGGAAAATGCAAAAACTGTGACAACTTTGACTCCATAATTGAGGCAGTTTCTAAAGAGTTGTTTCATGGCTTCTCCTCCAGCTCTGTGACCATGTTGTGCTGACAACCCTCTATTTTTGGCCCATCTTCTATTTCCATCCATTATCACAGCGACGTGTTTGGGCATGAGCTCTGCTTCTAAGCCTGCTGGCAACTTTGCCTCATTCTTCTCATTGTCAATTCCTGAAACACCACACTTTTGTCTCCCTCCCAAACGGAGCCTTGAACTGGAAAGATTATTGGGAAATGTAGCGGATAAGGAGAGGGGTTTTTTGATGATGTGATTGAGAGGAATTGAGCACATCATTTTAATTGGCTATTTGTTAATGATCGATGCTTAAGACTCGATTAGTTACTTTAGTTGTTAACGGGAATGGTTAGATTTATAGATACACCTGCATGGCAGACATTTAATTAGCAAATCACATACACATTCTCAGCTCCACTTTCTCTATCCTATTTGGTTCTGTCTAATTATGATTTTTCTTATTTTTCTTCAATTTTAATTTCTTTTATTGTAGTTTAATTTTACAATTATTATTTAGGATCTATTCCACTTAATTAAGGTTTATATATAATTATTCTTTGAGTTTGGTTTCATTGTTAATCGATATAATTAATTATTAAAGTTAATTATTCCATAATTATGTATATAATTTTTTAAAATTTCTATTTTCCGTAATAAATGTTAATTCGGATTAGTGAAACACAAGAGTAGGATGGATAATAAAAAGGACTAGAGAATCTCATCTCGATTTATAGACATGCACTATAGGCAGTTTTAGCAAATGTATTTTTAAAATACACCACCAAATTTTCATTATACACCACTACTAAATTTTATTTTAAAATAAAAAATTACTAATTTACTTAAATAAGTATTATTTTTAAATTATAAATATTTATTTAAAAACCAATTCAAAAGAACTTAAAAAGTTATCATATATGTTTCACCAAACCCACAACCAATCCAAAGAAGCAAATGATCCAAACTTAAGATGAATTCTAAATCTGCGTAACAAAATTAATCAACATAAATAAAACAGAAAATGAGACATTATTTTCTACACTAATTAAGTGCAGCTGGGCAAATACATTTTCAAAAATATTTTTTTCATTTTGGCTAGGCGAGGTTCAAAAATAAAGTTTAAAAAACAACCGCCTAGGTTGGAAAATAAATTTTCATATCAATTCATGATATTCGGGAAAAAATTGAACCAGTGGCCCCAATTCGAAATATCCAGTTTGATTTAAGGTCGGTGTTCGGAAGGGGTTAAATTCGAGTATGATGGAGGTTAAGTCGAGCAAGGGTGTCAACAATTGGCGTCGTCGTGCGTGAATGCCATTGACGAACTTTGGTAGCGATGAGAAGGAGTTGTAGTGGCATTTGACAGAGAAGTTGTAGTCCTCTCTCTCTCTCTCTCTCTCTCTCTCTCTTAATTAGTTTAAATTATATTTTTAAATTGATGGATAGAAATGAGAAATAGTGTGGTATATAAAGTATAAAAAATTAAAATGGTGGTGTATTTAATAAATGTGGTGTATATTGAAAATTTGTTGGTGCAAATAACAACACTCTTTAGCAAATGAGATCATCTAATCTACTTATTGTATCTGATTCTATATTCCAATATGAATTTTATTAGTTTTCTTTCTTTTTTCTTCAATTTCAATATCTTTTGATTTAGTTTAGTTTTACAAATATTATTAAAAGAAATTTCATCCAATTATGATTTATAATTATTCATTTAGAATTTAATTTGCATTTTTAATTAATATACTTGATTATTAGGGTTTATTATTCCACAATTAGTGTGTGTGTGTATATATATTAAAAATTTTAATTTATAAATATTAATTAGGATTAGTGATACTATAATAAATTTTATTATTTATGTTGAATATTATGAAAATAATAAATTTAATACTAGAATACAAGAATAAGATTGAAAAATAATTGGACGAGAGGATCTGATCTGATTAATTAGAGATTCTATTAAAATTGCATTAATATTATTTATTCTTACGATTAGTTATTTTTATATTCTTTGGTAACGTGATGGTTTTACTTGTTATGCACCACTAAGATATAGTACGTTGAATAAGCAAGCAATGCCAACTGTCTCCTAGAAAATGCCACATCGATGGCAATTATATTTCATCACCGAAATGAATAGATTTGAATATTATTAATACAATTTTTTTTCTTACACTCACGGCAATTCTTGTGAAATTCCGAGAATATTATTAAAATAATTTGGCACAAACTTGCATGCACTAAGTATATATAAACTTATATGAGACGGTCAACGTATTTGATCGGGCCAAACGCCGGTCAAAGCGCGTTGACCCGGTCAACTCGCAAAAAAGAAAAATGTTAAAGTAGGTGATACTTTTTAAGGATGTAAATGATACTTTTTAAATTTTGAGTGGTACTTTTTAGTATTACGGTTGATACTGATTTTGAGGATTTTTTTTATTTATTTATTTTGGCCTATACTTTTTAAGGTTACATGTGATACTTTTGAGTTTTTGAGTGATACATTTTAGTGTTATAATTAATACTGATTTTGAGTTGATCGATCAATGCGTGTTTTCCGACATTGACTGGTCAACACGTTGACTCGATTAATGCGTCTGATGGTGCACCTATTACACAAGTGCTTCTCAAACAATTTAGCCTTCTATTGGGAATTACTTTTATTAGTTAGTTTTGGCTCAACTCGAACCAAAGTTGAAAGTGATGTCACAATTGGTAAATTAGCAATTGGGTTGTACGTTAATTTCTGAAAAAAAAAATTAACGGAAAAAAAATACTATCCTTTTTAAGCAGAAATTGAACAAAAATAATCGTTATCACAAAAAAAATAAAAAAATAAAAAATATTGGACACCGAATGAGATCAGATTGCTTAACATGTAGAATCACGCATTAATTGCTAATATTTCACTACGCAAGTGCATGTTCTTCAACACATGGTAACGATTACAAAGCTGAACGTTTAAGGCAGGCATCTGCAACTTGAATTTGATAAGACGAAACCATAAATTTTTTATTGTTAGAGTCGCACTACCAAAAATTCACGTTTTACCGACGGAATTTTCGACGGACATAATTCGGATCGTCATTTAGCGACGGAGTAACGACGGAATATGTCCGTCGGTATTTAACGACGGACTTACGACGTAAATAATGTCGTTATATGTAACGACGGACGGATTCCATCGTTACATTTACAGAATTTTATTTTTTATTGATTTTTCAATATTAACGACGGATTATATCTGTCGTTATATTTTTTCAAAATATTTGTTTTTTAATTTTAATAGTTAACGACGGACATGACCGTCGTTATATTTTCAGATTTTTATTATTTATTTATTTGTTAATATTAATGACGGACTATGTCCGTCGTCATAGTTTTTAAATAATTTTCTTTTAATTTTAATATTTAACGACGGACTCATTAAGTTTTCGAATTTTAATTTTTTATTTAATTTTTAATATTAACGACGGACGGGGTCCGTCGTTAAGTATTCAGATTTTGTTTTTTGATTTAATTTTTAATATTAACGACGGACTTCGTCCGTCGTTAACAATCGATTTATCAGATTGAACCTGAACGCGGGATGTTCATTTCAATTCACAGCCTTAATTCCCCCAATCCCCCCCCATCCATCGGCGACGGCGAACGTTGAAGGCGGCGGCGACGAGCAGCAGCGGCGGACCCTCTCCCTCTCCCTCTGTCCGTATACATATACATATATATACCCTCTCCCTCTCCCTCAACTCAACGGCGGCGGCGAGGCGGCGGCGAGCAGGTACCTCGCTATCTCTCTCGATTTCTGTATATATATACATATATATATACTTATATATATACACTGTAATTTAATATATATTTCATATATACTGTATATATATATATATATATTTCATATATATTTCAGATTTGTGTGTGTGTCTGTGTGTGTATATATATATATTTCAGATTTGTGTGTGTGTGTGTGTGTGTGTATATATATTTATATTTCAGATTTGTGTGTGTGTGATTTTTGGTGTTTTGATTGATGGTTAATTGTTATTTATTAGTTTAGGTTAGATTAGGTTTTTTTGATAATTAATTTGGATTAATTATGTGTTTATTTAGGTTAGGTTAGATTAGGTGTTTATATTTTAAATTGTACTAATTATGTGGTAGATTTGTTTAAGTTAGTGTTTCATTTTGTGTGTGTTAGTGTATATGTGTGTGTGTGTAAGTTGATTAATTTTTTTTTCTTGTAATTATGTTGTAGTTAGAAGAGCTATAGTGAGGTTCAAACATCAAATTAAGGAATTTATCAAGTAGATTCATATATATTACAAAGATATGTAATGTTTTTATGATTTTAATATGCATTACTAAATCTTGTAATATGCATGTTAAATATATTAATGTTGTCAATTTATTTTGTCAATTTATGTCAATTTATTTTGTCAATTTAAAAAATAGAAGAACATATATCAATTTTGTCAATTTATTTTGTCGATTTATGCTAAGTATGTTATTTAGATTAAGTATGTTATTTACGCAATTAGCATGCTAAGTATGTTTTTTTTGCAATTATATGTCATTTAATTATGTTAAATTTATTTGGCAAATTTAGGCTAATTAAGTTTGTTATTTAGGCAATTAGCATGCTAAGTATGTTATTTATGCATTTAGATGTCAATTAATTATGTTAAATTTATTTGGGCAATTTAGGCTAAGTATGTTATGTATAGATTTATTATGCTGAGTATGTCAATTATGTTAAATGGGATGAGGGCCCCTGGATCCCTCTTTATTGAATTGTTGGTTTTTGTTTGGGATGAGGGCCCCTGGATCCCTCTTTATTGAATTGTTGGTTTTTGTTTGGGATGAGGGCCCCTGGATCCCTCTTTACTGAATTGTTGGTTTTTCTTGGTCTTGCTGTTTTGAATCGATTAGAAGAACATAGATCAATTAGCGTAGAGTTGAGAACTTGGGACTAGAAAATTCATATAGGTGCTGCCGAAATTTTTTAAAAATTCAGCGCTATTTTTTTAATGAATTATTTTATTTTTAATTGAACGATAATCAGTGCGTATTTTACGATCCAAAATTCTAGAAATTGGCCTTCTACAATGAGTCTGGATCGTGAATGGATGTACTGGCGATACCTTCAGAATGGTGCTTTGAATCCGGACTTCCTTAATGGACTAAATGCTTTCATCGAGTTTTCTTGCAATCAACCGTCCTTCATGAGTGTAGACAAGATTAAGTGTCCATGTCGTAAGTGTAAGAACATTCCATTCCAAACGCCGTCTACCGTTAGACTACACGTGGCAAAGAAATGATTTGTGCACAATTATCGTGTATGGATTTATCAAGGCGAACAACAGGTGCATCCGGACACCGATCAGAATTTGGGTGGTTAGGATGGAGTGAATACATACCAGAACATGGTAATGGATACTGCTGGTCCGCATATCAACATCAATGTCGATGATCATACCGAGGAGGCCCCAAATCCAGAAGCGCAGCGATTTTATGACATATTGAGGGCCGCAGACAAAGAATTGTGGCTGGGTTGTCAGAACCATTCTCAATTGTCAGTCGTTGCTCGTCTGCTGAACATGAAATCTGAGAATAACATGTCAGAGAGATGTTTTGATCAGCTAACTCAATTAATGAAAGAGATTGTTCCTGAGAACAATTTGGTAACTGATAATTTCTACACCACAAAGAAATTACTACGGGGTATGGGGCTACCTGTTGAGAAGATCGATTGTTGTTTCAACAACTGTATGATCTATTGGGCTGCTGATAGTGAATTAACTGAATGCAAATTCTGTGGTCATCCCCGTTTCAAGGAAATAAGTCGCCGTTCGCAAAAAAGATAGAAGACCATTGTTGCACACAAGAAGATGTTATTTTCCACTCACTCTGAGGTTACAGAGGATGTATGCATCTAATGCAACAGCAAAGGATATGCGGTGGCATGCATCATCTGTTGATGACGGAGTAATGCGACATCCAGCAGTCTCTCCTGCATGGAAACATCTGAACATAATTTTTCCTCAATTTGCTTCTGAAGCACGTAACGTTAGGTTGGGTTTATCTACTGATGGGTTCCAACCATTTAGGCAATCAGGACAACAATATTCTTCGTGGCCTGTCATCATTACACCGTATAATTTACCCCCATGGATGTGTATGAAAGAGCAGTACATGTTCCTAACTGTATTAGTGCCAGGGCCACGTAATCCGAAAGAGAAGTTGGATGTATTTTTACAACCTTTGATATCTGAATTGATTCAATTGTGGGAGGTTGGTGTGCCTACATATGATGTTTCATTGAAATAGAATTTTCAGATGCGAGCAGCATTGATATGGACAATTAGTGATTTTCCCGCTTACTCCACATTATCTGGTTGGAGCACTGCTGGAAGATTGGCATGTCCACAATGTATGGAGTCTACTGACGCCTTCACCTTATCATGCAGTGGTAAACAATCATGGTTTGATAACCATCGTAAATTCTTGCCTGCAAACCACCCTTTCCGAAAAAATAAAAAAGCATTCTTAAAAAACAAAGTGGTGAATGGAGGACCTCCAGAGATGAGATCGGGACATGAAATTCTGGCTCGCATTGAAGCATTAGGTCTTCAAAAAGTCACGGAGAATAATGATAATGTGATAATTTCCAAAGGTTGTGGGTGGAAAAAGAAAAGTATTTTTTGGGATCTTCCATACTGGAGCTCACTGTTGATTCGTCATAATCTGGATGTCATGCACATTGAAAAGAATGTGTTTGATAATCTATTCAATACTGTGTTGAATGTGCAGGGGAAGACAAAAGATACCTCCAAATCTAGAGAAGAATTGAATATGTATTGTTCAAGACCAGAGCTAAAACGGAACGAGTCCAAAGGCAATTATCCAAAGGCTTGTTATACGTTGGACAAGAAAGAGAAGAACATATTATTTGAATGGGTTCGAGAGTTGGAATTTCCAGATGGGTACGTGTCCAACATGAGCAGATGCGTGGATATGAGAAAATTGAAAATGTTTGGCATGAAAAGCCATGACTGCCACGTGTTCATGCAACGTATTATCCCGATTGCATTTGCTGAACTTCTTCCTTCCAATGTTTGGAAGGCAATCATAGAATTGAGTTTATTCTTCAAGGATTTGACAGCCAGAAGTATCACTGTTGATGATGTGTGTCAGTTGCATGAAAGTATTCCAATCATATTGTGTAAACTTGAACGCATTTTTCCACCAAGTTTCTTTGACTCAATGGAGCATCTACCTGTCCACTTGGCTGATGAAGCCAGACTTGCTGGGCCGGTACAGTATCGATGGATGTATCCATTTGAACGGTACTTGAGGAAGTTGAAAAACAACGTCCGAAACAAAGCAAGAGTTGAGGGCTCTATCTGCAATGCTTACTTGGTGGAAGAAGCTTCGACCTTTTGTTCGTATTATTTTGAAGATTTTGTAAAAACGAGACATATAAACATGCCTCGTAACTATGAAGGTCTTGGAGACGCACAAGATGACAGTGCAACAAATCTGTCGATTTTCAAGCAGCACGGTCGACCATCTGGAAGAATGTCAAAAAGATATTTGACAGAGAACGAGTATGCTGCAGCACAGATTTACGTGTTGCTTAATTGTCCAGAAGTTGAACCGTACACAACGTAAGCATGTGAACTATTTAAAATGTGTTATTGTTTTTCCACCAAATTCTAATCCATGCTTAATTTTTTGAAGTGTGTTTGTTGACCAATTGAAAGTATCGTGCCCGAATATCTCAATGGAAGATATTAAAAAACGAATGGATAAAGAATTTGCGAGCTGGTTCGCCAAATATGTAAGTATATGATATCCGAAAACCTTAATGTAAGTATACCTAAGCAAACTGTAACATAATATAAAGTTTTCCATTGTAATAGGCACAAGATCTAACTAATAATGTCAACAAGATCATGCGTGATCTTTCAAGTGGGCCTTCTCGTTCCGTTAATGTCTACCATGTGTACTTTATTAACGGATACAAATTTCACACAATTGCCCACGGCTCCCAGCGAGCTACAATGAATAGTGGAGTCTGCATTAAAGGGACACACACTGAATATTACGGGCGATTGATGGAGGTGATTCAGTTGGAATACACTGGTCTGCCTATTAAGAAGACAATGTTGTTTAAATGTGAGTGGTTTGATACATCAACACAAGGAACAAATGTGCATCCTGACTACAAAATGGTTTCTATAAATTATAAGCGTATGTATTCAGGATATGATCTATTTGTGCTTGCCAAACAAGCAATCCAAGTGTGTTACTGTGAATACCCAAGTTTAAATCGCTCTCGAAGTGATTGGTGGGCAGTTTGCAAAATAAAGGCTCGTACTAATGTTGAAGTACCATCAAAGGATGATAATACAATCATAACCTTAGCCTTTCAAGAGGATGAAGTTGATGGTTTGAATACCCTCACAATAGATGATGATCTTATACCAAATCATCCAGATGGTGGGGTAATAGATATTCAAGAAGAAGAAGATGATGAAGAAGATATAGAACCAGAGATCGATTTATCAGATGACAGCATCAGTGATGATGATGAAATAGATGATTAGTGTGGTTGGTCTTATTTGATATATAGATGTTTTCTTATTCAAGTACTTAGTACCGTTGAAATTTGCTAACTTCATAAACTAATGTCGATATGATTTTGCAGATGCAGGGAGGCGGTAGTACTTCAGCTGGAGGTTCATCGTCATCCTCTGTGGACCTGAGCGGTCCAGTTGGCCATATCTCACTGGCCGGATCGTCACAGCCTGATGTTGATGCGCTGGGTCGTCGTCGTTGTTGGCTTCAGGATGGGTATGATTTCTTTAGATAGTGGAATATTTTTTTTACAGATTATTATTTATATTATTCTAATATATTCTAATATCTTTATTATTTTGTACATTTGGAAGCGAGTTGATGCCGAGTTATCCCACCTCAGCCACTATCACATCCAGCTTCAAGAAGTATTTGCATCCGGGAGGCTACACCTGGAAGATGGTGCCCTCTGAGAGGAGGCAGACATATAGGGAGGAGTTTCAGGTATCTTATTATTATATATTTTATTTTAAAATGTTATATAAGTTTAGTATTTTCATATGTTTTCAATATGTTGCAGAAGGAGTGGTTTTGGGATCCCACTTTGGAGGATGCCATTTGGGCAGCATGGGAGAGCAGAGCTCCTCAGAGATACAAGGACATGGTCCATTACTTCAAGAAGGATAGGACCAAGGGCTGCCCTCCATTCATGGCTCCTGAGATGTGGGATGGCTTCAAGGCGCATTGGGACAGTGATGCCTTCAAGAAGAAGTCGACCATCGCATCGAAGAATCGTCTGAGTTAGCCCGATGGTCCTGGCACAGGTATTGTGAAGCATTGAGGAGGCTCTCGGACTGCAGTTGCACATGCTGCGGCTTTGGTATGCAATTAAATTATTATTATTATTATTTTAATATGTGTGTGCTAACATGTCTATCCAATAGGCTAAGGAGAAGGGTGTGCAACCCAATGACGTGGCGTGGGAGACATTCAGGAGGCTGCACGACAATCCTGATGGATCCCACACAGATGGGAAGTCTGCTCGTATAGCTGTAAGTTAATTTATCAATATTTATAAATTTATTAATAACATAGAAATTAAATATTTAATCATTCTTATTTGATTTTGTGAATAGGCTGATGTATTTGCTCGGGTTGAGAAGTTGAGCCAGCCGACTCCTGGCACAGATGAGGCGCCACCACCAGTTGACATGAGCGCTGTATATGTCGACGCTGCCCGCCGACACTCGAAGAAGAATCGAGTGTTTGGGCTCGGCAGCCGATCACGGAGTTATTCAACTCCTAGCGTCTCATCTGTAGCTCCTCCATAGCCCGACACTCAGGCTGCCATCAGGGCTCTCCAGGAGCAGATGGAGGCCCAGCAGACGGCTCTTTGCCGATAGATGGACGCACAGGCAGCGTTTCTCCAAGCCCAGCAGGAGAAGATCGATCAGCAGCAGGAGATGATACGCCAGCAGGCCGAGATGTTCAAGTTGATGCGGGCGCAGTTTAGGGGCCCTCCTCCATCTTGATGTTCACATTACTATTATTATTTGTATTTTATACACTTTTATTACATTTTATGACATTTTATGTATTTTATTGGAGATTTATATATATTATTTTACCTGTTTATTAAAGTTCTTTAATAATTTATTTACAAACAATAATCAAAATTAAAAAAAAAATAAACCAATCAAAAAATATAAAAAAAAAATTAAAACCGATTTTTTTTATTTTTTTTAATTATTAACGACGGAAATATTCCGTCGTTATATTTTTGTTTAATTATTAACGACGGAATATTTCCGTCGTTAATATATTTTAATAAGTTTATTTATTTATTTTTAATTATTAACGACAGAATATTTCCGTCGTTACTAATTTTCTAATAATTTTATTTATTTATTTTTAATTATTAACGACGGAAATATTCCGTCGTTATATTTTAATTTAGTTTTAATTTTATTTATTTTAATTATTAACGACGGAATATTTCTGTCGTTACGTCTGTCGTAAATATAACGACTGTAGACGACAGAAGACTTAACGACGGATTATGTCCGTCGTTAAAGGTAACGACTGAAATTTTCCGTCGTAAATTTGATTTGCCGACTAAAGATATAACGACAGCTGTGTTCCGTCGTTAATCCGTCGGTAGTTACAAATAACGACGAAAGATACCGGATTAACGACGGAAAATTCCGTCGCTAATCGTTGATTTTTTTGTAGTGTCGGACTGTTCTTTAATAACCAAAACACTCGCTATTAAAAAAAGGCCCAACTTTTTTTTAGCCATTCCAACTTTAAAAATACTTATTTTAACTAGTAAGTCTTAAATATATTTTTTTGGGCACACTCTTGTACGACGGTTTAACGAGTCACTTCCGTTAGATGAATCCTAACCCGACCCAGATCAAATTTAAATATAAAACAATAAAGAAAAAAGGTAAAAATAATAGCGCTTCTCTTTCTCTCTCCCTCTGTGGAGCGCCGCTCTCCAAACCCTTCTGCAGCTCCTCCGTTCGCGACTCCATATCGGATGAGCTCTGAAAGATCCGAGTCCTCATCCAGCAGAGGGAAACGCACAATTCTAGAGAGAGAAACATAACTGTAACCGCAGCAGCAGATACATACATGCAAGAAGTGTGGATTTCGATTGTGATCTCTGATTTGGTGAATGATTGATGTGTATTGCTCTTTAAAGCCGTATTTGGCTAAATTTTTCAGAAGTGTGAGGTGCGTGTTGTAGTAGTCTGCGTAGAGGATGACTGATTGAGGGTTCTGTTTTCTGAGGGTGTTGAGTCTGGCTTGGAGGCCGGCGTTGTGGCTCATCATGCGGCGGTTCACGGTGGTGACGCAGCCCATCTCGTCTCTATCGTCGGGGGAAGAGAGATAGAAGGATATGTTATGCAGCTGATTGGTGGGAGGCCTTGCACAACTATGTATTTTGCTCCTTTGTTGATTAGTGCCTGTGAAGGATGAGAAACGATATTGTATAAGATCATGTGTAATGCTTTGAAAGTAAGAGTAGATGTTGTTGATAAGAACATTTTATTTCGCTTTTAATAGCCCCAAACATTCTTCATGTGGATGTAACACAAATTCTGAGTATTTAAATTAATAAAAACCGAAAAATCGTACAAAGAAAAGATTTCGGATTGAAATTACAATTTGTGGTTCGATTCTCTATCTAGATCTTCTGATTCTTCTCTTCAAAAATTTGATCTTCGTGTTCTTCAAGATCTTCAAGGCGAATTTGCCTCTTCGATCTTCACAAATTTAATTTTTGGAGTTTATAACGTTGATTCGGATGGTCGGGACCTTGACTCCGGATCAAACGGCAGATTTGGACGATCTTGATGAAGAACACTTTGAATCTTCAAGAACAACTTGAAGATTTGAAGGTCGGAAACGTTGATCGGAGGGTGTATGATATGATCCTGAAAAGCCTTGAAAAATTAAATCCGGAGCTATCATTCAAAGGTCCGAAGATTGTTAGAATGAGGGTCATCAAAGATTGGAAATCAAGATTTGAAGAACAATACATGAAGATCAAATATTCAGTCCGAGATTGGTCAACATGCTATCAATTTATGATGTGACCCGGGACCTATGGGACATGACACAGACGAAAGATGCGGAAGCTAAGAAACGGAACAACGTCGGATGCGTAAGGGATCAATATAAACAAAGAGAAAACAAGAAAGACTCGACTAGAAAAGGACTCGAAAGGTGTAGAACTTACTAGAATACGTAGGCACGAACTAGGACTCGACTAATGATACGAAGGACAACTTGGATGGCTGGAACTCAACGGCGGACGGCGATGTTGTTGGTGGAGGACGTCGGTGATGTGGATTTGGCGGCGGTGAAGGTAGAAGGATAAATCAGGATCGGTGAACCCGTGTTGAAACAACTCGAACGCGCACGACTAATTCTCCGGATAGCAATTCTCCCAAGTACTCGTTGTACCCTGAAGAACTTGAATAAGACTATTGTATTGCTAGAACAATAGAATTGTAGGTAATAGTTTGATCAACCAAAGGATCGTGAGACAGATTGAGAATAACTCTTTATTTCTTACAATTGTCTAACTTTAAATGTAACAAATAGATGTCCTATTTATACTAAACATTATGAACGAAATTCTAAGCCTAATTAACTAGAAAATTCGAAAATACTAAGTGTCCTAGTCAAACTAGGATAAAATCAAAAGATACCAAAAATAAGATAACAAAAATCTATCTAAATCTAACTAGATAAGGATAAATCCCAAACTGATTTTTGGGCCTTGTAAATTCGCCACTTATGGACTTGGGCTCTTCAATAACGTGTTGGACTATTGTTGGATGAATCCACACGTTATTTTCAACATCAACTCAGTCAGTATGCCCATACCGACTATCTTCATGCCTTCATTCTTCATCATTAATTGATAGCATGTTGACCAATCTCGGACTGAATATTTGATCTTCATGTATTGTTCTTCAAATCTTGATTTTCAATCTTTGATGACCCTCATTCTAACAATCTTCGGACCTTTGAATGATAGCTCCGGATTTAATTTTTCAAGGCTTTTCAGGATCATATCATAATCATTTTAATTTCCACGTGGCATCATTTGATTGGCGATAAAAAAAATTCGATTGCTTACAAATGCCCCCATGAGACGAGTTCATGAGCAAGTTGTCTTGAAGGTGGACGAGTCTCATATTTTGGAATTTTTGTTAGATAGTTTTAACTCATATCTAGGAGTTTTTTTTATCTTGAATTAAAATTCACTAGATAGTTTATACTCATATTTAGGAGTTCCTGATCTTGAATTTATTTTAGAAAGTTTATACTCATTTCAAGGAGTGCTTTAGCTCGACTTGACATTTGTTAGATAGTTCATACTCATATCTAGGAGTCCTTCATTTGATTAAAAATTTGCTAGATAGTTTATACTCGTATCTAAGAGTGCTTGATTTGATTTAAAATTTGCTAGTTAGTTTATACTCGTATCTAGGAGTTCATCGATTTTTTTTCTTTTGTTGATTTCTTCATGGACTTGTGCTTGTAATTGGGCTTCCAAATCCATGTGCAGGCCCAGAGTCTCGTTTTCTTGGTCCAAGTATTGTATTTCTCTAATGGGCCAATGTGTGAGGTTTTTAAAGGAATATTACTTTAATGGCCCAAGTTTGCTAGCCCAAAAGACTTTCCTTCGAACTTTGAGATATTACTGTAGCTTTATTTATAAAGCTGTAACTTTTGTTTGTATTTACTTTGCCGCTCGCATTTATTGGCAACGAAGAGGACGTTTCCTAAAATGGCATGGCCTAATTAGCTCATTGAATTAGGTCCAAAAGAGAGATTTTTTTGGTTTTACTTGGTAAAAAAAAAATGTACAGGAGCTGCAAAAATTTGTTTGTTGTTCCCCGTTTCTGATTTTTTTTTGTTTTTGCATGGCTTCATTCATTAAATGCTACAGATGAGAAGGCTGGAGGTGTAGGCTTGGGATTGGTGGATGACCTGCCTTAAAAGAGTACAAGTACACCATTTTGCTCCATTTTCTGTAGAATCCGTTTGTTGCTTCCCATTTTGAGCAGCGTCTACAGTGAGGTACAAGCCATGGATTGGCCTAGGAGCACCTGCATTGAGAGTACCAGTACGCTACTTTTGCTGCTCATTTCCGTAGAGTTTGTTTGCTGCCGGGCATCCTCCTTTAACAGCTAGCAGGCCCCCATACTTATCCATCTATAGGTTTTCGATCCTATAAATACCCTAGCATGGCAGACATAACCTCTCTATATTTCTTCAAGCTCCTCATTTTTTATCAGAACAAGTCTGCAACTACAATATCCATTCCTTCCACCTCCGTTCATTTCCACCTTTGAAGAGCTAACGTTGCTCTTTGCTTTAAGTCACCATTTGGCGGTGAAGTGGTGAGCTGCCACGCCGGGCTCTTCTCCTGTTTTCTTGTTCGATCTTCCGGCGATCTCTTACTTTGTGATTTTGCTATTTCAGGTAAGAGAAAGGTGGTGCGACGTTGTTGTGCTCTTCACAGTTGGCAAATCTCGCTGCATGCGTTGGAGGGAGGAGTGATCCAGGAAGCTTGAAATGATGATGAAGGCTTGCTGTGAGTTTTTTTTTTTCTTCTTTCCTACTGCTCTTCTCCTTCCTTTCTGATATGTTTTTTTTTTTTGCCTTCTAAAGTGAAACGAAAACTTGCTCGAGTATCCCTGCAACTATATTTCTGTCGACTTTTTTTTTTATCTTCTAGTAACCTGTAGCTTTGCTCTTTCAGGTAGAAAGAAACGTGCCGGGGCGGCGTAAGGGGATTGGCCAAAATCTCGCAGCATACATGTTGACGGAGGAGAAGCGAGCATTTTCGAGGCTTCAGGGTTGTAAGTTTTCCTTTCCTTCAGGCCATTTCTTGCTTCTGTAATTCTGGGCAAAGTTGTAGCTACTTCTCTCGTTTTGTGGTGATATATCCCTTCCTTTTTTAAAAAAAAAAGAAGCATGCTAAAGAATTTATGTAGTCATAGGTTGTGGCTTCCCTACATGATTTAATGCATACATGTTGTTTTCCTTAATGCAACCATTTTCTTCGGTACCTGTCGTTTAGCTCTTGGTCCTGCTCCATAAGCTTTTTAAAAAAAAAACGTATAGTAGCTTCCTCATTTAGGCTATGGACAGCAACAATGGGAGATATTGATCCCTTAACATACTTATAGACAGAGCCCGCTAAAACTCCATTTTTGTGATATGTTTTTTTTTTTTTTTTTTTTTTTTTTTTTTTTTTTTTGCCTTGGAAAATATTTGCTCACCTATCCGTGCGACTTTGTTGCTGTTTGATGATAATTTGTTGGATGAATGTGAGACCTCTTGAAACAAAATTTACCTGAGTGAGTCTATATTGAGCTTGCTATTTCTCCCTTCTGTCCCTCGCGTCTTGTACAGCTCTCAGGCGGTCCACCGTCTGCATGACTCACCCAGCCTATTCACCGGTCCAGTATAATCAACAACCCCACCCAGTTTCTTTGCAATTTTTGATTTCAGAGGAGTAGACGTAGACTTGACGAGCAAATCCTCCAATTGTGAGGCTGTAAGTTTTCTTCATATATATATATATATATATATATTTTGGCTTCAACTTGTAGCTGTAATTTGAGTGCATTTCATACGTTGGGCCGACTGAGAACTTGGCCGGGAACTGATTTTACCAAATCCCGTAACTGTCAATATCTTTACCAACAAGAGATACACCAACATATTTCTTCCTCAGCCATTTACCAGCTTTGACAGATGCGTCGGCTTGAACAATGTCTCTCGAAATGGCAGTCGAAATCACAGTGAGCAGCGCTATCCCGTGCCCCGCGGCGGCGACGTAGATGAACCGTTTCCGGAATCCATCAACTTGAACAGCGATAGGTCAGCTCCCAGAGCCTCACACGACAAGTCAGCGATGCCTAACACGCCGCTGCTGCCCGCCGCCGCTTATACTTTGGCTGCCTCCATCATCCGCCTCCACTTCCACGACTGCGCCGTCAGGGGGTGTGACGCTTCAATCCTGCCTTCTTCTTCACTTTTAATCTCATGTTTGCAGACGACGGAACTCGGGACAAGAGGAGATGTAGCCGTGCCACCTCTTCGACATGCGCGAGGCGGAGACCAAGTCGACGATACGTGCGAGGCTGGAGATTTCGCCGGAACTACATACGTCTGACTTTGCACAACAGCATGGTTGAACTGAAACCCCGGCATCACCGTGAACGCCGCCTGCAAATCTCCGGCCGCCGGCATGAAAACGTCATCGGCGGCTTCTTCGAGCTGCGGTCCAAGGAAGGCCTCGCCCTCGTCAATGGTACCGCCGTCGGCTTCGGCTTGGCTTCCATCGCTCTCTACGAAGCCAACATTCTCTTCATTATCAACAATGATCCGAACAGCCTTTAAAGGTGGCTCAACTGTGAAGACACCAAGTGCTGTCTGTGCTGCAATGCTAGCCCTGCCGACAGCCTTCAGTTTCCCAGCACAGACCTCTCACCTCAGTCTTCTTGTTTCACCATCAAACTGCACTCCGCCGGAATTCCCCTTCTCTCCGCCACGCTCGCCGACGTTTCGCCGTTGCGCCACCGGGGAGGGGGATCGGCTAATCATCGGTTTTCTCTTCATCTTCATCGGCGAGGCGGGGCACCTCAGCAGCAACGTCATCGGGGTCGGAGTCGTTCATGGCGGAGCGTGTCTTCACGAGCCACGGCTTCAGTGCCATCTCGATCGCCAGCCAGCTGAAAGCCAATGCTCCGAATGCAACCGATTTTGCTGAGTTTTGCTTCGTCGTTTTCGATTTCTCTGGAGAGAGAGAGATTCGTATCTGGGCAAGAAGGGGAGTTCTAATTTGATTTAGGTTTAAAGAAATTGGGCCATGGATTTGGGCCTTATTTTCCTTTCCCCTTCTTTTAAATATTGGGCCTTTTCTCTTTTTATTTGGGTTTTTTCCTTCCATTTTTTTTTGTGGGCTTTGTGAGTTATTTGGGCTCTAATTTTTTTTTCTTATTCTTGCAGGAATTTGTATTTGACTGGAGTTGCTCGTGAATTTGATTGAGACGCTCCAAACTCGTGCCAAAGGATTTTTTGAGGATTTTTTCAATTTGGAGGTAGAACTTCCATTTTTTCTTTAGTGTATTTCATGCCTCCTCTTTTGGCATATTTCACGTTTTATTCATTTTTTCTTTTGCTTTTTAGGTATGGTTCATTTTCAAGACAGGAATATCTCCGGGAAGCAACACTTAATGATCGTGGATGATGAGAAGCAGCTCGCGAAGAGAGGAATTGATTTGTAATCCCCTACACGAAGATTACAGGCTTTGTTGAGATGGAGCTTTTGACTTCAACATGGAGACTTCATTTCCATTAAGCCGAAGATGTCAACTATCACTAGACAATGGTTTCCACTTCAACAAGAGCATGACTTCATTTCAACTATTGAAGCTTGAAGACGTAGCTAACTTGGATACTTGAAGCTTGAAGATGGAACTCGAAGATACTTGAAGATGGAGCTATGATGGCAGAATCATTAAAAAGGTGCTCCTTGAATTAGGTAAATAAAAAGGCGGATCTACTTGACGTCACACCCAATTTCTCCATATCGTCATTGTTCCTGTAGTTGATATTTTATACGAATGTTTATGAAATGATGCTGCTTTTGTGATTTTTCTGAATCTCTGAATTGCTTGTCATTCTTTTTGAAGATATACATCATCAGAACCCTTCAACTTCCAAAGTAAAAGAGAAATCATGACTGAACTTAGATTATATCTAAGCTGCCTACGTACTCATAAGATAGATCAAGTCAAAACGTAGTTCAAGTTATCAATAATAACAGTTTAACCACATAAATTTACCATCTTGGTGGGATAAATAACAGTTTAGCCACGTAAATTTAACTTTTGGTGGTTACCGTGCACAGTTTATACTCATGCTGGTTAGGAGTAACATGCAGTTTAGGCTCGTGCGTCATGGAGCCTTTTCCCCCCCTTTTTTTTGTACATCCTTTTTTCTTTTTTTTTCTTCTTTTTTTTTTGCTTCTTCTTTTTTTTGTTGTACAATTTTTTTTTCTTTTTTTTTTCTTCTTTTTTTTTGGTACACACTTTTTTCCTAGGGGTAGTAGCTCTTCAAGAATTTTCCGTTTATTGGGCCAACCCTCACGCGGTCTTCAGAGATCAATTTATAAGCGCCATTCATGTACACTTCTGTGACAACATACGGACCGTCCCATCTAGGAATGAACTTGTTTCCAACACGGTGAGTGGTGACGATTGGCCTCCTCATTGCAAGCACCAGATCCCCGACTTGAAAGGAGCGTGGCTGATAACATTCGAGCCTTTGCTGTGCTTCCAGCCTCTTCTCATCTAAAGCTTCCAATTCTTCAAGATGCAACCGTGCATTTTCTTCTTCAGTTAAACCTTCTTGGATTGCGATCCTCAAAGATGGGATTTGTTGTTCAAGGGGAATGATGGCTTCCACACCATATACCAACGAGTACGGAGTTGCTTGAGTAGGAGTGCGATGAGTGGTTCTGTATGCCCATAATGCTTCTCCAATTCTTTCATGCCAATCGCGCTTTCATTTTCCGACCACCTTTTTGAGCAGATTGCACAGGGTCTTGTTGAATGCCTCAGCGAGCCCATTGGCAGCGGCATTATACATGGATGACTTTCTTTGTTTGAACCCAAACTTCTCGCACAACTTATCTATCAAGGCATTGCTGAATGGCTTCCCATTATCGGTGATGATGTATCGAGGGATCCCATATCGATAGATTATATTGCCTTTGATGAAATCAGCAACGTTCTCTTTCTTAACTTCTTTCAAAGGAACGGCCTCGGCCCATTTAGAGAAGTAGTCAGTCGCTGCCAAGATATATAAGTGTCCTCTAGAAGACTTAGTTATTGGGCCTACCACGTCTAAACCCCAAGCGTCAAATGGCCAAGAGGCGATTGTGGGATGCAGCGGCTCCGGAGGTTGGTGGATGAGGTTTGCATGGAACTGGCAGGGTTGACATCTTTGTGCATAGTCCATGCAGTCTTTGACCATGGTCGGCCAGTAGTAGCCCATCCTCTTAATTTGAAAGTGTAGCTTTGGACCAGACTGATATGCCCCACAAATGCCTGAGTGTGCTTCCTCCATAGCCTTAACTGCTTCTTCGTCACCTAGGAATCTTAGGAAGACTCCATCGAATGAACGCCTATAGAGTGTGCCTTTAAAATAAATGAAATGATTGGCTCGTCGTCGAATGTCGACTCTTCGGCGTGGGTCACTTGGCAGTTTATCTTATTTCAAGTAATCAATGAATGGTTGACGTCAGTCTTCTTTATCGATTTCAAATACTTCAATGGCACAATTTTCTTCTTCTTCATCATTTTCATTTTCAAATAGAGGGGGGACAACCTAAATTTTGCAAATCGGGATGTGAATTTTGCTGCCAGGCATAACTATTGTAGAAGCAAGCTTAGCTAGTGCGTCTGCCTGTTTGTTTTCCTTCCTTGGAACATGTTCAAGTTCTACATCTCCAAGCCATCCGATCATCCTTTGAGCATACTTGATGTAGGGTATTAACTCAGGTTTCTTGACATCATACGATCCAAGTAGCTGGTTGATCACGAGCTTTGAATCTCCGTAGACTTTGATTTGAAGTCTCTTAGCATCCATTGCCATTTCTAACCCAAGGATGAGTGCTTGGTACTCAGCAACATTGTTGGAGCAATTTTCAGTCAAAGTGAAAAAATATGGCAATACCCCCTTCAGGTGTTATGAATACAACTCCAGCACCGGCTCCTTCTCTGTGAAAGGCTCCGTCAAAATACATTTTCCATGGGGGCAGAACTTCGATTGCAAGAACATCTTCATCAGGAAGGTCATCATCTAACTCCCATTCAGCCGGGATCGGGTGGTCAGCTAAGAAATCTGCTAGTACTTGCCCTTTCACAGCCTTTTGAGGAACATAGATGATCTCAAATTGTTGGAGCTGAAGATACCAACGTGCTAGTCGATCAGATAAAACTGGTCGCGTTATCACGTACTTTAATGGGTTTGCCTTTGAGATCAGGCGAACCGTATGAGCTTGAAAATAATGCTTCAGTTTTTGAATGGAGAAAATCAATAACAAGCATAACTTCTCAACTGGAGAGTACTTTAGCTCATTTGGCGTCATCATCCTGCTCAAGTAATATAACACATTCTCTTTTTCATTGTCATTTTCTTGCGCAAGCAGTGCTCCGATAGAACGCTCTTGGGCGGCAATATATAGAATTAGCGGCCGGCCTGCCACTGGTGTGACTAATACTGGGGTTTTCGTCAAATATTCTTTGATACTTTTGAGAGCATTGCGGCATGATTCATCCCATTCAAATGGGACTCCTTTCTTCATGATTCGGCTAAAAGGTTGACATCGTCCCGCTAGATTTGAGATGAACCTTCGCAAGTATGCTAACCTTCCTTGCAAACTCCTGAGATCATGAATATTACGGGGCTCGGGCATCTTCAGTATCACATCGATTTTTGGTTGTTCAATCTCTATTCCTCGATGACGGACAATGAAGCCAAGGAATTTTCCCGATTTCACCCCAAATGCACATTTCAAGGGGTTCATCTTGAGCTGATATCTTCTCAAGCGTTCGAAAACCAACCGTAGATCTTGCAAGTGACTATTCCGTTCTTTTGACTTTACTACCACGTCGTCTACGTAGCACTCAATATTCTTGTGGAGTATGTCATCAAAGATCCTTTGCATGGCCCTTTGATATGTGGCACCAGCGTTCTTTAGCCCGAATGGCATCACTTTGTAACAATATATGCCTTTTGGGGTGCAGAAGGCTGTCATTTCTTCATCCCTCAGAGACATGCATATCTGATTGTAACCAGACAATCCATCCATGAATGATAGTGCTTCATGTCCAGTTGTAGCATCAATCATCAGCTCAGCAATTGGGAGTGGAAAGTCATCTTTAGGACACGCTTCGTTCAAGTCTCTAAAGTCGACACAAACCCGAATTTGCCCGTTCTTCTTTCTAACAGGAACAATGCTTGAGATCCATGTAGGGTACTTGACTTCTCTAATAAATCCAACTTTGATAAGTTTGTTCACCTCAGCTTCAATCAATGGAACCAAGTCAGGTTGAAATCGACGTTGTGCTTGTTTGATTGGTCGTGCCCTCTTCTTGATAGATAAGTGATGGACAGCTACCTTAGGATCTAGTTCCGGTATTTCTTTTTAAGACCATGCGAACACATCTTTGAATTCTTTTAATAGTTCAACATAATATTCCTCTTCTTCCATGGTCAGCAATGCACTGATGTAAGTTGGTAGGGGGTCGTCAATACTTCCCAAGTTGACCTCTTTTAGTTCATCGACAGTGGCCTTGACCCCTTCTTCAAGCTGTGGGGGAGCTTCTTCAGCATCTTCTTCTTCAATCTCAGTTTCTTCATCTAAGGTAATGTGTTGTGAGGATATGATTTCTTCATCTGTTTCCTCAAAACTCACAAATTTTATGCATGTTCTCATCCTTCTATCTCTTTGCATCACTTGGACTAGCTGCATTATGCCACTCCTTTCATTGATAATGCCATCTCTTATCAAGGTGAGCATTTCTTGAAATGCGAGACTTTGGACCGTCTGAGGGGTTGAATCGCGGGTTCTACCAACAATGTAGAATGACGAAGCGACACTCTGCTTATCATCTTCAATGTCGGAGGTTTCTGTTAAAGCAACAGTTCTCACCTCGGCTTGTAACTCTTTTCCGCATGTTATGGTTAATGTGGTTTGTTTCTTTCTACAAGGAGGGACCATGCTATTCATTCGTCGCCCTTTCACAATTTTAGTTTTGGCAAAACTCAGCTTCCGACATTCTATTGGTTCATTCTTCAATTTCTTGCCAAGTCTCTTGAACACGGATACCCGGGGTGTCTTTTCTCTATTCTTCGGTCTGTTTCCAAGCCTTTCAAATACAGACACTCGAGCTTCCTCTTCAGAAATATGATTGGCATTGGCTCTTCTGATTGCAATCCGGACATGAATTTGTGGTGTGAATCCCAATCCCGCCCTGGGATTTTGAGCAGCATATCCACCATTTTTTGAGAATTTCTAAGTGGCATTGTGTTCACCTCCCTTTTGCTCATCGTCTTTTGAGAGATGCTCTTTTACCTTTTGGTCATACCCGATTTTGAGAAGAAGTGGAAATGCCTTTGGACCAAAGTTTTGAGGAATTGTATGTTCTGAGAGCTCTCCATGCTCAATCGGGCTTCCTTGCACTGGTCGGACAAATCCTTCAAGTGGTGGAGGAATTGGCTTCTTTGTATCAATTTTAGTCAACGGCTTTGTCAGCCTTTCCAAGGGTTCTTCTTTGATGAGAGGTATTTCATTTTTGCTCTTTTGGACCTCGTCATTCTCTGTAGCTTTTAACAACTTCTTGCTTGGAAGGTAATACTTTGCATCCACAAAGTATGATTCAGACTCCATAAAAGTCTTGTTATCTCCGACCACCTTCTTCACACTACCACCTTGACAATATTTGAAGCATTGGTGCAATGTTGAAGGGACAACCCTATTTTCATGCAACCATGGTAGTCCAAGAAGCATATTATAGGATGTCTTAGCATCTATCACGTGGAATAGTGCTGCCGAAGCCATATCATCCATTAGTAGATCCAATCTCATTGAGCCGAGAGCCCTTTGTCCTTCATGGTTAAAACCTTGGATCATCAGTCGGCTAGTTGAAAGTTTATCAGTTGAGATTCCTAACTTCTTTAACGTGCGCAGAGGCAAGATATTGACTGTAGATCCCCCATCAACGAGTATCTTATTCAACTTTTGTTCACGAGCATAGCCACTGACGAATAAGGGTCGATTGTGAGAGTCAGAACCAAGCTCTAAGTCTTCATCAGTGAAGGTTATACATTCATCAACAACTGCAGATATTTCCTTCTCAAGTAGGTCTTTTGCTTGATTCGCAACTTCTTCATCACTTATCATATTGCTGGATTCTAACGTGACGAGATTAGCGGAAGTGCCATCCTCTTCGAGTGATATCTTTCCTTGACACGACAGCTGCATAACCTTATCTTTAAAGATGAAGCAATCTTGTATAGGATGCCCAACCAGACGGTAGTATTTGCAGTACTTCAGATCATCAGTTTGACCTGACTCCTCGGGTCGCTTCATTTTGGGTAATTCGATAAGTTTTGCTTTGAGCAAGTCCTCGAAGATTCCAGGAACATCTGAGTCTAAGAAGGGGTATTCTCTCTGCTGCATTTCCTTTAGAGTAAACTTCCTTTGTACTCTTTCTGGTGGAATGCTATTTTTTTCCTTAGCCTCTTCCTTCTTCTGAAATTTGACGGGTGTTGCCTTTACCGCCATGGATTCCTTCTTTGGGTTCTTATCAACTAGCTTGCCCCCTTTCTTGAATTTTTGTCTTTCCTTTGGCTTTCGGGACTCTTGGATTGGTGGTTCCTTAATTCCACTAGCGGTCATGCTCAACTCCATATCATGAGCCCTTGTAGCCAAGTCTTCAAAGGTCCTTGGTTGGATCCCTTTAAGGATACTGAAGGCCCCATCGCATTCCTTGAATGCACATCTCAATGGCGGAAGTCTCGGACAAACGGTCTTTGCAATTGAGACATAGATTTCTTCATCTGTTGATGTAGTCGATGACAGGCTCTTCATCCCACTGACGAGCGTTTGTGAGTTCTACCATGCTCACCGTTCTTCTTGTACTGTAGAAACGGTTGAGAAACTCGTATTCCAACTGCCCCCAACTGTCGATCCAGTTGGCCTCCAAGTCTGTGTACCAGTCGAATGCATTTCCTTTGAGTGAACGGACAAACTGTTTTACCAAATAGTCCCCGTAGGTTCCAGCATTGTTGCACGTTTCAATGAAATGAGCAATGTGCTGCCTAGGGTTGCCCTTTCCGTCGAATTGCGTAAACTTGGGAGGTTGATAGCCTGAAGGCATCTTCAGATCGTCTATCCTTTGGGTGTACGACTTGGAATAAGCTGAGGATGACTTAGAGCCTCCATCAAACCTGCTCTTGATGGTCCCTTCGATGAACTCTTTCAGCTGATTAATTTGGATGGATCCATCGTCGGAGACTTAAAATCCTTTGGGCACGAACGTTTCCTCCTTATTTGTCTGCTTTTTTGCGGGTGTTTCTTCGTCGCCATTTTCATTGTTCACTTCGTCATTTGCACGAATCGCCTCACCCTTCTCTTTCTTAAGCTTTGAGATTTCATCGTCTTGATGCTGCATACGCTTGTGAAGTCCTTCGATGAGCTTGGTTATATTTGCAAGTTGATCCTCCATAGTGGAATCGTTTGCCATCATGACAGCTGCTTCGAGTGAGCCGCTTGCTTGTGATGGGAAATCGCCTTTCATTCTTTCATTGCCCGCATCGACTCCCTCAAGATGCGGCACTTCTTTCTCAACAGTAGTCATCTTGGAAGCTTCCAATACTTGCTTGGCCATATTCCTCGTAGTCACTCCGACACCTTTTGTGATGGATTCCGAAGTGTTTGAGACGTTAGACATCTTCAAATTTGAGACTTGATAAAGAGAAGAGATGAGAAGTAGAGAAGGTCCCACCAGGTGTGCCAAAATTTGTAACACAAATTCCGAGTATTTAAATTAATAAACACCGGAAAATCGTATAAAGAAAAGATTTCGGATTGAAATTACAATTTGTGGTTCGATTCTCTATCTAGATCTTCTGATTCTTCTCTTCAAAAATTTGATCTTCATGTTCTTCAAGATCTTCAAAGAGAATTTGCCTCTTCGATCTTCACGAATTTCTTTTTTAGAGTTTATAACGTTGATTCAGATGGTCAGGACCTTGACTCCGGATCAAACGGCGGATTTGGACGATCTTGATGAAGAACGCTTTGAATCTTCAAGAGCAACTTGAAGATTTGAAGGTTGGAAACGTTGATCGGAGGGTGTAGCACCTTGATTCCAGATCAAACGATGGTTTTGGGACGGACTTGATGAAGAACGTCTTTGAATCTTCAAGAACTTACTCGAAGATTTGAAGCTTGGAAACGTTGAACGGAGGGTGTAGCACCTTGATTCCGGATCAAACTTCAAGCTCGGATGATTTTGATGTAGAACGCTTTGATTTCTTCACACGAACGCCTTGAAGGTCGAGAGAGAATTTCTTCACACCAACTTCCTTCAAGTCTTGAGCTCTTCAAATTGTCTCCATTTCCCTTGGCCAAGGCCTCTATTTATAGGCAAATGGGAGTGTATTTAGGGCTTAGGTGGCATCGTCTCATTGGTGCCTTATTAGGGCTTATGTGGCGTGTTTCTATTGGTGCCTTGTATTTCATGATTCTCTACAACAATGTGTGGATCATTTGTGTGAGCTCGACACTTGTCAATTGCTTATTGGTTGAAAATTTCCACATATTAAATATCAAATTATTATTTATTTTATTTAGGAATTTGATTAAATAAAATTCCTAAAATATAAATAAATAATTTAATTTGGTATTTAATCATTTTAATTTCCACGTGGCATCATTTGATTGGCGATAAAAAAATTCGATTGCTTACAGTGGGATTAGGATGAATGTGTTTGTATACAATGTTTTGATCGGTGGGTTGTGTAAGGAAAGGAGAGTGAGGGATGCCCAGAAGCTGTTCGATGAAATGTCGAACATAAATGTAGCTCCAAATAGAGTGATGTACAATAGTCTAATTGATGGGTGTTGAAGATTTTTAACGATACTTTTATTTGTAATTAGTGTTACTTGCTTTTGTAATTAGTGATACTTTATTTTGTAATCAATAATATTTTTTTCTATGATAATGAAATTATTTTTTATACTCAATAATGAGTTTATATTGTATTCATAGACCCAATTCTCAATTTGAGATTATGTTTTAAACTGACACTTTTCTTTCTAATTAGTGATACTTTATTTGTAATTAGTGATACTTTCTCCTGCAATTAGTGATACTTTTCTTTCTAATTAGTGATACTTTCTTCTGCAATTAGTGATACTTTTCTTCTAATTAGTGATACTTTCTTCTGCAATTAGTGATACTTTTCTTTCTAATTAGTGATACTTTCTTCTGCAATTAGTGATACTTTTCTTCAATTAATGATACTTTCTTATGCAATTAGTGATACTTTTTTCCATAGTAATGAGACTCCACTTCACAGGTAATGATACTTCGCCGCATAAATAATGATACTCATATGTGAGTTAATGATATACTCCACTCATAGTTAATGACATTTATCTATTCTTGATTCGATAATTAATGTTTAATCATCAATAATATCATATTATACTCCACTTTCGAGTTAATGATACTTCATCCCTAATTAATGATATTTCACACACAGTTAATGATACTTCACCAGATATATATCTAATGCTACTTCACTTAATAGTTAATGATATTTTGCTAAATTTATATTTAATGATGCTTAACTTCATAGTTAATTATACTTCATTTGATAGCTAATATTACTGATACATCTTGTTATTGGTTTGATAATTAATGTTTAATTAACCTCAGAGCTACTGATACTTCATAGATAATGATACTTTACCTTATAACTAATGATACTTCTTTTTTTTGCCTCAATAATTAGTCAACTGCCATATATATATATATATATTTGAAATAAATATATACCCTAAAATGGAATTAGTTAACCTTAAAATTGAATTTAATGAATTTATTTTTTTAAATAAAATTTCTTTTTTAATTAGATGTCTCGTCCGTTACTAACGCGTGAACTCGTGTATTACACTTGATATACAATAATTATTAAAACAAAAAGAAAAAGAAAAAGAAAAAAGAAACGAATAAAAACGAGAAGAAAGAAAAGAAAAAAAGAAAAGAAAGAAGAAAAGGAAAAATTGGGCAGCACCGCCGAGAAAGAGAGAAAAAAATAAAAATGAAATTAAATGGAACTCCATTTGAATTAGATGTTATAAATATAAAATGAAAAACAAACAAAAAACGAGAGAAAGAAGAAAAAAGAGAAAAAAAAAAGAAAGGGAATGGAAAATGGGCTCAACAGGTTGCTGGGCCAAAAAAAAAGAAAGGAAAAAAAGAGTGGGCTTAGGCGCGGGTGGGTGGGTTTTGTGGGGCGGGTCGGGTTATATTTAACCCGTCTAACGTAAGAGACCCGTTAGACCATTTTATACAAATTTTTGTCTATTTTTTTTAGTCACTTTAGACCAAAATGCTATTTTGTCCTATTTTTTAAAGGAAAAATATATATAAGTATTATATAATATTTATTTATGGAAAGATATCATTCTTTCCAAACCTGAAAAATATTTCCTCCTCTTTCCCCAAAATATTAAATTGAATTTTTTTCCCTCTCAACTACTCTATCTCATCTTACTCTCTCTCTCTTGCTCACACATTCAAAGAGGCAAGAAGAAGACGAAGACGAAGCTTTGAATGAATTTTTTCCCTCTGTCAGCTACTTTTTCTCTTGCTCATAAATTCAAAGAGGCAATAAGAAGTTGAAGCTGCATTTTAAAGAGTGAAGTTTGTGAAATGTGAACTTCAATTTTCTTAGTTTTAATTTGAAAGGTACTGTTCTCACCCTCATTAATTTCGTACTAAACTCAGGACCTCAAAGAAAATGTTCTTAATTGCGCGCCGGGTTGTTCTTAAGTGCGCTCAAGATCTGGCGTCCAGACGATTGTGTGCACGATGACCCCTGGCACTCCTGAATTGTTTCGCGTTTCTCCAAGCACGCTTGGTGTTACGCGCAATATCTCGCGTGCAGTATCACACCCGGGCGCGCGTGCATCGGAGCGAGTGCGTGCACACGGGATTGCACGCAATGTGATTCACGCATAGAGTCTGCGCGCACTTTCTATGTTCGGCCAAGGTTATCGGCAGATATGTCGCCATTACATCGGTTTGAAAATAATGTGCATCGGCATCAATATGGAGTCGGTTTTCGTCTCAAATATGGGCCAAGTCTACTATGATGTTATCTACCGATGGCAAAATGATGAGATTTAGGATAAAAAATGATATGGACTTGGTTTTTGTCTCAATAATTGGTAACTGCTGAAGGGAAGAATCGGGATTCTCAACTCCAAGCTCGCATAAGGATAAGTTCTTTCTCTAAAAAATATTCCTATAACTATAAAAAAATAACAAAAATTCAAAAATAATAGGAAAAATTCAATCTAATCATAGAAAAATAATTACAAATAAACTTAACAAAGATTTCATTACTTAAAAAAAGCAGCACCATGTCACTTTATCCACGTATTTAAAAAAACAAAAAACAAAAAATAATAGGAAAATAATTACAAATAAACTTATAAAAAAATTCATTACTTAAAAAAAAACCATGTCACTTTATCCAAATATTTAAAAAATAAAATATTTCATTACTTCAAAAAAACACCATTGTTAGTGCCATCTGCACTCAAGTGTTCGAGATTGTCATAATCTGTATGACAATATCAAAAGAACACAAAAGATTTTAGTTATTCATGTTTGAATACCATGTTCTGGACATTACTGTGAACATTCCGCCACCCATCTGATTAAAGATCAATAAATGTAATTGATCATGTTCTTGAACATGATCATGTACATAGTTGTCCAAAGAGTTTACAAAGGGACGTGCCATGCTAGATTCAAGGAGTTGAAACTGCACATTCAAGATGGACGTTTCAGAATAGAAGTTGCCTTGTTTGTGATGAAGATCAAAGAAGAAAAGTAGGAGTTCTATTCAAGGAAGAGATCTAAACTAGGAAAGTCCGAATTAATTAAGGAAAGGTTTCCTTATTCAATTATAGTCAAATTAGGACTTCTGATTACCTTGTTAAGGCCATGTCTTTCATCTATAAATAGTCTGAGAGTCAGACTAGTTTAGCGTACATACACGAATACACAGAACTGGTCAGAGAGTCCAAAAGACTTCAACTTTGATGCATTAGGTATTCAGTATTGTTAGGCTAGAGTTGATCTTTTGATCATTGTTTTTCTAGTCTATGTTTGAATCTGTTTCATACACACTTAGAGGAGTCTCGGGAGATATTTCCTGTGGGAACTAGAGGGATTCTAGGTTGTGAGGGGAGCTCACAATTCAATTCATCAAAAGAAGTTGTAATGGGTAGGAAAGTGTTAAGATTGTATACTGTTGACAATGGTTTTGCCGATATAGATTGATTATTATTGCAGTCACTGTTTGTGCACCTATTTATTTTGTTATTCGTTTATATATGCATGTTTCCTTATACTTGCATTATAGATGATATGGTGTGGGTAAACACACGGTGAAGATCATATCATCGGATTCCTTGCAAAGTATTAAAAGGCTCGCAGTCTAGATGGTCCTGAGCTAACCATTGCAGACTGTAGAATAATCTGATAGTTAGTTTATCTCGACTAACTGATTATTCTGATACATTGATGTGTGTATTGAGGAGGATCGCGACAGGATACTATTATCTGGTCTGACCCTAAAGGGAGAGAATAAAGATCCACATAGTTCGGGTTGCACAGTGGTGGACATGTGTGTGTTATGATTATTGCTTTGATTTATCAATGGATGAGATTCTTGATAGAGTCAATAATCACGATATTTTGGGCAGTAACATATCACACATATGGGTCGTGCACTGTGTTAGGTCACCATGTCCTGGTGCGCCAGGTTGATGATGTCCCCTTAAGTAAACACAAGTACATGTGAAATCCTGTAGGTGGAATTTATTCCTTACATGGTAAAGTTTGTGTGGTACTGCTTTAGGAATAGAAGGAATAATTAATTATAGATGTCAGAGCCTATATAATTAATTAATGGACATTATATCTTAAACATGGGGAATGGCTGGACTAAAGAAGAATGCATTGAGTAAAATGTATTAAATTGGTAGGTCAGTGTTATTTCTTTAGTGGAATAAAAATAACACTTAATTTATTTAATTATATCCTAGGTAATGGATATTTGATATTAAATAAATTAGTGGGCCAATTTAATATTCTTCTAGATCCCTACTGTAGCCCAATTAATACCTTAATGTACTGTGGGAATGGAATAAGTGGAGAGGCCCAAACCCATCAGGGTTAGGGGATGCAGTACACACCTTCGTCGTATTTAAAGAGGGAGGAGGCGTGTATTATCAGTACACGATCAGCCCCTCTCTGTCACACTTAATTCTCTAGGTTATCCATATAGTTTAGTAGCTTGTAGCTCACTCTGCATCTAAACGGGTATCGGATATACAATAGAAGATCTTGGAGTGTCTCTGCAGCTCCTTGGTGGCGTCGAACACAGTGGGAAGAGGCCGAGTTCGACAGTTCTTAGCAAGGAGATTAGACCTGTAATCTCGTCGGCAACCCTACAACGTCATGTAAGTAGATTCATTCGAATTAATTTTTCTGCTGCATTAATTTGATGATCTTGCATGAGTATGTGTTCAACTTGTTTTATTTGCATCACACATAAAATTATGATTTGCATGTGAATTATAGATTAGCCTATTAGATCTTGTGGGGAGTAATTCAAAAAAACCCCAACAACTGGTATTAGAGCAGGTATCGGTATTAATCTAGGATTAATTCTAGGTATATGGTTCGAAAATTTCATTATATTTGTTGGTAAATTTATGTGCTTAAATTTTCAGATTTAATGTTGTTTATTTTCGAGCATGTTGCAATTAGAATTTTGATGTTAGATTCGAAATTCTTGTTTTAAATTGCATGCCAATTTTTTCGCCCAACATGAAATATGGAATTGGATGATATTTGATGTTCTTCATTAAATTTCTAGATTTATTTTATGTGTAATTTTTGAAAATTTGGTTCTCTAATTTTCGAAAATTTTGTGTTTAATTGTCCCTTAATTTGTTGCAATATTTTCGGCTATTTGGTATAGGATTTGGAATAGATTTTTGATGTTATCAAAATTGCCATATCCTATACTAAGTGGGAGTCGAAAATTGGTAGATTAAAATTGGTTTATGGTAATTTTTGGTGTCTACCAAAAGTTACCTTATTTTAATCAAAGATGGATCCAAAATAGAATTTTAATTATGGTAAGTGTTTGAAGTGGATCAAAACTACCCTAATTTTAATTATAGTGATTTTGGTATCTAATAATATAATTTGGATGGTGTTTTGACTTCAATCATAATTTCAAATTATTTTAATTAATTAAGGGGGGCGAAATTTAGGGTTTAAAATTTGTGGGATTAATTTTTGACTTAGGTTGAAAATTTCCATATTTTATTCCATAGGTATTTTTTTCAAAAATTTTAAGATATAATTTGGTGGATAATTGTGATCAATTTCCAATTATTATCTTATTGTAATTTTCAAAATTATTAAGATACTTTGGTAGAAAATTTTAATTAATTTCCAAAGTTAATCTTAAGGGATAAATTCGAATATGGTAATATTTTATTTGGTAGAAAATTATGGCTAATTTCCAAATATGAGATCTTATGGATTTATTTGAATTTGGTAGATTTTATTTGGTGGATAATTATTAATTAATTTCCAAATAAATCAAGAAGTAATGTTTCGAAAATCTTTAGTTTAATTAAAGAGGTGTTTTTAAAAAATTATGCATGCATGGATATCATGTGCTATTTTATGGATAACATTTAATTATGATAGTTGTATCTGTAGATGGTATTTTTTGCAGGTGAAACCAACTATCATGGCCTTTAATTTTATGTTGAATGTGATGTTTAATTTATTGTTGAATGTATGGTTAGCCGTATGCCGGTTTGGCTACAAGGTTTTTAATCTATGAGAAAACTCATGGATTAGGTCTAGGCGATTTATTATTACGTTGTTTTAGTGTAATAGGAAATAAATTGTTAGAGTATTTTGAGTTGTATTTTATTTCCTTATTATTCTAGTTTAGAATATAGAATAAGGGAAGGTGATCAACTCAAAGATGGAAAATGGAGCGGCTTGGAAAAGGAAGGGGATTCCGAACACGTCTTGAAATCCTAAAGGAGCTAGGGTTTCGGCGAGGCGCTTAAGAGGCGGCAGCCGTGAGTCCCGGGTCTTCCGAAAGAGCTATTCTCCAAGTTTATCTCATTAACAACATGAGATATAAGCCATGATAGTTGGTCCCACTTATTATTGCTTATTGTGTTGTTTAGCATGCAATGGTGTGTATCATTTTATGTGATTTAATTGCATGTTTGAATGGGATAAAATGAAAACTCAACTTTAAATAACTAACTGGGAGAGATACATATCAAAGTATGTGGAAATCTCAAAATGGTTTCCATTAATCTAGTTTAATTGAGAAGTAATGGGCGGCCTCCCTACGGAGGAGTCATATTACTAGATTTTCTAGAAATTAAACTTCCTAACGGATAATTGTAGAACATTATTAGAACTAATCGACCCTGCTACCAGGGAGGTGATTTCGAAATAATGAACTTGGGGTGAAGATGATGGTAAATACACTTACATGTAATTTATTAATAAACGTCCACCCTACGTGGCTTATTAATTAGATGATTATATGACCGGGGTTTATCCGACTATTAATTTACTTGTCATAAGGAAACTTGACTGGAGGTAGATTAAAGGTTAGATTTTAACCTACTTAAAAATGAATTTTATAAACGTCCACCCTACGTGGCTTATAAGAAACATTTTTAAGATGTTGGTGGATATGCATATAATTTCTTTTGAGGTATTCGAATTATATGTGTTTTTATCCTAAAGTTTGTGACTGTACTGCATGTTTATTTTCAGTTATTCTATATCGTCATGGCACTCTCAAACCTGTCCTTGATTCTCAAAGAAACAAACTAGTTGGTGAAAACTATAAAGATTGGATAAGAAATGTGAACATTGTCCTTACTGCTGAAAACTTCAAGTTTGTACTTGATGAAGAATGTCCGGAAAAGCCAGATGAGAATTCTAGTGAGGAGCAGAAGACAGCTTATGCAAAGTGGGTTAGAGCTGATGAGATGGCACGTTGCTACATGCTTGCCTCTATATAAAGTGTGTTGCAACATCAACATCAGTCTATGAAAATCGCTTTTGACATAATTCTTAACCTTAAGGATCTCTTCGGATACCAGAATCGCTCGGCTCAACATTTGGCTATAAGAAATATGATGAGCACTGAGATGTCAGATTCTACACCGGTACGGGATCACATTCTCCAGATGATGGGCTTCCTGTCGGAGATCGAAACCCTAGGTGGCGAATTGAACACTGAGTCCCAAATCGACATTATTAGAAGGATGTTACTTTATTAGAACTGCTCATGGATCTTCAGGTAGCCGAGCATCTCCAAAAGGGAAGCTCGGAGGCACACCTAGCTAGGGCGTCTTTTTCTGGTGTTAAGAAGAAGAGATACGCACCTAAGAAAGCTGCAACGGAGGCGCCTAAAGACCCTAAAGACAAGAAGGGAAAAGCTAAGGTACACTCGGAAGACTTCAAATTGAAGTCGAAGTGTTTCAAGTGCGGTCAGCAGGGACATTGGAAATCTACGTGTCCTAACAAGATGAAGAAGAAGGGTACGTCTCACTCTCTATTTGTTGAAACATGTTTAGCTACTTGTTCTATCCAGTCATGGGTAGTGGATATTGGAGCTACCAATCATGTTTGCATGTCCTTATAGGAGTTCCTGGTGAAAAGGCAGCTGAGTGAGGGCGAGATTACCGTCTACATGGGTAATGCTACAAAAGTGGCGGTTGTTGCAGTGGGAGACGTGTCTTTACTTTTCAGTAGTGAAAGAGTTTTAGTTTTAAAAGATTGTCTTTATTTGCCTGGTTTTAGGCGGAACTTGATTTCTATTTCTAAGTTATTTTTGAATGGATATTTTGTTATTTTTGATAGCAAGGTCGTTATCTCAAATGGGAAACGTTTTATCTGTTCTGGCACATTGGATGGTCATCTTTATATACTTAACTCTATGCAAAACACTACACAAATGCAATTATTGAATACATCGATCACAAACCCTAATTAGAGAAAGGAACATTCTGAACTGAATCAAACCTATCTTTGGCATCTAAGACTTGGTCATATTAACCTTAAGAGGATACAAAGGCTAATAAATGATGGACCATTGTCATCATTGGTCTTGGAAGTATTTTCTTTGTGTGAATCCTATTTGGAAGGTAAGATGACCAAGCGGCTGTTTTCTTCTAAAGGAAATCGATCCAAAGAGGTATTAGATTTGATTCATTCTGACTTATGTGGCCCTATGTCAGTTCAAGCTCGAGGAGGATATGAGTACTTCATCACATTCATTGATGATTACTCAAGATATGGATACATTTACCTACTGCGTCGCAAGTCTGAATGTTTTGAGTTCTTCAAAATGTTTAAGGTGGAAGCGGAGAAACAAACAGGAAAAAGTATCAAGACACTGCGTTCTGATCATGGTGGTGAGTATCTCTCGATTGAATTTAGGGATTACTTAGCAGAGCAAGGGATCACATCCCAGTTGACTATGCCTGACACTCCACGACAGAATGGCATAGTGGAAAGGAGGAATAGAACCTTATTATAGATGGTTAGATCGATGATGAGCTATTCAGAATTGTCTGTTTCTTTTTTGAGATATGCCCTAGAAACTGCAGCCTATATTTTGAACATGGTCCCTTCAAAGTCAGTTCCACGCACGCCCCTAGAACTATGGACTAGTTGGAAACCTAGTCTAGGTCAGGTTCGGGTATGGGACAGTCCAGCATACTTGCTAGACAAGGAAGCTGACAAGTTGGCACCATGTTCTGAGGTAAGGCTGTTTGTTGGTATCCGAAAGGGACAATAGGTGGTTTATTTTATAGTCCTAAGGATCAGAAGGTCATTGTCAGTATCAATGCCCGATTCTTAGAGGAAGACTATGTAATAAATCACAAAACTCGAAGCGAGATTGTTTTTGAGGAACTTCAAGGTAGGAACACAGATCTTACACCACCTGTACAAGCAGATGAACCACCAATAACTGCACAACATGTCATGAAAGTACGGGAAATGCCTCATCGTAGTAGGAGGGTTGTTCGACAACCTGATAGATTCATCGGTTTGGGAGAATCTTCGGATTTCCCTAAAGAACTGAATTAATTGGATCCCAAGACCTATGACAAGGCAGTACAAGATAAAGATGCAAAGTCTTGGAAAATCACAATGCAATCTGAGATGGATCTATGGATCACAATCAAGTCTGGGAGCTTGTCATACTTAAGTAGATCCGGATTCTCCTATCTATTATTGTGACAACCTGGATTTTCAGAAGGTGATTAATTAATTCCTAATTTTAATTAGAAAATATTAGGAAAGTTTTTGAGCATAATTAGGATGTTTCGGTTCTTAATTGCGATTTTAGAAGTTATTTTTCATAAAATTGTCTTTTCGAGAATTTTGATTCCAGCTCAGTTATAGCCGATTTTGATCATGTTTGAAAAGCGTTGACCCAAGGAGCATGCCGATATTTTTGGATTTTGAATCTGAAGTCGTTTGAGTTCCCGGTGATTTAAATCGCGTTTAAAGGAGTTATGAATAGTATTTTTCCGTAGGAGCGCGTTCGTTAGAAATTTATGAAATCTCGTGTGTTGACCCGAGCCTTGATTTTTCAAGCCTATCCTATAGGAAATTTCTTAAGGAATCCGTTGGCGTTCCCGGATATTTATTCTGAGGTTAATTGAACGCTCGAGAATTTTATTTGTCCCTTGGGTGGAATAGTAACTTTATTTTTGAAAAGAGATTAATTTCTCATTTTCCTTCAAAACGACTCGTTCTTTATTCCGAGTCAATTTGGTTCAACAGTACTCGAGCCAACGAACCTGCCGGTATTTTTGGATTTAATAAACGGGGTCATTTGGACCTCGTCATCGAATAAAGCGCCTTTAACCGAACCCGATGTTTTTAAAGCAGTATTGTTGCACTGCTGAAGCTTCCCGAGGAAGCCATTTATTTTTCTATAAATAGCAGCTCTCCCCTCTCTATTTCTCGCTCATTCCTTCTTCACCCCATTTCTGTAGAGTAGAGAGAGAGAGTAGAGGGGAGCTCTCTTCGTGAGAGCACCCCTAGTGTTGAGAGAGAGCAGAGTGAGAGGGCGCCGCGGGGCGGAGGAGCGCCGCGGGGCTGGCGGGCGCCGCGAGGATGACAGGCGCCGCGGGGCTGGCGGGCGCCGCAGGGGCTGAAGGGCGCCGAGGGGGCAAGGAGCCCCGCGGGGCGAGGTAGCCCCGCGGGGGCATGGGCGCCGCGGCGGCGCTTGGGCGCGCGGGCGCGCTAGTGCTGTCCGGCAGCTCCGGCACGTTTTTGTACGGAGGCCATAACTTTCACCTCGGTTGGAGTTACGAGGCCCATGAGTACTCGAATCGAAGCTTTTTCGATGATATACAAGGTAGCAGTGGCCAATTTTCCAGAATCTCGATGTTTTGAATTGTATTTTCCGTCCCCATTTATGGTAATTTCGAATGCCTTAATCTTTTAAATTATCGCATTTTAAGTTATAGTTAAGGGTCAAGGGTTTAGATATCGTTTCGATGTCTTATTAGGAGCTCGAATAAGGTTCTAAGTCATTGATCGACTTTCGTAAATATGAGGTGAACCCCGAGGAGGCCCGAGGAAGGATTTTCAGCTCGTTGCTTGAGGTAACCCCTCTCTCATCCTAAGGCATAAAGGTGCAGTAGACAACAGGTTTGAGCCAGGAAAGGCACCAGAAAGGAAGTAAAAGGTTTTGCGGGTATGGAGAGGGCTTTTGCGTTTTACTCTCCATATGCCGCCAGTTTATAATTGGATATTCCAAAGTTTATTAAAGAGTTTTCTCGTAAAACCCCACTGAGTACATTAGTGCTCACACCCTCTTTTTCAAATGTTTTCAGGTTGAGATGCTGAGGCCGGTGATGTGCTGCTGGTGGGGTTTTCTGAGTTGTTTGAGGTTTCAAGTTTGTTGCTCTATATGGTTGCATGTTTTTCTTCCGCTAAGTTTCTGCTAAGTACTCTGATATTAGTATTTAATCTTGATTTATGTAACTTGATTCTTGATAGTAGCATGTTTTAAATGCTATGAATCCTAGTTGTCAATAAAGTCTTTGAAGCATGATCTTTTGACATACCCGTCTATGCCTTTATTGATTCCGAGTTATTTGAATATTCATACCTATTGAGCATTTTGGTATCTATTCATCTTCAGTTGACTTGTGAATAAGTCTTGCATGCTTGTTGTTATTATTCACATATCAAAGAGGTTTTTCTTTCCAAGCATGATTCTGTTCGTTCAAGTTAACCTTAAGTTGTTTTCTTGGTCCGTCCTATGATTAGGACAATAAGATATATTTGACTCCGACCTAATTATGAGTCTTAGTTGATGTGACATATGATGAGGTCTTGTTTATTTGAAAAGTCAAACTCCTATCTGTTTATCTTTGGATACTGTTTAAATTTCAGTTGGCCTGTGATTTGGCATTCCTTTGACTCGATTGAATCCTTTGACACCTTTGATTCGTTAAAGATGATAGTCCTTCCAAGTCATAAAGTTAAGTTGCCTAAGTTTTTGAGGCGTTAACTTAGTTTAATTCTAAAAACACCCCCCTGGATTTCCGATTTTACGTGCTATTTTACGCACAACAACCCCGTCCCCATCCTCGGGACCGGGCTGTTACAATTATCCCTCATCTAGATTATAAGATACGACAAATAGATGTCAAGATAGCTTTCCTGAATGGAAGTATTCAAGAAAACATCCATATGAAGCGACCAGAGAGATTCATTGCTAAGAGCCAAGAGCACTTAGTCTGTAAGCTTAAGAGATCCATTTATGGACTTAAGCAAGCATCACGGTCTTGGAACATCCGGTTTGATGAGGTCATCTAGTCATATGGATTTTTCCAAAGCTCGGATGAGAGGTGTTGTACAAGAAGAGTGAAGGAAATGTGGTGGCATTCCTAGTACTGTATGTTGATGATATTTTGCTTATTGGAAACAATAAGAAGGTATTATCGAACATAAGGGTGTGGTTGTCCAAGCAGTTCGATATGAAGGATTTGGGAGAAGCTGGACACGTCATTGGCATCAAGATCATTCGAGATCACCAGAAAAGGATGATGTATCTATCGCGGATGACCTATATCGATACAGTGTTAGCTAGGTTTAGCATGTAAGATTCCAAGAAAGGTTTTATACCTTTCAGGCATGGAATACATCTATCAAAGGATATGTGTCCTAAGACATAGGCTGAGATAGATGAGATGAAAGGGGTTCCATATTCTTTGGCTGTGGGAAGCCTCATGTATGCTATGTTATGCACTAGGCCTGATATATGCTATACGGTTAGCATGGTAAACAGATATTAGTCTAACCCTGGAAAATAACACTGGACTGTAGTAAAGAATATTCTCAAGTACGTGAAAAGGACTAGAGATTATATGCTGGTATACTGCAGTGATAACCTTGTTCCTTTGGGTTACACGGACTTAGATTTCCAAACTGATAAAGATCAGAGTAAATCTACCTCGGGCTATGTGTTTTCCTTGGGAGGCGAAGCCATTGTATTGAGGAGCATCAAGCATAAATGCATTGCTGACTCCACCATGGAAGCTGAATATGTTGAATATGTAGCTGCCTCTGAGGCTACAAGAGAAGTCATCTGGCTTCGGAGTTTGTTGTTAGACTTAAGCGTGGTTCCTGATTTGCCCAGTAGTATCACGATATACTGTGATAACTCAGGTGCAGTGGAAAATTCGAAGAAACCCAGAGCCCATAAGGCAAGTAAACGCATAGAAAGAAAGTACCATCTTATACGAGAAATCATTAAGAGAGGAGACGTTGCAGTGGTCAAGATTGTATCAAAGGATAACCTGGCTGATTCATTCACGAAGAGCTTGCCGGCTAAGACCTTTGATGGTCACGTAGAGAAAATGAGGTGAGATGTAGACCCGGGATTGTGTTTTGAGATTTGTAATGGTTTGAGAGTTTTGCCTGTTTTGTTCTATACTTAAAAGACATGCTTTAAGTATAAGTGGGAGATTGTTAGGATTGTATACTGAAAGCTTGTCTTTGTATACTGTTAACAATGGTTTTGACGATATAGATTGATTATTATTGCAATTACTATTTGTGCATCTATTTACTTTGTTATTTGTTTATATACGCATTTTCTTATACTTGCATTGTAGATGATATGGTGTGGGTAAACACACGGTGAAGATCATATCATCGGATTCCTTGTAAAGTATTAAAAAGCTCACAGTCTAGATGGTCCTGAACCAACCATTGCAGACTGTAGAATAATCTGATAGTTAGTTTATCTCGACTAACTGATTATTCTGATACACTGACGTGTGTATTGAGAAGGATTGTGAGAAGGTACTATTCTCTGGTCTGACCCTAAAGGGGGAGAATAAAGATCCATAGAGTTCTGGTTCTTAAGCCTTGCACAGTGGCGGACATGTGTGTGTTATGATTATTTCTTTGATTATCAATGGGTGAGATTCTTGATAGAGTCAATAATCTCGATATTTTGGGCAGTAACATATTCATGCATATGGGTCATGCACTGTGTTAGGTCACCATGTCCTGGTGCGCCAGGTTGATGATGTCCCCTTGAGTAAACGTAAGTACATGTGAAACCCTGGAGGTGGAATTTATTCTGTACATGGTAAAGCTTGTATGGTACTGCTCTATGAATGGAAGGATTAATTAATTATAGCTGTCAGAGCCTATATAATTAATTAATGGACATTATATCTTAAACATGGGGAATGGCTGGACTAAAAAAGAATGCATTGAGTAAAATGTATTAAATTGGTAGGCCAGTGTTATTTCTTTAGTGGAATAAAAATAATACTTAATTTATTTAATTATATCATAGGTAATGGATATTGGATATTAAATAAATTAGTGGGCCAATTTAATATTCTTCTAGATCCCTGATGTAACCCAATTAATACTTTAATGGACTGTGGGAATGGAATAAGTGGAGAGGCCTAAATATATCAGAGTTAGGAGATGCAGTACACGTCTCCCTCTGTGTTTAAGGAGAGAGAAGACGTGTATTATCAGTACACGATCAGCCCCTCTCTGTCACACTTAATTCCCTAGGTTATCCATAGAGTTTAGTAGCTTGTAGCCCACTCTACATCTAAACGGGTATCAGGAATACAGTAGAAGATCTTGGAGTATCTTTGCAGCTCCTTGGTAGTGTCGAACACCGTGGGAAGAGGCCGAGTTTGACAGTTCTTCTACAGTAATGAGATTAGACCTATAATCTCATCGGCAACCTTACAACGTCATGTAAGTAGATTTATTCGAATTAATTTTTCAACTGTATTAATTCGATGATCTTGTATGAGTATGTTCAACATGTTTTATTTGCATCATATATAAAATCATGATTTGCATGTACATATTAGAATTATAGATTAGCCGATTAGATCTCTTAGGGCGTAATTCGAAAAAACCCCAATAGAAAGGGGTCGAGTGAGGGGAGGTCATCGTGTAATAGCCTTTGTAACCATTCAGCAAAGTAGTGAATTATTTTTCATGGACTTGTGAAGTCCCCCTGACGTAGATTAGTTGATCGAACAGGGTTATCAACCTCGTGCCATTTACTTACTTTCAATTTATCTATTCTGACCTTGCATGTTCACAACAATGTACATGTACATGATGATGAACATGATCTCACAATTTATGTAACTTCAATTGGTACCAGAGTGGGTCGCCTTTGGTTTTAGTGTGAAAAGAGTCCTGAAAAGTACATATCTGCGTGAAGGTTTTAGTTAGAATTTAGCCATGAGTTTAATCAAAGAAGGAGGATCTACAGTCAGACCACCATTGCTTGAAGGCAACTGCTATCCTTACTGGAAAGCAAGGATGAGGGCGTTTCTGAGATGAATTGATGAGCTTGCATGGAAAAGCGTCACTGAAGCTTGTGAGACTGCCAAAGCTGCCTGGGATATTCTAAAAACCACCTTTGAAGGGTCTAGTTCAGTGTGGCTGTCAAGACTTCAAAATCTTACTTCAAAGTTTGAAAGTCTCAGAATGGAGGATACCGACTCCATTGGTGAGTTTAATGCTAGACGGAGAAGCATATCAAATGAGAGTTTTGCTCTTGGTGAACCTATCAATAATGAGAAAGTTGCTGTAATTGAAGAAGCTAAGGATATCAAGAGTATGAGGCTTGATGAGCGGATGGGATCGTTGATGACGTTTGAGATGAACCTGAAAGATGAAGATAGCAGCTTAAAGAAGAGATGTATTGCTCTTAAAACTGAAGTCTCTGAGGATGTACCTGAACATGTACAGAAACAAAAAACTGTCCTTGATTCAGACATAATGAAAAAGATGGTTTTAAAGAGTAAACAATGAGTCTTCCAGAATGTCCAATAATAGAAGACAACCATTTGGCAATTCTCAGCAAGACAAAAACTGTAGCAGTGAACAGAAAGAGTTTCAAAGTTCAAATCCAAGGAGAGAAATCCAGTGCAAAGAATGTGATGGTTTTGGACACATTTAAGCTGAGTGTGCAAATACTCTGAAGAAAAAACAAAAAGAATTACAATGCTTCTCTCAGTGACAATGATTCTGATGGAAGCAACAATGATTCTGATGAAGATACTATTGTTTTTACAGCAAAAATCTCAGAGTTCTAGGATGGTTTCAAACTTGCAGAAGATGAAGACTTCAGCCATGAAGATTTTGTCAAAACATACAAAGAGATGTATGAAAAATGGCTTGAAGTAGCTGAGATCAACAAGACTCTACAATCTCAAAACAAGGTTCTGCTTAAACAAAAGGACGTATTGATCAAATCTGATGCTGAACAGAAGATCATCATTCAACAGCAAAAGAGGGAGATTGAAGAGTTGTTTACAGAACTCAAATTCATCAAAAGGAATGTCAACATGCTGAACAATGGTACTAAGAATCTTTATAAGATTCTTACTACTCCAAGACATGCAGGAAAGAGTCATCTAGGTCTTGGATACAGTGGTGGACAGTCCAAGATAGTGTTTGTCAAAGAAATATAAGCCAATCAGTGCATGTACAAAATAATGTTCCAAACATCCAAAAGAACATTAATGAAAAGATGACTTATTATAATGGAAACATAAAAGGGATCATTTGCCATTTTTGTGAAGAAAAAGGCCACATTCGTCCACATTGTGGGATTGGAAATGTAAGGTAGACAAGATTTTCACGTGCCATGACTTTCCAGAGATCAAGAAGGTCCAGTTAGCATGCTTGGAGTTTAGAGGCTACACAGCCTCATGGTGGGAAATGCAGCAAGAGAGACAGTGCAGAGAAAGGTATCCACCCATGGATACTTGGTAAGAGATGAAAGATTTGATGCGAGGCCATTTCATCCTAGTGCATTATGAGAGAGAGCTTGAGAACAAGCTCAACCGGATTAAGCAAGGCGCCAGATCAGTTAAAGATTACCATAAGGAGTTGGAGACCACCTTGAATCGAGTTAGGAAACAAGAGACCTTAAATGCTACCATCATCCGGTACATTGAAGGCATGAATCCTGACATCGCATGTTAAGTTGAACTCAAGAACTTCACAAGTATAGAAGAGATGGTGCACTATACATCAATTGTGGAGAGACAGCTCAGAGAGGGACGACAGAGATCGCACCACAGTTCAGCCCTTGTTCGACCCCCATAGAACAAAGGTACGAATTCCATGTCACCTTCTACCCCTTCTACTGAGCCTACTCAACCCCGAGGTCAGTTCGAACCGCCCGAGTGGCGTTTTGACCGTTCTACACGCAGTCTAGCTATAGACCCGAGTCTACACCTGTACCGCCTGCACGGTCGACCTATACGCGGCCCAATCCATCTATTCCAGCACCCAATGCAAGCCAGAATCGAGCTAGGGACATCCAGTGCAACAAGTGCCAAGGTTGGGGCCATTTTCAGAATCATGGTTCGAACCAGCGTGTTCTGTTCATCACCGAACAGAATGAGATTAAGTCAGCCAGTGAGGATGAAGATCAGCCCCCAGTCAATGCCAAGGAAGCCCTAGAGATGCCCCCAGTCGATGCAGATGAAGAGGAACCCAAGCTTCTTCATGTTAGCCTAGTGTCTATTCGCAGTCTGAGCATCAGCCGAGATGAAGAACAACTAGATCAACGTGAGAATATCTTTTTCACACGTGTATCTATCCAGAACCAAACCTGCTCGATGATATAGATAGTGGGAGTGTGATCAACGTCATTAGCCAATACGCGGTTGATAAATTGGCACTGACCACATTGAAGCATCCGAAGTTGTACACATATGGCTTACAAACTGATTTTCTGACTCTGTTGTTTGCGATGCTATTCCTATGGATGCAACACACATACTGTTAGGTCAACCATGGCAATTCGACAGACAAGTGGTTCATGATGGGTTTGAAAAGACGTACACCATGAATGATGAGATCAAGCAAAGCAATAAAGAAGATGATCCGGAGCTGCAATTCAGAGGTCCTATAACGCGTTTACGAGCAAAGAAGTTGCAAGCTTATTTAAAAGCTTTTATTCGTCATAAATTCGAGTTGCATGAAGAAGAGATGAAGAGCAGCCCGAGATTGATCACCATGCTGTACATTGATGAAGAAGAAGGAAGCATGAAGACGTGAGAAGAAGAATCACGCCATTTGGACGTGTGCATGAAGAGTTCTACGCGTTTGCTTGGGAATTTGAGGAGTTGCTGTTTTTCATGCAAATGTGGCAAGAATTAAATCACAACAATGGGCCACGACTTATTGCAGCCCAAAGTCATGTACTATTGAAGTCCAATAGATGAGATTTCGAAGGCCCAAATCCATGGGAATTTATCTAGATTAGTTTAGATTTTATTTCCTTATTTGATGTTATCTTATCTTGCCTTAATTAAGACTTCTAGTTAAGGTAGGATTCCTTTTATTTTCTTTTGATTATTTTCGAATTCCCTTAGGTTTTAGGTTATTATTTTCAATCCCTATGATAGTATAAATAGGGCTTTCATTTGTTATAATAAAGTTACACAATTGCAAGAAATAAAGAGTTATTCTCAATCTGTCTCACGATCCTTCGGTTGAGCAAATATACAAACAATTCTATTGTTCTAGCAAAACAATAGTCTTATTCAAATTCTTCAGGGTATTTCGAGTACTTAGGAGAATTTCTATCCGGAGAAGTTAGACGTGCGCGTTTGAGTTGTTACAACACGGGTTCGCCGATCCTAGCCAATCCTTCTACCTACAACTACGCCGACTTTCCTACCACCAACTCCGATGTCCGCCGCTATCCAAGCCACCACCGCCATGAGTCCAGCTGTCCAAAAGAGTCGTCCTTCATGTTCGTCTTCGAGTCTTCGTCTGTTGTTCGTATTTCTAGTAAGTTCTTTATCCAATCGAGTCTTCTAGTTTTCTATGCTACTCGCCCTTTCCTATCCTTCTTGAACTTGTGTTTTGCTTGGTTATTGGTCATTGTCTAGAGTCCTAGGTCTCGTATTTAATTCAGCCATATTCGAGTCTTAATTGTCGTTTTAGTTGAGTTGTAACTTCCATTATTTTTTTCGAGTCATATTGTTCCCTTACGCATCCGACGTAGTTTCGATTCTAGCTTCCGCATATTTAGTCCTTGTCGTGTCCCATAGGTCCCGGGTCACATCATAAATTGGTATCAAGAGCCACATCGGTTTCTATCATTCTTGGTTCAATACGTCCATTTTTGTTCGTTTTATTGTTTTAAGTCTTTCGAGTTATAATACTTGAATATCCATTGAAAAAACCAAGAAAAGAGCATAGGGATCGAAAACCTACAACACAAAAAAAAAATAGAAAAGATTGTACAAAAAAAAAAATCAGATTTATTTTCGGTATTTGTTTCTGTCAATTTAGATTGTTTTGTCTTTCCTAGTCTAGATAGGATTGTTTGCATACTAGATAGATACTTAGGGATTTTAGATTGTGTCCATACTTAGTAAAACACATCCAAAAGTCTCTTACCTTATATTCTAGATTTATTTCCTTGTTTAGATTTCCTTCCATCCTCATCCATATCTAATCAAGATCTTCCATATTTATCCATCCTATTTTCGATTCCTACACTCCATAGGGTTCGAAATTTTCAGCTCATTTACACATACACCCGGTTCATCTTATACACTATATAGTCCATATACCTGTACACCCATCCACCCGTACACCCATACACCCGTACACCCGTACACCCGTGGTCTATATACACCAAAATCAGCAGGTTCATCTACACGACATGTCTACTTCTACTCTCAGCAACCTTCCGGCTTGATTTTATCCGTTGGAGTTTGAAGAAGACCCAGAGGAGCTAGTTAAGAGAAACAGTTGTTTCGATCAGCCCACCCCCATATTCACCTCTTTCACACGTACACCACATACATTTGAGAGATAAACATGAGTGAAAAAAAAATCAAGAGTGACATACACGAGAGTCTGTGAGGAATTGTGAGGTTCTACTTTACTTTTTCTTCATGTTTGTTCGTTTTGCAGGTACTATGAAGAAAAGTACCATAGGAGAGTCATCTGAGTTGCCTATAGGCGAGCCTAGATTGCCTAACACCCAGGACGAGCCATCATACACATCCAATACAGCTTGGGACCCGAAGTATAATTTTGATGCTATGGCACAGTACTTCAGACGGGAGAACCAAATGATGAAGGATAACTTCAACAATCAGATTTCCGAGCTGACTGAGGAGATCCAAAGGCTTAAAGCTCAGCCATCTGAGCCCCAAGCAGTCCAAGACAACGCAAAGAGGCAACCCGAGCCTCAAGCAGAGCCTGAGGGCTGACGCCAGCAGCAGCAGCCCCGAGCCGCACCCAGGCCACCTCCGAGGCAAGAGTTCGAAGCCTATAATGATTATGGGTTCGAGTATGATGCAGCCAGTGGTTATGAAGCTGATTTCATATCAGAGGGACAGGAAGACTACCATGATCGACCCCGAGCACCCCATTGGTGTGTAAACTAAGAAGATGGAATGATCAACAACATCAAGACGAGCATCCCCGAGTTTGAAAGCCTTCACGATCCTGATATCTACTTAGATTGGGAGCATAATGTAGAAAAGATCTTTGTATGCTATGATTTCTCAGAGGTCAAGAAAGTATAGCTTGCATGCTTAGAGTTTAGAGGCTACACAGCCTCATGGTGGGAGATGCAACAGGATAGACGACGCCGCAACCGGAATCCTTCCATCGACACTTGGGAAGAAATGAAGGCATTGATGCGAGGGTCCTTCATTCCAGTCCATTATGAGAGAGAGCTAGAGAAGAAGCTCAATCGGATCAAACAAGGCACCCGATCCATTGAAGAATACCACAAGGAGTTGGAGACTGCCTTGAACAGAGTCGGGAAGCAGGAGACCTTAAATGCTCTCATCATTCGATATATTGAAGGTATGAATCCTGACATTGCTTGTGAAGTCGAACTGAGAGACTTCAACAGTGTTGAGAGAATGGTGCAGTACGCGTCGATTGTGGAAAAGCAGTTGAGAGAAGGCCGACATCGATCACACCACAGTGCAGCCCTTACACGACAACCTTGGAGTCGTGCAGCATCTAATTCGACGTCATCTGATGCCTCACGACCGTGAGGTCCTCCAGAACAGCCTGTTTGACATTTTGATCGCACTACACCGCAGTCCAACCCTAGACCCGAGTCTACGCCGGCAAGTCAGCCAAGGCCGATCGCTACATGGCCTTCCCAAGGTGAGACACCCCCTAATGCAGCCCCTAATCGAGCTTGTGACATTCAGTGTCACAAATGTCAAGGTTGGGGCCACTTTCAAGCTCAATGTCCAAATCGGCGAGTTCTGTACTTGACAGAATCAAATGAAGTCGAATCAGCCAGTGAGGATGAAAAAGAGCCAGTGGGCGACACCACAGTTAAATTAGAGGTCGAGAATGATGCAGCTCATGAAGACATTGATCCAGAGGTTCATCAAGTCAGTTTGGTCACGATCCGGAGTTTGAGCATCATTCGAGAAGAAGAACAAGAACACCAACGGGAGAACATCTTCTACACCCGTGCAGTGATCAAAGGTCACAAGTGTTCTATGATTATTGATAGTGGTAGCATGATCAATGCCATCAGTTAATATGCAGTGTAAAAGCTTGGTCTACCAGTTCAATAACACACGAGTCCCTACAGATTGCAGTGGCTTACAAATAAAGGCCAGATCTGCGTGGTTCATCAGGTAAGTGTCTCGTTCTCAATCATAAGTTTTCTAACACTATCTTGTGCGACGTTATCCCTATGGATGCGGCATACTTGTTGTTGGGCAGACCTTGGCAGTTTGATCGACGTGTTGTCCACGATGGATGCCTGAATACTTATACCGTCGATATTGATGGCCGAACTTGTACATTGAGGCCATTACCACCTAAAGCCATTGCTATGGATCAGCAACACATGTAGGAGAGGTTCAAAGAGGAAAAGACGAAGTAAGCAGCCGCAAAACGGGCCCCGAAGGCCTCGGCCGCCGCCACCATTGCCGGACAGCCCTCGGCCACGACGCCCTTGATTGGACAGCCCCTTGCTGCCAACCCTTCCTCTTCCATTACTACTCATTCAGACTCTTTAGCTGTGGAAAAGAAGCTTGAGTCGAGTTCTAACAAGCCTCACACAAAGAGCTTGTTTATTTCGGTTAAAGGAGTTCAGAAAGCCGTTAAAACAGGTATGCCTCTTGTCCTACTCACATTTAAGAGCAGTGCTACTAATGAATGTTTGTCTAGTTATGTGCAGCCCTTACTTGATGAGTTTAAGGACGTATTTCCTGATGAAATACCCGGCGGACTTCCTCCAGTTCGAGGGATTGAGCACCAGATTGATTTCATCCCCGGAGCCGTGCTACCCAATCGACCAGCCTATAGGACATCTCCCGAAGAGACTAAAGAGATTGATAGGTAAGTCAAAGAGCTGTTGGAGAAGAAGCAAATCCATGAGAGTTTGAGCCCCTGCGCCGTTCTCGTGATTCTAGTGCTAAAGAAGAACAACGAATGGCGTATGTGCATGGATTGTAGAGCAATCAATAAAATCACGATAAAGTATCGTTTTCCCATCTCTAGATTAGATGATATGCTTGATGAGTTGTCTGGTTCGCATATCTTTTCTAAAATTGATTTGTGTTCTGGTTATTTTCAAGTTCGTATGCATAAAGGTGATGAGTGGAAAACTGCATTTAAAACAAAGCATGATTTGTATGAATGGCTTGTTATGCCTTTTGGTCTCACTAATGCACCAAGCACATTTATGCGTCTCATGAATCATGTTTTGCGTGAAGTAATTGGAAAATATGTTGTTGTGTACTTTGATGATATCTTGATCTATAGTGACACGATGCACACACATATGCAGCACCTTAGACATGTGTTTGAGCTTCTTAGAGGTTTGAAATTGTATGGTAACTTGTCTAAGTGTTCTTTTTGTATGAATGAAGTCATATTTCTCGGTTTTGTTGTGAGTGAACGTTGTATAGAAGTAGACCGTTCCAAAATCAAAGCGATTGAGGAATGGGGTCTTTCCACGGCCTTGCTGGCTTTTATCGTCGCTTTGTACGTGATTTTTCCAGCATAGCCACACTGCTTACTGAGTTAAGCAAGAAAGATCGAAAGTTTGAATGGGGTCATGTTCAAGAGCATGCGTTTAACACCTTAAAATCCTGTTTATGTAAATCACCTGTTCTTGCTCTTCCGGACTTTAATAAAACTTTTGAAATTGAATGTGATGCCTCGGGCAAAGGGATTGGTGATGTTTTGATGCAGGAACGGCGTCCAGTCGTCTATTTTAGTGAAAAGCTCCAAGATGCAGCCCTTCGTTATTCCACCTATGACAAGGAGCTGTACGCACTCAAGAGAGCTTTAGACACATGGCAGCACTATTTGTGGCCTAAGGAGTTCGTGATTCACACGGACCACGAGAGTTTGAAGCACTTGAAAGGCCAACAAAATCTGAACAAGCGTCATGTACGATGGGTAGAGTTTATCGAGTCGTTCCCGTACGTCATCAAGTACAAGAAAGGCGCCGAAAATGTGGTAGTTGATACATTGTCGCGAAGGTAAATTATCTTGAACCTTATGCTTGCTAAGATGTTAGGATTTGATGCAATTAAGGAGCACATGATGCATATTTTGTGCGTGAGGGTTTCTTGTTCAAGGGTTCACAATTATGTATTCCTAAGTCTTCTATGCATGAGTTATTAGTTTTGGAGTCGCATGCGGGAGGTTTAATGGGTCACTTTGGTGTGTCTAAAACGTTAAACTTGCTGCATGAGCATTTCTTTTGGCCACGTATGAAGCATGATGTTGAGAATGTGTGTAGTAGATGTATTATATGTAGAAAATCAAAATCTACATCACACCTATTCAGTTTATACACTCCTCTTCCAGCCCCGTCTTCCCCGTGGATTGATTTATCTATGGATTTCATACTTGGTTTGCCACGGTATAGGTCTGGTCGAGATTCTATATTTGTTGTGGTTGATAGGTTTTCCAAGATGTCTCATTTCATTGCATGTAGGAAAACTGATGATCCTGTACACATTGCAAATTTGTTCTTTATACATGTTCGATTACATGGAATACCTAGAACTAATGTTAGTGATAGGGATTCTAAGTTTTTGGCTCATTTTTGGCGTGTACTTTGGGGTAAGCTAGGTACCAAGTTACTTTTCTCTACTGCTTGTCCTCCTCAAACGGATGGTCAAACTGAAGTCGTGAATAGAACTCTAGGTACTTTGATGCGTTCTTTGGTTAAAAACAACTTGAAATCATGGGAATATTGTTTGCCATATGCTGAATTTGTTTACAATCGAGTTGTGCATTCATCTACTAATATGTCCCCATTCGAGGATGTTTATGGTTTTAATCCGCTAACACCTACTGATCTTTTGCCTTTACCTGTTGAGCATCTAACAAGTGTAAAAGGTACAAGAAGAGAGAATCAAGTGAAGGAGATGCATGAGAAAGTACGTGCGCGTATTGAGGCCGTTGTTGCACGCAATGCAGTCCATAAGAATAAACGGCGCAAGCCGATGATTTTCCAGCCCAGAGACCGCGTTTGGATTCATCTGAGTCCCGGACGGTTTCCTAACTTGAGAAAGTCAAAACTTATGCCAAGAGGAGATGGACCATTCACCGTGTTGAGTCGTGTCAATGACAATGCATATCGCATTGATTTACCCGGTGAGTACAAGTGTTCATCTACATTCAATGTTGCTAACTTATCTCCCTTTTCTGCAGATGATGAGTTCGATGATGATGAGTCCACGAATTCGAGGACGAATTCTTTTCAGCAGAGGAGGAATGATGAGATCAAGCAAAGTAATAAAGAAGATGATCCGGAGCTGCAATTCAGAGGTCCTATGACGCGTTTACGAGCAAAGAAGTTGCAAGCTTATTTACAAGCTTCTATTCATCGTAAATTCGAGTTGCATGAAGAAGAGATGAAGAGCAGCCTGAGATTGATCACCATGTTGTCCATTGATGAAGAAGAAGGAAGCATGAAGATGTGAGAAGAAGAATCACGCCATTTGGACGTGTGCCTGAAGAGTTCTACGCGTTTGCATGGGAATCTGAGGAGTTGCTGTTTTTCATGCAAAGGTGGCAAGAATTAAATCACAACAATGGGCCACGACTTATTGCAGCCTAAAGTCGTGTACTATTGAAGTCCAATAGGTGAGATTTGGAAGGCCCAAATCCATGGGATTTTATCTAGATTAGTTTAGATTTTATTTCCTTATTTGATGTTATCTTATCTTGCCTTAATTAAGACTTCTAGTTAAGGGAGGATTCCTTTTGATTATTTTCGAATTCCCTTAGGTTTTAGGTTATTATTTTTGATCCCTATGATAGTATAAATAGGGTTTCCATTTGTTACAATAAAGTTAGACAATTGCAAGAAATAAAGAGTTATTCTCAATCTGTCTCACGATCCTTTCGGTTGATCAAATATACAAACAATTCTATTGTTCTAGCAAATCAATAGTCTTATTCAAATTCTTTAGGGTATTTCGAGTACTTGGGAGAATTTCTATCTGGAGAAGTTAGACGTGCGCGTTCGAGTTGTTACAACACGGGTTCACCGATCCTAGCCAATTCTTCTACCTACAACTACGCTGACTTTCCTACCATCAACTCCGACGTCCGCCGCTATCCAAGCCACCACCACCGTCAGTCTAGCTGTCCAAAAGAGTCATCCTTCGTGTTCGTCTTCGATTCTTCGTCCGTTGTTCATATTTCTAGTAAGTTCTTTATCCAATCGAGTCTTCTAGTTTTCTATCCTACTCGCCCTTTCCCATCCTTCTTGAACTTGTGTTTTGCTTGGTTATTGGTCATTGTCTAGAGTCCTAGGTCTTGTATTTAATTCAGCCATATTTGAGTCTTAATTGTCATTTTAGTTGAGTTGTAATTTCCGTTATTTTGTTTGAGTCGTATTGTTCCCTTACGCATCTGACGTAGTTTCCATTCTAGCTTCCGCATATTTAGTCCTTGTTATGTCCCATAGGTCCCGGGTCACATCAATGAAGCACAATGGTCAAACCAGTACTTTGAAGCCGCTATCCCTAAAAGCCGCTGCTGAAGATCAAAGACTCGTGCAAGAGAGGTTTAGAGCTGAGAGAGCAAAGGAGGCCGCAGCCCGGAACGCCGCCAACGACATCCAATCGGCCGAAAATCCCAATAAGGCCGCCACCCCTTCTTCTTCATCTAGTGCAGCCCCTAAACCATCCTCTAATGATTCCCTTGTGTGTGGGATTTCATCTGGATCAGCTGCAAAGTAAGATCAAAATCACAGTTTGTTTATTTTAGTGAAAGACGTAGAAAAAGCATTAAAAACAGGTTTAACTTTTATTCTTCTATCTTATAAGAGCAGTGCTATTAATGATGTTTTTTTTCCTAGTGTTGTGCAGCCACTTATGGAGGAGTTTGCGGATGTGTTTCCAGAAGAGATTCTAAGTGGATTACTTTCAGTTCGTGGGATCGAGCACCAGATTGATATCCAGATCGGTACAGTGCTTCCCAATCGTCTAGCCTACCGCATGTTGCCCAAGGAGACCAAGGAGATTGATAGACAACTAAAAGAGTTGCTTGAGAAGAAGCAGATTCGAGAGTCAATGAGCCCCTGCGCAGTTCAATTCATTCTAGTGCCGAAGAAGATAACAAGTGGAGAATGTGCATGAACTACCACACCATCAATAAGATAATAGTGAAGTATCGATTCCCTATCTCTAGATTAGATGATATGCTTGATGAATTATCCGGTTCTAAGATCTTTTATAAAATTGATTTGCTTTCTGGTTATTTTTAAGTTAGAATGCATGAAGAGGATGAGTGGAAAACAACTTTTAAGACTAAGCATGGTTTATATGAGTTGTTAGTTATGCCTTTTGGTCTCACTAATGGACCGAGCACTTTTATGAGATTAATGAACCATGTTTTGCGTGATGTGATTGGAAAATTTGTTGTTGTTTACTTTGATGATATCCTGATTTATAATCACAATGTACAGGCGTACCTAGCATACCTTAGGCGCATTTTTGATACTCTGAGATCAGCCAAGTTGTATGGAAATTTGTCTAAATGCTTTTTTTTTATTAAGATGAAGTTTTATTTCTTGGTTTTGTTGTGAGTATACGTGGTATTGAGGTTGACCATTCTAAAATTAAAGCGATTGAAGAAGAGCCAATGCCCAAGTCAGCCACGGAGGTTCGATCCTTTCATGGCCTTGCCGGATTTTATCATCGCTTAGTGCGTGATTTTTATAGCATTGTCGTGCCTATTACTGAGCTAAGTAAGAAGGATCGTAAGTTTGAATGGGATAAAGCACAGCATGAACCATTTACACGTTTAAAGCATCTTTTATGTCATGCACCTGATTTGTGTTTGCCTGATTTTGATAAGGTTTTTGAGATTGAATGTGATGCCTCAAGGATAGGTATTGGTGTTGTTTTGATGTAGGAACGGCGTCCAGTTACCTACTTTAGTGAGAAATTAAGTGGTGCAGCTTTGTGTTATTCTACCTATGACAAAGAGTTGTATGCATTGAAGAGATCATTGGAGATGTGGCAGCATTATCTGTGGCCAAAGGAGTTCGTGATTCACACGGACCATGAGAGCTTAAAGCATTTGAAAGGGCATCAAAACTTGTATAAGAGACATGCGAGATGGGTCAAATTCATCGAGTCCTTCCCGTACGTCATCAAATACAAGAAAGAAGAAGACAACGTCGTTACCGATGCCCTCTCTCGAAGATACACGTTGCTAAATTTGATGCATGCTAGAATGCTTGGTTTTGAGTCGATTAAGAGTCTATATGCATGTGATCCATTCTTTGCTTCAATTTTTGATGAGTGTTCAAAAAAATCTAAGTCCTTTGATGGGTTTTTCATGCATGATGGATTTTTATTTCGTGGTTCTCAGTTATGCATTCCTAGTTGTTCTTTATGTGAGCTACTTGTTTTAGAATCACATACGGGAGGTTTAATGGGTCACTTTGGTGTGAATAAAACATTAGGCTTGTTGCATGATTATTTTTATTGGCCGCATATGAGGAGAGACGTTGAGCATGTGTGTAGTAGATGTATTACTTGCCATAGGTCTAAGTCTGCTTCATATCTTTTTGGTTTGTACACGCCCCTACCCGCCCCTAGTTCACCTTGGATTGATTTGTCTATGGATTTTATCTTGGGTTTACCTAGGTCTAGATTGGGTAAGGATTCTGTTTTTGTAGTTGTTCATCGGTTTTCTAAAATGTCTCATTTCATTGCATGTAGAAAAACCGATGACATTGTGTATATGGCCAATTTGTTCATTGTGCATGTAGTTAGGTTGCATGGTATTCCTAAAACTATTGTTAGTGATAGGGATTCCAAGTTTTTAGCACATTTTTGGCGAGTTTTGTGGGGTAAATTAGGGACTAAGTTGTTGTTTTCTACTGCATGTCATCCACAAACCGATGGTCAAACTGAGATTGTGAATCGCACTTTAGGCACACTACTTAGTTCTTTAATTAAAAACAATTTGAAGTCTTCGGAAGAGTGTTTACCTTACGCTGAATTTGCATATAATCATGTGGTACATTCTTCTACAAATATGTCTCCTTTTGAGGTTGTTTATGGATTTAATCCGTTAATGCCTACCAATTTGATACCTTCACCTATTGAGTATCTAACAAGTGTTAAAGGTTTGAGATGAGTTGAGCAAGTCAAGGAGATGCATGAGAAAGTGCGTGCTCGCATTGAGCACAAAGGAAGATACACAGCCGATTCCCGGAACGTATGACGCAAGAAAGTGATATTCCAGCTCGGAGATCATGTTTGGATTCATCTGAGTCCCGGACGGTTTTCAAATCTGAGAAAGTCCAAGTTGTCGCCACGTGAAGATGGTCCATTAACAGTTCTAAGTCGTGTAAATGACAATGCTTACCGCATTGATCTTCCCGGTGAGTATAAATGTTCTTCAACTTTCAATGTTGCTGATTTATCTCCGTTTGTTGCAGATGAGTTCGATCATGACGATGATCCAAATTCGAGGACAAATTCTCTTCAGTAGAGAGGAATGATGAAGCCATGCAAGGCATTGAAGGCCTTGAACCCAAGCTGCAATTCAAAGGTCCAATGACGCGGCTTCGAGCGAAGAAATTGCAAGGTTATCTACAAGTGTTGATTCGCAAGAAGTTCGAAGAATTGGAAGATGCAAAGGGCAGCCATGTATTAGTTAATTTATTAACTAATAAAGATCAAGCTCACACCATGGAGAATATAACTTGAAGAGTTGAAGAAGAGAGCAAGAAGAAGTGCACGTGTGCGAGTGTGCATGAAGTTGTCAACGTGAAGATGCATGCGTGCATGGAGCTGATTTTCGCCCTTTAATTTATTTAATTAAGGGTTGATTTTTAATTAGACTATAATATTAATTTAGACTATAGTTTCGTTCAGATTTTTATTTAATTATTGATGTAATTTTCGTCCACTATTGTTTAGGTATTTTTTCTAATATAGTTAGAGATCATTTTTAGATCAGTTTTTTAGGCCTTTTTTCTTCATATTTTCATGCTCCCTTAGCCTTATAAATAGGGGAACCATGGTACATTGATATTTTAGATATTATTGATTAAATTTGTCTTTGCATTCAATTTGTGTCTCAACCGTTTAAAGCTCTTGTTTATTTTCTCAAAAAGACTCATTCTTGGGGCCTAGCAAACTTTGAGTCTTACACCAAGTGAACATTTTAATTGACATGAGGAATTAGGGTGAACTCGTTAACCAAAGAACAATTTTGAGATTCGTTTTCGTCGTACAAGATACACCGGGGATTAATCGGGTCGCAATTCACAACACAACCATCAACACCACCATCTTCAATGTCTTCCAACCCTCCATCAATGTCTAAAACCTTTACAAGTCACCAAGTCCAGATCGTGTGTCGATCATCCATCGTTCGAGTCCAATTCAAGATCCATTCATCGTAAACCGTAAGTTCATTCAAGCCCTATCATATACTATCTACTCCTAGCCCTTCTTCACCATATTACACATCCAAAACACCACCTCTTTCCAGCCAAAATAATCTCCCCAAAATAGCCCCTTTTTCATTGGATTTTGTGTATTGTTTTTGTGTCATCGTCTAGGTATCGTAATTAGGTCTAGTTCTTCGTTTATATTATTTTCAAGTCTTATTCTTAAAATTTCAGTTTATTTTTTTTATTGAGCATTAGAGTAGGATTGAGTTCTTCCATAGTCGACGTAGTCGTTCCTAGAAGTCTTCCACGCGTCTATTGTATCCTGTACAAATTGTCCGGGTTACATCAGAATCAGATTGATAGATATAAAAAGTGAACAATAAATGATAGATTGAATGATAAAGGATAATTGAAGATTCAGGGGTCGAGCTCCACTGTCATGGACCCTTATGAGTATGTTGTCTGAGGAAATGTATGATGAAAGCTTCTATATGAATCTGGAGAATGAGTGTTGCGTGAGATAGTTGATTATTCTATGATCCCCCTCTATTATGGAGAGTTGTAGATATATATTCTAGTAGTCTTTAACCGATTTCCTGATTTTTTAGGGGATCAACTTTATCTCCTTTCAGGTTTTTGACGGGGTCTAACGTATCTTCAACGGATACTTTGACCTGGTCTCTTTCAGGAGTCTGCTCAATCGTGGACTCTTCCTTTAGACTTCTGGACCTTGATTAGTGGGGCATCAATCTCGAGGTGTTGACCTTGAGATATTGATCATGAGATGCCAACCTCTTCAATTTTTTAGATCTTCAAAATGGCCATGGGCCTGATTTCTGGGCCTATGCAGAAATAGGGCCTCTAGAGTTAGCTCCTCATTACTTGATTCTTATATTTCAAGGATCTAGTAATGAATGTCAGCGTCTTCTTTAGTTGATATATCGATTCAGCTCTATATTTAGATACTGAACTCTTATTGGCTCTTGAATAACGTCCAGGGATAAGTCCCTGGAAGGGTCTTGGATTGTCAAATCCCATTTCGTGAGCTTTGGTCCTGAAGACAAGTCCCGAGGAAACTTCTGAGGTCACGAGGGCAGACATCGTGGAGCTCCAGACCTGAAGATAGGTCCTGGGGGAGCTAATGAGGTCGTGAGAGCAGACCTCCTTGAGCTCCAGACCTGAAGGCAGGTCCTGAGGGAGCTTATAAGGTCATGAGAGCGAACTTCGTAGAGCTCCAAACCTGAAGGCAGGTCCTGAGGGAGCTTATGAGGTCGTGAGAGCAGATCTCATGGAGCTCCAGACCTAAAGACAGGTCCTGGGGGAGCTTATGAGGTCATGAGAGCAAACCTCGTGGAGCTCCAGACCTTAAGGCAGGTCTTGGGGAGCTTATGAGGTCGTGAGAGCAAAGCTCGTTGAACTCCAGACCTGAAGGCAGATCCTAAGGAACTTATGAGGTCGTGCACTACAAAAAATTCGCGATTTACCAACGGAATTTACCGACGGAATTTATCCGTCACTATTTAGAAACAGAATGCCGACGGAACCCAATGGAATACTAGAACAAAATCTTTACTGACGGAATACAAACGGAAATTTGGTGGGACTATTCGCGCCACCTTTACCGACAGAAATTCCGTCGGTAATTCCGTGATTATTTTTACTGACGGAATTTTTCCGTCAGTAAATAATTTTTTTTTTAAATTTATTCAGAATAAACAATACCAACGGAATAATTCCGTCAGTATATATAAATGATTTTTTTAATTCTATTATAAAAAATAATGACGGAATAACAACGGTTAGTTAATTAAAATAAATAAAAATTCTTTTAATTTACCGACGGAATTAACAACGGAAATTTCCGTCTGCAATTCTGAAAATTAATTATTATATATTTTTGAGTATTAATGATTGCAAAAAATATTTAAACAACATTTATTAATCAAATAGAAAATGAAAATCGTAATACATTATGCTTTGTAATTTTTTTGTTCTTTTTTTATTTTATGAATATTAAACAACATTTATTAATCTTGCTATATCATTTTATTCTATTTAACAATATTTTTTTATTTTATTAAACAACGCACAAATAAAAAAAAACCCTCCCTCTACTCTCTCAAATCCTCCCGCCTCAACATCACGGCAAAAAACCCTCCCCCTTCTCTCTCAAACCCTCCCGCCTCAACATCACGGCAAAAAACCCTTCCTCCTTCAATATTCACGACAGAGGAGGTAACTGAACTTGTATTGTTACGTCTCGCAACTCTTGAGAAATGCCCCCCCTTTTGGTCTCAAATTGATTGTCGCTCGAAATTTCATTTCCATTCTTCAGTAAAATTGGGTGAAACTGACCAGAGTGGCCAGTTTGTGTTTGTCAGTGTTTGTTTGCTGTTATGAAGATTACACAGTTTTGTTTGGTCCTACTATTTGCTTCATCATTTTATTGAAAGATATAATTATACATTTTATTGATCTTACCGCAGGGTATTTTGGATCGTTTTAACAAAGGATTGTTAGTAGCATCTAGATGTTCAGTTGCAGCAGTTCTGAAATGTGAATTTCAAGATTTTGCCAGAGTTCTATCTGCTCCACTCAGACGATTTCATGGTAAAATGATGGTTATTTGCTGATTCGTTTCACATATTTGACGATCTGTTGATGGTTTATTCCTTGATTATGGTTAGAAGGTCTTTTTCAGTTAAAGGTTTTGTTTCATTTGGTGTAGTAGCTCCTTCATCTTCTTGTATTACATTTCAGTTGCTACAAGTTTGTATCTACCAGCAACTTGTTTTTATTTTTTTATTTTTTTTCTTATTTTTTTACTGTTGATGTGTTATAATGTCAGTAAGCTGTGGATTATGTGGTTGGAGATTTAGAGTAATTGGCAAAAGCTATTTATAAGACTTGTGTTTTGGTTACTAGTTGACTTCAATTGTATTTCAGGAAACACTGCAGCATTTTTAGGTGTCGACAGAGATCTCACCTTCTCAGCTAGAAGATGTTTAATTAGGTAATTCAGCATATTTCCTATATTGAGTTGTATAATCTGCGCAGTATATGGTACTCAATTTCTTTCAAGTGTGACTTTGTGTTAATTGTGCCACTGGCTGAGCGTAGAGCGCTATGATAACTTATTAGGCATCTAGATCCATTGTTGCTTCCTATTTGCCCTACAATTTTCATGTCGGCTAGAAGAGACAACTTCATCATTATTTGTTCAAGTAATTTTCCCGTTTTACAAATGTTTGAAAACTTAGAAAAATGTCATTATGTGTTAGGTAGCACTTTCTGGAAATGATGTTTTAAGCTTCTAAAAAATAAGATGATTGGATCTTTAAGTTCCTGAATTTATGATAGACTAAGTTCCTTTAGGAAAATATGTGACAGATTTTATCCAATATAATTGATGGATCATAATTTCTATCAACTGACCCTGTGCATTAATCCAACAAGAACAATGTTAAAATAGAAAGCTATATCACACAACAACATTTCTATTGATCTGAGAGAGAGAGAGAGAGAGAGAGAGAGAGAGAGAATTTGGATTCAAGAATCTTAATTCACTGCATGTGCTTGGCTGCAGGTAGTACTCTATTATATATGTATTAATTATGGTAGTGATGAAATACAACACTAGCTAGATTGAAACATAAATAATATATATTATGTTATGTGTGTCTCTGCGTGAATAGTGATTGCATGAGATCACCACAATAATTAATATTATATTTCAAGTTAATTTGTACATTATTTATGTGATCAGCGCCTGCATATCTTAATAAAAGGTAAGAGCTCATATTTATATTGCTGATGCTTTTATAATTATATTTACTCCTCTAATTAACCATGTAGGATTTAATCTGGTTAAACTAGCAGAAGTTGTAGAGTTCAAATTGGGCATTCAAAAATTAATTTGTGCTGTGGATTAAAGCTGGGATTTAAATCAAATCAAAGCAGGTTAGTCTCTCTCACTCCATATTGGTTTGTTGTGTGAGTTTGTTTAATTTTATACATATGTTTGAATTTGAAATCCAAGTATTATGTAGTTGCTTAATATTCAAAATTGGATAAATATGGTGGCTGATTTTACATATGATTTATTTTAAATTCGTTTTGTTTGTATAATTAGTGGCTTTAAATTGGGTAAATATTGTGACTGATAATCTGAAAATTTGATAAATAGGGACTGTAAATTGGAATTTGATATAAATATTTGTTGATTATTATTGTGAAGCATGATATGTTGTTAGTTTGTGAATCATTTAGTTGGTAGAGTCGAGCATTTGTTTATCTATGATTATATTTTTGCAAGAATGAGTGATAATCGTGAGTGGATGTATCGACGGGGGATTGATGGTTATCTGAATCCTGAATTTGAGAGAGGAGTTGAGGATTTTATTAAATATGCAAGTACTCAGCCAGAGTGCAAGGATGGAGATATGATAGGTCCACAAAAGCTAGACAAAATAGAATGTCGAAGCCAGATGGGCCAGGCACCGGGATAAGCAAGCACAGGGGTGGATCAAGGCCTATTCATCAACTGGTTGAAGAGATGGTAAATAATTTTTAATTGATTAATTAAATTTTGTTCAATTTTCAAGAGATGGTAAATATTTGGGTTCTAATCTTGTTAATGATGGCTCGAGTGGTAGTGGATCGACTGCTTCTCAGTTCATGTCACATGAACAATGTGACAATAGAATTGGGTCTTTAGAGGAGCAGGCACGACAGGACCGTGAGAGGATCCTTCGATATGAAGCTCAGATAGAGGAGGATCGGAAGCAAAGAGAAGAACTTCATGCTCAAGTGTTGGCTACACAACAAATGATGAAGGAGTTTATGACTACACAAGTGAGTCGTCGCCCAAATGATCATTCAGATTCACCCTCAAGTTAAACTATTATTTAGTTTATGTTTTTTTAGATATTAAAACTTGTGATCTGACATTTAGTAGTGTTACTATTTTGTTAGTATTAATTTTGATGAATAGTTATCGATTAATTTATGGATTAAGAACTGTTATAAATTTTTATCGTGTTCGATTTCATTTCTATTTGATATTATAATTTGATTGTGGTTAATTGATTAATTGATTGGTTAATTGATCAGGTAAATGGTAAAATAAAAAATAAAAAAAGGTAAAAAATCAGGAAAATACTGACGGAATAGCAACACACGCCAACAAAGAACACTAACGGAACAAATTCCATTGCTAATACCGACGGAATACTGACGGAATAGCAACAAACATGCCAACAAGCAACACCAACGGAAAAAATTCCGTTGCTAATACCGACGGAATAGCAACAAACATGCCAACAAGCAACACCAACGGAAAAAATTCCGTTGCTAATACCGACGGAATTTCCGTTGTTATTCTGTTGCAGATAGTTGGGAACGAAAATGCCAACGAAAGAGCCGCCGACGGATATTCTGTCGGTATTCCGTTGGTAAGTGTCGCTGACGGAAATATTTCCGTCAGTAAAAATTTAGCATCGAGCTAAATTACAACAGTTGTTTTCCGTCGGTAAAACCGTCGGTAATCAATATACTGACGGAACTTTTGATTTTACCAACGGAAATTTTCGTCGGTAAATGGTGATTTTTTTGTAGTGGTGAGAGCAGACCTCGTGGAGCTCCAGACCTAAAGTATGGATTTTACTTTTCCCATTCCCTAGGCTATCCTCGCCGTTAGATCGAGATACGTGGGCTCAGATCGCTTCAATTTTATCTATTAATTCAAATATCGAGGAAAATCTGTTCCCTCTCTATTCACTTTATAGAATTTCAAGAGTCTCCTTCTTCAACCGAAACTCTTCACGAGAAAAGTCCTTTCTACTGAAAATACTTTGGGAGATTTTCTATTCTGTTCTTCCAGCTATCATCCTTGCACACATCACACCTTTTGGAGGGCTCTTGTTACGGTTGTTTCTGGTTTTTTCATACTCCTTTTACCGTAGGTTTCCAGGTTATTCTCTCATCCTCTTCCCCCTTTATCATTTTATGCAATGGATGCGTAGTTCTGGATTATTTCGTAGATTCTTTAAGAAATCTTTGAGGACATTATGTAGTATTTCTTGGTACTTTTGGTGATTTCGTTTGTGGTATCTGGAGAATTGGGACGAATTCCAGGTCTTACTCAAGATTTAGGTTTATAGGTAGCATTGGGTGATATCGTTGATTTCTGGACAGGTCTATTTGATTACTTGGACTGTGCGGTTCTTTCGGTGGGTGATGGTTTTCTTTGGGATTCAACACTTTTAGGCGGGTGTAGATTTTCTAGATCAGTTTTTAGGTTTGTTTAATCTATCGGAGCTTCCTGGGTTAAGGATGAGTACAAGCCGGGATTCAAATGCAGAGGAGACAAAAAGCTATGGTAGGGATGACACAGAATAGCGTTCTGGATCAGAACAGTCGGGGATTTCTGACTCTCCCATGATCGTCAAACTGTAGAGGTCAAAAAAATCTACAATTGATCGTTTTTCGAGTTCGGGCTCCGACGACCTACAAGATAAAAAACACGTGAAGCCGAAGGACTGTCGGGGGGTTGACGATCAAACGGACTCCGATGTTCAATTCAGAATCGTATTAATACATATAAAAAGTGAATAATAAATGATAGATTGAATGATATAGGATAATTGAAGATCCGGGGGTCGAGCTCCAATGTTGTGGACCCTTATAAGTATGTTGTCTGAGGAAATGCATGATGAAAGCTTCTATACGAATCTAGAGAATCAGTGTTGCGTGAGATAGTTGATTATTCTATGATCCCCCTCTATTATGGAGAGTTGTAGATATATATACTAGTAGTGTTTAACCGATTTCTTGATTTTTTAGGAGATCAACTTTATCTCCTTTAGGGGTTTTGACGGGATCTTACGTATCTTCAACGGTTACTTTGACCTAGTCTCTTTCAGGAGTCTGCTCAATCATGGACTCTTCCTTTAGATTCTGGACCTTGATTAGTGGGACGTCGACCTCGAGGTGTTGACCTTGAAATATTGATCACAAGGTGCCGAACTCTTCAGTCCTTTAGATCTTCAAAATGGCCATGGGCCTTATTTCTGGGCTTATACAGAAATAGGGCCTCTATAGTTAGCTCCTCATTCCTTGATTCTTGTATTTTAAGGATCGAGTAATGAATGTCAGCATCTTCTTTAGTCGATATCTCAATTCAGCTCTACATTTAGATGCTGAACTCTTATTGGCTCTTGATTAATGTCCAGGGATAAGTCCCTGGAAGGGTCTTGGATTGTCAAATCCCATTTCGTGAGCTTTGGTCCTGAAGACAAGTCCTGAGGAAACTTCTGAGGTGAAAAAATAACCGAGACTTAGAGTAATTCCTTAATTTATTATTTTTCTTTTCATGAATATTAAATAATATGAGCAACAAAAAAATGTGACAGTTAATCAAAAATTGAAACAATCACAATCGACTTGTTAGAGGATCTATGAACATAACAAGGTTTAGATTTTACAAGACATGTAACCACAATAATTAATTGGCCAGGAGACCTATCCTTTCATGATTCCCTCACAACATTAGCAACATATTTTGGGAGAAAATGACTCTTACTTCTACTACAACTCGGGCTCACTATGAACTCAAGCTACAACTGGTGACCGTTCACTCACGTGATTTCACTGCGCTTCATATTGTCTTTGAAGGAAAATAGACCTCTTCTCTTCAGAGATTAGTACTCTCACTCTCGCTGTCGCCCACATGATGGAGATCTTGAATATTTGTAGATATGGTGAACGAGACTGTTGAAACCGAGAATACCATCCATGGTATCATTGCAACTTTAATCTCTTTCAGTATCAACCTTCCTCGTTCTTGGACTATCATTTAAGTTAGCTATATCATATTTTCGAGCATTTGACTATCCATTCAATGTTTAGCTTCTGCAGCATCAAGGTTTACATATTAATCAACAAAGCTTAAAAAAACAGTAAGTTACATAGTATGTTCTGACATAAATTATTTGATAGTTATTCCATTACACAAAGTTTAATCCAACCATATTATTAGGGCTGGCAAAAAATATTGTTATACCGGAATACCGTCTATACCGTACTGAAAAATTCAAAGATACCGATATTTACGGTTTACCGGTTTTTCGATAAGGTATGATACCTTACCGGAAAATTTCGATAAGGTAACGGTATGAATTTTCAAAAAAATTAAGGTATACCAGCGCATACCGAAAGTTCAGTATACTATCATATATCGGTATATACTGTCATATCGTACCATGATATATGCTGAAGTGAATGTATATACCGATGTGCCGGTATATACTGTCATATCGTACCATGGTATATGCCAAATTGAAGGTATATATCGTTATACCATTATATACCTTCACTTCGGCATATACCGTGGTACGGTATGACGGTATATTTCTGTACATATCGTGCTTCGAATTTAATATACATATATATAATACAATATTTAATAAATTTATCATAAAAGTCATGTTTTGATATTTAATTTAATACCTAAATTATAACTAAAATTGAACTATTTAAAATTAAATGTAACAAATAATGATCTTCTATTTTTTCGATCAATAAAATTAAAAGTTAAAATGAATTATCAATAAAATTAAAATATAATGATGTATACGTAAATTATAAGATATAAAATTATTTCAATAGAATAAAAGATAAATTAAATTATATAATGCAAAATAATCTTTTATTCTTCTTAAATTTTTAAAACTAAAAGTTAACAAGAATGATTGAAATGATTAAAATAAAATGAGATATATTATATAAAAATATAATACGTAGTTTGTTCATCTTAAAAGTTTATAAACATATAATATTTAATATAATTTAATAATTAAATTATAACTGAAAATCAAATAATGTGAAATCAAACGTAATAAATAATAATTATATTATTTTTCAATTTTTAAACTATATGTTATGATGAATAGTCTAAACATTTTAAAGAAAATGAGTTATATTATTCAATAATATAATATTTAAGCCCTTTAATATGTTTATTATGAATGTTTTGAAAATTATTAAATTTCATATAATTTAATACTTAAATTAGAACTACAAATTCATTAATTTGAAAGCAAATGTTATCCATAATCTTTTATACTTTTTAAAACTTTAGACTAAAAGTTATGATGAATAGTAAAGAAAAATATACTAAAATGAAATATTATATACAATATTACAATATTTAGTATGTTCATAATAAAAGTTTAGAAAAATATTATATTTCATATAATTTAATACAAAACTCCTAACTAAAAATTGAACAATGTGAAATTAGATGTAATAAATAATAATGTTATATTCTTGTTTATTCTTTAGACTAAAAGTTATGATGAATGATCAAGAAAATTGAAATAAAATGATATATGATATAGAATGCTATAATTCCATCATAAATATTTAGGAAAATATTATATTTTATATAATTAATACAAAACTTCTAACTAAAAATTGAACAATATGAAATCTGATGTGATAAATAATATTTTTATATTCTTCTTTAATTTTTAGACTAAAATTTTTGATGAATTATTGAGAAAATTAAAATTAAGTGTAATATTGAAGTGTCTTATTTAAATTATTTATGTTTTTATAAATGAAGTGTATTATTGATTAATGTTTCTGTATGCATGTATTTTCTTACTAAATATTTTTTAGTATAACGATAATTTCGATATACCGTGAAATGTCGGTATGATACAGACCGAAATATTGATAGAACAAGGTGTTCTTGTTGCTGAGGGACACAAGTTTGTACTTGATGAGGTTTGTCCTCAGACGCCAGATGAGGTTTCTGACGAAGCCCAAAAGGTTTAATATGATAAGTGGGTTAGGTCTAATGAGATAGCATGCTGTTACATTCTGGCATCTATGTCAAGTGTGTTGCAACATCAGCATGAGCCTATGAAAACCGCTTATGATATCATGTACAACCTTATACAACTATTTGGTCATCAGAACCGCTGGGCATGCCATTTGGCAATGAAGAAGCTAATGGATGCGAGAATGGCTGACTCCACACCTGTTAGGGATCACGTTCTCACGTTGATGGGTTATTTATCTGAGATCGAGACCTTGGGTGGAGAGCTAGACGCCGATTCTCAAATCGACATTGTTCTTCATAATATGTCCTCGAAGTTTGAGCAGTTCAGGCTGAACTTTAACATGATTAAAAGGGATGTCAGTCTGACTGAACTGCTCATAGATCTTCAGGCAGCTGAATTGCTCTAAAAAAGCGATCCTCAGGCCCACATAGCTGAAAAAGGGGCATCTTCTTCTAATGGAAAAAAGAAGAAGAGAAACGCACCTAAAAAGGCTGCAAATGAGGCGCCTAAAGTGAATAAGCTAAAGGCAAAGATTCCTCCCGAGGAGTTCAAGTCGAAGACTAAGTGCTTCAAGTGTGGCCAACCAGGTCACTGGAAGGCGGTGTGTCCTAACAAGAAGAAGAAGAGAGGTACATCTCACACTCTGGTTGTAGAAACATTTTAGCAACTTATTCTACCCAGTCATGGGTAGTAGATACTGGAGCTACTGATCATGTTTGCATGTCTTTACAGGGGTTCCTGGTAAAAAGACAGTTGGGTGAAGATGAGATCACCGTCTACATGGGCAATGCTACGAGAGTGGCGGCTGTTGCAGCCTTTCAATAGTGATAGAACTTTTATTTTGAAAGATTGTCTTTATGTGCCTGGTTTTAGGCGAAACTTGATTTCAGTTTCTAAATTGATTATGGATGGATATTCTGTTTCTTTTGATAACAAAGTAGATATCTTTAGTGGTAAACGTTTTATCTGTTCTGGCACATTGTATGGACACTTATACTTTCTTAAACCAATTGAAAACACTACGCAAAGATAACTATTGAATACATCGATCATAAACCCTAACAAGAGAAAAGAACCTTCAAAATTGAATCAAACCTATCTTTGGCATCTAAGGTTAGGTCATATTAACCTTAAGAGGATACAAAGGCTTGTAAATAATGGACCGTTGTCTTCTTTAGTACTGGAATCGTTTCCTTTGTGTGAATCATGTTTGGAAGGTAAAATGATCAAGTGTCCTTTCCAGTCAAAAAGGAAATAGATCCGAAGAGATATTAGATTTGATTCACTCTGACCTGTGCGGCCCTATGTCAGTTCAAGCTCGAGGAGGGTTCCAGTATTTCATCACTCTCATTGATGATTACTCTAGATACGGTTATCTCTACCTGTTACATCGCAAGTCTGAATGCTTTGAGAAATTCAAAGAGTTCAAGGCGGAAGCGGAGAAATGAACATGTAGAAGTATCAAGTCACTACGTTCTGATTGTGGTGGCGAGTACCTCTCAAGCGAATTTAGGGATTACATGGCAGAGAATGAGATTACCTCCCAGTTGATTGCGCCTGGAACGCCACAGCAGAATGACGTGGCGGAAAGAAGGAATCATACACTGTTAGAGATGGTTAGATCGATGATGAGTTATTCTGAGTTGCCTATTTCGTTCTGTGGATATGCCTTGGAAATGGCAGCCTATATTCTTAACTTGGTTCCATCAAAATCAGTTCCTTCTACGCCTACAGAACTATGGACTAGATGAAAGCCCAATTTGAACCATATTCGGATTTGGGGTAGCCCAGCACACGTGTTGGACAAGGAAGCTGATAAGCTGGCACCTCGTACTGATGTAAGGCTGTTCATTGGATATCCTAGAAGAACGAAAGGTGGTTTATTTTATAGTCCTAAGGATCAGAAGATCATTGTTAGCACCGATGCTCGATTCTTAGAAGAAGACTATGTCATAAACCACAAACTAAGGAGTCAAATCATCCTTAAGGAGTTAAGGGGAGGATCGAATCTTACACTAATATACAAGAAGAGGAACCACCAAACACTGCACAATGCGTCACAAAAGTACATGAACTGCCTCATTATAGTGGAAGGGTTGTACGCCAACCTGATAGATTCATTGGTCTGAGAGAGGCTTCAGATTTCCCAGAGGAACTAAATGAATTGGATTCCAAGACCTATGACGAGGCAATTCGAGATAAAGATGTAGATTCTTAGAAAACTGCAATGGAATCTGAGATTGGATCTATGGATTACAATCAAGTCTGGGAGCTCGTAGAACCACTAGATGGGATTAAACCCATTGGGTATAAGTGGATCTACAAGCTCAAGAGAGGAGCTGACGGGAAGGTTGAAACCTTCAAAGCTAGATTGGAACGGGAACCTCTGCCTCCTCAGTGTTGATATCGATGGATGGATTTCCACCAGTGTTGCTGAAAGCACGAGATTCTTGAGATCGTTGTAGTTCTTCAAACTGGATCCATCTTGTCACTTCTTCGTCAACTTCTATTTGAGTAGCAGGATTGTTGTAAAAACCACCACCACTTGGAACGTTGTAGTTGTAGAAACCGCCACCACTTGGATCGTTGTAAAAACCGCCATTGGCTCCGCCTTAGGGATTCACATATTCTTCAGATTGTTGTTGTTAAAATTGAGGCGACATCGTATCAGCATCATCAAAAATATGTACTCCAGAATGAGTACGACGACGACGACGACGTGGACCTTCGGAACTATCAGCAATAGCTTTGCCTTTACCCTTATCGGCTCGACTACCTCGGCTAGACATGATGATTAGAGATGATAGGAAGTGAGTAGAAATGAAGAAATGAGTAGAAATGAAGAAATGAAGTAATCGAGATAGGAAATTAGGAATTAGGAAGACTTGAGAGTTGAGAGAGTTCAGACTTGAGAACTTGAGATTGAGGATTGAGAGAATAACTTCGTAAGATTGTAACTTGTAAGAAAACTTGAATAAGAAAATGATATTGCTAGAATAGAGAGAATTAGAGCATAGAGAGAGATTAAGAGTTTGGTGTAAGTGAAAATGGTGGAGGAGATGGGGTATTTATAGGTGAAAATTGGGGAGTGGGGGGGAAAAATTTATAATTTGAATTTGACGGTCGAACCGCCGGTTTGGAGCCCAAACCGCCGGTTTTCGGCCAAACCGCTGGTTTATGCTTCCTAACCGGCAGTTCCACGTCACCGATCAACCTCCATGCGTTCCTAGCCATTATATATATAGAAACCGCCGGTTTAACCGCCGAACCGCCGGTTTCTAACCAGCGGTTTGTGAAAATCCGTCACCCCAAATCAGAACCGGACCGCCATTTTACGGTTGACGGTTACGGTTCACAAACCGTAACCGTCCGTACCAACTGAAACCAGTGACAAACCGGCTAACCGGCGGTTACAAACCGCTGGTCCGGATAAGTTTGGGCGCCTCTACAGTTAATGTATTTTGAATTTGAGTTTTGATTCATCGGTTGATCACGGTCTGGGCGAACAATAGCTTTTTTTTTGGACATAGAGCCATGGTGAAGAACGATGGACCCATTGTGAACAACATGGATAGCAAACGTACAAATACGATTTGCGCACCAGAATTTTTTCCCATTGCATTTCTTCAATTTTCATTTTATCGACTGACGCCATTTATTATTATTATTATTATTATTATTATTATTATTATTATTAGAGTTAATTGCCTTAAAATACACAAGTTTTGGGGTGTTTTTGATTTTTCACACATTTTAAAAAACGTAGTTTTAATAACATGAACTTAACATTTGTTTGGTTTTTCACATAATTTTCAAATTCGGACACTTTAATCCGATCAAAAATTCGTGTATTTTAAGTAATTTGGTGCCCACATAGATGTATACATAGAAATCTCCGACAATCAAGTCATTTCCATTGACTGAAATTTGAAAATCATGTGAAAAGTCTAACAAGTTAAGTTCATGTTATTAAAACTATGTTTTAAAAGGTGTGAAAAACAAAAAACATGTCAAATTAAAGTTGATGTATTTTAAGGTAATTTATCCTTAATATTATTAACTACTAAATTAATAATAAGCAATTCTAATTATGAAACAAAATACGAAATTTAAGTAGTTTCATTATAAAGGATCAAGACAGAAATAGCTCCAGGAAAATTAACTATTAAATTATATATGATAATTAGTTAATGTTACAACTTACAAGCCAAAATGAAATAGATACAGACAGTTACAACATATTAAAGATATATAACAATTGAATTCAACCATTCTCCCCCATCTGCAGCGTGCAGCTCTGAATTTATGCGTTATATATATATATATATATATATATATATATATATATATATATTTGTGCAAAGGGAGAATTGGATATCGAACTCTATAGCTATATATATAGAGAGAGCTAGAAGAGTTTGATATATATCTTGGATATTAATTCTTGCGCTCTGAATTGACGCGTTCAAGCCCGAACCTCTCTTTAACGGTGGAAATATATCTGGCTGCCTTTGCATCGACGGCATCATCCTCCGGCGCGCCGCCGTAGAAGCTCTCAAGTTTGGCGCATCCGCCGTTCCGATCGGGCACGACAAATGCCACATTGGTATGAACTTGATGATCCTGCTTCACAATAATGAATCCCACCGCTGCCGTTGTTAATGGAGGCGGAGGCCGAGGCGGAGGCGGAGCCACCAATTCAAACGATGAATCCGACTTCGGCTTGCTGCCGCGATAGAACGACATAAGCAGCTTCGATTTGGCGAAACCCTTGCGCTTGTTATTGCTGCGATTGGACTCCATTAATGGAAATATTTAATGTTGCGTCAATTTTGATTTTTGTATGTGAATATGATCTAGAGACTACTTACGCGGATATATATAAACACACGTGTTTATGTGTGTAAATCTGCATGAACATGCATGATCGATTAATTTTGTATTGCAAAAATTTCCGAGCACTAATTATATATAGTGTTATATTAAATAGTCAAAATGTGTCAACATATGTCAACATATTGCGTTGATCCGATCAAACTGCAAGTTAATTTAGTCAACACACATTTTCTGACCTTGACCGATGAACGCGTACGATGATGCCTACTACACACAAGTCCAACTCTTTTTATTTTGCTGAGGAGAACTTCAGATAGAGATTAATTTGGATGCGTAGGGACCTTTCGGTTAATTAATTAATTAATTAATTAATCAAGATATTCAATTTCCGAACGTTTAACGTACGGTTCTTGATTTTTATATCTACTTTTTGGCTCCATCTTTTCGGATGGGAATCATGGGATCCTCCACTATAGATTTTATATTCCAATATGTCTTTTATGATTAAATTGGGCAGTCTTGTGTGCACTAGGTGCACATTAGACGGTCAACGTGTTGATTCGGTCAATGCACTGACCAAAAAATACGTTAAAATTAGTATCATTCATAATATTGAAAAGTATCAATTTCAAAGCTCAATAGGATCATTTGTTTATCATTAAAATGTATCGGGCAAAAAAAAAATAAAGAAAAAAACTGTTAAAATTAGTATCAATCTAAACACTAAAAAGTATTATTCAAAATTAAAAAAAGTATCACTTGTGTCCCTAAAAAGTATCACTCATTTTGATGATTTTTTTGGTGAATGCTTTGACCGAGTCAACACGCGTTGATCCGACCAACGCGTTGACCGTCTGATATACATCTTATGTACAGGAGTATTTGCGGATTAAATTTATTTATTTTTTAATTTTTTCATTGATTTCAATGTATTATGTTTTACTTTAATTTTATATTCCCTTCGTCCCAATAGCAAGGTCCCTCTTGCCTTTTTGGGATGTCTCAATAGCAAAGTCCCATACAAAAAAAAAAAAAAAAATTAGGATATGGAGCCCACTTACTTTATATTACTTTTGATTATAATACTCCTTAATAAAGTGGAATTCACTTACTTTATATTACTTTTGATTATAATACTCGTTCTCCTTAATACCCGTATCCAATAGGAAGGAGACCTTGCTATTGGGACGAAGAGAGTAGTTTTTAATTAGTACTGATTCTATCCAATTAGAATGTATATTTATCTAATTTTTTATTTTTAGTTAATAATTGAAAAATATGGATCGGTCCATTCATGTATATGTTATAATTAATTTTTATTTTTGTAATATCTATTATTAAAATTATAATTGATTGTGGAATGTGAGTTGAAATATCACATCTTTTTCAGAGGAATTTATTTTCTGAGATATGGAAGGATGAATTCGATACATTTTGGGGTATATACATTGTCATATTTTATTTAATCAATACATATTAACGTGTATATAATAATCAAATCAAGCATGGAAGAAATAAATATGTAGCCAACATCTCTTAGGTCAGGTAACGGCTACAAATTTCTCTCTGTGATCCAATTTCGGATGAGCTAGATTGTCTTGGGAAACACATAGTTATTTTCTTTGTCTTCCTACATGCTATATTTAAACAAAACAAAAAAAAACTCCCTTAATTGAATTGTGTTATATATATAATTCATGAGAAGGACTTGGGTCCATCGGTCTGATCGACCGGGCCCAGGTCCAAAACATTAAAAAATGCTTAAGAAAGGACGTGTGCAGATTATGCGCGCCCACCCGCGGTCATCGTAAATTTAAAATGAATTTATTTATTTATTTATTTATGTACTGCGCTTGATAATTAATTTTTGGAATGAACTATAAATCTTAATTAAATTAATAAAGAATAACTTAGAATTGATAAATACTAATTGTGATATAATAAATCCATATAAGGCAAGTAATAGAAATGATACTTTTCAGACTACAAATAATACGTTTTAGTATTGTGAGTGATACTTTTTTCTAATGATTTTTTTTTTCCAGAGTGGGTTGGGTCATGGCCGATCGACGACCCTCCCTTCCAACGAAAAGGATCCATAAAACCGCGTGATGGAAGTTTTTGCCATTAACCAAACTATATTGTTGGACTAATTAATATTCCAAAATTATTGGAATACATGGTATATAGATTTTCCATATATTCTAATAATTATGCATTAATATGAAAATGTAAGAACTGCTTAAGGGAAAATTTTATGCTACTCTGCGAGTAGTATTGCATTATTACTATCATAATTGACTTTATTTAAGTATAATAGATTCATAATAGTGCTTTTATAACAGATAAAAATGTCACATTAGATTTATTGTGACCGTAATGGACAATACGCCTAGGTAGCATCGAATTTCCCCTGCTTCTATATATAGATAACAAAGAATTAGAATAATCTGAATCAGTATGCATGAGTTAGAATGGTTGACAATACTTGTGCATTAACTGTTTTTCAATAATATCTAACAAACAGTTAATGCAATAATATTTATGAATGGAATCTGTTGTAAGAAAAAGAAAATGTGAGGTGCATGGATAAGAAGCATATCGTTTTCAGTTGTCCGTGCCCTCCTAGTGTTCTACGTACAGAAAAAAAATAAATAGATAGGTTTCTTTATTTTTGTAGGAAAAGTACAGGAGATTTATGCTTTCCTACTCATGATGTGGAAATTTGGATTTATCTACGCACCCTATTAATTTTACAAAAAAATTTATGTGAAATTATTTGACGGTACATTAGGCAGCTCAAGATGCGGATCTGATCTTATATATAACAAATGAGCTATTTATACTTTTGTTGGTGTGTTTGATCGTATTTGGATGCAAATCTTGACTCATTACATAGTTTGACACAAGACTTAATGCACTTCTATTTAATGATAGTGTATCTAATTAATTAAGTGTTATGTTTCATCGATAAAATGCTTGAACATATATTTTTATGATCTCTTACTTGTGTTAGATATGTAATTTTGAATTTGCATGGTTTTGGATTACTTTCAATATGATGAAGTTTTAAAATGAAAAAAATACATAGAAATGAATACCAAAATTACAAAATGTAGTTGTTGGGTTTTTATTTACTGACACACTCAACCTGTAATACTAAGGAGATTCGAAGAAGAAAAGTGCAAGTAGTTGGAGACGATTCTAGGCCTAAATTTACATGTCAATATTAAACAAGTACTAGACATGATAAAGTTAAGCTAGGGTGCTTGTTGGAAAATATGTTTGGGGATAAGATATATATATATATATATATATATATATATATATATATATATATATATTCTACCTGATTTTGATAGGCATGTTGTACGACTTAGTAATTAATGGTAAATTTCCAACTAGACACAGTGAACTAGAACATATATTTTATCCAACATACACATATAATTGTTGTTTGTAAAAATTGGATTTTGGTACTTTTTAAGTGGTGCACATCTCTATTAATATAAATGAAAGAAGTCTCACGTTCAAAAATTCCAACCAAATATTATTTTATTTTATTAATTTTGTATGCATTGCAGAAAAGAATCTATACACGTACCAATATAAATTTCTACAAATCTACGGTTGAAAATATCCTCAATATATAGCATCTACTCGATCTTTAGTACTATATCGCAATAATTCATAAAGTGGGCCTTACAATTTCTTGTTTAGAAATTTCCTTGGAGATTCCCATGGTTCATCCTATCCAAATCTTGATTCTTGAAAATCTGGTTTGTTTCTTCCCCCATTCCCTTTACACTATTGATTAATGTGGTTGGCCAATGGTCTAAGAATCCTGAAAACTTTTCTAGTCTTAAAGAGAATTTTGCACTCTCTCCACGATTGTATATGATGTTGACCACTTTATTAGATTAGCAAGTGTACGTTGCAATTATAGATAATAGTTGTTAAGATGCTCAAGTTCATCCTATGCATGCATACATGGTTTGCATGCTTTGCTATTCTATGTGTAGAATACACGGGTGACTCACAAGTGTTTGTTCTAAATTGCTTCAGCTTAGATACAAAGAGGAGTCTTCACATATCCACGTGTCAAGCTGCTGTACATCCCGGAGCTAGGACCACAACTGAATCATTGCTAGCCATTGATCTGTAATAGAATAGATCTAGCCGTAGATGATAGTTGCTTAGTCTCCACGCAACTCAACTATATAAATAACTCTCTTGTGTGTTTTGTTTGTTAATTTAGATTTGATGAATAATACAGATTGAAATTAGAAATAAAAGGTTTTGTTATCGAGCGATATCAAATGATTTTCTTTCAATTTTAACATGGTATCCAGAGCAAGGTCTTTGATCTGTTTCTAGTTTCAATGATTTGTTTTTCCGCTGAAAATAATCAAGTGAATTGATTTGATTTTCTGCTACAAATAATCGAGTGAATTTTCTAGAGCAATGACAAAGAAAAATCAAACCTTCTCATGGAGAAATGCAAGGGAAGAAGAGCTCGGATTCTCTAATCATGGCAGTCCTGTAGCAAATGCTGGTTCTAGCGGAACCAAGGAGGATCACCGAGAACAATCTAACATCGACACCAATATTTCACCGCAGCACAGTGCTCGCAACCATGGCGGTAATTCAAACAATCTACAACTTGGATATACACGTACCGAGGCCAGTAATAGCTGAGCACTTGCTAATGATGTATTGTATCTTAATCCAAGTGAGAATCCTGGAATGAATCTTACAGCAGATATATTTGATGGTTCTAACATTCATAATTGGTTAAGATCGATTAAAAGAGAATTAATATCCAGAAATAAGTTGTGTTTTGTGGATGGTACTTTGAGGAAGCCTTTGATGGGATCGATGGATTACATGCAATGGTTAAGAGTTGATTATCTTGTCTATAATTGGATTTGTAATTCTATGATAAAAGAGATATCTAGGGGTTTTCAACATTTGGAAACTTCAAGGGAACTTTGGGAAGAGCTTCATAGGAGATTCGGGAAGAAAAATGGCCCCAAAATATATAAGCTTAGAAGAGACATAGCTACATTTGCTCAGAATACTCAATCAGTGATGCTATACTTTCATAATCTGAGTAATATGTGGGATGAGTTATCACTATTGAAGAATTCTAGGCCATGTACATGTGAGGCATTAGAAGATAGTACTAAAGACATTGAAGAAGAACATATGATGGGATTTTTGATGGGTCTAAATGACAGTTTTGAAGCTATAAGACAACAGATTTTGATACTTGATCCTTTGCCATTTATGTAAGCCAGACATATGCTATGGTCTTACAAGTGGAAGAGCAAATGAAAGTTTCAACTCATTTTGCTGATCCATCATAGCAGAATGCTATGTATGCTAATCCTAGATCTAACTCTAAAGGAGAGTTTTATAAGAGGAGATTGACTAGAGAAGAGAAGGCTAAGCTCAAGTGTGAGCATTATGGAGGCAAATGGCATGTCAAAGCAGATTGCTTTGAGTTGGTTGGTGTATCTGATTGGTACAAGAGGTTCAAATCTGATAAGGGACAGAGTAGAGCTAACTATGCTCTTGATCAAGGGTAAGGTACTTCAGATCATGGATCTCCCAGAATGGGAGCAAAGATGGATTCACCAAGGATGGGAGTGAGAATGGATTTAGAAATGGAGCAAGACATGAGTAAGTTTCTCCAGTCAGAAATAACCAAACACATGGCTGCATATTTTAAGCAAGGAGTAGGGACAAAGGTCGGGATAAATACAGCAAATTTAGCAGAGGCTGACTTGGGGAAACTCTCTATAGATTACATATGGCATTATGCCTTTGGAGTTGGAATAGGACTTCAAAGAAGTGATTGGATCATTGATTATGGGGCTAGAAGTCATATGTGCTGCCTCATTAGTATGCTATCAGACTTGAGAAGGCTCAAAGATCCTATTCAAATATTTCTACCTGATGGAAGTATAGTCTGGGTGAATCTGATTCGGATAGCAAGGTTAAATAAGTCTTTATACCTGCAGAATGTCTTGTTTGCTGCTGCCTTCACACACAACTTATTATCAGTAGGGCAGTTGACTAAGGATATCAGTGGTACAATCCAATTTCTTGCTTCACATTGCATCATTCAAGGAAAGGACAAAGATAGTGTTTTGGGAATCTGCAAAATAAGAGGCTCTCTTTATATTTTTCTTACTGATTCTCAGCCTACAACATCAGCAAATATTGTACAAGATGGTTCTTATCTACAGAAACTTCACTGTAGATTGGGAGATCCTTCCATCACAACTATGAAACATTTATCATGGTCAAACAAAAGGTTTAAGAGTGAAGATTATACAATTCTGGAAAATTGCAAGATCTGCTTTGAAGCCAAACAGCAAAGGGATCATTTCTCTATTTTGAACAGACGCAGCATGTGTTTGTTTGCTTTGTTACACATGGATGTGTGGGGACTATGCAAAGATATATCTATCTTAGATACTCCATACTTCCTGACTATAGTTGAAGATTTTTCAAGGACTACTTGGACATTTTTATTCAAGGCTAAATCTCAGGTATGGCTCATTGTGAGAAGCTTCATCCTCATGGTTAAGAATAAATTTAAAGCTAACATTCAGACTATGAGAACTGACAATGGTGGAGAGTTTGTTAATGCACAGATGCAAGCTCTACTCACAGATCATGGCATCTCACATCAGAGGTCTTGTCGCTACACACCCCAGCAGAATGGTGTTGTAGAGAGGAAACATAAACATTTACTTCAGGTGGTCAGGGCTATCATGTTTCAGAGTAGGTTGCCTACAAAATTCTGGTGTTATTCTATTCTTCATGCAACCTGGTTAATCAACAGATTGCCTTCTGCTATTCTAGGTTGGGAATCACCCTATAAATTGCTTTTTTGGGCATACACCAGACATGAAGGAGTTATATCCTTTTGGCTATCAAGTCTTCAAAGCTAATACATTGCCTACAAAATCCAAATTTGCCTAACTTGGTACAGAATGCTTGTTCTTAGGAATTGCACCTCACCAAAAGGGATTTCTGCTCTATGATATACAATCTAAACATGTCACTATAGGCAGAGATGTTTCTTTCTTTCTTTCTGTTTTTCCACTTCATCAAGATACTATCTCACCAATTCATTTCACTTCTTTTCCTTCTGCTCCTTCTAATCATTCTCTTGATAATATTCCTGATGTTCTTATTTCTGAATTCCCTCATCCAAATCCTTCTCCTCATACAGACAATATTTCTTTTCCCTCTCCTGTTTCAGATACTTCTGATAACTGTTCTAAAGGTTCAGCTTTACCTGATATCAATACTCCTGTTCCTGTTTCAGAAGGAGTCAAATAGTTTGTCACCCTCCTACCTACCTCAGAGATTATGTATGTTCTACTTCTTCCAAATTGACCACTCCTCCTCCTACCTTCCCTTTTCATATTTCTGGTTCTCTTTCTTCCTCTTACACTGCATTTCTGACTCATGTTGATACATTGAAGGAACCACGAACTTACAAAGAAGCTTTTCAATGCCCTGAATGGGTAGAGGCTATGCAAAAAGAGTTGACAGCATTAGAAGAGAATCACACTTTGGATTTAGTCGCACTCCCACCTAGCAAGCGCTGCAAATGGGTCTACAAGATCAAGCTCACCTCAGATGGTCAGGTAGAGCATTTCAAAGCAAGATTAGTAGCTAAAGGCTACAATCAAGAGTATGGTATAGACTATACTGAAGTGTTCTCTCCTGTGGCTAAACTAGTAACTATCAGGCTCTTATTTGCTTTTGCTGCTCAGTTTGAATGGCACATTCACCAAGTGGATGTTAACAATGCATTTTTGCATGGTTACCTTACAGATGAGATTTTCATGTAGCTTCCATAGGGTTTTCCTACTGAATATGCTGGGAAAGTGTGTAAACTCAAGAAGAGTCTATATGGGCTTAAACAAGCCTCTAGGGAATGGAATCTGGAATTCTGCAAACTTCTTTCCTCCCTTGGCTTTGTGCAGTCCGAGCATGATAACTGCTTGTTTCTCAAAGGTAGTGCTTCCTCTGTCATTGCTTTTCTGGTATATGTAGATGATATACTACTCCTCAGCCCTTATTTGGACTTGATTTCTACTACTAAAGCTTCTCTACATTCTGCCTTCACTATTAAAGATCTTAGAGAAGCTAAGTTCTTTCTAGGGATGGAAATAGCAAGATCTTCCACTGGTTTGTATCTCTGTCAACGCAAATATGTGTTGGACTTGCTTGCTACAGCTGGGATGACTAACTGCAAGCCTACTTTCACACCCTTTCCTCCTGGTTTGACTCTTTCCCAGCAAGGGGCGTGCCTCTTTCACAACCTGATTCTTATAGAAAGTTAGTGGGAAAGCTGCTCTATCTCAATCTTACTCGACCTGATATATCTTTTGCCATTCAACAACTCAGCCAGTTTGTAAGTGTTCATCACAAGCCTCATTGGGAAGCAGCACTTCATGTGCTTAGATATCTCAAAGGATGCCCTTCCTTAGGCCTTTGTTATACACAATCTTCGAGCTTTGTTCTCAACTCCTATTGTGATGCAGATTGGGGTTCCTGCATAGACACTAGGAGGTCTTTGTCAGGCTATTGTGTGTTCTTAGGATGTTGTCTCATCTCCTAGAAGTACAAGAAGCAGACTACTATTTCTCTTTCCACATATGAAGCCGAATATTATTGCTTAAGCTTCACAGTTAAGGAATTATTGTGGCTATCATATCTGCTGCATGAGTTCCATATTTCTCTTCCCATGCCAATTCCTGTCCACTGTGATAATAGCACTACAATTCAAATAATGAAGAATCAAGTCTTTCACGAGAGAACCAAACATTTGGATATGGATTGCCATTTTACGCGTATTCATTACAAGAAATGATTCATTCTCCCATAGTTTATTCCTTCTCAGCATCAGTTAGCAGACCTCTTTACTAAATCGCTTGGGAAGCCTCAGTTTCAAGCTTTGCTATCCAAACTCCAGCTTGGTGATGTTCATCACGGTTGAGTTTGAGGGGGTGTGTTAAGATGCTCAAGTTCATCCTATGCATACATACATGGTTTGCATGCTTTGCATGCTTTGCTATTCTATGTGCAGAATACACGGATGACTCACAAGTGTTTGTTCTTACATCCTGGAGCTAGGACCACAACTAAATCATTCTCTTCCCATGCCAATTCCTGTCCACTGTGATAATAGCACTACAATTTAAATCATGAAGAACCAAGTCTTTCACGAGAGAACCAAACATTTGGATATGGATTGCCATTTTACGCGTATTCATTACAAGAAATGATTCATTCTCCCATAGTTTATTCCTTCTCAGCATCAGTTAGCAGACCTCTTTACTAAATCGCTTGGGAAGCCTCAGTTTCAAGCTTTGCTATCCAAACTCTAGCTTGGTGATGTTCATCACGGTTGAGTTTGAGGGGGTGTGTTAAGATGCTCAAGTTCATCCTATGCATACATACATGGTTTGCATGCTTTGCATGCTTTGCTATTCTATGTGCAGAATACACGGGTGACTCACAAGTGTTTGTTCTTACATCCTGGAGCTAGGACCACAACTAAATCATTGCTAGCCATTGATCTGTAATAGAATAGATCTAGCTATAGATGATAGTTGTTTAGTCTCCACGCAACTCAACTGTATAAATAACTCTCTTGTGTGTTTTGTTTGTTAACTCAGATTTGATGAATAATACAGATTGAAATTAGAAATAAAAGGTTTTGTTATCGAGCGATATCAAATGGTTTTCTTTCCATTTTAACAATAGTGAGTACAAAGACCGTCTTAACAAGGACTATAAAATCAAATAATTATCATGTAGCATGCAATTGTTTCCTACTCTCTTTATGCTCGTTTTGCCATACTAATATCATTTAATCATAAATGAACTAATAAATAATATATCACAAACAAACACAAATAAACAATAACACAGTTTGTGCGTGATTTTATACTCAAAACATCATCAAATTAATCCTAAAATAGATACAAAAACCACAATGATCACATGTGTTCGTGGTTTTATCTAACCTTACTGCAAGTGCATAGTGTGACTAATAGTGTAGCGGTAAATAAAAGTATTGTATCTGCATGGATTTAATATTTTAATTATTTGAGTACTACAATTTATCTCTAGGCTATCTAGACGTCCAAATTAAATGATTTGGATTTAAAACTAAAACAAATAAATAAAAGCTAATAAATGATTAAACACGAAGATACAAATTGTAGGGAACAACAGGATATAGAAATTTAAAATTAGAGTTGTCGAATCATTATTCATTCCACTCAGTTAATTTGCCACTTAATTACTTATGTTGGGACTTATATTTTGTTTGGACAACCACCAAATTATTTTAGACCCCCTCTCGAAGCACCTAAAATATAGATCGCACAATACAATTAACGTCTTCGTTCAATTAATATCATGCAACTCCTAAAAGATCACAAGGTTTATTATCCTAGTAGTTAACCTCAACTCTCTCAAGTGTTATTGATTAACAAGTCAATTCTCCAGATGTAATGTTAAAATTCATCTCTTTATTTATGAATTAACACATTTAATCATGCTAATTAGTGATCAAGTAATCAATATGTAATAAGCACAAGAGCAATTTTAATAAAATAATATTGATCTAAGATCAGGCTACTTCCAAATCCTAAGAAACCTAAGCATATATTCCTCACTTTTTTTAGCACTCACAAGGGCCACTATGAATTCTTAGTGATGCCATTTAACCTATGCAATGAACTTGCTACCTTCCAATCACCGATGAACAATATATTTAGATCACAACTTAAGAAGACCGTGTTTTTATCTGATATATTGGTATATAGCCCTACTTGGGAGGAGTATATAGAACACCAGGAGGAAGTTCTATCTATACTAAGGCAACACCAAGTTTATGCAAAGCAAAGTATATACCATTTTGGACAAGAGAAGATGGAGTATCTGGGGATATTATCTGTGCACAGGGAGTGACTATTAATCCAACCAAGATAAACAGTATGAGTGATTGGCTAGTTCTTATTACTCTGAAGCAACTCAAGGGCTTTCTTAGTCTTACAGGCTACTACAAAAAATTTCTAAAAGGCTATGGGATATTAAGTAAACCCTTAACTTCTTTGCTGAAGGAATGGGCATTTCAATGGACTGATGAAGCTGCTGTAGCTTATGAAGATTTCAAGGCAACTATGGTAACTACTCATGTTATGGCTTTACCAAACTTCACATTGTCTTTCATTCTAGAGGCAAATACTAGTGGCAAAGAGGACACCCCAAAATGTACACCCCAAAATCAATGGAACCATTTTATCCATGTGTATGTCAACAATAATGAAATCCGATGATCACATATGTTGACTGCCACATTTTCAGTTGTCCATAAAGCTTTAATGGTAGAGTTGTTCGCCCTATGAATAGTTTTCGTACATTACTTTATCTTGGGCATCTTCAATTGCTCAAAAATTAACAAGTGCGCTAAACTGCAGCTTGCTCCTTGATCTATCAGTGCCCTTAACAACATGTAACGCCCCGGTCCTGAAAAGAATAATAAATGGAGGACGGGGTGTCACTTAAAAGGAATAGGATTTGGAATAATTATTAGTTAAATAAAATAATTGTTGGAAACAAGAATAAGTTATATTTCCCAAAAATTTGGGCAGCATAACCTCTGTAAATAGAGCAAATCCCCGTTTAATAACGGCTTATAAGAGTGCATTTTGAGATGACAGAACATTCAATAGTCCGTACATGGACAGAATAAAGTGATAAACAGATACCAACAAGTAATGATCTATTTATCAGAGTTGACTAAGAATGTCCTATTCATAGGATGGAGTCAAAAGCATGTAAGATCCATTCATAGGTCGACAGAAAAGTAAGTAGATACCAACATACGATTCAATGAGACCTCTTCATAGGTCAAAGCGGATAAAAGAACAATTGGTATTTCAATAAAAAAGGCTTCATCCCTTAAGCAAGTATTTATTTAGAATAGGCATCATGATACTAGTAGTTTTTGGACATGCTATAATCAAGTTTGAAATACTAAATACAATTATCAAAGTATTCAGCAGAAATCATAGTGGAAATAATTTATTCAGATAACCAGATAAGCGGCATCTCAGTCAACCCCACCATCAGCTCACATCACCAGCCTCAGCATCTCAACCTGAAAATATTTTGAAAAGAGTTGGGTATGAGTACTAATGCACTCAGTGGGTAAGTTTCGAACTCAATTTACAATATGAAATATCCATAAATAATGCACAACATATAGGAAGCAAATCGCAAAAGCCCTTCCCATATCTGCAAACCTTTTGTTCTCCTTTGGGATCCATCTTGCTCAGTCTGTCATCTACTGCACTTTATAGCATGCTGCTGGTAGAAAAAGGGAGGGGTTATCTCGCTAGTCCGAGGAGAGTATACCAGGGATTACCTAGAATTGACCCTGAGTGTGCTAGGGGTCACCTAGCAGTGACTCATTATAGTGACATCCAATTACAGTATATATGTGGGGTTACCTCACATTGACACATTTAGTGATCATCACCACAGCTGCAAGGGTGTACAATCCTGCCTATGTTTAATAATTACTTGCACTACAAAATCCAAGATTCTAGCACAAGCATATCTCAGCTAAGTTCAACATCATCTAATAATACCTTATAAAACTTAGCAATTAAATCATAGTTTTATCTGCTTATAAACAATTCCACAAGTATTCCCATAGCCTAGTCACAGTATCCCAACAATATTTCAATAATATTCTAACAATATTTCAACAGTATCTCAATAGTATCTTATTCCATAGTGTAAAAATATTCTATAATTCCTCCTATAATAGTGACGTTAAACAGATAGAGCATAAAATATTTATTTGGATATTTCTAAGTTATCTATCATGCTTCTAAAGAGTTATTACTCTTAAATTGTATTTATTCTTTAAAATAAACCCACCTTGCTAACGAGCAGGCGGCGGTACGACAACTTTTGGGTTTTCTTCCTTCCTTCCAACGGGCTCCACGGGTCCTACAATGTTGGTGCATGCCTTAGAACAACTACTATAATTTTTGGAATTTATCTACTATATTTGAAGCATTTATCTATATATATTTAATATTATTCCATTGAAAAATAGATTGCGCAACTCTAACAACCTCATATAAACTCGACACACAAGGATGAAAATTCCAAATAATATTCTTGATTTATTGGACTAAAAATATTTGACATAGGTCTCTTTCCAAAATTTGCCATTTTACTCGATTAACATCGAATTTCCACCACGACACTTTTTAACCGTTCAAAAATTACGAGATTATTCCGGGATGATCCTACACATGCCAAGACTATAGTTTGGAAGTTTTAGAATTTTTTGATAACACATGCTTCCGGAATAAAAATAACTGTCTACTTTTAAAAATTGAGATTCATCAAAACTCGTCGAAAAATTACGAAACTTGGCAAATATATAGAGAATAATTTTTCGAGCAACTTTCATGCTCAAACTTTTTCGATTTGGCGAGCGCAAATGGGTGAAAATGGTGAAAAACAGAATCTGGCCGGTTTTGATGACCCAGTTCATGTTTTCCGGCAATTTTGCCGGCTTTTGGCCACCGGATGTAGACGACATCAAAATACAAAAGTAGAGCACACTTAAATACACGACATACTAAAATTTCAAATTAAAAGGACAAGAAATGGACTGAAACAAGCTCTTGGAAGGTGGCAGTTGGCGGCGGAGGGCGACCCCAGCGGCGGCGGCAATTTCCGGCGGCGGCGCCGGCGACTGGTGGCTGTCCCCTACCGGCAGTCCCTCCTTCCCGGCTCCTTCCCGACTCGATTTGTACCTCAAAACTCCACTCAAATCTCGACTCCGCTCAAGAACACTGAAAGAACACGAAGAACTCGAAGAACGCTCGATTCACTTTCTATTTAGAGTTGTTAACTCGATTTTGGGATGAAAAATAATGACACCGGGAGATTCCTTGATTTATTTCCTATCAAGATAACCTAAAATAGTCGGCCGATATGGTCACTCGATACATGGACGAAGAAAAATTCCTTTTTCCAGCTACTTGGTAATCACTATCCACGATGCTCCGGACACTACCGTTTGTGCGTTTGACCTCAGATTAAAAATCCGGGAACACCAGCGGATTTGTTGGCTCATTTCCTATTGAGGTACCTTGCCGAACAATTTCTCAAGATAACTATCAGAATTTCGTAAAAGGTCGAAATAAAAAACGAGTCAAAAATCTCTATCCATCCTTTTTACTTTTTACCTTTTTAACTGCCGGGAACTCGATTTACCTCAGATTAAAATTTCAGGAGTACCGGCAGATTCCTCAGGTCGACCTTTTTCAACAGAGTCTAATATTGACCATAACCCGAATTTTATTTAATCAAAATTTTCAAGAAAACGACACATAGAGTTGCGCCTTACATCGGTTTTACTTTATTTAACTCCAATATAATTCTTTAGCCTTCGAAATATAATTAGAAAACTTTTTTATCAGAAATTAAAAAATACAGGGTGTTACATCCTACCACCCTTAAAAAAAATTTCATCCCGAAATTTACTTACCTTGATAAAGGGTATCAGGGTATTTCTGGAGTAGCTCAGATTCTAGCTCCCACGTGGCTTCTTCTGATCCATGATGGTTCCACAAAACCTTTACTATGCTAAGTTCTTTATTTCTAAGCTTTTGAATCTTTCTATCAAGGATGGCTTGGGGTTTTTCTTCGTATACAAGATCTTTGTTCAGCACAATGTCCTCCTTTCTGATCACGTGTTTGGGATCAAACACGCACTTCCTCAGCATCGAGACATGAAACACGTCATGTGCGTCATTCCGGTTGGGTGGTAAGGCCAACCTATATGCCACTTCATTTATTCTTTCGAGGATTTTAAATAGTCCAGAACTTGGGCCTTAGCTTGTTTCGTTTGCCAAAACGAACGACTCTCTTGGTTGGGGATACCTTCAGGAAGACTTTTTCGCCTATTTCAAAGCTCAATTCACTTCTTCTGTTGTCTGCATAGGACTTTTGTCTATCTTGAACTTCTTTTATCCGTCCTTTGATTTTCTCAATCTTCTCGACCGTTTGTTGCACGATCTCTGGCCCAAACATCTTTCTTTCCCCTACCTCATCCCAATACAGGAGTGATCTACACTTCTTTCTGTACAATGCCTCATATGGGGCCATTTCAATTGATGATTGGTAACTGTTGTTGTAACCGAATTCTACCAAAGGTAGTAGTTCTTCCCAACTCCCTCCATGATCGGCAACAACTCCCCTAAGCATAACTTTTAGAATTTGAATGGTCCTTTCGGATTGTCCATCTGTCTGGGGGATGAAAAGCCATATTAAAATTCAACTTAGTACCCATGGCTTCTTGTAAGCTTTTCCAGAATCGGGAGGTAAACTGGGTATCTCGATCAGAAGTGATCGAGACAGGTACTCCATGCAATCGTACTATCTCCTTTACATAGATCTGGGCAAGCTGGTTTAGTCCAGAAGTCATCTTTACTGCTATGAAGTGTGCTACCTTGGATAACCGATCCACGATTACCCATATCGCTGTGTTCCCACGAGCCAACCTTGGCAAACCAATCACGAAATCCATGTTGATGTGATCCCATTTCCATTCTGGGATTTCCAACGGTTGTAACAACCCTGAAGGTTTCTAGTGTAGTGCCTTGACTTTCTGGCAACTCAAACATCGCTCCACAAAAGATGCTATCTCTCTTTTCATGTTACTCCACTAGAAATTACCTTTTAGATCCTTGTACATCTTAGTACTTCCTGGATGGGCTGTATACGGAGTATCATGAGCTTCACTCACGATTTCTTCTTTCAATTCCTCATTATTGGGCACACACACTCTCCCTTTAAAGAGTAATGCATTATCTGGTGCCTCAGTGAACTCCTTTGGATCTTCAAATCGAGCTGTTACTCTCATCTTTTCAACATGTGCATCTCCTCTTTGTGCCTCAATGATCCTTTCTCTTAAGTCTAGTTTGGCTACCAGAGCCGTGATTTGTCCTTCAATAATGTTGGGTGGTTCTAACACTTTAGTCCTTAATTTCTCGAATTCCCTAAAGAGTTCCTGCTTCTGGGTTAGAATATAACCCAACTCAGCTATATTCTTACGACTTAGAGCATCAGCTACCACATTAGCCTTGTCGGGGTGGTAGTGAATGGAGCAATCATAGTCTTTTACTAGTTCCAACCATCTTCTTTGCCTCATATTCAGATATTTTTGCTCAAAGAAATATTTGAGACTCTTGTGATTTGAGTATATCTCACACTTTGCTCCATACAGATAATGTCTCCAAATTTTTAATGCATGCACAACTGCAACGAGCTCCAAGTCATGAGTGAGGCAGTTTTGCACATGAACCTTTAACTGGCGTGATGCATAGGTGATCACTTTCCCTCTTTGCATTAGTACGCATCCCAATCCCATTCTCGATGCATCAGTGTAAACCACAAAGTCCTCATTCCCTTCGGGAATTGTATGCACGGGGGTTGTGGTTAATTTTTCCTTGAGTGCTTGGAAACTTTCTTCACACTCTTTCGACCAAATAAATTTGGTTCTTTTTTTGAGTAGGTGCGTCATGGGTTTAGACATCCTTGAGAATCCTTCTATGAATCTTCGATAGTATCCAGCTAGTCCAAGGAAACTTCTTATCTCATTCACGTTCCTTAGGGGCTTCCAATTGCTTACAACCTCTATCTTGACTGGATACTATGTGTCCCAAAAACATTACTTCTTTCAGCCAATATTCACACTTGCTGAATTTGCCATACAACCTCTCCTTTCTTAAGGTCTCCAGTACTGTCCTTAAGTGATCTTGGTGTTCTTCATCGCTCCTTGAATATACTACTATATCATCAATAAATACTACTACAAACTTATCTAATTAGGGATGGAATACTCTGTTTATCAAATCCATGAATATTGCTGGAGAATTTGTCAATCCAAATAGCATTATTGTGAACTCGTAATGTCCATAGCGAGTTTGAAATGCTATCTTTGGAATGTCCTACTTCCTAATTTTCAACTGATGGTACCCAGATCTCAGGTCTATTTTTGAGAACACTCTCGATCCCTTTAGTTGATGGAAAAGATCATCTATTCTTGGGAGAGGATACCGATTCTTAATGGTTAACTTGTTCAGCTCCCTATAATCAATGCACATCCTCAATGTGCCGTCCTTCTTCTTCACAAACAAGATTGGAGCTCTCCATGGTGACACACTAGGTTGTATGAAACCCAGATCTAACAACTCTTGGAGTTGTACCTTGAGCTCCTGTAACTCCTTTGTCCTATTCTATAGGGTGCTTTTGAAATTGGAGCAGCTCCAGGCTCCAAATCGATTGTAAACTCCACTTGTCTGTCTGGTGGCAAGCCTGGTAAATCCTTTGAAAACACATCTGGATATTATCGTACTATTAGTACTTCTTCTAGAGTCATCTCTTCCTTTTCACCTGGTGCTAAGTTTACCAAAAACGCTTGGCATTTCCCTTGTTTTAGCAGCTTTGCTGTCTTCATAGCTGATATAACAGGAATCCTAGCTCCAAGCCTTGATCCATAAATCCTTGTCTCCGGTTTCCTGGTGGTTGGAACACAATCTCTCTTCCCAGACAATCTATCGTTGCATGCGCTGCGGCTAACCAATCCATTCCTAGGATTACGTCGAAATCTTAAATCTTTATCACATAAAGATCGGATTTAAATTATACGCCTTCTATGTTCAGTTCTAGGTTCGAGAAAATGGTTCTAGATAACATTTTCTTTCCTGAGGGAATGCTAATCTTAAGTGGATCGAGAGCTCTATCCTGATTCAACATTAACTTCTTATAAGCAGATTCAGATATGAAGGAATGTGATGCTCCAGTATCAAATAGGGCTAACACAGGGGTATCTGATATTGCAATCATACCTGCCAAGTTACTTGGTGCTTTGGCAATCTGCTGCTGGTTGAGCGCATATGTCCTTGCCTGCTGAGGAGGTCTCTGCCCCATGTTAGGTCCTTGGTTCCCACCTTGGTTAGGCCTCGGGTTATTCCCATGGTTTGGCCCTTGTGGCCTTCCATAGAATGGTTGCTGCTGGGCCCCTTGGTACTGGCGTTGTGGCTGACGTTGTTGTGGTTGCTGTTGCTGCTGCTGTGGTCTCCCTCCAATCCATCTCGGACAGTCCCTAACAAAGTGTCTCTTCTCTCCACAACTGTAACAGCCTGTTCCTCCAACTCGACAGGCTCCAAAGTGCCATTTGTTGCACTTAGGGTAGAGCTTTATTCCGAGGGGTTGGTTAGGTCGATTCTGGAGAACTGAAGGAGCACCTCCTTGCCATTGAAGCCTTTTTCCGTTATCATCACGTCGACCACCTTCATTCTATTTTCTTTTCTCCTTAGGGTCTGCAGCAGTTAATGAGGGTCGAATCGTTTCCCTCAGGAGAATAGCCTCAATATTCATTACTTGTCCTAAGGTTCAAGCATACGTCATTTCCTCCTGGCCTGTAAGGCCCACTCCAATGTAAGACCTTAGCCTCTTTCTGAACTTGTGGGCTTTCTTTCAGTCAGTGTCCACCAGATGTGGAGCATGCCTTGACAGTTGATTGAATTCCCTGTCATATTCATTCACAGTTTTCTTCTCTTGCCTAAGGTTCCAGAATTCCATCTCTTTCTCTTCTCTGTAGCATTCTGGAATGTACTTCTGATACAAATCATACTTGAAGTCTTCCCATCCATAGTCTTCTCATTGCTATAGAGAGATAGTCAGTCTTACCGACTCCCACCATTAGTCGGCATCTTCAATTAGCATGAACAAAGCACAGCTGAGCTTTTCCTTATCTTCACAAGTTATGAAATTGAAGATTCGTTCAATTGAACGAACCCATTTTTCTAGATCCATTGGATCGCCTAATCCATTAAAGGATGAGGGATTATGCTTTAGAAACATGCTTTCTGCTCGAAGGACAGGAGCAGATGCATCTTCTCCTTGTTGTTCCTCATTCACAGCCTGAGCTTTTCTTGGAGGCATACTGTAAAACATCAAGTTTCTTTATAAGTCTTTATATTCCAGCTTTAACAATCAATGTTGCATTTATTTATTTGAAGAAGATAACTACCTCTAGGTGAGGTCTTTCAAGCATTCACTTTAGGTAGACAAGAATTAATTTATTTACTATCCTCAAGGTTAGTATTTATAGGAAAATTTTGAGTTTGAAGTAATTCAAGTGAAATGACAAGCTTACTTATTTTTCAATGAAGTCTGTTGTGATTCTCAAAGAAAATTATTTGGAATGAGATTTGGATTCTGAGATAGGAATTAATTAAAAGATGTGAAAGAACTTATATCCAAATAAGGAAAAATTGCCCCGCTTTGGAGGACTTTGATAATATTAAGCATTTAATATAGTAGCAACTTATACATCCAATTTGGGAAATCAATGAATAGTTTCCAAAAATAGTTAGTCATGATGGCCAATTGGAAAATGCCATTACTGATCTAGAGGGGTTATACTATACTCGAATACATCAAACATACATACATTAGTTAATATGTCCTAACAGCTGACATCATTGACCTTTACTACTAGATCACTAGATGACTACTCCGGATGGTGCCGTCCAATGTTCGGGTCATGCTCCTCAAGATCATCGAGATTTAGGATCTCGAGCACCCTTAGAAGACTGCTATCCAAGTTGGTGTGATACAGGCATGGTCCTGGGTCAGGTAGCGCAAAAGCAGAGGGGGTGTACACTAGAGATCCTGGGTTGTTGGAGTACAGAGACTCAGTCAGGTCCACTATGCGGGCGTTGGAGGGTCCAGCTCCCTGATCTCCTAGAACATGAACACGGGGCAGTGGGGGCGTGCAGAAGTGGATCCCGCCATCTCAACCTCCATCACAAAGGTGTGCTTAGCACGGGCCGCAACTATTTGGTTGGCCAGAGGCGGCATGAATCCCGTGTGATCAATCCAGTGAGAGATGAGTGCAGTTGTAAACATGGACAAGCTTTCGGACTCGACAAAGGTCAAGGGGTCGTGTATGATCGTATCCAGAAAGATCCTCCAAGTGAGAGGTTCCCATTTCTCTAGCAGATTTTTGATGAGGCGGTGGCATGCTTCCAGCTCAGCTACGCCTTGGCCTCCAGCCACTCATGCCCATGCTACTAGGAACCTCCCTACGTAGGCTGGCAATTGCTCGCCCTCTTGCCTTTTTAGCTCTTGAAACCTATCGACTCTATCACGGAGATGTTGATGAACATTTGTATTCTTACGGAGGGTGGTTTGCCTTCCGGGCATCTGAAAAGGGATAACTTAATCAGTCTAAGTCTGAGCGACTTATGAGAGACTTAAAAGTCATCCTGAGTTTTAGCATGCTATAGGCTATGTTCTACTACATTAAATAACATCATGCTTGCAATAGACTTTATTCTTTCCAAATAGAGAAGTTTTCTCTGAACTTGTGTTCAGGTTTCAAATCCATACAAACATTTTACTCATGCCTTGGAATTGAAATTTTCAATACTATATTTAAAAGAACCTCGGAAATAATTTGGGAGTTATTTTAACTTTGTCTTTTGACTGGTCCTGTCGACCTCATGTTTTGACCACTAGACTTATGCTTATCCGAGTAAATTTCACTATGAATTTCACGATATTTCTCATACCAACTCCTCTTGCTTGCCTCAAAAATTTTCCACCTCTTCCTGTATTTTAAAAGTTATAGCCACAACCAAAAAATTTCTATTCTATCATACCTCGGGTTTTTACTGAGGATGCGATGTGATGATGGGCTGTGGGTTGTTGAGTGACATCCTTTAGAACCAATCAATGAAAATAGGCATATAGACAAGTATTCAATAAAGAGACAGGTCTGCAGAGTTGCAATCTGTCTTTGATACCATTCTGTAACGCCCCGGTCCCGAAAAGAATAATTAAAGGAGGACGGGGGTGTCACTTAAAAAGAATAGGATTTGGAATAATTATTAGTTAAATAAAATAATTATTGGAAATAAGAATAAGTTATATTCCCCATAAATTTGGACAGCATAACCTCTGTAATTAGAGCAAATCCCCGTTTAACAACGGCTTATAATAGTGCATTTTGAGATGGCAGGACATTCGTTAGTCCGTACATGGACAGAATAAAGCGATAAACAGATACCAACGAGTAATGATCTATTTATCAGAGTTGACTAAGAATGTGCTATTCATAGGACGGAGTCAAAAAAATGTAAGACCCATTCATAGGTCGACAGAAAAGTAAATAGATACCAACATACGATTCAATGAGACCTCTTCATAGGTCAAAGCGGATAAAGGAACAATTGGTATTTCAATAAAAAAGGCTTCATCCCTTAAGCAAGTATTTATTTAGAATAGGCATCATGGTACTAGTAGTTTTTGGACATGCTATAATCAAGTTTGAAATACTAAATACAATTATCAAAGTATTCAGCAGAAATCATAGTGGAAATAATTTATTCAGATAACCAGATAAGCGGCATCTCAGTCAACCCCGCCATCAGCTCACATCACCAGCCTCAGCATCTCAACCTGAAAACATTTTGAAAAGAGTTGGGTATGAGTACTAATGCACTCAGTGGGTAAGTTTCAAACTCAATTTACAATATGAAATATCCAAAAATAATGCACAACATATAGGAAGCAAATCGCAGAAGCCCTTCCCATATCTGCAAACCTTTTCTTCTCCTTTGGGATCTGTGTTGCTCAGTCTGTCGTCTACTGTACTATATAGCATGTTGCTAGTAGGAAAAGGGAGGGGTTACCTCGCTAGTCCGAGGAGAGTATACCAGGGATTACCTAGCATTGACCCTGAGTGTGCTAGGTGTCACCTAGCAGTGACTCCTTATAGTGACATCCGATCACAATGTATGTGTGGGGTTACCTCACAGTGACACATTTAGTGATAATCATCACATCTACAAGGGTGTATAGTCCTGCCTGTGTTTAATAAATACTTGCACTACAAAATCCAGGATTCTAGCACAAGCCTATCTCATCTAAGTTCAACATCATCTAATAATACCTCATAAAACTTAGGAATTAAATCATAGTTTAATCATGCTTATACAACTATTCCACAAGTATTCCCACATCCTAGTCACAGTATTCCAACAATATTTCAATAATATTCTAACAATATTTCAACAGTATCTCAATAGTATCTTATTCCATAGTGTAAAAATATTCTATAATTTCTCCTATAACAGTGACGTTAAACAGATAGAGCATAAAATATTCATTTGGATATTTCTACATTATCTATCATGCTTCTAAAGAGTTATTACTCTTAAATTGTATATATTCTTTAAAATAAACCCACCTTGCTGACGAGCAGGCGGCGGTACGACAGCTTCTGGGTTTGTTTCCTTCCTTCCAACAGGCTCCATGGGTCGTACAATGTTGGTGCATGCCGTAGAACAACTACTATAATTTTCAAAATTTATCTACTATATTTGGAGCATTTATCTATATATATTTAATATTATTCCATTTAAAAATAGATTGCGCAACTCTAACGACCTCATATAAACTCGACACACAAGGATGAAAATTCCAAATAATATTCTTGATTTATTGGAATAAAAATATTTCACAGAGGTCTCTTTCCAAAATTTGCCATTTTACTCGATTAACATCGAATTTCCACCACAACACATTTTAACCGTTCAAAAATTATGAAATTATTCCGGAATGATCTTACACATGCCAAGACTATAGTTTGGAAGTCTTATAATTTTTCGATAACACATGCTTCCAGAATAAAAATAACTGTCTACTTTTAAAAATTGAGATTCATCAAAACTCGTCGAAAAATTACAAAACTTGGCAGATTTATAGAGAATAATTTTTCGAGCAACTTTCATGTTCAAACTTTTTCTATTTGATGAGCGCATATGGGTGAAAATGTTGAAAAATAGAATCTGGCCGGTTTTCATGACCTAGTTCACGGTTTCCGGCGACCGGATGGAGACGACATCAAAAGACGAAACGTAGAGCACACTTAAATACAAGACATACTAAAATTTCAGATTAAAAGGACGAGAAATGGACCGAAACGAGCTCCTATAAGGTGGCAGCTGGCGGCGGGCGGCGACCTTAGCGGCGGTGGCGATTTCCGGCAGCGGCCGGCGCCTGCCCATGCCGGTAGTCCCTACTCCCCGACTCTTTCCCGACTCGATTCGTACCTCAAAACTCCACTCGAACCTCGACTCCGCTCAAGAACACTCGAAGAACACGAAGAACTCGAAGAACGCTCGACTCACTTTCTATTTAGAGTTGCTAACTCGATTTTGGGATGAAAAGAGGCTGCCCCTAGGAAAATCTTGGGGTCGGGTATTGCTTTTTCGGATATAAAATACTGATAAAGTTAGTTTGAATGCGATTACTTTTTCAAAAACACTATTCATAAGTTGCTTTATTGCAAAGAAAGTTCATTTGACCTCGTACACAAAAAGTAAGGACACCGGGAGATTCCTTGATTTATTTCCTATCAAGTCGACCAAAAACGGTCGGACGATATGGTCGTTCAATACACGAACGAAGAAAGATTCCTTTTTCCGGCTACTGGAAATCACTATTCACGACGCTCCGGACACTACCGTTTGCGCGTTTGACCTCAGATTAAAAATCCGGGTACACCGACGGATTCATTGGCTCGTTTCCTATTGAGGAACCTTACCGAACAATTTCTCGGGATAATGATCGGAATTTCGTAAAAGGTCAAAATTAAAAATGAGTCAAAAATCACTATTCATCCTTTTTACTTTTTACCTTTTTAACCGCCGGGAATTCGATTTATCTCGGATTAAAATTTTGGGAGTACCGGTAGATTCCTCGGGTCGACCCCCTTCAATGGAGTCTAATATCGACCATAACCCGAATTTTATTTGATCGAAATTTTCAAGAAAACGACACCTGGAGTTGCGTCTTACATTAATATTACTTTATTTAGCTCCAATATAATTCTTTAGCCTTTTAAATATAATTAGAAAACTTCTTTATCTGAAATTCAAAAATACGGGGTGTTACACAACATCTTGTTCTCCAAATACATTGGATAATGAATTCTCTAGGATCATCTTTCTTTGGAGGCATTGTTTTGGCCAGATAGTCCCTCATCATCCCAGTATCATTGGCCTACATTGATTTAATGTAATCATTATAATTTTTAGCTGATGTCGGGCTATGACTATGATTGTATGGACTTCTTTTTTTTTTTTATCGGTGGAGTCTCAAATAGCGACAATGTAGGCACTCCGCCATCTTTCTTGACTTCTTCTTTCTCCTTAGCTCATTTTTCTGAAATTCCTTCAGCTGGCTTCTTAAACAACTTCCGAGCTGGAATAGTAACAATTTCTGCAACTTGTGCAGGTGCCTCTTTCGTTGGCAGAGAAAACCAAATAATGCTTTTCTTGATTCTCATTATTTACTTTATATTATACAGCATAAGCATTCATGGAATCAAATGATATTATTTATCACTAACAACACTTTATCCTAATTTCATTCATCTTTTACTATCATAAAATTCACTTTTAGTGCGTAGACTCTTGATGCCTTTGGACATTAATGGATGTCATTCTAAATTTTTGGGATCCTTTTGTTGCAGAATACTAATATTTTATATATTTGTAGTAGTGTCGCATTTTTTTTATTAGTTATTACAAAAGTAGATGTTACGTGAAGTATTGAATAAGGCGCGCATTTTGAACTCAATTTGAAGCATCGTTTTGCAGTAGACAATCCAAATTATTTCCGATAGTATATATGTGTAGAAAAAAAGCAAGACATACATGATCGTGATGGTGTTGTTGCTTAAATTTATTTCTATATTTAATTTATTTTTAAAGTACGGAACTAAATGTATGAGTATGCGCATTTGAACTTTCATTATTGTGTAAAAGATTTTTAAAACGCATCTCTATTTGACTCATGAGGTAGTTCCTCTCTTTTTTTTTATTCTTCTACTGGTCCTCTTCCCATCTCTCTCCCTATTTTTCTTTTCCTTTCGGTTTTTTTTTCACTTTTTAATTTCTTCATTTTTTCTATTTTTTACAAATTATATTTATTTTTTTTAATTAATTTTTTTCAGCAATCTTTTAGGAAAAGAGGGATGGGGTACATACATAAGACGAAGGTGGAATGACAACCACCCTTCATCCTCTAGATGAATCATTTTGGTCTACTCGATCTTTTACTTTGGATTCAACTCTGGAGTAGTAGGGAACTATCTTGACTTGTGCTGACTATACTATTGATAAGTCTATTTTTTCATATTTTTATGGGCATTTTATTCATTATAAATGTCATTTTTAGTGTGTTTTGAGTAAAAAAAAGAACCAGGATAAGTTCATAGGGCATTGCAGAGGTCGAGTCTGGCGAAAGGGGCATTTTGTGCCTAGTTATTCAAGCAAAATCCAAGGTAAATAGTGGAATAGAGGCACAGGGGACTTCTTTCAGCACTCATCCTATATTCGGGTGGTGGAATGGGCATATCAGAGATGGATGACGCTGACTACGTGATGTCATGCCCACTTTGCTCGTGCAGACTCGACAATAGGCTAGAATGGGATAATCGCTGAAAACTCGGAATTTAGTTGGAGGGGAGAGACGGGGAAGATAGCTGCATTATCCGAAGAACAGTTGATGATAAACTGGACTCCTAGTGGCGCTGCAACAAAGAGATAAGCCCAATCCCTAAAAAATAGGGATTTGGTCAAATTATGCTTATCCAGTCAGATCAGAGAGGGCATGCCAGTTCCGGAAATCCATTGAAGACCCCAGTTTGTTGGGGGATCTCTAATCCGGAAATGTAACTATTTAAGCCACAAGTTGGGGGATAGTCAGAAACATTGCTATAATTTTACTTTCCTGCATTTACATTTTTGTACGTTGCTTTGCAGCACAAAACAATTCCAATGTGCCTTAACCCTTTGCACCTAGGAGTATGTTTATAAACTTAATGTCTATGTTGAGTATTTTTTCTTATTAAATTTATTAAGTTCTCTTTATAATTATGTTTTTTATTTATGCTATTTTAATTATATCTAGCATGCTTGGCTAGACTCTTTATTCTGGTGTTTGAACAACGAAGATGGTTTGAATATAAATCTGGACTCGTGAGGCCAAATGGGCATAGTAATGCATGATAGGTTTTTGTTTATTCTTGTGCCTTGTTCTACATGAGTGTGTGTCTGAAATGCCCAATGTGGTTGATCACTCGTTAGGTAAAGAGGGCATACCACTGTTAATTGAATTGGTAAATCATGACTGTGTGTTGGTTCATATAGTAATAAGTGAATCAATTGGTTGTTGTGGGCACACGAGGAATCGATAAACACAACAGATCTGGGTTTATCTAGGGCACACTGCTGTCTGTTCACTTACATCTCTTTGGGGGAATCGAGGGGTTGGTGACTAATTAAGGATTTAATTGACGAGGAATGGCTTTTAAGTCTATAATGAAAGGATGAATGAGGAGATGCAGAGATGAATTCGATCGCCATAACTAGGTGATTTATCATATATGAAAATCGGTGTGCCCATGATCAAGTTGATATGTATTTAAACCAAATTCAAGTTCAAATGACAGAACCGTTTTTATTTGATATTTTACTTTCTTTTGCAGATTAAATTTCCAGTAGTGACAACAAAACCAAACCCCTTTTTATGATTGGTTACTTGAAGATGGAATCACAACAGCTCTCTGTGGGATCGACCCGTACTCATTAACTGGCTACGCTCGCTGTAGGCACATGAGTTATAAATTATTTTTGAGCACGAAATGACCGCGCGTCAAAATTGGTGCCGTTGTTGGGGAGCTTGTTTCTAGTGATTTTATCTTCCACGATTGGTGAGCCTGGAAGTTGATGCCCAGGGTCTCTTTAGAGGAGACTCTATTGTACGATCTGGAGATAGAGAAAACTTTGAAGAAAAACAGGATAGCAGCAAAGAGGGCACGTCAAACCACAAGCAGACCTCGTGAGCCCACACCACCATCAGAAGATTAAGAAGATCAATGAGATGAAGGGCAAGAGGAGGAAGGACAGTTTGAGAACGGCCACAACATCAACATGGCTGAAAATGGTAATGCGGATGATAACAGGACTCTAAGGCAGTTGATCTTCCCGACCAACATGAATCTGCGCCCGATGGGCTACACTCTCAGCTGTGACTCAGAACTGGGATATTTATGCAAACTTCATCCAGATCTTGCCGAAGTTCTACAGAATGCCCGGAGAGGATCCATAAAGACACTTGCAACATTTTGAGATGGTTTGCCAGACTTAACCATCCGACCATGGACGAGAGGAGTATGTGTGGTTGGTCTCATTCCCTTTCACCCTTCAGAATGGGGCACGGGACTAACTATACACACTGCCGACTGGTGTTGTGACCACATGAAGACAACTTCAACAGAAGTTTTTGGAGAAATATTTTCCAGCATCCAGAGTGCAAGAAATGAGAAGAAGGATAGGGAGCCTGAAGATGGGAACTAACGAAAGTTTCTATGACTATTGGGGAAGATTCCAGGCAATGATGGTGAAATGCCCACATCACCAGATTATTGAACATGATTTAAGTCAGTATTTTGTCAGAGGATTGAGACCACATGAGAGGACGATCGTGAATGCCTCATGTGGAGGATCTATTTTGAACAAACAGACTGTTGAAGCATTCAGAATTCTCACTGAAATGGCCGAAGACAACCGAGACTTCGGTGGAGAGGGCATTCGGGTTGTAAGCGAATCAGAGAGGGCACCAGACTAGGACAACAGGATTGATAGATTGTGTGACAAGATCGAAAAAATCTTGTCCGGTGTAAGCATGGTGAAGAAGCGCAGACCATGTGGAGTATACAAAAGCATATCTAATTTCACTGATGAATGCCCAACTCTATAAGACGAAGTGGAAGAAGTGAATGATGTAGGTGGCCAGAATGGGCATTCCAGAAGATATGATCCTCATTCCTAGACTTATAATCCTGGCTGGAGAGACCATGAAAATTTCAGATAGAGAAGGCCAGAGGATGGGCATCCTGCACGCCCATTACCACCGCTAGAAGAGAAAAGGAAGCAAAGGATGGAGGATCTTGTGTTCACCATGGCTGAGGAGAATGAAAAATTTAAGCAGGAGACTCGAGCTGGTCTCTCGCACATGAGCAAGCAAATCAATCAGCTAGCTCAAGCCATGCACAAGATGGAAGAGAAAAATGGGAAAGTACCTTTCCAGGTTGAGAACCTAAGAGAGCAGGTGAATGCAGTGGCACTAAGAAGTAGAAAATAACTTTTAGAGATGGTCAGGCCAGTAAAAGAGAAGGACGATGTGCCCTTGGAAGAATAAGTGGAAAAAATTCCCACAGAGGACGAGGCACACGAAGCTGAACAGAAGGATACTGTGCCCACTCCAGAAGTAAAGCAGCCTGCTAAAGTGCCCATTCCAGTAAAACAGAAGCCTCCCTTTCTAGGGAGATTGACACAAAATAGAAAAGAAGAGGAAATCAGGGAGATGCTAAAAGTATTCAGCAAAGTGGAAATCAATATTCCACTGATTGAGGCAATCAAACAAGTGCCGCGGTATGCCCGATTTCTGAAATAGCTTTACACTAGAAAGGTGCGATTCAATGACGATGCAAGGTTTTTAGCTAGGGAGAATGTATCGGCTGTGATATAAATGAAGCTACCTAAGAAGTACGATGATCTAGGGATGTTCATGATTCCTTGCATCATAGAAATTAAGAAAGTAGAGAAGGCCATGCTGGATTTGGGGGCATCAATCAACGTAATGCCCTTGTCGGTGTTCAAAGAATTGAAGATTGGACCTCTGAAGGAGACCTATGTGGTCATTCAGCTTGCTGATTGGTCTAACGTGTATTCAGAAAGCCTCATTGAAGATGTATTGGTCAAAGTGGACGAGCTTATTTTCCCAGTAGATTTTTATATGCTTGACATGGGTACAGCGACTTCAAAATTTTCAGTGTTATTGCTGGGAAGGCCTTTCATGAAGACAGCTCAGAACAAGACTAATGTGGACAAGGGCAAACTAACGTCCGAGTTTGATAGAGAGACGGTGACATTCAACATATTTGAAGCATTAAAGCACCCCCAGATACAGAAAATAACAATTTTGTGAATACCTTCCATCATCCAAATCGATCTACCCTATTCATGGTGAGCAATAGAGATCCATTAGAATGGGCATTGTGGGATGGACTGACTGACCATGATGCTCTGGATGAAGACGATGACATCGGGGAAGGAATGATGATGCTATACTCATTGGAAGAAATGGCATACGGTTATGCGGATTATGGTGTGCCCATTCGAAGAAATCATGATAAGCTGATGTCTTGTATTATCAAAGTGCCCACGCTAGAATTAAAGGCATTACCAAGACATTTGAAGTATACCTATTTAGGATATAATGAGACTCTCCCTGTAATCATAAGTGCGGGGTTAAATCAAGCTGATGGTGACCCCCTTTTGAGATTGTTGAGACTGTATAAGAAGGCACTCAGATGGACTTTGACAGATATAAAGGGCATTAGCCCAGAGGTTTGCATGCACAAGATCTTGTTGGAAGATGATGCAAAGCCCGTTTGTGATCCACAAAGAAAGCTCAATCCAGTGAGGAAGGATGTGGTGCTAAAGGAGATTATTAAGCTACTGGAGCAGGGCATTATATATTCTATTTCAGATAGCAAGTGGGTCAGCCTAATCCATGTTGTGCCTAAGAAGTCAGGCATTCAAGTTGTAAAAAATGAGAAGGGAGAGCTTGTTCCCACACGACTGCAAACTAGCTGGAGATTTTACATTGACTACAGAAAGCTGAACACGGTCACGCAGAAGGATCATTTTCCACTTCCGTTCATTGACCAGATGCTGGAGAGACTTGCAGAAAACAAGTTCTTTTGTTTCTTGAATGGATATTCAGGATACATGCAGATTGCAGTGAGTTAGGAGGACCAGGAGAAAACAACATTCACGTGCCTATTCGGCACATTTGCCTATCGCAAAATGCCCTTTGGCCTCTGCAATACTCCTGGAACGTTTCAACGATGTATGATGAGCATATTCTCTTATTTGCTCGAGAAATGCATTGAAGTATTCATGGATGACTTCACGGTGTATGGAAGCTGCTTTGATCGATGCTTAGACAATCTGGAGAAGGTGTTGCAGTGATGTGTGGATAAATGCCTAGTACTGAACTACGAAAAATGCCATTTTATGGTCAGAGAGGGCATTGTACTAGGCCATGTGATTTCCGAGAGAGGCATTGAGGTCAATAAAGCCAAAGTGGATATAATTGAAAAGTTGCCATAGCCCACTTCGGTAAAATAAGTGAGAAGTTTCCTGGGGTACGCTGGATTTTACAGGAGGTGTATAAAAGATTTTGCAAAAATTGCCCAGCCTATTACTCACTTATTGCAACAAGATGTCCCCTTTGAATTCAATGAAGAGTGTAAAAAGGCATTCAATTTTCTAAAGAAGCAATTGGTCACAGCACTGGTTATCCAACCACAAGATTGGGAAATGCCCTTTAAAATTATGTGTGACACTAGTGGCTACGCTGTGGGCGATGTACTAGGTCAGAAGAGAGAAAAAGAAAGCCATGTAATTTACTATATCTCCAAAACTTTGAATGGGGCACAGTGTAATTAGACCGCTACTGAAAAGGAAGGAGCTATTGACAATAGTGTTTGCATTCGAGAAGTTTCGGTCTTATCTCTTAAGAACAAAGAGTATTGTTTACACAGATCACGGTGCCCTGAGGCACTTGATGGCCAAGAAAGAGATGAAGCCGATACTAATTAGATGGATCCGGCTCTTGTAGGAATTTGATGTCGAAATAAAGGATAAGAGTGGGGCACAAAATTTGGTAGCTGATCATCTGAGCTGAGTGCTGAAATGAAAAAAGCGATGAGATGCCCATTATGGATCATTTCTCTAATGAGCACTTGTACTCAGCATGGGGCACTATGGAGCCCTGGTATGCAGATATAGTGAATTTTTTGGAGTCAGGAGAGCTGCCAATTGGGTACTCAAGGTACCAAAAGAATAAACTGAGGCATCAGAGTAAGTTTTATGCCTGGGATATCCCTATTCTATGGAGGAGATGCGCTGATCAAATCATAAGAAGATGTGTCCCAGATTATGAAATTGAGGAGATTTTAAAGCATTGTCACAATTACGCTTGCGGAGGGCATTTCGGACCAAACCGAATATTGAGAAGAGTTTTGGACTGTGGGTTCTTTTGGCCCACAATTTTCAAGGATGCCCACGATGTTTGCCAAAGGTGTGATCAATGCCAAAGAGTCGGGAACATCACAAGAAAGAATGAAATGCCCATGACGCCCATCATGCCAGTGGAAATTTTCGATGTTTCTGAAATGGATTTCATGGGACCTCTTGAAAATTCCAAGGGAAACTATTACATTATCCTGGCAATTGATTATGTATCCAAATGGGTTGAGGCAAAGGCCAATCCTACCAATGATGCAAGGGTAGTAGCCGCATTTCTGAAATCCTATATTTTTAGCCGATTTGGTGTGCCTAGGTCCATCATCAGTGATCAAGGGACCCATTTTTGCAACCAAAGTATGAAGAGGCTATTGAAAAAGTATGGGGTAAATCATAAAGTCACAACGGCCTATCATCCACAAGGAAATGCCTAAGCTGAAGTCTCAAATCGAGAAATTAAAGTCATTCTTGGGAAGGTAGTAAATCCAAGTCGGAAGGACTGGAGTGCCCATTTAGATGATGCCCTGTGGGCATACCGGACTGCATTCAAGACTCCAATTTAGATGTACCCTTACCGGATGTTATTTGAAAAGTGTTGCCATCTGCTAGTTGAGCTGGAACACAAGGCACGATGGGCACTTCAGAAGCTGAACATGGACAAGGATGCAGCCGCGCATTTCAGGAAATTTCAGATTCAAGAGCTAGAAGAAATGAGAATGGAAGCCTATGATAATGTTGTGCTTTATAAGGAAAAGATGAAGAGGCTTCATGATCAAGTAATTAGAAGAAAGAGATTCTTCCCAGGACAACAAGTGCTTTTGTACCATTCTAGGTTCAAATTGATGGAGGAAGTCTAAGGACAAGTGGGTTGGTCCATTTGAAGTCTATGCAGAATGCCCCAATGGGGCAGTTGAGTTTAAAAATCCCGAAACTGGAGGGCAATTCAAAGTAAATGGTTATCGTCTCAAACCATACCTAGGGCATTCTGATCGGGATGCTAGAGTGGTCTGGCTTGGGGAGCCCATTTACACCTAAGCAGGGATACTGTCGTGCCCACAACAATAAATGGGGTGCTACTGGGAGGTAACCCATATTTTTTATTACTTTAATTTATTTTTCTTTTAATTAAATAAAGTTTCTAGTTAAGTAAACTAGATTATAGGCAATTTTATGCTTGTTTTTTGATACGTATGTGATCTATAGGTTAGGATAAAAAGAGAGAAGTAAGAGATAAAGATAAATCCCAAAAAATTAGGGACTCTGAAGCAGGGCACTCTGAAGAGATAAAGATGAAGTCCGATTTTTTAGAGATAAGGCCAGGCTTATCTATTCATGTGGGCACACTGATTTGAATAAATCCTTTGAAATTCGAAAAATCCCAGTCATATCAGGAACAGTAATACACTTTAATAAAAAACCAACCCCACAAAATCTAAACTCTCACTTTCATTCTTTTCGGAAAAAATCGAAGCTTTTTTCTTCGCCATCCCAAAACCCTACAACATCTCTCTGCAATCTTAAGCCTCAACAATGGTGAACACACATGGAAAAAAGATAGTGCCAAAGGCTGCAGCCAAGGGCAAGTTGGAGTTTGACACTCCAGTCACCTCTGCAGAGCCCACCCTAGTAAGGTGGTAAAGAAAAAGGTTGTAAAGCCTAAGGAAAAAGTTATACCTGCCACGGCCACCTCGAGCAAACTAGCAAAGGAGACTCTACCTGAGAAGGAGCCTGTAGCCGAAGCAAGCTCTGCTACACCATCACAAGAAGAATATGCTGAGGAGGACACCACTGTTGGGGGAACACAGTAGAAGTGGCCACGGAGCCCACATAAGAGCCTGCAAAAATAGCCTCTAAAAAGGTGAAAAAGTCGGCTAGGGTTTCGACGTCCCCGCCGTCTGAAGATATTGTCGAAGAGGGGGAAGAAAATGTGGAAGAAGAAGGCGATGATGAAGGCCTAGATGATTTTGTGGATGAGATGGATTCTCAGAGAGAGGGGGAACTGCCTGTGGAGATAAAGAAAAGGGCTCTGGAAAAAGCCAAGGGGAAAAAAAGTCGAGGAGCCCATTCCAGAGCAGTCAAAACAGCTTGAAGGGTCTCAGCATGAGGAGACCGATGATGAGGCTTCTGAGCAAGAGGAGGAGGAGCAAGAGCAAAGTGAGCGATCTCAAGCTTACACGCTTGTTGATGAGCCCTCGGATAACTCGCCACCAAGCAGAGGGTCGGTAAGGTTGTGGCCGTGAAGGCAGGAGAGAAGCTTGCTGGAGAGCTCTCTTCATGGAAAAGAAAGGCTGGGGAGGGCACACCAAAGCCCGAACCCAAGAAAAGCAAAGGAGTGGGGAGCCCCACCCCAGGAAGATTTGGAAGCGGTCCACCACTGGTCCGAGGCATCATAAACTCCAAAGGAGTCCACCGTAACCCCCTTATCACTCTGGGTATAGAGCAAGAGGTAAGGGATCTTTTTACTACTATTGGGTGGGAATTTTTCCTTGATATGGAGTGTGTCATTTTCTCTACTCTCTCGCGAGAATTTATTTAAAATCGAAAAAATCAAAGCTGTGAATAAGTCTGCTACATCTACTAGGATAATGAGTTTTAAAATTCTGGGAAAAAGTTTTTCTATGTCTGCTGATGAATTGAATATGCTGCTGGGCATTGTATCTTATGTGGATCTTCAGGATGATTTGTATGTGAATGCATTAACTGTTGTGCCCGACTCTACTGAGGGAGTCGAGGCAAAATGGGCTGAGATTGGGGATGGCTCCACTTATCAAAGTGGAGCCCCAAAAGGCTATTGTTTGAATAACGAAGCCTTGAGATTCTGCCATAGGGTGATTGCCTATAGTTTCTTTGGGTGAAAGGATAGCTCGAATTCTATCACTAATCAAGAGCTTTTTATTCTTTGGTGTATGGTTAAGAAAATTAAAATCAATTTTGGCTCTGTGGCCATTGCGCACTTCAGGGAGATAAAAACATACCCTAAGCATAGAATCTCTTGTGCCCAATTGATCACCCAAATTGCTATTAGGTCTAGATTGTTGGATTTGAGCACCACTGACTTGACTCTCTGCCCCTTGAATTCTTTGATATTACTTGCCTAAATAGAATGCAGGATGTGGTGGATGATGAAAAAGAAAAGCTTGTTTTCTTTGTGCCGAGGGCAGACCTCTCGAGCCTTTTGATGATTGCAGGTACATCCTGGAAGCCACCAGCAGAGAGCGCACAACAAGGGGAGCATCCAGTTACTTTGATTCTGAAAAAGTTGGAAGTGTTGGAGAATACCCAGTCCCAGACAGATGAGAAACTAGACCGCATTGAGACAGCTCTGAAGGCCTATTTCAGACACGTTGGGTTCTTATACCCAATGCCCTCATCCGATTGAATTCTGGTTCTTTCTTTTCTTAGTTTAGTTTTTTGTTTTTATTTTTCTGTTTTGTTTTTAGTTGTTTGTATGTCGCCCATGTTCACCCACTTTGCTTAGTACAAAGTGTATGGGTAGGGGCATTCCAGTTGTGTTTTTATGTTTTTTGTTGAGTCTGTTTTAACACTTTGCAAAATGCAAAGTTTGTAGGTGGCTAGTTGAGTCAAGCATGCTTTCTGTGAAGTCTATGTGGACATTGCATTTGATATTTTCAAAATTAAATTGCTTCATATAAAAAATCACCATGTCCGCATAAGATAGGGATGATGAACGAGTTTAGCATGCCTTGTGAGATTTCAGCCTATATGTTGCATACCCATTTCACAGCTTTCTTTACTTCATGTGTGAACACTTTTGTGCTTAGAAATTCTAGAACTTGCTACTGTTCTGCTTGAAGGCTTGAAATTGTTGATGCATATGTAGATGATATAGACCATCTTTTGCTGAGCCACCGTGATATAAATTGACCCACCAACAACATAGTCTTGCAGTCCTTTCGAGCCTATGAAATACCCTGGCAGATTTTTTGTTTGGGATGATAATATATAGCCAGGGCATCACAAAAGCCTGAAAAACAGAAAAAAGGAAGAGGCAGAATTGTAGGGGGATATATGTGAAAAGGCCAGAAAAAGATAGGGGGAATAAAAAAAGAGAAAAAGAAAAAAAAATGATAAAAAGAAAAAAAAAAGAGAATAAATTTTCCCCTAGTCTTAAATGTTAAGAATGCCCAGAGTAAATAATCATTGTTGTCTGAACAGGGCACAGCAGGGTAGTGGACTTAGAAACAATGGGGGGCCTGTACAGAAATAAAGCTCATCTACATGAAATGCCCACTGTAGCCTAAAAAGCCCTATTGATACTTATGCATCTATGATTTCTGAAGATTGATAATAGAATTTTAGCAAGCTTATGGGATGACAAAATACAGAATTGCATTGATTCGAGTGCATACATTGAGCCTAAACACTGAGTAAAGAGAAAGTTTCTGAGAATTACCAAGCTAAAGTCATTTTTAACCTATCTTTGGTATAGTGATACTTTGCAGTTTTGCTGGAATATTGATTGTGATGTGCCTACACTGATTAACAGTTTGCATGCTTTGTCTTGAGTCTGTTCTTTTTGCCTGTCTTTTCTTTTTATTTTCTGGACGCATTGCATCCCATGCTTGAGAACAATCATGTCAAAAGTGTGTGGGTGTGATAATGTTTTATGGGCATTTTTTTGTTATAAATGTCCTTTTTAGTGTATTTTGAGTAAAAAAGAACCAAGATGAGGTCATAGGCATTGTGGAGGTCGAGTCTGGTGAAAGGGGCATATTATGCCCAGTTATACAAGCAAAATCCAAGCTAAATGGTGAAACAAAGCCACATGGGACTTCTTTCAGCACTCATCTTATATTCGGGTGGCAGAACTGAAATATTAGAGATGGATGAGGCTGACTGCATGATGTCGTGCCCACTTTGCTCGTGCAAACTCGACAATAGGCTGGAATGGGACAATCGCTGAAAACTCAGAATTCAGTTGGAGGAGAGAGACGGGGAAGATAGTTGCATTATCCGAAGAAGAGTTGGTGATAAACTGGACTCCTAGAGGCGCTGCAACAAAGAGATAAGCCCAATCCCTAAAAAATAGGGATTTGGTCAACTTATGCTTATCCAGTCAGATCAGAGAGGGCACGCCGGTTCCGAAAATCCAGCGAAGACCCCAGCTTGTTAGGGGATCTCTAATCTAGAAATGTAACTATTTAAGCTATTTTAATTTCTGGAAACACAAGTTGGGGGATAGTCAGAAACATTGCTACAATTTTACTTTCCTGCATTTTCATTTTTGTACGCTGCTTTGCAGCACAAAACAATTCCAATAGACCTTAAGCCTTTGGACTTAGGAGTATGTTCATAAACTCAACGTCTATGTTGAGTAGTTTTGCTTATTAAATTCAGTAAGTTCTCTTTATAATTATTTCTTTTATTTCTGCTATTTTAATTATGTCTAGCATGCTTGGCTAGACTCTTTATTCTGGTGTTTGAACAACGAAGATGGTTTGAATATAAATCTGGACTCGTGAGGCCCAAATGGGTATAGTAATGAATGATAGATTTCTGTTGATTCTTGTGCCTTGTTCCACCTGAGTGGGTGTCTAAAATGCCTAATGTGGCTGATCACTCGTTAGGTAAAGAGGGCACACCACTATTAATTGAATTGGCGAATCGTGATTGCGAGTTGGTTCATATAGTAATAAGGGAATCAATGGGTTGTTACGGGCACACGAGGAATCGGTAAACACAACAGATTTGGGTTCGTCTAGGGCACACTGTTGTCTGTTCACTTACATCTCTTTGAGCTGCTGACGTCATCAGATGACTTGGCTACATCTGGCAATCTCCAATTGGCACGACTGGCTTCAACTGAGATATTTTCAGTTCAACTCTTCCTTTTGCTGAGTTGGCTTTCAGCTCTCCTTCCAGTGCAGCTGCTTGCTTCAGCTGATCACGAGCTATTTTCTCTATTGCGAACTAATTGAGCATCTGATCAGTTATGGGCTTTTGAGTTCTCAGCTTCCACGCCTTTCATCAGGTTTGCAAACTTTTCAGCTTGCTTTGTTTTAACTGATGATATGAGCAGTTTTGACTTCTTTTGCTGACTGAACTGATGTACCTTTAGTTTCAGTTTCTGCTCTCTTTTACTCGTCCTCCTTTTTTTTAGTTGGGGTTGCCTTTTGCATTCTCCCATTATTTTCTTGATCATCTTCATCTTGTGATGCTAGTTCCAAAAGCCCCAATTGGATACATAGCTTGACAGATCTTGCTTCAAGGGTTTTGCGAAGATGATGTCAATTATCTACCTTTCGGCGGCCAATTTCTATTGTCACCATAAGCTCTGTTGCTCTTATGGTATGGCCAGTTGGCAAAGCAGTTGTAGTGAGGGTTGATTCTCAGTTCATCCCTCAAGTTTAGGTACTCACTATACTGTGTTGCGAGATCTATTGGAGTGAACTTCTCCAGAGGGATCTGAGAATGTTGACGTGCTTGATATGGCATTGTAGGCACATTTCTTCTTGAGTCAACTTCTTTTCCAGGTTGACTTCCTGGATGTCTTCGAGAATGGGCTGGATAACCAGTTCTCTCCTGAACTGATGTCCTATCTCGATAAGACTGTGGTCCAAACTGAGTATTTCTCCTTACTTCAGTTGGTCGGTCAGTTATGTTCACCATAGGCCGGTTTTGAGGTTTAGGCCTTTGAAAATGTGGTGATCTTTGTTGAACTGACTGTCTCTGATAAGCTGGAGGTCTTGGCTCAACTGACTACCTCTGTTGATAGGTTGGATGCCTTTGCTGAGCTAGTGGCCTTTGCTAATAGGCGAACTGCCTATTTTTAGCTTATGGCCTTCTTTGAGATGGCTTCCTCTGCCGAACTGATGGTTGGACTGCGTTTTTCAGTTGGGAGGATTGGCTAGACCTTTTAGACGGATCTGTAGGGATGTCTTTAGTTTCCTCGCCTTTGGTCTATTCAATTGGTTGGGTTGGTGCAGGTCTGACAAAACCAGGAAGTGTTCCTTCTTGACTGGTTTGAATAACTACCTTTTATTTCTCTGAGGTAGTGTACCTGTTGTATCCTAACCCTGTACTACCAGTTTCAACTCATTGATTACTTAGAATCTCATCAAGAGTTTGAGATCCCTTTTTGAATTTGAGAGAAATCCTATCTCTCTCATGGACCTCCTGCCATAGCCTATCATTCTCAGCTCTTAGCCCATCAAAACTAAGTTGCAACTTATCACATTCAGGTGACTGAGCCTCAAGTGATTCAGTTCTATCATGATCACTTCTCAGACTTTTGATCTCATCTCTTAAGTCATCATTTTCTTCCCTCAGTTGTAAATGCATGCTTGAAATAGCAGCTAACTGGTTCTCTAGCATTCTTAATTGTTCATTTATTTCATTGTTAGTAATGGAAGATTCATGAATGTGATAAAAAGAGGTTAAGGTGTCGCTGGTGCTAACCTCTTCTTTGTTGTCAGCCATGAGGCAGAACAATACCTCTTCTTCAGAGGTATAGCCGTCGGAGTCGATTCCTGATGGATAATCTGAGGCATCCAGGACGGCATTCTCTGAGTTGGCCATCATAGTTTTTCTTTTGAAAAAGCTTCTCTTCACCTTGGCCTTCTTGTCTTCAGGGAGCTCTGGACATTCATACCGGTAATGTCCTTGCTTGTGGAAATGGAAGCATTCTCCTATTCTTCTGTTGGCTGCCCTGGTTGATTTCTCTCACCTCTAGGCTCATCATCAGTTTGAAGCATAACTGATGGTTGATCTCTGATCCACTTGAGCTTTTCTAGTAGCTTGGCAATTGACTGGATTTGATCATTGATATCTTCAGTCAGGCTCTCCTTCTTCTCCACTGCTTCTCTTCTGCAATCAGTTGAGCCGCTTGGTTGTTCTCTGGCTTGAGAACTTCTAGGCCGGAAGACATTTCTTCCTTGAGTTTCTCTAAACTGATTTCTTTCGCCGTAGAATGCTGTATATTGGGTTGATGATGTGGATGCTTCTCTTTTTTGGTTTAGGCTATACTCATGAGCCTTAAGAGAACTAAAGAGTTCTCTTGGGGTCATGCTAGTCAAATCTCTTGACTCTTTTGTAGCAATCACCTTCATATCCCATTCCTCGGTGAGATTGTCTAAAATTGTGCAATTCATCTCACTATTGGGATATGTTCTTCCCAAATTATTCATCTCACTAATGATGCCAATAAATCTTGATTCAAGGCTGGAGATGGTCTCATCTGAGTGCATTTTGAAGGACTCATATTTGTCGACTGCTAGCTGGAGCTTGTTTCATTTGATTGCTTCGGACTCTTTGCACAGATCTACAAGTAAGTCCCATATCTCCTTGGCAGTTTTGCAATTCTTTGTGTCCTTCATGCGATCTTCATCTAGAGTTTAGAACAACGCGGCTTGGGCCATGAACTCTAGATTCTTCAACTTCTTCTCTTCACCCGTGAGAAGATGAGTTAGCTTCGGGATCCTTGCAGGTTGGTTGACATCAGCAACATGGGCTTCATTGTCCATCATAATCGTGATTGGACCATCCTCGATAACTTTCCACATATTCTCGTGAATTGAGCAGAGATACGCCCTCATTCTCCTGCTCCAGTTATCGTAGTTCTCAACTGAAAAGATAGGTAGCTTATGGTTTCCTATAGCTTACATATTAGCACAGATGACTAGATCTGATTCAGTTGATCTGCAGAAATGGCTGATCTTTAGAATCAACCGCTCGGATACCACTTGTTGGTCCTGGGCTAGTCAGAATCAGTTTAGAGGGGGGTAAATAAACTGATTGTAAAACTGAACTTAGATGCAGAATATTCAGGGCCCGTTTTGACACGCAAATATCATCCGTGCTATGTAGAGATCAGTTGAGAAGATTTACTAGCTCGGAGTGATGTGTGTGCTTATAGTGTGCATTTAAAACATACAACTGAACTGTAAATTAAAGCGGAGCACACAAGCAATTTATAGAGGTTCGAAGCTCAACTTCTACGTCCTCTCTTCCTTCCGTAGAAGGGAAATTCACTATGTAAGTGTAAAGTTCCTTTATTACAGTTACACAGTGAAGACAGTTGCTGTCTCAGAAGCTGCACTCTCAACTTCCTTAGCCGGTAGGTCGACAGCTCACACTTGCGATCCCCAACTGCTCGCTGGAGAGATAAGATGCTATTGTCCGTCTTTTCATGATTTTAGATCTCACTCGATCTTCAAGAGTACAGTCTTGAAACTGGTATCAACTAGGTTGTTCCTTTGCACATCTACGTCTGAGCTGGGGTAGTTGATCACTTAAGCACGGTGACTGAGAGAACAGCTCTGGCTGGAAATCTTCAACAGCTAGCTCGAAGAGCATTAAGGCTCATTCTCATCAGTTGGAACTTTTGATTTTCTGAGTTCTTTAAGCATGAGGCTTTAGTACTTCGGTGAATGTCTTCGCGGAAAGACTTAACTAAAGTGCTCTCCAAATTCTCAAAAGTCCCACGGTCTTCTCTGGGGTAGCTCACCTTTTAAAGATAGGCGAGTTGGTGACCACTGGTAATCACTGTTGGATCATAAATGATAAAGCCAGTTGCAAGGCTTTCATTTAATGAGGCCATTGGGTTGCCATTGCTCTTCTGATGAGCTTTTACTTCAAGATCTCGGTTGCATTAACTTGAAGATCTTCTTTGGATTATCGGAATCTCAGTTATGGCTCCCTTCTTGATCTTCTGTTCTAAGCTTTGTCTGGCAGCTAGAATCTTAAGTTTCTTTGTCTGTCAGTTCTGCGTGTCCCTTGGCAGTTTGGAAAGCTTCAGTTGAGATCATCTTCAGCTGGCATTACTGGGCTTGGGCTTGATGCCTTCTGAGCTCCAATTTGCTTCTGCTTCAGCTGGTGGTTTAAACTAGTGTTCTTTAGCTGGTATTTTGGATTTGTGTCCCTTCAGCTTGAACTGTCATGGAGTGGTCTTCAGTTCAGTTGTTGGTGCTTTATCAGTTGGACTTCAGAACTAATGCGTCTTCAGCTGGTGTTCTTCGAACTGGTGCTTTATCAGCTAGAACTTCATTCTTCAGCTGGTATTGTTTGAGTTGGCATTTTCCTTCAGCTTATACCTTAGTCTTCTCTTAAGTCGGCATGTTCCTTCAATTGAAATATCCTAAGTTGGTATTTCCTTCAGCATGGATCTTTAGATTTGGTACATTTCTTCAGCTGGCATTTTCTTCAGCTGGAATATCTTAAGCTGGTATTTTTTCAGCTTGTGATTGTCCTCTCTTTGGCTGGTAGTCTTCATCAGTTAATGTCATGGTGGACTGGCATGTTCATCAGTTCAAATTGATGTGCCTTCAACTGGTATGTCCCTCAATTCTTCTCTTTCAGCTAGTATTCCCTTCAGCTGGGATCTTCCTTTGACTCAAACATTTCTTCAGCCGGTATTGGACTAGAACTGGTATGTGCTTCAGTTCTCTTCAGTTGGGACTTCTCTTCAGTTGGTGGCGGCCTAGAACTAGTATGTACTTTAGTTCTCTTCAGTTGGAACATCTCTTCAGCTGGTGGCGGCCTAGAACTGGTATGTACTTCAGTTCTCTTCAGCTGGTGACGGCCTAGAACTGATACAAGCTTCAGTTCTCTTCAGCTAGAACATCTCTTCAGCTGGTGGCGGTCTAGAACTAGTAAGTGCTTCAGTTCTCTTCAACTGGAACATGTCTTCAGCTGGTGGCGGCCTAAGCTGGTACGTGCTTCAGTTCTCTTCAGTTAGAACATCTTTTCAGCTAGTGGCGGCCTAGAACTGGTAGGTACTTCAGTTTTCTTCAGCTGGAACATCTCTTCAGCTGGTGTCGGCCTTGAACTGGTATTGGTCATCAGTTCATTACTGTAGACTGGTGGCAGTTGGTACATTCTCTCCCTGGTACCTGCAACTTCCAGTTTGTCTTGCTAATTATTCTAGCAAGCTACAGTCTTCTTTTTCTCTCTATTCTTCTCTCCTCTTTCATACGAATTGATCATTTCTATTGGTTGTGACAGCTTTGACTCTGTATGACCATCCTTAGTTTTCTGTTTGATTTCTTTTCAGCTCTTTCAAGGCTCTATTCATATTTTGACATATTTTAACATCTCATCAAAACCCTTTGTAAGAAAAACCTTGATAGTTTTTCGTAACAAAGCTGCAAGAACTGATGGGGTCCTTGTGAACCTTTGAAATGGGCCTGACAGAAGAAGAAACTGTGCAAAAGAAAATCATCGCTTTTCAGGCGGGTTCCGGTATAGATGTTCCCAGCAATGTTCCTGACAGAGCTGACCTAGCAGAATCAATGGCTATGTTGTGAAAAAAAATTCTAAGTTTGCAAAATGCTACGAGAAGTCCTCTCAAAATAATCCTGGCAAGAATAGGTTTCCAAACCTCAAAGAATCAAGGACGAAGATCCAAATGAAGATAAATATAAGGAAGTGAAGTGTAGAGAATGTAGTGGTTTTGGTCATTACCAAGCTGAATGTGTTAACACTCTCAAAAAGAAAAACAAGTCTTACTGTTCTAGCTTAAGAGAAACTGATGATCCTGATGATAGTGGAAGTAATGAAGAGTGTGCAAGCAATCATATTGCCTTCATGACACACTCCGTCAAAGAATTTGTGTATGCATCTGTTCCTGATGACGAGGCTGAAAAGATATCTAAATGCAGTGATGATGAAAAATTTACTGAAGAATCAACCATGGAGGCATATAAAAAACTGCATTCAAGCTGGATCATGGTGGTTAAAGTTAATGAGGACCTGCTAAAGGAAAAATTTTATCTCTCAAAAGAAAGAGATAATCTTTCCATTCGTCTCAAGGAGTTGCAAGAAAGAACTATTGCAGTCCAGGAACAGTACTTATGCTCATACTGGTGAACTTCAGCACCTTAAAAAGCTTGTCAAAATGATGAACTCTAGATCATCTCAGCTTGATGAAATTCTCTCTAAGGGAAACAGCCCTCAGGATCATATCGGGCTTGGATATAATGGAGGTCAGACTTATGCAAATTACAAGAGATAATTGTCTGGTCAAGGATAAAGAAAGTGTTCTCCTGATGGACAGGAATAGATCACGAGACAATTGTTACCTTCTCAACATGAAGGAAACCTGCTTCAGATCTCAGCTTAGTCAAGCAAATCTATAGCATGAAAAGCTTGGCCATATCATTTATCAAAATCTTCAGAGACTTATGAAAACTGAAGCTGTGATTGGTGTTCCAAGTTTGAATATTGATCGAGGAAAGGTGTGCGGTCCATGCCAAGTTGGAAAACAGATCCATGCCTCTCATAAATCTGTAAAGAAGATCACTACTTCAAATGCATTGGAATTGTTGCACATGGACTTGATGGGGCCTGCTCAAACTGAAAGTATTGGACGAAAGAAATTCATCTTTGTTTGTGTAGATGACTACACCAGATTTACATGGGTGGATTTTCTAAGAGACAAGGCAGAGACTTTTGAGACATTTAAAAAATTGTGTCTCAAACTTAAAGTAGAGAAAAGAACAAACGTGATGAGAATAAGAAGTGATCATGATCGTGAGTTTGAGAATGTGTTCTTTAAACTGTTCTATGAAGAAAAAGGCATTGGTCAAGAGTTTTTTGCACCGAAAACACCACAACAAAATGGTGTTGTTGAGAGAAAAATCGAACTCTTCAAGAAATGAGTAGAGTTATGATGAAGGCTAAATCTGTTCCTGACAATCTTTGGGCCGAGGTGGTGAACACGGCATGCCATGTTATCAATCGAGTTTACTTTAGACCCAAGGTAAAAATTACTCCCTATGAGCTGTGGAAAGGGAAAAATTCGAACGTAAAGTACTTTCACATCTACAGAAGTACTTGTTATATGTTAAGGGATAGAGAGTATCTTGGAAAATTTGATGCCAAATGAGATGAATGTATTTTTCTTGGATATTTAAGAAATAGCCGTGCCTACCGTGTTCACAAAAAAATAACCAAAACTTTCATGAAATCAATTAATATTGTTGTTTATGATCTGGAAGAATCTGCTCCCCAGATAGATGATGAAAGTCTTGATGTTACTATTCATGTTCCTGTATCTATGCCTGACAGTTGTGAAAACAATCTATTCTACCTCCGTTGGAACAAGATGCTCTTGCCTCCCGGTCTCGCGGTGTGAAGTAAAGCTAATCGAGAGTCTTGGCCAAGATTTCTCAGGAGAAGGGTCAGCCATTCAAGGTACTCAAGTCGAAGAAGGCGCCTGCTATGAAGGCCCTTGCTAAGAAGGCCTCCTCCAAGAAGGCTTCTGCTAAGAAATCATCTGTCAAGGATGCCTCTGTCGCGATCTCAGCAAGGTGTGTTACTCGAAGTGTGTCCGAGAGAATGTTGGGGATGGCCTCATCTTCTCGACGGTCGTTGATGAAGAATGCGCGAGCTCCTTCTCCATCTGCTGAGGAGGGTGATGATGTCCCAGAGGATATCTCTGATAGTGGTGCATCTGACTTAGGTGATTTTAATTCTTCTAAGTTTCTATCTGCTTTTCATCAAAGCATCTTTAAATTGGTTGATGGCCGGTCTTTGATGTCTGAGAGACGTTTGGTTAGCTTAGATGTGGTTGGGACTGGAATTGTTAATTGTTACATGATATGAGATTGGAGAAGTCTGCCTATGATGTGCCTTTTTTGTTAAAAATGTGGTGCATGAGTTCTATGCGAATCTGACTAAGTCTATTCGGGAAGTTACCTCTGATCATGCCTTTTCTGTTTTTGTCCGTGGTTTTTGGATCAATTTTTCCTCTGCTGTGATTAATTCCTATTGGGTTGTGCTCACTCTATCGCACCTGAGGTTGTGCCTGACCTCGATGAGGTGGCTGGAGAATTGACTAGCAGTAATCGCCTGGTTTGGCCAAAGGGCAGATCGTTGTTGGCCTCAGATCTCAGCGTGAAGTATTCTATACTTCACAAGATTGCGGTGAAAAAATGGCTTCCAAGCAAGCACCGATCATCTATCAGCAAGTCCTTAGGCATTCTACTATTTAAGATTGGAACACAGGCGGTGTTCAACCTGAGCCAGATCATCTTTGATCATGTGTTTGCCCATGCTGAGTCTACTCGAAGTCAGCAGCCTCTAGGATATCTAGGGATGATTTTTAACATTATCATGGCCAAACATGATGTCTTAACTACTGATGATGTTTACGAGCCTGAGGAGCCACCACTTATGATCAATCACAAGCTCTTTTCTGCCCTGCATACCTGTGATGTTCCCAGTGCTGATCCCACTAGTACCCCTGCCACTGCTCATCTATCTGCTCCTAGCAGACCTGATGAGGACATCCATAGCAATGAGGAACTCAATTCGGAGCTGCAATTCAAAGGCCCCGTCACAAGACTACGAGCTAAGAAGTTACAAGATTATTTACAAGCTACAATTCGCAAGAAGCTCGAGGATGAAGACGGAGTGCAAGGTAGCTTGAATATGATGACCTTGTTGATATTTGAAGATGGAGATCAAGACATGGAGTGCAATGCTTGAAGAAGAGGACGTGTACGTGTGCATGTGTTATTCAGCTCGAGTTGAGCATGCTTGCATGAAAAGTCCAATTCGATTGGCCCTTGATATTTTAATTAAGGGGATTATTTTATTAGACTATAGTATTTTATTTAATTTAGACTATAGTCAAAAGTCAGATTTTTGTTTAGTTATTTGAGTAATTTTCGGTCACTTTGAATTCTAGGTTGACTGGGTTTTATTTAAGGTACAATTCTACCTTGAATAAAATTCTAGTTTAGGAAGTTTCCTAGTCTAATTCTAGTTTTATTTTGAGTAGGATTTTCGGCCCTTATCCTTGTGGATTTTCGGCCCTCCCTATGTTATAAATAGGGGATTTTGTGACATTGATACTTCAGACTATATTTGATTAATTAAGTTTTGCTTTCAATATCGTCTCAACCCCGTTTAATCTTTGTGAGTTTAGATTTTAAATTCATACTCTTAGAACTAGTAATTCTAGGTTTTACAAAGGGAATTCGCCGACCACGTTCGAGGGATCGTTGAAAACTCGCTACTTGAAGATCAACTTAGAGAATTTGGCCTTGTGTACGTTTGAAATTCAAGGCAACTTTCAGGTTGTGATTCGCATCGACAATACATCAACCATCTAGCCATATTCGACGTCAATCATCACCATCAAACGTTCGCCTTCAATTTAGTTCATGTTCGAGTTCGTCATCGTCCAAGTTCTAGATCATCTTTGTCCATTCAAACCGTAAGTTCGTTACAACTCTATCATATCCTATCTACCCTAGCCATTCTTCATCTACACTTCACCTTCAAATTACCATCATCCTTCTCGTTATAATAGCCGTCCAAAACAGCCCTCTTTATTTAGATTTCGTGTTAATTTCGTGTATCATAGTCTAGGTATTTTAGTTTGTCCTAGTCGTCTAATTAATCGAGTATCGTTCCCTTACTTCACCGACGTAGTTTCATTCCTGGCTTCCGCATATTTCATCCATGTCGTGTCCTATAGGTCCCGGGTCACATCAAGACCTGGTCCCAGGTCCTCTGTCAATGCCGTGTTCTTTGAACGGCATATTCAGTCCTTGGAGCGCGAGGTGCAATTTTTAGACAAGTCCATCCGAATTGCTCGCTCTCGAATGCAGGAACTAGAGGCCGTGATGCGTGATCTCAAGGCCTGTGCCTATGGCTTTGCTTCTCCATTAGATTAGTCGAGCTCTTCTACTACTGGTTTTGCTTTTACAGGTGCTCATGCTAGTGCTTCTCCAAGCCCTGGCCCAGATGTTTTTGCCTTTGCTGCCTAGCCTGATGTTTCTGCTGTTGTGCCTCCACTCTAAAGCTTTGCCATTTATGGCAGACACTAAGGGGGAGAGAGAGAGAGACGAAAGATGGAGCTGCTGCTGAAAGATGGAGCTGATGCTGCTGTTGATAAGAGTGCTTGTGCTCTTTCTTTTAAAAACTTTACTTTTTGCTACGAAGTTCTTGAACAATTTACTCGGGACACATGTTTTTCCCCATCTTTCACTTTTTGTTGGTCTGTATAATATTTCTGATCGACCTAACTATGCAGCTGCATCTGCAAAAATAATGTTTGTTTTGATGATACTCCCAGTTCAGCTTCAGAGGGAGTACTTAAAGTTGGGCTTGACAGTTTCTTTCAATATATCACGTTTCGATATATTTGACCTGCGGAGTTTATTCATGTGTTGTGCAGATCGTTAGTTATTGTCTTCCATAAACGCCAAATTGGGAGATTGTTAGTGCTATCATTATGCACTATGTTTGTTTTGGTGAGATATGTTCGACAATATATACTTGGGTATGTTCCTGAAGATAAATGTTCCGTTGTGTAAGCGATGAAGAACAGTTGGTGAACTATTCACTATGATATTCCAGACATACCCAGAAACAGTTTAATTATGGCAATTTCCATGTTTTGAAGATCTTGCGCCGATCCGATTTGGGAGGTCAAGATACGCTCGTTTGACTACCTTGTGAAGTAGATGCCGTGCTGAAAATAACCCTCTTACACAAGGAAAGTATCTACACACATTTGGAAAGATCACAAACCATTATTCACTTACCAAATTACTGACAATTGAAGATCAATGATTACTTTGAAGTGAAGCTATAAGAAGACCGATTCATTGCAGCAATCGGTGTCCACTATATTTTAGATTCTCTTAGCATATTATTGGAGAGTCATTTAGTTTGGGATCTATGTAATAGCTAGAAGTTGTTCCCTAAACTGTTCAACGTGATAGTCTAGCATTTGAGTGATTTGAGTTAAATACGTAAGGAGTTTTATTAATCTATTTTGTACGCATTCTCGGGAGAGATTGTAAGTTGAAGTTGTAGGTAGCTAGAGGGAGTCTAGTGTCACGGTTGTGAGGGGATCTCACAGCTTTCATTCAGTGAAAGAGTTCGTGAAGAAGAACGGGCGACATAAGTAGGGAGTCATGCATGTGTAAGTTCCTAAATAAAATTCATGAAGCAGTAGTGAACGAATCTTCAAGTTTAGGCGTAGTCCCCCCAGAGTAGGTTGATTAACCGAACTGGGTTACTAATCTCGTGCGTTCATTATTACTTTTTATTTACTGTTCTTACGTCTGTTCCCAACCTATCTAAGAACACTTGTGTGCAGTTCACATAAAATACACTTTGCACGAATTAAGGTTTTTTCAAATCTTTATGGCATATAATCATCACTAAGTATGTTAATTGAAGAGAAGGTCAACCGAACTAAAGATTTAGATGATCTAACTGAATGACTAAGCCAACCAGTCAGAGGGTACCCAACTAAGGGTTAAGTCAACGGGAGTCAAAAGTTTGACTACTAAACTGATAGCAAGGCCTGCTGAACTGAAGATCAAAGTCAACCTAACTTTTGAAGCAAATGACAAGTTAGTCAAATTAACGACTGGAAGTACTCAACTGATGGCCAAAATTGAAATCAGTCGAACTGAAGCTCAAGACAAGTCAACTGATAACCAAGATAAAAGTGAGACCAGTCGAACTGATACTCAAGTCAAACTAGTCAATGGTTTGTAATCAGTTGAACTGAAGAGGAAGTTCAGAAAAAAAAAAAAAAAAAAAAAAACCCCGAACTGTAAGCATTAGCTAAACTGATCAGCTAATTCCAAATCCAGGACCACTGACTGAAGAATCAAAGAAGTTAATGCTCAACAGAGGTCGAATGGCAGAGTAACAGCTACATTAACAGCACCAACAGCTATGAGAACCAACAAACCATTGATTAACCAATAGACCTCTGATCGTTCAAAGGAACCTAACGGTCACAAATTAACTCCTCTATGAAGGACGAGTGAAATGAAATTTGAAATGACTTTTGACTTTCAGCATTTCACTTAACTTTCGCTCGCATTAAGAATTCAAAACTGAACTTTCTTTCTCCTCCGCCACTACTCAGTTCAAAGCATTATTTCCATCTGCGAAAGTCAAAACTGAGAAGAAGAATTCCACAAGCTATGAGCATTCAGTTTGCTATTGAAAGTCCAGCCGAAGAATCTTCTCAGTCCACACTCTACAATGATCAACTACTACAGCTCAAGTTAAGGAGCAAAATCAGTTGATACCCTTGTTCAAGACTAATCATCTTGAAGATCGAAAGAGATCTAAAACCTTATAAAGACGATAATAGAACCTAACTCTCCAGCTAAGTGTGAGCTTTTGATGAAGAAACTGCCGCCATAATAGCTAACTGTTGGGTACTAGGAACTCTCCAGCTAAGTGTGAGCCATCGACCCCGCTGAGGTAACTTTGTAAAGTAACTCACTGTTACCAGGTTCAACAAGTTTTCATTCACTGTATAATTTGTAAAGTTAACCCAAGTTATATAGTAGTGAAATTTCCTTTCTGCGGAAGGAAATGTGCATTGATAAGTACAAACGAGTCAAAGGGCCCTTAATATATTCCGCATTTCAGTTCAAGTTTTTTGAATCAGTTTATTCACCTCCCTCTAAACTGATACTGACTTGTCCGAGACCAACACCAACTCATTGTGTGCTTTACATTTTGTATTTACTGTTGAGTTCGTAATAGTGTTCATATACTTTTTTGTGAACTTTAACATAAATGTTCAAAAACATTACTGTGAAAGTTTACAGAACAGATATCTCACACCGTGTGTAGTTTCAGAGCATATTTGGATCCTCATTCAACTCTTCATGCTCATATTTGACTATTTTGCTTCAAATATTCAATTAATTCACCACTATTAATGCAAAACTAGCAAAATAATCAAAAATTCAAATGATAACAAATTAAGCATAAAGCTATATAAACTATACAACTTAACATTCTAAACATCATCAAATCATATCTGAAAGTTTTGTAAAATACACATCTGTCAGTCGCGCTATTATCATTGTAGTGTATGTTTGGATGCAACAATTTATGGACAGCTATACGGATGACATCATGTGCACCAAGGTGATAAATTCTAAGAAGCTGAACAAGGACACTTATTCAGACTATGAATTGTTGGATGAATTACTTAAATACAAGGGTAGAATTGTTGTAGGTAGTGGTACTAATATCAAGCAGCTACTCCTAAAAGAGATACAGAACTCCTCTTATAGGGTACATTTTGGCATTTATGGAACTTTTGTGAGATTGAAGAGCTTTTCTACTAACCACAGTTCAAAGATGACGTGATTAAGAGGTGAACAACTGTACCACTTGTTGTGTTAGTAAACCTACATGAGGGTCGCATCCTGACTTAGTACATCCCTTGTAGATAGATCCCAGCAAAGCCTGGACTCATATCTCCATGGACTTTATTGAAGGTTTGCCATGTCCTTCAAGAATGATGTAATTCAAGTGGTTGTGATGGATAGGCTCAGAAAATATGGCCACCTCATTCACATAGCACACCCTACACTGCTAAAGTCTTCTGGACTCCATCTAAATACTATATGGACAACTACTCAGCATTGGGACTGACAGAGATAAAGTTTTTATCAGTTTGTTTTGGTAAGAGTTATAACTTATGGGAACTAGTGTGGATATGACATATGCATACAAACTGAGATAGTGAATCAGTGCCTTCAGACCTATCTAAAGTGCATGGTGCCTCTACACCCCAAGCTATGATCTAAGTAGTTGCCACTGGCAGAATTTTGGTATAATACCAGTTACCACTCGAGTTTGAAATCTACTCCTTTTGAGGCATTATATTATACGGATACCCCTTCACAACACTCACTTTGTACGTATCTATAACTAATACTAAATTTAAAGAGGTAATGGAAGAATGACAAAAAATTATGTCTAATTGATAGACAGTCCAGAATCGCATGAAGGTCTACGCTAATTTGAAAAGAACTAAAAGAGAATTTGAAGTATGGGATTATGTGTTCCTAAAGTTTACAACATTTTCGATAGAACTCCGTAGTTCTTGGAAAGTACTTGAAGTTTTTGGCTAGGTACTACAACCCCTACCATATCATAAAGAAGATTGGAAGCGTGACCTATCGCCTGGAATTACTTTAAGAGGTGAAAATCCACCCCGTGTTCCATGTGTCGCTGCTAAAGAAGGTATTGAGCGACTCTATCCAACCCTCAGAAACTTTGCCCTCCCATGATGAAGAATTTCTTTATCATCAAACCATGTGCAGTACTAGCAGAGAGAGTAGTTAGACGATGTAAGTTTGAGATTCTGCAAAAATTGGTTCTTTAGGATGAATTGAAGTAAGATCTAGTTACTGAGAAGATTTGAAATTTTTGGTTTGGGTAGTTGGGGAAACAAATCCTTATGGACAATGATATTTGAATGGAAGGGGTAATATCATGAACATTACTGAAGAGGGTGAATTGGGGATTAGGGTTTGTGAGGAGAACAAATGTTGAATCTTGATTTGAGAGTTTTCACATATGATTTGGCTGAAGTGGTCAGAAGGAAGTCAATTTGGGTCAAGAAAGGGGTCCATATCGGATCGCCGTTCCAGTGGTTGCGGTCTAGTGTTTATGTTTTATTCTAATAGAAGTGGCCCAAATGTTAATTGGTTGTCTTTATTTCATGTTTTATTTTAACATATGCTTTAGGGTTATAGTACAACCATGTGATGGACTATAAATATAATAATTATTAATGAAAGAGACAAGTAATGAGATAAATCCGATTCTCTCCCTTATTTCTCCTTCTTTTCGTCCATTTCTTCAAATATTTTCTCCCATTTCCTAGTATCAAGATCACACCTTTATTAACTAAAAGTACAAAAAATTACAAGATTCCCACTGTCCACTACATGATGATCCAAAATCTTGACAATATAACATGGAACAAAATTACTCATCTTGATGTTTTTGTTGCCAAAGAGATTCAACCTTATGTTTCTGAAGTTTTCAGAGACTTTGATGGGCACGCGCATTAGATATTTGAAATAGGAGTTGGACAATTTTATTCAGCTGTTACGTGCACTAGGAAAAATCAAGGTACATACAGCGCAAAAAATACATTTAGTTTTTTATAAGTTGATTTAGCCAATTCAGTGATTATAATATCAGCAAACCAACATCATCAAAAACTTGCTTCACATGTAGGATTTCATGCGAGGCCTTACCAAAGACTGGCCGCCATCAACGAATATGGTGGTTCCGGTCATGTAGCGTGCACCATCACTTATCAGATAAATTACCGTCGATGCCAAATCGTTTTTAACATCGAGCCATCGACGTAGCGGATTAGCTTCATTCACCAATTTCTCCGCCCTCTCTTTGCCCACAGACACCGGGAACTCATCTTGAAGATGCAACCCACGAGCTATTGCGTTCACCCTTATCTGATGCTTCCCTATCTCCAGTGCCGACGTCTGCCAAGCATAAGCTTAAACACTCATGTAAAATCCAAATAAATAACCACCTCATTAAAAGCTGAGGGGGTGGTTGTGCGTTCATGTGTTCCTGGTGCAAATGTTTAAAGTGAATTCTACTGCTAATTTCCCAGCATTCGTGTAGAGAAAAGAAAACAACCAAGATTCAATCTGGAGGAAAAACTTATTGCTAATGCAATCTATCAAGCCTTTTTCATATCCATTTGCACACTTGATATATGCACTGAATTATCTGAAAATGAGGTGAAACTTACCCGTACTAGCTGCTGCACGCCAGCCAAACACGAACCATATGCTGCTGCGCCTGGATACAACCCTCTTTCAGCTCCAATTACGGAGGTCAAGAATACAATGGAACCACCAGATTTCTGATCGCGCATTGCTTTACCCGTAGCTTTTAAAAGATACCAAGCAGCCATGAAATTGATCCTCGTAATCTTTTTGAATTCATCCTCAGACAGAGAAAGAGGGTCTTGCATCTTTCCTGCTTCACAATATATCATGTTTAGAGGATTCCTTTTTCAGCTCATACATAGAGAATGTGCAAGGAAAAAAAAAAAGCAGGGTAGAACACACATAGCAGTAGGTCTAACTGAAAATATCAATCACCTAACACTATTGCAATCTTCCTAGATAGTGAACTGCATTAAGGAGTACGAACGAGGACAAAACACAAATAAATGCAACTGCTACTGGCTAATGCATTCATTGCAATCCATTGCAGCTTTAGTTTCTACTACAAGTAGAGAAGTGCCTTTTTTTCTTAACTTTACAGCGGAATTTAGTTTGTGTTAGAAACAGGTAATTTGATAACAGTAAATAACATAACTGATATGCGAGATCAATATATACATAAGTGAAAAAGAAGGCAAATAGTGTATCAATATATGTGCTGCAGTCTTTCGAAAATGAAATGTGCAATTCGAGATTTTCTCTTTACCAATCTATTAGTCAATCTACAAGCGTCTCCTATTTTATTTGATTGTGCATCAGTTTACAAAATAATCTATCTCATATATAGAAGATTCATATCAGCATCAATAAGAACAATTATTATGATGGTATCTACACATAATAAAATATATGTAAAGTCACCATCAGATAAAAATTTGTGATATTTTTCAGAGTTAGAAATGATACTTTTTACAATCCAAAAAATTTAGTAATAATTACAAAAATGTCACCTTTTTGTGTGTACTTTTTTTTTTGCCGTAATAAAAATAAATGTGATACTTTTTAATATTATAAATAATATTTTTCAAAATTATAAGTAATAATTTTTCGTGTGATATATACAAGGTCTTATGTATGTTGGACATTCCAGAGACCATCTCTAAAATATAACCGGGACACAAATTATTAAGTTGCTCACAATTGGGTTATTAGATTAGGGTTAATTCCCCAAATAAAGCAATTTTTACCCTTAATTTGCAATTGCAACATCACCATCTAATATTTTGTAATTATAACATCATATATATTTTATCAAAGTTAAAATTACATCACTTCATCTCATTGAAAAAATCTAGGTATGCTTTAGTTGCAAAAAATAATTCACGGTGGTTGTATGTAATTGCACCACTTATATAAGATGTGTTGTAATTGCAAACCAGGATAATGGTTTATGCAAATTGCCCAAGTCTTGAACTTTATTTCCTTTTGCAAAAACGTTATGAACTTCAAAAAATTAAAAAAAAATTACAATATTTTTTTAGCTTTTTGTAAAAATGTCCCTGAATTAAAGTTTCGGTATCAGTTGCTGACAAGCCACGAGGGAGTTCAACGTGGAAAAAAATTATATTTAACCATGGAATATGATTTTCTACATCATTCGATTCAAACGTGATTCGTCAACAATCAAATTAAACAGACTAAAATTAAGTAAATTAAGTAAAATTAACTGGGTGACATTTTTTCGACATTTTGTAAGTTTAGGACATATTTGCAAATTAAACAGACTAAAATTAAGTAAATAAGTAAATATATTTGGCCAGTTAGATATATGATATTTTTTTAGTTGCATCCAATTTCCAATGTAACAAAAAAAAAAAGAATTAAGAATAAAGAATTGACCTTCGTAAGAGTAACAGTTGACTAAAGCATCCACTCCGGCGAGGAGTCCCCTTCCCTTCTCCACCGCTTCATCGAAAGCCCCTTCTCTCTCATCCTCCATATCCAAACCCACCACCTCCACCGAAACGACGCCGTCCAAAGAACCCTTAATCTTCTCCGCCGCGCTCCTCAGCTGCCCCTCATTCCCCATCAAAACCAACCTACATCCAACAAGCAAACGCCGATCAACAATAACCAAAACCAAGAGCGCTAAATATCAATAACAAGAGTCAAAAGTGAATACCGGCATCCCCGCTGAGCTAAATTGCGAGCTATGTTGAGAGAAATGTCGTCGCCATTGGAGGTCAGCAAAACCCTTTTCCCCTGATTTTCCATGCTCTTCTTTAATTCAAGCAGAAACAAAGGAAAAGCTTTCTTGGAGGAAAAAAAATAAAAGGGTGGTGGATGATATAGACGAATCGATTTAGTGAAACGTGAAAATCGTTTCAGCAGCCGCGTCTTTAAACTAAAAACATTACAGAGAGGGAGGGATTGAGAATGAATATGGATGGTTGGATGGGCTGAAGAATCAACGGCTACAATGACGTTGTAGATTGGAGTGAAGAGGCGTATGATCTGTGATTTGGTTTCGAAAATGAATCCAGAGCTGCGTAGTTATTACTGCATTAAAGACACGGTAATAATGGTCCTACTACTAATGGTGGGGAAATTCTATCCCACTAAATCTCATGTGATCACACTCTATGTATCCACCCGTCTTCTATTATGTCTCATAATTAATTTTTTTTAATATACAGCTTAATTAGGGAAAGATGAATCATAAATATATAGAATGTAAATTAAAAATAAAAAAAAATGAAGATTTGATACAGGAGATACTATGAAAAATATTACAAGGGATCTATATGATTTCACAACGGGTGACATAATGTTACATCAACACTTATTAATCAATATTTTTTAAAAATAATTAAATATTTTATTAAAATAATAAGTGGATACTGTTAACATAGCTTTGTTGAAAATATATGACAGGCATATAGGATCGTTATTTCTTAAAATTTTAATCAACACTATATAAATTAGCTTCGCCCAACTAAAAAAAATGAAACGTAGCTTCAACATTGTTTTTAGAGTTAGGAGAGATCGAATGCTTTACCAAAACATTATTTTAAGGGTTAATTGCAAAAAAGCATACGTTTGACTCTATTTATATTTACAATCCAACTTTTAAAACAAAACAATAATGATACAATCTTTTAATTTATAGTAAATTCGATATTATTGAATATTTCTCATAGAAATCAAACGTGAATTCTTTTTCCAAGTGTACATATTGTATACTAAGCAAAATGGGTTGATTGCAATTTTAATCTTCACTTAAATTTGATACAATTTTCAACTTCGACATCACTTTTCCAAATGTCTCAATAATAATTTTACCTTTCAATTTGTAGTAATTTGGACACTTCCAATTCTTTCCCAAAATTAGGTTTAAAAATCACACTAAATGTAATATGTTCGTGCTCAAATCTTAAATTACCGTGCCCGATTACTAGATATTTACATAGTGAGAAGAAATGAAAACAAAGTACACATTGTAGCCAGAATTTGAAATTTTCCTAGCTTCAAAACCCTAAGACTACTTTTATCGGTTGAAATTGTGGACGACCGTTCGTCCGTCAGCGTGGATATTAAAAAAAAAAAAAGATGATGTTTGATGTTGGCTGTTCGACCGAGGCAGGCCAGCCGAACGCTGGTCTCCCTCTCTCCTCTTTCATTTTTTAATTAATTTTTAAATATTTTGTATTTTTTTATATATTATTAAAATAAATATATATCCATTATATTTAAATTTTATTGGATATGTTAATTTTATTTGGACACTTATCTCCATTTTATTGGATATGTAAATTTTATTTGGACACTTGTCTCTATTTTATTAGATATGTAAATTTTCTTTGGATATCTAAATATAATTATTATTAAATAAATATATCCATTATATCTAAATCTTATTGGATATCTAAATTTTATTTGGACACTTGTCTGTATTTTATTGGATATATAAATTTTCTTTGGATATCTAGATATAATAATGATTATATTATTTTAATAAGTTTTATAAAAATAAAAATAAAAAATATCAAAATTCGTATTTTTCATTCTCTATAAATAGAGACCATTTTTACTAAATTTTCACACCTCACAAATTTCTCAATATCTCAATCTATAACGTTTAGTATTTTTCTCTGTATCTCCCAATGGATCGAGAAAATAATTTTTTTTACGATCCTTAGTATCAAAATTGCTCCCAAGATTATTTTCCCAACCTCGAAAATATTCCAAACTCTGAAGAATTCTCACAGTTCAGCAATATGAACTCCCAGTTTTCACATAATCCTACCCATTCTCCTAATCCAGAAAACCAAACCTCTCAAAACATCTCTGAAAATGCACCACCCTCAAGCTGGTCAGAACAAGAAGATATATGGCTTATGTCTTCTTGGTGTTACGTCAGTAATGATCCTATTTCTGGCAAGAATCAACACAATAACTCATTTTGGTCAAAAACTAAAAGCTTGTATGAGAAAATGCGAAGTGAAAATCCCAATGTTGGTGGCCCTCGATCAACAGAATCATTGAGGCAACGTTTCAGACGCCTTAACAAAAATGTGAGCGCATGGACTGCTGCATACAAAAAAGCATATGAGCGAAGATCAAGCGGACAGTCCAGAGAGGATATTGAGAAAGTTGCTCAAACATTATATGGAAAATCCAAGTTTACTCACCATGAGGTGTTTGAGAAAGTGATGCGTCATTATCACAAGTGGGAGTTGAATTTGAACAGCACTTGGTACACACGTTCCCACCCAGATGATGATGATAGTGTCGAAGAAAGTCACGGAAGCTCCAAAAAATCAAGAACTGATGAAGATGGGGATCCTCCACTTGCATCTACTCCAGAAACTCCCAGTAGCGATGCATCATTATCTTCTCGTCCAATTGGTAGAGACAGAGCTAAGGGTAAGGCTAAAAGAAAGGGAAAAGAAGCAGCATCACAATCTTCCATACTCCCTGATGATTTCACTGCAGAACTTCATGAACTGAGGATCACACGTGAAAAAGAAATTGATCTGCAGAAGGAAAAAATGAAAACAAATATGCTAATGCTTTTGATGGGAAAAGGTCAATTATCTCCTGATGAAGAAGATCTGAAACGTCGTTTAATGGCTGAACTATATGGGATCTGATCTTGCGTGTTTTCTCCCTAATGTCACTTATGTCATATTTAATTATGTAATTTTCATTTCATATTGTCTATGTAATTTTCAATTTATGTAATGTAGTTATGTCTTATTATTCTGTGAAGCATCAATTGTTTGCTCAATTATTTTGTGAAGCACCAATTATGATGATGTCCTAGCATGCATGTGACTTTATTGGAGTGCATGTGAGAAACTGATATAAGTGTCAGAAAAACACAATGCTTGAACAACGTGCATGTGAGTGCACTATCATCCAAGTACCAATTGTCATGTCACTCTCATCAATTACTACTTTAATAATGTGCATGTGAGTGCACTATCATCCAAGCATCAATTGTCATGTCACTCTCATCAATTACTACTTTAAGAACGTGGATGTGAGAAAAAATAATTCACTATCATCCATGTGCATGTGATCATGTCACTTTCAAAAAAAATATGAGAAATAATACTAGTTTTACCCTATATATATACACATACCTTATAGAATATGCACATAAACTTCATTTCTATTCTCCAACTCAAATATTGAATCTACCCTAAAAAAATGGCATCAGGTTCGAGTTTTGATGTTTCCAATTTCCTCAATGATGATGCATGAGAAGCAAGCATTACTGAACAAAATCAGAGAGTCGACCGCATCATTGAAGATGTGCTCATTCATGTTGCTGAACTATCGTTACAACCTACCAATCATCTTGTTAGAGCTCGAAGGCGTTACATTGAACGAATACGCGAGAAGGGTCATGAAGGTGTGTTCGAGCAGTACTTTGCAGAAGATCCAATATATCCACCAGAGATGTTTCGAACAAGGTATCGCATGCGAAAGCCATTGTTCGAATGAATAATGAGCAGACTCGTTGCCATCGATGAATTTTTCCAACAACGGCCTGATGCCACTGGTCATCTAGGTATGTCTGCGATTCAAAAATGTACTGCAGCTATGAGGGTGTTGGCATATGGATCATCATCAGACTTGCATGATGAATACTTACGAATGAGCGCACAACTCATTTGTAAATCGGTTATCAAATTCGTTGAAGGTGTAATTTCCAACTTTGGTGATGAGTACCTCAGAAAGCCCACTGAAGAAGACATCGCAACTCTTCTTCATATCGGAGAACAACGTGGATTCCCAGGTATGTTGGGAAGTATTGACTGCATGCACTGAGAATGGAAAAATTATCCTACCTCATGGGCAGGGCAATATGCAGGAAGAAGCGGTAGACCAACAATAATTTTGGAAGCAGTTGCATCGCAAGACCTATGGATCTGGCATGCATTTTTCGGAACTCCGGGTTCCAAAAATGATATCAATGTACTTGATCAATCTCCTCTATTTGATGATATTTTGGAAGGTCGGGCACCAAAGGTCAATTATGTTGTTAATGGCAAAGAAAAAAAGATGGGATATTATTTGACTGATGGCATATATCCTCAATGGGCAGCATTTGTCAAATCTATTCCTACTCCACAAATTCGAAAGCATCAATTATTTGCTCAACATCAAGAGGCAGATCGTAAAGATGTTGAGCGAGCATTTGGTGTTCTACAAGCTCATTTTGCTTTTATCAAACGTCCATGTCTTATTTGGGATCGTGACATTATTGGAAAAATAATGATTGCTTGCATCATCATGCATAATATGATAGTGGAGGATGAGAGGAGCACTTACCTAAACTATCATGATCAGACCGAATTTATAGAAGATCGATGTAGACAGAATAATCAACAAAGTAAAGATTAAGAAGAAGAAAATGATCTCATTTATTCTACGGAGAGGATTGCAAGCTTGTCGAGCTATATGAAAACTAGGTCACAACTTTACAATCGAGAAGCTCACGCCATTCTTCGTGACGACTTGATCGAGCACATATGGCAAAAATTCGGCCATCAGTACTAAATTTATATTTTTTTCATCTATTTTAATCGTCGTTTGTTTATTTCAATTCATGTTCGGTTTATTGTTATTTATGTTCTTGTTTTGTTTATTTTGTATTTTATCATATTGTCTATTTTATAAAAGTGTGTTATTTTATGTTATTACAATTTTCAATAATAATAATTATTTATTTTAATTATTATTAATTATATTATATTTATTAATAAAAGAAAAGAAAAAATAATATATAATGTTGTGGTTGGGTGTTTGGGGTGGTTGCTGATAAACTATCAAATTGTATGTGGTTGGGTTGGATAAGATAATGGTGATGTGGAAGAGAGAGAAATTAATTAAATATTGAGGGTGGTTGCCCGGTTGGGGTATTTGCCCGGTTGCTGATAATGGTAGTCTAATAAGCAACACCCAAACCACACCATAGGAGAGAATCAATGATAACAATTAGTCAAATTTACCTATAATTTTGTTGATAAAGACTCGTGCAGTCGTGCTTGATATACACCAATCAATTTTGTGGAACGTGAAAATCATTAGATTAGGGAACCGCATATTCTATATTCTATTATAGGGGGTTCTACCTACTCTCGGTGTACCACCCCATATGTTACAAATTACAATACATCTATTGTGATATGAGAAGTGTCATAATAGGTCTATTGAACCTATTGGGACAGATGGGTAGTACCCAAACATGTAGAATAGAATTCCCCCTATTCTAGATAGTAGTGGCGGATCCAGAAATTATTTGTTGGGGGGCAAAATTTTCGGATTCGTGACCGTTGGTCTGTACTTTTGAATTTGCTTGCAGTAAAAGAGGGTAGTTTTCTTGTCAATTTATTTGTATTTAGGCTTTACATATGTAAGTGAAACAATGTTTTTTTGCTGACATACTAAATTTTTATTTTTATTGTTAGTGCCACCATTATGCACTAAGTGTTCGTGTTGTGTTGTTGGTGAGATATGTTCGACAATGTGTGTTTGGGTATGTTCCCGAAGTCATTTATTCCGCTGTGCGAGAAAAGAAGAACAGTTGGTGAACTGTTCCCTCTGATGTCCCAGACAGACCCAGGGACACTTTTATATAGCAGTTTCGATAAATACAAGATCTTGCGCGGATCCGTTCGTGGAAGGCAACATATGTTTGATTGACTGCCTTGTTGAGTAGATACCGAGCTGCAAATAACCTTTCTATCCAAGGAAAATATCTACACATATTTGAGAAGATCATAAACCATAATCTACTTACCATATTGACGGCGATGAAGATCGGTGACAATTGTGATGTGAAGAATATAAGAAGGCCGATTCTTTTTGCAATCAGTACCACTTACACTTGTTTAGATTCTCTTAGAAGATTATTTGAGAGTCATTCCGTATCTGCACACATTTGAGAAGATCACAAACCATAATCTACTTATGATATAGACGGCGATGAAGATCGACGACAATTGTGAAGTGAAGAATATAAGAAGGCCGATTCTTTTTGCAATCGGTACCACTTACACTTGTTTAGATTCTCTTAGAAGATTATTTGAGAGTCATTTCATTTGTGGTCTTTGTTTAGCTAGTTACTGTCCCACAGTATGTTCTAGCATTTGAGTGTTTTGAGTGAAATACGTGAGGGGTTTATTAATCCATTTTGTACGCAATCTCGGGAGAGATTGTAAGTTGAAGTCATGGGTAGCTAGAGAGAGTTTAGTGTCACGGTTGTAAGAGGATCTTACAGCTTTTGTTTAGCGAAAGAGTTCGTGGAGAAGAACGGGCAACATAAGAAGGGATTTCTACATGTGTAAGATCCCAAATACACTTCATGAAGGATTTATAAATGAATCTTCAAGTTTGGGAGCAATCCTCCCAGAGTAGATTGATTAACCGAACTGGGTTACCAATCTCGTGCGTATATTACTGCTTTCTATTTTATGTTCTTACATCTGTCTCACACATATCGTAGAGCACTTATTGACAGTACTTATTAAAACACTTGTGAGCACGGATTATTGTTTTACAATTGGCACCAGAGCAGGTCACCTTATCTTAAGGTGTGATTGTAGGTTTTTAATCTGTGTATTTTGTGTTGTTTTGCTGAGATGGAAATAATGAAAGAAGGAGCCTCGACGGTGCGACCTCCGCTTCTGAATGACAACAATTATGCCTACTGAAATGCTAGAATGACAACTTTCATACATTTGATTGATGAACGGGCTTCGAAGATGGTGACTGAAGGCTGGAAGCCTCCCACCAAGAAGGATGAAAAGGGCAAAGTGGTGCTGAAGCTGGAAGAAGAATGGGAGGATGCCAACTACCATGTCATGGGGTTGAATGCTAAAGCCATGAAGGATGCGTAGAATATCTTGCAGACCACGTTTGAAGGAACAAATAGTGTTCGTACCTCTCGATTGCAACTGCTTACCACCAGATTTGAGAACCTTCAGATGGATGAGGGTGAAAAACTTGTTGATTTCAATGCCAGATTTGTGACATTGCCAACAAAAGCTTTTCTCTTGGAGATGTGATCTCTGAAGAGAAACTTGTGCAAAAAGTTTTGCGATCTCTGCCTAGAAGATTCGCGTACAAAGTCACGGCCATTGAAGAGGCCAAAGATGTGAGCAAGATAAAGTTACAGGAGCTGATGGAGTCCCTGTGAAGATTTGACATGGGGCTGACAGATGAAGAGACAGTGCAGAAGAAAAGCATAGCTTTTCAGGCAGGTTCCAGTGCTGATGTGCCAAGCAATGTCCCTAGCAAACATGATCTTGTCGAGACAATTGCTATGCCATCTAAGAATTTCTCAAGATTTGTCAAACGATATGAGAAGTCTTCACAAATCAATCCTGGCATAAAATAGGATTTTTAAACCTCGAAGATCAAAAGATGAAGATTCAAATGAAGACAAACAGAAAGAAGTCAAGTGTAGAGAGTGCGGTGGTTTTAGTCACTACCAAGCCGAGTATGCCAACACTCTTAAAAAGAAGAACAAATCATATTGTTCTACTCTCAGTAAGAGTGATGATCCAGATGATAGTGAAAGTGATGAAGAATGTGTGAGCAATCATATTGCTTTCATGACACAGTCTATCAAATAAACTGTGTCTGAGTCTGTTCCTGACAGTCAGGATCACAAAGTGTCGGAATGCAGTGATGGTGATGGTAGTTCAAGCCAATGCAGGACTGATGAAAGAGAATGTCGATCTCTTGAAAGAAAGAGATAATCTTTCCACTTGTCTCAAGGAATTGTAAAATGATTTACTGTAGTCCAGAAACAACACTCATTCTCAGACTGGGAAACTCCAACATCTGAAGAAGCTTGTGAAGATGATGAACTGTGGATCATCTCAGCTGGATAAAATTCTTTCCAAGGGAAAGAGTCCTCAGGATCATTCTGAGCTCGGATACAATGGTGGTCATACTTATGACAGTTTCTGTCAAGGACAGTCGTCTGGAATAAAAGATTCAACAGTTCCAGAATCGAGAGCTGAACTAAAGAACAAGCAGTAGCAAAGGAAGTCTCCTCAAAAGACACGTGTTGTGTGTCATTATTGTGAGAAACCCGGTCACATTCGACCACATTGCAGAAACTATATCAATGATCTCAGAAGGATGAAAAGAAGAGGTTTTTCACAAGCTGATCAATTTCCCAGAAAAAATGACAAGAACAGATCCAAGATCAATCACAGAAATTATGTGGTTCATACTGCCCTCAACATACATATGAAAAGTAGCTGGTATTTTAACAGCGGATGCTCTCGGCATATGACCGGAGATGCTAGCATGCTGAGCAACATTCAAAAAGATTGCTCATATATCAATCTGTTACCTTTGGAGATAGTGTTATAGGTAGAGTGCTTGGTCGTGGATGTCTAAATGTGCATGGAATGCCAAACCTGGAAGACGTGCTGCTTGTAGAAGGACTAAAAGCTAATCTAATTAGCATTAGTTAGTTGTGTGACCAAGGTCTCTTGGTGAATTTCACTAGAGACAGGTGTCTTGTCAAGAATAAAGAAAGTGTTCTTCTGATGGACGGGGACAGATCGAGGGACAACTGTTATCTCTTTAACATGAAGGGGACTTGCTTCAGATCTCAACTTTGTGAAGTAAATTTATGGCATGAAAAGCTCGGCCATATCAGTTTTCGAAACCTTCAGAGACTCATGAAGACTGAAGCTGTGATTGGTGTTCCAAGATTGAGTATCGATCGGAGAAAAATTTACGGACCATGTCAAGTTGGAAAACAGATTCACACATGTCATAAATCTGTCAAAAAGATTATCACCTCAAATGCCTTGGAGCTATTGCATATGGACTTGATGGGGCCTGTCCATACTGAAAGTATTGGACGGAAGAAGTTCATATTTGTTTGTGTAGATGACTACACTAGATTTACATGGGTGGAGTTCCTAAGAGATAAGGGAGAGACCTTCGAGACATTCAAGAAGTTGTGTTTTAAACTTGAAGTGGAGAAATGAACCAATGTTGTAAAAATAAGAAGTGATCATGGTCGTGAGTTTAAAAATGCTTTCTTCAAATATTTCTGTGAAAAAAGAGGGATCGGTCAGGAGTTCTCAACACCAGAAACACCTCAACATAATGATATTGTTAAGAGGAAAAATCGGACACTCCAAGAGATGAGCTGATTAATGATGAAGGCCAAATCTGTCCCTGATAACCTCTGGGCTGAAGCGGTGAACACAACATGCATGTCATCAATCATGTGTACTTCAGACCCAAGACGAGAGTTACTCCCTACGAGTTGTGGAAAGGGAAAAAGCCAAACTTAAGGTACTTTCATATCTTTGGGAGTACTTATTACATGTTGAGAGACCGAGAGCAGCTTGGCAAGTTTGATGCCAAAGGGGATGAATGTATGTTTCTTGGGTATTCAAGGAATAGTCATGCCTACCGTGTTTTCAACAAAAGGACCGAGATTGTGATGGAGTCCATTAATATTGTTGTTGATGATCTGGAAGAATCTGCTGCCCAGATTGATGATGAAAGCATTGATGCTATTATCCATGTTCCAGCATCTATGCCAGATAGTTCGGAACACAGTATCCCGACAGAAGCAAGATGTGAGAAACTGGACATTTGCAAACCTTAGAAAGGTGTTCAGAAGAATCATTCTTCATCAAATATCATCGATGATATGAGTGAAGGAGTTTGAAAGAACTATCGTGAATTGATAGCCAATGTTTGTTACACCTCAACTATAGAGCCCAAGAGTGTTAAGGAGGCATTGCAAGATGACTGATGGATTCAAGCCATGCAAGAAGAGCTTTTGCAATTTGAAAGAAATGAAGTATGGGATCTTGTTCCACGACCTGAAGATGTTAATGTTATCGGCATAAAGTGGATCTTCAAGAATAAAACCGATGAGGAAGGGAACATAACCAGAAATAAGGCAAGACTTGTTGCCCAAATTTATTCCTAAGTTGAAGGAGTGGATTCCAATGTGACTTTTGCTCCAGTTACTCGTCTTGAATTGGTTCGTTTGCTTCTTGCCATGGCTACTTAGATGAAATTCAAATTATTCCAAATGGATGTGAAGAGTGTCTTCTTGAATGAGTACTTATCTGGAGACGTGTTTATTAGCCAACCTAAAGGTTTTGAAGACCCCCACCATCCTGAGTTTGTGTACAAATTGAAAAAGGCTCTTTTACGGTCTCAAACAAGCTCCACGAGCTTGGTATGAATGGCTAACCAAGTTCCTTCTGGAAAAATGATATGTTCATGGTGGAGCTGATAGAACTCTCTTCGTCAAGAGAGAAAAGTCTGATGTAATCATCATTCAGATCTATGTCTATGATATTGTCTTTGGATCTGTCTCAAACAAGATGGTGGATGAGTTTGTTAAGGACATAACTTCTGAATTTGAAATGAGTCTTGTAGGTGAACTAACCTACTTTCTGGGTCTTCAAGTGAAACAAAAGGATGACGGGATCTTTGTTTCACAAACAAAGTATGCAAGGAACTTGATAAGCAAGTTTGGTCTGGATAGCTGCAGCCCGAAAAGAACACCAATTGGGACATCCTTAAAGTTGTCAAAAGATGAAGCTGGTGTGTCTATTGAGCAAACCTCATATCGGAGTATGATTAGCAGTCTGCTCTATCTTACAGCAAATAGGCCAGACATTTGCTACAATGTGGGAGTTTGTGCCCGGTACCAATCTGATCCCAAAGAAAGTCTTCTAAAATCTGTCAAGAACATAATGAAATACATAAAAGGTACTGCTGAGTTAGGACTTTGGTTTTCATATGATACAAACCCTAGTTTGGTGGGGTTTTGTGATGCAGATTAGGCTGGTTGTACTGAAGATCGGAAGAGTACTTCAGGATGTTTCTTTCTTGGAAACAACAGGGTTTCATGGTTTAGTAAGAAACAGAATTCAGTCCCACAATCTACTGCAGAAGCGAAATATATTGCAGCTGGAAGTTGTTGTACTCAACTTCTTTGGATGAAGCAAATGTTGCTTGACTATGGTGTGCCACAATCTGTCCTTACCGTCTTCTGTGACAATATGAGTGCAATAAATATTTCAAAAAATCCTGTCCAGCACTTATGAACAAAACACATTGATATTCGTTACCATTTCATCTGTGAACTTGTTGAAGATTGATCGCTTGTGATTGAATATATAGGAACTGATGCCCAACTTGCGGATATCTTTACGAAGGCACTTGATAGTGCAAGGTTTGAAACACTTAGATCCTCTCTGGGTCTTTGTGTTCTCTAAACTTCTCCTCTGAGAAAAGCCTCTCTGTACGGTCTTGGTCATTGATGTGTGTACAGAGAGTGTAAATTGACCAATTTGGTGTGGTCGTTGCATTGTGTGCCAAAGTATGTCTCAGACAGATGTTGGGACAGTTTGAGCGGTTATTTCTCAACGGCTAGTGGATCCTTGTTTCCCGTGCCGAGTTCGGTTCCACTTCCCAAGAACAAGCAGAGGGTGCTGTTTATGGGATGTGACAGTTATGGGAATTTCCATCTTAAATTCTCTAATTAAGGGCAAAATCTAATGTTCAAATTTTCTTAAGGCAACAATTTTTTTTTTCAAAATTCTCTTTCTCCTCAAGCCTTTCTCTCTTGAATATTCTGCCCTCGAGAGTCTTTCTCCTCAGAAATCAATGGCGAACAATTTTGGGTCTTCCAAGCTATCTCTTTTCAAGAAGTCGAAGATCTCCACGCAAGATTTATGGTGTAAATTGGGAGAACTCTCAAAACTATTGGTGTTTGCTCTTTTTGGCTCCACTGCCCCTACTTCAGAACAGCCGATTGAGATGATTCCCAATGTCCTTGCTTATGTGTCTCTTTCTGTGGCATCTTTTGTTGAAGTAACTAACCGATCTGTGTCTAAGATAGATCATGTACCTGCTCGCTCTCTTAGGGTTTCTGTTGATCCTCCCTCGCTACCTCTGGAGAATGTTGAAATGGTGGAAGCATTGATCGCCTCTATCGTAGATGATGTGTCTACCTCAATTGAGGAGTTTACAGCATCGATTGATGCTTTAAAGTTTGTTCAAGAACCTTCTGTTCTCATCAGTGCTCCTCTGATTAGTGACTCACCCATAGTTACCATTCAAGTTCCATTGGGTGAAGCTTCACCCCCTATTGCTGCTGAAACCCTTGACAAAGGGGAAAGAGAAGATGATGTTGATATCTCCTTCCTGGATGATGATTCTCCCATGGCTGAGTCTGGTTCTATTCCATCTAGACTGGATCAAAAAGCACCTTCTGTAAAAACTCACGGGACCAAACGCAAGTTGAAATTGCGTGATGAACCAGTCATCCCTCCAGTGTCTAATGATGAAGATGACACTCTAATCGCCAACCTAAAGTCAAAGGTGCTAGTAAAAATTACTGAGAAGAAGGGACCATCTTCAAAAACTGCCCAAGTCTGAAAAGGTTTATGTGAAGAGGGGGTCGTCTTCAAAAGCCCCCAAATCCTCGAATGCTTCTGGTAAAAAAGACTCCTGCTAGAAAGCCTGATGTTGTTGCTGCTCTCCATGTTACATGGAGCCTGTCTGAGTAGAGGCTAGTGTTGGTGTCTGGTCCTCGCCGACCATTGATGAAGAAGGCCAGGGCTCCTTCTTTCTCTGATGATGATGCAGAGGATGTGTCTGCGGATGTCTTTGACAGATCTGCTTCGGATTCTGAAGCCTTTGATTCGAGTAAGTTTTTATCTGCTTTTCATTAGAATCAATTTAAGCTGGTTATTGGTCGCTTCCTTATGTCTGAGCGAATCTTAGTTAAGATAGATGTACAAGGTACTGGGGTGATTGAGATTTTGCATGATTTAAGATTGGAGAAGTCTGCCTTTACTACCCCAGTCTTTATTGCTACTATTGTGCATTAATTTTATGTAAATTTGTCCAAGTCCATTCATGATACATCGTCTGAGCATGCATTTTCTATGTTTGAGCGGGGCCATTTGATTCCTTTTTCTCCTCCTGTGATCAATGCGTATTTGGGTCGTGAGCAAGTTGTTGCTCCTGCACCAATGTTTGATCTGAATGAGATCGTTGCTGAGTTAACTGGAGGTAGTTGTTGTGCTTGGCCATCAGGCCGTTCTTTACTGGCGTCAAACTTGAGTGTGAAGTATTTTATACTTCACAAGATTGCGGTTCGCAATTAGATTCCCAGCTCTCACAACTCTACTGTGGGGAAGCCTCTGGGACTGTTGTTGTATAAGGTTGGAACTCGGGTAGAGTTCAACCCAGGACAACTCATCTTTGAGCATGTTGTGGCCCACACCGAGTCTTCCTGGAGTCAGCAACCGATTGGGTTTCATGGAATGATTTTTAGCTTAATCATGGCTCAGCATAATATGGTGTCTACAGATGATGTATATGACCCAGAGGCGCTACCGCTCATAATCAGCTAGAAGTTGTTTTCATCCCAGCATGTCCAAGATATCCCTCATCGAGATGATGCTGCTAGCTCTGGAACTGTGCCACCTTCTGTCCCTAACAGATCAGTTCCATCTTTGTCTGTCTCCTCTTTTTTTTTTACAGGCACATAAAATCACTGGAACGTGAAGTGCAGCTTCTGAAGAACTCCATCAGGTCTTTTAAGACTCGGGAGCAGGAATTGGAGTCTCTCCTGATTGATCTTCGAGCTCGAGCTCTTGGTCTTACCTCGCTATTCGATGATGTTACTGCTGGACCTTCTGCTGATTAACCTTTCACCGCCGCTGCTGCTCCTGCCAATGTTGGGGGAATAGCTCCACTCAGCCTTTTCCATGAACATATAGCATCTTCGATGTCTTAGTCAGGAATAGCTTCTGCTGATTAACCTTTCCATGAACGTCGGGGAATAGCTCCGCTCAGTCTTTTCCCTCGAACGCTTGACATAACTAAATGCCGAAGAATAGCTCCACTCAGCCTTTTCCATGAACATATAGCATCGTCGATGTCTTAGTCAGGAATAGCTCCGCTCAGCCTTTTCCTCTTCCTAATATCACCGACCCAAGTGTACACTAACCTCGGTTAACGCGCTAAGTTAGCACGAGGCCCGATCGATTTAAGAGTTAGAAAGCCTCTTGTGAGCTAACTAAATACAGATAAGGATATCATACAAAACAAAACATTTTATGCATGACAATAATTTATTTGCATCAGAATAATTAATTGCGGGTGAGTAAAAACTCAAATCATTATTTGGACTAAGAGTCCGTTGAAAAGAAAGCCCACCTTTCACCGATGTTTTAAACGGCAGCTGCTAATTCTTCACAGGTCTTATCCCTTGCGGATCTGCTAGCCTTCAATATATAAAAATATACATAGTATGTTGATCCTAGGGTTAATCTCGACCCTAGTTCCAAACCATATAAAGACATTTATCGACATCATTTAAGGTATCAAAAATACCTTAACATCATCACAACTAGATTCTAGGAACAAGTCATCAATAAGTTAGTAGGCTAAACGACGTTTTGCACAACGTCTATCTTTGAAAAAATTTCTGTTTTGACTCACTAAGGTGCAGGGGACAAGCCATACACCATTGGAAAGCCACGGAAGTCTAGTTTGCGGAAAAATTGACAGTGACTCTTGATGATAACTAACGAAAAGGTTATGACGGATTGACTAGAAGGTGGCAGAACTGCCAGAATTTCTGAAAATGAACTCATGACCGGACTCTGAAGATTTTTCACGATCGATTCAGGAAGAGTTACAGACTAAGCCATATACCATTAGAAATCCATGAATGTCTAGAATTTTTAAAAATTTACAATGGCTTAAGATGATAACAAATGAAACGGATATACCCGATTTACTGAAAGGTGGCAAATCTGTCATGAATTTCCAGAAGGAAAACACATGCCTTGACTTTGATGATTTTTCATAATTTACTCAGAACGAATTAAAGGATGAGACATATACCATTGGAAAGCCACTTAAGTCTAGTTTCCGGAAAAATTTACGACGGCTCAATACAATGTCTAACGAGGAAGTTATGCGCGTTTTACTGAAGGGTGGCGAAACTGCCGAACCAAGCTGCGCAGCGCACCATCTGTGCGAACTCCAAACAAACTCCGAATCAGTCAGCTGATTTCCAGAACTAATCAGTCAACTGATTCCCAGAACTGATCAGTCAGCTGATTCCCAGAACTGATCAGTCAGCTGGTTCCCCGAACTGATCAATCAACTGGTTACCAGTACTGATCAGTCAGCTAATTCCCAGAACTGTCTGATTTCCAGAACTGATCAGTCTACTGATTCCCAGAACTGATCAGCCAACTGATTACCAGAACTGATCAGTCAACTGGTTCCCAGAACTGATCAATCAGCTGGTTACCAGAACTGATCAGTCAGCTGATTTCCAGAACTGATCAGTCAGCTGATTCCCAAAACTGATCAGTCAGCTGGTTACCAGAACTGATCAGTCAGCTGATTCCCAGAACTGATTAGTCAGCTGATTCCCAGAACTGATCAGTTAGCTGATTCCCAGAACTGATCACAAAACTGATCAGTCAAACATATTAGTTTTTCTCCCAAACTGATTCTTCAACTGATTCACTTCATCAGTCAACTGATGAGCTTCAATCTGGAACTGATTAGCCTAAGCTAGGACTGATTTATTTCAGTTCAACTGATTCACTTCATCAGTTAGCTGATGAGCTTCAGTCTGGAACTGATTAGCCCAAGCTAAGACTGATTTATTTCAGTCCAAATACCAAGCTTTCATCACCTCAAAACATCTCAAACTAGACTACACATGCTTGCACATAACCAACTAATTTTCTAAACATTAACGTCATTTAAAACACCAAAAATCCACACATATACTTCTTAAGCTTAGATCTGAAAATATATGTATATATATATAGCTCATGATTTTCGAAAATACCTTTCAAAACAATAATGTAGTGAAGCTGAAAGGAGCTTGAATGGGGTTGACGATGGAATAAGAAGGCTGGAACAAGTGACTGCAACTTCACTCTCCTTCTCTCTTCCTTTGAAAACCGAAAATGGCGGTGGTTGTTCTTGTTGCTCCATCTTTCTTTCTCTCTCTCTCTTTTGAAAATGTGCACAAGAAGTGGAGATGAAAAGATGGAATGGAGATGAAGTAGAAGAAGTTGGCTGCTATTTCATCTCCATCGCTCTTCTCGAAAACTTGGTGAAGAAGATGAAATGAAGAGGTGTATGGAAGATGATGAAGTGAGGCTGATTTGCCTTTTTCTCTCTCTCAACATTTGGTGTAGAGAATGAAATGAAAAGGTGGATCCTTGAAGTATAGATCGGGTCTCTCATCTGCCTAAATCACTTTGTAGTATGGCTTGGCTATTGGGGAAAGGTGAGGGGAAAAGCATGCCTTGGATTGACTAATCAACTACCCGGTTCAAATACCGATTGTTAAACTATCGTGATATTTTCCGTCTTCGGAAAAATCCCGAACTTAAACCGATATTGCTAAGAATAATTCACTTACTTTAAAACAATAAATTATCTAAAATTCTTTGGTTTTAAAATACCACTTCAAAATACTGATTTTAATTTCTCGACCATTAAAATATCCGAACTAGAGAATATCTAATTCTCTCGGATTTTAAATCTCCCTGTTTAAATTATCTGAATTTAAACACTATTGACTGGAGAATATCTGATTCTCCTAGTCCTAAAAATATTTATCGGAATATCTAATTCACGATAAACACACGCCGCAAATTTAAAAAAATAGGAATTGAATTTATCTGAAGTTACAATTCCGGCTTTCCATAACTAAAAAGAGGATTAAACCATAACTGAAATAATTAATTCACCTATGGGAATTAATTGATCTTGAATTCCATGAAACCTAACGGATACTTTCAACCCTAATCTGATTGGAAATTACTATACTAAATAGTAATTGCAACAATTTACTGCAATTAAGCAGTAATTAATCTACGGGGTATTACATTCCACCCCCTTAAAATAAATTTTGTCTCGAAATTTACATACTTTAGAGAAATAATTTTGGGTATTTTTCTTTTATCTTATCCTCGAGTTCCCATGTCGCTTCTTCCTGACCATGGTGATTCCACATGATCTTAACTAGAGAAATAGACTTGTTCCTTAACTCCTGGACCTTTCGATCCAAAATGGCTTCTGGTCTCTCTTCATAAGTTAGATCTGGATCTAACTCAGTCTCACTATGCTGGATTACATGCTTAGGATCATACACGTATTTTCTTAACTGAGAAACATGAAACACGTTATGAACATTACCAAAACTGGGTGGTAATGCCAATCTGTACGCCACTGCGCCTATTCGCTCAAGGATCTCGTAAGGTCCTATAAAATGTGGTCGTAACTTTCCTTTTACGCCGAATCTTATTATCCCCTTGGAAGGAGATACTTTCAGAAAAACCTTGTCTCCTACTGCAAATTGTAAATCTGTACGGTGATTATCCGCATATGACTTCTGCCGACTCTTGGCTTCTTGAATCCTCTGACGGATTTTTCTACCAATTTCAATCATTTCTGACACTGAGTCGGGCCCAAGAATCCTTCGTTCACCCACTTCATCCCAATAAAGTGGTGATCGACACTTTCTCCCATACAACGCTTCGTAAGGCGCCATATTAATGGTTGCTTGATAACTATTGTTATAGGCGAACTCAATCAACGCTAATATTTCCTCCAAGCTTTCACCCCTGTCTAGGACCACTATTCTCAACATGTCCTCTAATGTCTATATTGTCCTTTCGGACTGACCATCTGTCTGTGGGTGAAGCGCTGTGCTGAAATTGAGTTGAGTTCTCAGCTCCTTCTGCAAGCTAATCCAAAATCTTGAGGTAAACTTTGAATCTCTGTCCAATGTTATCGACATCGGAACACCATGAAGGCGTACAATCTCTCTGACATAAATCTGAGCTAGCTTATTCCATCCATCCATAATGCGGATCGGAAGAAAATGAGCTGACTTTGTGAGCTTATCAATAATGACCCATATGGCCGTATTCCCTCGTGTTGACTTGGGTAGGCCTGTCACAAAATCCATCGCTATGTGTTCCCACTTCCACTCAGGAATCTCTAACGGTTGTAGCGCACCATAAGGCCTTTGCTGCAATGTCTTAACTTGTTGACACGAAAAGCATCGCTCAACATAGGAAGCTACGTCCCGTTTCATTCCTTCCCACCAGAATTTCTGCTTCAAATCCTGATACATTTTCGTACTTCCTGGGTGTGCTGTATAAGGAGTATCGTGAGCCTCGCTCATGATCTCATTTCTGAGCTCAACACAGGGTGGAACACATATCCTGTCTTCATAAAGGATAGCATTATCTGATGCTTCCTTGAAACTTTCTATTTTTCTTGATCTGATCTTCAAACGCATCTCTTCCATGGCTTGATCTTTTCTCTGTGCCTTAATTATCTTTTCTCGGAGATCTGGTACAGCTACTAATGTTGCCATACGACATACAATCGTCCCAGGTGGGTAAACCACCTCTAGCTGTAAGCTTTTAAAATCCCTGATGAGTTTCTCCTCCTGAGTGAGGAGAAAACCCAACCTGCTTGTTTTACGACTCAAGGCATCCGCTACCACATTAGCCTTGCCTGGGTGGTAACTGATTCCACAGTCATAGTCCTTTACTAATTCGAGCCATCTGCGCTGTCTCATATTTAAATCCTTCTGCTCGAAAAAGTACTTCAGACTCTTGCGATCGGTGAAAATTTCACACCTAACTCCGTATAGGTGGTGTCTCCAGATTTTCAAGGCATGCACTATTGCTGCTAACTCTAAGTCATGCGTAGGATAATTCAACTCATGAATTCTTAACTGTCTGGACGCATACGCTATGACTTTACCTTCTTGCATTAGGTCACAACCTAATCCATTCTTCGAAGCATCCGTGTAAATCACCAATTCTTTATCACTAACTAGAATGGCTAACACTGGAGCAGTTGTTAATCTTTTCTTAAGCTCCAGGAAACTGGCTTCACATTCTTCTGACCACTGGTATTTGATTCTCTTCCTTAACAATTGTGTCATTGGCCTCGCTATCTTGGAGAATCCTTTTATGAACCTCCTATAGTATCCAGCTAATCCCAAGAAACTTCTGATTTCATAAGGAGTAGTTGGAGACTTCCATTCTTGTACTGCCTCTATTTTAGAGGGGTCCACTTTGATTCCTTCTGCTGACACAATGTGCCCAAGGAACATTACTTCCTTCAGCCAAAATTTACACTTACTGAATTTGGCGTAAAGCCTTTCTTTTCTTAGTGTTTCTAACACTGTCCTCAGATGTTCTGCATGATCTGATTCATTCTTGAAATAGATGAGAATATCATCTATGAACACAATGACAAACTTATCTAAGAATGAATGAAACACCCTATTCATGAGATCCATGAATACTGCTGGGGCATTTGTCAATCCGAACGGCATTACCGTAAACTCGTAATGACCATACCGGGTTCGGAAAGCTGTCTTGGGTATATCTTCTGACTTGATCTTTAACTGATGATACCCAGACCTTAGGTCAATTTTTGAGAATACACTTGCCCCCTTGAGCTGATAAAAAAGATCATCAATCCTTGGCAACAGATATTTGTTTTTCAATGTCAGCTTATTCAGCTCACGGTAATCTATGCACATCCTCAATGCGCCATCCTTCTTCTTCACAAACAGGACTGGTGCTCCCCATGGTGACACACTAGGTCCGATAAAACTTAGGTCTAATAACTCCTGAAGTTGAATCTTGAGTTCTTGTAACTCTTTTGGGGCCATTCTGTACGGAGCTTTTGAAATCAGAGCTGCTCCTGGTTCTAAATCTATTGCAAACTCGATTTGCCGATTCGGTGGTAATCCTGGCAATTCTTCTGGAAAAACCGTCTGCAAACTCTTGCACAAATGGAACATATTCCATTGTCCTCTCTATATCATCTATCTTGTTTAGATAAACTAGAAAAGCTTGATTTCCTCTCTTGATCATCTTCTTGGCCTGCAGTGCTGAAATCATTGGAGTGAACTTTCCCATTTCTATGCCGTGAAAACTTGTTGGCTTTTCTCCTGGAACTTGGAATGATATCTTGCTTTTGCTGCGTAGGATCGTGGCATGATTTTCTGACAACCAATCCATTCCTAGGATTACGTCGGTATCCCACATTGGTAGGACACTAAGATTATCAGCCTTAATCCTAGTTGTTCCCAAGTCTATTTCTATGTTCGAGCAAACATGAGTCGTAGTCATGGTTCCACCAGTTGGTGTTAAAATCTTTTTCTTATGACTAGCTTGTTCAGTTTTAAGCTGTAACTTATCATAGCATGCTGATGAAATAAAGGAGTGCGATGCTCCAGTATCAAATAAAACAACTAAAGACATGCCATGAAGTTTGCCCATACCTGCAAGATTACCTTTCTGCTTCCCTTTCCCGGAGGAACTGGGGTTCATTGCATAAGACCTGGGATTTCCTTGCTGCATCTGCCTCTGTTGTTGTTGTTGTTGGGGTTGCTGACTCTGTTGCCCCGATGCCTGCAGGGCCTTTAGCTGCTGAGGGTTTCGTCCCTGTTGTGCCTTCGGGCATTACCTCACATAGTGACCTTCCTGGCCACAGTTATAGCAACTTGTGTTTATGGCCTGACACATGCCTTGGTGGCGTTTGTTGCACCTTGGGCATAGAGGAATGCTGGGTTGTGATGGCACAATTCTTCCTTGAGCATGAGCACTCTGCTGGCCCTGCAGCCTATTTCCCTGCCAAGGCTTTCTATAGTCTTGGTTCCGGTTCTAGTTACCTTCATCATTCCACTTTCTCTTCCCTTGGAAGTTGTTAGGAAAAACTATCAAGGAATCCCTAGATAAGGTTTTGCTGAAATGTCAAAATTATTTATGAAAAACTGACCAAAGTTCAAGCTGTAGATCGAAGCTGACCAGCCCAGGGCATCATCAAAGAAGAACTCAAGAAGAGTCAAAGTCAACCGATCTGAAGAATGGCCCACAAGTTGAAAGACACGTCATCCAGTCTAAGTTCAACTTAGTTGAGGAGTCATATCAGTCAAAACAAGCTGACAATTAAGTCAGCTAAGCTGAGGGAGAAAGGAGTTGACTAAAGACTGAAGGAACTGATAGAATGTCAGTTTAAGCCAGAGACTGGCAGTATCCAACTGGAGCAATGGCCAATCTCAGCTGACAAGCCCAGAACTGCCAACTGGAGCGATAGCCAGACTCAGCTGATAAGCTCAGAACTGCCAACTGGAGCGATAGCCAGACTCAGCTGATGAGTCCAGAACTGCCAACTAGAGCAATAGTCAAACTCAGCTGACAAGCTCAGAACTGCCAGCTGGAACGATAATCTAACTGAGCTTAGAAATCCGAAACTGCCAACTGAAATTCCAAACTGCCAAGAGAGCTGAAGCCAGAAGACTCCTGGAGTGTATTGCTTAAATCAGCTTATCTTGGAATAAATGCTCCTTCAAAGATCCTGCGATTTAATGAAGATCAATTGGCAGAGTAATGGCTACTTCAACCAAATGATCCAAGCGATCATTAAAGACCACCTGTCGTTGATGAGCCATCAGAGCCACTGATCAATGGACAATGAAACTCAACGGTCATAAAATCACTCCTCTATAAAAGACGGGTGAATCAGAGTTTTAAACACTCTTCGCAATCACAACCTTCTGCCAACCTTCGCATATACAAGCAAAGAGCTTTTCTTTCTCCCTCCCACCCAAGCTCAAGTGCAACATTTGATATAAACTACGAAAGTCAAACTAAGAAGAAGAATTCACTGAATCAGAATATTCAGCAAGCCGTTGACGATCCAGCCAGGGTAGCCTTCTCAGTTCCAGCTATTCAACGATCAACTACTCAGCTCAATTAAAGGAGCACATCAGTTGATACCCCCTGTTCAAGACTAACCTCTTGAAGATCGAAAGAGATCTAAAACCTTATAAAGACGACAATAGCACCTACCTTCCTAGTGAGCAGTTAGGGACTTCAAGTGTGAACCGTCGACCAGCTAAGGTAGCGAGCAATTACCAGGTTCATCCAACTATCCTTCATTGTGTATTTTGTAAAGAAACTCAAATTATATAGTGAAGTTTCCCTTCTGCGGAAGGAAGAGACGATGTAGAAGTTTGAGACTTCGAAACTCTATAAATCTCTTGTGTGTTGTACTATATTGATCATTGTATATCTCTAACTGTACACAATATCACACAAGCTGCACTCAAACTGTCTCAACTGATTATCAAAGTTTGTGCATAAATAAGTTCCATCAAGCGAGTCAAAGGGCCCTGTTATTCCGCATCTAAAGTAAAAGTTTTTGAATCAGTTTATTCACCCCCCCTCTAAACTGATACCGACTCGCCTGGGACCAACAGTGGTATCAGAGCGGTTGATTCTAATGATCAGCCGTTTCTGTAGATCAACTGAATCAGATCTACTTATCTGTGCTAACATTTCAGCTATGGGAAACCATAAGCTACCCTTGTTTTCAGTTGAGAACTATGATAATTTGAGCAGGAGAATGAAGGCGCATCTCTGCTCAATTCATGAGAATATGTGGGAAGTCATTGAAGAAGGTCCAATCATCATAATGATAGACAATGACGCTCACATAGTTGATATCAATCAACCAGCAAGGATCCCGGAGCCAACTAATATTCTCACCAGTGAAGAGAAGAAGTTGAAAAATCTAGAGTTCGTTGCTCAAGCTGCATTATTTCAAACTCTAGATGAAGATCGTATGAAGGATACAAAGAACTAATGAAAAAGTTATGACCGATTGACTAGAAGGTGGCAGAACTGCCAAAATTTTTAAAAATGAACCCGTGACCGGACTTTGAAGATTTTTCACGATCAATTTAGGAAGAGTTACGGACTAAGACATATACCATTAGAAATCCATGGAAGTCAAGAATTTTTAAAAATTTACAGTGGCTTAAGATGATAACAAATGAAACAGATATACCCGATTTACTGAAAGGTGGCAAATTTGTCACGAATTTCCGGAAGAAAAACACATGCCTTGATTTTGACAATTTTTCATAATTTACTCGGAACGAATTAGAGGATGAGACATATACTATTGGAAAGCCACTTAAGTCTAGTTTCTGGAAAAATTTACAACGGATCAATACGATGTCTAACGAGGGAGTTATGCACGTTTTACTGAAGGGTGGCGAAACTGCCGAACCAAGCTGCGCAGCGCGCCGTCTGCGCGAACTCCAAACAAAATCCGAATCAGTCAGCTGATTTCCAGAACTGATCAGTCAACTGATTCCCAGAACTGATCAGTCAGCTGATTCTCAGAACTGATCAGTAAGCTGATTACCAGAACTGATCAGTCAGCTGATTCCCCGAACTGATCAATCAACTGGTGACCAGAACTGATCAGTAAGCTAATTCCCAAAACTGATCAGTCAGCTGATTGCCAGAACTGATCAGTCAACTGATTCCGAGAACTGATCAGTCAGCTGATTACCAGAACTGGTCAGTCAACTGGTTCCTAGAACTGATCACTCAGCTGATTACCAGAACTGATCACTCAGCTGGTTCCCAGAACTGATCACTCAGCTGGTTACCAGCTGATTCCCAGAACTGATCAGTCAGCTGATTTCCAGAACTGATCACAAAACTGATCAGTCAAACATATTAGATTTTCTCTCAAACTGATTCTTCAACTGATTCACTTCATCAGTCAACTGATGAGCTTCAGTCCGGAACTGATTAGCCTAAGTTAGGACTGATTTATTTCAGTTCAACTGATTCACTTCATCAGTTAGCTGATGAGCTTCAGTCCGGAACTGATTAGCCCAAGCTAGGACTGAATTATTTCAGTCCAAATACCAAGCTTTCATCACCTCAAAACATCTCAAACTGCACTACACATGCTTGCACATAACCAACTAATTTTCTAAACATTAATGTCATTTAAAGCACCAAAAATCCACACATATACTTCTTAACCTTAGATCTGAAAATATATGTATATATATATATAGCTCATGATTTTCGAAAATACCTTTCAAAACAACAATGGAGTGAAGATGAAAGGAGCTTGAATGGGGTTGACGATGGAAGAAAGGCTGGATCATGTGACTGCAATTTCACTCTCCTTCTCTCTTCCTTTGAAAACCGAAAATGGCGGTGGTTGTTCTTGTTGCTCCCTCTTTCTTTCTCTCTCTCTTTCGAAAATGTGCACAAGAAATGGAGATGAAAAGATGGAATGGAGATGAAGTAGAAGAAATTGACTGCTATTTCATCTCCATCGCTCTTCTCGAAAACTTGGTGAAGAAGATGAAATGAAGAGGTGTATGGAAGATGATGAAGTGAGGCTTCTTTGCCTTTTTCTCTCTCTCAACATTTGGTGTAGAGAATGAAATGAAAAGGTGGATCCTTGAAGTATAGTTCGGGTCCCACATCTGCCAAAATCACTTTGTAGTATGGCTTGGCTATTGGGAAAAGGTGAGGGAAAAAGCATGCCTTAGGTTAACTAATCAACTACCCGGTTCAAATACCGATTGTTCGACTATCGTGATATTTTCCATCTTCGAAAAAATCCCGAACTTAAACCGATATAGCTAAGAATAATTCACTTACTTTAAAACAATAAATTATCTAAAATTATTTGGTTTTGAAATACCACTTCAAAATACTGATTTTAATTTCTCGACCATTAAAACATCCGAACTAGAGAATATCTAATTCTCTCGAATTTTAAATCTCTCTGTTTAAATTATCTGAATTTAAACACTATTGACTGGAGAATATTTGATTCTCCTAGTCCTAAAAATATTTATCGGAATATCTAATTCACGATAAACACACGCCGCAAATTTAAAAGAATAGGAATTGAATTTATCTGAAGTTACAATTCCGGCTTTTCATAACTAAAAAGAGGATTAAACCATAACTGAAATAATTAATTCACCTATGGGAATTAATTGATCTTGAATTCCATGGAACCTAACGGATACTTTCGACCCTAATCTGACTGGAAATTACTATACTAAATAGTAATTGCAACAATTTACTGCAATTAAGCAGTAATTAATCTACGGAGCATTACAATACTGCAGGAACATTGTGAAGGATCGACAAGTGTACATCAAACAAAGCTTAGGCTACTCACTTCCAAGTTCGAAACTCTGTGAATATTGGAAGATGAGACTATCTCAATGTGCACTGAACGATTGTGTGAAGTGTCAAATGAATCTACAACTCTCGGATGTCCGATCTCGAACGAAAACATGGTTAGCAAACTTCTTCGCACACTTCCGAAAAGATTCAACATGAAAATCTCAGCAATTGAAGAAGCTCACAATGTATCAAATATGAGTTTGAGTGAAGCAATGAGCATTCTACTCACGTTTGAGATGAATCTTGAAAACCAGAAATCAAACACCTCTTCCAAAGAAATTGCACTTCAATCAGTAACATCAAGTTCGGATGTTCAACTTGATGTCGAGAACATTCAGGAGATTACTGAAGATGAACCCCTGAGTGTTGCAATACTTACCAAGAAGTTCAATACCCTTGTTCGGTCAATGAAGAAAGGTTCGCCAACCTTCAAACCACAGAGATTGTTTGATTCTCCCTCGTCGACATCATCTGAATCAACAAAATCATCAAAGTCTCCAGATGTTGCAGTGAAGGATATTGACTCAGTTCAATGTAGGGGATGTTTTGGCTTTGGACACTATGCTAATGAATGTTCTACTGTCCAAAGAAAGCAGAGAAGAAATTACAGTGCTGCCATATTAAGTGACGAATCCGGTGATGAAGAAGCTGAAAAATAAACTGTTTTGTTTGTAAAAGTCAATGATGACTTAGATGTAATGATTGATGCTTTAACTGACATGCATAGTGGTGATTTTGACTATGACACTAGTCTTGATCATATGACTTCAGATGTTCCAAGCAATGTTATGGAGAATGTTACACAAGAAATCTCTGACATTCCTCCAAATACCACTAACTGGTATGAAATAACATTGTTGGATGAGTTTTGCAACACTGTTGAAGTGTCTCAGGTGGAAGAAGACCAGTCCGATGTCAGCCACCGAGAAGCTCTACAACAATTACACAAGGTTGTAGATGAAGTGTGTGTCCAATAGGTTGAACAATCAAAGGAATTTGGTATTCTCATAGAAGAAAACCAAACTCTAAAGCGAAGGGTGCTGGACCTTGAAATTCGACTCACTCGAGGTGATCTTGAGCTGAATAAGTTGAGAAAGGAAGTAGAAGCTGCTTCGAAACCCTTTCGACAACTTAATCAAGGAACATCTACTTTGAAAGAGGTGCTGACATTGGGACAAACCACGAAAGCAGGTTTGGGATATACATCAAGTTCATCAATGTCTATCTCTAATGTCAAACCGAATGTCAATGACAAGTCCAAGGAGAAGAAATTTGTTTATCATTATTGCCAAGAGCCTGAACACTTCAAACCTTATTGCTTCAAATATCATGATGATATAGCAACAGGTAAGATTATCGTGGAAAATTCTTCTAAATCTACCAAAAAGAAGAAACATTCAAAGAAGGCAAAGATCTCGTGTAATGTTGTCTACATATTTTTGAAAGCCAACATTGTTGGTACATGGTACTTTGACAGTGGGTGCTCATGGCACATGACAGGAAATTCTAAGTTTCTCGATGACTATACCACTACAAGCAAAGGAAAAGTTAGTTATGGTGGAGGAGCACAAGGCAACATTGTAGGAAAAGGAACCTTGAATGTCAAGAACTTTCCCAAGTTATGCAATGTGCTTCATGTCGAAGGTTTAACAGCAAATCTGATCAGCATAAGTCAGCTATGTGATGACGGTATGCATGTCAGATTCAATAAGAACACCTGTGAGGTTTTTGATAGTGAAAATAAATGCATTATGTTCGGAAGTCGGGCATTGGATAATTGCTATCATGCTGACAAGAACGAAAAATGCAATGTTTCAGTCAATGTTGACACTTAACTCGTACATCAAAAACTGGGTTATCTCAACTTTTGAAGTTTGAAGAAACTAATTGAAGCTGATGTTGTTCGGGGTATTCCACCTGTGAAGATCAATCTCGATGTTGTTTGTAGTGCATGTCAAAAAGGCAAACAAGTGAGAGCTTCACAAAAAAGTTCCTCAGCTTGTCAAACCACAAAGTGCTTCGATCTGATTCACATGGACATCATGGGTCCCGTTGACACCAAAAGCATGAGTGAAAAAAGATTTATTCTGGTGATAGTTGATGATTTTTTTAGATTCACATGGGTTGAATTTCTTCAAGAAAAATCTGAAGCTTTCAGGATGTTCAAGAAGTTCTAAAGGTTGGTGTCAAGACAACATGAGTCCAACATCAAATGCATTCGAACAGATCATGGGCTCGAATTTGAAAACTCAATGTTTGAAGAGTTTTGTGAAAAACGAGGCATCATTCATGAGTTTTCTGCTCCGAAGACACCTCAACAGAATGGGGTGGTTGAGAGAAAAAATCAAACTCTTCAGGAAATGTCAAGAGCAATGTTACAAGCTCAACGTTTGTCGAAGAAGCTATGGGCTGAAGCAGTTAACACTGCTTGTCACATCGGGAATAGAGTGATTCTTCGCCCAGGCAAAACTATGACACTGTATGAACTTCTAAAGGGAAAGAAGCTCAATTTGAAGTACTTTCATGTATTTGGATGTGTATGTTACATCCTGAATGACAGGGATCATCTGGGAAAATTTGATTCCAAAAGTGACAAAGGGATTTTCTTGGGTTACACATCTGACAGTCGTGCTTACCGTGGCTTAATCTTAGGACAAAAACTGTCCTAGAATCAATTAACATTATTTTTAATGACCACACAGGTATTGTTTCAAAATCTGAAGAGGATGATGTGATTGATCTCATTGACACTGGTGAAATGTCAAGTGATCAGACTGAAAGTGATTGTGAGAACAAGACATCCACTGAGAATGGCAAAGTAAAAGTTCCACAGGTTGATGAAGCTTCAGTTAAAACATCAACTTCAACATTCACTTCAGATAGTGAAGACGATCAGATGGTGACTGCCGAAGACGAACCAAGAAGGGATCCTCCAAGTCGAATTCGGAAGAATCATCCAAATTCACAAGTCATTGGTAAGCAATCCGAAGGAGTTCAAACTAGAAATGTTTGTATGTCAAACACTTACTTTCTGTCTAACATTGAACCGAAAAATATTAAGGATGCACTTAATGATAATTTTTGGATCAATGCTATGCATGATGAACTAAACCAGTTCGTAAGGAACAATGTATGGGAATTAGTTCCACGCCCCAAAGATAAAAATGTGATTGGGACAAAATAGATTTTCAAAAATAAAACAGATGATTCTGGCAATGTTGTCATAAATAAAGCTCGTCTAGTCGCTCAAGGCTACACCCAAGTTGAAGGGGTAGACTTTGACGAAACTTTTGCTCCTGTTGCAAGGATTGAATCCATTCGTCTTTTATGTGCAATTGCATGTTATGTGGGTTTTACTTTACATCAAATGGAAGTTAAAAGTGCTTTCTTGAATGGTTTTCTCAATGAAGAAGCGTATGTCGAACAACCTAAGGGGTTCGAATGTCATGAGAAACCATTGCATGTGTTTAAGCTCAAAAAGGCTTTGTATGGTCTCAAACAAGCCCCTAGAGCATGGTATGCAAGACTGACTGAATTCTTGCTCCAAATTGGTTTTGTAAGAGGTCAAATCGATAAAACATTGTTTATTAAGAAGAATAAAAAGCATATTATTGTTGCTCAAATCTATGTTGATAACATTGTTTTTGGTTCGACGTGTACTAATCTGCTCAAAGATTTTGTAGACTCAATGTGCAACACATTTGAAATGAGCATGGTTGGAGAGCTCAACTATTTCCTTGGTCTACAAATCAAGCAAGATAAAGATGGGATCTTCATCTCTCAAAGTAAATATGCAGAGGATTGGTCAAGCGTTTCGGATTAGAGAATGCTAAACCTATGAAGACACACATGGGATCTTCTGAAAAGTTGAGCAGAGATGATGTTGGTAGCAATGTTGATTCTACCATGTATAGAGGAATGATAGGTAGCTTATTATACTTAACAGCTAGTCGTCCTGACATTATGTTTAGTGTTGGTGTTTGTACGAGATATCAATCTCAGCCTAAAGAATCTCATCTTAAAGTTGTTAAACGTATCATTCGCTATGTTTTTGGCACAATTGGGTTTGGTGTTAAATACTGCAAGAGTTCTAACATTCATCTTGTAGGTTATAGTGATTCCGATTGGGCAGGTGATGTCGATGACAGAAAAAGCACTAGCGGAGGTTGTTTTTATTTTGGCAACAATCTGGTGTCTTGGTCGAGTAAGAAACAAAATTGTATCTCACTCTCCACGGCCGAATTAGAGTATGTTGCTGCCGCTAGTTGTTGCTCTCAACTATTGTGGTTAAATCAAATGGTGTTAGATTATGGTCTGGCTAGTCCTTCTTTAACATTGTTATGTGACAATGTCAGTGCAATTGAAATTTCGAAGAACCCAGTCCAAACATTCTCACACCAAACACATTGACATCAGATATCACTTTATTCGTGATCTTGTGGAACGAGATATCATTAAATTGGAATACATTCCTACAGAGAATCAAATTGCTGATATTTTTACTAAACCTTTGGATTTTGAGAGATTTTTTTCTCTGAGGAAATCTCTTAGAATGTGTGTCTGTTAGTCAATGTTGACATCCTGATGTTAAAGTCAATGTTATGATCTTTGACATCAGGTCCTGTAATTCTGAAGTTAATTAAAACTATGGTACGAGGATATGATTTTCCTTTATGAATCAATTCATGAGAATTTATTCAATCATGACTCTTCTCTATTTGTTTTATTTCTTTTCAGAATTTGTTTTTTTATTATTCTTTATTATTTATTATTTATTATTTCTTGGTTAAATAATAGATAATTGACATACTGTTGATAAGCATATATACTTATCTGTATATCTTATGATTTGATAAGAGAGAGAGAGTAAGAGATATCACTTTCATTATTTTAATATAATAAAGTTGTTTTGTCTTTATCTCTTTATCAATTAAAACCCTCTCTCTCTCCATATCCGATTCACTTTTCTCTCTCTAACGATTCATCTTCTCCGCTTCTCCAATCTTTTCTCTCTCATTTTTCATCCATGGCGGACCAAAACCCTAACCACCTACAAGCCATGATGATGATGTTGCAGCAGATGATGGAACTCTCAAAAGGATCCCCATCATCAGCCGCAACACCGGCTGCTGCAGTACAACCCCCACTCTCTGCAACATCGACCCAGACTCCTGACATTACTCTACTAACTGCTCACACTGAACCAACTACAGCGAATGTCACTGAGCCTTCAACATCAAAGGTGATGCCAACTGAAGTCGAAGTTCATCCAGATCTCATTATTCCTCCTGGAACCGAGATCCTAAACCCTAAGTCGATTAGGATGAATGTGCTTGGTGATTCCTCAAATCCAATCGACCCTGAAGCCACTTCTCACCTGCAGTATTTGTCAAAGATGACGAAGACTTCTCCACTGACGAGGAAATCAAAGCATCTTCACAGTGATGCAACTGACAAACCTGAAGTCGCCTCCTCCAAGAAGGTGAAGAAGGACGGGTCTAAGCCTGCCTCCAGGTCGCTGCAAGATGAATCTGACTCCAGTAGTGAACAAGTTCCTACTTCTCCTCCTGCTGATGTCACACAAAGTGTCAATCCTACTGTTGAGCCCATGCATGAGGATTCCGGTACAGATAAGGATTCTCCTCTTGACGTCACGCAAGCCTTCAGTAAGATTTTCTATTCTGAAGAGGCTAAGAAATCTCATGCTCTTTATGTTAAGAGAACTCTTAAGGTTGAGAAAATGATAGATGTTCTTAGCTTTAAGAAATATGGGATGGATGTGTTTCTTCAGGAGAGAAGTTTGTGGAAATCAGTTACGTCGCTAGTGTTATATGATCCGGATGTTATTCATGAATTATATGCTAATATCATTTTTGATAGGGAGATCCCTCTAAACTGTGTTTTGAAACTGTGTATGTTAGGGATAAAATCTATAAGTTTTCTCCTAATGTTATTAACACGTTTCTTGAGTTGGGCAATGAGGATACAATCATGTCTTTAGATTTGATTGATGATGTGGTGAATGTTATTACTGGAGGTTTGGTTCCAAAATGGCTCAACAAAGTGCCTGCTTCCAAGTTAACATTCTTTTACTCAGTGTTATACAAGCTTGCAGTGTGCAATTGGCTGCCCACATCAAATGCCTCTGTCATCACAGTTGATCAGGCCATTCTCCTGTACAAGATAGGAAATCAGCTTCCTTTCAACCTTGGGGCATACATTTTTTATGCTACTTTGAATGCTGCCTCTAAATCAAGTTCCTCCAATTTGCTTTCTTTCCCATGTTTGATCTATGAGATCCTTAAGAGCCAAGGGTTAAAGGAACGCAAAAAGAGTGTGATGTCTAAGCAGTCCACCTTCTCTATAATGAAGCCCAAGGAGAATGATGACAGGATCATTGATCTTCCCTTTCCTCATGATGCTGCTAATCCAGTGCCTCCTTCTGCCGAAGGTACCCCTGCTCCTTCCCAATCTGATGTCTATCCCGATGTTGCCTCCACGCCTTCTATTTCAATTGGCATGATGCCGCTGGAGTCTCTTCAACATCAAATTGCCCTGTTTGATCATGTTATTGGTCAACTCACCAAGGCTCGAGATTCCTTTCTAACTCTCCTTTCTACACAAAAAAGGGGAATGGATGATGATGTTGATGGTGATGATGCGGATGTTGGAGACACAGATTCTGGACCGAGTGTTGCTGGTAAAGCAAATGGGAGAAAAGGTGCAGCCAAAGGAAAGAGGAAGATGATGTGAAGCTTAGTGTTTAAGCTTCTGAACTTTAAAACTTTTTTGTTAAAAACAATTTTTAATGTATATCTTGTTTTTGGTTGTTGAATGCAATTTATGATTGTGTTCTTGATTTTATATGCTTATTCAGTTTTTGATATTCGTGACATATCATTATGATTAGGCATATTGAGTTTCTTTTGAGATATTGAATGATCAATATGTCTTGATTATTGTGTGTTGAACATTGAGTTCAACATTGACATTATGTGTTGAATGTTCAGTTCAACATTGATATTGTTGTGATGAACATTATGTTCAGCATTGATTTTATAGTAGGATATGTTCCTATTATATGATGATCTAATTAAGGGGGAGTAACCCTTAAGGGGGAGATTTTTAGATCTCCATTTTCCGTTGCGACTCTAATTGTACTAAATGCATTGAGTTGTATGTTTTGTGCGGAAAGGCTAAGATTAAGGGGGAGATTGTTGAGTGTTGTATGACATTGAGGTTCAATGTTGCACTCGATGTCAGACAAACTCCCTGCGACATCGTCTGTGACATAGTCGTAACTAATCTTATCATTTCCTAGTTTTATTTATTATTTTATTATTTTAATAAATAAAATAATTTTATATATCTTAAAATATGTGTATATCCACGAAATTGATATTTCAAATAAATGGATATATACATATTAGATATATTATTTAAAATAGAGTTAGACACAGTCAAAACTCTATCTCCTATTTTTTAGGTCTAGCGGTTTTTCTATTTATTTCTTTTTCTTTTTCAGAAAATTATATTTGCTGGATATTTAGAAAAAGAGCATGAACGTGGGGAAGCTTTCAACCACGCCTTGGAGGCGGTTTCTTCCATATACGGTGAAGTCATGGAGTGGAGCGGTTATCGTCAACCCATGTTCAAGAAAGAGAAATTGTGGACCTTGTTGGATTCAAGTGAAGAGCATATTTAAGAAGCATGGTCGACACTTGAAGATTTATTCAAGCTCAATCCATTTTTCGCTATGTGAAGATTGAAGAAAGCTTGAGTCACAAACTTAGCATAGGTTTCGTTCTACGTTCCTTCTTCTATCTTAATGTTTGTTGTCGTTCAATCCTTTCACGGAATAGATTGTACAAATTAGGATAGATAGCAAGGTTGTGAAACATTTACTAGTTTGTATACAAATTGACGGGATGTCAATTTGTTTGTTTTAGTTTATATACAAGTTGACGGGATGTCAATTTGTATGTTGTATTTTGTATATGAATTGACGGGATGTCAATTTATATGTTTTAGTTCTTTTTAGTAATATTCTAGATTAGAACTTGTAAATGTTGCTGAAATGTTGAGAGCCTTCGCGTCCAACATCGACAGCTTGAAAATTTTGTACTCATAGTAGTATAATTTCGCCCTGAGGCAATCACACACATGTTGTGTGTGATTTAAAAGTTATATCTTGTTTCATTGTGCACTTTATTTCCTACATATTTGTGTTAAGATAGTTGTGTTAATTATCTTTAACATTGAGTTTGACATTACGAATCTGTGTCTAATTTCAGTGTTTGTGGCAACAAATTCCAACATGAATAAAATGCATAAATTAAATGTTCATGAAGGGTTTTGAACCATAGACCTCTCAAACAACAATCTGGGCTTCACCCATTTAGCTAAATGTCATTTTCAAAAATTATTCGATGTGATTAATTATATAAGGTTTAAAACCATCTTAGATTAAATGATAAAAAACTGAGTTAAAAACTGTAATTAAGCAATTTCAAACCCTTAACCTATCACTACAAGAAAACACAGTTTTAGCGATGGAAATGGTGACAGAATACATACCATCAACACGGGAGATGGAATGGCGACGGAATAGAGACGGACACCATCGCCGACGGACTGAGCGACAAAATATCCGTCGCCAAAATGGGTGATGGACAATTTCCGCCGCCTTTTGCTTTTTTATTTCATTTTTTTAATTATTTTTCATGATACAAAAATAAGGCAACAGAATCATTCCGCGCATGATTTTATTTTCTAATTTTTTTCCCGAAATAATAAGGCGACGGAATAATTCTGTCGCCTTATTTTAATTTTTATTTTTTTTAAAAATAAAGAACGGGCAACAGAACATTCCGTCACCATGTCCGTCGCCCCGTCTGGTAATATACGGGCGGGACATCCTTTTTCCCCAAATTGAAGTGAAACCCTTCTCGCCGTCCCCCCCGCTCTATCTCTCTCCCTCTCTCTCTGCCCCCACCCCGACCGAAAGCTGCCCAAGTTGGCCGACTGTCGCCGCTTCAGACACGTTGCCGCATGTCCCCGCTGCTCGCTCGCCACCTGCCGCCGTCGCTGCTCGCCCATCACCTGCTGAGAGGTAAGCTTTCTATTTCATTTTTTTAATTTATGTTAATTCATTGATTATGTTAATGTTGATGTTAATGTTAATGATGTAACAACCCGAATTTTCAGGAGATGATTAATTAATTTCTAATTTTAATTAGAAAATATTAGGAAAGATTTGAGCATAATTAGGATGTTTCGGTTCTTAATTGCGATTTTAGAAGTTATTTTTTCATAAAATTTTCTTTTCGAGAATTTTGATTCCAGCTCAGTTATAGCCGATTTTGATCATGTTTGAAAGGCGTTGACCCAAGGAGCATGCCGATATTTTCGGATTTTGAATCTGAAGTCGTTTGAGTTCCTGGTGATTTAAATTGCGTTTAAAGGAGTTATGAATAGTGTTTTTCCGTAGGAGCGCGTTCGTTAGAAATTTGTGAAATCCCGTGTGTTGACCCGAGCCTTGATTTTTCAAGTCTATCCTATAGGAAATTTCTCAAGGAATCCGTTGGCATTCCCGGATTTTCATTCTGAGGTCAATCGAGCGCTCGGGAATTTTACTTGTCCCTTGCGTGGAATAGTAACTTTATTTTTGAAAAGAGAATCTTTTCTCGTTTTCCTTCAAGATGACTCATTCTTTATCCCAAGTCAAGCTGGTTCAATAGTACTCGAGCCAAGGAACCTCCCGGTATTTTTGGATTTCGTGTCTGAGCTCATTTGGACCTCGACATCGAATAAATCGCCTTTTAACCGAGCATGATGTTTTTAAAGCAGTATTGTTGCACTGCTGAAGCTTCCCGAGGAAGCCATTTATATTTCTATAAATAGCAGCTCTCCCCTCCCTATTTCTCGCTCATTCCTTCTTCACCCCATTTCTGTAGAGTAGAGAGAGAGACTAGAGGGGAGCTCTCTTCATGAGAGCACCCCAGTGTTGAGAGAGAGCAGAGTGAGAGGGCGCCGCGGGGCGGAGGAGCGCCGTGGGGGCTGAAGGGCGCCGAGGGGGCAAGGAGCCCCGCGGGGGCATGGGCGCGCGGGCGCGCTCGTGCTGTCCGGCAGCTCCGGCACGTTTTCGTACGGAGGCCATAACTTTCGTCTCGGTTGGAGTTACGAGGCCCATGAGTACTCGAATCGAAGCTCTTTCGATGATCTACAAGGTAGCAGTGGCTAATTATCCAGAATCTCGATATTTTGAATCGGATTTTCCGTCCCCATTTATGGTAATTTCGAATGCCTTAATCTTTTAAATTATCGCATTTTAAGTTATAGTTAAGGGTCAAGGGTTTAGATATCGTTTTGATGTTTTATTAGGAGCTCGAGTAAGGTTCTAAGTTGTTGATCGACTTTCGTAAATATGAGGTGAACCCCGAGGAGGCCCGAGGAAGGATTTTCAGCTCGTTACTTCGTCTACGCACTTGTTCTTGAGGTGCTCGTCATCGAAGTGGGTGGTTCTAAACCAAGTATAAAGTTTGAGCTATTAAGCTCTAGAAGCATGATAGGGCAAGATGAATATCCAATTAAAATATTTTATGCTCTGCCTGTTTAGTCTCTGTACAAAGGAAGGAAAGGAAAGGAAGTTATATGCATGACATTGTTAAATTGTTATTTGAGTTTGATAAGTAAAGGAAGTTATTATAAGTTAAGTGAGCTCTCAAGTATGTTTAGATATGCTAGAATTGTTTAAATACGATTGATGCTAGCGTGAGATCTAGAATTGCTTTAATTGCAATCGATGTTTATCTGCGTTCATTTCCTCGCATTTGAATGTTTATGCTTTGTTAAAGCTCGTATAGTTAAGGATTTCATTTTAGGGTAAGTTATAAATCCCTTATAGGCCGAGATCATGCTCAATTAAAGGATTAGCCTTAGACGATTGCTCTAGGCTTGGTATTGTTAGCTAAGTTAAGTAAGTAAGAAAGGTTAAGGTTAAGTAAGGAAGGAAGTTAAGGAAGGATATAGCTTATGTTGCAAGCAGGTTATCGAGTTCAAAGAACAGTTTATTTACATTATCATGCCGTGACCCTCGTGTCACTAATGTTGAACATTTGAAAGTAAAGGGTGTCACTGCTGGGTAATCCCCTCGCATACTCAGATGGATACTTGAGGTAACCCCTCTCTCATCCTAAGGCATAAGGGTGCAGTAGACAACAGGTTTGAGCTAGGAAAGGCGCCAAGAAAGGAAGTAAAAGGTTTTGCGGGTATGGAGAGGGCTTTTGCATTTTTCTCTCCATATGCCGCCAGTTTATAATTGAATATTCCAAAGTTTATTAAAGAGTTTTCTCGTAAAACCCCACTGAGTACATTAGTGCTCACACCCTCTTTTTCAAATATTTTCAGGTTGAGATGCTGAGGCTGGTGATGTGCTGCTGGTGGGGTTGTCTGAGTTGTTTGAGGTTTCAAGTTTGTTGCTCTATATGGTTGCATCTTTTTCTTCCGCTAAGTTTCTACTAAGTACTCTGATGTTAGTATTTAGTCTTGATATGTGTAACTTGATTCTTGATAGTAGCATGTTTTAATGCTATGAATCCTAGTTGTCAATAAAGTCTTTGAAGCATGATCTTTTGACATACTCGTCTATGCCTTTATTGATTCCGAGTTATTTGAATATTCATACCTATTGAGCATTTTGGTATCTATTCATCTTCAGTTGACTTGTGAATAAGTCTTGAATGCTTGTTATTAGTGTTCGCCTACAAAGAGGCTTTTCTTTCCAAGCATGATTCTATTCGTTCAAAGTTAATCTTATGTTGTTTTCTTGGTCCGTCCTATTATTAGGACAATAAGATATGTTTAACTCCGAGCTATTTATGAGTCTTAGTTGATGTGGCTTATGATGAGGTCTTGATTATTTGAAAAGTTAAATTCCTATCTGTTTGTCTTTAAATACTGTTTAAATTTCAGTTGGCCTATGATTTGGCATTCCTTTGACCTGATTGAACCCCTTGACCCTAATTAATCCGTTGAAAACGATAGTTCTTCCAAGTCATAAAGTTAAGTTGCCTAAATTTTTGAGGTGCTAACTTAGTTTAATTCTAAAAACACCCCCCTGGATTTCCGATTTTACGTGCTATTTTACGCACAACAACCCCGTCCCCATCCTCGGGACCGGGCTGTTACAAATGATGTGTTAATTGATAATGTTGATGTGTTTATGTGTGAATTATGTTAATGATTTGGTTATTTGATGTTTGACACAAAAAAGGCCTATAGTTAAATGATGTGCTAATTGATAATTATGATATTATTTGTGTGAAATTATTGAATAAAAAGGCCCTTGTTATTGAATAAAAATTATGAATCAATAATGTATACCATCAATAACATTTGTATTATTAATTTAGAAAGTGAAAAAAAACTACACATGAATGAGCAAGGGTGGACCACGTTCCTTCTTCTTTAATTTCCTATAAAAAAAATGAACATAAGGTAAACTAAATGATAAAAAGATTTCGTAGCTATCATTATTAATAAAAATAAATGTGTTAAAAAAGAATGCAAATTTCTATGAAACATTCCAAAACTTTCCACAATTATATCCTAAAAATGAAGGAAAAATACATTTTGCATATTTCTTTTGAAAGCATGTTAGTTGAATTAATTATAGCATTTTTCTTGAATTTATTTAAGTATGCTACTTTGGGATTTATGAAAGCATGTTAGTTGATTTTTTGAAAGTATGTTAGTTTACTTTATTGAAGCATGTTAATTAGTTGAGTTTTTATTGAAGCATGTTATTTTGAAGAAATGAAAGCAAGTTACTACTTGAAGTTATGAAAGCATGTTAATTAGTTAAATGTATGAAAGCATGTTAGTTAAAGGAAATCATGTTAGTTAAATGGGACTAGGGCCCCTGGATCCCTCTATATTAATTGTACGTAGTTAGATAATAGGACGAGAGAGCCCCTGGATCCCTCAATTTTAATTTTATGTATTTATATTGGGACGAGGGCCCCTGGATCGCTCTAGTGTTTGGTGTCTGTTAGCTAGTTAACTTCAGAACCTAGTTTAGTTACATCGATGACTTGATCAAAATATAGGTTTCGCGCTGTTATGCTGCTGAATTTTTTCCTGATTACTTTTATAATTTAGGCAAGTATGAATCGAGTCCCTAGTCGAGCTTGGATGTATCAATGAAGTCGCGATAGATCTAATTTGTTTGAATTCGCACAAAAGATTAAAAGTTTTATAGACTTTGCCACTAGTTATCCAGCGTTTTTAGATAGGGGAAATATGAAGTGTCTATGTGCAAAGTGTAAGAATCGGCCTTATAGAAATCCATTTGAGGTCCAACTGCACCTTTGTCAGAACGGTTTTATACCGAATTATTACACATGGACCTTTCATGGAGAGACGAGTCCGGCTGAAAATTTAGTTGACACGTATGGACTGAATACTTCTCACACGATGGTGATGGATGCTGCTGGGCCGGATTTTGTTTTTGATGAGATTAGTGGTGTTGAAGAAGCTCTCAATCCTGAAGCTCAACACTTTTATGATATGTTGGCTTCTGCGGACAACGAACTGTGACCAGGCTATGAGAGTCATTCATAATTATCTCTTGTGGCCCGTTTTGACCAATTTACAAGTCTTCTGAAAGAGGTTGTGCCCAAAAATAATTTGGTCACCAGTAACTTCTACAGTACGAAGAAACTTCTGTGTGGTATGGGTTTGCCGGTGGAGAAGATCGATTGTTGTGCAGATAATTGCATGTTGTACTGGAAGGATTATGTTGACTTGATGAGATGCAAACACTACAATAAAGAACGTTACCACACTGTAAGACATTCTAACCAGAATAGATAGGTGAAGAAAGTAGCCCAGAAAATGATGTACTACTTCCCTCTTTGATTAGGTTATTTCGTATATATTTTGGGTCTTTTTGGTATGTTTCTGCAGTGTTACTCACCCCATGGTCAAGTTTTGTGGGAGAATTTGTGTCTTGTGGTTAATTTCAGGTGGTTGACATGGAAGTGGAGATAATGACATTGTTTTGAAGGGTTTTGACGCAATTGGATTGAAGAAAAGCTGGAGAGTATGGAACAAGTCGGTATGGGCATACTGACTGATGGATTATGCGAATATTTAGACTGGAGATAGTGGATCTATACCAACTGTGGGCCATGGATGAAAATTACATCTTATTTTATTAATTTTGGACTTTATTTTAATTATTTTCCTAGTTGGATTAGGTTTAGGATGCTTTTTAATTAATTAATTAAGGATTTGGATAAAAAGACTTCTAGATAGAGTAGGACTCTATCCATTACAGTATAGATTAATTCCAACTCTAGAAACAATGGGGAGAACGATTTTCTCTGCAGATTTCACAATTCAATTTCATTCTTTATTCCTTTCTTCATCGTTTTTCTCTATCAATTAATTTTTGAAGTGTCAACCCAATTATGAATTCAAGCTAAGCGCGTTCTATTCTGGTGAAGATTAACGAAGTCTTGGCGTAATTATACTGTGAGATCTAATTTTTCTTTTTATTTTGATTAATTGCATGTATCTATGATTCTCTGTGTTTAAAGTCGTTAATTGTTTCATCTCTGCTAGGTAGGTGCACATATTTAGTAGATCGGAATTAATTAGTAGCCAATTAAACTGGTCATCCGTAATTGTGGTTTAAGTTTAATTAGTGGTACAACGATTCTTCAGAATTAAGGAAAGAACGGTCTTAATTCGACAGTCCTGTGTCAGAGTCTGTTGGTTTTGAATCGGGTTTCTCTAGTGTCTAATGTTTTCAGCTCATTAAATCTATAGAGTGTCTCTTACGATTGTCAGTCGATTAGGGAAATAATTAGTGAAGTGTCTTCCTGATTATCGAGAAACTAAGGAGAAATTAGGCTGCGTCAGTAAGTGTCTTCGGTGGCTATAACTGGTTTGCATGCATTAATTGGAATTATCTTTGTATTGCTGATCGGAATAATTAAGCTAGGGTGGAGTTAATTGGAAGCCGGAATACCTTTTTAATCTGTTAAGAAATTTACTCTCTATTTGATTGCTTTTATTTTCATTTTTTGCGTTATAACTAGAGCTGTCAAAATGGACCCGGCCCGATGGGCCAGCCCGGCATACCCGACTTTTGGGCCGGGCTGGGCTGGAATTTTGCAGGCCCATAAAAAATCGGGCCTAAATGGCCCGGCCCAGTGGGTCGTCGGGCTGATTGGGCTTCGGGCCAAAAAAGCCCGAATTTTCGGGCCAAGCCCGGAGGCTCGATTTTTTTTTTTTTTTTTATTTTATATTTTATACACAAACAAAATAGTGAAAATAGTCAAAAATCAAAATACTGAAAGTGAAAATAGAATTAGAAAAAATGAAATTCGTCTATCTGCTATTCTGCTCTCACTTCTCACTCTCGTCGTTGCGGCTGTCTCACGAACCCTAGAAAACTATCAGTCCATCACCGCTCTTCCCATCACAGGCGGGTCGAGCACTTCGCTCTTTCTCTCTGACGACTTGTGGCCTATGGGTTTATTATTGAGGTTAGAGTTCTCTTTTTTTGTTAATTTTTCATATATAAATAGACACCACGGTTTGTGCAAATTCTGATTTTGTTGTGGTGGGTTTTTGGATTATTGAGTATTTGAGTTCGTAATTTTGAGTTGGGTTGATTTAAGTAAACGAGTTCGTAATTATTGAGTTCCAGAGGATTTGGAACTAAAGTGAACGTTATCATCATGTTTCATTATTTTTGGTTGCAGGTGATTTTTTGTTGTCCTCTTTAATTTAGCCTTGTGGTTTTATTCCATAAGAAACAAGAACGTGGAAGAAGAAAAAAAAATCTTTAGTTGGGATGTTGTATTTGAAGCTAAAAGTGCTCTATGTTCTTGACATTTGGTTTCTGAAACAGATCATATTCTTGATTAATATATTAAGCAATTGATTTATCAACTTAATATAAATGACGTACAGCTTTTAATTTTAACAAGCTAGCTAGCTTTTGACAAATTGAAATTCAATTAGAGTTCGATCTATTCTTCAAAAAGGCGAACTGAACAGGTTGTTTGTGATAGTGGATAATCTGACAGATATATGTTCTGCATCTGAAATTCATTATTTAGGGGTTGTTTTCTTTGTATTATTTTTGTTTTATTTGTGAGGCATGAATCTTTCAATAAATAAATGACATGGCTTGTTCTATTGCCTACTAAAATTTTATTTATCTTATTGATGAAGGATTTAAGGTTGATATGGCTGACGACATGGAGGATATGGAGGATATGGATGACAAGTTGAATGATGATCTGCAAATGCTGGGATCTTTCCCTATTTCTGAGAGTAGTAAAGGTACTGCTGCTAACATTGATTCTAGTAGTACTACCTTTGATAAGGTTAATACTAAGAGAAAGGGTAAGAGGGCTAGGGAGGGAACTGAAAATAATGATGATAAAACTCCAGGTTCTAGAAGGATTACATCTGATGTGTGGGATTTTTATACAAAGGTTGGCCTTGTAGATGGGGTAGAGAAATGTCAATGTAAGCATTGTGATAAATTCTACACTTGCAAATCTACATATGGCACCAATCATTTAAGACGCCATCTTGAAAAGTGCATGAAAATTCCTAAGTTTGAGAATGTGAGTGTTATGTTGGATAAACAAGCTACATTATTGAAGAAATGGAAATTTGATGCTAAGGAGTATAGAAATGCATTGGCTAGATGTATTATAAAACATGATCTTCCATTTAGCTATGCAGAGTATGAGGGGGTTAATGATTTGAATAAACTCTTGAATCCTGAATTTAAGCACATTAGTAGGAACACTGCAAAAAGTGATTGTATGAATGTGTTTCTAATTGAAAAGCAAAAATTGAAGAGTTTGTTAGCTACTATTCCTGGGAGGATATGTTTGAAATCTGATTGTTGGACTACTGTGACTACTCAAGGTTACATGACTGTGACTGCACATTATGTTGATGGAAATTGGAAGTTGAATAATAAATTGCTTGCATTTTGTGAATTGGATAGTCCACATTCAGGGCATGAATTATCAGGGAAATTGCTTGGAGTGCTTAAGGATTGGGGCATAGAATCCAAGATATTTACTCTCACATTGGATAATGCTTATTCTTGTGATAGCCTTGTAAAAATTTTGAAAGATAGGCTTAATTTGCAAAATAGCTTGTTATGTCAAGGGGAATTCTTCCATGTTAGGTGTTGTGCACATATTTTGAACTTGATTGTTCAAGAGGGTTTAAAGGTGGCAGAACAGGCCTTGAAAAAAATTAGATCAAGTGTTAAATATGTGAAAGCATCAGATGGGAGGTTGAGGCAATTTCAAAAATGTATTGAAGAAGTTCACTTAACTGACGTTGGTGGGAGTTTCTTGAGGTTGGATGTGTCGGCTAGATGGAATTTTGCGTACTTGATGCTTGAAAGTGCAATCAAGTATCGTAATGCATTCACTAGTTTGAGCTACAACGATACAAATTACAAGTATTGTCCAACTGATAAAGAATGGGAAAGAGCAGAAAAGATGCATATTTTGCTGGAGCCATTTTATGAGATTACTAGCTTGTTATCCGGGTCTTCTTATCCTACGTCAAATTTATATTTCAAACAGATTGCAATCATAGAAACTCAATTGGTTGATCTTATGGGTTCAAAAGATGTTGTGATCAAAGATATGGCATCAAGTATGAAAGTCAAGTTTGACAAGTATTGGGATGAATATTGTGTTATTCTTGCATTTGGATGTGTTCTTGATCCAAGCTCCAAATTGAAAATGATGAGGTTTTTCTTTCAAGAACTCTATCCACAAGATCATGAAGAGAAGGTAGAAAAACTAAAGAGCTCTTTGTACAAGCTCTTTAGTCAATATGAACGAGTTGAGGTTGCATCAGTCACATTTCCTACAACCTCAATAAAGATAAATCCAACACCTAAGTCCAATCCTTTTGATGTAAGTATGATATTTCATTTTATGTATATATCTAATATGTAGTTTTCATTCTAATTTTTGTTTATGTTGTGTTTGTTTAATTATAGAGGTTCCAACATCAACTGATTCAAGAGAAGTCAAATGTATCTGAACTCAATACATACTTGGAAGAAGATTCCATTGTTGGAAGTACCATAGATATCTTGGAATATTGGAATATAAATAAGCATCATTTCACTCGACTTGCGAAGATGGCTTGTGATATTTTAAGTATTCCAGTCACAACAGTTGCTTCTGAATCAACATTCAGCATTGGTGGACGTATCTTAAACAAGTATAGGAATTGTTTGCTTCCTGAAACTGTGCAAGCTCTCATTTGTACTCGTAATTGGTTGCACGGTTTCAAGGAAGTTGAAACTTCAGGTAATAATTAATATTGTTTTCCTTATAATTCAATTTAGTTCATTTGCTTCTCATTTTATGATATTTTTTTTAAATGCAGAGCGAGAGGTGGAAGTGGAAAAGATACAATTGTCTAAGAAAGATTCAAATGTGCTTGAAGTTGAGCTTGATGAGTGATGAGTTGATAAAGCTATGTTGAACTGTTTACTTATTTGTAATTTGATTATGAGTTGAAGACTTGAAGTCATGGAGTGTGGCTGCATTTGGAATTTGGATTTGTGAACTGCTTAGTGCTTATTTATCTTTTGTAATTCACTAATTTGATTATCTTTTGGATTTGATGAGTTGAAGACTTATGGAGCAGAAGATGTTTTTTTTTTAATTTTTATCTGCTGTCAATTGCTTGCGGGTTGAGTTGAAGCATCTGCATGAACAATTAAACATAAATTGCTTACAGGTTGAACTTTGAAGCCATGGAGTCTTGAAATGATTATTTTAATCGTTTTTTTACCATTAATTACAGTTTTATTTATTATGTTTAAGTTATTAAAATCAATCCGAAATTATAGTTGTTAAAAAAAATGAAAACCGGGCCTGTATCTGGCCCGACGGCCCGATGTGCAGCCCATGGGCTGGGCTGGGCCTGGAAAATAGCAGCCCGAATTAATTATGGGCCGGGCCAAGCCGGCCCGACCCGACTTTTGGTCAGTGGCCCGATGGGCTCGGGCCGGCCCGGCCCGATGTTTTGACAGCTCTAGTTATAACAACAAAATTCGTGTGGGAAGTTTGGTTACTGTAGACTGAAGTGTTGGATAATTCTCGCCGGTCCTTTGGGAGACGATCTTGCTTGCCACTATTCTGGGTAGTGTGGACATACCGACTGCGTGTCGGATTATTTTTGGTGAAAAACGACGCACCACTCTTACTCCAAGACTGAAGAGGTTGTACGCATCCAAGGCTACTACATAAGAGATGCATTGGCATGCAACATTGATTAATGATGGGGTCATGCGTCATCCAGCCGACTCACCAGTGGAAGCACCTAAACGCGACATTTCCTAGCTTTGCAGCTGAAAGCCAGAATGTTAGATTGGGTCTTTCCATTGATGGTTTTCAGCCATTTGGACAAACAGGCAAGCAATATTCCTCATGCCCTGTGATAGTCATACCCTACAATTTTCCACCTTGGTTGTGTATGAAAGAACAGCACATGTTTCTTACGATTCTTGTGCCCGGGCCAAGGAATCCGAAGGAGAAGATTGATATGTTCTTACAACCACTGATCGATGAACTGATACAACTGTGGGATGAGGGTGTGCCAACATATGATATCTCATTGAAGCAGAACTTCTAGATGCGTGCAGCTTTATTATGGACAATTAGTGATTTCCCTGCTTATTCAATGTTATCTGGTTGGAGTACAGCAGGAAGGTTGGCTTGTCCACACTGCATGGATGAGACAGATGCCTTCAAACTTGCTTCTTCTGGTACACAATCATGTTTTGACAATCATCAAAACTTCTTGCCTAGTGATCACCAATTCCACAAAAATAAAATCGTATTCATGAAGAACAAGACATGTTGGAGAGAGCCTCCACAAGGGAAGTTCGAAGTTAAAATATTGAGGAAAATAGATGGGTTGGGGTTGAACAAGGTGACTGAGTCGAATGACAATGCTGCAATATATAAATCTACAAGGTGTGGTTGGATGAAAAAAAAGTATATTCTGGGATTTGCCATACTAGAGTTCATTGTTGATTCATCACAATTTAGGTGTCATGCACATAGAAAAGAATGTATTTGACAATATACTCAATATTGTGCTTAATGTCAAGGGCAAAACAAAAGATACTTCAAAGTCAATACAAGAATTGAACTTGTATTGTAACAGATATGCTCTGAAGCTTGATCAGCGCATAGGAAAGTACCCGAAAGCAAGTTACACTCTGGACAAAAATGAGATAAATGTTCTATTTGAATGGATGAAAAAACTAAAATTCCCAGATGGCTATGTATCGAACATGAGCAGATGTGTGGATATGAATAAATTGAAGATGTTTGGGATGAAGAGTCATGATTGTCACGTCTTCATGCAATGAATTATGCTTATTGCTTTTCAAGAACTGCTACCACCTAATGTTTGGAAGGCCATCACAAAACTGAGCCTATTTTTAAAGATTTGTGCTCCAGAAATATTAAGATGGATGATATGTGTTGATTGCACGAGAACATTCTCATCATACTGTGTAAGCTTGAACGCATATTTCCTCCAAGTTTTTTCAAGTCAATGGAGCATTTGCCAGTCCATTTGGCTGACGAAGCTCGAATTGCTGGACTAGTACAGTATCGATAGATGTATCCATTTGAACGATACTTGAGGAAGTTAAAGAACAACGTGAGGAATAAAGCAAGAGTTGAAGGATCAATTTCCAATGCTTATTTGGTTGAAGAAGCATCATCATTCTGCTCTTACTATTTCGAGGATCATGTTATGACAAAGCACAGGAGCGTGCCTCGAAATTATAATGGTGGAGCCGATAATATCAATGATTCTGAAGATAATCTATCAATCTTCACACTTCTAGGCCGATCTTTTGGCAAAGTGTCAAGAAGGTGGTTGACAGATGGTGAATATAACGTTATACGAATCTACGTGTTGCTTAACTGTCAAGAAGTGACTGATCAATATGTTCCGTAAGTTATAATCACTCAATCTTCATAAAGTTCTTTTGTGTATTATGTAATTAATTATAATATTCATCTATTTTCTCTTGTAGAAGGCTGTTTGTTTCAGAATTGACAGCTCGTACTCCGAGTATCTCAACCTCTGACATCAATAAGGAAATAGGTCAAGCGTTTCTAGATTGGTTTGCCAACTTTGTAAGTTTGTCTCAGTTCTATAATTTGTTAGGCTTAATTGTTTTGAAATATTAATTTGTCCTATTTTGCATTTTTGCATAGGTTCATGATCGTTCGAACAACGTTTCTCAATTAGTGGTAGATCTCTCCGTTAGTCCATCACGTAGGATTAGTACTTGTCATGGCTACTTCGTGAACGGGTATAAGTTTCACACGGTGTCACATGGGTCCAGAAGAGCCACAATCAATAGTGGAGTGTGTGTTAAAGACACTAATTACACCACCGACGAGAGTGATTACTACGGGAGATTGTTGGAGGTTGTGGAGATTGAATATCTTGGTCATCCAATTAAGAAGATGACATTGTTAAAGTGTGAATGGTTCGATACGTCAACACGGGGGGACAATAGTCCATCCTGCTTATAAAATGATATATGTTCACCAAGGACATAGATATGCAGGAGAAGATGTATTTGTACTGGCTACCCAGGCAACCCAAGTGTTCTATTGCTCATACCCGAGTTTGAATCGGTCAAAGAGTGATTGGTTGGCAGTTTGTAAGATAAATGCTAGATCGAACGTAGATGTTCCCTCCAACGCACCACCATCAAGTATATCTCCACCATTTCAAGATGATGAACATTTGGAGTTACAAGCTCCTGTTATAGATGTTGATGATGATCCATTACCCATTTACCCAGCGGGCGGTCTGGTAGATATTGAAGAAACCAATCTTGATGAATCTGCATCGGATGATGAAGAGATCAGTTTATTTGATGAAGAACTTAGTGATGAAGAGCTAGATGATGATATTTGATAGAGTTCATTGTTTGTTGTACAAAATAATTATTTTTAGTATTGAATAATTGATCGCCTTGAATGTCTCAATGACTTTGTCCTTTTCGTCTATCATGTTTTTTGCTTTTAGTATTTTGTCTTTGTCTTCATGACTTTGTGTTTATCGGTTATTTTTGTCAAACGACTAGAGGTGGTGGAACAGGTGACTGTGCAGCAGGTACTGGAGAAGCAGGCCAGGAAGGTAGGATGAAGGGAAATCCCCCAGTACATAGTAATTCATCTGGGAGCTGGAACAAATCAGAAGTGATGGATGGAGCACAAGCTAGTGCATCGATAAAGGAGGAAGGACCGACTGATTCATGGGGTAAAGCTGCAACCAGAAGTGGCAAAGAAGGGTGGTGAGAGTGCCTAGGTAATGTGTTATCACCCTATGTATATTTGTGTATGACAGATGGAATTTCTGATGTGTTGATGGTTCATTAATGCAAGGTGCTTTTTTATCTATATGTATTATACATTTGTATTATTTATATTTATATTTATATTTTTTCAGTTCATGATCTTTTATTATATTTGGGTACAAATAAATATTTAAAAAGAAAAATGGATTAAAAAACCAAATTAATAAAAAAACCAAAAATAGCGACGGAAATTTTCCGTCGCTCGATTTTTTCCAATTTTATATATTAAAATATTTTTTATTTTGGTGATAGAATATACCGTCGCCTTGTAGATTTGAACAGGTCCGTCGCTACGACCGTCGCCACATATGGTGACGGAATATTCCGTCGTCTTTGTTTTTTAGCGACTAAATAAGAGACGGACCATTTCCGTCGTCTTTGTTTTTTAGCGACTAAATAAGAGACGGACCATTTCCGTTGTCTTTGTTTTTTAGTGACTAAAATAACGAGACGGACCATTTCCGTCGCCCGTAACATTAGCGACGAAAATTTCTGTCTCTATTCAGTGATTTTCTTGTAGTGTATACTTAAGGAAACTGGATTTGAACCATTAGACTAGACATTAATATTTAAAATCTTTTTCATACTTCAATTTAATAAGGCATAAACTTGAAATGAAATAAAATGGATCTTAAAAATGCATACAGTGGGGTTTGAACCTTAAACCTCTTTAATATAAACACCAACTCCAACTATTAGACCACATCTCATTTTCGAAATTAATTGCATGATTTTAATTAAATAAAGTCATAAATACATCCATCAATTAATTAAAACATTAAATTGCCCCCAAGGGGAATTGAACTATAGATCTCCCAACCTTAAATTTGTACATCAACCATTAAGCTAAAGTATCATTTTCGAGATTAAAACCACGCTTTTATTTAGATGATTCCGAAATACATGCATTATTATTTACAAACAATAAACTTCCTCAAGTAGATTTGAACCTTAGCCCTTCCAATACTTAAATAATGACTTTTTAATAAGCTATAATTCATATTTTGAAATATAACATAAGCTCATTAATTAAATAGGTCCATACTATAATAATAATAATAATAATAATAATAATAATAATAATAATAATAAGAAGAAGAAGAAAAGAAAAGAAAGGAAACTCACACACACCCCCACAGACACACTAAACACACGCACACAAAATCAAAATCCACCATTAACCACACAAGCTCAAACTATTTTTGTTGTTCTAATCCATCAACACACATGCACCATTATTCCAACCAACATATATTTAGTTAACAAAATAAAACAGCCTCAAAAATTAAAAGAAAGGTTTAAAAAGTTTCGAAAATAGCTCAAGAAATAGTAGAAATAATTTTCTCAAAGGCTAGGGGCTTTTCCATTTTTAGATCCGAAAATCGGAGGCCTTGTCATAGATAAATCATGAAAATGGTTAAATAATCAAGTAGAGGAGGAAGAGGGCATTTGGAAAATATAATTGCATGTGAAAAATATCGTCGGAAAATTTTCCAGCGTGGAGGAGAGGCGGCGACTGCGGCGTAGAGAGGGACGTGAAGGGGCTGTGAAGAAGAGAGTGAGAAATAGAGAGAATGGGGGCTGCTCCTAATTTGTTCCCCAACAAATGAACTAAAATGGATATGAGGGGATATTTATACCACTCCTCACATTAACCCTAAATGGGACTCAAATTCGAAATTAAATCATATCTTGATCAATTAAATTGCTATTTTAGTGAAACTAAGTTCTATGGATTCGTATCGACGAGCACTATCGTCTAACATATTCGTTCATCTCGATTGGATAATAATTTGGCTGTAAATAATTAAAATTATAATTGGGCTAGAAAGCTCATCATTTGGGCCTTTTATTAAAAATGGATACAACTTAAGTATTTTGGCTCTAGAAAAATCATTAGGCCTCTATTATTAAATTTGGGGTGTTACATATATATACACACATATATATAAACACCGAATTTAAAAGTATAACTCGAAGTGTAATATAAAGAGTGTAATAAGAAATCTGAAGTGACGGAAAATTTGAACCGCAATTCCAATCCATGGGCCCATTTCTAATTGATATTAAACTTGAACACTTCTCGATCTCAAACTGTACTTTTTCCTACTCTCATAATAAATGCTCGTTTGACCAAAATTACATCATTTATCAATAAAATTATGCAAAATGAAGAAATGTGTTGTTGAGTATGACGTGTTCCAGATGATGTTATCACTTCGCTGATAACATCGCAATCAATGTCGTATCTAATGTTGTTCCGTCATTCTTGTCACATCGAGTATAACACTCGGAACTTTAATCTTATCATTTCCTAATATTTTGGATTAATTTATTTTGAATTAATCTAAATAAATTGTGATTTTTGTCACATTTGATTTTCCACGTTTTTAGGGATTTATTAGATATTTTATTTTGATTTAAAACGTGGATAAAGTTTAATTTTGACTTGTTCAAAATGTGTTCCGGATTTCATGGGGATGTGAAGTTCCCACTCCCTCTTGGACACTAATTGTTGCAGGAGATCGTGGGTCACTGGAATAACTGCTACTATTGCACGATGTTGAAGAACGTGTGTCATGCAATGCAGAAGACGGTTATCTCGAGTCCACATTCAGCAATGGGTAGTGGAAGACGGTTGATTCAAGTCCAAGTCATCTAGGATCGTGAAGCAACTGACAAGACAAGATGGAGAAAGTATTTAAGCTCTCCTTAGACCTTAAAATCATTTATGCAAGCAGGTTATCACCGTGGTTTGTGAGAAGCTCTGAATCTTGCATCTAGTGTCATCTCTGAAGTCCAAGACATCTTCCTCGACATCTGCCTAGCGTCGCAATCATCTGGAGACTTTCATTCCAGTTGTGTGTGTAGGATAAATAGTCAACTTTGAGAAGTCTAGGATTTAGAATGACTTGTTGTAATCTATCTATGTGTTTAGATAGGTTTGTTTTTGAGTGATTATTCGAGTGAGTGAATCTAGGATAGTCCATCTGTATGTTTTATGCAGTGTTGTCAAGGGAGTGAACCGAGACAACATCAGCATTTTTTTTTATATTTCACTTGTGATAGTGAATTTTGCCTTGAGGCAATTACGTTTCCGCTGCATGTTGAAGGCAATATGGTAACACTAGCTTCAACATTACATTTAACTTTGCAATTTACATCCGAAATTCACATTGTTTTAGGCAGCAAATTCTAACACGTGTAATATATCTCAAATATAAGGAATTGAACTACAATCAGGATTGCGCCTTGCATGAGACAAGAAACAGTCGGTAGCCTCAAGTCCTGAAAAATACGATAAAATTAGGGACCTCAAATTTTTTGATTGTATTACATATATAAAAATATAGGCAAAAACTTGCATGCATCATGATTCAAATAACACTATATGAGACGGGTCGGTCAAACCCGCTTTTGAGCCCGGTCAACCCGCTTTGACTGGATCAACCCATAAAAAAAACTGTCCAAAGTGAGTACCAACCTTCCTATTAAAAAGTATCACAAAACATTCGAAAAGTACCATCTGTATCATTAATAAGTAAGGGGTCTGCTAGTTATTTTATATTAGTTTATTTAGTTCAAATTCTGATTTTTTTTCCAGTTTTTTTATTGTATGTGTTGAGATTAATCTAAAACAATCATCATTCCAAGAATTTGTAAAGGAAAGCAAAACACTAGTTCGGTAAAATAAAAAGTACCATGTGGTAAAAAGAAAAGTATCAAGTACGATACAGACAGGTATCAACCTGAGATTAATACTATCATCATTCCAACTACAATAAAAAGTATCATGTGGTAAGAAAAAAGGTATCAAGTATGATAAAAACAGGTATAAAAAAAATTAAAAAATCACAAAAAAAAGATGGGCGCGCGCGGGCCTCACGCGCCGCGCGTGTGCGCCATGTTGCACGCCCGCGTGGGGCCACGCGCCCGCCTGAAATAGGCGGAAATAACGGCTGCTGCATACAAGTGCAGCTCAAAAATATATAGTGATAAAAATATGTCAACTTGTGATTTAGCCTAGTGGTAACAGTTTACTTAGGAAAGGAAGACATGTTATCGATTCTTACCACACTAATTTTACAAGTTTTTTTTTCTTTATTTATTCTAAAATCTAAATCTAATCTTTATTTAATCTTAAATATATATTAATCATAAATTTAAATCTAAAGAGCCGTACCTAAGACTATCCACATCAGTGACATTCGTCCAATCCAACTTTCGAATAAAATATTAATTTCTCTCTCCTCCACATCCACAACCCCCAACATTTTAAAATTTGCACTTCATCAGTGACACTAATCCAACCTGACATTCAATTAAAATATTAATTTTTCTTTCTTCCAATCTATATAAAATATTTATCATTTTATTTTTTAAATAAAATATTATTAATAATAATTTTTACTATATTTAAAAAATCGTAATTAATTTATTAGATATATTTTTTAAATTCATAATTAAAAAAATACTCATACAATTATAAATTCATAATTTATTTGACAACAAAATGAAAATTACAAGAGTTAAAATAAAATAAAACATAATTAAATAAACTACAATGAGAAAATTTGAAATTCTAAATTACGAGTACATAAGATGTAAATTACATATTCAACTAGTGCCAACTTTGTTGATCTTCTGAATTTGAAAAATTTTGTGGGTGCTCGTAAGTTCTAAAATTTAAAAAAATTTGGGAATCATGATAATAATTTAGGTGATTTGGATACATAACTTAAAATGAAAAAAAATGTGAGATTGAGAATTTGGTGAAAGAAGATATGTGATAAAAAGATAGTTTAGTTGTTTGTAAAAATATACCAATATTAGCTCTATTTATAGATAAAAAAAATTTATGAATATTGATATATTTTTTTAATTATATAAATTATTTAAATTTTAAATTAATATATATATATATATATATATATAAATTAAGTGGCACTCAATCAGAGGGTGCCACGTGTACAAGACATTGAGCCAACCTAAAAGTTGGATGACCGACCCGGTTGTGAGATTTGGTGACTTTTTCAATTTTTTTTTTTAAATTGGTTTTATCGTTTGTGGTGACACCAACTCGGGTGTCACCGATGAGACTAGTCTAAAGACGCAACCCACTTTTTTTTTTCTTTTTGTAATTCTAATTCTAAATATATATTATAGTATTAAAATATAATATATCAAAAATAACCGCCCACTTGTTTTTTTTTTAATTTGTAATTCTAATTTTAAAAAATAAAATAGAAAGAAAAATACTAAACAGAATTGCGGCCAACATTTTTCTTTTTTCTTTTAAATTTGTAACCCTAAATCTAAATATATATTATAATATTAAAATATAACATACCGAAAATAAAATACAGTAGAAAGAAAATATGGAAAACAATAATAGCGGCAGAAAGAAACATAAATTGAAAGGTTGCAAGACTTTGAAGTCAAGCGAATGATGAATATTTATCCAAATGAACATATTCAGGAATCATGACAATATGTAGTTTATTTGTATATTGTTGTTTTTTTTTAAAAAAAAAATGGAGGTCTCATTTTTCATTTCGACTCAAGCTACCGAATTATTAGGATCGACCCTGACTACAACACATGTATGGACGATTTTGCACGTAAACATTATCATATCAAAATGTAGGTTGAAAAGTGATATATACCCATATATGAGATGCAACACCATTAATTGCAATAGAAGTTTTGAACCAGTTTTCAAGTAGCACACAATCTATCAAGCTCCATTAGTGTGGCTTTAAATCAGTAACGACCAGTCTAGTGCTAAGCTCCTATCGGTTCATCTTTTATTTCACACGCCAAGGTTTTTCTAACTGCTGATTATGTGGTTTCTGGACTGCCGTCGAGATCTTATGTGACAAACACGATTACATTTTCTCTATTTTTTTTAGACACACTTGTATGACGTCTAACCAATCTCTTACGTTACACGGATTTCTATTTAACCTTGGTCCCTCTTTTCTTTTCCTTTTTAGTGGTTCCCCTTTCCCTTCCCTCTCCCTCCCTTTTTTTTTCATTTTTTAATTTCTTCAATTTTTTTTTGTTCGAACATACATGATATTTTTCGATCAGCTAGCCAACATTATTTGTTCTCTTTGTATTTTTCTTAAAGTTGAATTCAACCTCCTTAGCATGTTTGCTCCTCTTAACACCAATCAGATCCGACAAACTTAGTGTATCACCTAATTTTGATTAAAGAATTAATGAAAATATTAGGGAGTATCAATCACTAATTAACTTTTAACGGTGTATTTCAAAATGTTACCTCAGTATTGTACTTGTAGAGTATTGGCTCATTCTCAGAGTCATCAATTATGATAGGAGCTTCTATATTATCTTGCAAATTCTTCTCAATTTCAGCAATGATAAGTAATGTCTTCGTCTTATTCCAATTTTTGAAGTTCACACAAAAATCTCCCAAATTTTTAACACGCAAGTATTAGAATACACAAAATTAATTTTAGAACTCAAATCTACATAACTAAAAAGTTTAGCTTGAATGTCGAAACCTACATTCAAAAATTCGAAAGCCGCAGCAAAAGAAGTGGAATTGTCAATATTCAGGCTGTGTAGTATTCTTCACCGTGAATTTTCGATGTCGATAGTAGTGGCGGTGTTTTGATCGTGTTTCGTTGTTGACGGTGGCGGCGGCTTCATGTTGGACGGCGACGATCAGCGATAAATTGCAAGCTGCGGAATTTTTCTTTTCTTTATTTTCCCTTTTTCTGTTTTTTTATTAAGTTGGATGTTGGTTTGGGCTGGTTCCTGATGGACCTAATGTGCCGGCCCATCTGATGAGCCAGGCCCATTAGTCTTGTGTACTGGAGACCGGCCCTTAAATAAATGGGTGTGGCTCCACTCTGAAAGTGCTCTTTGAGCAAGAATGGCACCAACTAATGACATTGATTTGGAGGCTTTGAAGTGAACAAATTCATCTTTCCTTCTTCAAGACATGCAAAGAGAATTAATCTTCAACAGTAACACTTATCACAACTCAAACACAAATACAATTGTTTCTTGCCATCAATACACATGATGGCATTACAGAAAAGCCAGTAATCAAATACAGAAATACTATTCAATATCACATTACATTCATTGGAAGGAGACTGTTTTTTCCTTTTTCTTAGCAGCATCTTGATTGTTTTTCACACTACATGCAATGCATAAGCAGTAAGCAAACTCCAAATTCAGACAGAGGACTAGTATTTGCCTCCAATGTAGATGATTTTCTAGAGCTCCAATACCAAGTCTGCATATTGCAGTTTCAAATGTGGGAAAATAAATAAGAGTTAGGTGATGGAGTTGATAGAGATGGAATCAATCGAAAATCAACTTACAGTCGGAATCAGTTTTAATCCAATGTCCTGCATTTACTGGTGAAGCACCTTTGCAGATTCCAGCCCAAGACAGTTTGATTGTTTTCTTCTTAATCCTTTTGTTTTCTGATTCATCAAACTTGTTATGGATATCTTCATGGGAGTTGCTTTTGTTCCTGCCCTTTGAAAGCTTCAGCCACTGTTTCTCTGTCATCTCTTCAGGGTAAACCTTCTTGTGAAACATTTTCACTATGTTCTGCATTACAAATTAAGACCAAAAATCAATCTCTTTGGTTGAAAGTTGAAACTCCATATTTTTGTGTTGGCCTGCGACATTACTTGCTTTTCTTGGGAGAAAGTGTAAAGTCTTGGCTTTAAGTTAGGCAATTGAGAGAGAGAGAGAGAAATATATGAGTCTATCCACTTCAACTTATGGCTTATGATGATAAGCTCCACGAATTGTGAAGCATAACGGAATTATTTTGTTAAAAGAATTGTCTAACATGTTTATTTGGAATAAATCATCTTTTTCTATGATGTTTTTGCAAAATGGAATGGATTCAAGAAAAGTTAAACAATAACGAGATAGTGAGTAAACGGACCTTAGAGAGTTTTTTCTTAGTCGAATTGGATGATGCAGAGTCACTATTAGTGCAGCTGCTAGATGAGGAATGAAACTTCTTCACCACCTTCTTCATGAAATGAGCAATATTTCCTTTCCTAGATTGTTGTTCTGCTCCTTCAAATTTTTTTATTGGGGTATCCTCTTGAACCATGTTGCTCCTCTTGAAGAGCTCTCCAAGCGAGGCTCTCTCTTTCTTCACCTCTTTATCTGTCTCGACTAGCTCAACTGAAGCCGCAAAGAGATAATTCTGGAGAGGGCAAGCTGCCATGTGGACATGCCCTTCAGAATCTGCTCCCTCAATTGGCTTATAACTAAGTGTTATTATGCTTGCATGACTACTCCTTTCGGATGTGTCATTGTTAAACTCTGTCTCTTCAGCATCAAGAAACTTCTCTAGCTCGTGATTGATCATATTGAGATCGTTTTCGGTTATCTCCATCCGTTGATCAGTCAGGTCTTCAATCGACATGGGAAGTGTTGGCGTTGGGGGCTCAGTATTGAGCAGTTCCATACCAAATGTGCCGATTGAGAGAAAGTCAAAAGGCTCGAATGGTTCTTCAAACTTGGTAGTTTCAGAATAGCTTGAAGAATTCTTGAATTTGATGTTTGAGTGTGACATCCTAGTAGGATCCATGTAGTAATTTGATTCATCAGACAGTGTAGTAGCAGTTCCTGAAATCAGAAATCAAGCTCAAGGTCTTTGTACGTTTTTCTTGTGTGGTTTGCCTCTTACTATACGCTCAAGAAACCAAACTACTAGATACAACTAGCCCAAGTACATATTTTAGCTGATACATATATATTAGGTTTAGTTGATAATGCATATTCAACTTAAAGAATGAAGAGGATTCAAGAAAACAAAATAAGTCAAGAGCCAATTCATTCTGATCAAATTGAATCAAAGATACAAAGAAAACGATGTCTTTTGAGGAAGTTAATTACCGATTGTGGGATTCTTCATTGGATCTATACTATTCTGCATTAGCTTACGGTGCATCCAACCAAGTAACTGCATAAAAAAAAAAAAAAAAAAAAAAAAGGAATTTCAAATCGTTAGTACTGCTGCATCACATTATATATACTGGTTTTCATTTCCTATTTCACAAGAGTTTGCTCTGACCTTCATCTTGAACTCTAGCAACAGTTGGACAGAAATGGCAATCTGGGAAAGAAGGTTCAATCTTGAGACGATAGAGAAGGATATAAAATGGTAGAATCGTGTTATAGGGCGACAGATTGAAGTATCTTTTCATCATGTTGCACAGAAATGGAAAGCCTTGGATGCCTAGCTAGAAGCGTCACAGAAGGAGTCGAGCAGAGAGAAACATTGAGAAAAATACAAGAACTGCGATGGTTGGACAACCTCTTCAACAATGTATGAATCAAGGAGTGGGCTTTGCCCCACATGTTAGTCATGCTATATCAGCCTTGAACCTATGTCTTTTGCTGGAGTTGGTGACTAATAATGTGCACTTAGCCAATAAACGTGCCACATCACTATAAGTCGCCAGTCATGTCAGCATTGCGATTGCTGACTTGAACACGAATAACTATCGTGTTCGTGTATATTTATGTCCACCCACGCTGATCAGGTCTTGTACAAATACATGGACCAAAGATGATTGTGAGGCCATTTGTAGAGCTCATGTACTACAAGAAAAATTACGGGAATATATAGTAGCGACGGGCACTCGCGACGGATTTAATCATGGTGGAATATAGATGAAATTGGCGACCGAGTAGGGATTGATAATGCTGCCAAAGTCTGGCGCCAAAAGTTTATGCTATAACAACGAAGTGGAGATGGAGGATTGATCACTGAATAATAATACTAACGGCATCAAATATCAATCGTTAGTGGCCGAAATACATAGCGATTACGTGATAGGCTTACGTGTTGTACGTCGCTAATCACATTAACGACAGAATAATTATGAGTGGCAACGGAATATACCATCCCCGATTCCTATTTTTTTTGTAATGTATACTTCTCTCAATAGATTTTGATATATTATATAATAAAGACTAATATGCCATTACTTTAACTGTAAATGTATAAAACTGCTCATTTTCTATAAAAAAAATATATTTTACCCAATATAAGAAAAACATCGAAAAAATACCCAATTTATCTAAATTGCCTTTAAAAAGTGATTGCATATGAGCATCTTATACATTTTTTACCCCAACCTTATTTCAATGTACTTAAATTACAGAAATAAACATAGGGATATACTACAAAAAAGTATACTCAATTTTTGAATTTTAAACATTATGAAATTTATAGTCGGATTTTTTTTAATGCTTGAAATCAACCAAATATATGCATTACAATTAATTTATCATGTTTATCATGATGAAAATGGTATGCTGACCAAAATTCTGATCACGATCATGAATCTCAATCGTATCACGATCATGATGAGGATTCACGACAGAAAATCCCCGATCGTATCACAATCACGATTGGGAATCTCTATCGTAATCTTGATTGAAAAATTTGATCAAGCTCCTGATACACTCTGAAAAAGTTCCGACACATGTCTGAAAATGTTAAAAATATCCCATTACTTTAATAAGTGTAAATGTATAAAACTACTCTTCCTTAAAAAAAACAACTTTTACCCAACTTAAGAAAAACATCCAAAAAATACCCACTTTATTTTAAATACCCTTAAAAAGTGATCACATAACATCTTACACATTTCTTACATCAACCTTACACAAATGTTCTTGAATTACACAAATGAACATGTGGATATACTACAAAAGTATACTCAATTTTGAATTTTAAACACTAAAAAATTTATAGTCAGATATTTTTATGCTTAAAAACAACCAAATATACGTGTCACAAAGAATTTATCATGTTCATTATGCTGAAAATTGTATCATGACCAGAATCCTGATAACGATCATGGTGGGATTCACGATCGGGAATCTCAATTGTATCACGATCACTATCACGAATCCTGATTGTATCACGATCATGATCGGAAATCTCGATCAAGCTTTTCATTCTGAAAAAATTATGACACATGTGTTATTAAGAGTATTATTAGAAAGTGGATACTTTTTGAATATTTTTCTTAATTAGATAAAATAAAATTTACATTTATAAAAATGGGTATCTTAGATTTTTCCTCTTACTTTAATGAATGAACACCACTTTGACTATATAGAAATCACAAAGAAAGATTTATGGGACGCCACCACTATCAACTGCCTGCTCAGCCCCTCCATCTATACATTTCTACTATCCAACAAAATTTAATTGCTCTTATAATATAATCAAGGGGTAGCTAACTAGTCATATCTTGCTGTCACATTATTTTGAGAGATTAGATATACATATTAGTTTTAGGAAAGATCGCAGAAGACGCTAGACTAGGCACTATGCGGGGCTAGGTGGGATTTAGATATAATCTAGATGTTTTCTATTTTTTAATTAATTTATATATTTTTAATCAAATATTTTAGAATTTTTCATTTATAAATTAATCATAATATTTTGGAGATTGTCTGGACCTGCTCTCTTTTCTCTGTTTTATATTATTGTATTACATTCCTTCTTTTATTGTTCCCATTATTTGACTTATTTCTTTAGTTAATTGTTTAAAAAATGAGCCAAAACTATTAAAATACTAAAAAAATATATGTATATATTTAAAAAAATAAAAAAAATTGCTACTGTTTAGGGCCACCTAAGACCATTGCCATCTGTGACATCCACCCGGATGTCACCATAAAGGACAAACTATTTAGGAAAAAAAGAAAAAAATAAAAAGTCGCCAAAAATCGTGACTTGAAGTGAATAACCGCCTCAAAGGTGTGACCCCAGCCCCCAACTCTTGTGCGCACGTGGCATCCTCTGATTGAGTGCCACATAATTTTAAATAAATTAATTTAAAATTTAAATATTTAATATAATTATCAAAAATTAAAAAAATAAAATATATATCAAAATTCATAATTTTTTTTCTATATAAATAAAGCTTGAAATATTGGTATATTTTTATAAACATTTAAACTTTCTTTTTCTCACATATCTTATTTCATCAAAGTCTCATTATCACATTTCTTCTTTGTTTTAAGTTATGGATCCAAATCACTCAAATTATTATCATCACTCCCAAAAATTTTTAAATTTTGGAACTTAGTTTCACCCACAAAATTTTCAAATTCAGAAGATCAACAAAGTTATTAATATTATCAAATTTTCAAATTTTTGCCAAACCTCACTCAAATCCATCATCTGAAAATATATCAAATAAATTAATTATAAGTTTTTAAATATAGTAAAAAATATTATTAATAATATGCTATTAAAATAATAAAATGATAAATATTTTATGTAGATTGGAAGAAAGGGAAATTAATATTTTAGTTAAAGGGATGAATGTCATTAATGGAGTGCAAATTTTAAAAAGTTGGGGTTCTAGATGTGGAGGAGAGAAAAATTAATATTTTATTTGGATGTTGGATTAAATGAGTGTCACTGATATGAGTAGTTTAAAACCGCCTAGGATCGACTAGTCGGCCCAGTTGCCACCTAGCACAGCCGCCGAGGGGTATTCGGTAAGGTTCACGGCCGCCTAGCCTGTCTAGGCGCCGCTTCTTACAACAATGGTTTTAGGCCTTAAAAAAATTGTTATATATTCTTAGAGAAAGAGTGATATATTAATATTATCTAGATCGATGAAGAAAATATCAATCTTGAAAAACAAAATTAATAATCATAATCTGTATACAACAATCCAAGAGTGAACATGATTTTCTGACAGTTCCGAACATGAGAGTGATGATATTATATCATATATGATCTGCTGCTAAGGTTTGAACAGGAATGAATCCATTGCAGCAGTTTGAGACAAATTTAGCTGATATCAAGGAGAAGTGTTGGCATGGTCGTGAAGCTGCGGAGGGATTCTCATTTTGAGCTAAGCAACGAAGCGCTACGAAACAGAAAGAGTTGCTTTTTTCTGTGTTAGAGAAATGACTAAAAGTGTAGGGCAGTATGGGGTGAGCTACAATCCATACGAACACAAACACCCGCCAAATTATCAAATAGTTATTGATTCTGGAGTCACTCACAAATCCTAGAGTGGTTCCCCACACGGTCTTGACAATTTCTCTCTCTATACTAATTACTTACTCAATTTAATCGACATGAAACGTGTCTTTTCTTTTGGGTTTGACGTGTTGGTTTGTAAGTCGGGTAATATAACAAATTCGACTTTTGGGCCAAATCCGTCTCGACCACCAAATAAATTGTGAAGCTAACTGTTTAAAGCCCATTCGGCAGCTGAATCTTTTTCTTTGGTTGGTAGGAAAGTAAAGTTTTTTGGGAATATGATTTCTGGGAATGTGATTATGAGGAAAATGATTACTAACAGATTCTTTATTCTGTGTTTGGAACACAACAAGAAAATTGCAATGATTCTCTGTTTATTATTGAATTAGATTTAAACAAGAATAGATAACTAAATATTTAAAATATATACTATATCTTATTTCATACTATCAATATTTATAATTTTAAATTACGAACCATATATTGTATAATTCTTCAATTTGCATTAGTACTATAGATATTGAATGCAACATATTATTTCAATTTAAATAAAATGATATGACTAAAAAATAATCAATTAAGGTAAATATTGTATTGGTGATCCAAATATTATTTATTGAATTGAAAATCAAAATTATCTATATAAATATTTTTTTATTGAATTGGAAATCAAAATTATCTACATTGACAATGGTATGGTCATCGTTTAGTCCGCAATGTTATCTCAAAAATGATATTATTGTAATTTTGATAGAAATGCCAAAAAATAATTGATAAAATGGTCGAATTTTGGTCGTAATTTCTTCAATAAAAAAAAGTATCACATTTTTGAGTTTCTTTTTTTCATTTATAAAATTTTCTATTTTTTCTATTTTATTTATTTTACACATTTTTTATTGAAATTTTTTTAATCCAAACTTAGTATTAATAATAAAAAAAGATAATAATAAATCTTATTTTTTCAATTTTAACACATAACAATAATTTATAAAAAAATAAATAATAATAAATGAAGAAATCGAACAATGAAATTATTTAACACCAGATTCCCAAAAACAAGGAAAAAGAATACCTACTTGGAGTAGGTATTCAGAATCCAGGAAAGTTACACAATTTTCCTTGTTTTGAGGAATGTGATTACTTTCCATATTACATAAAAAATGAACCAAACACAGTAATGTTAAAATAGGGAATCAGATTACTTTCTCAAGTCAGATTCCGTGTTAACCAAACGGGGCCGAAAAATTTACCATAATATCCATATTTCTGCACCAATTTTCTCAAGATTCAATATTTTTATCTAACAAATTATAAGTATAAAGCAAATTCTCTCATATATTATTCATGACTCTAAACATGCTCGTACATCCATCACATGGGTGGATCACGGTGGGATGGGGAGTGTTGACCCATCTTGACTTTGGGGCAAAAAAAAATAGCATCACCCATTCCACTAAAAAGTATTAACCAACCTTAAAAGTATAACCTTGCTAATTTAATTATATGAGTTTATAACATACGCATTATAATTTTATATATGGAAATTAGAGTTTCTTATTCCCAATTAGAATTTATTATTCCCAATTAGGATTTAAATTAATTCAATTTAATTTTAGATTCAATAATTCCATTTTAGATTATACATTTATTTTAAAATCGAGATTTATTATTTCCAATTAGGGTTTAGATTTGTTTCAAAATTTAATTGTTGAGTGTAATGCACAACGACCCCACACATTAGTGTCAGTCGAGTGCATTACGTGAGTCGCCGAATTTTAAAAATAAATAAATAAATCCGCTTTAATTTTAGGATTTATATTTATTTCAAAAATAAATTAATTTACTTTAATTTTAAGATTCACTAATTCCATTTTAGGGTATATATTTATATTTAAAAAAAATAATTCACTTTAATTTTAGGGTACCCTAATTTTATTTTTTGATATATAATTTTTGGTAAAAAAAACTAAAAAATAGAAAAAAAAAATAGTACATATGTGGCGTGCACGCGCTATCTTTGGTTTAATTTTTTGACCGTTTTATTTTAATCCTTAGTGGGCTTTGGCCCAATCTGATGGGGCTTGGCCAGACCGTGCAAGCTCCTCAAAGTAAAAAATATGGGAGTTTGAATATTTGAAGTTAAATAACTAATCCAACTAATTAAAGTGTGCATAAAGTATATTGAAGGTGAACTTCAGATGAGAAATATCTAGGTATAGAATAATAATAATGGCCTACAAGAATTCATCACATACGTAAAGATATTAATTTTACTCTCTTCTCAAATTAGCTATGGTTTTTTTTTTTTTGAGCAAAAATTAGCTATGGTTATTGATACAACCTAACAACCTAATTTTCTCTTAGTTTATCGACAATCAACATACAAGCGTTAATTACATCCCTAATTTGTAAATAACCCTAGATATGATCATATGGTTTAATCTACAAACAATTTTAAGAAATTGAGAAACACCAATTTTGGCCAACAAAATTCATACCGCCTATTTAGACTAGAGATCATACTGACATCTCCATGACATAACAAGTAGTATTGTTTAACCACAACTTATGTTACTTCACTACTTATATTAGGTTTATCTAAACAAATACAGATTTAGAGTTTCTAACTAACAATATATTATCTCAACAATAATCAATTCACAATGATAATTAAGATATATAGAATAAATTTGATCTCACAACCGTGTGGAACCAAATATTGATTATTCTCTGACTAAAAGAATAAAAATAACGATCAAGAAAAACTTTGATCCTCGTCTGATACAAAGCTAGAAGATAAAAATAACGATTAAGAAAATCAAATTTCTAACAGAATGAGATAAATTTGGAATTGAGATATCAGTTTGCAACTAGAAGACAGGATACTAGCTGAGCTAGCACACAAAACAAATTGAAGAAAGATCAAACCAGCTAGAACTAGAAGGCAAAATAAACATTTAAGGAAGATCGGACTGCATATTGTTACAAGAAGATAAGAAAATAAAATCAAAATGTAAATTGTCTCTCCTACAAACATTTTGATATCGTACCATGTGTAAAAGGAGACTCTTATACTTACTTGATGGGGTAATGATGCTATAGAACACACAAGAGATTATACACTCAAAAACACAATCAGTCACCAGATCTAAAATATGAGATTTAACATCGCAATCTACAATTACAAAGAACTCGTGCTCAATAAGTTGGAACAGATTAAACACAAGAATCCGAAGGGATTTCAAACACTCAACCAAGCAACAATAGCACAAAGACCTCAAGGAGAGGTGTTGAAATCATTGATTTCATTCATTTTGTAAACTCGGAGTCAGAACAAAATATTAGAATAACCAAATCCACACACATATACATATAGGGGGAGACGTTAGGTGAAAATCAATCTTAATGTGGGAACTAGGACCACATCTCATACCACACAATCTTAAAAAATCAATGACCTATATTTGATTAAAAGGGCGGTGCCAATTCTATAATATTTGAAAAGTTTTTCGGGCAGACTATTGTGACGTCCCAAAATTTCATAAATAGAAATAACTTATTTATTCAATAAAAGAATTTAATACAGCGGAAGCAATATTCAAAATAAAATAATATTTAATTAATCTTGACCATCACCCCGTCTCCACGTCATCGTCCGAGCTTCATAAACTTGAAAATATAATAACTTTGGGGTGAGTGCTATTAACACAGTGGGATCCATATTTATCCAAATTATAAAAATACATTATTTAGCAAGTCATCATATCATAGTGTCCGTAAGCCATCACATCATAATAACCCTGAGGTTGTCATCAATAAACATAAAGCCCGTAGACCATCATAAATTACCCAGAGGTCATCATAAACATAAAGCCCGTAGGCCATCATCAAGTAATGCGGAGGGTGTCATCAATAGCACCTAAATATCATATGCAAGCATAATATGGATAAATGTACTTTAATTTCAACGTCGGATCTCCAGCTTTACTTGACTATAAAACTTGACTCAAAACGAACTTATTTAAATCCGTGCGCGCCGCCTAGTGTTAAAAATGATAATAATTATCATAACTTTAATATAATTTAGTAACTTCAATAATAATAATAATAATAATAGTAATAATAATGTATGTGAACCAATTCCCAACTCTCTCGGCCCAACCAATAATTCATCATTTCAACAACAAGCCCAACTCCGCACTAATCCTAAGCCCATCTCATCATTAGTAATTTTTTTCCTAGCCTATACCATCTTTGACCAAACCAAAATAAAATAACATTGGAAAGATAGAAAAACACCTCCCCTCAACCATTCTTCCCGACAATAAATTTCCAAGCAGACCCTCTCTCTCTCTTATTCCCCAAAAACAATCAAGAGACATATCACTTTCTCTCCTTCACTAACAACACCCACTGACACCGCCGGTATATACTTTTGCCACCTAACACCACGTTGATGCCTCGAGACCACTGCCGAACCAACCATGGCTGCCATCGTTGCCACTACTTCTCGCCACTTTCTCCGAAGCCACCTCTTTCTCCCTCAACCTCTCCCAAAGGAAATAACCCCCAGTACTTTATCTCTCTCTCTTTAATCCACTCTCTCCCACTCACTCACTCTCTCTCTCTCTTTCTCTCTCTCTCTCTCTATATATATATATATACACACTCTATTCTCTCTCTTTCATGAAAACTCTCACAACAACTCTTTCCCCTTCTCCACTTCACCGCCACCCTCCGTCGTTGCTGCCGCCCATGGCTTCCGTCGAGTCACCTGCTACAGCCACCGCTGTCGCCTATCCGCTTCGAGATCAGCTGCCTCCGCCAACTTCCTCTCTCCCTCAACCCACTATTTCCCAAAAAAATGTTATGCAAATGCAGATAAATAAAATAGCATGAAGGGGAAAGTACCTCAAGTGAAAACTAGAGTAGAGAAGAGAAGAATGTTTGTTGTGTGATTTTGTGAAAGAAGAATGGGGTCTATTTATATGGTTGGTTGTTGATTGGAAAAGTAAATGGATGATTCATGAATCAATTTGCTGCAGTCTTGTGAAATAAATTAGTTGGATTTTGGGTTCCATCAAAACGGCGAATCCGCCATCTCCATTTTGCTTAACACACGTTTCAATTGAGGAAGAAGAATAACAATTGGGCCTTGACAAGTGGACTTAGAAATAACATTTTTGATCCATTGGGCTTCAAATAATCTTAATATTTGGGCTCAAAATAATAATAATAAATTATATGATATAATTCCAATAATAATAATAATAATAATAATAATATATTTAAAATATATAAGTAATTTAATATATTTAATTTACGTAAATATATAATTGCTAAGGCCTGACTTATAGGACTAACAAATTAATAATATCATTTAGGGGAAAAAAATATTAGTGACCCGAAAATTTAAAATTTGGGTTGCTACAAGTATTAACATAATTTGATAATTCTTATAAAAATCGTAGAGTATTTGATAACTGTTCGTCATGCTAATGAAGTATTATCATCATAATGCTAACGAAGGGATATCGTGATGCTAATTAAAATTTTATAATATTGTTAGCGAAAAATATATTCTAAAAAATAATTATAAACCTAATTTGATTTAATAAACCCTAATTGAATGGAGAAATTCATTATTGGATGAAATAAATCTTGATTGAATGTGATAAATCCTAAATGAGTTGAAACAAATCATATCAATAATATTTGTGTACCACATTAGCATTTGGATTTTGCTTCGTCAGTGTGACAATACTCTGCCAACATACGTTATAAACCATAATTAGATAGAATAAACTCTAATAATCAATTAGGAACTTAAAAAGAAAATTAAATTAAAAAAGTAATTATTAATCATAATTAGACGGAATAACCTATAATTGAGATTAAATAAACCTTAATTGAGAAGAAATAAACCATAATTGAGATTGAATAACACATAATAAATATGTGATATGCTAGCATTATGATGATTCTTCGTTAGCACATTGAATACATTATATTAATATATGACAAATGTTTCGTCATCATACTTTATCATAATGCCGACGAAATATTATTATAATCTAATGAAAGTATTTACCACCTAGGTATATGTAAAAATTTATCTTTTGTATTTTCGTCCATATTTTTCATCTAAACATAGCCTTTTGACATCTTAATTGAAAGAGTACAAACAACTTTAATTTGATATTTTTTTTGCTTGCATTGGATAAAAAAAAATGCAAGTTACGGTCGTTTAAGGTTTTTAAGATTTTTTTAAATTGCTGACATCATTAATTTTAAAGGCTTAGACGAAAATAGCCCTCATTCCTTTATTTTTTTGCCTTATTATTTACGAAATTGTCATCATCTTTTTCATTAAATTTCAATCATTAGATCATTAAATTGGATAGTAGAGATGTGATCCTAGTTCCCACATTAGGAAAAATATCTTATTTGATCCATTCCCTATATATGTATACACACACACACATTGCATATTACTTGGTATGAAACGTCGCATTGTTGACAATGATGATTTATTCAAATTTTTGATATTATTGATCGATTTATGCGAGGTAATTAATTTAAATACATATTTATTTATTCATTTACTTTAATTTGTATCATAACTGTTTTCAATGTCCTTTGTTGAAATTCATGTATCCGTCCGTGAGGCTCTGTCTAACGAACACACTTTCTAAATAGCCCATCAAATTAAATAACACCATGTTATAAATTAATTATCAATTAAATTAAAAGAAATAATTTATATACTAAATGAATTACAAATGTTGCCTCTAGATAATTGTCAATTTTTTGTATAAATTGAAGTTTAATTGGATTTAGCGGGAAATTCCAAAGCTGCCGCTAAATTCTATTTAATTTAATTTACTATGTAAAAGTAGCAATTTTTAGAGGCACCGTATGTCCAAATTTAATTTGTTTAGTTTATAATATTATTTAATTTAATTTAGTCGATAGTTGAATTTAATTGTATTTTTCAGGAAAGTTGTGCATTGGGCTGGGTTGGCTAATAAGGATTCAAAGAGGTGTCAAATCGAGTCAAATGAGAACATCCACGTGGCAAAACTAGCTATGTTATAGGCGAAATGAAGGCCAAAGGTCTCCTCCGGCGCCCGCCGTTGCTTACAATTCCAGACCTCGTTGATTCATTCTACTGCTGCTCCTCCCTTCCCTTCCCTTCCCTTCCCTTCCCCTCATGCAATTACTTTCTCTCTCTAAATATTACACTTTCTCAGGGACAACTTCTCTCTCCATCTCTTTCCTACTCAGACAAATAGGAATAGTCTCCTTAATTAAATGTATTGAGATTTTCTTTTTGTAAGAAAGAAATGGATGATGAGTTTGCTAAGCTTATCAGGAGGATCAATCCACCCAGGTTTTCTTTTCTCCCCCTCATTTTAGGTTTTCCCGATTCATTTTGTTTTTCCCTACATTTTCTTCCCTTTTTTCTTCTTCTTTTTTTAGATTCATTTGGCTTTGAATAGTTTCTTTCTCTGATTATTATCACAGCTTGATTAGGGAGATTCTCGTTAATCTTGCACGTAATATCTTGAATATTTCTTGATTTATCTAAATACTTTTCTACATAATCCAATCTTTTAATTGCAAATTCTGTATAAAAGTGCTTATAACTTGATCCAATGCATGACTTTAGTTGATCTAGTGTCTGGCTTATTTCCCTTTTTGCACTTTCTTTCTTGGTAGTAAATAGTAATATAATCTTTTATTATGGCTTCTCATCGCAGGGTTGTGATTGACAATGATTCTTGTGCTGATGCAACTATAATAAAGGTATACATTGTTGATAGATTATCAATTGAAGCTAAGTGATCTTGTTTAATTATAGAATTCGGAGCCTCGGTTATAAGGTTCAGTTGTTCATCCATATTCTCCAAAAAAACGAACTATGTCAAAGAAACGAACATTGTAATTTGTCTAGGTTGACAGTGTCAAAAAGCATGGAACTCTTCTTCATGTGGTCCAAACTCTAACAGACATGAACTTGGTGATTACGAAAGGTTATATTTCTTCTGACGCTGGATGGTTCATGGATGGTAAGCTTGTTGCATTGCAGAAATTTGATATTCTAACCATGGTTGGAGTGCGTGTGTTTCTCTTCTGTGAAGGTTTTGCTCAATTGCTCTTATGTTTGTTTACTTGGTTTTTGTTGCAGTGTTCAACGTGGTTGACAGTAACGGGAACAAAATTATCGATCAAGATATCATCAGTGACATCCAAATGGTACTATTTTTTCACATTGTAGAGGTTTCTTCAGATTGAGGTTCCCAAGGATAAATGACAAAGTGATGAACCATTACTTGAAAGATGAAAAATTCTTGGAGCTTAGATTTTTACCTAATGATGCCAAAAGATGAAAATGTTTTGCAGCACTGTATTAATCTTCTGTGAACTAAATATCTCATTGGTGCATCAAATTGTTATTTTCCTTTTGTGATACTGGGATAAGTCATTATGAATTTGTGCAATGATCAAGTTTATTGGCTCAGTGAACTAAGAATTGAAGAGACTATTTATTTCGAAATAATTGATGTTAGGACTTAGGTTCAAGTAATATTATTCGAATCTTTGTACTTTTTGAATGCTCTGCTTTTAACGCTGCTGCAGTTGGCCTCTTGGTCTGAGATATACTACCATTTGTGCTAAATGCTACTTATGGATATTTTCAGAAACTTGAAAGCACTGATGACTCGATACCTTCTGTGGAAGGGATGGTTGGAATGGTACCTTTTCAAGAGTACACCTGCATTGAACTAACAGGATCAGATAGGCCCGGGTTATTATCTGAAGTGTGCGCTGTCCTTACTGATCTTCGTTGCAATGTGGTAAGTGCTGAGTTATGGACGCACAAGGCAAGAGCTGCAGCTGTGGTTCATGTAACTGATGCTTCCACCGGTTGTGCAATTGGAGATGCAAAACGCCTTGAATCAATAAAGGAGCTTCTGTGCACTGTTCTTAAATCAAACAATGATACAAAGACTGCAAAATTGGTACTTTCACCCCCTGGAGTTGCTCATGTTGAAAGAAGAATACATCAGATGTTTGCTGATCATGATTGTGAAATTATTAAAGGATCCGAAGGGGGTGCAATTCAGGCCGAGAGTTCTCACCCTCTAGTGATGGTATCAGATTGTACTGAAAAACATTATACGGTCATTACTGTGAGGTCAAAAGATCGACCTAAGCTGTTATTTGATACTATATGCACTCTGACTGACATGAAATATGTTGTTTTTCACGGAGGAATCCATTCGGGGAAAGGGGAAGCATATCAGGTAAAATTAAAATAAAAAACTGCAGATCTATGTGAGACTTCAATTTTACTTAGCAGTGCAAAAGAATCTCATTGCTATTCACAACTACAGGAATATTATGTGCGTTGTGTTGATGGTGCTCCTGTACGCTCAGAAGCTGAACGACAACGTATCGTGCAGTGTCTAGAAGCAGCCATTGAAAGGAGAAGCTCCAAGGTAAGCATGTGAGTTTCTAGTACACAAAATGTGCATCTTATAAGCTGTAATGGCATCCTTGTTTTTGCAGGGATTGGAGTTGGAATTATGTGCAGACGACAGAATTGGACTTTTGTCTAGTATCACCAGAATACTTAGAGAAAATAGCCTCTGCGTTAAAAGAGCAGAAATCTCTACCAAGGGTGGGAAGGCAAGGGATATTTTCTACGTTGCAGATTCAACCGGCAACCAAGTCGATCCTAGAATAGTCGACTCAATCCGCCAACAGATTGGAGAAGACTCATTGCATGTGAAATGGGACTCGGATTCTTTAGCGAAACAGCCGCAGGAGAACAGTATTGGTGTTATTCTTGGAAACTTGTTCAGGACTCAAACTTTTTCGAGTTTCTTGATTAGATCCTACTCTTGACTCTTGTGCCTTGAATTCTAAGTAGGTCAACGCTGTGAATGAGAATGTAAATGATGCAGATGAGAATGAGAATGCACGTTTAGCTTCTAGAGCAGAGCAAAAATGCTCCATTAGGCTTATGTTTAACAGGGACATTGTAAATGAACTGTACACACATAATGTTTGATATATATACATGCACAACATATGAAGTTTGTTTACATCAACTGGTATCTTACGAAATCTCCAGGAGGAAATTGCTTGTTTTATTCTACGAGATTAAAAACTTTTAAAAAGGGCATCATCTAAGTAGCAATGACATTAAGTAAATCATCAAGGAAAAGAGAGTAGAATTGCTTAGAGAGTTGTAATAGGATGTATGTATATCAAGAAGACTGAAAGCAATAAGAAGATAACAAATAAGGAGTTTTCAACTCATCATCTGTGCAGCTTCCTTTGCAAGAACTGTTTCTTTTGCCTTTATCTTGGCCTGAGATTTTGAGCCCATGACGCCACATATTTCTTCCTCATTTCATCATACTAGCTAGGGCTGGCAAATCGGGCCGCCCGGCCTGAAAATTTGGGCCTATAACAAAATTCGGGACGGCCGGGCCGAAAAAATTTCAAAGGCCCGATAAAATCCCTCTTATTTTCACTTGATTCTCTAGGGTTCCCACACAGTTTAGTAGTCTGCAGTCCATCCTGCATCTAAACAAGATTTGGCAGTTTTGTAGTCTGCAGTCCATCCTGCATCTAAACAAGGTTTGAGAATATAGTAGAAGATCAAGGAGTGGAATACCTTACTTGAAGTTGTTTGAACACCACCTTGCACGAGAGGGCATCAATCGTGTTCGTCTCTAACAATGGGATTGACCTTTAATCCCGTCTACAACCCTACTACGTGATGTAAGTGCTTTATTGGTTCTATCTTTTCCGCTGCGTTAGAATCAATTTGATTGCATTCTAATTAAACATATGTAATAATTAGAATCACACATAAAATATGATTTACATGTTGTAGAATTAATGAGCATCCGATTAGATTTTGTAGGGGCATAATTTGAAAAAAACCCCAACAATTGGTTTCAATCGGCAATGTTCTAGAATTAATTCTAGGTAATGTTTGAATTTATTATTAAATTTCTAGATGAATTTATATGTTTAAATTTTCAGATTTAATAGGTTGTAAATTTCGAGCATGTTGGTTTTAAAACTGGAGGAATTTTTGATAGAGTTCGAAAAATCCAATTTTACGTTCTTCATGTAATTTTTGATCTCATGAAGTAATATTTGGATTGATATTTGATGAACATCAAATTTCCAGATTTCAAGGTTCATGTTTTCGAAAATTAGGATTTTAAAAATTCCCTAATTTTATTTTAGTATTTTCGAAATTTTAGAATAGGATTTGGAATAGAATTTTGATGATTATCAAAATTTCCCTGTATACCCGAAAGGGAATTTCTAAATTCTCATGTATTTAAATTGAAAGAAGGTAATTTTTAATGTATATCAAAAGTTACCAAATTTTAATGCAAGTAGATTTCAAAATAGAATTTTAAATTTGGTAAGTTTTTTAAGAGGATCAAAACTTTCATATTTTATTCTAGTAATTTTTATACCTATCATATAATTTGGAAAGAAATTTGATTAATATCAATATTCTAAATTATTTAATTAATTAGAGATGGATAAAATTTTAGGTTTTAAATTTGGAGGATTTTTTGATCAATTTCAAAAATTCTAAATTTAATCCAAAGACAATTTTCAAAAATTTATGATTTAATTTGATAGAAAATTATTATTAATTTACAAAAAATTTTATCTTACGGTAATTTTTGAATTTTTTTGAGATTTAATTAGGAGATCAAATTTTGAAAATTTGGGATTGGACTTTGTAACGCCCAATTTCACTTTAATAAAAAAAGGTACGTTATCCATGCTTTTCGTTAATAAAAAATATTTTACTTGAAATACAGCGGAAGTTTCAAAGCATAACTCGACATTTATTACATAAAATAAAATTAAAAAATAAATTAAATCTTTAATCATGCTTGATCACTTGACCACCATCATCACATCTTGCCCGCTGAGGGGTGAGTACTACTGACTCAGTGGGGAGTGTCCAATTATCCAAGCTATATAAAATTAAACGAGTAAATGAGAATAGTAAAAGTGTTCAGTCCGTAGACCAAACCATATAGCCCGTCGGCCTAGTCTCATTTATCCCGGAGGCCCATGCTTATTTAGCCCATTTAGCCCAAAGGCCCCGTACTGTGCTGTGTCAACACGATATAAGAAACAGTGCATGAAACTAAATTATTATGATATATGCATGCTTATTAATACTAATTATTTACGTGAATCATGATATGAATTAATTAATGCATGACCAAGTTAATTACTAAACTTGTTAGGAAATCAATCGTGAATATATATATATATATATATATATTATTGTATGTGGTGCATGAACTAATGCATGGCCTCAATCTCAATTCATTAGCAGCTCAGCCCACTAAATTAATTAATTTGCCAAGCCCAACCAATAATTACTAACACTTAGGCCCACCTGCAACAAAAGAATTAGGTAAAAAAATAAAAAACAAGTAAACACCACTTCTTCTCTTTGTCTGCTGTTTACGTGAATCACAACAATCATATATCCTTGCCATTCTTTTCACCTATTCACGGCAACAACAATTTCACAGTTCATCATTTCTTCATCTTTCCATATGTTCTTTCTTCCGTCGAACAATGAGGCTATCACTATATTGCCGCCTTGCCGTCTACACCATCCACAGAAGACCCCCTGCCGTCGACGTCGAGCTCTGCTACACAGAATAGCTGCATAACTTAGCTGCAACAACCTCTGCTTCACAGTTCACCACCACCAAAACCGACCACGAACCGCCGTTGCAGTCGCCACCACAACACAACCATCTCCTTGGATCTTATCCTATACCAATCCCTTCCCCACAACTATGAAATGCAATGCATGTGATGCAAATGAGAAATGAAAAAAATGAAGTAGAAGAGATCTTCATACCGTGAACAAAATTACGAACCTTGAAGAAAAAGAACTCAAACTTGTGGTTTACGTCAATCTTTGGCGTGAGGAAAACTACAGATGGTGAGATTGTCTATATATACTAGTAGATTAGGGTTTAGGCTTGGGTTCATAGATATCCCTAACCACTTGATAAGATCGAGAAAAAGATAAGTGTTTGGAAGATTAGAGATATACAAGTTATCTCTACAAACTAATGAGAGAAAGAAGTGCAAGAGAATATTTTTGAATTTGGGCTTCACAACAATGGGTCTTGAAATTTGGGCTAGAAAAACTTGACTAAAAAAAATGCAAATGTCTTTAATCAAAATGGGCCCTAAAAAAAATACTATATGCATGCTCATGATATAAATTACCACATTCTAAAATAAATTCATGCTTTAGAAAATTATCAAAATTACTTAGGCGCGACTTATTAGACTTAAGCAATTAATATCACACATAAATAAATAAAATATTTAAAAAAAATGTAGCAACTTAAATATAATTAGAAAATTGGGTCACTACAGACTTGGAATAGATTTTTGATGTTATAAAAATTTCCATATTTAATCCTAAAGATATTTCGAAAATATGGGGGATTATAATTGGATAAGGTAATTTTTAATGTATATCAAAAGTTACCTAATTATAATCCAAATAGGCTTTAAAATAGGGATTTTATTTGGAATAGATTTTTGACTAAGATCAAAATTTCTAGATTTATTATTTTTGGGATTTATCGAAACCTTGGGGATTTTATTTGGAATAGATATTTGATTAATATCAAAATTTTGAGATTTAATTATTTAGGAATTTTTCAAAAAATATGGAATTTATTTGGGAAAGTTTTTTGATAAATATCAAAATATTCAGATTTATTCCTTATGTAATTTTCGGAACTTTAAGATTGAATTTGGTGGAAAATTATAATTAATTTCCAAATTTTATCTTGGTGTAATTTTCCAAAATATTTAATTTGATTAAATGGTATTTTTTGAAAATTGTAACATGTATATATATATCTATGGATTAGGTCTAAGCATTTTATTTTATTATGTTGTTTTAATGTAATAGGAAAAATAAATTGTAAGATCTTAGTGACGATTTTCTGTTGGTCTCGGGTGAGTCTGAATCAGTTTGGGGGGTGAATAAACTGACTCAAATTCTTAAAACAAATGCGGAATGAATAGGGTCCTTGACTCGTGTAACAATAACTTATCAATGCACTTGATCAGTTGAGATAATCAGTTGGCTCAAAGTGCACCTTGTGTGATGTATGTGTGCAGTTAAATGAATGCAACTGAAAAGCAATAAGTTGAGCACACATAAGCAATTTATAGAGGTTCGAAACTTAAACTTCTACGTCCTCTCTTCCTTACTGAAAAGGGCAATTCACTATGTAATGGTAAAGTTTCTTTATTACAATTGCACAATGAAGACAATTGTTGAACGTAACGTGGCTAACGGCAACTCTCACGGAGTCGCGGTAAGGTGCTATTGCCCGTCTTTTAAAGGTTTTAGATCTCTTTCAATCTTCAAAACTGATGTGCTCCTTAAGCTTGAACTGGGTAGTTGATCAGTGTATATCTCTGAACTGAGAAGCTTGCTCTGGCTGGACTCTTCAATAGCTAGCTGGATGATGATCGTTTGACTTCTTCTTCTCAGTTGGGACTCTTTTCTGAAGACACTTAGTACTTGTTCTTTGAGCTGTGAGGAAGTTTATACAGCAAAAGTTTGTTCTGCAAAGGTCTTTTTGGCAAGAGTTGGTTTACAAGTTGAATCACGCATCCTTTATAGAAGAGTGAGCTTGTGACCGTTTGTGAATCAACAAATGATCATAAATGATTCGTTGATTTTTAAAGCTGTTAAGGGGCTTTTTGTTGATGTAGCCATTGCACTGCCGTTTGTTTTCTGACAAACTTTTACTCTATGATCTTGGTTGCATTAACTTCAAGATCTTCTTGTTAGCAGTTCTGGGAATTTTGACTTCCAGTTTCGGCTTTTGTCTTGATCGTCAGTTCTGGGCTTTAGCTGGCAGTTGTGATCTTTAGTTAGGTCATATCCTCAGCTGGCAGTTCTGCACATCTTGTTGGCAGTTTTAAGCTTCAGGTTTGACTTTCTTCAGCTAACAATTCTGGGCTCTGGCTTGGTGCTTCTGAGCTCCAGTTTGGCTTTCCTCAGCTGGCAGTTCTGGGCTCTGGCTTGGTGCTTCTGAGCTCCAGTTTGGTTTCCCTTAGCTGGTATTTGAGCTTGCCCATCTTTAGCTGGTATTCAAAACTGGCGTCTTCTTCAGTTGGAATCTTGAGCTGGTGCTTCTTTAGCTGGAATTCTGAGGTGGTACTTCTTCAGTTGGCATTTTGAGCTAGTACTTCTTCAGCTGGAATTCTGGGTTGGTACTTCTTCAGCTGGAATTCTGAACTGGTATTTCTTCAGCTGGAATTCTGAGCTGGTATTTAGCAGTTTTATAGATCATGAACTGCAGACTGAAGTGCTTCAATCGGCATGTATACCATTTTGACCCTGATGGTTAGTTGGTACTTTGGACTTATCAGTTCCACTGTTCTGCCTACATCTTCAGTTTTCTTGACTTACTAACTGATTTAGTAATCAAGCTTCTGCTTTCTTCTTTTCTTCAGCTTTTGGCTGGATTTGATCTGCTTCTTTTTCTTCTTTAGATCGATCATCCTTTAGTGATGCTTAGCTCATTTTTTGTTTGATCAATCTCGGTTTTTTGCTTGATTTTCTTTCAATTTTTCAAAGCATTTTGACATGTTTTGACATTTGATCAAAACCATACCTGGGATTACTTTTGATAGGTAACTCTTGCTAATTTTTCCTAACATATTCGAAAAATAATTAAGTATTGAGTTGTATTTTTAATTCCATTGTTATTCTAGATATATTAGGATTTTCCTTGTGGAATAGATATTCTATATAAAATAAAAAGAGAAAATTGACTCAAAGATGGAAAATGGAGCATCCCCAATCAAAGAAGGATGACATCTCGAACATGTCCCGAAACTCTAGAGAAGCTAGGGTTTTCGGCGAGATGCTTTGGTGGAGGCGTGGATGATGTCCAGATTTTCGGAGCTAATTTTCCGAATTTATCTCATGAGTGCAACATGAGAAATATGCCATGATAGTTGGTTTAAATTATTGTGCTTATAATGTTGTTGTGTTGTATGTCGTGTGATGCGATTCGGAACCCCAGGACTGTATTAGGTTGCTAAAGGATGGAATGCTCGACCCAAACTTCACAACGCAGACAAACTATAGGTATATGAAACATATAACCCTACTGTGATTGAGAATAAGAACCTCGGAATAAAATTGATGATGCCACAAACAGTTGTGATGTACTGTTTGATAAGTCAGGTGAACACACGGTTCAAAATAATTCTCACGCAGAGAAATCTCAAATTAATAATATCAAAAAGTTGTCTAATAATATTCCAGTACAAGCCCTTATATAGGTGGGCAAAAATAATCAAAACCCTAGTTGAAATAAAAGAACAAAAATGAAAGAAATAGGTGTGAAATTCAGAAATAATTAAAAATCTACTACTAGGCACGACACGGGGTCACTCGCGCCCTGGGTTGCTGACAGTTATGTATTTTACACAATTTTCAGACATGTTCTGATATACTTTATCTTAAAAAGTTGTGTGTTTTACTAGCTTTTGTGCTTTAATTTCTATCATTTGGTATTTTTAATGTGTTTGTGATTTTTGCAGTTAAAGTAAGGAAATTGTTGAATAATTGGCGAAAAATGAGCAAATGAAGTTGGAGAAAACTAAAGAATAATTTAATTAGGCATTAGGCTTAATTAATGACTTAATTACAGCTTAATATAGTGGATTTAAGCCCAAGTCGAATCAGTGTTGGGTCGACCAAGGAAGTCTCGGTCGACCCACCCATGAGCAAATTAGAAAGGACAGGGTCGACCTGGCTCTGTTGGCTTGGCTCGACCCTGTACAAAAATAATCCTCAAGGTCCACCCAATTCTCTTAGTCGACCCGAGTTTCTTGGCTCCGCGGATTGATGAGTTTTTACATATAATTAGGGTTTCAAACCTAATTGAGAGACACGAATGACACAACACAACACCCTCTTCGACACTCTTGCCTTTCGCTCTACTTCTACACCCAAGAGACGCTATTTTCATACTCAAGAATACACTCAAGACACTCTTGATACATTTCACTATACCTTGAAGAGACGAAGGACACCGTTTGCTATAGAAGAGGAAAGACGACGAGAGGTGGAGAAGAAAGATCTTAGAAGACAATTGAATGCCACAAGGGATTCCCGGTGTCATTTATATTTACTCTAAGATGATTTGAACTCTGTTTTATTTCATTATAATTATGTCCGAGCATACCTCATCGGAACTAAATCAATTATGTTCACTAACCATGTAGCAATTCAATACCTCTTTGCAAAGAAGGATGCTAAGCCCGGACTGATTCGATGGATCCTGTTGTTACAAGAATTTGACAAAGAAATTAGAGATATGAGGGATGTGAAAATGTGATAGCAGATTACCTGTCGCGTTTAGAAAAACCAGTCGATGGAGACAACCCAAAGATCGGTATTAATAAGAATTTTCCTGATGAAAGAATTTTCTATCTCGCTGACCAAACACCATGGTATGTGGACATATTCAATTACCTAGTCGCTCAGATTATACCGCCAGACCTCTCTTTCTATCAGAAGAAGAAATTCCTTTATGAGGCTAGGTTCTACTATTGGGATGATCCATATTTGTTCATAAGATGCACCAACATAGTTATCAGATGCTGTGTGCGACATACTGAGTGGCATAACATATCACTGAATGCCACACTTCACCATGAGGGGGCCATTTTGTGGCTCACCACACTGCTATGAAAGTTCTCACCAGTGGGTTTCTACTGGCCTACCATTTTCAAAGACTACAATGATTACATTGCTAGGTGTGAACGATGTCAGAAGCTGTGGAATATTTCTAAGAGAGACGAGATGCCACAACAACTGATGATTGAAATAGAACTGTTCGATGTATGGGGATAGACTTTATGGGTCCATTTCCTATGTATTATTAATTCCAATATATTCTGTTAGCTGTCGAGTATGTTTCTAGATGGGTTGAAGCCATCCCCACAACCACAAATGATGTAAAGGTGGTGATCAAGTTTCTACAACACAATATTCTCACCCATTTTGGTTATCCAAGAGCATTGCTCAGTGACGGGGGACACACTTTTGCAACAAATGGCTTGGCCAATTGTTAGCTAAGTACGGAGTCAGGCATAAAGTCACTTCAACATAACATCCACAAGCAAATGGACAAGCTAAATTGGCTAATCGAGAAATCAAACAGATTATCGAGAAGTCAATTACCACAACTAAGGATTATGCTAATCGTTTGGATGATGCTTTATGGGCCTACCGTACAGCGTACGCATGTCACCATATTAGCTTGTTTTTAGAAAATCTTGCACTTGCCATTGGAGTTGGAGCATAGAGAGCTTTGGGCGCTCAAGAAGATCAATTACAATTTTCAAGAGGCCGGGTATGATCGTGGTTTTTTTTGAATGAGCTACAAGAATTTTGGAATGAAGCTTATGAGAATGAAGTGTTATACAAAGAAAGAGTCCGGAAATTCCATAATCTTTTTACAAGAAATGTGAGCTGAAAGCGGGGGATGAAGTTCTCCTCTTCAATTCGCGCTTTCAGTTGTTTCCCAGAAAATTAAAATGAAGGTACATGGGACCATATGTTATAAGCAGCGTGAATTAGAATATTTTATTTGAACTGTTCGATAAAAATGGTGGCACATTCACAGGAAATGGACAAAGAGTGAAGAAATATTTCTCTATAGATCACATGGGAAGTATCTCTATCCTTGCACTCTATGATACATGAAGAGCGGAACACATCTGGCTTGCGACGTTAAATCAAGCACTAGTTGAGAGGTAAACCAAAATTTTTCATTATTTTATTTTGTTTTTCTTTTATGTTCATTGTTTTTGTTCTATGGAGTTAATCATGCTTTTGAGAGTCCAAGAAGTCGAGAAAATGTACCCGAAGAAGAAAATTGCATGCTATTGTGAACATGCCTGGGTTGACCCAAGTATGTAGAAAATACAAAGGGCCGGGTTGACCCAGCACAGTGCCGGTTGACCCGACCATGAATAAAATATGAAGAGTAGGGTCGATCCGGTGCTCGAACCTGCTAAGAGGGTTTTTAAAACACTTCTTCGCCTCTTCTTCTTCATTCCACTCTTCTTCTTCTTCTTCTTCTTCTTCTTCTTCTTCTTCTTCTTCTTCTTCTTCTTCTTCTTCTTCAATTTCTTCAATTTCTTCTCCTCCCTCTCACATTCCAAGCCAAGAATCAAGATCCAAGGTATGTTTTCTTCTTCTAATTACTTGGGAGAATAAGATTTTAGCCTTGATCATTGCATTTCTTTACCTCTTACCTCAAGATCTACATAGTTTCCAAATTAGGGTTTGGTAAGTTGGATTTGTGGGATTTTGCTATGATTTTGCTTTGGATACTTGCCTTTGCTTGTTTTCTTGTTCCCCAATAGTTGCACTTTGGTTTCTAGTTTGAATCTTGATGAATAGTGATTAAAGGTTATAACTTTTTGGCTATTTTCTTGATAATTGCTTGCACTACTTGGTGATGAAGTGTGTGTTCATGGTTTCTTCCTCTTATCACGTGGATTGGTGTGATTTTGTGAGAAAAATTTGTTCTTTACTTGTGGGACTTTTTGTGAGAAAAATTTGTTCTTCACGTGCATGGAACTTTTTGCAACTCCTTCCTAGCTAGGATTTGCTTTGTTTGATTTGGGGTTTGCACACCCCCAATTTGTCACTAATGAATCTTGGTTGGTTGAGATGTAGTTGTAGGGAACATGACTTTGCCAGGTGTAGGACCTTCTCGAGTTGAGGGTGAGTCCTCCGACTCACAGAGATGAGCGGCCCCATATAAGGAGATTCGTGCTGCTCGACTGGCGGATATGTGCAGCTTGCAGGATGAGCTGGAGATTTTGACCATCCTCCGGCTGTATGGGTAGGTTCTGCGTGTGATGGAGCATGAGATGGGACAGATCACAGCTGCTTTGAGGAGGACTTCAGAGGCCATAATGGATATTTTGGTTAATATAGCCATTGCGGGCGGTCATCAGACCACCCAGATGACTGAGCTAGCTGGTCACGTTACTGCCATAGAGCGCGATATCTCGGCAATAAGAGCCGACATCCGTTAGATTTGAGAGAATGTTGGGACACTGCAGGATGACCAGATCGAGGTCATGAGGTTGTTCCCACAGTTCAGTCTGAGGTTGGACATGATGCTCCCTTGTGGACCCCTTCCAACTTGATTGGCGATGTTTGGCTTCTACCACACCCATTTTGCAAACTTATTCTACACTTCTTGTTTTGAATAAGTTTGAGGGGATGTGCGTGTGGAGTAGAAAGTCAACCTACTTTTGTGCCATTTGGACGGTTTGGTTTGTTTTCTCTCTTAGCTTTTGGAACTCTCATGTTATGATTACTCTTGTTTAGTTGTTTTTGTCAATCATAACTTGTTAGATTTTCTATGATATGCTGATGGATATAGTTTCTCTGTTTATGAGATGTTTTATTTCAGTTTACTCTTGAATTGTTGGTAAGATTGAACAATGAATGGTTGAGGATGAGAATGATATGTGGATGAATTCAGTTGCCAATGAGGATGTGACCCTCTTAATATTTTCCATTGTGAGGTAAACACACACGATTCCTACTTTATATGTCGTTGATTAATTTTGGAGATGATTGTTGATGGTGGGATTTAGCAGCACATGTTGAGGATTTATGGAATTGAGCTTTGACTACTATCTATTTTTCTTAGCATGGTTTATTTCTCAAAGTGAACCAGTTATGCAGTTAATCTCATTTACTTGCTTTGGTATCTGTTTTGAAGCCACATGATATACTTGTACTGGAAAAATGATTTAAGGCCATTGTTGTTACCCTTGTTCTTTCCTGCTTTTTCACCTACTTCTAAAAGTTTCCATAGTCAGCCCATTTAAGCTTTTTAGCCTGTTTCATTGATAACTGAGGGATTAAGAAATTACATGTTTAGATAAGTAGGGATTTGTCAAATTGATCAAAAGGGAGCGTGAATAATTATGCGATGCTGAAATTGAAAAAAAAAATTGAGTGTTGTGAAGAAAAAATTGAAATAGAGCATCAAGGCTTATTTAGCACCATGTATGGTATTTGTGAAAATTCAGTATGTTTTGTTGATTGGTAATTCGTGTTGTACTTTGAAGTTACCTAAACTGTGCATTGTACATCATGTTCATTAACATGTACATGTACATTGTTGATAACATGTACGAACAGATTGTTGTAACCAAAAGTAATAATGAACACAAGGATGATAACCCTGTTTGATTAACTGATCTATGTCAGGGAGACTTTACAAGTCCGTGAGAAACAATCCACTACTCCGTTGTAAGGTTACAAAGGCTATTATATGATGATCTCTCATCACTCGGACCCCTTTCCTACCCCTACAATCACTTTCGATAGATTGAATTATGAGATCGCCTCACAACCTAGACTCCCTATAGTTCCCACAGGAAATCTCTCCTGAGACTCCTTTAAAAGTGTGTATGAAAAAGATTCAACACAGACTAAAAAACAATGATCAAAAGATCAACTCTAGCCTAACAATGATGAATGCCTAATGCTTCAAACTTTAAGTCTTTTGACTCTCTAATCAGTACTTGTGCATTCGTATCTAACTAGTCTGATTCCCTATACTATTTATAAACATAAGACATAGCCTAAACAAGGTAATCAGATTGTCCTATTTTGATACAAACTCTACAAGGAAACTTTCCTTATTTAAATCGGACAACTCCTAATTTAGAATCCTTCCTTGAATAGAACTCGCCTCTTTTCTTCTTGATCTTCATCTTCGAATAAGGCATCTTCTATCCTGAAACGTCCATCTTGAAAAGGCAGCTTCAACTCCTTGAAATCAGCTTAGCACGTCTCTTAGAAACTCTCTGGACAACCATGTACATGATCATGTTCATGAACATGCTCAAGTACATTCTTCAATCTTCAATCAGATTGACAACGGAATGTTCATATCATAATGTCCAGAATATGGTCTTCAAACTTGAAAAACCAAAACCTTTGTGTGCTTTGAATTGCCATAAAGATCATGACAATCCAAAACACTTAGTGTATAAATGGCACTAATATACTTAAAAGAGAAAAAGCAAAGCTCGATGGATTGGCCTCATTTCGAGATTGTGAATATTTAGGTATGAGCTACTCAACTATATTTTATCCACCCGTCCAAAGAGCCAACACTACAACCTTTTAAGTCATTTTTGATTTCCAGTTTATTTGTATACTTATGTGGTATTAGGACAGAAAATTAGCAAGTTTATTGGGATTGCTATATTTTCTAATTATGAGGGATACCTTATACACTTGAGAGTTGAGCGTACGCTTTTAAAGTATCCTGTTGGAGCGGTTCCATGATTTTAGTAAATCCGATTATTGTGCTGTTAATTTTATCTGTCTAATCTATCCATGATTGATCTGATGCATATGGAGGAAGAATTCTGAGACAAGTACTATTTTATCATCCCATGTCCTTTCTTTTCTTTTTCTTTTTGTTGTTCGAGACGATCAACAGTTTAAGTTTGGGGGGTTTGACAACTGTGTATTTTACACAAATTTTTGACATGTTCTGATATACTTTATCTTAAGAAGTTGTGTATTTTACTAGCTTTTGTGCTTTAATTTCTATCATTTGGTATTTTTAATGTGTTTACGAGTTTTGCAGTTGAAGTAAGGAAATTGTTGAATAATTGGTGAAAAATGAGCAAATGAAGTTCGATGAAACTAAAGAATGATTTAATTAGGCCTTGAGCTTAATGAATGACTTAATTACTTAATGGAGTGGATTTAATGATCAAAGCCTGCTGTATTTCAAAGCCCAAGTCGAATCAGGGTTAGGTTCACCAAGGAAGTCTCGGTCGACCCACCTATGAGCAAATTACAAAGGATAGGGTCCCAATTCTCTTTGTCGACCCGAGCTTCTTGGCTCCATAGATTGACGAGTTTTTACATATAATTATGGTTTCAAACCTAATTGAGAGACACGAACGACACAACACAACACTCTATTCGACACTTTTACCTTTCACTCGACTCCTACACCCAAGAGACACCATTTTCATACTCAAGAATACCCTCAAGACACCATTGATACATTTCACTATACCCTAAAGAGACGAAGGATGCCATTTGCTGAAGAAGAGGAAAGACGATGAGAGCTGGAGAAGAAAGTATCTTTTAGAAGAGAATTGAATGCCACAAGGGATTCCTGGTGTCATTTATATTTATTCTAAGATGATTCGAACTCTGTTTTATTTTATTTTATTTATGTCTAGCAAAATTGTTCTAGGGATTCTAGGGTTTGCAACTATTATGGATTGAATGATTTGACTTATTGAATTATATTTTCCATTCATTATTAGGCATTTGATTATCTAGTTTGGATTTCTGATATGTATGTTGATGGTGTTAGGAAAATTGTTGGAATAGCCCAATTGATGGTTTTGATGAAATGTCAAAACATGTGTGATGATTTAATGAAAAACTGTAAGTTATATTGTTAGTGCCATCTGCACTTAAGTGTTCGGGATTGTCATTATCTATTTAAGATGTTATGGCAATTTCAAAAGAACACAAAAGGTTTGGTTATTCATGTTCGAATAACATGTTCTGGACAATTATGTGAACATTCCGCTGCTAATCTGATTGAAGATCAAGACATGTACTTAGTCAGGTTCAGGAACATGATCATGTACATGGTTGTCCAGAGAGTTTTCAAGAGATGTATCATGCTAGAATCAAAAGAGCTGGTGCTGTAGATTTAAGATGGACGTTTCAGAATAGAAGTTGCCTTGTTCGTGCTGAAGATCAAGAAGGAAAGAAGGAGATCTATTCAAGGAAGACATCTAAACTAGGAAAGTCCGATTTATTTAAGGAAATTGTTTCCTTGTTAAATCCTAGTCTAAATAGGACTTCTGATTATCTTGTTAAGGCTATAGCGGTTGTTTATAAATAGCCTGGGAATCAAACTAGATTAGGTGACATGAATTTTATGAATACACTAAAGGGCTGAGAGTTAAAAGACTTCACATTTGAAGCATATAGTATTCGGGTAGACTAGGTTTGATCGATTAGATCATTATATTTCTAGTCTGTGTTTGAAACTCACTTTCATACACACTTAAAGGAGTCTTGGGAGAGATTTTCTGTGAGAACTAGAGGGATTCTAGGTTGTGAGAGGAGCTCACAATTCAGTTTAGTGAAAGAGGTTGAATCGGGAAGGAAAGGGGTTGAGTGACGGGAGTCTTCGTGTAATAACCTTTGTAACCATTCAACGGAGTAGTAAACTGTTTCTCACGGACTTGATAAGTCCCCCTGATGTAGATCAGTTGATCGAATAGGGTTACCAACCTCGTGTTCTTTATTTGCTCAAGTTTTTACATTCTGACCTTATATGTTCACAACAATGTTCAAGTACATGATGATGAGCATGATTGCACAGTTTATGTAACTTCAATTGGTATCAGAGCGGGTCGCATTTGGCGTTAGTACGAAAAGAATCCTGAAAGCTACATATCTGCGTGAAGGTTTTGGTTGCATTCCAGTTATGAGTGCAATCAAAGAAGGATGATCCACGGTCAGACCACCACTGCTAGAAGGTAACAACTATCCTTACTGGAAAGCATGCAAGGATGAGGTGAGATCTCTGGATGAACTCGCATGGAAGAGTGTTACTAAAGGATGGGAAAAGCTAACTGTTACCAAAGAAGGAAGGAATGTGGAAATTGAAGAAGGAGAATAGACTGTGCCACAGAAGAACCGGTACAATGTCAACTTTAAAACTCTCAATGCAATATTCTCTGCAGTAGATCTTGAAACATTCAGCCTAATCTCAACCTGTGAGACTGCTAAAGCTGTATGGGATATTTTGGAAACTACCTTTGAAGGGACTAGTTCTGTGAGGCTATCATGACTTCAAAATCTGTCTTCAAAGTTTGAAAGTCTCAGAATGGAAGAATCTGAATCCATTGGTGAGTTTAATGCCAGATTAAGGAGCATATCGAATGAAAGTTTTTCTCTAGGAGAACCTATCAGCAATGAAAAGCTTGTAAGGAAGGTTCTCAGATCTCTTCCAAAGAAGTTTGCCTACAAAGTTGCTACCATATAGGAAGCCAAGGACATCAAGAGTATGAGACTTGATGGGATCATTGAGAACATTTGAGATGAATCTAGAAGATGATGACAATAGCTCAAGGAAGAAATGTATTGCTCTGAAAGCTGAAGTTTCTAAGGATGTTCCTGAACATGTGCAGAAATAAAAAACTGTACTTGATTCAGAAACAATGAATAATATGGTCCTTATCACCAAAAATTTCAGTCGAATACTTAAGAGAGTGAATAGACAGTCTTTCAGAAGGTCAAACAACAGGAGACAACAACCTAGAACTGCTCAGCAAGATAGAAACTCCAACAGTGAGCAAAAAGAGTTGCAACCATCAAACACAAAGAGAGGAATTCAGTGCAAAGAGTGTGATGGTTTTGGATATATTCAAGCTGAATGTGCCAATACTCTGAAGAAGAATAAAAAGAACTACAATGCCTCTCTGAGTGATAATGATTCTGAAAGTAGCAGTGAATCAGAAGAAGAGAACTATGCCTTTACAGCAAAAGTCTCACAGTTCCAGGATCCTTTCAAACTTGCAGACGAAGATGAAGACTCAGGCAATGATGATGTTAGTAATGAGGAGTTTATTCAGACATACAAGGAAATGTATGAAAAATGGCTTGAAGTTGCTAAGATCAACAAAACTCTTCAATCTCACAACAAAGATCTTCTCAAAGAAAAAGAGAATTTGATCAAGTTTGATGGAGAACAGAAGGCCATTATCCAACAGCAGAAAAAGGAGATTAAAGAACCGACTACAGAGCTAAAGTCCATCAAAAGGAATGTCAACATGCTGAATAATGGAGCTAAGAATCTTGATAAGATTCTTACCAATCCAGGACATTCTGGGAAAAAGTCATCCTGGTCTTGGATACAATGGTGGAGAATCCAAGACAGTGTTTGTCAAAGCCAGTACAAGCCAGACAGCACATGTACAAAATAATGTTCAGGCCATCCAGAAGAACATTAACAAAAAGATGACTAACAATAATGGCTGCAGGAAAAGAATTATCTGCCACTATTGTGAAGAAAAAGGACACATTCGACCACACTGTGAGAAATATCTCTTTGATCTAAAAAGAATGAGGTTGAAGATTTGTGGCTCAGCATTCCAGCAACACTCAAAAGAAAACAACTACTCAATAGAAGAAAAACCTGCACATAAAAAGCAATGGGTGGTCAAGCAGACTAGTCTAATTGCTCATACTTCATTGAGAGTTGAAGATAAAGTGCAACACCCCGTATTTTTGAAATTCAGATAAAGAAGTTTTCTAATTATATTAGAAGACTAAAGAATTATTTTGGAGCTAAATAAAGTAAAATCGATGTAAGACGCAACTCTAGGTGTCGTTTTCATGAAAATGCGATCAAACAAAATTCAGGTTATGGTCAATATTTGACTCTATTGAAAGGGGTCGACCCGAGGAATCCGCCGGTACTCCCGGAATTTTAATCCGAGGTAAATCGAGTTCCCGGCGGTTAAAAAGGTAAAAAGTAAAAAGGATGAATAGTGATTTTTGACTCGTTCTTAATTTCGATCTTTTTCGAAATTCCGATCGTTATCCCGAGAAATTGTACGGCAAGGTTTCTCAATAGGAAACGAGCCAACAAATCTGCCGGTGTTCCCGGATTTTTAATCTGAGGTCAAATGAGCAAACGGTAGTGTCCGGAGCGTCGTGAATAGTGATTTACAGATGGCCGGAAAAAGGAATCTTTCTTCGTTCGTGTATCGAACGACCATATCGGCCGACCGTTTTTGGTCGACTTGATAGGAAATAAATCAAGGAATCTCCCGGTGTCTTTAGTTTTTGTGTACGAGGTCAAATTAACTTTCCTCGCAATAAAACAACTTATGAATAGTGTTTTTGAAAAAGTAATCGCGTTCAAACTAACTTTATCAGTATTTTATATCCGAAAAAGTAATACCCGAACCCCTAAGATTTTCCTATAAAAGGGGCAGCCCCCTTTCATTATTTTCCATCCCAAATCGAGTTAGCAACTCTAATTAGAAAGTGAGTCGAGCGTTCTTCGAGTTCTTCGTGTTCTTCGAGTGTTTTTGAGAGGAGTCGAGGTTCGAGTGGAGTTTTGATGTACGAATCGAGTCGGGAAGGAGCCGGGGAGGAGGGACTGCCGGCAGGGGGCAGCCACCATTCGCCGGCCGCCGGAAATCGCCGCCGCCGCTGGGGTCGCCGCCCGCCGCCAGCTGCCACCTTCCAGGAGCTCGTTTAGGTCCATTTCTCGTCCTTTTAATCTAAAATTTTAGTATGTCGTGTACTTAAATGTGCTCTACGTTTCTTCTTTTGAACTCGTCTCCATCCGGTGGCCGAAAACCGACGAAATCGCCGGAAAACGTGACTGGGTCATGAAAAACCGGCCAGAATTAGTTTTTCGCCGTTTTCACCCATTTTCTCTCGTTGAATCAAAAAAGTTTAAACATGAAAGTTGCTCGAAAAATTATTCTCTATAAAACTGCCAAGTTTCGTAATTTTTCGACGAGTTTTGATGAATCTCGATTTTTAAAAGTAGACAGTTATTTTTATTCCGGAAGCATGTGTTATCAAAAAATTCTCAGCTATAGCCCTGGCATGTGTAGGATCATCCCAGATTAATTTCATAATTTTTGAACGGTTAAAAAGTGTCCTGGCGGATTTTCGATGTTAATCGAGTAAAATGACAAATTTTGGAAAGAGACCTCTGTCAAATATTTTTAGTCCAATAAATCAAGAATATTATTTTGGAATTTTCATCCTTGTGTGTCGAGTTTATACGAGGTTGTTAGAGTCGCGCAATCTATTTTTGAATAGAATAATATTAAACATATATAGATAAATGCTCCAAATATAGTAGATAAATTCCGAAAATTATAGTAGTTGTTCTAAGGCATGCACCAACATCGTAGGACCCGTGGAGCCCGTTGGAAGGAAGGAAGCAAACCCGGAAGCTGTCGTACCGCCGCCTACTCGTCAGCAAGGTGGGTTTATTTTAAAGAATAAATACAATTTAAGAGTACTAACTCTTTAGAAGCATGATAGATAACTTAGAAATATCCAAATAAATATTTTATGCTCTATCTGTTTAACGTCACTGTTATAGGAGGAATTATAGAATATTGTTACGCTATTAGATAGGATATTATTGAAATACTGTTGAAATATTGTTAGAATATTATTGGAATATTGTTGGGATACTGTGACTAGGATATGAGAATACTTGTGGAATAGTTGTATAAGCATGATTAAGCCATGATTTAATTGCTAAGTTTTATGGGGTATTATTGAATGATGTTGAACTTAGCTGAGATAGGCTTGTGCTAGAATCTTGAATTTTGTAGTGCAAGTAATTATTAAACATAGGCAGGACTGTACAGCCTTGCAACTGTGATATTATCACTAAAGGTGTCACTGTGAGGTAACCCCGCACATACACTGTGATCGGATGTCACTATAAGGAGTCACTGCTAGGCGATCCCTAGCATACTCAGGGTCAATGCTAGGTAGCCCCTGATATACTCTCCTCGGAATAGCGAGGTAACCCCTCCCTTTTCCTACCAGCAGCATGCTACATAGTGCAGTACACGACAGACTGAGCAAAAGGGATCCCAAAGGAGAAGAAAAGGTTTGCAGATATGGGAAGGGCTTTTGCGTTTTACTTCCTATATGCTGTGTATTATTTTTGGATATTTCGTATTGTAAATTGAGTTCAAAACTTACCCACTGAGTGCATTAGTACTCACACCCAACTCTTTTCAAAATGCTTTCAGGTTGAGATGCTAAGGTTGGTGATGTGAGCTGATGGCGGGGTTGACTGAGATGCCTCTTATCTGGTTATCTGAATAAATTACTTCCGCTCTGTTTTCTGCTGAATACTCTGATAATCGTATTTAGTACTTGAAATTCGAACTTGATTATAGCATGTCCAGAAACTACTAGTACAATGATGCCTATTCTAAATAAATAATTGCTTAAGGGATGAAGCCCTTTTTATTGAAATACCAACTGTTCCTTTATTCGCTTTGACCTATGAAGAGGTCCCATTGAATCGCATGTTGGTATCTGTTTACTTTTCTGTCGACCTATGAATGGATCTTACGTGTTTTCAACTCCGTCCTATGAAAAGGACATTCTTAGTCAACTCTGATGAATAGATCATTAGTTGTTGGTATCTGTTTATTGCTTTACTCTGTCCATGTAAAGACTATTGAATGTCCTGTCATCTCAAAATACACTCTTATAAACCGTTATTAAACGGGGATTTGCTCTAGTTATAGAGGTTATACTGCCCAAATTTCTGGGGAATATAACCTATTCTTGCTTCCAATGACTATTTTATTTAACTAATAATTATTCCAAATCCTATTTTTTTTAAGTGACACCCCCGTCCTCCATTTATTATCCTTTTCGGGACCGGGGCGTTACAGAATGGTATCGGAGCCAGGCTGCAACTCTGCAGACCTGTCTCTTTATTGAATACTTGTCTATGTGCCTATTTTAATTTATTGGTTCTAAAGGACCTCACTCAACAACCCACAGCCCATCATCACCTCGCATCCTCAACAAAACCGAGGTATGATAGAATAGAAAATTTGTGGTTGTGGCTATAACTTTTGAAATACAGAAAGAGGTGGAAAATTTTTGAGGCAAGCAAGAGGAATTGGTATGAGGAATACCGTGAAATTCAAAGTGAAATTTACTCGGGTAAGCATAAGTCTAGTGGTTAAAAACATGAGGTCGACAGGACCAGTCAAAAAGACAAAGTTAAAATACAGTATTGAAAATTTCACTTCCAAAAGCATGAATAAAACATTTGTATGGATTTGAAACCTGATCACAAGTTCAGAGAAAACTTCTCTATTTGGAAAGAATAAGTCTACTGCAAGCATGATGTTATTAAATGTAGTCGGACAGAGCCTATAGCATGCTAAAACTCAGGATGACTTTTAAGTCTCCCATAAGTCGCTCAGACTTAGACTGATTAAGTTATCCCTTTTCAGATGGCCGGTAGACATACCACTCCCCGTAAGAGTACGAATGTTCGTCAGCAACTCCACGATAGAGTCGATAGGTTCCGAGAGCTGACAAGGCAAGAGGGAGAGCAACTGCCAGCCTGCGTAGCGAGGTTCCTTGTAGCATGGGCACGAGTGGCTGGAGGCCAAGGCGTAGCTGAGCTAGAAGCATGCCACCGCCTCATAGAGAATCTGCCAGAGGAATGGGAACCTCTCGCCAGGAGGATCTTACCGGATACATTCATACGTGACCCTTTGACCTTTGTCGAATCCGGAAGCTTATCCATGTTCACAGCTGCACTTCTCTCACACTGGATTGATCGCAAGGGATTCATGCCGCCCCTGGACAACCAAATAGCTGCTGCCCGTGCTGAGCATACCTTTGTGGTGGAGGTTGAGATGGCGGGATCCACGTCTGCACACCCCCCACCGCCCCGTGTTCATGTTCCAGGAGATCAGGGGGCCGGACCCTCCAACGCCCGCATAGTGGACCTGACTGAGTCCTTGTACTCCAACCACCCGGGATCTCCGGTGTACACCCTTACTGCTTTTGCACTACCTGACCCAGGACCATGCCTATATCGCACCAGCTTGGATAGCAGTCTTCTGAGGATGCTCGAGGACCCAAATCTCGATGATCTTGAGGAACATGACCCGAACATTAGGTGGCGCCGTCCGGAGTAGTCGTCTAATTATCTAGTAGTATAGGTCAATGATGTCAACTCTTAGGACATATTGACTAATGTATGTATGTTGATGTATTCCAGTATAGTATAACTACTCTAGATCAGTAATGGCGTTTTCCAATTGGCCATCCTGACTAACTATTTTGGGAAACTATTCATTGAGTTCCCAAAAACAGATGTATAAGTTGCTACAATATTAAAAGCTTAATATTATAAAAGTCCTCCAAAGTGGGGCAATTTTCCCTTATTCGGATATAAGTTCTTTCACATCTCTTTAAATCCAAATCTCGTTCCAAATCAATTTCTTTCAGAAACACAACAAACTTCTTTCAAAATTAAGTAAGCTTGTCACTTCATTACTTCAAACTCAAAATTTTCCTATATAAACTAACTTTGAGGATAGTAAATAAATTAATTCCTTACTTACCTAAAGAGAATGCTTGAAAGACCTCACTTAGAGGCACTTATCTTCTTCAAATAAATGCAACATTGATTGTTAAAGCTGGAATATAAAGACTTATAAAGAAACTTGATGTTTTACAGTATGCCTCCGAGAAGAGCTCAGGCTGTGAATGAGGAGCAACAAGGTGAAGCTGCACCTGCTCCTGTCCTTCGAGCAGAAAGCATGTTTCTAAAGCATAATCCTCCATCCTTTAATGGATTAGGTGATCCGATGGATGCAGAAAAATGGGTTCGTTCACTTGAACGAATCTTCGATTTCATAGCTTGTGAGGATAAGGAAAAGTTCAGTTGTGCTTTGTTCATGCTGATTGAAGATGCCGACTACTGGTGGGAGTCGGTAAGGCGGACTATCTCTCTAGAGCAATGGGGGGACTATGGATGGGAAGACTTCAAGTATGATTTGTATCAAAAGTACATTCCAGAATGCTACAGAGAAGAGAAAGAGATGGAATTCTGGAACCTTAGGCAAGGGAAGAAAACTATGACTGAATATGACAGGGAATTCAATCAACTGTCAAGGCATGCTCCACATCTGGTGGACACTGACCGAAAGAAAGCCCATAAGTTCAGAAAAGGGCTAAGGTCTGACATTGGAGTGGCCCTTGCAGGCCAGGGAGAAATGACGTATGCTCAAACCCTGGGACGAGCAATGAATATCGAGGCTATTCTTCCGAGGGAAAGGATTTAACCCTCATTGACTGCTGCAGACCTTAAAGGAAAAAGAAAATGGAATGAAGGAGGTCGACGCGATGATAAGGAAAAAAGGCCTCAATGGCAAGGAGGTGCTCCTTCAGTTCCCCAGAATCGCCCTAATCAACCCCTCGGAATAAAGCTTTGCCCTAAGTGCAACAGATGGCACTTTGGAGCCTGTCGAGTTGGAGGAACAGGCTGTTACAGTTATGGAGAAGAAGGGGACTTTGCTAGGGACTGCCTAAGATGGACTGGAGGGAGAGCACAGCAACAGCAGCAACCACAACAACCTCAGCCACAGCGCCAGTACCAGGGGGCCCAGCAGCGGTCATTCCAAGGAAGGCCACAAGGGCCAAACTATGGGAATAACCCGAGGCCTAACCAAGGTGGGAACCAAGGACCTAACATGGGGTAGAGACCTCCTCAGCAGGCAAGGATATATGTCCTCAACCAGCAACAGGCTGCCAAAGCACCGGGTAACTTGGCAGGTATGATTGCAATATCAGATACCCCTGTGTTAGCCCTATTGGATACTGGAGCATTACATTCCTTCATATCTGAATCTGCTTGTAAGAAGTTAAAGTTGAATCAGGATAGAGCTCTTGATCCACTTAAGATTAGCATTTCCTCAGGAAAGAAAATATTATCTAGAACTATTTGCTCGAACCTAGAACTAAACATAGAAGGCGAATCATTTAAATCCGATATTTATGTAATAAAGATTCAAGATTTCGACGTAATCCTAGAAATGGATTGGTTAGCCTCAGCGCATGCAACGATAGATTGTCTGGGAAAAGAGATTGTGTTCCAACCACCAGGAAAACCGAAGACAAGAATTTTTGGATCAAGGCTTGGAGCAAGGGTTCCAGTTATATCAGCCATGAAGGCAGCAAAACTTCTAAAAGAAGGGAAATGCCAAGCGTTTTTGGTAAACCTGGCACAAGGTGGAAAGGAAGAGATGACTCTAGAAGAAGTACCAATAGTACGAGAATATCCAGATGTGTTTCCAAAGGATTTACCAGGCTTGCCACCAGACAGGCAAGTAGAGTTTACAATCGATTTGGAGCCTGGAGCCGCTCCAATTTCAAAAGCACCCTACAGAATGGCACCAAAAGAGCTGCAAGAACTCAAGGTACAACTCCAAGAGTTGTTAGATCTGGGTTTTATACAACCCAGTGTGTCACCATGGGGAGATCCAATCTTGTTTGTGAAGAAGAAAGACGGCACATTGAGAATGTGCATTGATTATAGGGAGCTGAACAAGTTAACCATTAAGAATCGGTATCCCCTCCGAAGAATAGATGATCTCTTCGATCAATTAAAGGGATCAAGAGTGTTCTCAAAGATAGACCTGAGGTCGGGGTACCATCAGTTGAAAATTAGAAAGCAAGATGTTCCCAAGACAGCATTTCGAACTCGCTATGGACATTACGAGTTCACAGTAATGCCGTTTGGATTGACAAATGCTCTAGCAGTGTTCATGGATTTGATGAACAGAGTATTCCATCCCTACTTAGATAAGTTTGTACTGGTATTTATTGATGATATACTAGTATATTCAAGGAGCGATGAAGAACACCAAGATCACTTAAGGACAGTACTGGAAACCTTGAGAAAGGAAAGGTTGTATGCCAAATTCAGCAAGTGTGAATTTTGGCTGAAAGAAGTAATGTTTTTAGGACACATAGTATTAGCTGAAGGAATTAAGGTGGATCCAGTCAAGATAGAGGCTGTAAGCAATTGGAAGCCCCCAAGGAACGAGAATGAGATAAGAAATTTCCTTGGACTAGCTGGATACTATCGAAGATTCATAAAAGGATTCTCAAGGATGTCCAAAACCATGACGCACCTACTCAAGAAAGGAACCAAATTTATTTGGTCGAAAGAATGTGAAGAAAGTTTCCAAGCACTCAAGGAAAAATTAACCACAACCCCTGTACTAGTAATTCCCGAAGGGAATGAGGACTTTGTGGTTTACACTGATGCGTCAAGAATGGGATTGGGATACGTACTGATGCAAAGAGGGAAAGTGATCGCCTATGCATCATGCCAGATAAAAGTTCATGAGCAAAACTACCCTACCCATGACTTGGAGCTCACTGCAGTCGTGCATGCATTAAAAATTTGGAGACATTACTTGTATAGAGCAAAGTGTGAGATATATTCAGATCACAAGAGTCTCAAATATTTCTTTGAGCAAAAAGATCTGAATATGAGGCAAAGAAGATGGTTGGAATTAGTCAAAGACTATGATTTCTCCATTCACTACCACCCTGGTAAGGCTAATGTGGTAGCTGATGCTCTAAGTCATAAGAATAGAGCCGAGTTGGGTTATGTTCTAACCTAAAAGGAGGAACTCCTTAGGGAATTCAAGAAATTAAGGATTGAAGTGTTAGAACCACCCAGCACTATTGAAGGACAAATCATGGCTCTGGTAGCCAAAACAGACTTAAGAAAGAGGATTATCGAGGCACAAAGGGGGGATGCACATCTCGAGAAGATGAGAGTGACAGCTCGATCTGAAGATCTAAAGGACTTCACTGAGGCACCGGATAATGCATTACTCTTCAAGGGGAGAGTGTGTGTGCCCAGTAATGAGGAATTGAAAGAAGAAATCATGAGTGAAGCTCATGATACTCCATATACAGCTCATCCAGGAAGTACTAAGATGTATAAGGATCTAAAAGGCAACTTCTGATGGAGTAACATGAAAAGAGAGATAGCAGCATTTGTGGAGCGATGTTTGAGTTGCCAGCAAGTTAAGATACTACACCAGAAACCTTCAGGGTTGTTACGACCTTTGGAAATCCCAGAATGGAAATGGGATCACATCAACATGGATTTCGTGATTGGATTGCCAAGGTCAACTCGTGGGAACACAGCGATATGGGTAATCGTGGATCGGTTATCCAAGGTAGCACACTTCATAGCAGTAAAGATGACTTCGGGACTAAACCAGCTTGCCCAGATCTATGTAAAGGAGATAGTACGATTGCATGGAGTGCCTGTCTCGATCACTTCTGATCGAGATACCCGGTTTACCTCCCGATTTTGGAAAAGCTTACAAGAAGCCATGGGTACTAAGTTGAATTTTAGTACAACTTTTCATCTCCAGACAGACGGACAGTCCGAAATGACCATTCAAATTCTAGAAGAGATGCTTAGGGGAATAGTTGCCGATCATGGAGGGAGTTGGGAGGAACTACTACCTTTGGTAGGATTCGCCTAAAACAATAGTTACCAATCATCGATTGGAATGGCCCCATATGAAGCATTGTACGGAAAGAAATGTAGATCACCCCTGTATTGGGATGAAGTAGGGGAAAGAAAGATGCTTGGGCCAGAAATCGTGCAGCAAATGGTCGAGAAGATTGAGCAAATCAGAGGATGGATAAAAGAAGCTCAAGATAGACCAAAGTCCTATGCAGATAACAGAAGGAGTGAGTTGAGCTTTGAGCTAGACGAAAAGGTCTTCCTGAAGGTATCCCCAACCAGGGGAGTCGTTCGTTTTGGCAAACGAAATAAGCTAAGGCCTAGGTTCATTAGACCCTTTGAAATCCTCGAAAGAATAATTGAAGAGGCTTATAGGTTGGCCTTACCACCCAACCTGAATGACGTACATGATGTGTTTCATGTCTCGATGCTAAGGAAGTACGTGTTTGATCCCAAACACGTGATCAGAAAGGAAGACATTGTGCTGAACAAAGATCTGGTATACGAAGAGAAGCCCAGGCCATCCTTGATCGAAAAATTAAAAAGCTCAGAATTAAGGAAATTAGAATAGTAAAGGTTTTGTGGAATCATCATGGATCAGAAGAAGCCACGTGGGAGCTAGAATCTGAGCTACTCAAGAGATACCCTGATACTCCTTATCAAGGTAAGTAAATTTCAGGACGAAATTTTTTTTAAGGGTGGTAGGATGTAACACCCCGTATTTTTGAATTTCAGATAAAGAAGTTGTCTAATTATGTTAGAAGACTAACGAATTATTTTGGAGCTAAATAAAGTAAAATCGATGTAAGACGCAACTCTAGGTGTCGTTTTCATGAAAATACGATCAAACAAAATTCGAGTTATGGTCAATATTGGACTCTGTTGAAAGGGGTCGACCCGAGGAATCCGCCGGTACTCCCGGAATTTTAATCCGAGGTAAATCGAGTTCCCGGCGGTTAAAAAGGTAAAAAGTAAAAAGGATGAATAGTGATTTTTGACTCGTTCTTAATTTCGATCTTTTTCAAAATTCCGATCGTTATTCCGAGAAATTGTTCGGCAAGGTTTCTCAATAGGAAACGAGCCAATGAATCCGCCGGTGTTCCCGGATTTTTAATCTGAGGTCAAATGAGCAAACGGTAGTGTCAGGAGCGTCGTGAATAGTGATTTCCAGATGGCCGGAAAAAGGAATCTTTCTTCGTTCGTGTATCGAACGACCATATCGGCCGACCGTTTTTAGTCGACTTGATAGGAAATAAATCAAGGAATCTCCCGGTGTCTTTACTTTTTGTGTACGAGGTCAAATGAAATTTTCTCGTAATAAAGCAACTTATGAATAGTGTTTTTGAAAAAGTAATCGCGTTCAAACTAACTTTATCAGTATTTTATATCCAAAAAAGCAATACCCGACCCCCCAAGCTTTTCCTATAAAAGGGGCAGCCCCCTTTCATTATTTTCCATCCCAAATCGAGTTAGCAACTCTAATTAGAAAGTAAGTCGAGCGTTCTTCGAGTTCTTCGTGTTCTTCGAGTGTTCTTGAGAGGAGTCGAGGTTCGAGTGGAGTTTTGAGGTACGAATCGAGTCGGGAAGGAGCCGGGGAGGAGGGACTGCCGGCAGGGGGCAGCCACCAGTCGCCGGCCGCCGGCGCCGCCGCCGCTGGGGTCGCCGCCCGCCGCCAGCTGCCACCTTCCAGGAGCTCTTTTCGGTCCATTTCTCGTCCTTTTAATCTGAAATTTTAGTATGTCGTGTATTTAAGTGTGCTCTACGTTTCGTCTTTTGACGTCGTCTCCATCCGGTGGCCGAAAACTAGCGAAATCGCCGGAAAACGTGACTTGGTCATGAAAAACCGGCCAGAATCAGTTTTTCGCCGTTTTCACCCATTTTCGCTAGTTGAATCGAAAAAGTTTGATCATGAAAATTGCTCGAAAAATTATTCTCTATAAAACTGCCAAGTTTCGTAATTTTTCGACGAGTTTTGATGAATCTCAATTTTTAAAAGTAGACAATTATTTATATTCTGAAAGCATGTGTTATCAAAAAATTCTAAAACTTCTCAACTATAGCCCTAGCATGTGTAGGATCATCCCAGATTAATTTCATAATTTTTGAACGGTTAAAAAGTGTCCTGGAGGATTTTCGATGTTAATCGAGTAAAATGGCAAATTTTGGAAAGAGTCCTCTGTCAAATATTTTTAGTCCAATAAATCAAGAATATTATTTTGGAATTTTCATCCTTGTGTGTCGAGTTTATACGAGGTCGTTAGAGTCGCGCAATCTATTTTTGAATAGAATAATATTAAATATATATAGATAAATGCTCCAAATATAGTAGATAAATTCCGAAAATTATAGTAATTGTTATAAGGCATGCACCAACATTGTAGGACCCGTGGAGCCCGTTGGAAGGAAAGAAGCAAACCCGGAAGCTGTCGTACCGCCGCCTGCTCGTCAGCAAGGTGGGTTTATTTTAAAGAATAAATACAATTTAAGAGTAATAACTCTTTAGAAACATGATAGATAACATAGAAATATCCAAGTAAATATTTTATGCTCTATCTGTTTAACGTCACTGTTATAGGAGGAATTATAGAATATTGTTACGCTATGAGATAGGATATTATTGAAATACTGTTGAAATATTGATAGAATATTATTGGAATAATGTTGGGATACTGTGACTAGGATATGAGAATACTTGTGGAATAGTTGTATAAGCATGATTAAGCCATGATTTAATTGCTAAGTTTTACGGGGTATTATTGAATGATGTTGAACTTAGCTGAGATAGGCTTGTGCTAGAATCTTGGATTTTGTAGTGCAAGTAATTATTAAACATAGGCAGGACTGTATACCCTTGCAACTGTGATATTATCACTAAAGGTGTCATTGTGAGGTAACCCCGCACATACACTGTGATCGGATGTCACTATAAGGAGTCACTGCTAGGCGATCCCTAGCATACTCAGGGTCAATGCTAGGTAGCCCCTGGTATACTCTCCTCGGAATAGCGAGGTAACCCCTCCCTTTTCCCACCAGCAGCATGCTACATAGTGCAGTAGACGATAGACTGAGCAAAAGGGATCCCAAAGGAGAAGAAAAGGTTTGCAGATATGGGAAGGGCTTTTGCGTTTTGCTTCCTATATGCTGTGTATTATTTTTGGATATTTCATATTGTAAATTGAGTTCAAAACTTACCCACTGAGTGCATTAGTACTCACACCCAACTCTTTTCAAAATGCTTTCAGGTTGAGATGCTAAGGTTGGTGATGTGAGCTGATGGCGGGGTTGACTGAGATGCCTCTTATCTGGTTATCTGAATAAATTACTTCCGCTCTGTTTTCTGCTGAATACTCTGATAATCGTATTTAGTACTTGAAATTCGAACTTGATTATAGCATGTCCAGAAACTACTAGTACAATGATGCTTATTCTAAATAAATAATTGCTTAAGGGATGAAGCCCTTTTTATTGAAATACCAACTGTTCCTTTATTCGCTTTGACCTATGAAGAGGTCCCATTGAATCGCATGTTGGTATCTGTTTACTTTTCTATCGACCTATGAATGGGTCTTACGTGTTTTTAACTCCGTCCTATGAAAAGGACATTCTCAGTCAACTCTGATAAATAGATCATTACTTGTTGATATCTGTTTATTGCTTTACTCTATCCATGTACAGACTATTGAATGTCCTGTCATCTCAAAATACACTCTTATAAACCGTTATTAAACGGGGATTTGCTCTAGTTACAAAGGTTATGCTGCCCATATTTCTGGGGAATATAACCTATTCTTGCTTCCAATAACTATTTTATTTAACTAATAATTATTCCAAATCCTATTCTTTTTAAGTGACACCCCCGTCCTCCATTTATTATCCTTTTCGGGACCGGGGCATTACAGAATGGTATCGGAGCCAGGCTGCAACTCTGCAGACCTGTCTCTTTATTGAATACTTGTCTATGTGCCTATTTTAATTTATTGGTTCTAAAGGACCTCACTCAACAACCCACAGCCCATCATCACCTCACATCCTCAACAAAACTGAGGTATGATAGAATAGAAAATTTGTGGTTGTGGCTATAACTTTTGAAATACAAAAAGAGGTGGAAAATTTTTGAGGCAAGCAAGAGAAATTGGTATGAGGAATACCGTGAAATTCAAAGTGAAATTTACTCGGGTAAGCATAAGTTTAGTGGTTAAAAACATGAGGTTGACAGGACCAGTCAAAAAGACAAAGTTAAAATAACTCCCAAAATATTTCCCAGGTTCTTTTAAATACAGTATTGAAAATTTCACTTCCAAAAGCATGAATAAAACATTTGTATGGATTTGAAACCTGAACACAAGTTCAGAGAAAACTTCTCTATTTGGAAAGAATAAGTCTACTGCAAGCATGATGTTATTGAATGTATTAGGACATAGCCTATAACATGCTAAAACTCAGGATGACTTTTAAGTCTCCCATAAGTCGCTCAGACTTAGACTGATTAAGTTGTCCCTTTTCAGATGGTCGGTAGGCATACCACCCCCCGTAAGAGTACGAATGCTCGTCAGCAACTCCGCGATAGAGTCGATAGGTTCCGAGAGCTGACAAGGCAAGAGGGAGAGCAACTGCCAGCCTACGTAGCGAGGTTCCTTGTAGCATGGGCACGAGTGGCTGGAGGCCAAGGCGTAGCTGAGCTAGAAGCATGCCACCGCCTCATAGAGAATCTGCCAGAGGAATGGGAACTTCTCGCCAGGAGGATCTTGCCGGATACAATCATACACGACCCTTTGACCTTTATCGAGTCCGGAAGCTTATCCATGTTCACAGCTGCACTTCTCTCACACTGGATTGATCGCAAGGTATTCATGCCGCCTCTGGCCAACCAAATAGCTGCTGCCCGTGCTGAGCATACCTTTGTGGTGGAGGTTGAGGAACATAACCCTAACATTAGGTGGCGCCGTCCGGAGTAGTCGTCTAATGATCTAGTAGTATAGGTCAATGATGTCAACTGTTAGGACATATTAACTAATGTATGTATGTTGATGTATTCCAGTATAGTATAACTGCTCTAGATCAGTAATGGCATTTTCCAATTGGCCATCCTGACTAACTATTTTGGGAAACTATTCATTGAGATCCCAAAAATTGATGTATAAGTTGCTACCATATTAAAAGCTTAATATTATAAAAGTCCTCCAAAGTGGGGCAATTTTCCCTTATTCGGATATAAGTTCTTTCACATCTCTTTAAATCCAAATCTCTTTCCAAATCAATTTCTTTCAGAAACACAACAAACTTCTTTCAAAAGTAAGTAAGATTGTCACTTCATTACTTCAAACTCAAAATTTTCCTATATAAACTAACTTTGAGGATAGTAAATAAATTAATTCCTTACCTAAAGAGAATGCTTGAAAGACCTCACTTAGAGGCACTTATCTTCTTCAAATAAATGCAACATTGATTGTCAAAGCTGGAATATAAAGACTTATAAAGAAACTTGATGTTATACAGTATGCCTCCGAGAAGAGCTCAGGCTGTGAATGAGGAGCAACAAGGTGAAGCTGCACCTGCTCCTGTCGTTCGAGCAGAAAGCATGTTTCTAAAGCATAATCCTCCATCCTTTAATGGATTAGGCGATCCGATGAACGCAGAAAAATGGCTTCGTTCGCTTGAACGAATCTTCGATTTCATAGCTTGTGAGGATAAGAAAAAGCTCAGTTGTGCTTTGTTCATGCTGATTGAAGATGCCGACTACTGGTGGGAGTCGGTAAGGCGGACTATCTCTCCAGAGCAATGGGAGGACTATGGATGGGAAGACTTCAAGTATGATTTGTATCAAAAGTACATCCCAGAATGCTACAGAGAAGAGAAAGAGATGGAATTCTGGAACCTTAGGCAAGGGAAGAAAACTGTGATTGAATATGACAGGAAATTCAATCAACTGTCAAGGCATGCTCCACATCTGGTGGACACTGACCGAAAGAAAGCCCATAAGTTCAGAAAGGGGCTAAGGTCTGACATTGGAGTGGCCCTTGCAGGCCAGGAAGAAATAACGTATGCTCGAACCTTGGGATGAGCAATGAATATCGAGGATATTCTTCCGAGGGAAAGGATTCAACCCTCATTGACTGCTGCAGACCCTAAAGGAAAAAGAAAATGGAATGAAGGAGGTCGACGCGATAATAATGGAAAAAGGCCTAAATGGCAAGGAGGTGCTCCTTCAGTTCCCCTGAATCGCCCTAATCAATCCCTCGGAATAAAGCTTTGCCCTAAGTGCAACAGATGGCACTTTGGAGCCTGTCGAGTTGGAGAAACAGGCTGTTACAGTTGTGGAGAAGAAGGGCACTTTGCTAGGGACTGCCTAAGATGGACTGAAGGGAGACCACAGCAGCAGCAGCAACCACAACAACGTCAGCCACATCGCCAGTACCAGGGGGCCCAGTAGCGGCCATTCCAAGGAAGGCCACAAGGGCCAAACCATGGGAATAACCCGAGGCCTAACCAAGGTGGGAACCAAGGACCTAACATGGGGTAGAGACCTCCTCAGCAGGCAAGGACATATGCTCTCAACCAGCAACAGGCTGCCAAAGCACCGGGTAACTTGGCAGGTATGATTGCAATATCAGATACCCCTGTGTTAGCCCTATTGGATACTGGAGCATCACATTCCTTCATATCTGAATCTGCTTGTAAGACGTTAAAGTTGAATCAGGATAGAGCTCTTGATCCACTTAAGATTATCATTCCCTCGGGAAAGAAAATGTTATCTAGAACTATTTGCTCGAACCTAGAACTAAACAAAGAAGGCGAATCATTTAAATCCGATCTTTATGTAATAAAGATTTAAGATTTCGATCAAAATGGCTAGCTAGCTAGTTGTAATATATATGTTATCTTTGTTTTGACATTAATACGGTATAAACATGTGTAGAATGTTGATTATATTCGGATGAATGTATGAATATTTTTTGAATTAGATATACGATGATTTATGGGAATTTCAGTTATTTTTATTATTTTGAAATTATTTTAATTGCTGAAAATCTATAAGACCGTTATGTATAAGATCTCAAGATAACGAAAGCTAAAAATATTTAATAACCGTAAAAATATGTTATGTATCAAAACATACATAACGTAAAAAAGTGTTATCTAAACTACAAACAACGTTATGTATTGATCCATGTGGTATATTTCATAACGGAGATAAATGAATTTTCATAACGGTAAAAACTGTTATATATAACAGTAATAGATCACGCAATGAAGAGTGTTATGTATGAAAAAAAATCGTTATGTAAACGTTCATAGATAACGGAGATAGTTAAACTTTCATAACGGAAGAAACCGTTATGTATGAGAGTTATAGATAATGTAATATCCGATGTCATGTTTGTTGCTACAACCGTTATGTTTAATAACATAGATAACGGATATTATTCCGTTATGTATGAGCGCAGCATAGATAATACCAGTATACGTAACAAAGCTTTTTTCACATACATAATAGATAAAATCCGTTATCTATGAGCGTTTTTTTGGTAGTGCGGGTAGGAAAGGGGTCGAGTGACGGGAGTCTTCATGTAATAACCTTTGTAACCATTCAACGGAGTAGTAAACTATTTCTCACGGACTTGACAAGTCCCCCTGACGTAGATCAGTTGATCGAACAGGGTTACCAACCTCGTGTTCTTTATTTGCTGAAGTTTTTACATTCTCACATTACATGTTTACAACAATGTTCAAGTACATGATGATGAACATGATGGCACAGTTTATGTAACTTCATATATAAAGATGGAAATCAAGGGTAATGACCAAGTAAGACTTCAAATCATCAGTCTAGCTGAAACAAGAGACAGCTATGTTGAAGCATGGTCAACCAACTTAAGAGGTTGCCTTGATCAGACCAGTCAGAGTCAAGTCTTCAAAGCTTAAGAAAAGCTATAGGGAGAAGAGAACTTTGGAGACTGGTAGGCATCCATAGATGAGTAATCATCAGTCTAGCTGAAAACTAACAATAGACTGATGAGAGCAGAGCCAGCTTGAAAGCTGAAACTAAACTGATCAAAGATCAGTCAGTTATAAAGAGCCAACCCTAAACTGATCTAAGATCAGTTAGCTGGAAGAAAGATCTAAAAGCTTTGAGCCAATACTGAACTGACCAAAGATAAGTTCAAGAAGAGAAAAGCTCAAACAAGTAGCCAACTGGTAGTCCAGAACTGAAAGCTTTTAAAGCTAAGCTGCCAAGTCAGCTTACTGGACCATCCCATGATTGAAGCTCAAGGCAGCTGAGGATCTGCGAACTGGACAATCTCAGAGCTGAAATTTGAGACAACTGAAAGCCCATCAGCTGAATGTCCAAAACTGATAGCCGAAATACCTGCTCTCTCTGACAAGCAGTCAATGAAGATCTTGACAGGAAATCTTTAAAAGATCCTGACGATCTTAGAGCAGAAGTCATTAAAGTCAAACAGCTAGTTCATTAAAAGCTTCAAACGGCTACAAGCATAAAAATACCACCGGTGAATTCAGCATATTCACCAATCACAACGGTCAAAATATCACCCTGTCCGTAATCATATGCCGGAACATATGGTTTTTCATCAACAACATATCCTTCCTCCTTTTTGGCATCATCCAAAAGGGCAAGTTGATGGAATTCAAAATGGGGCAATGACAACTGTGGCAAAGGAGAGAAAGAAGTGGCCAGTAGGTTGTTGGTGAAGTGAGGAGCTTAGGGTGCAGGTATAGAGGTGGAAAGCCATGCATAGGACTCCTCTGTCATCATCAGCTGGTTAAGATTTGGAAGAGATAGTGGATCTTGCCAAAGAGAAAAAGTTGATGCGATTTCGAGAAGTGGCTCGTCCGGAATGGTAATGATGGCATCCTCTTGAAGAGGAATTGTGGATGAGTTAGAGGGCTCATGTTTAGGAAAGGGTGCATCATGAGGCACCAAGGTTTGAAACTTCTTAATCATGGAATCCATGATTTCTAGGACTGATGGAGGCGTATTGAGTGGATAGTTCATCTAGCTGCGGCTCCATTCACCTTCTTTTATCTAATATGAGTAGCCTCGCTTGTCTGCCATCATTAGAATGGTGGCATCATCCACCTGGTATCTCCAGAGGTGATACTGGAGATATCTTCGAAGATGTTCGAAGAGAAAGGGGTTGTGATCCCTTATTCGACCAAAATAGCTTTCCAGTTGTTGGTCAAGGCTTGCATTGAAGCCTTTTTCCATAGATTCTGGGGCAGCAACATAAGGAGGTTCGCTGGTGGCAGGTGCAGTGGACTCATCACTTGTAGAAGTGTAGGAGTCACTGTCAGTTAAGAACTGACCTGCGTCAGCTGGAGGATCAGCGTAATGGAGCGGCTGTTTGCCTTTAGTTGGGCTGTGGTCCTCCATGAGCTGAAGTCTCAACTTCCTAGGGCAACCAGTTACAATCTGATGTCATCGGTGAATGTAGATTGTAGGAATGACATCTCGTCTCGTGAGAGTGTATACACCAGGGACTGTTCTGAGTTGCTCCGCAATGATATGACTGAGTCGATTTACAAATCCTAACATGGCTTTGAATGTGCCAGAGGTTAGATCGATCTCAGTATGCTTCACTTGTCGGTGAAGCTATGCCAATATATAGGATGCCCAATCAGCCTTCCATCCATAATATATTACGGCCATTAGATGAGAGGTGGTATCATTGAAATGAGCGTTGGTGATGCTACTCTGAAAGATATGCATCACCATGTCTAGAATTTGGACCATGGTTGGAGAAAGACTATCTTACAAGTTGTTTGAGAAGTCTTTATGATCAATATGTGGACGTTTCCAATCATTCCACAGCTCCAACTTTGAAGGAAACGCTAGTTCGAACACCTTTGGGCCATGGCCGGGAAGCTGGAACAGTTCGGTTAACACATCTTTAGTGATGATGATAACCTAATCTCGGACAACAGAGATGATGCTATGTCCTGAGATTTCTGCGTGATAGTAGAACTCTGCTGCTAGCGGAAGATGCTTCCTTGTGGGCTGTGTTGTAATAAATGACAAGAGCCCACATGTCTCCAGCTGGTGAAAGATCATGCTGGTCTTCTCTCGACTGATTCAAGCTTGGAGAAACGCTCGATCGACAAACTTATCCATTTTGAGCTGCTTTATAAGAAATTCCATATCCATCTATTCGAATGAGTAAGACATTCTTCGATGATATGAGAAGAGGAGGAAAGGGGCTATGGATAAGTGAGAAGACAAGGAGAAGGAATGAGAAATATTTTAAGAGAATGGTTATCTCTATTTCTGCTTATTTTCATTCATCTTCTCTACTACTTTTAAAGGTAGTAAGTTTGCATGCATTAAACTAAAGCAAACAAGTGCTTTCTGGCTGATCAGCTATCTGATTTGAAAGAAAGTTAGCTGAATAAATGATGTATGCATCTCAGCCGTCCACTTGGATAATGCCTTTTTGATCAAGCGGCTGAGATCTGAGGATTTGAAAATCTGTGTAGTTGCCATAAATAGCACAATATTTTGCCAGAAGATATGCTATTTATATACCTCAGAAAATTCGTCTCTTTATACTTTAATGCTAAGTATAGAGACTTTAATGGCAACTCAGATGAACAGTAAGCTTATTTTGAAATGTTAACGTTAACTTTTTCAAAAGTAAGCTATAAGGAATAGAGAGTAGAGAAGCTTATCAAAGAGGATTAATCAGACAGCTGATGAGAGACAGGACTTAGGGGCTCGAGGCGTCAGTTTCCTGCTGAACTGATAAGATCGCCTTTAAATGATTATATCAGTTTTGTTAAACAACTGCTGATTGACTTTTTGTCAATTTCCTCTTCTTGAGTGGTCGAATGGGACTAGCTTCACTGCTTTCTTAAGAGCTATTGGACCGTTTCCTTTTGGAAGCTGAACTAGAAATATCCTGAGAAGGATCAGTGCTGGCTTGAGTATCAGCATGCTGAAGTTGCTGAAGAGCAACTGTTAAGGTAGTCAGCTTCAAGGAGGTCAGCTCTTTAATTCCTCTGCAGAATGAGCTGGACTGATTTACCATAAGCTTTGCAGCTCTAGAGCAAGACTTGATAAGAGGAGTAACATATCCTTTGGGCAAAAGATCTGGAGACGTGGCAGTGTCTTCATCGTCTTTGTCTTTATTCAGTCCAAGATGTTGACTCCTTGAGGTTACCACTACTTGAGTATGAGAGAGATCTTTGTCTATCTCATCAGTGGTGCCCGTAGCTTGTAGATGTGCCTTTCCGGACTGAGCTGGTTCCAGATTCAGTTGTAGGCAACATAGATCGATTAGAGTGTGGACATCTCCTTATGATCTCAAGCTGGCTTGAACATCATCTATTGGAGTTTTAGCTAGAATGTTGTTATCAAGTCGATGCTTCATAATCCGCTGGACTTGCACAATATTTGGAGGAAATGGATTTGAGGCTCCAATCCATTTGATGCTCCAAGTCTCTTCATATTGCCAAAAGCTCATGCCATGAAAGGATGTCAGCAAAAAATGTGACTAGATTGACATTGAATGTCTCCAGTTGCACCAGTAAAAGTACCGGTGTAGCTATTTGCACAGCTGATTATCTTGCTTGGCAATATATGTGAAGTGAGTGAGAAAGAGATTCATTACATCCTTCTGAGCGCTCTTGACTTCATATTCGCTACTATAGAAAGTGCGAATATTGTCTTCAATCACTTGGAGAGGAGGGCAGACTCTCTGGAAGTACACAGCTCCATAGTTTGGATGAGGAATTCCAATGAAGGGAATAAGCTCATCTGGATCAGTGCATGGTTTAAAATCCACTGATGATCCATTTTTGGAGTGAGGAGGGGGAACTTCATTAGCATCTGAGCTGCTTGAAGTTGTATAGCCAGATCTGGCTTTAGATCTCATCTTCTTCTTGAGTGACTGAAGATGTGCCTTCCCTTTCTTGGGAATCCAGTCGGATATGAGGATTAGCAGTGCGTCATCATTTGGAAGATTCAGCATATCTTCCAGGAGCTTGCTCATTCTTAGAACAAGTCCTACTTTGGACTCAAATTTTCCAGTTCTTTTTGAGTCTGCTGCTTTGATGACTTGATGCTTAAATTGGGAGACAAATTCTGCCCAATTAGCTTCCAATCCTTCTACAAGGTGTATCATTACCTTGTATCTTTCATGAGTCAACTGACTCAAGCTTCCAATGGCACCGAACATCATTTTGTTCGTAATATCGAGCATGACTCCATACTCGGGCTTAAAATCAGCTTTAGCTGTGGTAAAGTTGAATTGCTTGGAGCAATTTGAAGCACGCCATTCTTTCTAGTATGGTTCAGCTGAATTTTTCAGATCTTGAACCCTGGAGCCTTTTCTGGGAAGTTGAAAGATTTATGCAATCTTTCTCTCAGTGATTTGGAGTTTTCTTCCTTGAATCACCGATTCTATAACTTTCCTATCTGCAGTGACCTTTACTTGAAGCAAGAACTCACTTACCAAGTTTTTTCTAAAGAACCTTGAATGAGTTTCTAGGTAGTGCAGAATTCCAGTCTTGTGAAGATTGAATAGAAAAAAAGGGCTGTTTGATTCTTGAAGAATCACATGAAATTTCTGTCTTTCCGGAAATTTATCTCTCATCATTTGCTCTTTGAAGGAAATAAGAGCTTTTGAAGCTTCAGCCATTTTGAAAAAAATTGGCTGAATTTGAATTGAAGCTTTTTTTTTTCTGGAGAGAAAGATAAAGAACACACTCTTTTCTTTTTAAAAAAAATATCTTGAGCAACTGCTTTGAGATAGAGCAGTGATTGTTGAGTGTGTTATTGTGTTGTGTTGTGTTGTGTTGTGTTATCAAAATTTTGCTAAAGGGGGTTTTTTATGAGTGAACGACTCATAAATGTGATAGTTGAAAGAATTAAATTCCCTTTGTCGTTTTCAGTCATTGGTTTGAAATGAATATGCAACGTGTCAAAGTTTCACCAACGGTCTGAAATTTCAAAATGAATGCTGATGTGTCATGTACAAAATTTATTTCCATTCATTCATTTTTTTTAGAAATTCTTTAAAGTACACTGAATCACTAGAGAGTCTTGAATCAGCTGTGCTTGATCAGGCTCCTATCTTGCTTGTATTCAGTTCTTCTTTTTTTGACGGCAGGCAAGGTGGAGCTGCTGTCCCCATCATCAGAGCTAGAAGACTCATGTTCAGATGACTGGAGTCCGGTATGTGCTTGAAGTTTTCTGATCAGCTTCTCATATCGCTTCAATTGATGTTGAAGGCTTTGAAGAAGATTTTCCTGTTGAGCTGATACTTGACCTGATGGCCGCCTGAACTGATCTTCAGCTTGGATTGGTCCTGAAGGACTGGATTGATCAGTTGCAATGATTAGCTGCAGATCATCTCCTCTAGATGATACTTCATCTTTGTCTTCTGCAGCTTCCAGTTCTTCACAAAGAATTATTTTGCACTAATCAGTCGTTTGCTCAGCAGTTGTTGCAGCTAACTGATTTGTATCCTTATCAATCGTGTCGTTGTGACTTGACTCAGGGGGAGTTTCTGGATTTGTCTGTGCCTGAGCTTGGAGTGCTATCTGGACTGGATCAGCAAAGATCACAATGTCTAGCACTGGGGGAGCTGATGTCAGCTGAACTGTCTGATCAGCGGAGTTTCTAGCAGCTATTTCTTCTTCTGCTGATGGGGGAGAAACTTCAGTTGGGGCTGGTTCCGATTCCTCTGGGATAGGTTCAATCAATTCCTCAGTCGATTGAAGTTGAACTGAATGCTGATTATCCATCTTATAGGCAGGTGGTGGATCATAATAAACCAGCTGTCTTGCTACTTGATGGATAGCTGTTTGTCTTGTGGTTAGACCACTGTTTGTTACCCTGTTTCTAATCCGTTGTTCTTCTTCTCTGATTGCATCCAAATTTTGTTGCTGTTGTTCTCTTCTGATTCTCTTAATTTCTCCTAACACCCAGTGTTGATGGACTTGAGGGTGTTTCCAAATATTCTGCTCTTCCTCAGTTCGCAGTTCTAGGACATCAATGTTGGCTGACTGGATGAGATCATCCATCACATGAGCTAGTGTTTGTTCAGCAGGACGATTATGCCATTGTCATATCTCTAGCATTTCCCTTAGTACCACAATTGGATTCTTTTATGGAGTGCCTTGTCCTGACCACAAAACACTCCATCTCTCCTCTCTTCTCTAAAAGCTCATTCCATGCAAGGCAATCAGAAGAAAGTGAGCTTCGGAGTTAAAGCAATGTCTCCAGAGATACCAGTAGTAGTATCTTGCAAAAGCTCTGTATAGAGCTTCTGACCCGATCAGTTCAGCAGCAAAGTTTGTTGTTATGAATTCTGTAACTTTGGCCTCTATCCATCCTCTGACAACTTCTGCTCTTAAAAGAGCTCGAATATTTTGATCTTCTTCTCCCATTGGAGGACAGGTCATCCTGAAGTATTCTGCTCCTGAATTGCAGGGAGGAATACCTCTGAAAGGCACGATATTATCTTCTTCGACTTCGCTGATGTCGAATATCTTGATATTTCGTGGTGGCAGTTTTGGAGGGAGAGGTGGACCAGTCTTCATTTCTTCTTTTTCTTTGTTCAACTTTTTTATTGGCTTGCCATCTTTTCTTTTGGTTCTGGCTGATCCTCTTGCATCTTGAGCTGTTGAATCTACTCTTCTTTTTGCTGGCACTGATGCTGATGTAGACTCTGAAGGTCTTTGTTGTGGTGATTTAGCCTTGATAAGTCTACCAACCAATTGGTTGATTGGAAGATTGTCTTCAGGATCAGATTCTTCTCTGTTAGGCTCCTTAAGAATAGCCTTTCCTTTTCCCTTGGTATCTCCTTCTTTCTTTCTCGTTTTGACACCAATTTGGATGTTGGCAGCTTTGGGACCCCTTGTCCATTTTGTGGATGATGGAAAGTAGTCACCCTTGTCCATTAGTAGTATGTCAGCTTCATCTTCCAAAACATTGAATACACTTTCGAGCAGTTTGCTGATTCTACTAACAAAGCACATCTTCTAATGAAAGCTTTTCTCGCTCCAGTGCTTTTTGAGAATATCTACAAATTTCTTGATTTGGTCGAAGAAGAATCCGACCCAGTCAACTTTGATCCTCATGTCAATAGCATGACATATTTTGTACTTGAGCTCTGTCATTTCAGAGTGGTTCCCTACCACTCCAACCATCATTCTTCCAATAATTGCTGCCAGAATCTGATACTCTTCTTGAAAGCAGGAGATGGAAGTTGTAATCTTGTAGGGATCATAGCAATCTACTCTTTTCCATCGATTGTAGGCTTCTAGCTGATTGACCTCCACTTCATTTATCTTCAACCCTTCATTTGGCAGATGATAAGCTTGTAATAGCAGTTCTAGGATGATCTCGATCACTACTCCTCTGACTTGAGTAGTAATTTTGCAATCTTTCCCCTCTGAGTTCAGATAGAACTCACATACTGGCTCAGGGTACTTTTTTGATGGCGTGTCTTCAAGGAATCGTAAAATTCCTGCCTCGGTTATTTTCTGAATCACTTCTTCAACTAGTGGAGAATTTGAGCACCTTTCTCTGTATTTTTCTAGAAGAACGAATTGATCTTTAAAAATATTGACTTGAAACCCTTGAGATGATTCAACGGTTTCTTTGAAGTTGCACTTTCATCGAATGACTGGTGTGTTTGGTTTTTCCATGACTTTTCAGATGATTTTAGTAGAAAGGGGGTCACAAGAAGAATCGTGGTTTTTGAGAATTGGTTTTCTGAAGATTCGATCTTATGATTTGGTTTAAACTTAGTGATGGCAGAAATATGATTCAACTGTCTCTTAAGTAGTAGTGGATTAGAATGAGGACAGTTTGAAGGTTTTATTTTCAGTAAATAGATTCAGAAATTCAGTCGATTGGGCTTCAAATCTATCCGTTAAAAAATTTATGTGGAGAAAGAGAGAGAGAGAGAGAGAGAGAGAGAGAGAGAGTTATTGAGGTCAACGGTAATATTTGAGAGACACGTCATTTTACCGTTCAGTAATAAATTCAAATTGAACTTATCTGGTTTTCGGCTCTCCTCCAGTCTCCACATGGCATTTGAGCTGCTGACGTCATTAGTTGTTTCCTCAACTGATGATCTTCTTGGCTTGGAGTGATCAGTTCCAGCTAGAGTCTCTTTTGTTTTAACTCCTTGTCAGCTTAAGCTGTCTCCTTCAGGTTTGCTAATTTTAAGCTTGTCAGCTGTTTCCATCAACTGAAGCTTTGCCTTCATCAGTCAGTTTTAGAATTTTGCTAGTTGAATATGACTGATTTGAGGACTGATGTCTTTTGCGATTAGTTCGCTCATTTTCAACAGCTTTCTTATAGCCTTTTGCCATTTTCTTCAGGATTGATGTGGGTTCCATCAGTTTAAGCTTCAAAGCTTGCAAAACTGATACCCTCTTGTGTCAGTTCTGATCATCAACAAGAGCGCTCTTCTTCACTCCTTCTGCTGGAATATCATCATCTTCTTTTGAAGCTAGTTCGAGCAATCTCGATTGAATGCATAGCTCAACAAATCTAGCTTCTGGCAATGGCTTGGTGAAGATATCGGCTATCTGTTTCTCCGTGTTGACATATCTGATGCATATGTCTTTCTTTTCGATATGATCCTTGATGAAGTAGTGCCTGATATCAATGTGCTTCGTCCTTGAATGCAATACTGGATTTTGAGATATTGCAATAGCACTATTGTTATCACAGTAGATTGACAGTTCTTCAGTCTTCACCTTGTAATCCTTAAGTTGTTGCTTCATCCATAAGATCTTAGCACAACAACTTCCAGCAGCTACATATTTGGCTTTAGTTGTTGTCGTGGCAACTGAGTGCTACTTTTTGCTAAACCAGGATATCAGTTTGTTTCCCAAAAACTGACATGTCCCACTGGTGCTCTTTCGATCGATTTTGCATCATCTAAAGTCTGAGTCTAAGTAGTCGGTTAGACTCAAGCTGTCATCTCTGGGATACCATAATCCAAGATTTATAGTTCCTTTTAGGTACTTCATGATCCTCTTAGCTGCTTTAAGATGACTTTTCTTCGGATTGGCTTGGAACCTTGCACACAGTCTGACTGAATAGGAGATATCTGGTCGGCTGGTTGTCAGGTAGAGAAGGGATCCAATGATTCCTCTGTAGTGCGTTTGGCTGACTGATTCTGCTTGTTCATCGAGGGCCAGCTGCACTGATGTATTCATTGGAATTTTAAGTGCTTTTCCCTTATCGGTTCCAAATTTCTTGACGAGCTCCTTGGTATATTTTGCTTGGCTGATGAAGATTCTGTCTTCCAGCTGCTTCACTTGGAGTCCTAGAAAGAATGTCATTTCTCCCACCATGCTCATTTCGAATTCGCTTTGCATCAGTTGTGCGAATCGATTGTAGAGATCTTTGCTCTTGGATCCAAATATTATGTCATCCACAAAAATTTGAACCATCAAGATCTCCGTTGATCGGTCTATTTTGAATAGTGTACGATCAATGACTCCTTTCTGAAACCCATTCTTCAGCAAGAATGTTGTCAGGGTTTCTGAAACTCAAGATTTCATCAAGAGTCTGGGATCCCTTCTTGAATTTGAGAGATAATTCCTCTCTTTCAAGAATTTTTTGCTTGAGCTGCTCATTCTCAGCTTTCAGTTCTGCATTTCTCAGCCTCAGCTGATCCATTTCTGTTGACTGAGCATCAAGACTTTTTAGTCTTTCATTTTCAGCACTTAGCTCATCAACTCTGCTTCTTAGCTCATCATTTTCACCCTTCAGTTCAATATGCATACTTGATACATAAGCTAATTGATCTTCTAGGATTTTTAACTGTTCATTCAGTTCATTCCTAGAGATCGATGCTTCATGTATATGATAGAATAAGGTTATTGAGTCAGCTTGAATAACCTCTTCTTCATTGTCGGCCATGAGGCATAGTAAAGCTTCATCATCAGAGCTGTAGCCATCTGAATCGATTCCAGATGGGTAGTCTAAATCGTCAAGCACAATATTCTCAAAGTTTGCGATCATTGCTTTCCTTTTGAAGAAGCTTCTCCTCACTTTGGCCTTTTTGTCTTCAGGAAGCTCTGGACACTTGTATCTATAGTGTCCTTGCTTGTGGCAATGGAAACATTCTTCTATGTTCCTATTTGCCACCCTGAATTGTTCAGCTGAACGATCAGCTGACTGCTGGTTCCTCTCACCTTTAGCAGCTTCATCAGCTTGGGGTTGAGTTGATTGTTGATCTCTGACTTTTCTTAGCTTCTCCAGTAATCTTATCATTGACTAGATTTGCTCATTCAAGTCTTCAATTAGGATCTTTTTTTTATCGGCGGACTCTCTTTTTCGATCAGTCAGTGATTCCCCTGGATTCTCTCTGACAGGCAAGCCTCTTGGTCGAAAGTTGTTTATCCCGCGGGCTTCTCTTAATCAATTTCTTTCAGAATAGAAAGATGCATCATCAGAAGAGAAAGTAGATGCTTCTCTCTTTCGATTTAGGCTGTACTCATGAGCTTTGAAAGATCCAAACAACTCTCTGGGAGTAATGTTGTTCAAGTCTCTTGACTCTCTAGTAGCAATTACTTTCATATCCCACTCATCAGTGAGATTATCAAGAACTTTCGAGTTCATCTCACAGTTGGGATAGTTTCTTCCCAGATTGTTCATCTCGCTTATGATGCCAAGAAATCTTGTTTCTAGGCTCGAGATGCTTTCATCTCGCTGCATTTTGAAAGACTCATATTTATCAACTGCCAGCTGGAGCTTGTTTCCTTTGATGGCTTCGGACTCTTTGCATAGATCTGCAAGAAGGTCCCAAATCTCATTTGCTGTTCTGCAGTTCTTTATGTCTTTCATGCGATCCTCATATAGAGTTTGAAAAAGTGCTGCTTGAGCAAGAAACTCTAGATTTTTCAACTTCTTCTCTTCACCCGTGAGAAGATGAGTTGGTTTTGGGATCCTGACCGGTTGGTTGACATCCATGATGTGGGCTTCATTGTCCATCATTATGATGATTGGACCGTCTTCAATCACTTTCCACATATTCTCATGGATGGAGCATAGATGAGTTTTCATCCTTCTGCTCTAATTGTCATAGTTCTCAACTGAAAAGAGAGGTAACTTATGGTTTTCCATAGCTAGAACGGTTAGCACAGATAAACAGATCTGATTCAAATGATCTGCAGAAACAGCTGATACTTAGAATCAACTGCTCTGACACTACTTGTTGGTCCCGGTACGAGTCTTTGTCAGTTTAGAGGGGGTGAATAAACTGACTTCAAAAACTTTCAAGATAGATTACCGAATAGATAGGGCCCTGACTCACTTTTGTGATTTATCTGTGCTGACTGATCAGTTGAGAGAGACTGACGAAAGATTAGCTGGTGAGCTGATCAATTTGGGACTGATAGCTTGAAGACGTGGCTGAAGCTTGTCAGTTCAGTCTGTGTGTGTAAATGTGTGCAGTTGAATAACTTGCAAAACTGTAAGACAGTAAGAACAACACACACAGAGCTTTATAGAGGTTCGAAGCTCCTCGCTTTTACGTCCTCTCTTCCTTCTGCAGAAGGGCAATCCACTATCCAAGTGTAAAGTTTCTTTATTACAATTACATAGTGCATAAATCCTGTTGGACCTAAAAACGGCACCTTTCAAACCGAGCGCGACCTCTTTTCTAACTGTTGCTGTCCTGAAAAAATGGACCCATCGGTACACGCTCCTCCTCAGTCCGTTTTTGGGTCGACAGCTCATACTTACCGGTCCCAACTGCTCGCTAAGACTTTAGGTGCTATTGTCCATCTTTACACGATTTTAGATCTCACTCGATCTTCAAGAAGGCAGTCTTGAAACTGTTATCAACCTGGAATGCTCCTTTCTCTTGAGCTGGGTGGTTGATCTTCAAGGGACAGAACTGTGAAGTTTTGCTCTTGCTGGAATTCTGCGTCAGCTTAGCAGCTTGTTTGGAACTTGAAGCACGCCTTCTCAGTTTAAGACTTTTCGCACTTTGAGAATCTTGAGCTTTGAGCTGTAGACCGAGAGAAAGAAATAGCTCATTTTCTGCACAAATAGCAAAGTTAGATTGGCGAAAGTCTTCTTTTTGGCCAATTGATTTCATCCTCTATATATAGATGAGTGAATTTTGACCGTTATGATTGGTGATGTTTAGAGATCACCGGTGGCATTTTTAATGCCTGTAGCCGTTTGAAGCTTTTTTTAATGAACTAGCCGTTTTGACTTTTAAATTTCTCTGCTCTAAGATCATCAGGATCTTTCAAGGATTTCTTGTTGAGATCTTCATTAACTACTTGTCATTTGGAGCAGGCGATTCAGCTATCAGTTCTTGGACATTCAGCTGATGGGCTCTCAGCTGTCTCGGCTTTCAGCTCTGAGATAGTCCAATTGGCAGATCTTCAGCTGCCTAGAGCTTCTGTCATGATATAGTCTAGTTCGGCTGATTCATCAACTGAGCTTAAGAGCTTTCATTTCTAGACTTATCAGTTGGCTACTTGCTTGAGCTTTTTCTCTCTAACTGAACTAAGGTCAGTTGAATAAAGACTCAAAGCATTTAGAGCTGTTTTACCGGTAAACTGATCTTTGATCAGTTTAGAGCCAGCTCTGACTGATCTCTTGATTGGATCAGTTTTAGCTTTCAAGCTGACTCTTCATCAGTATATCCTAACTTTTTGCGAAGACTGTTGACTAACTCATCCAAGAATACCTACCAGTCTCCAAAGTTCTCTTCCCCCTTTACAGCTTATCTCAAGCTTTGAAGAGTTTACTCTGACTGGTCTGATCAGGTAACCTGTAAGCTGGTTGACCATGCTTCTGAATAGCTGTCTCTCCTCTCAACTCAAAGTCTTACTTGGTCATTGTCATTGATTTCCAGCTTATCATAACCTGCAGTTTTTCATTAAATCATCACACATATTTTGACATCTCATCAAAACCATTTTCCCAATAATTTTCCTAACAAGAGATAAATTTCTGGAAAGACAGAAATTTCAATTGATTCTCAAGGAATCAAACAACCCATTTCTTTTGGTCCACCTCCACAAGACCGGAATTCTGCATTACCTTAAAACTCTACTAAGATTCTTTAGACAAGACTTGGTAAGTGAGTTCTTGCTTCAAGCAAATGTCTCTGCAGATGGGAAGGTTATACACTCAGTGATTCAAGGAAAGAAACTCTGAATCACTGAAAGAAATATTGCAGAAATCTTTCAACTTCCCAGAGAGGGTTCCAGGGTTCAGGATCTGAAAGATTTAGCTCAATCATACTGGAAAGAATGGTGCGCTTTAACTTGCTCTAAGCAATTTAGTTTTACCACAGCTAAAACTGATCTGAAGCCCGAGTATGAAGTTATACTCGATATCACGAACAAAATGATGTTCGGCGCCATTAAAAGCTTGAGTCAATTAACTTAAGAAAGATACAAGGTAATAATACACCTTGTTGAAGGACTGGAAACAAATTAGGTAGAGTTTGTATTCTCCCAATTCAAGCATCAGGTCATCAAAGCTGCCGACTCAAAGAAGACTAGGAAATTTGAGTCCAAGGTAGGACTTGTTCTAAGAATGAGCAAGCTTCTGGAAGATATGCTAAGTCTTCCAAATGATGACGCACTACCAGTCTTTATATCCGACTGGATTCCCAAGAAAGGGAAAACACATCTTCAGTCACTCAAGAAGAAGAGGAGATCTAAAGTCAAAAATGGCAATACAACTTCAAATAGCTCAACTACCAATGAAGTTCCCTCTTCACACTCCAAGAATGGATCATCAGTTGACTTCAGGCTCTACACTAATCCAGATGAGCTAATTCCATTCATCGAAATTCCTTATCTAAATTATGCAACTGACTACTTCAGGAGAGCTTGCCCTCCTCTCCAGCTGACTGAAGACAATATTTGCACCTTCTACAGTGGTGAATATGCAGTCAAGAGTGCACAGAAGGATGTAACAAATTTCCTTCTCACTCACTTCACTTATGTTGCCAAGTAAGACAATCAGTTATTTAAACATCTGCACCGGTACTTCTACTGGTATAATTGGAGACATTCCATGTCAATCCAGTTACATTTCTTACTAACTGCCTTTCATAGCATGAGCTTTTGGCAACGTGAAGAGACTTAGAGTATCAAATGGATAGGAGCTTCAAATCCATTTCCACCAACTATTGTGCAAGTCCAGCGGATTATAAAGCATCGACTTGATAACAACATTCCAGCTAAGGCCATGCTAGCTAATGCTCAAGATAGCTTGAGATCGCAAGGAGTTGCAACTAAAAAGTAGTTTGTCAACAATCCAGTCGATCGATGTTGCCTAAAACTGAATTTTGATCCAATTCAGTCAGAAGAGGCATCTTTACAAGTTGCGGGCACCACTGAAAAGATAGACCAAGATCTATCTCATACTTAAATTATGGCGACCCCAAGGAGTCAACATCATGGACATAATGGAGCAAAAGACGATGAAGATACTGCCACGTCACCAGATCTCCTGTCCCGGAGTTATGTTACTCCTATTATTATGTCTTGCTCAAGAGCTGCAAAACTGATGGTAAATCAGTCTAGCTCATCCTGCCGAAGAATTAAAGAGCTGACCACCTTGAAGCTGACCAACTCAACAACTGCTCTTAAGCAACTTCAGCAAGCTGAGAATGTAGCCAGAACTGATCCATTTCAGGACATCATCAGTTCAGCTTCCAAAAGCAAAAAGGTCAAACAGCTCCAGAGAAAGCGGAGAAGCTAGCTCCGTCAGACCACTCAAGAAGAGGAAACTGACGAAAAGTCAATCAGCAGCTGATCAACAAAACTAATCAAATCAGCTTAAAGACGACATCATCAGTTCAGCAAGAAACTGACGCCTTAAGCTCAAAACCCCTCCCCTCATCAGCTGCCTGATCAATCCTCCTTGATAAACTTCTCTAATCTCTTTTCCTCAAAGCTTATTTTTGAAAAAGTTTCTCATTAACATTTCAAAATAAACTTACTGTTCATCTGAGTTGCCATTTAAGTCTCTATGCTAAGCATTAAAGTATAAAGAGATGAATTTTCTGAGGGATATAAATAGCAAATCTTCTGGCAAAATATTTTGCTATTTATGGCAACTACCCAGATTTTCAAACTCTCAGATCTCAGCCGCTTGATTAAAAAATAATAGTCTAGGTGGACGGTTGAGATGCATGCATCATTTAATCAACTAACTTTCTTTCAAATCAGATAGCTGATCAGCCAGTAGCACTCGATTGCTATGATTAAATGCATGCAAAATCACTGCTTTATAAGCAGCGGAGAAGTTGAATGAAAAAAAGAACTCTCAACACATTCCTTCTCCTTATCTTCTCTTACTTATCCTAAGCTCTAGAAGCTGATATGATCTCATCGAAAATGGCTTCTTCATTTCATTCAATGAACATCAAGCTTCTAATAAAAAAGCTCAGAAAGGATAAGTACATTGACCGAGAGCTTCTGGAAGCTCAATTAGGTCCAGAGAAGACTAGCATGATTTTTCACTCGTTGAAGACATGCGAGCTCTTATCCTTTATGACAACTCAGCCCAAGAGGAAGTATCTCTCGCTTGTAGTTGAGCTCTACTACAATGCAGAGATCACTGGACACAACGTACTGTGTGTTGTCCACGATCAGATTATCATCATCAATAAAGATGTGTTAACTGATCTATTTCAGCTTCCTAATAAAGGCCCGAAGGTGGATGAACTCGTGCTCCCTTCCAAGTTGGAGTTGTGGAATGACTGAAAGCTTCCACACGTTGATTATCGAGACTTTTCAAATAATTTGAAAGATAGTCTCCCTCCAACAATGGTCTAGATCATGGACATTGTGATGCATATCTTGCTCAGCAGCATCATAAATGCGCAGTTCAACGACAACACCTCTCATCTCATGGCCGCTATATATTACGAATGCAAGGCTGATTGGGCATCCTTTATATTGGCTCAGCTTCGCATGCATGTGAAGCGTGCTGAGATCAATCTAACCTCTGGCACATTCAAAGCCAAGTTGGAATTTGCCAATCGACTCAATCACATCATCGAGGAGCAGCTTGAAATAGTTCCTGGTACATTCTATCTCACTAGAAGAGATCTCCTTCCTACAGTTTACATTCACCGCAGACATCGTGAAGTAACTGGCCACCCTATAAAGTCTAGACTTCAGCTGACGGAGGACCACAACCCAGCCAAAGGAAAGTAGCCACTCCTTTACGCTGAACCTCCAGCTGATGTAGATCAGTCTTCGACTAATAGTGACTTTTCCACTTATATAAGTGATGAGTCAACTGCACTTGCAACCGGCGAGCCTCCTTACATCGCTGATCCAGAAATTCTGGAAGAAGGCTTCAATGCAAGCCTTGACCCTCATCACCATCCCGGATGAGCCACTTCTCGAACTCGCATCAGCCTCTTCTACCAGGCAAGATCCTTTCTCTCTACCTGATCTTGACCAACTGACGTCGACAGAGAAGTCATATGCATGGATGTCTACTTCTATGCTTGCATCCCAAGCTCCTCATATCACCGACAACTTACTTGCCACTTCTTTCTCTTTTCTGCCACAATTGTCACTACCAAACCATGACTTCCATCAACTCGCCCTTTTAGATAATGCCAAAAAGGAGAAGGGTATATTGATGATGGAAAATCATATGGAAAAACATATGATGGAAACTGGCAAGGTGATCTAACTCTTTGGGATGATATCCAAAGAGAGATACAAAGAGATGTATAGCTCCACAGGGAAGCTACCTTTTAGGGGGAAGCTACCTTTCAGGGAAAAGCCACTCGTGAGAGGGAAGTCCAATTTGACTAATGTCCAGCTCAAAACTACTTTTGGACTTGGGAGAATGGCCAGCTGGAACAGCAGCAAGAATGGGGTATCCATAGTATACTCGGCATCTCTCCTTGCGAGTATGAAAGAGAAGAATTAAGCAAAAGAAAAAGGAACTGAGTGGTGAACAGTTCCAACTGAAGAAGAAAATTAAAAATATCAGTTCTTAATATTCTCTCTCTTTTACTTCATTACAATTCTTCATCTTCTTTGCTCAATCAGTTTCTAAACATGCTCTTTTGTTAATAATATAAATATATTCTGATCATGCTGATATGTCCTACTGAATAGCTTAAGGCTTTCTATGTGCTCTGATAAATGAACAAAATCTGCATGATAATCAGAATTGAGTTGTTTTAGAACTGAAACATTTAAAGCTTTTCAAGCTGTGTAAACAAGTATCGAAATAACTTAAGGCCATTTAAGCTACATCTTTTGTCAGCACGAACTCTGATGCCTTAAAGATAAAACTCATTAAGCTCAAATATTATTTATTCTTCAAAGCTCTGATACTCATCTAATTGTCAAAGCTCTGATAATCATATCAAAGCTCTGATACTCATGAATGTCAAACTGATAGCTTTTTGAAGCTATAAGCATCTAAGACTGTTCTTAGAAACATGATCTAATATCAGCTTTGATACCAAAAAATGGTACAAGCTCAGATGTTCATTCATGAAAGATAACCTCATGCAGTTTTCCATCATCAAATCAACTGGTTTTGACATCATCAAATAGGGGGAAATTTTAAGGAAAATTGTTGGGAAAATTGTTGGAATAGCCCAACTGATGGTTTTGATGAAATGTCAAAACATGTTTGATGATTTAATGAAAAAATGCAGGTTATATAAAGCCGGAAATCAGGAGCAGTGACCAAGTAAGACTTCAGACATAAGTCTAGCTGAAATGAGAGACAGCTATGTTGAAGCATGGTCAACCAGCTTAAGAGGTTGCCTTGATCAGACCAGTCAGAGTCAACTCTTCAAAGCTTAAGAAAAGCTATAGGGAGAAGAGAACTTTGGAGACTGGTAGGCATCCATAGATGAGTAACCATCAGTCTAGCTGGAAGCTAAGAACAGACTGATGAGAGCAGAGCCAGCTTGAAAGCTAAAACTGAACTGATCAAAGATCAGTCAGTTATAAAGAGCCAACCTTAAACTGATCAAAGATTAGTTAGTTGGAAGAAAGCTCTAAAAGCTTTGAGCCAATTACTGAACTGACCAAAGATCAGTTCAAGGAGAGAAAAGCTCAAACAATTAGCCAACTGGTAGTCCAGAACTGAAAGCGTTTAAAGCTAAGCTGCCAAGTCAGCTATATACTGGACCATCATAGGATTGAAGCTCAAGGTAGCTGAGGATCTGCCAAATGGACAATCTCAGAGCTGAAAGCTGAGATAGCTGAAAGCCCATCAAGTAAATGTCCAAAACTGATAGCCGAAATACCTGCTCTCTCTGATAAGCAGTCAATGAAGATATTGACAAGAAATCTTTGAAAGATCTGTTGGGGTTTTTTCGAATTAAACCACCGCAGGATCTATTTGGTTGTTCATTAATCCATGTTCATGCAAATCATAATTTAATGTAACATGCATGTTTATCATAGTCTAATCAAATAGCATGTAAAACAGATTTGATTCTAATAAAGCGGAAGACATAGAAAACGAATCTACTTACAAATCGACGGACGGTCTGAGGACAAGATTACAGATCTAATCTTGTTGTTGAATGAACAATGATAGGCGCCACTTATGTCAATAAAATCGGCCACCACAATATTCTACTCCAAGATCTTCTGTTGTATTCCCGGAATGTATCTAGATTCAAGGTGGGCTGAAATCTACTAGATAGAATTGTGAAATCTGTGGATAACTTTGAGAGACAAAGAGGGGCTGATTTCTTATGATCAATATCATATAAATTTCATGCCCCCCTTCCCTTATATATAGGGAGGGGCGAAATTTCATGCTCCAGCCCTACTGGGCTGGGCCTCTATCTCAAGTTCTATATCTAGTCCACTTTCAGTCATATTGGGCTACAACAGGGATATAGAAGAATATTAAATTGGCCCATTAATTTATTTAATATCTAATATCCAATAAACTTAGGATATAATTAAATAAATTAAGTTTTACTTTTATTCCACTAAAGAAGTAAAACTGACCTACCAATTTAATACATATTTGCGAATATGCTTTCTCCTTTAGTCCAGTCATTCCCCGTGTTTAAGATATAATGTTCATTAATTAATTATGTCAGCCTCTGACAACTATAATTAATTAACATCTAAAACCTCGAGTAGTACCACACAATCTTTATCATGTAAGGAATAAATTCCACCTGCAAGGTTTCAACATGAACTTGTGTTTCCTCAAGAGAACATCATCAACCTGGACACGGTGCTCATGCATACTGCTCGAGACATTATGTATACATTGTTATTACCCAAGATATCGAATTCGATCTACGAAAAGATCTTACACATTGATAAATCAAAGTAATAAACAACGCACACATATGCTCGCCAATATCACATGAGTTTAGAACCCGAACTCTGTGGATCTTTATTCTCTCAGTAACTGGGTCAGAGACAGAGAATAGTATCCTATCGTGATCCTCCTCAATACACTAATAAGTGTACTAGAATAATCAGTTAGTCAAGATAGACTAACTTGTCAGATTATTCTACGGTGTACCGATGGTGTGTTCAGGACCATCTAAGCCGTGAGCTCTTTAATACAATACAAGGTTCTAATGATATGATCTTACCGTGTGACTCCCCACACCATATCATCTACAATGTAAGTATATAGAACATTGCATAGAACAATTATAGAACATAATCTAAATGCAAACAGTGACTGCAATAACTTTCATTTCATATCATCATATTATCAGAAAAGTATACAAAGACAAGTCTTCTAGTATACAAAACCAACAAGATCCAGATGATCTTAGAGTAGAAGTCATTAAAGTCAAATGGCTAGTTTATTAAAAGCTTCAAACAGCTACAGGCATTAAAATGCCGGTAGTGAATTCAGCATATTCACCAATCACAACGGTCAAAAGATCACTCATCTATTTAAAGAGAGTGAACTCAATTTTGGCCAGGACTTTTTCACAAAGACTTTCGCCTATCTAACTTTTGCTATTTTGCAGAACGAGGTCTTTTTTCTCCCTCCCCACAGCTCAAAGCTTAAATCTCTTAAGTGCGAAAAGTCCCAACTGAGAAGGCGTGCCTCAAATCTCAAGCAAGCAGCTACTGACGCAGAATTCCAGCAAGAGCGAAGCTTTTTAGTTTAGTCCTTCAAAGATCAACCACTCAGCTAAAGGAGCATTCTAGATTGATAACAGATTCAAGACTGTCTTCTTGAAGATCGAGTGAGATCTAAAATCGAGTAAAGAAGGGCAATAGCACCTAAGTCTCAGCGAGTAGTTGTGACCAGTAAGTGTGAGCTATCGCCCAGAAACTGGCTGAGGAGGAGCGTATACCAATGGGTCCGTTCTTCCGAGACAACAACAGTTGGAAAGGAGGCTGCGCTCTGGTTGAAGGGTGCCGTTTTCAGGTCCAACAAGAATTCTTCACTATGTAACTGTAATAAAAAAACTTTACACTTGCATAGTGGATTACCCTTCTGCGGAAGGAAGAGAGGACGTATAAGCGGGAAGCTTCGAACCTCTATAAAGTCTTGTGTGTGTTGTTCTTATTGCTTTCAGCTTTGCATGTTTTTAAATTGCACACCTTCACACACACAAGCTGCACTGACATGCTAAGCTAAGTCTTCAAGCTATCAGTTCTAACTGATCAGCTCACCAGCTAAGCTGTCGTCTATCTCAACTGATTAAGTGCACAGATAAAGTATCAAAAGCAAGTCAGGGCCCTATACATTCCGCAATTAGTTTAAGTCTTTGAAGTCAGTTTATTCACCCCCTCTCTAAACTGACATAGACTCGCACCGGGACTAATAGATGGCCACAACATGTGTATGCAAGCTAATTAACTGGAAAATTCTAGTCGTGGCTGGTTAATTAGTGGGATAAAATAGATGAATTATTTTATGTGATGCTAGGAAGGACTGACCAAGTGAACTAGTGATGCATAGAGATTTAAGTCCAAGGAACAAGGTTGTGAGTAATAACATGTGCAAAGAACCGACCGCAGTGAAGTACATGCTTGTTATTTCTATGTTATGACATATGTTCTATGAACAGTCTGATAGCACTCTAGTGATTTCCAACCTCTGATATATCAAAGAAGGTTAAATAATGAATAACTCAATCCGATATCTGTTTTATGTGCATCATCTCTAGAATTCCATGTTTCCATTATTTGTTAAGCGTTCGTGTTATTATTTGCATTTGTTTATGTTTTTATTCTGTTTTACATTTTATCACTCTTTGTCTTTGAATTTAGAGTCTAGATATTGAACTTGTACCTGTGTTTTGGTCTAGTAGTTTATTCGAATCTCAGTCCTTCTGGGATACGATACTCTTACTCATCTAAGTATCACAAACACACTGTGCACTTGCAATACAATTATTTATTAATAAATAGCGTGTCAGTTGCACTGTAACTCACATCCAGGTCGAAGAAAAACCCCCCTGTGTGAGTGCGGGTCACTCATGCCTCCACTCGCGCTGCACATCATACCATTTAGAGCGATCGATTCACTCATGCTGTAACTCACGCCTGGCGGCACCACTGACGCACTTGCGTTGCAATTCACACTCTTTTTCCTAAACACCCGAACTCGATCTTTGATAACCCATCTAGGATCGTATCATTCTCCTTCTCTTGAAAGGGATTTTACCTCAAATTCGGATCTTTGTCAACAATGGTTCGATCACATCCGTCGGTGGTATGATGCGATTTTTGCCACTTCACCTTTCTCCTCCATGCATCAAAAACTGGTAACTTCAATGCCTTGGATTGCTCTAGCAACTCCTTTAGTGATAAATATGGTGGAACTCCTTCGTGTACCTGCAAAGATATGGCATTACAAAAGATAGGAAATTTTAGGTTAGTATGTCGCAGCCCGATTTCTTAATTCCTTTGGAAACAGCTAGCTCGTGTAAGGCATGAGTGATGTATCAAGTCACGACCACTCTTTTCTCCCTTCGACTGTTCTCTTTTTGTTTTCATTTGGCCCATCTCTTTTTGCAGTGTCATTTGATCCTCTAACACTTGAGATGGTGTCAAAGGAGCAAGTGTCACTGTCTACTACTTATGCACAAAAGAATACTTATTGGTGAAGCCATCATGTTCCACATGTCTGTCATACTGCCATGGACGCCCCAACAACAAGTGCCCAACATGCATTGGCACCACGCTACACAACGTCTCATCCGTATACTTCTCAATCTGAAACGGCACTCGCACTTTCTTGTTCACCTTGGTCTCTCCACAATCATTCAACCACTGCAACTTATATAACTTCAGATATTTTAGAATAGGCAAGCCTAACGTTGTCATCAAAACCACACTAGCCACATTAGTACAACTCTCACCATCTATAATCATACTACATGTCTTATCATGGATGTAGCACCTAGTATGAAATAGATTCTCCCACTGCTCTCCATAAGCACATTTAGAATGTAAGCTCAACGATTTCCTTATGACCAATGTGAGAACAGGTGGTACCGCACACTCCTCCTCACTATCTTCTTCCAACGCTGGCATTTCCGGAACAACTTCTTCCTCATCTATCAAAATCTCTCCATTATCTCTTCATCTCTTCCCAACTCTCTATCGGCCTCTCTCCATTACATCGTCGAGTGGCTTTCAGCTATTTCCACCACACGATGGAATAATCAGAAAATTCAATGGCTGCTACTTGGACCTTCTTCATCTCCGAATAACTATGGTAGTTGAATATCATCTCAACTTTCTGCTCCCACTCTAAGTACACTGCCACATCATTCTTTCCTGATAGGGAAGGACGTTCATCTTGATGTTGCCAAGATAAACATCCTCCCGATTCCTCTTTCTCCCATATCTCTGTCCTCCAACAGCTGAATGTCTATCATCTTCATAGTCTTCAAGATTTGATTCCTAGTACTCATCCTGCTCAGCCCCAAGATGAGGTCTAGCATTTTCTCGACCACCTCTGCCTCCATCTCGTTCTCTTCTACCACTTTTTCTCTCTCGATTCACATGATGCATTGGTGTAGTTAGTTCTTTTTTCGAGATCAACTCATATACATCTTCTATCTCATTCTTCATCATTTTGCCCATCTCTTGACGCAATACGTCAATAATGTATTTGGCATCAACTTTCAAGACAACATCATCTCCCGAACCTGTAGATTTGGATAATTTTCTTTTACATCCTTTTTTTCAACAACTACCAATAATGCCCAACCCACTCCAAACAACAAAACACAACTTTCCAAACAATGTATATCAACACCACAAAATTCACCAAAATTTCACTGAATTTTTTTTATTTTTTCACGAAAAAAATATAACCTCTCGGGATCCCAAATAACCAATCAAAATGTAATAAAAATGCGAGAAATTTCTCGTCAAAAAATTTTCAATTTTTTTTTGGGCGGTTTTCTTCTTTTTTCTCTCTCTTTTTTATATCAAACAAAAATTAAATACAAAAATTGAAAGAATAGATAGAAACCTGATAGAAAGCCAAAGCTTTGATATCATTTCATGTGATCCGGGACCCCAGGACTGTATCAGGTTGCTAAAGGGCGGAATTCTCGACCCGAACTTCACAATGCAGACAAACTATATGTGTATGAAACCTATAACCCTACTGTGATTGGAAATAAGAACCTCGAAATAAATCTATGACACCACAAACAGTTGTGATATACTGTTTGAGAAGTTCGGGTGAACACATGGTTCAAAATAATTTTCACACAGAGAAATCTCAAATCAATAATATCAAAAAACTATCTAATAATATTCCAGTACAAGCTTTTATATAGGTGGGTGAAAATAATCAAACCCCTAGTCAAAATAAAAGAACAAAAAAGAAGAAATAGGTCTGAAATTCAGAAATAATTAAAACTCAGCTACTCGGTGTGACACAGGGTCACTTGTGCCTCGGGTCGCACTGCAACTCGCGCCCAGCCCGAAGAAAATCCCCTTATGTCAATGCGTGTCACTCGCGCCTCCACTCGCACTGCACATTGCATCATTTGGCATGACAAGTTTACTCGCGCTGCAACTCGCGCCTGGCGGTGTGATTGACGCACTCGCGCTCAGGCTCACACCGCAACTCACGCTCTTCCTCTCGAACAGCTGAACTTAATCTTCGGCAACCCATCTAGGATCATATCATATTGGATGTTTATCATTTTATATGATGATCTTGCATGCTAATGGGAAAAAAATGAAAACCTCAAGTATAAAAAACTAAGTGGGAGAGATTCATACCAAAGTATGTAGAAATCTAACACGGTCTCCATTAATCTGGTTTAATTGAAAAGTGATGGGTATGTGCATTGACAATAGGTCTTTTTCTATATCGAATGTGTCATATCACTGGATTCTCTAGAAATTAAACCCCTTAAAAGATAATTATAAGACACTAAACAAATTGACTCCTCTATCTGAAGTAGTGAAATTCAAACCAGTGCCCTTCTACTGGAAAATTAGCTCCCCAACAATGGTGCTATTTTTGATGCACGGTCGTTTCATGCTCAAAAATCATTTATATTTTCTTGATACAGTACATAGTCGATCCCACAAAGATCTAATGTAACTTATCTTTCTAGTCACCAATTATAAAGAGGGGTTTGAGTTTCTCGTGATCACAACAATAAAGTAAACAAATCTACAAAAACTAATAAAGAGAATTACATAACAAATAATTCTAGATTTGAACTTTGGATCAAAGTCAACAAACATTTTTCCGATCATGGGCACACTGATTTCTTATGTGAATTTAATCATCTAGTTAAATGAACTAGAATTTTTTCATTTGTGCCCAATCTATCCATTCAGATTAGCATAAAGGTGATTTCTCATCCCCTAACCCCTAACTTGTTACCCAACCCCGATTTTTCATTTTATTGTAAGAAACAAGTACTTTTATACCATAGACAGATCCAGATCTATTGCAGACACTGATTTCTCATGTTCCCACAATACCCTGTGATGTACTCAGTCCCTTTATGATCAACACACAATTATGATTCATTGACCATGTATAGATTTAGCGTGCCTAATTCCAATTAACGACTGATCAACCACATTAATTAGCTTAACACACTTTAATGCTACAAAGAAATCAATACACGATGAAAACCAAAATCACACAGTTTTATGCGCAAACTGCCTCACACTCATAGCTTTTATATGTTTGTTAAGTTATCATCTCTATTCAATCCGGAATAAAAGATCTAGCTACACATGCTAGATATAAATGTAAATATAGAATTAAAAGATATAATTAAAAGTAAAACTTACTGAAATATATTAAAAATTAAGCTCGACTCCAACATAGAACTTAAAAACATAAACTGAAAATCCTACATCTTGTGGGCATAAGGCCTAAGAGGAAAAATCCTAGAAAATAAAGAATTAAAAAGTAAAATAGTGCGTGAATATATGAATTCAGATATTTTTCTTGTGTGTGAATGATCCTCTCCAGTGGTATTTATACAGGTAAGTCGAAACCCTAGCATCCTTGGGCTACAAGTAAGTTTGAAGCTCAAATCAGCCTATGAAAAGGCCTTAATTCTGGATTGGGCTGTTAGCATGCCCATTTTTTCCTTTTCTGGCAGATGCATTTTCCTTTTATGGATAAATCAACTTTCCTCATAGATTTGATTAAATCTTAAATTTTGTGGGATTTGATTTTATCTCTTCAGCTTGCACACACAGGAGGGCAGTTTTCTTGTGGAAAAGATTGATCTTCTAGAAGCTTCAAATATCTCATCTAGATTTGATAAGATCCTATTTGATGTGATCTTCTTTCCTTATCCAACGAAATCTGAAATATCTTCAATAACTTCTGCCGAACTTCTCGCATTGTGCCCACAACAAGTCTGCCAAGTTTAGAATCTCTTCGAGTCTTATGAGCATAATGAGCATTTTTCAGCGACATTGGGATGTGATGGACTTTACAAGCTGGCACTTTTCATGGAGTTTGGTGCTATGAAAATCTCACCGAGCTTGTATCATTGTATTTCAGCTCCAAAATGCCCACAATGCATGATTTTGCTCTCACATGTCCCTACTCATATTTATGGCTTTTTCCAACTCTAAAACAACAAAAACAAAGATAAAAAAAAATGACAAAAAAGACTCTAGAATCATGAGAGAAATTGGACTTATCATTTATAAACTGAGATTTTGCACTAGTTTCCGTACCATGTCACTATGTGTTTTGTACGGTTTATGTGTGCTTTAATTTCGGTTTTCTGTATTGCGTGGCACATGTTCTTTAACATAGTGCAATAGTAGCGATTACTCCAGAACATGTGCCACGCAATACAGAAGACGGTTATCTCAAGTCCACTTCAGCAATGGGTAGTGGAAGACGGTTGATTCAAGTCCAAGTCATCTAGGATCGTGATGCAACTGCCAAGACAAGATGGAGGAAGTATTTAAGGTCTCCTTAGACCTTAAAATCATTTATGCAAGCAGGTTATCACCGTGGTTTGTGAGAAGTTCTAAATCTTAGTGTCATCTCTGAAATCCAAGACATCTTCCCAGACATCGGCCTAGCGTCCCAATCCACTAGAGACTTCCATTCCAGTTGTGTGTGTAGGTTAGATAGTCAACTTTGAGAAGTCTAGGATTTAGAGTGACTTGTTGTAATCTATCTATGTGTTTAGATAGGTTTGTTTTGAGTGATTATTCGACTGAGTGAAGCTAGGATAGTCCTCTGTATGTTTTATGCAGTGTTGTCAATGGAGTGAACCGAGACAACATCAGCATTGTTTTTATTTATCACTTGTGATAGTGAATTTCGCATTGAGGCAATCACACACCGTAAGGAGTGTGATTTAAAATTTATTGTGTGCAAAGTTTTGTTTATGTTTCCGCTGCATGTTGAAGGTAATGTGGTAACACTAGCTTCAACATTTTATTTAACTTTGTAATTTACATCCGTAATTCACATTGTTTTAGGCAATAAATTTTAACAATTACATTTAGTTCCCATAAATTAAATTTCACGCTCATATTCTCTTCTTATCTCACACCAGGTTTTAGAACAACCTCACCATGTTCTTGTTTGGTAGAATGACTCCAACCATTTGACACGACTTTCTAAGCTTTACCATCAGTGAATTTGATAAGCATCTTGATCCTTGCTTTCAATAAGTGCAGTTGCACCCATCTAGAATTGGAAGATGTACTATGGCACATCCATCAAGCATAGAGTTCATGTTATCAGATAATAAAATGGGCACAAACTATCAAGCCCCATAATCAAACTTTAAGGCAAAAAAATAATCTGCTCTGATATCAATTGATAAAACGGAACTCGTGCACTATTTATATCATGTTGTTCTTCATGATGTTTAATCATATGATCTTTGCAGAGAATAAGAACATAAATAATAAAAGCATAAATAACATATGATATGTTAACCCAATTCGATGAACACACTTACTCTGGGGGCCACGTCCAATAGAGAACTAATCCAATCATTCAAAATTAGTTTTGACATAAGACTCACACAATAGGACTACCTACTTGAACACCTTCTCGAACACTACCCCTTCTTTAATGGACTGAAAATGTAAGAGCTACCTATGTCCCTGTTCGGTATTTAATAAGATTAGATATTTTATTTTGAATTAAAACGTGGATAATTTTGATTTTGACTTGTTCAGTAAACTTGATACCAGAGTAGTGAATTGTTTCTCCACGGACTTAACAATTCCCTCTGACAAGATCGATTCATCGAAAACAGTTATCAAATCTCTGCGTGCTTTACTTTCTGCAAATAGCATAAACATTCACAATAACGTTCTCTAACTTTATTCGAAACATATCTATCATGTTCAACAACTTTTCTGTGAACGTTGTGCAGACAAATACTTCTCACATAGATGTGCAAGTATAGAAGTGTCAACATTGCTAGAGAATCGATGCTACTGGAGAAAAGATGGAGATAGCTAGATTCTCTTGTGTTATTCAGTGTTTTTTATCATGAACGTCTATACTCTAGTTTTTGTTATTTATTTCATTATGTCTACCTAGGTTTTTATGGTATGGATGTTATATCTATGATTTGATTGTTTTCTTCCTATTATCTCTCAAGGCTTGTTTTCTATGATTTTAATCTTATCTTGCATGGGTGCTTAAACACCATTTGTGCATGCTAGTCGATTAATTTGATGTACTCACCAGAGAAGAATTAATTGATAGAAAGATAGAATTCGAGTTATGTGTGCTTGGAAGTACCGACCTAGTGAACAAGTATTACATAAGGTTCAATAAATTTTTGTGTGCTTAATTAGGAGTAATCACATGTGTGTAGAACTGACCAAGTGAAGTGAATGCTCATTATATCTATGTTATTGTATTACATTATTACACAACATGATAACAAATCAGTGATTGCCCATCGTTGATAATTTAAAAACTAAGTTAGGTTGAAAGAATCAATGAAAATAGATAGATGATATAATAATCCAGTTTCCCCAAAACCTATGTTTTATCCATTAATAGTTTCAGTAACTTATTTTATATTTTGTTTGCTTTTATTTATTTCTCTCTACCTTTAATCATAGTGTCTAGATATTAATTAGGTACTTGTGTTTAAGAACATAAGAGTTACAGTCTCTATGGGCACACGATACTCTTGTTCACTATGTATTACAATACCATATACCACTTGTGGTTTCTTATTTCTTAATAAATAGCGTGTCAAGTTTTTGGCGCCATTCTTGAAAACTGTTTTATTTTTGTGTTCTTATTCTAGTACTGCATTAGCAGGCTAGACATTTTTTTATATATTTGTTACTTTACTTTTTCTTTCATTTTGTCAGGTAGTGCATGATCAGTCGATCTAAAGGATTTTTCGTAGACCTTTTTTATTTAAAAATAGACACTACTTTAAGACTACTGAGAAAGGAGTTGAAAAGCTAGATGGATAATCAACAAAAGAATCAGGAGTAACAATGCAAGAACTCAAAAGACAGTTGGAGGAGATGGGAAAACTTTGCTACAGTACGAGACATGCTTGATAGTCGATCCTGATGTCACTGTCAGAGATGAGTTTTAGCAGCCTGCTGGACCGGTTAGAGTTGTCGGAAGACCTAGAATCAACGCCACTAATTTTGAGCTGAAGATAGGACTGATTCACATGGTGCAAACAGAATCAATTTGATGGCTATCAAACAGAAGATCCTAGTGCTCATCTATTGTAATTTCTAGAGCTCTATGAGATGAACAAGATCACTATAGTGTTGCATGATGCTATCAATCTTCGCCTCTTTTCATTTTCTCTAAAGGATAAGGCGAAGAACTAGCACTGTCGATCGACCACAACACTTACTAATTGGGAGGATCTCAAACAAATATTTCCTTACAAGTTCTTTCCCCAGGAAAGACTATCAAGTTGTAGGCGGAAATCACCCAATTTACTCAACTACCAGATGAGTTGATTTATAAGGCTTTGGAAAGATACAAGGATTTGCTGAGGAGATGTTCACAATATGGTTTTACTGAGACACAACAAGTGTGTCCTTTATACAAAGGATTTACTACAACCACAAAGAGTGTAGTCGATGCCTTTACTGGAGGATCTCTACTAGAAAGAACTTCAGGAGATGCAATGAGAATATTGCAGGAAGCCACCTCCAATAACTATCAGTGGAACTCAGAGTTTAGACTTATTAGGTAATTATTATCTAATATATTTCTCCCACCCTTAACGCAAAGAGTTTAAGACTATATTATAATCAAGATTGACAATTTGTATTACCCTATTTATTCATTTATTTATTGGATAATTACTTTAAAATACACAAACGTTGCACCAAAAACTCTTCCACATAATTTCAAAAACACACTTCCAATAGCATTAACTTAACAACATTTACAAGTACAAAATTATTCAAGTTTCAAATAATTAAAATCGTGTTGCTCTCATATGATTGAAATCAATTGAATTGATACTGTTTCTGACCAATTAAAATTACACAATTGCAACGGTTTCAATTGGTTGAAAATACGAATGATATTGTAATTCCAAAACTTTTAAAATTTATGTTATTAGAAGTATGACGTTTTAAATCATGTGAATCAAAATTGGTGTCAAGTATGTATATTTTAACGCAATTAGCATTTTATTTATTTATAACTTTATAAATTAAAGTATAATAAAAATTTGAATCAAATTTAAAAGTTGTATATTTATGTCACGTTCATATTAAACATGCATGTGTCATGCCATGCCTTATTGCATCATGGCAAAAACTTCAGTCAGAGGAGGTTGAACCGTTACACCGTTAGATGGGTGGGCCCGTGGCCCACCTGACAGACACCCGAAAAAATAATTCTAAAATAACTATCATTCATACCACTAAAACGTATCACTCATAATCTAAAAGGTATCATCCTTGCTATTTCTCTTATATTGGTATCTCAATTAGGGTTTTCTTATTTTCAATTATTATTTATTAATCACAATTAGGGTTTATATTTAATTAAAAATTAATTGTCGAGTACAGTGCACAAGCCCATGTATTAGAGTCAGGCAAGTGCGTTGTACGAGTTGTCAGATTAAAATATACATCAATTCATTTTAATTTTAGTGTTCAATAGTTTCATTTTAAGATATATAACTTTTTAGAAAATAAAAAAAATTAAATAAATATATAAAATTTTAGGCGCGTATCGTGGATTTGTTTTTTATTTTTATTTTCGGGGCTTTGGCCCGTCTGAGTGGCTTCAACCTATCAGATGGTCTGAACCAAGTGTTGATCTTGTATCATTTGCATATCACATTTGACATAATTGTGTCCATACAGCTATCATGTTCTGTGATCAAGAATTATCACCCCCTACTTTTATATTATTTTTCGACCTCCTAAATAAAACACCTAATTAATTCCATCACCAATACATGCATACATACGCAACTCGTGCCTTAATTCTCACCACAACGTACTTTCCATATCGATCCATTAACTCTACGTGAACTGAGCCCACCGACTTTCTCCGGTGCTTCCTTTCTATTGATATCAGCACTTCAATTTTATCTTATTTTATTTTTTATGCGGATGATTGTACTTCCTAGCGATAAATATTGCATGAGCTTCTCATGTCCAACATGAAATAAAATAAAATTGGTGAATATTGGAATCGATTTGAATGAAATGAAAAATCATAACAACAGCGACAACAACAAGGTGAAGCGGCTTCGTAAATGTAAATGAATGCAAAAGCGACAGGAAAGCCCAGGCCCCCAACAAACTAATATTCGTACCGGGTGGGGGGCTGCTTCCAAAACTACTCTCTTCACTGCCATTATTAGCTCATCTTTTTTTTTTCTTTTTTCTTTTTAATTAGTATTAGCTATTAATCTATTTGGGTATCATTATTTATTTAACCCTTTAATTTTATCTCTAGATAAAAAATAATAATACTGATTATAATGATAAAACATGTATATTATATATGTAGATGAAAAACGAAAGGATTCGACAATGTGCATATGGAGTGTAGACACATGCATGATTGAGTGAATTAACAGTGAATAATAGCACATCATGATGGCTATAAATAATATCATTCATCAAAACACTGATCCCAATAATTTAATATAGATTTAGTTCATTTCTTCTTTGGCCAAGATTATATCACATGGTCATGTTAAGTGACATTTATTTATTTGCAACTTGCATCAATACACATAAAATTAAATCTGTTAATTACCATTAAATATATCAACTTTGATATAAATTATAATTACAACACAATTTTGCAAAAAAATAGAACCCCGAATTTTCCAACGAATAAAAAGTTGATATACAACATGAAATAATATTGCACAGTTGTATAGAATATAGCATAATGATAATTTGATTTTCATCATAATAATAAATGTTGGTATGAAATATTACGTTTCATTTTCATATTATTGCACTATTTTTTAACAAAGTAAACAAATTGTATTGTAATTGCAATGTTTCAAAGTCCATGTTTAAATTGCAAATTATCTATGCTAAAATCCATATACTTAATCTTAAAAATCAATGATTAAAATATTGGTACGAAAATATGACATTTTAAAAATACAGGTGGAGATATATGTGTGTGTGTTTGTGTGTGTGTGTGTGTGAACACATGTCCCATATGTAATTTATGAATAAATCATATTCATTTATATTTTAAGATCAATGGTCACTATTAATCAATGGTGAAAGGTATCAAAATGCCATTTTTTCAATTTCATATGCACTAAAATTTAAAATTGTACAATTAATTTTTATTATTTTCGATAGTAACGGTTTTTATGGGATTTATTGTTGCAAATATGATGAAATAAAGCATGTCATCTTTTGAATTAAAATAATTTAGGATGATGACACGACAATATATTAGTTTAACTTATTTTACAAATGTTTAGTTGGAATTAAGTTATTTCAATGCATTAGTCTGATTTTCGTCTCTTAATTAAAATATTAGTGTCAATAAATCAATGTAGTGTACGTAGTGCTTATTTTTAAGAACCACTACCCAACAAACTATAACAACACACACCTACCAATTTAGAGTTTATTTTTGGTTCATTCAATACACATTTATACACTAATGAATGTTTCAAAAATAACACTATACAAATAAAAAAAAAGCATTACATAAGTATAAATAACATTCATCAATGTCTCATTGTCTAAATTATTTTCGCTATTTTTGGAAAAATTTCTTATTTCAGCTGCTTATATCATCTAAAAAGAGAATAAGCACATGTAACCTTATTATAACTTAAATATATGTCCTCAATTTTTAAATTTTATTTTACTTAGTAGATGTTTTGTATATATCCAATAGATCATTTATGAATTATGTTCTAACGTGTTAATTGGTGAACAATGCTAGGATGATACATCTTATACCATCCAATCATATGATCTAATGGTTGAGATAATGTCAAAGTCAAGGTAAAAAGGAATGAGACGGGGGGTATAGTTGTCCAATCCTTATAAAAAAGTTGATGTCGTCACTTTTTTTTAAAAAAAAAAAAGTTAAAAATTTTAAACGATCATATCTCACTCGTTTGTAATCGGATCAACACAAATAATATATCAAATTAAAGTTATTTTCATGTTCTTTAATTCAAGATCAATTATGGACATGCTCCTGCATATATGTACATACAAAAAGTACAAAATATTCATTTTTTACTCGTGTTTAGCACGAAAAAGCTTTCGTTAGCTTAATGATAGTTCGTCAGCATTATATAACTTATGCCAATGGAACAATTGTTATATGCTAACATACTGCATTCATTGTGCTAATGAAGGATTACGATAATGTTAACGTAGTACACATACTTTTATTATTATTATTATTATTATTATTATTATTATTATTATTATTATTATTATTATTATTATTATTATTATTATTATTAACGCTTATAATTATTTTTTATTTAATTTTTCTGTTTTAGTTACTAATTGATTATTATATATTGTTTATTTTATCAAATTAGAATATATTAATTAGGGTTGTCCCCTTCCATTTATGGTTTATATTTATACTAACGATGAATTGGCATATGCTAACATAATATTATAATGTTAACGTTGTATATTTATATTGATATTATGATTTATTCATTCAATTAGGGTTATTTTTTTTAGAATTTAATTATATTTTTTAGATCATTGGAGTTTATTACATTTGAATTATGGTTTATTCCATTCAATTAGGATTTATAATTACTTTTAGAATTTAATTTTCGTTAACAATATGAGAAAATTTTCATTAGCATTACGATAATGTTTCATTAACATGATAGTAATGCTTCGTTAGCATGACACCCCTTTTAAGCAAATCAAGGCCTTAAATTTTTATTAATTGTGTGGTGTAAGATGAGTTCCTAATTCTCACATCATAATTAATTTAGATTATAACCATCCCTATATACATACATACTATTTTAACATGATTTCCAAGAAATTTAAAAAAACATATTGTTCGATATTTAATTATCGAATATTACTACAATCTAACCGACATTAATGATATTGATGATCGATTAAAAGTACTTGTTGGAAAGTTAATTTCCTTTAGCCCCACTATCAATATTATTGGTGACCAAGAAAAATATAAATATGGAAGAGATTTCTTAATATGTTAGTTTTACTATTCATATCTGTCAAATCTAATGAGTTTCGAACTACCAAATTAGGTCTTATTCTAAAAAACAATATAAAACCACCCCCCGTAAGGTAATGCAAGATTTTGTGAGGTCTGCATTTACGAAAGGGCCATTATCGGTACATCGTTAATCTCAGGCCAGTGAACGCAAAATAAATTTTAGGCTGATCTATACCAACCGCACCACAAACCCAAGAAATATATGATCAACACCAAATCTGCACAAATTTGAATGAAAACACGTGGGAAGAAATATCGTGTAAGACCATATTACGGATTAAAATTGATAAGATAAGTCAAGACTCAAATTCATATGTACACAATTAAAATTAACATTATTACAAATGTGTCATTTAATATGAGTTTTAATCTGAATTTTGATCTAAACGTTCCATATTGGTCGAGTACACTGGCATATGCCATTTTATTAAGGTGATGATAACCTTCTCCTTAAAAGTTGGTTTTGTAAGAGTAAGTGTAGACGAATGAATTTTAATGGCTAATTAAATTATACCATGTAAATAATTAAATATCAAATAATAGCAGTTGTTCGGATTTTAGAAATTTAATTAAATTAATTTCTAAATTAAATAAATAGATATTGATATTTAATAAATGGAGATAAGAATTTAATTATCAAAGTATATCATCTATTTGTATTTTAGGAATTTACATGAATTAATTCATAAATTAAATAAATAAATATTGATATTTGAATATATGGATATTCTCGACCAATCAGGAATCGACGTGTTAAATCTGTGTAGAAAATCAAAGATTTAAAAATAAGTCCAAATATTGAGGAGTTAATCATATCACGCCACCTCAGCCCTAATTTTCTGAATTTCTCTCTCATTGCACTTATAAATAGAGGCCATATTGAGAATAAAAAATCACATGGGGAGTCAAAATTGAAGAGCTCAAGAAGTTGGAGAAAATTTATCTACGAAGTTCTCTCCAACATTCAAGGTGTCCACCAAGATTCAAGTTGTTCTTCATTTAAATCATCTCAAATCCAACGTCCGATTCAGAATCAAGGTTCTCAACCCTTTAGATGGCATACAGTTCTGATCTCTCAAATCTAACGTTCAATTCAAAATCAAGAATATCTGTCCCCGATTAACGTTATCAAAGTTCAAACAGCAAGTCTAAGAAGATTAAAGAGGCAAATTTATTCTGAAGATTTCAAAGACCGTTTGAATATCCAGTTTGAAGAGAAAAATCACATAAAAATAGAGATTGAATCTATATAAATTATTTTGATCCAAAAAATAAATTATTTGTACACTATTTAGTGTTTTACCAAATTAAATATAAAAACATTGTGTTATAAATTGGTGGGACAATTCTACCTCTCATATCTTCTCTTCATCAAATTCCTTAAGTATCAAGATGTGTGCAATGCTGGACAAATAAATCACAAATTTGACGATGGTTGGTGAAGGACTTGTCAAGCGGATTCAAGAACAAGATGCTGAAATCTTGAAGCTGAAGAAAGAAAGCTACGGATGCCCACGGTTTCGGTTTGTGCCGGTTCAGATTACAAACCGCCGGTTAGGCGGTTCCGGACGGCACAAACTGAAACCGCACCGTCCAGAGGAGGCTGGCGGTTACAGTTCTGCCGGTTTGGACAACCACCAGTTTTTCCCGGTTTACCGGTGCTTACCCGGTTAACTAAGTTTATTTGATAAATAAAATGACATTATAAAATTACAAATTGTAAATCAAACTTACAACTATGAAATTACAATTTTACAAGTTACAATAATACAATTTAAGTATTTAACATTAAATTACAATTTACAAATTAGGGGGGGAAAAGAAATAATTGAAATTTGGGCTTGCACTTTAAATGAAGCTGCCTATGTATCCCTTACCTTGGAATCAAAGCCCTCGTAATTCATTTTACCTTTTTTCTTGGCGAGTCTAGAATTCGAAGTCGTCATCCCATTCCTCACTTCAGCTTCACTCTTCGAGCCAACTTCAATCAGCGGGTCATCCATCAATTCATCCCAACGGTTCTCTTGCTCTGTTAGATCCGATTTCGATTCATCCTTCAGCATCATTTGTGCTTCGAGGTGATTTGGTGTCAAGTTTGATATCCATTTGTCCAACATATAACCGGATTCATTGAAGGCTTGTTCGACCGCAACTGTTGATGCTGGGACTCCGAAAATCTCCCTTGCCATAATTGTAAGTAAATGATACCGCTCTTGATTTCGGCTCCACCACTTGAGAACATCAAAATTATTGGGATCTGCATTATCAACATCTGGCACAACGGGATCTTGCAAATATATTTCTAATTCATTTTGACTACGCCTCGAACTTTCTCTACTTTGGAAAAAATTTGAAATTCTTGTAAAGCAATACCATGAGAAGTTGAAGTATTTAATCCTAATGAAAAAGTACTACTAGAACTTGAAGAATGACACATTTGACGAGGAGAGAATCACTATATTTTTGCTTATATTCTTTATAAAGTGACTGTAAACATTCATAAATATTTAATTTAATTTCTTCAGCGGTTGGCAATATTAAATTGATCCCGTCGGGACCTGAAAAACTCATAATAAACAAAAACTTGTAATACATATCAATCATATCATTAGTACCAACAAGTTTAAAACTAAGATCTAAGACTTTAGCAACCAAAAAAAATATTAGGAATATGATCAAAATATTTCAGCCATTTTTGTATCATGGCTTGAATCATCTCCTGCAAATTTGGTTTATGACTACAAGAATTGAATTTCGCAGTAATTAAACAACAATGATACATAAATTTACAAATAGTAGGATAATAAATACCAGAAAAATCTTTTGTTGCATATTGAAAAACTTGTAAAAGTTCCATCAATTCATAACAATCATCCCAATATGAAGATAATAGAATAGAGGAATCAACACTTGCAGCAAAAAAAGAAACTAATAATTCTCGATATTCTAGTGTTACAGCAAGTATTTCATAAGTAGAGTTCCACCTATGAGGTACGTCTAAGTTAAATATTTTAGGATGTGCACCATTTTCCCTACATAATTTTTCCATCTATGTCTCACTCTCACCCGACCGTGAATATAATCTACAGTATCTCGATTAGGTTGAATTGAAGTATTTAATATTCTATGTCCATCTTGAACACATAAATTTAAAATATGAGCAATAGATCTAGTATGAAAATATTTACCATTCGAGGTTGGATTACATGCTTGAATTAATTCTCTAATACTAGCCGTATTCGCACTCGCATTATCAAAACCTATGGAAAAAATTTTATCTAGCATTTTAAACTGATTGTAAATTTTTATGATAGCATTAGCAATATTAGTAGCAGTATGTTGGCAATTAAATCTACGAAAAGTAATTAATCATTTATTTAAAGACCATGAATAATCAATCCAATGCAGAGTGACAATAATATAATGACGATGTATATGTTGATTAGACCAAATATCAGAACAAATAGTAACCCTAAAAGGTATCTTGCTTACAATACTTTTAAATTTGGACTTATATCTTATGTGCAATTTTTCTAGAGTCCTAGTCATGACCATTCTAGGTATTCTTCTAGCAACAGGATTATAGACAGCTTGCATACGACGTTCAAAATTCATGTTATCAGCAAATTGAAGCGCTAAAGATTCTTCACAAATAAAATAACACATTTGTTCCCTAGCAACAAGAAGATCAAACCTAAAGAGTTGAGATGAGTATTGCGTACCTCTACCTAGGCTTTCAACGTTAACACTACTTACCAGTTGAAAGTTGAGTTGCGATTGAGCCTGAGCATGACCAAGTTCGACTTGATGATGGTTGGTGAGGTGTGCCCAATACGTCCCATAGCCTCCTCCGGTGTGAAATTTGTATTGCTTAGGACAATAGTTGCAATACAAATCAAAAACTCTGATTTCTTCCCTCCTTGGCACCTTTCTCAAAATGAACAATGAAGAGAGCGGATTTCGGCGTCGAGCATCTCGATGAAGCTTGGGAAACCTTCTCCTCCGGCTCCTCGGTCTGGAAATCATCAGCACCGACATCACAAGATTCTTGAGATTGTAGTTCTTCAAATTAAATTCATCTGGCAACTTCTTCATCAATTTCGACTTGTGATCTTGGATCATTGTAAAAAGTGCCAGCCGCTCTGCCTGCATAATCATATTCTTGATGTGGTTGTTGTTGCCAAGGCGATGTCATATCAGGACTATCAGAAATATGTACTCTAGAATAAGTATGATGACGACGACGTGGATTCTCTGAACTATCAGCAACAACTTTGCCTTTGCCCTTATCGACTCGGCTACCTCGGCTAGACATGATGATTAGTGGATGATAAGAGTACGAAAAGATTGAGAATTGAGACTTGAGAATAAGAGAGATGGGTTGAAACTTGAGACTTGAGAGAGTAAGGAATAAGAAATTAAGAATGATATATTGATATTGAATATTGATAGAGAATAATAGAAATGGAGAATAGAGAGAGAGATTTAGAGTTTAGTGTGAGTGAAAATGGTGGAGGAGATGGGTATTTATAGGTGAAAATTATGGAATGTGGGGGGATTTTAAAATTTGAATTTAAATTTTTTTTGAAAAAAAACCGCCCGAACCGTCGGTTTTGGGCACAAACCGGCGGTTTCTGCTTTCGAACTGCCGGTTCCACATCATCCATCCATCTCCGTTGATTTCCAGCCATTGATCGAGATCACGCGGATCGTGATCTCGACTGTTAAAAAAATAGCACAAACCGTCGATTTAACCGGCTAACCGATGGTTTGTGAACTCCACCGCCTTTAAACCGGAACCACCTCAGGTATTTTCGATTGACGGTTACGATTTACAAATTGTAATCGTCCGTATGGTAGACAAACTGACGGAAATTGACGAACCGGCGATTACAAACCGCCGGTCCGGCTCTGTTTGGGCACCTCAAGAAAGCATTATTGATACCAATAGAGAGCAAGTTGATAAAGATACTGAATTTGAGATATCTACAAAGCTACATGCCAACCAAAGTGGAAAATATCCAGCCAAAGAAATTGAAGTATCGTCTGACGACTTAATACAAGTTGATCAACTTAAAGAATTCATATTGGAAATAATCAAGGACAAGTTTGGAGAAAGCCTTAAGTCACTCTGGACTTACAACAAGCCATATACCACAAGAATTGATGGTTTGAAGATGCAAAATGGCTACCGACCGCCAAAATTTCAACAATTTAATGGCAAATGCAATCCAAGATAACATGTTGCTCACTTTGTAGAGAACTATTATGATGCTGGAACATACGAAGATCACGTGGTTAAGCAATTCACTTACTTTTTGAAAGACAATGCGTTTGATTGTTATACCTATTTGAAGCCAAATTCGATTGATAGTTAAAGGCAACTAGAGAAATAATTCATCAACCGCTTCTACAACAATCGAAGAACTGTTAGTTTGGTTGAAATTACAAACTCTTACCAACAACAAGAAAAGCCCGTCATCGACCATGATTAAGCTTGTGTGATACTACTCAAGGAACGAGATATTTATTAATTATAGCTGTCAGAAGTTTACATAATTAATTAATGGACATTATATCTTAAACATGGGGAATGGTTGAACTAAAAGAGAAAGCATATTCGTAAATATGTATTAAATTGGTAGGTCAATATTGTTTCTTTAGTTGAATAATAATAATACTTAATTTATTTTATTATATCCTAAGTTGTGAATATTTAAAATTAAATAAATTATCAGACCAATTTAATATTCTTCTAGATCCCTATTGTAGCCCAATATGATTTTAGTGGACTACGGATGGAACAAGAGTGAGAGGTCCAAACCCATTAGAGTTTGAGAAGGGAATTTTCGTTTCCCTCCCTATTTAATTAAGGAAGAGGGACGAAAATTATCATCTAGAAATCAACCCCTCTTTATGCTCTTTTGATTCCCTTAGTATTCACACATGTTTAGTAGTATACAGCCCACCCTGTATCTAGACGCAGTTCGGGAATACAGCAGAAGATCAAGAAGTTGAATAGAAAGCTTGGCGGCGCTGATCACACACACATTTAACAAGATTAATCCGTTAATCTTGTCATCAACCCAACGTTAATTTGTAAGTTGATATTCAATTTATATGTTTTTTATTTTAGTTGAATCAAAAATTACAACATGATTAATAACTCAACTCGGTTAATTATTTATATTGCATACATAAATTATGATATACATGAGTTAGGATTAATGAGTATCCAAATAGATCATGTGGTGGTTGAATTCGAAAAAACCCTAAAATTGGAGTATACGAAGATCGATTCTCCTAAAAATCAGTATCCAAATTATTTTAATTCTCTGAGTTTATTATTTGAGAATTGTGGTTTGTGAGTTTTGTAATAGATAGAAGTTGTTCATTATACTATTCAACATGATAGTCTAGTTTTAAGTGTTTTCGTGCTGAAAACACTTGAGGGGTTTTTAATCAATCTTGTTTATGATCTTAGGAGAGATTGTAAGTTGAAGTTGTGGGTAGCTAGAGGGAATTTAGCGGTTGTGAGGGAAGCTCATAACTTTTGTTCATCAAAGAGTTTGTATTGTAAAAAAGGACAACATAAGGAAGGATTCCTTGATGTATAAGTATCCTGAATAGTCTTCATGAAGGAGTAGTTGACAAATCTTCAAGTTTGGGCAAAGTCCCTCCAGAGTAGGTTGATGATAAGTCTGTTTATTTCACATTTTATGGCATTTTAGGTGTTCTAAATATCATTTTTAGTCTATTTTGAGTCAAAAAGAACCACAAAAGCGGCATGGGGCATTTCGGAGGTCGAATCTGGCAAAAGAGGTATTTCTTGCCTAAATCTCTCTTGAATATCTCCATGCTATAAACAACATTCAGAGGCACTCGGGAACTTCTTCAGCAATATCTTTACATAAGGGAAGTGGAATGGGCATATCTGAAAGGATAAAGCTGACTGGATGATGTTGTGCCCACATTACTCGTGCAGATTCGACCAGGGCCGTGAAGAGGGCCACACGCGGAATTTGCGGGATTCTGTTAGCTGAAGATAAAGATTAGTGATATGTTTAAGTCCAAGAAGAGTTGGTGTAAAGGAGGACTACTAGAGAGAATTAGCGTGAAGGGATGAGAATAAATCCCTCTAAATATCGGGATTGACCAACAACTCTCAGGATAAAGTTTATTCAGATCAGTGAAACGGGGCACGCCAAAATCGGAAGACCTCTTGTCTGTGGGAGAAGTTTGAATTAAAAATGTTTCTTATTTAAACTAGTTGATAGCTGGGAACATGTACACTTTTTTACTCGGTTTTTTTTTAACATTTCTTTGCAGTTTAGTTTTTGCTGTCAAGTTGCTTCGGCAGTTAACCAATCTCAGGCATTATGCCCATAGGAATTATGTTTACATTTTGATGCACTTTCAGTTCATCATTGGTGTTGGATGAAGTTTAATTCAATTACAGTAAGTTTCTTAATTATAATGTCTTTAATTTATGAGTAGCTAGATTTTCATTTCCGAGATTTCAACTAAAGATAATGGTTTAGACACATTTGGAAACTCATGAGGCCATGTGGGGCATATTACTGCATGAGAAGGTTTTTTGTCGATTTTTGTTCTTATTCCAAATGAGTGTGTGTTTAATATGGGTAATGTGGCTGAGCACTCTTTAGTTGTCATGGGCACACTAGGGTTAATTGAATTAGCGAATCGTGACTGTGTGTTAATTCAAACGGTAACTAGGAAATCAGTGGCTTATTATGGGCACGCGAGGAATCATTAAACACAACAAACTTGGATTCGTCTAGGGCACAAGATTGCCTATTCATTTATATCTCTTAGGAAAATCAGGGGTGGGTGTTAGGTAATAGGTTAATCAACGAGGAATCACTTTTAAACTTATTCTGGACGGATGAATGAGGAGACGTAGCGAGAGTCCGGTCTCCATAAATTAGATGACTTAATCGTGTAGGAAGATCGGTGTGCCCATGATTGAGTGAATAAAGTCTAAACTTGATTCTAGTTCAAATTCCTGAAACTTTTGTTATTTGATATTTCTTTTAGTTTATTTCTGCAAATTTCCATTCCTGTGAAATTACAAAGCAGTCCCAACCTCTTTTGTGATTGGTGACCCGAGAGTGAAATCGCATCGACTCCCTTTGGGATCGACCCCTTACTCATAGCTAACTATGCTCACTGTGGGCACAGGAGCATAAATATTATTTTGAGCACGAAAACGACCTTGCGTCAGTTGATTAACCAAACTAAGTTACCAATCTTGTGCGTACTGTACTACTTTCTTTTATTCTGTTCTTAGTTTTGTTCCTATGGTTTTTCAAGAAGATATATATGTAGTAATCTAAAACACCTAAGTATACAGATTGTTTAATTTTCATAATTGGATTTTAGGAATTTAATAAAATAAATTCCTAAATTAAATAAATAGATATTGATATTTAATAAATGAAGATAAGGATTTAAATAACAAAGTGTATCATTTATTTATATGTTAGGGATTTACATGAATTGATTCCTAAATTAAATAAATAAATATTGTTATTTAAATATGTGGATATTCTCAATTAATCTGGAATCGACACGTGTCAAATTTGTGTAGAAAATCAATGATTTGAAAAAGATAAATCCAAATATTGAGGAGCCAATCATATCGCATCACCTCAACCCTAATTCTCCAACTTTCTCTCTACTTGCACCTATAAATAGAAGTCATATGGAGGATGAAAAATCACATTGGAAGTCAGAATTGAAGAGCTCAAGAAGTTGGAGAAAAATTCTATATGTAGTTATCTCTAACATTCAAGGTGTCCACCGAGATTCAAGTTCTTCTTCATCAAACTCATCACAAATCTAGCGTCCGGTCCAGAATCAAGGTTATCAACCCTCCAAATGGTGTTATAAAGTTATGATACTTCAAATTCAATGTTCAATTTGGAATCAAGGTCATCGACTCCTGATTAACGTTATCAAAGTTGAAACAACAAGTCCAGGAAGACCAACGGGGAAAATTTACTCTGAAGATTTCAAAGACCGTTTAAAAATCAAGTTTTAAAGAGAAAAATCAAATGAAAAATAGAGATTGGATCCATATAAAATATTTTGATCTGAAAAATAAATTATTTGTACACTATTTTGAGTTTTATTAATTTAAATACAAAAAATTGTGTTAGAGCAAGTTATGCCCCAATATTCATTTTTAACATTGTATAAGAGTCAATCCCAGTTTCAATGTTGGGAGCCTTCAATATCATTGTGATTCTATCATAGTTCGTTCAACATTGCGCATGATGGACCATAGTAAAATATTCCACATTGATTGGATAAAGTGGCATGTGTCACTTTATTAAGGTAAGGGCAACCCTCCCCTTACAAAACAGGTTTTGAAATATGAGTTAGACCCAATATTGATTTCTAATATGGTATTAGAATCTCAATTTCAATGTTGGGAGCCCCAATATTGTTGCGATTCTGGTATAATCCCACCATAATTCCACCATGTGCGTTAGGGTGCGTATTAAATATCCACATTGATTGGCTAAAATGGCATGTATCATTTAATAAGGTTAGGGCAACCCAGCATGAGCATGAGTGTGTGTATTAAATGTCGGAAATTGGTTGAGAAAAATAGCATATGTCACTTTATTAAAGTGAGAGTAATCCTCCCCTTACACGCGGGTTTTATGATGGGTGCTTATATCCAATGTCTATTTTCAATAGATACATCGTACGAATTTTGATACAAAAAGATTCTCACACAAGTTTTTGTCAACATTGATTTTTTAAAATTCAACTTTATTTCATTATATATGTGATTAATACATAACAGATATTCTTTTAACTTTATTTTCCTTTTAAAGATATCTTTCAATTTGTGATTTGTATTTAAATTAGTTCAACGAAATCGTCAAGTTTTGTATTATGTGTCATAACTTAGTCCACCCTTATTAGGATTTAATAGAACTAATTTTAATTGGGTTCAATTAGGTTCTATTAAATCCTGATAAGGGTGGACTAATTAAATAAAAGTTTGAAGATCCATTTATAGAATACGACAATGCTTCAAAATTCAATTGAAACAAATGAAAGTTTAAGACTGTCATAATGTCATTGTTACAACAATATGAAGGATAGGAAATATTTTATATGTTATTCTTATTTATATTGCAGTTATTTACGAAATAACATGGCATATTTGTTTAGAAAATGATGTAACACTCGACTGATGTTAACTTTGCTTTATAGAAATAAGGCTTAAAAATCGAATCTGGCCTACTGTATTTCTTGGTACTTTAGTTGACAAAGTGGATGAATTGGTATCTAAAAGTTATGAATTAGAATGTTGTCAATGTTTTTCCGATCAAATTTCGGTCTCTTAAAACAATTTAGAAAATAATTGGAGGACATGTATATACATATATGGTTATATTCCATTTATATATAATTGATAGATTCTCGTATATCCAAATTAAATCTATTGTGGGGTTCATCGATCAAGATCTCATGTGCTCAATAGAGTTACATGTCTTATACACCTTCAATTTAAAAGAGATTGATGTTTTAATTTCTTAATTTTGTTGTAAATTATTTAATGTTTTATATTTTTTAACACTCCTTTCAATTTTATTCCTATAAAATATGTTACATTAAATATGTTGCGGAAATCAAGAAGAGATATAGAGACATATAGATTACAATCAGAGATAAATTAAGATATATTAAAAAATATAACTTAATGGGGAGAGATGGTATATTGGTCACATTTTTAAACCGTGGGTGAATGATGAAAATGTTGATGGGATTTAAATATTGAATAAAATTGTGATTTTATTTTAGTGCAATCATGGGTATTCTTGCGAACATCAACGAATTATACATAAGTTCTTTCGAACATTCACATAATCAACTAATTATACATTCTTCTATTTGAATCAAGCGCTTTAATATCATTAGGATTATGTCACGTCTATAATTTTTTCAAAAAATTATCGATGTGACATGATTTCAATGGTACAGAGTAGTACCCGAATTTTCAGAAAAATATCAAATTCTAACACTTCAAATTCAATTCGCTCAAAACCAAATCTAAAATATTATAAATAAAAATCAAGGATCTAATAAATAATAATGAGGAGCTGGATGCACTTAATTGTAGTGGCAGGCAGCTGCACATCCATACCCATTTTAAAGCAAGCTGTTCGAGCGCACAGTTTGCCGTTGCTTATATTCATATCATCGCCCAAATGGTAGGTGCTATTCCATTAACAGCATTTTTAAAGCAGATTATTAATTTTATTTTTATTTGTTAAATTACAAAATTCTCAAACGTTAATGTTCCTATTACTTCATACTAATATTGAATTCAAGCCATTTAATGCGTTTAATTAGTATGTTAGATCTAGTTTATTTTTCATTAATAAAAACACATTTTGCTACTTGTAAAACACGTCATGTTTGCATGTCAAATTCGTAAGAAAGTTCAAAATTCAGATCCAAATATCATCAAATACCAACAAAATTATAAATATATCATTAGATCCAAATTTTGACTAATTTTATTGATTTAACTTGTAAGACGGTTTCATATTAGTTTTTGTATTAATTAATATACTGGGTTTCCTGCACATTTATGCTTAATTAAAAGTTTGAAATTTCATAATTAATACACAAATATTTTTAAGTATTGTTTTGAAGAAAATGCACACATTAATAAAATAATCAAATCACCTAATACACTCGTATTTGAATATATTAAATGAGTTAACGTTGTATATATTCACTTCATTTCTGAATAATTGTTATTCTATATAAATGTACACATATTAATAAAGTAATTAAATTACCTTATACGCCTTGTGTGAATGCATTTAATGAGTGAAATATAAATGTTTAAATGCATTAAATGAGTGCAAGTGTGATAAAAATGTAAAATTTTCAACTCATTGTATAAAATGACAATGTTTGCGAAACAACACTAAAGTGTTAGAATGACACTTATTCAGAAACAGATGGAGCAGTAGTTAATGATTGAAAAAATATTAAATGAGGACAAATCGGAGAAAATATGACTTCTTCACCTTGAAAATGACATTATTTGTAAAACAAAATTATAGTGTCAAAACGATACTTATTCTGAAACGAAGGAGTGTGTGTGTGTGTGTGTGTGTGTGTGTGTGTGTGTGTAGGAGGGTTAACATGTATATAGGTGTCTAGTGTGTAAATTATGGATTAATCTGATCTATTAATTTGTAAGATCGACGGATCATATTAATTCTAACAATTAGTAATCATGATGCTGATTTTTAATGTGTGAGTGCACTTAAGGGTTTTTTTGTAAACTTATGTATGTGTTATTTTTAGAAAGAACATGAATAAGGAGAATTAAATGGGAAAAATAAATCATTATATATCTAATCGAAACTACTCCATCACTAGTTTCAATTTGGGAATAGATTTTGCAAGGATCTCCACTTTTGTGTTTAGATGAACTAATTAGTAATTGGGTACGTAATAGTATTTTGCCACGTGCGGGCCATAATTTATAATTATGGTATATTTTAAATATATGGTATGTAATTGATTAAAGATTTAATTATTGATTATTATGATTTTATAATTATATCCTTTTAGTTCATTTTAGAAAATTGTTTACTTATATCTTTTTAAATTCCAAATATTAAAAAAAAAATCTCTAGAAAATTATTGATTATATTTAGATTATTAATAATATACAATATATATATATAATATAATTCAAAATTGACTTCCTTCCACATAAGTTACAATAATTTATTGATTTTCTATTTAATTATATTATTTAAAACACACAATATATATACGATTTAATGTAAATTTCAGCAATTTATTCTTAAGGGAAACATAACTTCTTTCTCATTTAAGGGCTTTTATTTTTATTTTATTTTAAAATTTTGAATCACACAATAATTAAATCAATTAATAAATTAAATATACTAATTGAATTCATTTTTGTTGGTTGTCATAGAAGTTTGCACTTATTATTGGTTTCTGCCGTCGCTCTCCTTTTTTCATATAGGTCATCGTTAATTGAGTAATGCTTAGAATTATTTAATTAGGTTGATATTATGTTTACTTGGTTACTTTATTTAATTTTTGATTGAGTAATTATTTATTTTGATAAAGAAAACAAATGGATTTTCGACATAAAGAAAAAATTATAATTATAAATATTTCATTAATGCTATTTGGCATAATTTGATCCAACTCAATAGTGGCAAATTTATAATATAAACAAATAAAATTATATTAATTGACTAAAAATTTAACAAGTTCTCTACTTGAAATTCATGTTGATCTCTCTCTTCATTAGTGTGTTCATTAATTATCTATGAATAATTCCACATAATATTATCTTCAAAATAATAACCAATTCAAAAATTCAAAGTTATCTCCAAATTGAAGTCCAAATTGAAATTAAGGCATGCAATTACAAATTTGATCGTTATATTTAAATAGTTAAAGATTAAAATTAACTAATTAATATAAAACAATATAATGACACATTAGAGTGTGTGTGTGTAATATAAATTTTCATTTTTAACAATATATAGATATATTGTTAGCATTACCATTAGTATGTTAAAATTAAATAATGCATACTCAACTACAAATTCTATCATAGTTAGCATTTTATATGTTATACACTCTTTCTAGGTATATCAATCATAATTATAGCTTAGTTTATATAAGTAAAATATAAACATACATTATTTAATAATATATTATAGATATGATTTATTTAATATAATTATATATATAATTGTATGTATGTATATTATTCTAGATTAAATGGTCTTTTTAATCAGAGTAATTGATCAAGTTTTAAAATAAATATTTGAGTTTTTTAGGAATTTTATTAACTTAGATCCTGAAAGATATGTTATTATCGATCTGAAACATGATAAATGAAAATTATCATTTAAACTTGAATTATTGAAACTATCAGTTTTCAATTTTGATATAGTTTAGATTAATATATATATATATATATATAATTAAATAACTTGTACAAGTTATATAATAGTTTTATTATAGTTAGAGACCAAAAAAATAAATTACTATCAATCTAATTTTGATACTTTTTTATTTTAATATTTCTTAATCAAATTTAATAGGTAAATAATTAGTAATGAATTTTTCATTGAAAATTAATATAAAAATAAAAATAATAAAAAATTTGCCTAAAAACGTACATATTGCACTATTGTGCATGTGTTTTAGTTTTAAATTTGAAAAAAAGTGAAAAAAATCTATGACAAATTGCCTCAAATTTTCTTCTACGCATGCACCTTGTATGATGTTGCAATTTTTTTTATAATAATTCATTTTTTTGTAGACATTATTATGTAATATGTGAATCGTTAAAAGATACAAGTAAATCACTTTCTAAAATGGACTGTAAGGACATAATTGGAATATCATAATAATCAATAATAAAAAATTTAATTAATTATTTACTATATGTTTAAAGCATACGATAATTATGAATTATGACCAACCACACTATGGTCCGATATCATTATCCTTAGTAATTAATAATGTATTAATGTTGATTATATCATGCATATTATATTTCGCAATATTGATCACTTGACTTTTATTAATCGTAGGGTCGAACATCTCATTTTTCGTTGCATTTTTTAAAGAAAATTATCCAAAAATAAATAAATATAAACAAGTATAGTCAATTGAAACCGTAATAATTTTTTTAAATTATTTATTTATTCATGCTGTCATTTTTGTTAAGTTTTTTTTCTTGGTGTAAATTAGTTTTTCACAAAATCATAATCAAGTTATCTGTATTAATTGACTTTTTTTGTTTTTATTTAGAACACTTATTTTATGATTTAATGTATGATTAATATATTACTCGTTGTCATATACTCAAGTAAGATTTGATTTTTTTAATAATGCTGTTTTAGTTGGCTTGCTATTTTTAGTTGGTAGAATGCTTATTTTGTATTTTTATGATGCTTTATTGTATAATTATTATATTTTTTTTCTATTTCAAAGTTTTTGCTTTTGGAGTTTAAATAATTTTATTGTTTGTTTTTAATTCTTTAGTATATTATTTCATGTTAGGAATAATGTGTGCGACCATTAATTAATTTGTGTTTGTTATGCAAGTAATCTTTCATATAATTATCCAAAAAATATATATAAAAACTAGTGATCAATTCAAATCGTAATACTTTTTTAAAATATTGGAATATTCTTTTTTTTTTTGTGAATTTATAATTCTGCAATTTATTATTTGTGTTTTAGTAGCTTATAAGATGATGTTTTTTTGTTAGGCTAAGTGCCTGTAATGGAATGGTTTATCTATTCAGAGTGTCATGCGTTTTTTTATTTTCTAATTTATAATGCTTATTTTTTATTTTTATAATGCTTTATTTTAGGATTAGTGTTTCCCCATGTTGTTTGATGATATTTCTTATGTTATCTAGTAGTCTACTGTGTAGTTTTGAATTGGTTATACTTACTATATGTCGAACAACTAGTACCTTAGTGAATATTTTTTTTGTTAGTGTAAATAATTATTTTCACAAAATCATAAGCAAGTTATCTGTATTAATGGACATTTTTTTTTGTATTTATAATGCTTATTTTGTGATTTAATAATGCTTTAATGTATGACTAGTGTTTTAGTCGGTGCCACTGATTTGTTCAGTGATGTTGGTATATGGCTATTTAAATCAGCATACTATTTTAGTCGTTAGAATGCTTATTTTGTATTTTTATGATGCATTATTGTATGATTAGTAGATATTCTTTTTTTCCCTTTTTCTTTCAAAGTTTTTCTATATGGGAATTTAAATAATCTTATTTTAGGTTTTAATAATTTACTAACTGGTTAGTTGATGTTTTTTATACTATTTTTTAATATTTTTTATTTGATTAGTGTATGTGTAGGTCGTTTGATGTCAACATAAATTGTTATGTTATTTTTAGATATCACGATACTTATTTTGTTTAATGTATGATTAACGCCGTACTAGGTTATATCATATGATGCTTCTTTTGTTATCCAAGATGTTTGTAATTTAATAGTCTAATATTTTGTACTAATCATGCATGGAACATGCAAAATTATTATTTTGATGTTGTCAAAATATAATAATTCCTTAGCATTAAAAATGAATTATGAAATCAAAGTTTTTGTATTTACTTGTTCATACGAAATATTAATTAGTATCATGATTAATAATGTATGAAGAGTTTAAATAATAATGAATTGATTGTGTTACAATCATTGTAATAAAATATTTATAGTGCATGTCCTAATATATCGTTATGCTATTTTTGCGTTACTATGTTTTCTTATAATATTTGTTAATGTTTTTCTTTATTTACTTAGTTTAGGTCATTTGATATTAACATAAATCATAAGTTGTTTTATTTAGACTTCGGGATGCTTATTTTGTAATTTTATCATGCTTTAATTTATGATTAATGACTTACTAAATTATATGATGATGCTTCTTTTGTTATCGGAGATGCTTGTTTTTAAGAGTGTAATGTTTAGTATTAGTCGTGTATAAAATACGTGAAATTGTTGTTTTGGTATGTAAAATATAACAATTCAATAATTCTAAAACTGTATTAGAAAATAAAAAAAAATGTATTTATTTATTAATAGAAATTATTAATTATTATAATAATTCATTAATACAAAATAAAAACTAAATGAAAAATTATTATGATAAATTGAAAAATAAAAACATAAAAATAAAATTAAACACTACTGTAATCATTAATAATATAATGAAAAATTGAATTCATATATTTACTACATACATATAAATTAATGAATTAATAGGTTATGCTAAACTAAATTTACACATGTTTGATAATAAAAATATTTGAAATGGATGATAAGCATTTGATTTGCTTAAGGATGCATGATAAGTATCATTTTAAATGTAATTATAAAAATAAATTATATAATTAAAAATAATAATATCATATTAATATAAAGGCAAATAATGGAAAGATCATGAATCATGGAATTTAATGATTTTATAAGATATAAATTAATTTGTCAAGACAAATATGCTATTTCTACATAAAATAAATATAAAAATTAAGTAAAGTAAAATTGGTCCTAACCATTCATCTAACAAATTTAACTGACAGGTGAATACACAATTTATACATTAGGGAATTGTTTATAAATTAAATCTCAAACCCTGTTTTACATATATCTTCAATTGATCATTGATGGGTTATTTTTAAAGATTTTTGAAATAGTTAATAATTACTCTTTTCAATGCTAATTTACATAATACAATAAAATTATATTTGTCATTATAATAATTTAATGTGGAGTTGTTATAAATATCGATTATTGGTATTTTATTATTTATCTTTAAATATTTACTAAATCATAATTAGTTTTTGGGCAGGTCTTGTGTGCACTAGGTGCACATCAGACGCTCAACGCGTTGACCCGATCAATACGTAGACCAAAAAATCCATCAAAATTAGTATCATTCATAATACTGAAAAGTATCAATTTCTGATGAAGCCGTGCAAGGCCTTGAAGAACTAAACCCGGAGCTGCAATTCAAAGGTCCAATTGCGCGTATGAGAGCCAAACAACCTCAAGGTTATTTTCAAATATTAATGCAAAGAAAGATTGAAGTTGGAGAAGAAGAAATTGGACGCAGCCCCAAATGGATTTTGGCATTATCAATTGAAGATGAAGATCAAGATCATACCATGGAGAATTAAACTTGAAGAGCTATAGTTGAAGAGTTGAAGTGCACGTGTGCATGTGCATGTGTTCAACGTGCATGTGTGCAACGTGTAGGAGATGATTTTCGACCGTAATTAAATTAATTAAGGGTTGAATTTTATTTAGACTATAGTATTTATTTAATTAATTTAGACTATAGTTTAGATCATATTTTAATTAATTATTTGTTAATTTTCGTCCATTAGTTGATTGGGTTTGACTATAATTGTATTTAAGGCAATTTCCTACCTTGAATAGAATTCTAGCTTAGGGAACTTCCTAGTATAGTTGGAGATCAATTTGGATCAGATTTTTAGGGCCCTTTAGCTAATATTTCCGTCCCCCATGACACTATAAATAGGGGAAACATGTAACATTGATATTTTAGACATTGTTGAATTAAATTGCTTTTGCATACAATTGTGTCTCAAATCTATTACGTCTTTTGGATACTTTCACACGAAAATATTCATTCTTGGAGCTAGCAATTCTAAGTCTTAATCAAGGGTATTGCTTAATCCACTTAAGTGATTAACCGGTATTCGCTATCGAGGAGCAACTTTAGAGATTTCAACCTTGAGTACGTTCGAGATTCAAGGAGGCTATCGGGTTGTGATTCACAACATTATCACCTCTCACCAACTCCATCAACGACGGCAATCATCAACCACCCGACGTCCATCTTCACGGCAGCCCTATTCCATTCGTTCCCATCCCGTTCGTTTTAATGGTAAGTTCGTTCAATCTCTATCATATCCTATCCTCTCTAAGCCCTTCTTCACTTAGCCTCACACACGAAATTCCAACAATATTCGAGCATGTATTCTCATTCCTTTACAGCCCTCTTTTCCTTGGTTTTGGTGTTGTATAGTTTGTGTCATTGTTCTAGGTATTTTAGTTGTCTAGAGTTCGTCTTTCTATCGTTTATTGAGTCAGATTGTTCCCTTCATTTAAGTTGATGTGTTTTGATTCTTAAGTCTTGCGCTACGTCGTTATTATCGTCCTAGAATAATAGTCCGGGTCGTATCATATTTTGGCATCAGAGCCACGTCAGCTCTGCTGGTCGTGGTTCAATCCGACGTGTCAAGTTTATCCTACGTGTCTTTTATTTTCTTACGTGTCATCGAGTTGTAATAGCATAGTTATCATTTAAAAAAAAGGCTTCGACAAAAAAAAAAGAGAAAAAGCCGTCGATTTTATGAAAAAAAAAATCGGATAAAAGAAAAAGAAATCCGAAAATTAAAAAAAAAAGAGGTGTATTCATTGTGTTTCCTTTAGAGTCTTGTTTTAATTTTAGTACTTTCTTTGCAATACTTTTCTGTAGTTGGTATTTTCCTTCTAGTCAACTTCTATAGTTGGTACCTTTCATTAGAGTAATATTTGATTTTAGGAATTTTCCTTCTAAGTTCTAATTTTATTTTGGTAATTTCCATTAGAGTTTTATTTATTTTTGGAACTTTCCTTCCAAGTTTATTTCATAGTTGGTAATTTCTATTTGAGTTTAGTTTCTTTTTGGTTAATTCCTTTTAGAGTCTAGTTCAATTAGGATATTTAGAATTGTGTCACAATTGTGTAACACTTTCCAAATTACCTAATTCTTATTTCATTTTCTTTCCTACTTTTTTCCTTTTACCCTTGGGGATCCATCTAACCCTAGTACACCTACCCTACTCGACACCACCCTATCCCATGCCACCTAGACCTACACGGCCCCACCTCACCTTTGCCACATCATACCACTCTTGTTTCACAACCCATTCAATCACACCATCAATCCGAGATAGCAATTCCAGTCGAACCTTAGTGCAATTAAGTTGTACCCTCGATATTCGACAACGAGAGCTAGTTCACACCACCCAAAACACACGACACATACTTACACTACATACTTGAGTGCAAACACGAGAGGTAAAATCAAGAGTGAAAACAAATGAGTGAACGTGAGATTGTGAGGATCCTTCCTTATTTTCCTTTACGTTTGTTCATTTTGTAGGTCCCATGGACAAAGGCAAGAACGAAGCCACCGCCTCAACCCCTCCCATGGATGAGCCATTCTCGCCCAAATCACCTGATGATCTCTCCTACACATCCAAAACTCAGTGGGATCCAAAGTATCAGTTTGACGCCATGGCACAGTTCTTTTTGCATCAAACCAACAGATAAAAGATGAGTTCGGGAATCAAGTAGCTGAGTTAGCCGAGCAAATCAAGAAACTCTCAGTTCAATCGGCTACAACTCAAATAGTATAACAACCACAGCAGAGAGGCGCACCGAGGTAGCCTGCTTTTCAAGAGGATCGCAGACAAGATGCATTCGAACCCGAGTTCGATACAACAAATGGTTATGAAGCCGCCTTCATACCACCGAGATATGATGATCACCTTCATCGTCCCAGACCACCTGCCAGACAAGCTGTTCGTTATGAGAGGCCCAGATATGGAGATGGAGACGGTTTGCTCAACAACATCAAAATGAGCATCCCGGAATTCGAACGCCTACACAATCCAAACCTTTACCTGGATTGGGAGCGTAAAGTCGACAAGATTTTCACTTGTTATGACTTTCCAGAGATCAAGAAGGTCCAGTTAGCAGCATTGGAGTTTAGAGGCTATGCAGCCTCATGGTGGGAAATGCAGCAAGAGAGGCGACGCAGAGAAAGATATCCGCATGTTGAAACATGGGAAGAGATGAAAGGCTTCTTGCGAGGTCATTTCATACCAGTACACTATGAGAGAGAGCTTGAGAAGAAGCTTAACCGGATCAAACAAGGCACTCGTTCGATTGAAGAGTACCACAAAGAGTTGGAGACCGCCTTGAATCGTGTCGGAAAGAGAGAGTCCTTAAATGCTACCATCATCAGGTACATTGAAGGTATGAATCCCGACATCACATGTGAAGTTGAGCTCAGAGACTTCATGAGTGTAGATGATATGGTGCACTATGAATCCATTGTGGAAAGGCAACTCCGAGAAGGCCGACGTCGATCTCATCACAATGCAGCCCCTGTTCGACCATCTTGGAACAAAGGTACACCGTCTACATCATCTTCTACTCCTTCTACGGACTCCACTCGATCCCGAGGTCAATCCAGACCACCTGAATGGCGTTTTGACCGTTCTACACCACCGTCGAGCCGTAGGACCGATCCTACACCTGCAGCTCCAGTCCGGCCGAATTTCACATGGCCAAATCAGCCCAATTCGACTCCAACTTCAGCCCCCAGTCGAGCTAGAGACGTTCAGTGCCATAAATGCCAAGGTTGGGGCCACTTTCAAGCACAGTGCCCAAACCGACGAGTTCTATTCCTCACGGAGCAGAATGAGCTCGAATCAGCCAGTGAAGATGACGAACCTGTCAAGGGCGATGCGCCACCTGAAGTAGACATCCAAGATGAGTTCGAAGAAAAGGAGCCTCAGATTCCTCATATCAGTTTGGTCTCTATCCGCAGTCTGAACATAACGAGAAGAAGAGCAACAATCGCAGCGAGAAAACATCTTCTACAGCAGAGTTGCTATTCAAGACAAGACTTGTGCATTGATCATAGAAAGTGAAAGTGTTATCAATGTAGTGAGCCAGTATGCAGTCGATAAGCTTGGATTTACCACAGTAAAGCATCCAAATCCATACCGCTTGCAATGGCTTACAGATTGAGGCACAGTTCGCGTAACCGGTCAGGTACATATATCTTTTTTCATTGGTTGATATTCTGACATTATATTATACGATGTTATTTCTATGGATGCAGCACATATACTTTTAGGGAGACCGTGGCAATTTGATAGATAAGCTGTACACGACGGACTCGCGAACACTTACGCAGTCAAGAAGGACTGCCGAACCACCATCCTAAAGCCATTAACACCCAAAGCCGTTCAAGATGAGCAAGAAATAATACGAGCAAAGTTCAAAGAGGAGCGCGAGAAGACCGCCGCCGCCGCCGTCCGTACAGCCGCCGCGGACAGCCCCTCCACGGCGTCGATTGCAGCACCGCCGACTCCTCCTCCTTCCATGGCCAATACAGCCCCTTCATCACCTCTCTCTATCGCTAATGATCGTGGAAAGGACGTCAATATAGCCCCTGTATAGCAAGAGAAAAATTGGTCTTTGTTTTGTACATTTAAAAGTGTTGAAAAGGCTATTAAAGCAAGATTGCCTTTAATTCTTTTAACTTATAAGAACAATGCTACTAATGTGTTTTTTTTTGCCTAGTGTTGTGCAGACAATGCGAGATAATTTTGACGTAGTGATCAAATTCCATCCCGAGATAGCTTTGCAAAAACGTCCAGCCTCTTACACGAGCTCTGAAGAAATAAAAGAGAATGATCAGTGAGTTCCATTTTATCTGCAGGGGATGAATGTTGCATGGCATGGACGAGGACCTGATTTAACTCCCATGGATTTATTTGGTGAGTATAAGAGTTATACCATTTTTAATCTCACTAATTTCTTTCCTTTTTCTGCAGTTGAGTTCGCCCAAGATGAAGCCTTGAATTCGAGGACGAATTCTATTCAGCAGGGGGGGAATGATGAAGCCATGCAAGTCCTTGAAGAATTAAACCCGGAGCTACCATTCAAGGTTCAATTGCGCGTATGAGAGCCAAACAACCTCAAGGTTATTTTCAAATATTAATGCAAAGAAAGATTGAAGTTGGAGAAGAAGAAATTGGACGCAGCCCCGAATGAATTTTGGCATTATCAATTGAAGATGAAGATCAAGATCATACCATGGAGAATTAAACTTGAAGAGCTATAGTTGAAGAGTTGAAGTGCACGTGTGCATGTGCATGTGTTCAACGTGCATGTGTGCAACGTGTAGGAGCTGATTTTCGACCTTAATTAAATTAATTAAGGGTTGAATTTTATTTAGACTATAGTATTTATTTAATTAATTTATACTATAGTTTAGATCAGATTTTAATTAATTATTTGTTAATTTTCGTCCATTAGTTGATAGGGTTTGACTAGAATTGTATTTAAAGCAATTTCCTACCTTGAATAGAATTCTAGCTTAGGGAACTTCCTAGTATAGTTGGAGATCAATTTGGATCAGATTTTTAGGGCCCTTTAGCTAATATTTTCGTCCCCCATGACACTATAAATAGGGGAAACATGTAACATTGATATTTTAGACATTGTTTAATTAAATTGCTTTTGCATACAATTGTGTCTCAAATCTATTACGTCTTTTGGATACTTTCACACAAAAATATTCATTCTTGGAGCTAGAAATTCTAAGTCTTAATCAAGGGTATTGCTTAATCCACTTGAGGGATTAACCGGTATTCGCTATCGAGGAGCAACTTAGAGATTTCAACCTTGAGTACGTTCGAGATTCAAAGAGGCTATCGGGTTGTGATTCACAACATTATCACCTCTCACCAACTTCATCAACGACGGCAATCATCAACCACCCGACGTCCATCTTCACGGCAGCCCTATTCCATTCGTTCCCATGCCGTTCATTTTAATCGTAAGTTCGTTCAATCTCTATCATATCCTATCCTCTCCAAGCCCTTCTTCACTTAGCCTCACACACGAAATTCCAATAATATTCCAGCCCGTATTCTCGTTCCTTTACAGCCCTCTTTTCCTTGGTTTTGGTGTTGCATAGTTTGTGTCATTGTTCTAGGTATTTTAGTTGTCTAGAGTTCGTCTTTCTATCGTTTATTGAGTCGGATTGTTCCCTTCATTTAAGTTGACGTGTTTTGATTCTTAAGTCTTCCGCTACGTTGTTATTATCGTCCTAGAATAATAGTCCGGGTGGTATCAATTTCTAAGCTCAAAAGTATCATTTGTATCATTGAAAAAGTATCAGCCAGAAAAAAATAAAGAAAAAGACTGTTAAAATTAGTATCAATCTAAACACTAAAAAGTATTATTCAAAATTAAAAAAAGTATCACCCGTGTTGACCTGGTCAATGCGTTAACCGTCTGATGTACATCTTATGCACATGAGTATTTGCGTTAGTTTTTTAGTTACCCGTATGAAATATATGTATCTTATTTTTGTTAGGTCTTACTAATAAACTTTCTAATCAATAAAAAGCATTGGATCATCAATTTTATTATAAATACATTGATAATATCCAAGGCGAATGCGCCTTAAATATCATCTTACTATATATAGTAATTATGTTGGTCACAAAGTCTATGAAAGTTTAGAAGAGATTGAATAAATTCTCTTTCAAACTTAATTAAAACTTTTGTGGATAAAATAAATGATGACTCGTCTTGGCTAAACTAAAAATGTCTAACTGATTTTAATTGGAACAATTCAGTTTGTGCTCAAACTGAGCTTAGCACACAAAATCAGTTAGAGGCTTCATATTGTTGAGACTTTCCTTCAAGCTAAAATGAAATGGAAAATGACTAGGACCAAGTACAGAGAGCAACAGTTAAAGATAATATCATACAACGAGTAAAGATCAAAATAGTAAAGATAGAGAAACATGATATTTATAGAGGTTTAGAATTAGAACTTTTACATCCTTTCTTTTTCCAATGGAAAGGAGATCACTAAATTCACAATAATTTAAAACAGAAATTTTCAATTTTGGTCCCATAGGACACGCCCCAGTCTAGGTTTGGTCCCAAAGCTTTTATTTTTATCCTTCCGCAAAAAAATGCTCACTTTTAGTTCCATAGGTTTAATGGTATTAATTTTTGTCCCACAAATTTTAACGGTCGCTTACTAATTAACGGAGAGCTTCGTACGTGACTCACGTGTGTCATTTTTAGTCAAGATTTTAACCTAATTGAGCTAAAATCCCTAATTTCACCCATGTTTTGAAGAAATTCCCAAATTGAAATATCCCTAATTTTGATTATCACACCTAATGCACACCCAAACCAACCCCATCATGATACGAAGGAAATATTTCCTACCAATGCCGCACCCAAATTACAGTGGGCATTGTCATTTCTCTTCCTTTTTCTCATCTTCATGATGTTTTTGTCTTGTTCGATTTTTTCGTACTTCATCATCATTTCTCTTCTTGTGTTTTGTTAGATGGGTATCGTTTCTGGTATGCATTAAAGCTCAAGCATGAAGGAATGTCGATTAATAATTCAGATGAGTTCAACTATTTAGTGGGCATAATTAGTGCTTTTGATTTTATTGATATTCGTAAGTGGTGTACGAAGTATTTAGCAGGGTTGCGTGAATAGTTAGGTTTTACAAGGGCTATGAAATTTTATGACTATGATGCAAATGGTGATTTGAAGCCTATTGTTTATGAGGCTGATACTTGGTCATTGATAAAAGGGGCTGAGGAAAGTAGGGAGTTCATTATATATTTGGAGGGAAAAAAATGTAATCTGGATGTAATTAGAGAAATGGTTTACTAAGAAATTGAGTATATATGTAGCGCCCCGATCCTGAAAGATCGTGGAAATGGACGCCACGGGGGTTGGAATTAAGAAGCGGGAAAGGAAGGGGATAATATGATTAAGAAAACCTCAACAGAAGACTCAGAACAATCAAACACAATTTATAATAAATTATACTTATCCATAATACCAAGATTAGAGCTCTTAACATTTAGTAAAAGAATATCATAAGTGCGGAAGCTCAATTCTTAATAGAATACTAATAAAAAGAGACAACATAAAATATGTAAATTACAATAGCCTCAGTCTCGTCACCTCCACGCTCCAGCCTACTGACCTGAAAATGTTTGAAAAGATTTGGGTTGAGTACTAATGCACTCAGTGGGCAAGTTTTTACAATTCAAGTTATACAAATCATTTTGTTAAAGTAATCTATCTGTATCCATGCATGTAGTGAAGCTTAGGAGGTTTTAAAGTTGAAAGCAACCTAAGTTCACCAAAATATTTTATCATGAAGCGCTTAAGAGTATAACTAGTCACTGACACAGCGCATGACGAATAATGCATGCATACTGTAGCTACTCACATTGACACAGCACTGGTTTATGAGACTCTGACAATATACAGTAGCACGTAAATATTTAACACAGATAGTCACATATGCAATTTTAACAAAGCAGAGTTTATTAGCTCGAAAGATACAATTTACAAAGATATAATAGCCCACCTGGTTAGCTAATAATAGTTGAAGCTTTACACGTGCCTTGCAAATCCTAATTAAGTCTGGATTTCGGGTTCGGGCCAACAAAACGGACTACCTATTAGTATCATGCTAGGCCTAGAAACTATAACATAAGGTAATCTTGTCTTATAGAATGAGCTCTTGAAATTCGAATCAGACGGACAACTCTCGGAAACAGGATAGGTTTAAATTGCCCCAAAATACCAATTCAAGTCCTGGCCCTTTAAAATATTTTGAGAATAAATTATTGGGGTAAGTGAGATTATCTAATATGTAAATAATAAATAAAATGATTGAGACACTTCCCATTTAAATCCATAATTCTTAATGTACGATTTTAATACCTTAATTTAATTAATAGAGTGGGTAAGCACATTAGAATAATAATAACATAAACATAATAAATACATAACTCATGCACACACATTTGTTACATTACTCAATATTTAATGAACAACAATTATGCGCTCATTTTCACCCAATTTCACGCAGGAACACACAAACCTTTTATATTTTCAAAGTCAACAATCAACATACATTCTCTCACTCTATACCAATACCAATGATCATGAACTTTAGAACAAAAGTTTTCTCTGACCTTTTCCTTTTATTTTGGGAACCAACAGTGTGTGTGTGTATATTTATATATATAACCCATTTCAAAATCAATTAATACTCTCTCTCTCTGCACAAAAGCTGAACAATTTCCAATACAAAGTAACACAATTTTCTCTCACTTTCTCTCTCTCTGCACAAAAGCTGAACCATTTTCAATACAAAGTAACACAATTTTCTCTTTTAAAGTCATCTGCTCGACTCGACTGCACATATATATATATATATATATATAAATATATATATATATATACACGTACACAAAATCCCTTTTTAAATATAAATAAAATTTTAAAAGTGAACAATGCATGTCTCACTTTGCTACACACACCAGCACATATTTTAATTAAAACAACCTATCACTCTTTTCTGTACAAATTTTTAATTTTCTAATTCTAGCTTAATCTTAGCCTTAAATTCTAGTTATATATAGAATCTCAATTAATAAATATCTATACCCGATGTATGTTTTATTTAAATTTTCGTGATAAAATGGCTAGATTATATTGCAGCCCCAATTTCTGAAGCAAAATACAACTACTGTAAGTAGAAGGAATTTGTATCATAAAAATTTAATATGTTGTTCTCGAGTTCAAAAATAATGAAATATGATAAATTGATGTATGAATAATCAAGTAAAATAAATCTTGAAAGAATGTTTACCTTCAAGAAAGAAATTGGATCGAATAATGTGTGGGAGTAACTAGAACATATTTTTCATTGAATATGAATTGTGAGAGCAAAAGGTTGAGAAATCGATAGTTTAATGCTTCCAGTTTGTTTTCATAGTAAATATTTTGTGTTTGAAAAAACAAGAGTCATCACCTCTTAATCCATAATTTTTGACACATAATGCCTCAAATTTATCAACCAATGACACGTCTATACCTCCTTGGAGAAACAACAAGTGACAACTAATACATATATTATATTTAAATGGTCTATATATATTACATATTAAAATATTATTTCTATCTTCATTGCAAGTGTATATATATACACACACGTTTACTATGATTCTTTTTCCCAATTATATAAATAACTCGATGGTACATTGTTTTAGAACTGTATGTATATATTTGTATGCAAATAAAAATCACACTAAATCTATTTGCACTCAATAAATAAATTTCTAATTAATCAAATTAAGTTCATATCCAGGGTTCTAAATAAAATACGAAAATTATCTCGGGTGGTATTTCTAACACACTCTATGGGCACACGTTACCTAAAAATGAAATCTACAACGGTTTATTTTTTTTCCTTAGCTTACTCTTAAGGGTAACAAAGACTATTCTACTAATACATAAAAGATTTGGATATTTCAGTTATTCTAACTATTAGATGTATATTGCTAATTAAATTTAGATAATAAAATTTTAGGGTATTACAATATGGACGATGATGAATAACATAATAATGTTGAGCATCAAGATGATGAGACTGTGAAAAGATTGAAGGAAAGAAATTTAATAAGATATGAATTAGTTGTTGATGCAGAGAATGATAATGATGGGAATGAGAATAACTTAGTTCAAGACTTAGAACATGAGGGCTTATTAGCTGTTGAGAAAGAGAGGGGAATTGAGGCATAAAAAGAGGGCTTATTAGTTGTTGAGAAAGATAAGAGAAATGAGGCACAACAAGAGGGTTTAGTGGTTGTTGAGAAAGAGAAGGAAAATAAATTAGAACAAGAGGGCTTAATGTCTGTTGAGAAAGATAAGGAAAATGAATTATAACAAGAGGGCTTAGTGGTTGTTGAGAAGAAAAATACAACTGACTTAGAATAAGAGGGCTTAGTGGTTGTTGAGAAGAAAAATACAACTGACTTAGAACAAGAGTGCTTAGTGGTTGTTGAGAATGAGAATGCCTTATTAGAAGAGGATTATGTTTCTGTCAATGAAGATGATTTCACTAATGATGAAGACAGTTGTGATGAACTCTTAGATGGTATTATCTACAATAAGAATGTAGATAAAGATGTTGAGTAGGTAGGTACAAGAAAAGGGATTGATGATAGTGATAGTGCATAATTTGATGATGAAGATGATGCAATCAATATGAGTGATTTTAATAGCGTATAGTCTGATGATGAAGAGGTAGAAACTATTGTGAGTGTGATGGATACTAGAGGACCAAACTCACATGTTGCTACCTTTCAATTGGCATAACTTTTCAACACCAAGACTCAATTTAAGAATACTGTTAATAGCCACTCAATGCACATGGAAAGAGCTATATAATTTATTAAAAATTACACTAGAAGAGTATATGCAAGGTGTAGGAAGATAGATGAAAGATGTTCTTGGCATATTGATGAATTAAAGATGAAAGATGACGAAGCATTTCAGATCAGAGAGATAGATTTGGCACACATATGTGCAAGACAGTTCAATAGGTCTAATGCAAAGTCGGGATGGTTGGCAAAAAGAAATATGAAAGAAGCTTCAGATGTGATCCCAAGCTGAATGTAAACAATTTTAGGAAGTTTGCAATTTCTAAGCTGAGAGTTCATGTATCAACTTGGCAAGATATCAGAGCAAGACAGAAGAGTCTCAAAATCATAGAAGGCTTCAACACTGACCAATACTCCAGACTATGGGATTATGCAAACACTTTACTAGAGAAGAATCCATGATCCACTATTATTCTACAGTGTGAGAATATAGATATCGGCTACAAGTTTAAGAGATTCTATGTCCATCTTGGTGTTGTAAAAAATGGCTTTAAGTCATGATGTAGACCATGGATAAGAGTGGATGACTGCCACTTAGCTGGTTTGAATTCAGGGGTGTAATTGACTGCTATAAGAATGGATCTTATAACGATCCATATCATTTGTCATATGCAATAGTTTTAGTTGAAAACAAAGAAGAGCGAGTGTTGTTTTTGCAACTGTTGAAGGAAGATTTATTGACTGAGAGAGAAGACGTGTACATATTGATGTCAGATAAACAAAAAAGGTTTAATTAGGGCATATGAGAAGGTTCTACATGGGTGGAGAACATATTTTTTGTTAGACATTTGCATGGTAACATGAAGAGGGATGGCTTTAGAGGTTAAAATTTCAAGAGCTTGTTCTGGAAAGCAGCAAATGCAACTACTATTCCTATTTTTAACAAGGTTATATAAAAAATAGAGAAGGTAGATAGGAAGTGTTTGGAATGGTTGCAATCCAAATCACCCTCTTAATGGTCAAAATCACAATTCTCCATCTTTGAAAAGTGTGATAATTTGGTGAACAATATGTGTGAACAATTTAATAACTTTCTATTGGATGCTAGAGAGAACCCTATATTAACAATGCTTGAGTGGATAAGAGAGTACATGATGTTAATGCTCTGAAGATACATAGTAAATGTTGAACTTAAGTGGAAAAGGAGAAAACTTTGTGGCCGAATTGGGAATATACTTGGAAAGCATATGAAGGCATCTGGAGATTGTATTCTTATAAAAGCAAGTGAATAAAATTACAAGGTTTCAAGCTTTGATGAATTAATGTATATATTGAACTTGTAACACCATACTTGTGACAGCAGGAGGTGGGAGTTGATTGGAATACCTTGTAAACATACAATTAGTACAATCTGTGTAGAAGGATATGATCTAGAGGACTTTGTGAATAAATGCTACTATTTGGACACATATACATCAGTTTACAATCATACAATTAACCCAATGAATGGAGAAGAGGTGTGGGCAAAAACTGGTTATATACCACCACTATCACCTACTTTTCATAAAAAGAAGAAAGGTATGCCTCAAAAGGAAAGGATAAAAGAGCTCACCAAAAGTCCAAAGATGAAGCAGAATAAAGGAGATACAAGTGGTGTGTAAAATATGGGAAAACAAAGTTTCAAATTGGAGTTGTATGTTTTATGGAGAAATAGGTAACAAAAAATTTGGATGCCCTGTCAGTTAGTTATTTACCTGACAAATTTGATAGTTATATATATATATGTATGTATATGCACTGATCTAATTATATTCATCTTTATATATGTTACCTAGACAGCTGAAATAAGCACCACAGAAGTTGAAAGAAGCACCACACAAGCTGATGTGGTGTTTGTGACATAACCTGACTACTATGTGACCCAAGAAGATGATGAAGATACTGGTTTGATGGATTTTATAGACCAATTCACAAGTGGTAGCACCAAACTAACAACCAGGCAGGGTAGAAAATTGTTTTCTAGTTACTGCAACTATTTTACTATTTCTTTCTATTTCACTTTATTAACTTTCTATTTCTTTAGGTAAGAAAACGAATTGCGGTTTCTAGCAATGTAGTGAATGCTCCACAACCAAAAAAATCCTATACAATTTCAGATATACTGAATGCTCTACAACCAAGACTAAAAGGTATTCAAATCAGAGCTCCCCCTCCTATGAGTTTCCATTCAAAATAGTTCATTGGTGCGCAAGCAATAGCAAAGAAAAATCTAAAGAAACCATAAAGGTATTCACTACAGAAGGTATGAATTTGGCATACACTTTCTAGTCTTAGATCTGTAGCTGAGAAAGGAAATGGCTCTAAAGATGGTGAAAAAGAAGCATGAAAGTGTTCTCTGCTCTTTCCTCTTAAAAACTAAAATTTTTTAGTCTCTAAGAAGCATGAAATGTTGGTTGTTGCTTTTGGTTCTAGAAAATCGAATATGGTTTTACTTTCTTCTGAAAACCTGGAAGTTTTGTATGTTCAGTTGAAATATCTCCGTTTGACTGTTATCATTTTTTTGTATTGATCATGCTATTTGCTCTTTTTTTGTATTGCTTTTGAAACTATGTTGGAGTTTATTGTTGTTTTTGGGGTTTTTGATTTGTTAAAGAATGTGGGACTGATTTGAGATTTAAATTAAGCTTGCATTTATTCATAGAAGCTACTGCTATTACATAGCAAAACATAACATATTACATTCCCTATTTGTTACATATTATACTCATTTGAAGAATATAACTGTCAATGAAAACATTATGATAAGGCAAATAATTTTCCTTAACTTGTTTATCTTTGCTACATCTGCAGCTATTTTCTTCACTTCTACAATCATTTTCTCCACTTCTTCAGCCATATTCTCCTGTGTCATGTGACTTTCAATTGAATTTTCTTCACATACTTCATCAGCCCACACAAAAAACTTGCACTCCCCACGTCATGAATCTGAACATGTATGAAATGTCCTACCTTTGCTTTTGGGCATTTTAAGATGTATGTACATGTAGCTTTTCCATAATAACATGCCATATATCTTAAAAATTTGTTTGAACTTGTAGCAGACATTGTTGCGTTTGGAACTTTTGCTTGTGTTTTGAAGGCTTGGTAATTGTATTTGGCTATGTTGTTTATTGTATTTGGTGAGTAGGTATTTATAGATGTATGTTGGTGGAAATTGTACCTCAAATACATGTGAAATCTCCCTCCAAAAGAATGACAAAGTTGCCCAAATTTCACTCTATAAACTATTGTAGTGATTCTGGAAATTGTTCTTTTAAGACCAAAATTAATAGTAAAATAGGATCAAAATCATTAATATTTTCACGGAAAATATCACGGTGTGACTAAAGATTATAATTCAAAACGTTTGAGACAACAGATAGTTTTGGAATCAAAATCGGACCGAGATATGTCCTATGAGACCAAAAATGAAAATTTCTCTAATTTAATACAACTTACAAAGCGATTCTTCTAAAAATTAAGTTCTCACGAAACATTTGATCACGGAAGGTTGTATTCGACTTTCAAATTCTTCTCTTGAGTGGTAGGTGGTAATTAGTTGTGGTAGTAGGTTTTAAATCTCTCCAAAGGAAGTAACAAACTGTGGTTGATTCAACACTTGCTTCAACTCAGAATAACTTCAGGCTAACTCAAATTAGATCTAGACTTAAAAAGTCATTCTTGCATAATATATGTGCAATCAAATTTTCAAGTTCTGCTATCTTGAGAGTGAACAAGAGCATCTATTTATAAATATTCTTGGGATTGATCCGTTGGAAAATTGTCAGATTAGTTAGCCAATCAGGAGCGAGGTTAACTTTCTCTTCCAATCAAGATCGTTTGTGTAGAAAACAAGTTTAAAGTTAGTTCTCTACTCTTGGTGACAAGCTCATTAATAACTCCGGTGCTTTATGAGTACTTCACCATCTCTCATTGGCCTTTTCTTTTGATTCTTCTGCTTATTTTTAGAGCAAATGGCCAATTAAACATTCAAACGATATGTCCAGTTCAAGCTAGATGTGCGAACTATTTTTCACCCCACATACACATCCAAACTATTTAAAAAGTACAATTATCGCTCAATTATTCAAAATATATTAAATTCACAATTTTCATTTTACCGTTAGAATTTTCACCATTACACATATGTACATGTTTATAATTATGATGTTCTCAATACATAAATATGAACGTTAATACACATGATATGCATTGAATTCTTAGTCAGTGTGCAATTCAAATAGACCCTGATTTGTGCAATTCAAATAGACCTTGAGTCTTAGTTAATACACATGATATGCGTTGAATTCTTAGTTAGTGTTCATCTTCTATTTAACCTTTGAGCTCGTTTGATTCGCAGGAAAGTAAAATTATTTGAGAATATGATTTATAGGAATGTGATTCCGAGGAAAATGAATCATAACAAATTATTTATCATGTGTTTGGAACATAACAACAAAATTATGAGGATTCTCATTTTAGTATTTGATTCAAATTAAACAAGTAGGAAAACAAAATACCTAAAATATCTCTTAGCATTTTTGTATTACCAATAATTTTTATAATTTTTGATAAATGAATAATATAGTTTGTAATTCTACAAATATAATCATGTTATGTATATTTATTTCGATGTAGTAACTCAAAAATAACATGTTATTTAAATTTAAATCAAAGTAAATTATATGAGTACTGAAATAATAAATAATCAAGATGATTATTTCGTGATTTTAGGTTAATATAAAAAAATTTATTGTTGCTTCTACAATTGAGTTGCTCATCATCTTGAGATAGTCTTTTCCTTACTATCAATTGTAAAAAAATGATTGCAAGAACGATTAAATTTTAGTTATAATCTCAATCGACTAAAAATAACTAATTTTTTTAAAAAAATTTGTATTTTTCATTTTTCATTTTTGAGGTTGAAAATTGTCAATCCAAAATTATTAATAATCCATAAAAAATAAAATACTGAAAATCCAAAAAAATTCAAGTTTAAATTTTTCTCTATTTTTAGTTAAAAAATTATGAAATTTTTTTTTCACTATAATATATATAAAAATAAATTATAATTGATGAATAAATAAAAAAAATGAAATGCTCATGCACAAGATTTTTACGGTCAAGTAATCATAATACCTACCAAGACTAGATAATCAAAATCCGTGAAAGTTGTATCATTTTCCTTGTGTTTGAGGAAAACTGATTACTTTTTCAAAACCCATTACAATTGAATCAAATAGATAAATTTAAAAACAATGAATCAGATTACTTTTCTCAGATTAGATTGCATGTCAACTAAACGGGCCCTTGAGGTTAATTAATTTTCCCATCCAAAGTGGCATGTATGATTTGTCGATTATTACTTGAAATAATTATGGGTAAATTAAACTTTGATACCTATATTTTAGTACTCTCTCAAAAATGATCCACTTTTTTCAAAAAAAAAAATCAAATTTAACATTTAATCAACTTTACGCCCGAAAAACATATGTATGTAATTGATTATAATTTAATATTTCTCGATTGGATAATTTTTTCTACGTGAGTAAGGAAATAAGAATTATAAAATATAATCAATTACTTGTAATTTTCAGACCGTAAAATTAGTTGAATGTTAGATTTGTAAATTTTTTGAAAAAATAGGTACATTTTTGTTAATTTTAAAAAAGTGATTCAGTTTTAAAAAAGTGCCCAAAATTTAGGTATCAAAATGCAATTTGCCCAATAATTATTTATTGATAGTTATCATCTAGAGCAGAGATTCCTAGCAAAACATTCAAAGACAATTTAATCATTTGCACGAATTTTTCCTTAAAAATTCTGCCGAAGGTGCGGATCTTGAATTCTTGATTATGGTTGCAATCACATGACGAAATAGTCGAGTGGAGATCCTCTAGTCCCACTTGTGTGTGCCAACCGTGTGCCACCATTAAAATTATATATTGTTAATAATGTTTTTTATAAAAATAAAATTTATTTTATCATAACTAATAATAATTAATATTTATTGTAAAAAAATTAAAATTTGAAAAAATTATATACCCTAAGTTTGGAATAATCAACCTCAAAAATCAATTATATTAACTAAAAAATTAAAATTAAATATTAAAAAATAATTATAAACCCTAGTTGGATGGAATAAACCCTAAATAATAATGTAAAATTATACTAAATCAAAAGAAATTAAAATTGAAGAAAAAAATAAAAAAAAAGTAATAATTTTAAGGTGTGGCACACGGTTGGCACACACAAGTTGGGACTAGAGGATCTCAAGTGGAAATAGTCAACAAAGTGGGATAGTTTGGATGATAATAAATACTTTCACCTAAATATTTTAATAAACATAACAATTAGAAGATGTGATATTTTAATGAGCACAACAATTTAAAGATGGTTTAAATAAAATAAAATAAAAATAGAAGACGTAATATTATCTGACAGACCAATGAGACAATATTTTCTTTTTTTGAGAAGATGATACAGACAATTGATTCATCGTCAATGAATTAATCATTGGAAATCAATCGATTAGTGTATCTCTTTAATTGAAATCGCGCTTAAAATCTAACGCGAGTTGATCTCAGTTGCGAGTAGTTCTAGAACAAAAAAAAAAAATCTAATGTAACCAACTCATTTATCATAGCAAGGCCTCCACTGTACCTTTAATTTAAGGAAATGATCAAACTATATAAAACACAAATAATTGAAAGACATGATAAATATCAATGTAAAAAGAGACCATGGCCAGCTTTTATTTATTTATTTTCCTTGCACATTTTGAACAAATTGAGTCCCATTCAAATTGAACAAATTGAGTCCCATTCACTTTTCATATTTCTCCAGAACTACATGCAGAAAATAACAAAACAATAAAATAAAAAGGTAAAAAGAAAAAAGAAAAGAGAGGAGGACGAAATTAAACTTCAAAGCCAAAGGGCACCGGCTTGTTTGAGAAGAGGAACAAGGGTTCCGTCGATATGAGACCCAATAACTCTTTCAATTCCACCGACCATTTTGCCGCCGACAAACACCACCGGCACGGCGGACCTGCCCCCAAGCAGCCTCAGTAAGGCCCTCTCCAGCTCTTTCCCTCTCGGGTATTCATCAAGCTCGTACACCATTGAATTCACGCCCATGCCGCAGAACAGCCGCTTCACGGCGTGGCAAAGGCAGCAGGAGCTCCGGCTGAATATCACCACTGCATTCGCTGTAGCCATTCTCACTATCCGCTCCAGCGGATCCGTGGCCGCGCCACCTCTCGCGGCGAAGTTGTGAGAAGAATTATACTTGGAGTATGAGCGCCGACGCATTTTGGTAAAATGGTGAGAGAGTGTGTGCACCGGCGCGTGTGAGTTAGGATTTTGTGATGACCGGAGATTGAGATGGTATTTATAGAGATAGATGGAGAAGAGAATTTGATGGGGACATGCATGATTATAGAGCGTAAAGCCCACCATCTGCCCAAACGAGATACTCTAGTCCACATTTCTAATTTCACCCTTCTCTCTCATCATCAAATTTAATATTTTAAATATATTTATTATTAAAATAAAATTTATTATAGCTAGTATAATCAATTATAATTAAAATTTGTTATTAGAAAATAAAAATTTAAAAACTGATATACCCTAATTATGTGATAATCAACATTCTTAATCAATTATATTAACTAAATAAAATAAAAATAATTACCCAAAAAAAATATAAACACTAATTGGGTGAAATAAATCATAAATAATAATTGCAAAATTAAACTAAACAAAAATAAATTGAAATTGAAGAAAAATGGATGGAGGTATGATCATTCATTGATCAGCAACGGTCGCAAGCCACTCAACCATAAAGGATGAGTGAATCATATGATGACCGAGACTTTTGCCAAAAAGATACTACTGTGAGAGAAATTTGAGAAAGATATTCTTATCTCTGCTGAAGAAAGAACAGCTCTCAAAAGATCAAAACTCAAACTCATCCGCAGAAAAAGTCCCAACTGAGAAGAAGGAGCAACCTACTCATCAAGCTAGCTGTTGAAGAATTCTAGCCAGAGCAAGTCTCTCAGTTCTGTTTTACACCAATCAACTACCCAGCTCAAGCCAAAGAAGCGCAAAGGAGCACACCGGTTGATAACAGTTTCAAGACTGCATTCTTGAACATCAAAAGAGATCTAAAACCTTGAAAAGACGACTAATAACACATTATCTCTCCAGTGAACAGTTGAGGATCACAAGTGTGAGACTGTCGACCTAACCGGATGAGGAGGTTGCGTTCGTTGGATCGCCATTTTCGGGACAACACCAGTCAAAAAGAAGACCATGACTCGTAAAGTCACCGTTAGCTAGGTTCAACAGTTTGTCTTCACTGTATAACTGTAATAAAGAAACTTTACACTTGCATAGTAGATTGGCCTATTCAGCTAGAAAAGCTCAAGAAGATCAGAGATCAACCATCAGTTCAGCTCTAAATTAATGAAGAGCCTAGAGACGAAAGAAACCAGCCGCCTGCTGAACAACCCAGGGTAGCCAACTGAAGCATAGGAGAATGCTTCCATTGCCACAAATAGGGACATTATCGATATGAGTGTCCAGAGCTCAGTGAAGACAAAAATACCAGAGTGAAGAAAATCTTTTTCAAAGGGAAAGCTATGATGGCCAACACAGAGAATGTTGTGCTAGATGATTTGGATTATCCTTCAGGAATCGATTCAGATGGCTACAGCTCTGAAGATGAGGCATTGTTTTGCCTCATGGCTGACAAAGAAGAAGAGGTTAGCAAATCTGACTACTTAACCTCTTTCTATCACATTCATGAAACTTCCATTTCTAGCAATGAATTAAATGAACTAAGAATGCTAGAAGATCAGTTAGCTGTAATATCATGTATACATGTGGAACTGAAGGAAGAAAATGATGACCTAAGAGATGAGGTCAAGAGACTAAGGAGTGATCATGATAGAATTGAATCTCTTGAAACTCATCAGTTGAATGTGAAAAATTATAGCTGAAAATTGATGAGCTAAAAGCTGAGAATGAGAAACTCAAGCAGGAGATCCTTGAGAGAGAAGAGATATCTCTTAAGTTCAAAAAGAGATCTCAGACTCTTGATGAGATTCTAAGCCATCAAAGAGTTGAAACTGGTAGTTCAGGGTTAGGATACAACAGGTTCACTGCCGCTGAAAAAGGAAAGGTGGTTGCACAAACCAGTCAAGAAGTAGCTCTACCTGGTTTTGTCAGACCTGCACCAACCCAACCAGTTGAGGTAACTAGAGGCAAAGGAACACAGAATATTCCTCTAGATCCACAGAAGCGGTCCAACTAATCCTCTAAATTGAAAGACTCATTTCAGTCTAAGCCATTAGTTCAGTAGAGGAAGCCATCTCATCAAAGGCTACCAGTTCAGCTGAGGCAACCAGCCTATCAACAGAGGTCATCAGTCCAGCCAAGACCTCCAGCTTATCAGAGACAATAAGTTCAACACAGACCGCCAGTTCATCCAAGGCCTCAAGCTTATCTCTAGTGAACAAAACTGACAGGCCAACTGAAGTATGGAGGAACACTCAGTTCGGACCTAAGTCTCACCAAGATAGGGCACCAGTTCAGGAGAGAATTGCACCGCTAGTCTATCTTCACAGACCACCATCAAGTCAACCTGGGAAGGGTGTTGACTCAAGAAGAAACGTGCATATCAGATTGTATCGAGCACGTCAAAGCATTCAGATCCCCTTGGAGAAATTCACTCCAACTGATCTTGCAACTCAGTATAGTGAGTACTTAGATTCAAAAGATAAACCAAGGACCTTCTCCAGCTATAACTGGTATGCAAACTGGCCACATCACAAGAGCAACAAAGCTCAAGGATTCAAAAGAAATTAGCCACAAGGAAGAACTGAATAAGCTCGAGATCAGAGAATTATGATTGAAGTATTTTATCCTACTAACTCTCGTCACAGGTACAAGTCAAATGACTCAGCTCAAAAGAGGGGAGCTGAAAAGAGAGTAAAACTGATCAGACGTTCAATGTCTGAAAGCTCTCTACCTACTGATAAGCCAAGAATTTGGCAAATTTGGATCCCTAAACACTTGATTAGTAAACAAGGACCCGATATCATATGGGTACCTAAAAACTAATCGCCTCTCTTACAGGAAAAGAGTATTCTATCAAAGAAGAGGACCAAGGAGGTTTGGTATCTTGATAGCGGGTGCTCAAAACACATGACGGGAGACAGAGAGGATCTTAAAGATTACAAGGAAATAAAAGGCCCATTAGTCACATTCAGAGACAACTTCAGAAGTTGAACCGTTGGAGAAGGGTTTGTGGTCAAAGGAAATGTGGTAGTCAATGGAGTCTCCTACGTAGAAGGATTGAAGCACAAACTGTTTAGCATCAGTCAACTATGTGACAATAGATATACAGTTGAAGCTCATGCGACATCAGAGATAAGTCATCTAGAGCAATCCTCCTAACTGGCATAAGGATAGGCAACATATATGCTGTTGACTGGTCAACAGGCTATGAAAAAGCTTGCTTTCTTTCAAAAGGCTCAACTGAAGCAAGTTGGACATGCCATCGATGACTAAATCATCTCAATTTCAAAACCATCAACTACCTGGTCAAGAAGGAGCTAGTTGATGGGCTTCCCAAGGATATTTTCAAGAAAACTAGTGTTTGCGGACCATGTCAGAAAGGAAAGTAAATGAGGTCGTCATTCAAAAACAGAAGTCATCCTCCAGGGACAACTGCTCTCCTCCAACTGCTACACATGGATCTGTTTGGGCCAGTTAGACCACCAACTCCCAAAGGAAAAAGATTCACTCTTGTAGTAGTCGATGATTTTTCAAGATACACATGGGTAGAGTTTCTCAGAAGCAAGGATGAAACCTACTCCAAGCAATCAGCGATGATCAAAAGACTGCAAACTGAAAAAGAAAGATCAGTTCAACGAATCTGTTCAGATAATGGAACTGAATTCATAAACCAGCAGATCATCAGTTTGCTCAGTGAACTAAGAATAACTCACGAGCACTTAGCTGCTAGAACTCCACAGCAAAATAGTGTAGTTGAAGGGCGAAACCGCGCACTCAAGGAAATAGCTAGAGCAATGATAGTTGATGCCAACATAGCTGAAGGTTACTGAGCCGAAGCAGTCAACATGGCGTGACATACTCAAAACAGAAGTGCCATCATTAGTTCACATGATAAGACACCTTATGAATTATATAAGGGTCGTAAGACATCTATCTCATACTTCAAATTATTTGGCTATAAATGTTATATTCACAACAATGGCACGAATCAACTGAAAGCATTCAGTGCCAAAACTAATGAGAGAATCTTTCTTGGCTACAATTCTCCTCATGCACAAGCTTACAGAGTGTTTAACAAATGAACAATTGTTGTGGAAATAACATGTCAGGTTGTTTTTGATGAGTTTGCCAATGAGTACAGGAACAAAGAAACAATCAATACATCAGTTCAAGTACTACCTAGTAAAACTAATAACTCGTAGGACTATATGGATCACACAGTTCCAGAAGAGTTTGAAGTTAGACTAGAAGATGAAGGTAACGTATCCAGCACTAGGCCAGCTGAAGGCATATCGGAGGTCAATCAAGTTAATGAAGAGACTAATCATGTTGAGACCATCAACCCCACAACTGAAGCAGCGGGAATAACTGATGAAGATGAAGAGCAAACTGAAGATAAGACATCAACTAATGTCAATGCTGAAGATCCAACTAAAAATCCAGCTGAGGACAGCCAAACCAAATGGCTCAGAAGCCACCCAGCTGATAAAATTGTTGGAGATCCAAGAAGTCGAGTTCAAACCAAAATTTCTACAGAGCATGCTCACTTTACATGCTTCTTATCTCAAACTGAACCGGTGAACATCAAGGAAGCACTTGAAGACTCAGATTAGATCATAGCCATGCAAGAAGAGCTGAACCAGTTCATAACACTACAAGAAACGCGCTCATACACCGCCGTTTTTAACCGTGGTGTATGCCAAGCCAAAACCGTGGTGTGAAGAGGCGTCATGATTGAGCACGCTCAAAGACCACGGTTTTTAACCGTGGTCAATTCACCAAGGTTTTGTTAAAACTGTGGTAAAATTACCACGGTTATGGTAAAAGCGTGGTCAAATAACCACAGCTCTAAGCAAAATTGTGGTCAAGTCACCATAGTTTTAAGATTTAATTGTGGTTAATTTACCACGGTTTTAACAAAACCATGGTGGATTAACCACGGTTTTAAACAAACTGTGGTAATTTTTTTTTATTTTTTTATATATATTGTTTTATTTTTATGTTGTTATCTAGCTGTATAATTAGAACCATCCAAAAGATAAAAAATTATCCAAAAACATTTTATATTAAATCAATATCCAAAATACATAGTCAACCAAAATATGTAAAATTCACTATTACAAAGATTCGATTACGTGTTTTAAACTACTCCATAATGAAGTCCAAAGTTCTATTACATAAATCTTACTAATTTCAATAGGTAGCACCGATGATGTTGTAGAGACAAAGGAGTCAGGTAGTGCTCATAACAACCTGCCACATGCTATAAGAAAATTAATTAATTCCAAACATTGAAAATAGTAACACATTAATTCCAACATGTATTAACCTTAATTAATTGACCAATTGAGCAAATGTGTGAACTGACATTAGGTTGATATCTCTAGAATTAAAACTATTATTAGATAAAGTAATCTATACTTGAGTTCGGTTAAAGTAACAGGACAATTTATATAAATCTTTTAAAAGATATAATGACTATAAAATCAAAAATTACCTTGCATACCAATCTTATATATGTTGAAGAACGCAATTCGCCCACTCCACACGAACTTCATCAATTTCTCCTAGCGAATACTTCTCTTTGTTGAACTAGTTACAAGTAAAAAAAAATAGAATATGTTAAATGGTAGATAGATGGGTAGAAAAAGATAATGTAAACATAGTTGAAAAAATTGCAAGATTCATTATATTTAAATATAATTGCTCCTTTGCATTGCAATCATTTTAAAAGACAAATTCCTACATTTCTTTACCATTCAATAAAAAATCCAACAAGGGAATAACATAATTTATATATTACCCAAAATTCTCTATCAAGTATCACAAGGTTTTTTTAGCAAAGTTTCACAGGGTGTAATTTAGCAAAAAGCAAGACTAAGCACTAAATCCAATAAGATAATAAGATAATTTAAGAAAATCAGCATGCACAGTTCATGTGAAATAAGAAATAAGAAACAAAACCATGAAAAAAAGAAATGGAGTAGAAAGTGAAGATATTTGGTAACTTGGCCAAATTGATTAGATCTAAATTCTAAACAAATTCAAAGCTTGACAGCGGACAAGTAATCAGCAACTGTTAATTTGACGAATACAGTTACAAGAATTTGGTGCTCCATATTCATGTCATCAAATTTGCAGAAACAATATATCTCAAAACTAAGCCATGTAATCCATATGCAAGCAACTCATTCCAACAAGCAACAACACAAGCAAAGGAACTACAATTTTACATGTAGTTTACTACTTTGTTTGTTATGTATATATATATATATATATATATATATATATATATATTACAACCTACACCGGCAATCATGATGAGTGGTTAAGCTATTGAACCTTTATTTCATGAGCAGCGAGTAAAATCAAGGAGCAAGACTGTAGCGCCTCGATCCCGAAAAACCATGGAAATGGACGCCACGGGGGTGGGAATTAAGAAGTGGGAAAGAAATGGGGTAATTTAATTAACGACGGTGTGGTAATCTAAAAAGGATTAATGTTTAGAATAAAATTTAACAACCGAGTATGCCAAAGATAGGTTATGTCTTTCGGAAAATTAGACAGCATAACCTCAGTAATTAGAGCGAATCCCCATTTATAACGGCTTATAAGAGAAGAATGGAAGCTGTAACAATTCAATAAGCCCTTTGATAGGCCAAACGGAAACAAATAACTAGATACCAACAATCAATAGACTCATTCATAGGTCGACAAAATAAACAAACACCAATATGCTGAACAAATGAAGCTCTTCCATAGGTCAAAATGAATGATCAAATAGACATAACGAAAGACGGGCTTCCTCCCCTTGGAATAATTATGTAGCTAAACATATGATACATGTTAACTAGGAAATCAACACATGTTCAGAATTAGAGAAGCAGAATCATATCAACAAAATACCAAGATCAGAGTTCTTAGCATTTAGCAAAAGAATACCATATGTGTGAAAGCTCAATTCTTAACAGAATACTAACAAAAAGGGACAACGGAAAAATATGTAAATCATAATAGCCCACATCTCAACCTCGTCACCTCCACGCTCCAGCCTACTGACCTGAAAATGTTTGAAAAGATTTGGGCTGAGTAATAATGCACTCAGTGGGCAAGTTCTCACAATTTAAGTTATGCAAATCATTTTATAAAAGTAATCTATCTGTGTTCATGCAGGTAGTGAAGCTTAGGAGGTTTAAAAGTTGGAAGCAACCTAAGTTCAACAAAATATTTTATCGTGAAGCGCTTAAGAATATAACCCGTCACTATCCGCAATCCAAACTACATCACCAGCGCATAACGTTGAGTATGACCATAGTATACCCAAAGAGTATAACCAATAAGTGTTTCATTTTAGTCTCACCGACAAGGAGTAGGGCAGGACAAATAATGCATGCATACTGTAGCTACTCACATTGATACAATGCTAGTATATGAGACTCCGGCAACATATAGTAGCACGTAAATATTTAACATAGATAGTCACATATGCAATTTTAGCAAAGCAGAGCTTAATAACTCGAAAGATACAATTTGCAAAGATATAGTATAACCCACCTTTCTCGGGATTCTGTAAAAGCTAACTCCTAAAGAATCAACCCTGATACTCTTTCTCTAGCTCAGCTGGTACTACATAAGGTAAACTTTTACTTAGGATAAACGCTATATTTCCGAAAATTAATCTACTATAAGCGGATCTATAATTAATTCTATTCTATTCTAAAATAGATTGCGCGACTCTAGAGACCTCAAATAATTTCGACGAAGAAGGAAATAAATTCCAAAACGTTATTCTTGCTTTACTGGGATCAAAAGATTTGACAGAGGTCTCTTTCCAAAACTTGTCATTTATCCAAAGTTTACCAGATCTACGCCACGACACTTTTTAACCGCTCGGAAATTACGAAAATATTTAGAGATGATACTATACATGCCAAGAGTAAAGAATGAGAATTTTAGAATTTTTCGATAACACATACTCTCGAAAATAAAATAACTGCCTACTTTAAATAATCGAAATTATTCAAAACTCGCAACGAGATCGCGAAACTTGGTAAACTTATAGGAAATAATTTTTGGAGCAACTTTCGGAAAGAAACTTTTTCGATTTGACGACCCGAAATGGGTGAAATGGGGCAAAAACGTGAACAATTTGGCGCCGGTTACTATTCACGTTTTCCGGCGTTTTGGCCGGTTTTCGGCCACCGGATGGAAAAGTGTTCAACATACGAAACGTAGAACACACTTAAATACACGACATATTAAAATTTCAACTTAAAAGGATGAGAAATGGACCGAGATGATGCCACGCAAAGTGGCTGCTGTTTTGGTGTCTTTTCCGGCGATGGAGGTGGCTCCGGCGATTTTCCGGCTACTGTAGTAGCGGCGTCGGGGCGGCGGCAGAACGTTGGTAGTTTGGCGTGAAGCTCCAGCTCCGGCAACACTTCCACAGGCTCTCACTCTCTCTATCCCTCATATATATGCATATATAATCCGATATATATATATAGTTACATATATAATTGGATATGTATATATATAATTATATACATATGTAATTTACGGCCCATTTGTCTCATTCTAAATGAATATAAGTTGGCGATTGAAGATAAGGATAAAAAGGGGGCGGTTATGTAGATTTTTTTTAGGATTTTTAAATATAATATTTCGGATATAAAATAATGATAAAATATTTTTGGACTCGGTTAAAATTATTTTATTTTACTGGAAGTTCAATTGATCTCGCATCGAAAATCTAAAAATATCGGAAAGTTCATTGGCTCATTTCCTATTTAATGAACTTAAAATGGTATGCCGAAAATGTTATTTGTCAATCAAACGAGAAAAGATTCATTTTCAAATTAACTAGAAATCACCATTTATTTTACCAAAAATATTGTTGGAAGTTCGTTTGATCTTTGATTAAAAATCTGAGGACACCGGTGGATTCCTTGGATCGTTTTCTATTGAAAAACTCTGACAAGTCAAGTCTCGAGATATCACAAATATTTTCGATTAATTTAGAAATTATTATTCACGTTCTCTTGGACTGTTGGGATTTTGATTGACCTCAAATTAAAATTTTAAAAGTACCATTGAAGTTCTCAGGTCGTTCTATTTCCACGAAAATCATTATTGACCACGCGTCAAAAATAATTAAATTATTTTCCAATTAAATAACATCTAAAGTCACGTCTTATATTCGTTTAACTGCTATGAAGCCCTAATATCTTCCATTAATCTCTTAATGGCAATTAAGCTCTAAATAAAATATTTTGAAAATACGGGGCGTTACAAAGACATTTTCAACGAAATAGCATACCAGGAAATTATTGTCTCCGTGCAAGATAATAATTTTATTTTAAAAATGAATGCTACTTATATGCATGAAGAAACTCCAAGAACCTAAAAGTAACAAAGATAAAATTAAAAAACAAAACATCACTTGTTCACATCGAATAATCTTTAAACCTCAAATGTAGCAAATGGTGCTCGTAATACCATCATCGAATATGTTGACAAACTTTTATCATGGTAGACTGGGTAATTCTTAACAGTTACAAATTATGGTCTCCTAAGTAATACTACAAGCAGAGAAGTGAAAGTTCTTTAAGTAAATTGAGCAAACAAAAGAACGTTTTTGGTTCTCCATTTCAGCTGGTATTACAAGGGGTTTTTCAATGACATAATTTCCATAGTGAAGGGAGAAAATAATCCACCAAATAATAGATAAAAACAATACCTTCCATAAAAAAGAACTTCAGCTTTGGCATTCTGTTTCCACTAATTAAAAACACCAACTCTAAATGTATCTGCACAAATGAGAGATGGTTTATATTACAGGGTTGTCCAAACTTCTCACAGTAATCATTTTAATTGACATGATTTACTTTAGATGCAGATTAAAAACACAAAGGAAGTGCAAGATCAATAAGATTCTCTCTCTCTCTCTCTCTCTCTCTTGCAAGAACTCTTATTCTACCCTCTGCAGCAACTCAAACTTACTAGAAAGGCTAATTCCACTACCATTTACATACAGTTCCATCAAAAACATTATTAGGCTCTAATGGGACCCTGGAAACTCCCCCAAATTCAATTAATAAACGCAGCAAGACATAGAAATAAAAAAAATAGAAAATTAATACAATGTAAATGGATCGACAAGTTTAACACAAAAGTAGAAAACAATACCGGACAAAATCTTCTCACCAATGAGAGACTGAGACAGTGAAGAACAATATCAGTAGAAAAAAAGAGAGATTAACAACTGCGATTTTATCCCCCTTTGCCCATCGTTTGGGCCCTGGGCTCATTTCCTCCCCCAAAATTTTTCCACACTCTAATTTTTTCCAGACCCAACGGCGAAAATTAGAAAAAAGAAAGGATTTTTCTGCAAAATGGAAAAACCCCGAATCGCTTTCCAGGTTCGATTTTATTTTTCCTAATCATCGATTATTTTAAATTTTTTTTTTATTACCATTGAATGTTCTAACTCGACTTATTTCCAGAAATCACTACTATCAGTTGTGGTACCTCACTCTGGAGAAACGCCTTAACCGCCATCGTTCATGTCCTCAAGATGAGTAGACGACCAAAGGGATTTCTTCATTTCTTAGTCATAGTGACGGCGAGGAAGACTCTATACAGAGACGGCGACAGCAACGAAGACAACAACGGGAATGGCGAGTTTAGGGTGAGGGAGAATTTCAGATCGGTTGAAGTGAGAGAAAAGAGAGAAATGACGGAGCGAGAAAATTTCAGAGATCGGATTTGATTTTTTTGATTTCCCCTCATCTCTCAGCTTTCTTTTTTTACATTTAATTAATTTTATATTTAAAAATATGAAAAAAGTGTAATTTTATGTTACCACAGTTTCAATTAAAAACCGTAGTGATTGACACCTTAAGTACAGTCACCACTGATTTAAATAACCGTGGTCATTAAAAATACGCACATACACCGCCGTTAGGAATGCGGGTGGTGTATTCATGAATACACACGACAGAAACTTCAGAACCGTGGTGCTATAATTGTGAAGGATACGCTCATACACCACAGTTTTCATGAAAGCCGTGGTTATTAGCTAAATTACCATAGTTTTATGCCAAAACCGTGGTTATTCAAGCGTGGTGTATGAGCAAATTTCTTGTAGTGTAAAAAATGACATATGGTTTCTTATCGATAGGCCAAAAATCCAGAAAGTCATTGGAACAAAGTGAGTTTTTCACAACAAACTGGATGAACAAGGTGTCATCACCAGGAACAAAGCAAGACTGGTAGCTAAAGAATACCCTCAAACTGAAGGGATCGACCTTGATGAGACATTTGCACCAGTTACAAGATTAGAAGCAATCAGACTGTTTCTCACCTATGCAGCTCACAACAACTTCACAATCTATCAAATGGACATGAAAAGTGCATTTTTACAGAAGATGCTCAAAGAAGATATGTACGTCGAGCAACCACCTGGATTCGAGATTGGAGATCAAGTCCTCAAACTGAAGAAAGCATTCTATGGGCTGAAACAAGCACCCTGATATGAAACCCTCACAACATTTTTGGTGAAGAATAAGTTTAAAAAAGGAGTCATTGATCGAACTCTATTCAGAATACAATGATCATCTGAGATCTTAATGAGTCAAATTTATATGGATGACATAATATTTGGATCAAAGAGCAAAGATCTATGCACTCGTTTCGCACAACTGATACAGAGCGAATTCGAGATGAGCATGATGGGAGAAATGACATTCTTCCTAGGACTCCAAGTAAATCAGCTCAAGGATGGGATATTCATCAGCCAAGCCAAGTATACAAAGGAGCCAGTCAAGAAGTTTGGAACTGATAAGGGAAAAACTATCAAGATTTCCTTGAACACATCAGTTCAACTTACTCTTGATGAAGAAGGAGAATCAGCTAGCCAAACTCACTACAGAGGCATCATCGGTTCGCTTTTCTATCTAACTGCCAGTCGACCAGACATTTCATATTTAATCGGCTTATGTGCATGATTCTAAGCCAATTCGAAGAAGAGTCATCTCGAAGCAGCATAGAGGATCATCAAGTACCTCAGAGGAACAATAAATCTTGGATTAAGGTATCCCAGAGATGACAGCTTGAGTCTAACTGGATATTCAGACTCAGACTTTGGTGGATGCAAGTTTGACAGGAAGAGTACCTGTGGAACATGTCGGTCTCTTGGTCATGAGAACGGTCCAAGCAACAATGAGGAGGAAGACGTCGAGCTGCAATTGAGAGGACTAGTTACCCAACTTCATACTGAGAAGCTTCAACAATATTTACAAGTGTTGATTAGAAGAAAGTTCGAAGTTGGAGAGCAAGAAGATAAATACAGCCCGAGAATTGTCACGGTGTTGACAATTGAAGATCAAGTCCAAGAAGACTCAAGTTAATTAATTGGCATGTTGGATCAGCCCAAAAGATGATTAAATTCGCCAATTGTGAAGTCCAAGTCCAATTCTATTTATTTTATCTAGTTTAGATTTTTATTACTTTATTTTTGGTCTTTTTGGAGTATTCCTTAAAGACAGATTTTTAATTAAGGAAACAATCCTAGTTGGTTTAGGACTCTTTATTTTCGACCAATCCATGTTATTTGGCCTCTTCATTTTCGTCCCTTATGTTGTATTTGTAGAAGAATATTATGTCATTTACAACTTAGACATTGCATGAAAATTGAAGTTTTATTTCACTGTCTCAAGATCCATCGGTTGATCACCATATACATATTCTATTGATCTAGCAAATCACTAGTCTTAATTCAAGATTTTTCTAGTTCCATTGAGTTCTAGGAGGAGGCTACGAATCCGAAGTATACGAGATATCGTGTTTCGTCATCACCGCAAGACGAGGTTCGAGTAAGTATATTTCTTCTATCTCTTAATTCATCTCCATCGACTACCAACATCTACAACCTGTCGTACACTTTATCATCATCCATCGATCATCATCATTCCATAAATCACCTCCATAATTCGTCCATAATCATTCCAAATTCATACATGCTCAACTAAATAGCACATATACAAAATATGTCCTGTTTTCGTTTCTTAGGTATTTAATTGGTTTGTTTTATTTGGTTGAGTCATAATCTAGGTATTTTAGGTGTCTATTATAATCGAGTCTTGTTTAGTTGTTTAATTCCGCATTTGCTTTGATAGTTATATTCGTATATTGTTGTTGGTATTGAATCCTTACATTATCGACGTGTGTTCGTTCTTGTTAGTCTGCTACTTTATTGGTCGTGGTCTTATCCTTGTTGAGATCACATCGGTATATTGTTGTTCGTGGTTCAATATCGGGTATCATTTGTTATTTTTATTTCTCGTGTCTTATTCGTTTCTTTTGGAGTGTAATCTGAACTCATAGTATAAAAAAAAGAAAAGAGAGAAGCTCAAAAGCAATCGGCTAGTACAAAAAAAAAAAAAAAAGAGCGTCGATCTTAAAAGAAAAGGAGTTCAGATTCGTTTCTTGTTGATTTTAGTTCATTCTCGCATTCTTAGTGAGTTATAGTAGTTGTTGGAGTCTAGTTCTTGCTATGTTGTAGTAAAAAAAAATTGTATTGTTTATTCCGATTTTCCTTGTTTCTTTGGGTTATTTTAGGCTCTTTCCTTCCTCATTAGATAACTTAGTATATTTAGATTGTGTCCATCTAGGTGAAACACATCCAAATAAATACTACCTTATCTATATCTTTTCTTTCCTTATACAGCTTTATTTCAGCCTTATCTTTCTCTATTTATTTCGTTTTCTTTTCTTTTACCTTAATTTCATTCCTACCATCACTTTAAGGACCAAAATCCCTCACATACACCATCCTACACCATCTTACTCATACTCCACGCCACTAGCATCCACCGAGCACTTAATCTACTAGTTCGAGCTGAAGAGAAGACCGAGAGAAGCTGATCAACAGCACTGAATTGTGATCAATGCCACCATCACAATACACACACGTGCACCCATCTTTGAGTGCCATACACGAGAGGAAAAATTCAGAGAGAAAATACAAGTGATCGTGAGGTTGTGAGGACCATTCCTTGTTTCCTTTCATGTTTGTTCGTTTTGCAGGTACAATGAAGAGAGGTACCAACCCGGAATCATCGATTCCACTACTGAAGGAGTCGAGGTCGCCAAACACGCCCGACAACTAGTCCTACTCATCTAATACAATGTGGGACCCAAAGTACAATTTCAATGCTCTGGCTAAGCATTTTGAGCGACAAACTCGTCTACTGAAAGACGAACTTGGCAATCAAGTAGCCGAATTGACAGAGGAGCTTACGAAGCTCAAGGCCCAATCGATTACTTCACAAATAATGCAAGGAGATCCAGTGAGGTAACCTGAGCTTCAGGAAAACACAGCGAGGCAACTCGAGCCTCAAGAAGCCGCAGCGGGGTGACCCGAGCCCTAAATGGCCACAGCCAGGCAGGCCGCACCTCAGGTGCACACCGCAGAGGAGTCCGGACCCGAGTCCGACGCAGCTAGTGAGTACGAAGCTGATTTCGTACCACAGAGATGGGGCAATTACCGTGATCGACCCCGAGCTCCCTACAGACGCACATTCCGCGTCGATAGATCGAGATTTGAGGATGCTCACATGGTGAATAACATCAAGACCACTATTCCAAAGTTTGAGGGATTACACGATCCTGATATCTACCTCGACTGGGAGAGGAAATTCAATAAAATCTTCGACTGTTATGACTTTCCTGAGATGAAGAAAGTGCAGCTCGCACCTTTGAGTTTAAGGAGTATGCTGCGACTTGGTGGGAGAATCAGCAAGCCAGACGGCGCCATGATCGATATCCGCCTATCGCTACATGGGAAGAGATGAAAGACATCATGCGAGGACATTCTATACTAGTGCACTACGAGCGGGAGCTAGAGAAGAAATTAAATCGGATAAAACAAGGCACCCGTTCGATTGAGGAATATCATAAGAAACTCGAGGCAACACTGAATCGAGTTGGAAAGGACCCCGTGTTTTTAAATTATAGTTAAAAGTTTTCTAAATTTATTTCGAAGACTATATAAATTTGTTGGAGCTAAGATAAAGTAAAATGGATAAAAGACGTGACTTTAGGTGTTATATAATTGGAAAATCATTTAAATATTTTTAGCGCGAGGTCAGTAATTATTTTTGTGGAAGTAGAACGACTTGAGAATTTCGATGATACTTTTAAAAATTTTAATTCTAGGGAAATCAAAGTCCCAACAGTCAAAGAGGACGTGAATAGTAATTTTTAATTAATTTAAAAAGGAATCTTCTCTCGTTCGATTAACAAATAACATTTTTGGCATACCATTTGAAATTGATTCAATAGGAAATAACCCAATGAACCTTCCGGTATTTTTATATTTTTGATGCGAAATAAAGTGAAACTCCCAATGAAATAAAGCAACTTTTAATCAAGTTCACAAAGTATTTTATCAGTATTTTACATCCAAAATATTATATCCCAAAATATCCTAAAATATCTATATAACCATCCCCCTATGGATCCAAAAGACATCCCCCCCACTTGTTGAATTGGCTTTTACCATAAGAAAAGAAAGAAGCAAAGAAAAGAAAGAGAAAGAAAGAGAGAGAGAGTGAGAAGGGGGGAGAGAGAATTGAGAGCTGAGAGCGGGGGAGAGATCCGAGAGAGAGAGAGAGATAGTGAAGGAGGAGGAGCGGCCACCACCAACACCGACCTGCATCCTCCTTCCCGCCGTCGAGACGCCGCCGGAACTGCGCCAGTCGCCGGAAAACGAAGCTAGTGTAGCCCCGTTGCGCGGTTATCATCTCGGTTCATTTCTCATCTTTTTTGCCAAAATTTTAATATGTCGTGTATTTAAATGTGTTCTACGTTTCGAATGTTGAACTCGTTCCCGTCCGATGGCCAGAAACCAGCGAAATCGCAGGAAAACGTGCATAAATGAAAACACCGATCTGCTACTGTAATTCTCGAATTTAGGCAATTTTGGGCCCTCAAATCGAAAAAGTTTATTCACAAAAGTTGCTCGAAATAATATTTCCTATATGCATGTCGAATTTAGTAATTTTTGGACGAGTTTTGAATAATTTCGATTATTAAATTAAACAGTTATTTTTTTACCGGAAGCATGTGTTATCAAAAAATTCGAAAACTCTCAACCTATAGTCTTGGCATGTATAGGATCGTCCCTGAATATTTTCATAATTTTTGAACGGTTAAAAAGTGTCGTGGTACAAATATGATAAAAATCAATTAAAATGGTAAGTTACGGAAAGTGACCTCTGTCAAATCTTTTGATTCCAGTAAATTAAAAATAATATTTTGAAATTTATTTCCTTCTGCGTTAAATGTACATGAGGTCTCTAGAGTTATGCAATATATTTTTGAAAAGAATAAAATTTAATAATAGCTCCAATTATAGTAGTTTAATTTTCTGAAAAATATAGTAGTCATTCTGAGTCAAAAATCGACCCTTTTAGGACCCGCAGAACCTGCTAGCAGAGAAAACGATGTTCCTGAAGTTGTTGTGCCGCCATCTGCTCGTCAGCGAGGTGGGTTTATTTTTAAAGAATAAATACAATTTAAGAGTAATAACTATTTAGAAGCATGATAGATAACTTAGAAATATCCAAATAAATGTTTTATGCTCTACCTGTTTAACGTCACTATTATAGGAGGAATTATAGAATATTGTTATGAAACGGAATAGGATAGTGTTGAGATACTGTTGAAATATTGTTAGAATATTATTCGGATATTGTGACTAGGATTTGAGCATACTTGTGAATAGTTGTATAAGCATGATTAAGTTATGATTTAATTACTAAGTTTTATGAGATTTTATTAGATGGTGCTGAATTTAGCCAAGATAGGCTTGTGCTAGAATCTTGAATTTTTGTAGTGCAAGTAATTAATGAACATAGGGAGGATTGTACACCCTTGCAGCTGTGATGATTATCACTAAAGGTGTCACTGTGAGGTTACCCCGCACATACACTGTGCCCGAATGTCACTATATGGAGTCACTACTAGGTGACCCCTAGCACACTCCGGGTCAATGCTAGGTAACCCCTGGCATACTCTCTTTGGATTAGTGAGGTAACCTCTCCCTTTTCCTACCAGCGGCATACTATATAGTGTAGTAGACGACAATCTAAACAAAAGAGATCACAAAGAGAAGAAAAAGGTTTGCAGATATGGGAAGAGCTTTCGTGTTTTACTTCCAATATGCTATGTATTATTTTGGATATTTCTTATTTGCAAATTGAGTTCAAAATTACCCACTGAGTGCATTAGTACTCATACCCAACTCTTTTCAAAATATTTTCAGGTTGAGATGCTGAGGCCGGTGATGTGTTGTTGGTGGGGTTGTTTGAGCTTCCTAATTGCTGCTTTATCTAGTTATATTGTTTGCTTCTACTATGTTTTTGCTGAATACTCTGATATCTAGCATTTAGTCTTGATATTTGATACATGATACTTGATGATAACATGTCTAATATGCTATTAATATATGATGTCTGTCTATTAAATAAAGTTTTGAGGAGAGGAAACCCCGTCCTTTTTGCCATGCCAATTATCCCTTTATTTACTTCGACCTATTAGAAGGGTCATACCTGATTTCATGTTTGTATCTGTTTTCTGTCAGTCGACCTATGAATTGGTCTTATCTGCTATTCTTCTTTTGTCCTTTAGATGGGACTAATCTTATTAATACTTATAATAAATGGATCTTTCCTTGTTGGTATCTGTTTATCACTTTGTTCTGCCTATATACGGACTTGTTGGTTTTTGTGCCGTTCCAGTACTCTTATAAGCCGTTATAAAATGAGGACTTGTTCTAGTTACATAGGTTATGTTGCCCAAATTTCTGGGGAATATAACCTATTCATGTTTCCAACAATTATTTCCTTCTAACTAATAATTATTCTAAATCCTATTCTTTTTAAGTGACACCCCCGTCCTTCATTTATTATTCTTTTCGGGACTAGAGCGTTACAGAATGGTATCAGAGCAGGCTTTCAACTCTGTAGACCTGTCTCTTTGTTTGACTATATGACTATGTTTTTATCTGAGTTCTATTGTGTTAAAAGAACCCACTCAGCAACCCACAGCTCATCATCACCTCACATCTTCAAGAAAGTTCAAAGGTATGGCAAAGTAAATTATTTTATTATATTGTTATAAATTTCAAAATACATGTTGACAAGGAAGAAAATGGGCAAAGTGAAGGTAGTCAATTTAAAAAAAATGATGATTGAACGTCATTTATTGAGAAAATTTTATGGACCTTTGAAAAAGATTTTGGATAATATATAGGTGAAATGCTTATAAAATTGAAGTCGTTATGGATTTGTCCAAACAATAAGTGAAAACCAGAGTTTTCACAAAATATTATTTCCTATAGACTTTGAAAATTTTGGTCATTGTATAAAAAAAAGGGAAGGAAAAACAAATGTGGTTAATATAAAAGTTTTAAATTATGATTTATAAACCTTTTCTTTGGAAAAAGAATTGGTCTACTGCTCTTAATTGCCGAATTAGTAAAATGCCTTGAGAATTTGCTGAGGATAGATTAATTATAAATAGAAGAATGTAGTGAGAACATAGACTATAGTGAGCTTGAACTAAGGATAATTTTATGTCACCCATTTAGGTTCTGAAGAACCTAGATTGATGAAGATATCCTCTACAATGGCTAAGCTTAGAGGATTATCCGAAAATGACGAACTTGCCATGAGGCTCTTTTTAGAAGGTTGATGCATTCTACAATCTCAGCAAATTGGAAATGAAGAGATGCTAATGCAAATGCCAAGTTTTCAAATGTTGGTCTCAAGCCATAAATGATTGAAGAATAATTAATTTAAAGGACAATTATCAGACGTGGGATCCAATGCAGTATGGAAAATCTAACATCAACTTTTTCGGACAAAATGTATCTTGTGATCTAGTCACATCAGCAAGGGATAAGAATTTATTCTACATTACGAAAGCTCTCATGACATATTGGATAGCCCAACAAGTTAAGACATGGCATATATTCAAAAGATAGATGCTTGTGGACAAAGGAAGAGATAACCACCTCGACTGCAACTCGACCATATGTACCTCTAAAGGCCCTTTGCCAAGTATTCTTTTGAGTCCTAGGAAAATTTTAAAGTTAGACTCTTTCGAGTTTGTTTAGGCTTGTTTCTTTCATACCCTTCTTGTGGTTAAGTAAATCTCCAGTTTATCGTGTCCTTCACTCGGAGAAGCTAACAACAGTTCAGCCGACCCATGATATTTTGTTCTTTGATAGCAGTGTACTTAGGACAAGAGAGGATGACTTTTCAGGGAGAAGTCATGCGAGATCATTAGACCTAGTTGTTGATAGGTCAAACCGACAAGAATATTAACCTGTCAGAATATTTTGAATACTTGTTAACCCATCGATCTATCCACTCAATTGTTCATATATTCCTTGATTATTCCTCCTTGAAAAGACTGTCATCCCTTACTTGAGATCCTTCATCTATTAATGGTCAATAATGACATTGTTTGGTCAGACCATATTGACACCTTTTTTCTGGAAACTATCAGTGTGGTTTTCATTCACTATGTGTTGATTCCATTTGTTATTCATGCAAAGACTTCTTAGTTGTGGAAGCTTCTTGTGATTAAAAGCCTTCGTAAAGAAAAAAATTATTTCATTACGATTTATATCCTTTTCTACACCTCTCTATCTTAAGAATATCTTGTGGGCATAAATCAAGATCTTCATACTTTGATAAATTTTATTTGGTCCAAAATGTGCTCCAAATTGTTAAATCAATTCGCGAATTACGCTTGAAAATTTCTAAAGTTAATCCTTTTCAATAATGATTCCTTATTCAAAAATGGCACTTGCAAAATGGCTCGCTAATTGTTCTTTCGAGACGCACCTTGACTTTTCTTGGCCTTTTAGCACATTCGTTCATCTTCACTTCTAAAGTGATAAATGTCTTAATTATGATTACAAAGCCTAATATTTATTAAATTCCATGATTTTTAAAATTGCCCCATGAGAAGTTATGATTCAGCTAAAGTCCTCATTTGGAGGCATTCATTTCTCTTTTACTTGTGCATCTAAAATCCGAGTGTTTTTAAGCCTTCGAATAGGAAAAGTAATAGAGATGATCTTCCGGTATGTTTTCTAGAAAATGGGAAGTTGAAATCTTTATTAAAGGGACAAGGTTTGAACCGGTGCTGGTAATGTTATTTAAGATCAGAACCCTTCCATTTTAGTGGGCCAAGCGACGCAATGGATGCCAGAAGGTGGGTTCAATCCCTAAAGTGAATCTTTACGTTATAGCTTGAATAGACAAGGGAAAACACAATATATCTTCTTCATGCTTTCAGACGATATTGGTCACCAATGAGACACAGTTAGATGAGCAATAATCATGAAGAGATAAGAAAAGTTCAATAGAGAATATTTCGAAGATAAGTTATTCGAGGAATGCATTCTTGATTTCGAGAGTAATAATTGAGCTTGATCATATGACTACCAAGACATGCTTCACCGGATGTGGGTAGCAAGAAGGCTCATGAAATTTGGAAGGCACTTAAAATTGTTATTGCGATGACTTATAGGGTAAGAAGAAGATGTGGAGGAGTTGCGGTCACAACCACGCTGAAAATTGAGGTCACCTTTAGTGGCTGGGATTAAAACAGGATAAAACTGAGAATGCCTAATGGATAAGTTATTCCTTAGGATCAAGATGAATTGCTTAAATTTGGAAATAAGATATATCATGAAACCTTCAAGACAGACTCATTTGTAGCAAGGACACCAAAGGAGATGCAAGAGCAAATTACAACTTCAAGAGTTGTTGGACTTAGGAACCCAGTGCGTTGTTATAGAGAACCCCGATTTTATTCGTGAAGTAGAAGGATGGCACATCAAGGATGTACATTGATTACATGGAGCTGAATAAGTTAATTATTAAGGACTGATATCCTCTCATAAGAATAGATGACCTCCTTGATCAACTAAAGAAAGCAAGTGTACTCTCGAAGATAGACCTGATCTTAGGCTACTATCAGTAAAAGATAAGCAATGATGATATTTCGAAGACTCCAGTTTGAACTCGTTATGGTCACTATGAGTTCATAGTAACGCCATGTTGATTAATAAATGCTCCAAGAATGTTTATGGATTTAATGGACAAGGTATTCTATCTCTATTTGGATATAAGGTTTTGTTGGTGTTCATAAATGATATTTTGGTATATGTATGGAATGAAGAAGAGCATCAAGAACATTTAAGGACAGTGTTGGAAACATTAAGAAGAAAATAATGTATGCTAAATTCAGCAAGTGTGAATTTCAGCTCGAGAAAGAAATATTTTTAGGACCTATAGTATCGGTTGAAGAAATTATGGAAGATCCAATTAAGATAGATGTTGTTAGAAATTGGAAATCACCAATGAACGTGACAAGGTAAGAAGATTTTTGGGACTTTTGAAGATTCACAGAGGGATTCTCAAAGATATCTAAGCCCATGACGTACCAACTCAAGAAATGAACCAAGTTTACGTGGTCAAATGAATTAGAAGAAAGTTTCCAAACTCTAAAAGAGATGTCAACCACAGCCCTGGTATGGGAAATTCCCAAGGGGAACAAGGATTTTGTGGTTTATACTGGAGCGTCAAGATGGGGTTAGGGTGCGTGCTGATACAAAAAGGCAAAAAGATTGTATATGCATTATGATAGTTGATAGATCATAAGCAAAACTATCTCACTCATGATTTGGAGCTCGCTACAGTTGTACACGCGTTGGAAATTTGGAGACACTACCTAGATCGAGCTAAGTATGAGATTATGCAGATTAAAAGAGTCTCAAATATTGTTTTTAAATAGAAGAATTTGGATATAATGTAAGGAAGGTGATTAGAATTAGTGAAAAGACCATGGTTGTTCGATTGACTTATACCCAGAGAAGGTCAATGTGGTAGTTGACGCTCTCAGTCGTAAGAATAGAGCTGACTTAAGTTGTGACCTAACTCAAGAAGGAGAACTCCTTGGAGAGTTCAGTAAGTTAAGGATTCAACTATTACATCAACTTGACACTTTGAAGAAAAGATCACTGCTCTGGTAGCTAAACTAGACCTAAGAGAAAGGATCATTGTTGCACAAAGAGGAGATGCATATCTCAAGAAGATGAGACTAGTAGCCCGATCCAGATCCCAAGAATTTTGACCGAGGCACCAAATAATGCCTTACCTTACAAAGAAAGAGTGTGCATGAAAACAAAGAAGAAATGAAGGAAGAACTCATGAGCGAAACTCATGACACTCTGAACACGACTCATCTAAGAAACACTAAGGTAGACAAAGATCTGAAGGGCAAATTCTGGTGGAATGACACGAAAAGAGAGATATAGGCGAACATAGAGAAATGAGCTATCAACAAGTTAAGACCTTGCACCAGAAAGCCTTAGGGTTGTTACAACCCTTGGAAATTAAGAATAAAAGTAGGATCACATTAAAGGAAGCTCAAGATAAATAGAGATTCATTGCAAACAATAGAAGAAATGATTTGAGCATTGAGATAGCCGATAAGATCTTCCAGAGGTATCCACAAATGAGGGTATCGTTCGAAACAGGTTAAGGCCCAAATTCTCTGGACCTTTCAAAATCCATAAAAATGATTAATGAAGTAGCTTATAGGATGACTTTCCCCCCCAACCTGGATGACATGTACCACGTGATGGTGCTGAGAAAGAACATGTTTGATCTTAAAACACGTGACCAGAAAAGAAGATATGATGCTAAATAATGATTCAGTGTATGAGGAAGGGCTGCAGGCCACTCTTGATCGGAAGACTCAAAGTCTGAAGAATAAAGTGATTAGATTAACGAAGATACCACAAAACCGCCATGAACAAGAAGAAGCAACCTGAGAGTTGGAGTCAGGCTCAAGATCTATCCCGCACTCCATTCCAATATTAGTAAATTTCGAGATGAATTTTTTTTAAGGGGGGTAGGATGTAACACCCCATATTTTCGGATTATAGTTAAAAGTTTTCTAAATTTATTTAGAAGACTATATAAATTTATTGGAACTAAGATAAAGTAAAATGGATAAAAAATGAGACTTTATGTGTTATTTAATTGGAAAATCATTTAAATATTTTTGACGCGTGGTCAGTAATGATTTTTGTGGAAATAGAACGACTTGAGAATTTCGATGATACTTTTAAAAATTTTAATTCAAGGGCAATCAAAGTCCCCACAGTCTAAGAGGACGTGAAATAGTAATTTTTAATTTAATCGAGAATATTTGCGACGTCTCGAGACTTGACTAGTCAGAGTTTTCCAATAGGAAACGAACGAAGGAATCCGTCGATGTTCTCAGATTTTTAGTTAGAGGTCAAACGAAATACCAACAATATTTTTGGTAAAATAAATATTAATTTTTAATTAGTTTTAAAAGGAATCTTCTCTCATTCGATTAACAAATAACATTTTCGGCATACCCATTTGAAATTGATTCAATAGGAAATAACCCAATGAACCTCCCGGTATTTTTAGATTTTTGATGCGAAATAAAGTGACCTCCCGGTGAAATAAAATAACTTTTAATCGAGTTCGAAAAGTATTTTATCAGTATTTTACATTCGAAATATTATATCCGAAAATATCCTAATATATATATATATATATATATATATAACCATCCCCCTATGGATCCAAAAGCCATCCACCCACTTGTTGAATTAGCTTTTGCCGTAAAAAAAGAAAGAAGCACAGAAAGAAGCAAAGAAAAGAAAGAGAAAGGAAGAGAGAGAGAGTGAGAAGGAGAGAGAGAGAGAATTGAGAGCCGAGAGAGGGGGAGAGATCAAAGAGAGAGAGAGAGAGAGTGAAGGAGGAGGAGGAGCTGCCACCACCACCACCAACCTGCCGCCGCCTTCCCGCAGCCGTGATGCCACTGGAGACATTGCCGGAACTGCGCCAGTCGCTGGAAAATGAAGCTAGTGCAGCCCCGTTGCGCAGTTATCATCTCAGTCAATTTCTCGTCCTTTTTAGCTCAAATTTTAATATGTCGTGTATTTAAATGCATTCTACGTTTCGTATATTGAACTCATTCCCGTCCGACGGCCGAAAACCGGCGAAATCATCGGAAAACGTGCATAAATAAAAATACCGATCTGCTGCTGTAATACTAGAATTTCGGCCGTTTCAGGCCCTAAAATCGAAAAAGTTTATTCACAAAAGTTGCTCGAAATAATATTTCCTATATGCACGTCCAATTTCGTAAATTTTGGACGAGTTTTGAATAATCTCGATTATTTAAATTAAATAATTATTTTTGTACCGGAAGCATGTGTTATCAAAAAATTCTAAAACTCTCAAACTGTAGTCTTGGCATGTATAGAATCGTCCCTGAATATTTTCATAATTTTTGAACGGTTAAAAAATGTTGTGGTACAAATATGATAAAGATCGATTAAAATGGTAAGTTACGGAAAGTGACCTGTATCAAATCTTTTGATTCCAGTAACTCAAAAATAATATATTGAAATTTATTTCCTTCTGTGTTAAATGTACATCTGGTCTCTAGAGTCGTGCAATATATTTTTGAAAAGAATAAAATTTAATAATAGCTCCAATTATAGTAGATTAATTTTCGAAAAATATAGTAGTCGTTCTGAGTCGAAGAACGACCGTTATAGGATCCGTAGAACCTGCTAGCAGAGAAGACGATGTTTCCAAAGTTGTTATGCCGCCACCTGCTCGTCAACGAGGTGGGTTTATTTTTAAAGAATAAATACAATTTAAGAGTAATAACTCCTTAGAAGCATGATAGATAACTTAGAAATATCCAAATAAATATTTTATGCTCTACCTGTTTAACGTCACTATTATAGGAGGAATTATAGAATATTGTTATGCAACGGAATAGGATAGTGTTGAGATACTGTTGAAATATTGTTAGAATTTTATTCGGATATTGTGACTAAGATTTGAGTATGCTTGCGTAATAGTTGTATAAGTATGATTAAGCTATGATTTAATTGCTAAGTTTTATGAGATTTTATTAGATGATGCTGAACTTAGCCAAGATAGGCTTGTGCTAGAATCTTGGATTTTTGTAGTGCAAGTAATTGATGAATGTAGGGAGTACTGTACACCCTTACAGCTGTGATGATTATCACTAAAGGTGTCACTGTGAGGTAACCCCGCACATATACTGTGACCGGATGTCACTATAAGGAGTCACTGCTAGGTGACCCTTAGCACACTCAGGGTCAATGCTAGGTAATCCCTGGCATACTCTCCTCGGATTAGCGAGGTAACCCCTCCATCTTCCTACGAACGGTATGCTATATAGTGTAGTAGATGACAGACTGAGCAAAAGATATCCCAAAGAGAAGAAAAAGGTTTGTAGATATGGAAGGGCCTTTGCGTTTTGCTTCCTATATGCTGTGTATTATTTTGGATATTTCTTATTTGCAAATTGAGTTCAAAATTACCCACTGAGTGCATTAGTACTCATACCCAACTCTTTTCAAAATATTTTCATGTTGAGATACTGAGGCCGGTGATGTACTGTTGGTGGGGTTGTCCGAGCTTCCTAATTGCTGCTTTATCTGGTTATATTATTTGCTTCTGCTATGTTTCTGCTGAATACTCTGATATCTAACAATTAGTCTTGATATTTGATACATGATACTTGATGATAGCATGTCTAATATGCTATTAGTATATGACGTCTATTTATTAAATAAAGTCTTGAGGGGAGGAAACCCCCGTCCTTTTTGCGATGCCAATTATCCCTTTAATTTCATGTTTGTATCTGTTTACTGTCAGTCAACCTATGAATTGGTCTTATCTGCTATTCTTCTTTTGTCCTTTGGATGGGACTAATCTTATTAATACTTCCTTGTTGGTATCTGTTTATCACTTTGTTCTGCCCATGTACGGATGTGTTAGTTTTTGTGCCGTTCCAATTGTACTCTTATAAGCCGTTATTGTTGAGATCGAGACAAGCACTAAGGATTTGAACCCAGAGTTGCAGCTGAGAGGTCCAGTGATGAGATTAAGAGCCAAGAAGCTGCAAGGTTACTTCCAGTTCTATATTTAAAAGAAGTTGGAAGATGGAACTGAATCCTGACAGCATAAGTTGGTAAATTTGACGAGCATTGAGGAGTGAAGAAGCCGGGACCATGGATGAATCAATTATTTAGTTATGGCCGTGTATCTCTTATTATTTGTTAAGTTGTTTTATTTAATTGGATCCAATTTTTTTTAATTTAATTAGAAGCCTAAATTATTGTTAGGAGAATTGGGCCTTTAGTTATTTATTTTTATTTTCGAAATTATGCAGCCCAACACTTGATAATTTCGTCCCTTGGGTATTTAGGATGATTCCAAACGTTGTTTTACAGAGACTGGAATTGAATGAAAACAACTTTTACGCTTCTTCCCGTCTCAAACACAAATATCGGTTCTTGATAGAGTTTATTGACTGGCATCTCCAAGCTTGAAATCTTTTATCTTGTTTGTGCATCCAGTAGTGTATGGGTTAGGCAGCCATGAAGATTGCTCCATAGGCGCGTTTCGGATTCTCGTCGATCCGGGGTTCATTTCGGGTAAGATTCATCTCTATTTTCGTTTTCCATTGATCCATCTTCGTTCCAGCCACCACCACGCCTCCATACGCATTCCATATCCATCCTAGTATCACCATATTCATCCATATAGTATCTCAAGTCCAGAATCCATCCATACAAAGCCATAGATCCATTTATAAGCCCTATACAGTCCGAAATTTATGGGTTTAGGTCAGTTTATTTGATCATATTTAAGTGTTATTACAATAGATATCTTGGATTGAATCCTTCCATATAGTTGATGTTGTTTCGATCTTTGTTTCCGCGTTATTACAGTTATAAAATGGTGCACTATGCATCAATAGTCAAAAGGCACTGAGAGATGGACGGCGTAGATCAATGCATAGTGCAGCCCCTGCATGACAGCCTTGGAGCCATACTGCACCCAGTTCAATGCCAACTGAAGCCACACGACCCAATGGTCCTCCAGATCAGCCCGTTCGACGTTTTGATCACACTGCACCGCAGACAGGCCGTAGACCTGAGTCTACACCACCTAATCAGCCACAACCGCCATTCACATGGCCAAATCGATCAGGGTCGATGCCTAATGCAGCCCCTACATGTGCTCATGATGTCCAGCGTCACAAGTGCCAAGGATGGGGTCACTTTCAAGCCCAGTGTCCAAACCGGCGAGTTTTATTCTTATATGAACAAAATGAACTTGAATCAGCCATTGAAGACGAGTTGGAGCAGGCTATAGGCGATGCCAATCATTAGGAGGCATAAATCGATGATGCAGAGCCAGTTGAAGTTAATTCGGATGCGCCTATTGTCAGTCTTGTGACAATTCACAGTTTGAGCATGAATCGAACTAAGGAACATGATCATCAGTGGGAGAACATATTCTACACCCATGCGATGATCAAGTGTCATACATGTTCCATGATCATTGACAGTGGCAGTGTTATAAATGCCATTATTCAGTATGCAGTTGACAAACTCACCCTGATTAAGCAGAAGCATCTAAAACCATACAGACTGCAATGGCTAACAGAACGAGGCGAACTACGCGTGGTCTACCAGGTAAGTATCAATTTCTCAATTGGCACATTTTCTCACTCTATATTATGCAATGTAATCCCTATGGATACATCACATTTGTTGTTGGGTAGACCTTGGCAATTTGACAGGTGTGCAGACCATGATGGATGCCTAAACACGTACACTGTGAAGAGCAATGACTGTACTTTTGGCCAAATTCAGTCATTTTCTAGGTGAGACTGCCTGGTGAATATTTTTCGGTTTTTCCGTTTCTTCAAATTTCTATGAATTTCTTTTCTTTTCCATCCATACAGCCTACTTCATGGTGTTTTGTATATCCCGTAGTACTTTGGAAGTCAAGTTCGAGCTCATGACTAAATTTGGACGAGCTTGCATCAGTTCTACCAAGGATTCAAAGCATAGAGACTGGTCCAGAAATTGAGTGGTATACACGAGAGTGAAAAAAAGTGAGGTTCTTTTGTTTTGTTTTATTTGTTTTGCAGGTACAAATGGAATTCCGAAAAGGACATTAGTGGAATGATAAGAGACCCGCATCGCCTAGTACTCCTAAAGACATGGCTTCATCGATACCATAGCCGTGGGATGCCAAGTACAACCATCAAGAACTGGAGCATAAGCTAGATAGTTCGTTGGCCAAAATGATGGCATAGCTCGAGTTTCTTACTACTCAAATTCCTATACCACCACCAGTTTGAGGCCAACCTGTCCAGTTAGAAGGAGTAGCTCGACAGCCAATATCAACCCGTCAACCAGAAATACCTGTAGCCGAGCCAGCCGGAGTGAATGCTAGAGCACATCAAGCTCAACATCGCCAACCTCAAGTGCAGTTTAACGATCCCTATGATCGTGATGCTGAAAAAGATTATGGTGACTTTGTAGAGGAATCAGAGACAGATTTGGAGCCATTCTAGAGACGTGACCGACCATGTCAGCCTTACAGGCGTGCAGCCCGCGTCTATAGATAGTATCAGCTCCGATGTGAAGATCCTGATAGCTTGTTCAATAATATCAAGACGAGCATACAGACGTTCGAGAGAATGCATGATCCAGAGCTTTACCTCGACTGGGAGAGAAAGGTCAACAAGATTTTTGACTGCTATGATTTTCCAGAAGTAAAGAAAGTGCAGCTTGCTTCTATGGAGTTTACAGGGTATGCAGCTAGTTGGTGGGAGAACATCCAGAACCGCCGACACCGTGACAGATACCCGCTTGTCGACACTTGGCAGGAAATAAAAGATGTAATGAGAGGCCACTTCATCCTTGTTAACTATGAACGGGAATTGGAGCGCCGACTGAGCCAGATTCGCCAAGGTACTCGAACTATTGAGGAGTACCATAAAGAATTGGAGACTGCGATGAACCGGGTTAGAAAAAAGGAGACCTTGATTGCCACAATCAACTGGTACATCAAAGGCATGCACCCAGACCTTTCCTGTGAAGTCAAGATGAAAGACTTCACCAGCATCGAGGCCATGATTCACCATGCATCGATAGTTGAGCGGCAACTCAAAGAGGGACGCCGACATCCTTCACAGTCGACGCCTGCAAGAACACCGTGGGTTCAAGGTGAGTCTTCCATGCCTAGGACAGCCCCTACACGTCCTCCAGGCCAGTCTTCATAGCCTGCTCGCCGTTTTGAGCAGTCTGCACCACAGTCCTTCCGCAGACTAGAGTACAATTCGCCTGCACCAAACAGAGGCAATCCAAATCGAACAGTGCAGCCCAGTCAGTCTTCGAGTAGTACTCCAAGGAGAGCACGTGACGTTCAATGTCACAAGTGCAGAGGATGGGGACACTTCCAAGCCCAGTGTCCGAACCGTCGTCTTTTCTTTTCCGAGCAGAATGAGTTGGAATCAGCAATTGAGGAGGAGCTCGATGAAGCAAAAGTGGAAGGAGATACCGAACAGCCCTTTGACTAACCACTTGTCGATGAGATTGAAGATGAGAAGCCGAAGTAAGCTCATATCAGTCTTGTTTCGATCCGAGCATTGAGCCTGATTCGAGAGGAGGATCAGAATGACCAGCATGCGGACATCTTTTATGCGTCTATGAAATCCAAGATAAGACATGCTCGCTCATCATTGACAGTGGCATTGTCATGAACACGATCAGCCAATACACAGTGGAAAAGTTGAATCTGATTCTACAAAAGCACCATAAGCTGTACATTTTGCAGTGGCTGACTGACCGAGGAGAAATCCGCATTGGATATCAGGTAAGTGTTACATTCTCTATTGGTCGATTTGTTGATACTGTACTTTGTGATGTCATCCCTATGGAGACATCGCATATTCTTCTTGGTCGTCCGTGGTAATTTGACAGAAAAGCTATTCATGATGGGTTTGCCAACACATATACGGTGACCTGAGATGGACGGACCACCTGATTATGGCCACTGACACCTAAGGATGTTAATGAAGATCAAAGGAGAATGCAGGAGAAGTTTAAGGAGGAGAAGGAGAAGGAAAAACGGACCGAGAGCAAGTTCCCAGTTTCAGCTGGCCAATCGACGGCCAACCCCAAGAACTCTAAGGGAACGGCGTTAGCTTCGAAGAAGGCCACCAAGGGTGCCCATTTGGCCACCTCGTCACCCTCCAGTACCGACAATTCTGATCCTGTAGAGCGGAATTTGTTTATTAGTGCAAAGGGAGTTCACAAAGCAATCAAAGCTGGTAAGCCTATCGTTCTAGTTAATTTTAAGGCTTATGATAGTCATGATGTTGTTGTTCCTTCTGTTTTGCAGCCGTTGATGGAGGAGTTCAAGGACGTGTTTTCTGAGGAGATTCCGAGTGGTCGGCCGCCAATTCGAGGAATTGAGCACCAGATTGACTTCCAGCCTGGAGCAGTCCTTCTAAACCGACTAGCTTATTGTACTAGTCCCGAGGAGACTACGGAGATTAACCATCAGGTCAAGGAGTTACTGGAGAAGAAGCAGATCAGAGAGAGCCTGTAACCGTGTGCAGTGCCCGTGATACTCGTCCCCAAGAAGAATAACGAGTGGCTCATATGCATGGATTGCCGGGCCATTAATAAGATAACGGTAAAGTATCGCTTTCCTATTCTCTGTTTGGATTATATGTTAGATGAGTTGTCTGGAGCGTCTATCTTTTCAAAAATTGATCTGTGTTCTGGATATTTCCAAGTGAGAATGAATGAGGGGGATGAATGGAAGACTGCGTTCAAGACGAAGCATGGATTGTATGAATGGCTTATCATACCATTTCAGCTTACCAATGTCCCTAGTACATTTATGCGTCTCATGAACCATGTCTTGAAAGATATGATAGGGAAGTATGTAGTTGTTTACTTTGATAACATGCTTATCTACAATACTTGTGTTTCTGAGCATGTTAGACATCTTAGGCATGTATTTGAGTTGTTGCGTGCTGCTAAGTTGTATGCTAATTTGTGTAAGTGTACTTTTTGCATAGATGAGATTGTATTTCAGGGGTTTGTCATGAGCAGTCATGGAATCGAGGTAGATAGGACAAAGGTGAAGGCCATAGAGGAGTGGCCGACACCTAAGTCTTGTGCTGATGTTCGATCTTTTCATGGCTTAGCTGGTTTCTATCACCGCTTTGTGCGGGATTATTCTAGTATAGCCGTTCCATTGATTGAGTTAGGTCGTAAGGATAGAAAGTTTGAGTGGGGCAAGGCCTAAGAGCATGCTTTTAATTTGCTGAAGTCAAAATTATGTAATGCTCATGTGTTGGTTTTGCCTGATTTTAATAAGATGTTCGAGATTGAGTTGATGCCTCTATTATAGGAATTGGTGCTGTTTTGATGTAGGATAGGAAGCCGATCACCTACTTCAGCGAAAAGTTAAATGGCGCAGCTCTGAGGTATTCTACATACGATAAGGAGCTGTATGCACTGAAGAGGTCTTTGGAGACTTGGCAGCACTATCTGTGTAACACCCCAGATTTTTGGATAAGGTTTAGAGAATTGTTAATATTAATTAATTAATTAATGAAGAAAATTAAATGAGTTAATTAAGGATGGATGTCAATCACGACTTTAAGAGTCAGTTTTCGTGAAGATCGTCTTTTCGGAAAATATGATCTTAATTCTTTTATGGCCATTCGTGGTCTCGTTAGAAAGGTTTTAACTCAAGGAGTACACCGGTGTTTTCGAATTTTAAATCTGAAGTCATTTGAGTTCCCGATGATGGAAAACGTATTTAAAAGGTGAATGAATAGTAACTTTTGCGTGCGTTCGTGTTTTGAGAAATTTATGAAATCCTCATCGTTTATTTGAATCCAGTTCTGTCAGGCCCTTCTTATGGGAAATGACTCAATGATTCCGTTGGCGGTCACAGATTTTCATTCTGAGGTTAATCGAACGCTCGGAAGCAAAATCTGTCAGTCTGAGTGAATAATAAAAAGTAATTCCAAAAAGGGAAACTTTGTTCATCTTTCTTCTGACGACCCCATCTCCTTCACGAATCAAGTTGGAGCACTAGTATTCAAGCCAACGAGTCCCCCAGTATTTTTAGATTTCGTGTCTGAAGTCATTTGGACCTCGACATCGAATAAAATAGCTTTTAACCGAACCCGGGGTAGCTTTTGCAGTATTCCTGCACAGTAATGGCTTCCAAGGGAAGCCAAAGCTTCTCTTATAAATAGGGGACCACCTCTTTTGCATTCCTTTGCTCATTTGTCATCCATTTAACTCCTAAATCGAGAGGGTGAGAAGCTTTGAAAGCCGAGGAAGTTTTGTCGAAGTAAAAAAGCGTTCTTCATGAGTGTTCTTCAAGACGACGAATGGAGTGGCATGGAAGGGATGCAGTGAGGGAATGTGCTAGGGGCACCGTTGGGTCGTAGCATGCGGCTCTGCCGCCATTGCAACTCGACGACACGTCGAGCTAGCCATATTCCTTCGACGCACCTAACCCCGTCCATTCTTGTTCGTCGGTCTCGACTCCATTTCTTTTCCGTCTTTTAAATTCCGCATTTACTTTTCGTTCTTTATGTTCATCGCGTTCTTTATTATTGCTCATCTAAAGTTGTATTTCGATTCTTATTGAAGTTCCAAGTTAATGATGTTTACGTTATATTTCTCGTTTTACTCCCGTTATTATTATTCTAGAGATTAGCCCCATTTATTCCGTTAAATTCCGTTCAAGCCATATTTAACAATTTCATCATTATTCTAAATATTAAGGAGGATTATCGTGTTTATGCCATTATAATGCCAAAATTCTTTTTAAGTTAAAGCATGTTGTTGCATGTTAAATTCTAGTATGTTGTTTTTAAGAAATTTCGGGTTAAGTGTTCTTCCTGTTCGTCGAAAGAATCAACGATCACGAAAAACCCAGTTGAAGATCGCCCAGAACTGGGCTAAGAGAGAGAAAGGAAGAGAGCCCCGTGGGGGGGGTGCGCCGATGCGCCACACCCCCCTCGGCCTCCACAGCCCGCCGGGGCAAGGGGTGCCTGCCGGCGCACCATGCGCCGCGGCGGGGGGCTGCCCGCCGGCGCCCATGTGCGCCGTGGCGCTCCTCCCCCATCTCCGTGTTGTTTTCTGCCATTTCTTTTCGGCTATCTTCGTACCCTCTTCCCGAGCTTTTTGAGCTTTTCAAATCATGTTATTCTTAAGCTATTTTCAAGTTTAAATTATAGTAAAGCATTTAAGTTATTTTCGATTTATTTCGAATAAGCTACTCAAGTTATTTTCTGACCAAAAATTTAGAGATCAAGCTGAGAAGTTCCGTAAATAAAATAAACCCTTCTCGGACCCTCATAAAGTCAAAAAGTCATGCTATCTATGTAAAGTCCTAACTAAAGAGAAATTTTAGTTGGGTATTATTTAATCTCATGTTATTAGAAATCTTCAAAGAAGGCCGCTAAGTCGATAATTCGACTTTTGTAGGAGGAATCAAGCCTTGGGGGAATACTAAGGAAGACCACCAGCTCGTTGCCTCATCTTCCGTTCCGTAAACAAGGTGGGTAAATCTATACTCATCTAAAGTTTGAGCTAATGAGCTCTAGAAGTATGTTAGGGCAAATGAGATATCCAATAAAGTATTTTTGCTCTGCCTGATTGATCTCTGTGCAAGGAAGGAAGAAAAGGAAGATATCATGTTTTAATTCAGCTCTCAAGCATGTTTAGAAATGTTAGAATTATTAAAGTATTGTTTATGCTTAGTATGAGATGTTTAGAATTATCTTTAGTTACGATTCGTATTTATTTACGTTCTCCTCCTAGAATTGAATGTTATGCTTGTTAAGCTCACATAATTAAGAATTAAGGTTTGCCTTGTTAGGGTAGCGTTAAATCCCTTGTAGGCCGAGATCATGCTGTATTAAAGGATTAACCCTTAGACATTGTTCTAAGTTTGGTGTTGCTAGCAAGGTTAAGAAAGGAATGAACTTAGCTTTTTATTTAAGCAGGATTTGAGCCCAGAACTTTTAAGGGAGTCATTGCTGGGTCGATTCCCTCGCAAACTCATTTGGATAATTGAGGTAATGTATCTTCTATCCTATGGCATGTCTAAGGGTACAGTTGACGTCAGGTTTGAGCCAGATGGGCCCAAAAAGAAAAGAAAATATTTTGCGGATATGGAGAGGGCTTTTGCGTTTTGCTCTCCATATACCGTCAGTTGATTATTGGATATCTTGAAGTTTATTAAAAGTGTTTCACTAAAACCCACTGAGTACATTAGTGTTCATGCCCCCTCGTTTTCAAATGTTTTATAGGTTGAGATGCTGAGGATGTTGGTGGCTGTGGATGTGGGTTGGCTGCTAAGATTGTTTTGCTATTATTTAATATTTCCTTGAAATCCCACTATGTAATCTGCTACTCTGATACACTCTTTCTAATCCCGTTTAAAGTTCTATTATGAATATCAAGACGCTATGAATATTCCCGAGACATGATTATTTGAGCATAAGATGCATACTAAGTTTTATTTCTACTTCTTGAGTATGATTTCCTTTCACCTATAGAGGGGCTTGCACGCATTATTATCTATTATCATCTATACTGAATGGTATCCGTCTAATCGACCGTTCCATTCCGCTTGAGCATGCTCCCATTTTAATAAAAGTGAACCCGAGTATCCTCGTCTAATCCTCAAAAGCATATCTCGATTGTAAAACCTCCTTATTAATCTGTCGTTTTACTTTATTAACCCCTTAATAACACCCCGTCCCGATTCATTAATCCCTATCTCGGGATCGGGCTGTTACAGTTGGTATCAGAGCCAGGTTTGCAACACTGCAGGCCTGTCTTTTTGTTTGAAATAAGCTAAGTATATACATGCACATAAGTTGTTCTTTGATAAGTGGAAGCAGCAACCCACAGCTCGCCATCACCCTCATATCCTCAACCAAAAATTAAGGTATGATAGTATAGAGATTCTGGATTTTGGATTTTGATTTTTGGAATACAGGAAAGGAAAAGATTTGAGCAAGCATACCTGTTTTATGGATAAGAGAAAAACCGTGAGAATGAAATTCCAAGTAAAAGGTGTTTGGGTAAGACGATTTTTGAGAATGAAAATTTTGTGAAAAAGATTTCTCGATCCCAAAAAGGTTTACATTCATATTCAAAAATTTTGATTCAATGAAAAGGTAAAACATGTATGTTAAAAGACCTTGGGCATGAAAATTTTTTCTATAAAAACGTCAACTGTTTTAAAAAGGAACTATGCATGCAAGATAAAATCTAGACGTTAGTATGATCTCAGGAGAACCTTAGGTCTCCCTTTTATAATCTAGACTGATCAAGCTATTCTCTTCTAGATGGTTAAGCGCTGTATGACTGCTAGGAAAAGCGTGCCACTTTTTCGCCCGGTTCAAGAAAGAGTTGAAAGATTCAGACGAGAAACTTGGGACGGTAACGAGCAATTGCTATCCTTCATGGCAAGGTATCTAAAGAGGTGGGCCTAGGCTAATGGTTACGGAGAAGAGCTCGGGAGTGTATCTGACTTGGAAACATGCATTTGCATGTGTGAGCATGCACCGCCCGCTTGGAGGCCTACAATGTATCACATCTTGCAAAGTACCATCACCCGTGATCCCGTAACGTATGCTGAAATCGGGAATCTGATGGAGTTCTCCTCAGCCTTGATGACTCGTTGGATGACAGAGTATGGCCACGTGTAAGCCTTAGCCGAGCAGCAAGTGGCTGAACAAAACCCCTCTCTCGTGGTAGAGTTAGAACTACAAAGGGCGACTCTCAACAGTCCCCCTGGATTTCAAGCGCCACGTCCTCACGATGAAGGAGCCTCAGGAGCTTGACCCTCAAATGTCCGGGTCGTGAACCACACTGAGTCCCTATTTTCTTGCACTCCTCAAATGAACCAGTGGACCTCCGCATATGCTTCTCAGAGTCAGGGGCAGTGTATGTCCCATCAGTACTCCGAAGGGAATGTCCACATGAGGACGTTCAAGTTCAGCGTGCCGGAGATAGTTGAAGATGAGGAAGAAGAGGAAGACCCGGAAGAGGGAGGCGAGGAGGAAGTAGGGTCGCCATGCAAGGGGAAAGGAAAGGCTCCAACCTACAATTAAGCTGTAGTAGGAGGTGTAGGAGGTGTTTCTATTAGAATACCTAGTTATCTAATCCATCTGTCTGCTGTCTGTTATCTGATATCCGCTTTAACCAAGATCCTAATATGTAATATATGCTTTAAACTTTCTAGACTCTAATAGTGGCAGTGAATTTTCCAATAGACTTCCTTATCCTGATGTAACCCATAACTTATTCTATGATATCGATGCCAAATGTCCTCTTAATGAGGCAATTTTCTCATTATGTGTGAATGACATTTAAATTCCCGCCTTATTTGATCTATCTTAAATGAAAGATCTTATCGAAAGACATCTTTGCAATTGTGCGAATTCAATCAAGTGTCGCTAATATCTAGTTCTTTAGGATGCCGCCTCGAAGACGTCAAGCTGAGAACGAACCCGAGCAAGTCCCAAACCCCGGACCAAAAGTCAAAAGTGTGTTTCTCAAACACAATCCTCCATCGTTTAATGGCTTAGGAGATCCAATGGATGCCGAAAAATCGGTTCGCTCCTTAGAGCAAATTTTCGATTTCATATCTTGTTCAAAAGAAGAGAAGTTAAGTTGTGCTCTTTTCATGTTGACGGATGATGCGGACTACTGGTGGGAGTCCGTTCGAAGGACCATAACCCCAGGGCAATGGGAGGACTATAATTGGGAAGATTTCAAGCACGACTTATATCAGAAGTACATCCTGGATTGTTATCGAGAGGCAAAAGAGATGGAGTTCTGGAATCTAAAGCAAGGAAATAAGATAGTGTCAGAATACGACGGAGAATTCAATCAATTGTCAAGGCATGCTCCACATCTAGTGGACACAGATAGGAAGAAAGCACGCAAGTTCAAGAAAGGACTTAGATCCGAGATTGGCATAGCCCTCGCTGGGCAAGAAGACATGTCTTATGCTCGAACCTTAGCCAAAGCCTTAAGCATAGAAGTCATCCTTCCTCGAGAGAAAGTTCAACCCTCTCAGTCAACTAATGATCCAAGGGGAAAGAGAAAGTGGGAAGGAGGAAGAAGAGATGACAGAGGAAAAAAACTCCACTGGCAAAGCCGAGAATCAGGAGTGCCTCGTACTCAGCCTGGCAACATCCCTAGCTTTAGGCCGTGTCAAAGGTGCGGAAGGATGCATCCTGGAGTCTGTCGGGCAAATCAAACTGGGTGCTACAACTATGGTGAAGAGGGACACTTCAAGAGAGAGTGTCTTAAAGGAAACAACAGACGATCTCAAACACCACAACAATCCATGTACCCGCAACCACTTCAGCAACTTCCTGGAAATCAGCCAAGGCTACAACAAGGAGGACCTCAGGGTCAAAGGCTAGGGATGAACCCAAGACCGAACTAAGGGCGAGATCAAAGGTCTAACCAAGGACAAAGGCCGCCTCAGCTAACTCATACTTATGCTCTCAATCAGTAGCAAGCTGCTAAGGCCCCAAGTAATCTAGCAAGTATGATTACCCTTCTCGAGACGCCAGTTTTAGCTCTCTTCGATACTGGAGCATCGCATTCGTTTATAGCTGAGTGTGTTTGTAAGAAACTGAAGATAAAACCCAAGAATGCTGAGAATGCTCTTGAGATAAGTATTCCCTCTGGAAAGAGAATGATGTTTAGGAAGGTCTGCTCTAACCTAGAATTGAACATAGAAGGGGAAAACTTTAAGTTAAATCTTTATGTGATAAAGATTCAGGACTTCGATATAATCCTAGGAATGGATTGGTTAGCCTCAGCTTATGCTTCCATAAGCTGCCCTGAGAGGGAGGTAGTGCTTCGACTACCCAGGAAACCCGAGGTGAAAATCTACGGATCAAGGCTGGGAACCAATATCCCAGTGATATCCACCCTGAAGGCTACTAAGATGATAAGGAAGAATAGCTGCAAAGCCTTTTTAGTTAATCTAAAAAGGAAGGAGGAAGGAGAGCTTCCAATCGAAGAAGTTCCAGTCGTAAGAGAATTCCCCGACGTATTCCTAAAGGAGCTGCCAGGACTGCCTCCAAACAGGCAGGTAGAGTTCGCTATCAAGTTGGAACTAGGAGCCGCCCCAGTTTCGAAAGCCCCCTACATAATAGCGCCTAAGGAGTTGCAAGAACTCAAAGTTCAACTGCAAGAGTTATTAGACCTAGGTTTTATCCAACCTAGTGTGTCGCCTTGGGGAGCTCCAATCTTGTTCGTAAAGAAGAAGGATGGTACATTGAGAATGTGCATCGACTATAGAGAGCTCAATAAGCTAATCATCAAGAATCGATACCCTCTCTCAAGAATAGACAATCTCTTTGATCAGCTCAAGGGAGCAAGTGTCTTCTCCAAAATAGAACTAAAATCTGGGAATCATCAGTTGAAGATTCGAAAGGAAGATATCCCTAAGACTGCTTTTAGAACTCGCTATGGGCATTACGAGTTTGTGGTAATGCCATTCGGATTGACCAACGCTCTAGCGGTGTTCATGGATTTAATGAACAGGGTTTTTCACCCGTATCTAGATAAGTTTGTTCTAGATTTCATAGATGATATCCTCATCTATTCCAAGGATGAAGAGGAGCATTAAGAGCACCTAAGAGTGGTGCTGGAGACATTAAGAAGAGAAAGGCTTTATGCTAAGTTTAGCAAGTGCGAGTTTTGGCTCAAGGAAGTTATGTTTTTAGGTCATATAGTTTCGGTAGAAGGAATCAAGGTAGATCCAGCCAAGATTGAAGTTGTAAGCAACTGGAAGTCTCCAAGAAACGTGAACGAGATACGAAGTTTTCTAGGACTCATTGGATATTATCGTAGATTCATCAAAGGATTCTCGACTATATCCAAGCCCATGACGCGATTGCTAAAGAAGGACTCCAAGTTCAAATGGACGCCTGAGTGCGAGGAAAGTTTCCAAATTTTGAAGAAGATGCTAACAACAGCCCCTATGTTGGCCATTCCGGAAGGGAATGATGATTTCATGGTTTACGCAGGCGCATCGAAGAAAGGATTAGGATGCGTACTAATACAGAGGAGAAAAGTGATTGCTTATGCTTCAAGACAGCTTAAGGATCACGAGCAGAACTACCCTACACATGACTTAGAGCTAGCAGTAGTTGTTTATGCGCTGAAGATCTGGAGGCACTATCTCTACGGAGCTAAGTGTGAGATCTTCTCAGATCACAAGAGCTTGAAGTATTTCTTAGAGCAAAAGGATCTTAACATGAGGCAAAGAAGATGGTTAGAACTCGTAAAAGATTATGACTGCACGATTCACTACTACCCGGGCAAGGCGAATGTGGTAGTAGATGCCCCAAGTAGGAAGGAGAAGGCAGAGTTAGAACTCATTCTAGTCCAGGAGGATCTTCGCAGGGAGTTCGAGAAGTTAAGGATCAAGGTGATAACACCACCCGAGACTATTCAAGCTCAAGTTGTCATGATAGTCGCTCAGCCCGACCTAAGGCAAATGATAATTGAAGCCCTGAGAGAAGACAAGTTTCTCGAAAAGAAAAGACTAGAAGCACACTACTAGAAAAAAGACTTTATACTACACTAATTTTAAGACACTTTAAAGCAAATGTCATTACAGATGTTCAAATATGACATGACCTTATTATGAACGTAATACTACATCTAATAATTTATTATTACGACACTCTAAAATAAATGCCATCATGCAACATCAATCATGACACCATAAACCAGTGTCATGATAACAATATTAATTTAAGCCTAAAAAATAAAATAAAGGGAAAAATAAAGTTATTAACTCCTCTTATTATTTGACAAAAATTTTGCCGCCTATCTTTCCCACCAATGATTCAATATTAATTTTACATTATTTTTTTAAAATGAGTTTTTCCTCAAAAAGGGGATCTAAAAACCAATTAACTCCATTCATATGAAGAGAGGAAAAGACGCCCGACCTTCATTGCCCTTCGTCTTCGATTTTTCTTAGAATGTGTTTTTTTTTCTCTCATTTGCTTCAAGTCCCCTTCGATTAGTTGTTTATCTGAATTACTTTATGAATTTTGACAAAATGCAGGTATGGTACTCGCAATTTCATGTTAGCGTCATGAGTTGTGGTTTGTTTGGTGGTTGTTTCTACTTGGCTGGACACCGGTGTACTTTCACCCAACACCCTCTTGCTTGATTTTGGTAATTATCGCCTTAATTTGTCAAAATTTTACTCTTTAATTTACTGTTCATTCGGATTCCTTGTGTGATTTCCCTATTTTTCGGGCATCATTAGTCTCTTTTAGTATGGGTTCTCTATTTTTTAGCCTAATTTGCTGTTAGCTTGAATGAATTGGTAATGGATTCTTTATGAAATATTGTCACTTTTGTTGTAAGCATGTGTGCTCTCAGTTCTAGTGATGAGAAGAACAAAATAAGATTGCGGGTTGGAGTTCTTCTAGTTATGAACGAGGAGTAATAAAATGGCTGCGTGTATTGTTTGTGGAAAAGGTGAAATCTTTTGTTGATTAAACTAGGAATTGTCTGCCCTTTTAATGTAAACTTTGGCTTAGTGAAATAGCACCTTTTTTATAAGGTTGGCAAAAGTTTACGATTAATAAACTCGTTGCTTATAGTATTTGGATTCTGACCATCATAAGAATTTTTCTCCTAATGATTTACAACAGCAGCCTAAGAGCTCAAATTTGGAACTGGACCATTGAATTAAAAGTTAAGCTTATATAATCAATTAAAAAATTAAAGGGCTAAAAATGTTTTGAGCTCAGTTTTTCCCTGTAAGCCACCTAATGTCGAATTTGCAAAAGTTATGAATTGATAGAATATATAATGTTTGAGATATGGTTATGAATCATTCTTGAATTTCAAATGTGAATCAATTAATTTGTTAAGGTTGTTTCTTCGTTGTGGTAACACATGCACAATATTCTTACTTTATATTCCTAGTGATTAATTATATTTTTTTCTACTTGCTAATATTGTGGTTTTGGTTGATCAATTGTTAATTTATAGTTCATTTTATATCCCATAAGTGCAACATTAATGATATCCGATTAAGAATGTCGTGGACTTGTGGTAATTGTTAAACTAGTTACTATTATTGTTTGAGATAACACAATTTGATTAAAAGGTCAAATGAGAAAGTCTCATGATATTACTTGTATGTATTTACAGCATGGAAGATTGATTAATGAATTGTGGAGGCCATGGAAACTATGGGACCTCTAAAGTGGAGGTAAGACAAGGAGATTCACATTTACTCTTTTGTTTGCATGGATGTGCTTCATTTTAGGCCTTGGCATATATTTCTCAATTTCATATATAGTTAAAAAGTTGTGATCGTATAATGTATGCTGATTTTGAGTAAAAACTACCAACTTTCTTAATACTAAATTTTTTAGAAAAATGATAAATTAATAGTTTCGCACCTGCAAAGACTTAAATTATATGTTTTCACTTTTCTATTTTTGGCTTGTTAATGTAGCACTTTACTTTATCATTGGTTTAGTTATTTTTTTCTTTCAAATTTAGTTTTTTGACATGTTGAAATTTTATTCCTTTTCAAAATATGTAATTAATTTAATTTGGTTATATTATCTCATAAGTGCATCATATGCTCCCGCTTAGAGTAAATTTGAGTAAATGTCAACAATTACAAGGTGTCTCTAGAAGAAAGGTCTGACTCTAAAGTGTGTTTATTTGCATTTCCGGTTATTAGCGTTTTAGTTCGGGTAAATCTTGTGATGGTTAGAACATAAAGAAAGGTTATTATTTTTATACTATTCCTAAATTTACTTGTAAATATTTTTATGGCAGCATGGAGTTCTACATAAATGACTTATGTTCTAGTGACAAGTAACTTCTGTTGACTTTACGTTCTTCGCGTTCTTCATTATTGCTCGTCTAGAGTTGTATTTCGATTCTTATTGAAGTTCCAAGTTAATAACGTTTACATTATATTTCTCGTTTTACTCCCGTTATTATTATTCTAGAGATTAGCCCCGTTTATTCCGTTAAATTCCGTTCAAGCCATATTAAACGATTTCATCATTATTATAAATATTAAGAAGAATTATCGTGTTTATGATGTTATAATGCCAAAATTATTTTTTAAGTTAAAGCATGTTGCTGCATGTTAAATTCAAGTACGTAGTTTTTAAGAAATTTCGGGTTAAATGTTCTTCGTGTTCGTCGAAAGAATCAACGATCACGAAGAACCCAGTTGAAGATCGCCCAGAACTGGCCACACCCCCCTCGGCCTCCACAACCCGTCGGGGCAAGGGCTGCCCGCCGGCGCACCCTGCGCCGCGGCGGGGGCTGCCCGCCGGCGCCCATGTGCACCGCGGCACTCTTCCCCCTTTTCCGTGTTGTTTTCTGTCGTTTTTTTTTCGGCTATCTTAGTACCCTCTTCTCGAGCTTTTCGAGCTTTTCAAATCAAGTTATTCTTAAGCTATTTTCAAGTTTAAATTATAGTAAAGCATTTAAGTTATTTTCGATTTATTTCGAATAAGCTATTCAAGTTATTTTCCGTCCAAAAATTTAGAGATCAAGTTGAGAAGTTCCGTAAATAAAATAAACCCTTATCGGACCCTCATAAAGTCAAAAAGTCATGCTATTCATGTAAAGTCCTAACTAAAGAGAAATTTTAGTTGGGTATTATTTAATCTCATGTTATTAGAAATCTTTAAAGAACGCTGTTAAGTCGATAATTCGACTTTTGTAGGAGGAATCAAGCCTCGGGGGAATACTAAGGAAGATTATCAGCTCGTTGCCTCATCTTCCATTCCATAAACAAGGTGGATAAATCTATACTCATCTAAAGTTTGAGCTAATGAGCTCTAGAAGTATGTTAGGGCAAATGAGATATCCAATAAAGTATTTTTGCTCTGGCTGATTAATCTCTGTGCAAGGAAGGAAGAAAAGGAAGATATCATGTTTTAATTCAGCTCTCAAGCATGTTTAGAAATGTTAGAATTATTGAAGTATTGTTTATGCTTAGCATGAGATGTTTAGAATTATCTTTAGTTACGATTCGTATTTATTTATGTTCTCCTCCTAGAATTGAATGTTATGCTTGTTAAGCTCGCAGAATTAAGAATTAAGATTTACCTTGTTGGGGTAGCGTTAAATCTCTTGTAGGCCGAGATCATGCAGTATTTAAGGATTAGCCCTTAGACGTTGTTCTAAGTTTGGTGTTGCTAGCAAGGTTAAGAAAGGAAGGAACATAGCTTTTTATTTAAGCAGGATTTGAGCCCAGAACTTTTAAGGTAGTCACTGCTGGGTCGATTCCCTCGCAAACTCGTTTGGATAATTGAGGTAATGCCTTTTCTATCCTATGGCATGCCTAAGGGTACAGTTGACGTCAGGTTTGAGCCAGATGGGCCCAAAAAGAAAAGAAAAGATTTTGCGGATGTGGAGAGGGCTTTTGCGTTTTGCTCTCCATATACCGTCAGTTGATGATTGGATATCTTGAAGTTTATTAAAAGTGTTTCACTAAAACCCACTGAGTACATTAGTGTTCATGTCCCCTCTTTTTCAAACATTTTACAGGTTGAGATGCTGAGGATGTTGGTGGCTGTGGATGTGGGTTGGCTATGAACATTCCCCAGACATGATTATTTGAGTATAAGATGCATACTAAGTTTTATTTCTACTTCTCGAGTATGATTTCCTTTTGCCTATAGAGGGGCTTGCACGCATTATTATCTATTATCATCTATATGGAATGGTATCCGTCTAATTGGCCATTTCATTCCGCTTGAGCATGGTCCCATTTTAATAAAAGTGAACCCGAGTATCCTCGTCTAATCCTCAAAAGCATATCTTGATTGTAAAACCTCCTTATTAATATTTTGTTTTACTTCATTAACCACTTAATAACACCCCGTCCCCATTCGTTAATCCCTATCTCAGGATCGGGCTGTTACAACCTGCGCCCGAAAGAGTTTTTGATTCACACTAATCACGAATCACTGAAGCGTCTGAAGGGAAAACAGAGCTTGAACTACTGCCATGCTCGATGGGTGGAGTTTATAGAGTCATTTCCCTATGTGATCAAGTACAAGAAAGGAGAAGAGAATGTGGTTGCTGATGCACTCTCCCGCAGGTATGCCTTGATTTCTATTGTGCATGCACAGTGTTTAGGTCTTAAGCATGTTAAGAGTTTTTATGCTTTTGATCCATTCTTTAGACCTATTTTTGCATCGTGTGTTGGAAAATTTACATATAAGACTAGTAAGGTTGTTGATTATACTTCAGAGTTTCAATGCGTTTTGCATACTTAAGATATGTTAAAGGATTAGTCAAAGCATGAGTCATTACACAGCAGTGGGGCAGTAGTCTAATTATTAATTATAAATTGAAATTATAATTTGCAGAATGGTACCACCCAGAGCAGCACGAGGAAGAAAGGCGAATGTGAATCCCGTAAGACAGAATAGGCCTAGAGGGAGACCTCTAAGGCAAGGAAGACAGGAAAGAGTGGAGGAAGAACAACAAGAAGAACACGAGGAACAAAGAGAGCAGACACCTCCCCCACCTCCACAGCGCAAAATTGAGGAGCTTTTTCTGCGACAGAACCCTTCTTCATTTGATGGAGCAGGAACCCCGGTCGATGCTGAGTCGTGGATCCGAGCGATGGAGCAGATTTTCATTTACATCAGGAAAATTGCCTCCAACGAGGTCTTACAAGTACATTTCCTAATGCATGGGTTCTACAAAAATCAGCCATGCCCTGGATGACAGAATGCTTACAAGCTACGCATTCCTGTCTCAAAAGATGGGAATACCTAAGTCCCAAGAATGGTCCTCTAGAGAACACATCCAACTACCGAAATGTACATAACAAAATATATAGTCGTCTTGATACAAAATACACTATCATAGCACAAAAGCTAAACTAGTCAGACGAGCTACTGGCCGACCGACCATCCTGGATCCTCTGAGGGCCATCTCCCTCCTCTGGCTGTGAATCCTCCGAGGGATCCTCCTCTGACTCCTCCCCAACTGCCAGTACCAGACGGCCTGCAGCTGCTACACCTCCCTCCTGAGCTCTCTGGCAGCGCACTTTGTGCACAACCTCTATGGTCCTCTCTGGAGAATCCATCACTGTCTGGCGCTTCCTGGGAGGAAGCTCATCATCTGCATCTCTCGAGACTGCTTGCCTCACTCGCGAGGGTCCAACCTCATCATCATTCCTGCATCCCTGATGTGGCAGGAGATTAGTGTCCACTTGTAGTACTGGCTCCGGAGGTGGTGCTACCCGTGCTGCGAAAATGGGAGGAACAAGACGGTCGTAAACTCCCCCGGGTGGCTCATCCCTGAGAAGATAGCTGTGCATCTGAGCATATGGGCCTGGAGGAGGTACACGCTGAGTAAGGTACTGATGCATGAGTAGGGTGATAAACTCAGGCAAATTCGCCATCAGCTCAAAAGTCTGAGAGTGCTGGCATATGTATAAGTATGAGGCCTCTATCACCCATCCACGCCACAACTGTGGAAGCACTCTAAGCAGACGATGGATACCCTCTACATCACTGAGCCTCGCATGCAACCATAGCTTGTGGTAGCGTGACAAGAACTCTGCTAAGCTCTCCCCGCTCTCTGCCTCACAGGTCCTGAACCAAATGGTATACTGTGCTACAGATATCAGATGTGGTACACTCTTCCGTGCCGTACATCTCATGCCTGCCATCTGAAATATAAAGAAGGATTCTCATGAGAAACTCTTTTATATAGACACATCTGAACACACACATACAACGGCACTATGACTCCCTAACCGAAAGGAAAAGAATAGAAGAAAAATTTCCACAGTCAACTTCGCACTGAAATGAGTTCTTACTGACAAACTCCTTGACTTAGAACATTTCTAAGTCCAATTTCGAGACGCTGACTCGATTATTCTTAACTCCTTTAAACATCCCTGATCCACTTTCAAAACTTCTGCTGGAAAATCTTGAACTCTTAAACTCTATTTCAAGATGCTAACTTGAAATAGAACTCTCCTGGCTACTTTTCAAGTTTCTGACTTGAAAACCCTGAACTCACTATTTGAGATGCTGACTCAAATACTTGAGTTTTACCTCGAGACGCTAACTCGAGATAGAAATTTTGAGGTTACCATTTTCAAGACGCTGACTCGAAAAGTAAAATTTCTGAAGGATCTAGTTCGAGACGCTGACTCGAACTAAAATTTTCAAGATTCTATCTTGAAGGTTTCTGGACCAATTTATTTTGAGACGCTGACACAAAATAAATTCGGCTCGAGGTTTCGAAACGCTAATTCGCAAACCTTACCTAAACGAGGACTTGATGCATCAGCTACTGGAACTAGAATCCCTCATCATCACGCCTCCTGGAACTGGATCTGCTTCTGAAACTTGTCTTTTTCCTTCAAGTTCTTGGACTTGCTGAATTTCTTCATCAGGTTCCACTGACTAAGTCTTTACTTAAATGAAAGCCAACTTAAAGGGAACTAAGGCAATCTAGATTCATCTAAATTCCTCTATGTTCTCTGAGGCTTAAATTCATGAAACAACCTGACTTATCTGAAGTCCGATCGTGCAAAAGCCTGACTTATCTAAAGTCTGACTCAATTGAACTTTGCAATTATCTAAACTGCATTACTGACATCTGGCAACCTCGGGTGCCTACTTAACTGTTACATTGTGAGCTTGCCTCAACAAATAAAAATAATCGAAACTCTTTTAAACATAAAAGGGCTTTCAAAAACTCTTTCTGATGCAAAACTTTTGCCAATATCTGAATGGTCTTATTGAAAATTTTTATAAAATCACCACTTCTGGAAGGCCTGATCTGAATGATTTTATAAAAATTTTGCCAACATCTGGATGGCCTGATCTGAATACTTTTATAAAAATTTCACCATTATCTAAATGGCTTAACTGAAAATTTTTATAACTTTGCTATTATCTGAATAGCTTGAACTAAAAGATTTTCAAAATCTCGCCATTATCTGAATGGCCTGAACTGAATACTGTAATTTTGAAAATCACATACCTTTCTTTCTTTTGGTTGAGACTGATGTGAGGGAGTGCTGAGAGTTGTTAACTGATCACTGAACGGTCTAAGGAACAATCTTAGACTTAACTAAAAGAACTTAGAGCTCAGAGCAAAAATGCTCTGATACCACTCTGTCACGACCCTAAATTAATATATGATTAATATGAAGTGTGACTGGCATGACTCGATCCCAATAAAGGATGGATCAATGCGCGAATCGGAAATAATTAAATAAAAGAAGGAACTACTGTATTCCAGGAACGATAATTGCTGTGAGCTCGAATTCTGAACTAACTTTAAGTACTCACAAGAGATAGAATAATAACAGTACTTAATTGATTATCGAGTTATGGAACTCGTCCAGAACAAAAGCTGAAATGTTGAACTTGTGATATAACTGAGTTGCGGAAGCAAAAGAAAGACAATAATAATAATAATAATAATAATAATAATAATAATAGTAATACAAGGTCATCTGAGCCTTGTACCAAAAAGAACTCCACTCTCAGCACTTCTCCCTTCCACACCAGCTCAACCTGCACATTTAAAAACAAACATGCAGGGCTGAGTACAAGGGTACTCAGTAAACACATTGCCAAAAATATTTCTGAACTGAAACTCATTTTCTTGTCATGCATCTGAGTAAACACACAGGGGGTTTATCTAAAAAGGCCTTATGTTTTACTAAATCATTTTATGTCATTGAGCGCTCTTTTATGTTGTATGATCATCCATATCCCACTGAAAGTCGAGGAATAGCTCCGCTCAGCCTTTTCCACAAACGTCGGGGAATAGCTCCGCTCAGCCTTTCCCTCGAACACTTAACATAACTAAATGCCGAAGAATAGCTCCGCTCAGCCTTTTCCACGCACATTTAGCATCGTCGATGTCTTAGTCAAGAATAGCTCCGCTCAGCTTTTCCCTCTTCCTAATATCACCGACTCAAGTGTACACTAACCTCGGTTAACACGCTAAGTTAGCACGAGGCCCGATCGATTTAAGAGTTAGAAAACCCCTTGCGAGCTAACTAAATGCAGATAAGGATATCATACAAAACAAAACATTCTATGCATGACAATAATTTATTTGCATCAGAATTAATTAACTGCAGGTGAGTAAAAACTCAAATCATTATTTGGATTAAGAGTCCGTTAAAAAGAAAGCCCACATTTCATCGAGGTTTTAACACTTGAACTGCAGCAAAAGTTCCTCCTCGTACTTTATCTTGCACTGGACAGCTCGCCTTCATAGAGTTAACATAAAACTGAGTACGTTGAACCAAATACTATGTTTGGACTCAACATGAAATTGAAGGCCTATTAGGGTCTAGTATCCGTTCTAAATTTTTCTTGTTTAAGGGTAAATCTTGACCCTAGATCTTAACCATATAAAGACATTCATCGACATTATTTAAGGTATAAAAAATACCTTAACATCATCACAACTAGATTCTAGGAACAAAATCATCGCTAAGTTCGTTGACTAAACAACGTTTGGCACAACGTCTAACTTTGGAAAATTCTCTGTTTTGGCTCACTAAAGTGTAGGAATTGTGCCATATACCAATGGAAAGCCACGGAAGTCTAGTTTACGGCTAAATTTACGGTTACTCAAGACGATAACTAACGAAAAAGTTATGATCATTTTACTAGAAGGTGGCAGAATTGCCAGAATTTTCGAAATCAAACTCGTGACCTAACTTTGACGATTTTTCACGATCGATTCAGGAAGAGTTATGGACTGAGTTATATACCATTAGAAAGCCACGGAAGTCTATAATTTTAAAAAAATTACAGTGGCTTAAGATGGCAACAAATGAAAGGGATACACCTATTTTACTGAAAGGTGGCCAAACTGCCATGACTTCCTGAAAACAGAAACATGACCCAACTTCGTCGATTTTTCACAACTGACTCAGGACGAATTAGAGATTGCGACCTATACCATTGGAAAGCCACTTAAGTCTAGTTTCCGGCAAAATTTACGGTGTCTCAATCCGACGTAAAACGAGGGAGTTATGCTCGTTTTACCGAAGGGTGGCAAATCTGCCGACCCCCTCGCGCGAAATACGCGAACTCAAGCCAAACTTCACAAGCTTTCTATATGTTTGAAATCATGCATTTTAACACATCAAACCTCATCTTAAACATGCTTTTAAGTACTATTGAACCTATAAACATCTAACATACTTTGAACACAAAAGACACAACAACATGCTTCATAATATCTCAACAATTTTGCAACATAAACCAACTCATTTCTACCATCTAACATGCTTCAAAAACTTAAGGCATGATTTCCAATACAACATCAAACCTATATATATATATATATGTAACTTCATGGTTTTCAAAATACCTTTCAAAAACAAAGGAGAGAAGCTTTAGGAGGTTGGAGATGGTGGGATCAAGCTTTGATTATGGATGCAACTTCTACTCTCCTCTCTTGAAAATGTTGTAGAAATTGAAGTGAATGGAAGATGATAAAGGGTGGTGAAGGAGAAGCAAGGGAGAGTGGCTATTTTGTTCCTCTTCCTCACGAAAATCTTGTGGAGAATTAGAATGATTATGATAGTTAAACTCTTTTTTCCATAATCTATACATATAATATATATATAGTACCTATCTATAGTTTTATTGTCCATTTTGGTTGACTTGGGGGGGGGGTAAGAAACGTGAGGTGGCATGGTGGAGGCATGGGAGAGGTATGGCCTCCCATGCTTTGGGAATTGACCAAAAAAATATCCGGTTTAAAATACCGGTTGTTCGGTTATCGTGATATTTTTCGTCTTCGGAAAAATCCTGAACTTATCCAATATTGTTAAAATAATTCACTTACTTAAAAACAATAGTTTATTTAAAATTATTGATTTTTAAAACACCACTTTGAAATATTGGTTTTAATTTTTCGACCATTAAAACATCCGAACTAGAGAATATCTAATTCTTTTGGATTTTAAATCACCCTGTTTAAATTATCTGAATTTAAACACTAATGACTAGAGAATCTCTGATTCTCCCAGTCCTGTAAATATTCATCGGAATATCTAATTCACGATAACCACACATCGCAAATTTAAAAGAATATGAATTGAATTTATCTGAAATTCCAATTTCGGCTTTCCATAACTGAAAAGGGGATTTAAACCCTAACTGGAAAAATTAACCCACCTACGGGGATTAATTGACCTTGAATTTCATGGAACTTTAACGGATACTTTCGACCCTAATCTAATTGGAAATTACTATACTAAATAGTAATTTCAACAATTAACTATAATTAAGCAGTAATTACTTTACGGGGTATTACGAATTTTTATGAGGTTTTCGATTATATACTGTTTTTCCTAAAGAATGTCATTGTACTGCATGTTTGTTTTTTAGTTATTCTATATCTCTAACGCCCCGGTCCTAAAAAGAATAATAAATGAAGGACGGGGGTGTCACTTAAATAGAATAGGATTTAGAATAATTATTAGTTAAATAAAATAATTGTTGGAAACAATAATAGGTAATATTCCCCAGAAATTAGGGCAGCATAATCTCTGTAACTAGAACAAGTCCCCGTTTTATAACAGATTATAAGAGTACAATTGGAACGGCACAGAAACCAAAAAGTCCGTACATAGGCAGAACAAAGTGATAAACAGATACCAACAAGGAAAGACCCATTTATCTTAAGTATTAATAAGATTAGTCACATCCAAAGGACAAAAGAAAAATAGCAGATAAGACCAATTCATAGGTCGACTGACAGTAAACAGATACCAACATGAAATCAGGTATAACCCTTCTAATAGGTCTAAGCCAATAAAGGGATACTAGGTATGGCAAAAGAACGGGGTTTCCTTCCCTCACGACTTTATTAAATAAATAGTCATCATATATTACTAGCATATTAGACATGTTATCGTCAAGTATCATGTATCAAAAGTCAAGACTAAATACTAGATATCAGAGTATTCAGCAGAAACATAGCGGAAGCAAATAATATAACCAGATAGAACAGCAATTAGGAAGTTCAAACAACCTCATTAACAGCACATCACCGTCCTCAACATCTCAACCTGAAAATATTTTGAAAAGAGTTGGGTGTGAGTATTAATGCACTCAGTGGGTACTTTTGAACTCAATTTGCAAATAAGAAATATCCAAAATAATACACAGCATATAGGAAGCAAAACGCGAAAGCCCTTCCCATATCTGCAAACCCTTTTCTTCTTCTTTGGGATCCATTTTGCTCAGTCTGTCGTCTACTGCACTATGTAGCATGCTGCTGGTAGGAAAAGGGAGGGGTTACCTCGCTAATCCGAGGAGAGTGTACCAGGGGTTACCTAGCATTGACCCTGAGTGTGCTAGGGGTCACTTAGCAGTGACTCCTTATAGTGACATCCGGTCACAGTGTATGTGTGGGATTACCTCACAGTGACACCTTTAGTGATAGTTATCACAGCTGCAAGGGTGTACAGTCCTGCCTATGCTTAATAATTACTTGCACTACAAAATCCAAGATTCTAGCACAAGCCTATCTCAGCTAAGTTCAACATCATCCAATAATATCTCATAAAACTTAGCAATTAAATCATAGCTTAATCATGCTTATACAACAACTATTCCACAAGTATGCTCAAATCCTAGTCAGAATATCCCAATAATATTCTAACAATATTTCAACAGTATCTCAATACTATCCTATTCCATGACATAACAATATTCTATAATTCCTCATATAATAATGACGTTAAACAGGTAGAGCATAAAATATTCATTTGGATATTTCTAAGTTATCTATCATGCTTCTAAAGAGTTATTACTCTTAAATTGTATTTATTCTTTAAAATAAACCCACCTCGCTGACGAGTAGGTGGCGACATAAAAACTTCGGGAACATCATCTTCTCTTGTAGCAGGTTCTGCGGGTCCTATAAGGGTCGATCTTCGACTCAGAATGACTACTATATTTTTCAAAAATTAATCTACTATAATTGGAGCTATTATTAAATTTAATTCTTTTCAAAAATATATTACGCGACTCTAGATACCTCGTGTACATTTAACGCAGAAGAGAATAAATTCTAAAATATTATTTTTGATTTAATGGAACTAAAAGATTTGACAGAGGTCACTTTCCGTAACTTGCCATTTTACTTGATTTTTATCAGATTTGTACCACGACACTTTTTAACCCTTTAAAAAAATTATGAAAATATTCAAGGAGGATCCTATACATGCCAAGACTATAGTTTGAAAGTTTTAGAATTTTTCGATAAGACATGCTTTCGGTACAAAAATAACTGTTTAAAGTAAATAATCGAGATTTTTCAAAACTTGTCCAAAAATTACGAAATTTGACGGGCATATAGTAAATATTATTTCGAGCAACTTTCGTGAACAAATTTTTTCGATTTGGGGACTAGAAAGGGGTTAAAATGGGGAAAATGTAATCTGATCGGTGATGCTTATATTTTCTGTTTTCCAGCATTTTCGCCGGTTTCCGGCCGTCGGATTGAAACGAGTTCAACATACGAAATGTAGTACACATTTAAATACACGACATATTAAAATTTGGGCTAAAAAGGACGAGAAATGGACCGAGACGATAGCCGTGCAACATGGAAATAACGTTGCCATTTTCCGGCGACATGGTTGCAGCTCCGGCGAGGGCGGCGGTGCTCCAGCAACATCGATGGCGGTAGTAGGGGTGGTGGTGGTGGCAGCTGCAACTCCAGCTCCTTCCTCACTCTTCTCTCTCTTTTTCTTTCTCGGCACTGTTCTCTCTCTCTCTCTTTCTTCTTTCTTTCTCTTTTTTCTTTCTTTTCCTTCTTTCCTTCTCTACGTCAACTCTCTCTCTCTCTAATATAATATGAATGGGGATTGGTGGTAATCAACAAAGGGAAGGGGGGTATATATAGATATTTTTAGGATATTTTCAATATAATATACATATATATAAAATGTTTTTGTTTGGACTCAATTTAAAAGTTGTTTTATTTCACTGGGAGTTCACTTTATTTCGTATCGAAAATCTAAAAATACCGGGAGGTTTATTGGGTTATTTCCTATTGAGTCAATTCAAAATGGTATGCCGAAAATGTTATTTGTTAATCGAACGAGAGAAGATTCCTTTTTTAAATTATTTAAAAATTACCATTTATTTTACCAAAAATATTATTGGAAGTACGTTTGATTTCTAACTGAAAATCTGAAAACACCGACGGATTCCTTGGTTCGTTTCCTATTGAAAAACTCTAACGAGTCAAGTCTCGAGACGTCGCAAATATTCCCGATTAAATTTAAAATTACTATTCACGTCCTCTTTGACTGTTGGGACTTTGGTTGACCTCGAATTAAAATTTTAAAAGTACCATTGAAATTCTCGAGTCATTCTTTTTCCACAAAAATCATTATTGACCACGTGTCAAAAATATTTAAATGATTTTCCAATTAAATAACACCTAAAGTCGCGTCTTTTATCCATTTTACTTAATCTTAACTCCAATAAATTTCTATAGTCTTCTAAATAAATTTAGAAAACTTTTAACTATAACCCGAAAATACGGGGTGTTACATCCTACCCCCTAAAAAGAATTTCGTCCCGAAATTCGCTAATCTTGAAAATGAGTGTCGGGACACCTCTTGAGAAATTCTGACTCCAACTTTTATGTTGCTTCTTCTTATCCATGGCGGTTTCGTGGTACCTTCCTTAAGCTAATCACTTGATTCTTCAGACTCTGGGTCTTCCGATCAAGAATGGCATGCAGCCTTTCGTCATACACTGAATCGTTATTTAGTACCATATATATATTTTTTTCTGGTCACATGTTTTAGGATCAAACACGTACTTCCTCAGCATCAAACGCGGAACACGTCATTCAGGTTGGGGGGGAAGGCTGACCTATAAACTAGTTCATTAACCCTCTCAAGGATTTCAAAAGGTCCAGGAAATTCGAGCCTTGACCTATTTTGAACGATACCTTCGGTCACGGATACTCCTGGAAAATCTTATCGCCTATCTCGATGCTTAAATCCTTTCCTTTATTGTCTTGCAACGAGTCTCTGTTTATCTTGAGCTTCTTTCATCCCTTGTCTACGTGGATTGATCTTCTTAGCTTTTTATTGAACAATTTCCAGTTCAAGCATCGTTCTTTCCCTAACCTCGTCCTAATTCAAAAGATGATCTTCACTTATTTCCATTTATTGCTTCGTAAGGCAAGATTCCAATTGAGGATTGGTAATTGTTGTTGTAAGTGAATTCTTCATATGTCGGTAATTCCTTTTAACTCTCTCCTCCTTGAGCTGTGATTACTCTCTGAACACGCCTTCCAATATTTGTATAGTCATTTTGGATTGCCCATCTATTTGAGGATGAATTGTCATACTATCGTTCAACTTAGTGCTCATAACTTCTTGCAAGCTTTCCTTGTAGTCGTATTATTTCCTTCATATAGGTCTAGGCTAGTTGGTCGGGTCCAGAGGTTGTTTTACTACTATGAAGTACAATGCTTTTTATATTTGATCCACAATGACCCAAATAATGGTGTTTCCGTAAGTTGACTTTGGTAAATCGACCATAAAATCCTTAATTTCCAAGGGCTGTAACAACCCTGAGGCTTTTTGGTTCAAGGCCTTAACTTGCAAATAGTTCATCGTTCCATGTCCGCCAATATCTCTCTTTCTTGTCATTTCATTAGAGATTGCCATTCAGATTTTTGTTTACCTTAGTGCTTCTCGGATGAGCTGTGTACGAAGTGTCATGAGCTTCACTCATGAATTCTTCCTTCATTTCTTCTTTGTTTGTATGCACATCCTTTCTTTGTAAGGTAAGGCATTATCTGGTGCCTTGGTCAAATTCTTGGGATCTAGATCAGGCTACTAGTCTCTTCTTCTCGAGATATGCATCTTCTCTTTGTGCAACAATAATCCTTTCTCTTAGGTCTAGTTTAATTACCAGAGCAGTGATCTTTTCTTCAAAGTGCCAAGTAGATCTAATACTTGAATCCTTAACTTACTGAACTCTCCAAGGAGTTCTCCTTCTTGAGTGAGGTCACAACTTAGGTCAACTCTATTCTGGCCACTGAGGGCGACAACTTCCACATTGACCTTGACTGGGTAGAAGTGAATCGAACAATCATGGCCTTTTGACTATTTCTAACCACCTTTCTTGCCTTATATCCAAATTCTTCTACTTAAAAACAATATTTGAGGCCCTTTTAATCTGCATAATCTCATACTTAGCTCCGTCCAGGTAGTGTCTCCAAATTTCCAACACGTGTACAACTACAGCAAGCTCCAAATCATGAGTGGGACAGTCCTGCTTCTGAACTATCGACTGTCATGTTGAATATACAATCCTTTTGCCTTTCTGCATCAGCACACACCCTAATTCCCTCTTGACGCGCCAGTATAAACCACAAATTCCTTGCTTCCTTCGGGAGTTTCCCACATTGAGACTGTGGTTGACTTCTCTTCTAGAGTTTGGAAACTCTCTTCTAATTTCTTTGACCCAGTAAACTTGGTTTCTTTCTTGAGTAGGGACGTCATGGGCTTAGATATCTTTGAGAATCCCTCTATGAATCTTCAATAGTCCTAAAATCTTCTTATATCATTCCGTTCCTTAGTGATTTCCAATTTCTCACAACTTCCATCTTAATCGGGTCTTCTTTAATTTCTTCAGCCGGTACTATAGGTCCTAAATATATTTCTTCCTCCAGCCAAAATTCACATGTGCTGAACTTAGCACACATTAATTTTCTTCTTAATGTTTCCAACACTGTCCTTAAATGTTTTTGATGCCCTTCTTTATTCCTTACATATACCAAAATATCATTTATGAACACCAACAAAATCTTATATCCAAATAGAGATAGAATACCTTGTCCCTTAAATCCATAGACACTATTGGAGCATCTATTAATCCACATGGCATTTCTGTGCACTCATAGTGATCATAACGAGTTCAAACTGGAGTCTTCGAAATAACATCATTGCTTACCTTTAACTGATTAGCCTAAGATCAGGTCTATCTTCGAGAGTACACTTGCTTCCTTTCATTGATCAAGAAGATCATCTATTCTTATGAGTGGATATCGATCCTTAATAATTAACTTATTCAGCTCCATGCAACCAACGCACATCCTTGATATGCCATCCTTCTGCTTCATGAATAAAATCGGGGTTCTTTATGATGACGCACTGGGTTCCTAAGTCTAACAACTCTTGAAGTTGTAATTTGCTCTTGCGTCTCCTCTGGGATCCTCGCTGTAGATGAGTCTGTCTTGAAGATTTTATCATATATCTTATTTCCAGATTTAAGCAATTCATCTTGATCTTAAGGAATCACTCATCCACTAAGCATTCTTAGCTTTATCCTGCTTTTAATCCAAGCTATTGAAGGTTACCTCGATTTCCGGTGTGGTCGTGACCATAGCTCCTTCACATCTTCTTCTTACTCTATAAGTCACCGCGATAAAAGATTTTAAGTGCCTTCCAAATTTCACAAGCCTTCTTTCTACTCACATCCGGTGAAGCTTGTCTTGGTAGTCGTATGATCAAGCTCAATTATTACTCTCGAAATCAAGAATGCATTCCTGGAATAACTCATCTTCGAAATATTCACTATTGAACTTTTCGTATCTCTTTATGATTATTGCTTATCTAGCATTGGTGACCAACATCATCTAAAAGCATGAGGAAGATATATTGCTTTTTTCCTTATCTATTCACGCTATAACGTAAAGATTCACTTTAGGGAATGAACCTAGTTTCTAGCATCCAATGTGTCGTTTAGCCCACTAAAATGAGAGGGTTCTGATCTTAAATAACATTACTAGCACCAGTTCAAACCTAGTTCCTTCAATAAAGATTTTGACTACCCATTTTCTAGAAAACATACCGGAAGATCATCTCTATTACTTTTTCTATTCGAAGGCTTAAACACTCGGATTTTAGAAGCACAGGTAAAAGAGAAACGAATGCCTCCACGTGAGGACTTTAGTTGAATCATAACTTCTCATGAGGCAATTTAGGAAATCATGGAATTGAATAAACATTAGGCTTTATAATCATAATAAAGACATTTATTACTTTAGAAGTGGAGATGAACGAATGTGCTAAAAGGCCAAGAAAAGTCAAGGCGCGTCTAGAAGGAACAATTAATGAGCCATTTTGCAAGTGCCATTTTGAATAAGGAATCATTATTGGAAAGGTCTAACTTTAGAAATTTTCAAGCGTAATTCATGAATTGATTTACCAATTTGGAGCACATTTTGGGCCGAATAAAATTTATTCAAGTATGAAGATCTTGGATTTATTCCCACAAGATATTCTCAAAATAGAGGTCTGTAGAAAAGGACATAAATCGTAATGAAAGAATTTTCCTCTTTACGAAGGCTTTTAATCACAAGAAGCTTCCAAAACTATGAAGTCTTTGTAGGATTAACAAATGGAATCAACACATAGTGAACGAAAGCCACACTGATAGTTTTGAGAAAAATATGCCAATATGGTCTGACCAAACAATGTCATTACCAACCATTAATAGATAAAGGATCTCAAGTAAGGGATGACGGACTTTCGAAGAAGGAATAATCAAAGAATATATGAACAATTGAGTGGATAGATCGATGGGTTAACAAATATTCAAAATATTCTGACAGGTTACTATTCTTGTCGGCTTTACCTATCGACAACTAGGTCTAATAATCTCAGACGACTCCTACTTCTTTACCGAAAAGTCATCCACTCTTGTCCTAAGGATGCTGCTATCAAAGATTGAAATATCATGGGTCGGCTGAACTATTGCTAGCTTCTCCGAGCAAAGGACACGATAAACTGGGGATTTACTTCTTAACCATAAGAAGGGTATGAAAGAAACAAACCTAAACAAACTCGAAAGAGTCTAACTTTAACATTTTTCTGGGACTCAAAAGAATGCTTGGCAAAGGGCCCTTAGAGGTACATATGGTCGAGTTGCAGTCGAGGTGGTTATCTCTTCTTCTGTCCACAAGCATCTGTCTTTTGAACGTGTGTCATGTCTTGATTTGCTGGGCCATCCAATGTGTGATGAAAGCTTTCGTAATGTAGAATAAATTCTCATCCCTTGCTGATGTGACTGGATCACAAGATATATTTTGTCCAAAAAAAAGTTGATGTTGAATTTTCCATAGTGCAGTAGATCCCACGTCAGATAATTGTCCTTTAAATTAATTATTCTTCAATCATTTATGGCTTGAGACCAACATTTGATAACTTGGCATTTGCAATGGCATTTCTTCATTTCCAATTTGCTGAGATTATAGAATGCATCAATCTTCTCAAAAGAGCCTCGTAGCAAGTTCGTCATTTTTGGATAATCCTCTAGGCTTAGCCATTGTAGAGGATGTCTTAATCAATCTAGGTTCTTCAGAACCTAAATGAGAGACACCTAAAATTCTTAGTTCAGGCTCACTATAGTCTATGTTATCACTACATTCTTCTACCTATAATTAATCTATCCTCAGCAAATTCTCACGACATTTTACTAATTCGGCAATTAAGAGCAGTAGACCAATTCTTTTCCAAAGAGAAGGTTTATAAATCATCATTCAAACTTTTATATTAACGATATTTGTTTTTCCCCCTTTTTTGATACAATGACCAAAATTTTCAAAGTCTATAGGAAATAATATTTTGAGAAAACTCTGGTTTTCACTTGTTGTTTGGACAGATCCATAACGATTTCAATTTTATAAGCATTCGACCTATATCTTATCTAAAAGGTTTTACATAGGTCCATAAAATTTTCTCAATAAATGACGTTCAATCATCATTTTTTTTATTGACTACCATTACTTTTCCCATTATTTTTCTTGCCAACATGTATTTCGAAATTTATAATAATATAATCAAATAAATTACTTTGCCATACTTTTGAACTTTGTTGAATATGCGAGGTGATGATGAGTTGTGGGTTGCTGAGTGGGTTCTTTAGAACAAATTCAAACTCAGATAAAAATATAATCATGTGGTCAACAAAGAGACAGGTCTGCAGAGTTGCAAACCTCGCCCTAATACCATTCTGTAACGCCCCGGTCCCGAAAAGAATAATAAATGAAGGACGGGGGTGTCACTTAAAAAAAATAGGATTTATAATAATTATTAGTTAAATAAAATAATTGTTGAAAACAATAATAGGTAATATTCCCTAGAAATTTGGACAGCATAGCCTCTGTAACTAGAACAAGTCCCCGTTTTATAACAGCTTATAAGAGTACAATTGGAACGGCACAGAAACCAACAAGTTCGTACATGGGTAGAACAAAGTGATAAATAGATACCAACAAGGAAAGACCCATTTATCTTAAGTATTAATAAGATTAGTCACATCCAAAGGACAAAAGAAAAATAGCAGATAGGACCAATTCATAGGTCGACTGACAGTAAACAGATACCAACATGAAATCGGGTATGACCCTTCTAATAGGTCGAAGCCAATAAAGGGATACTAGGTATGGCAAAAGAACGGGGTTTCCTTCCCTCACGACTTTATTAAATAAATAGTCATCATATATTAATAGCATATTAGACATGTTATCGTCAAGTATCATGTATCAAAAGTCAAGACTAAATACTAGATATCAGAGTATTCAGCAGAAACATAATGGAAGCAAATAATATAACCAGATAGAACAACAATTAGGAAGTTCAAACAACCCCATTAACAGCACATCACCGGCCTCAGCATCTCAACCTGAAGATATTTTGAAAAGAGTCGAGTGTGAGTACTAATGCACTCATTGGGTACTTTTGAACTCAATTTGCAAATAAGAAATATCCAAAATAATACATAGCATATAGGAAGCAAAACGCGAAAGCCCTTCCCATATCTGCAAACCCTTTTCTTCTTCTTTGGGATCCATTTTGCTCAGTCTGTCGTCTACTGCACTATATAGCATGCTGCTGGTAGGAAAAGGGAGGGATTACCTTGCTAATCCAAGGAGAGTGTACCAGGGGTTACCTAGCATTGACCCTGAGTGTGCTAGGGGTCACCTAGCAGTGACTCCTTATAGTGACATCCGGTCACAGTGTATGTGTGGGATTACCTCACAGTGACACCTTTAGTGATAATCATCACAGCTGCAAAGGTGTACAGTCCTGCCTATGCTTAATAATTACTTGCACTACAAAATTCAAGATTCTAGCACAAGCCTATCTCAGCTAAGTTCAACATCATCCAATAATATCTCATAAAACTTAGCAATTAAATCATAGCTTAATCATGCTTATACAACAACTATTCCACAAGTATGCTCAAATCCTAGTCAGAATATCCCAATAATATTCTAACAATATTTCAACAGTATCTCAATACTATCCTATTTCATGACATAACAATATTCTATAATTCCTCCTATAACAGTGACGTTAAACAGGTAGAGCATAAAATATTCATTTGGATATTTCTAAGTTATGTATCATGCTTCTAAAGAGTTATTACTCTTAAATTATATTTATTCTTTAAAATAAACCCACCTCGCTGACGAGCAGGTGGCGACATAAAAACTTCGGGAACATCATCTTCTCTTCTAGCAGGTTCTGCGGGTCCTACAAGGGTCGATCTTCGACTCATAACGACTACTATATTTTTCAAAAATTAATCTACTATAATTGGAGCTATTATTAAATTTAATTCTTTTCAAAAATATATTACGCGACTCTAGATACCTCGTATACATTTAACGCAGAAGAGAATAAATTCTAAAATATTATTTTTGATTTAATGGAACTAAAAGATTTGACAGAGGTCACTTTCCGTAACTTGCCATTTTATTCGATTTTTATCAGATTTGTACCACAACACTTTTTAACCGTTCAAAAAAATTATGAAAATAGTCAGGGAGGATCCTATACATACCAAGACTATAGTTTGAAAGTTTTAGAATTTTTCGATAAGACATGCATCCGGTACAAAAATAACTGTTTAAATTAAATAATCGAGATTTTTCAAAACTTGTCCAAAAATTACGAAATTTGACGGGCATATAGTAAATATTATTTTGAGAAACTTTCGTGAAAAAACTTTTTCGATTTCGGGACCCGAAAGGGGTCGAAATGGGGAAAAACTTAATCTGATTGGTGATGCTTATATTTTCTAGTTTCCGGCATTTTCGCCGGTTTCCGGCCGTCGGATTGAAACGAGTTCAACATACGAAATGTAGTACACATTTAAATACACGACATATTAAAAATTTGGCTAAAAAGGACGAGAAATGGACCGAGACGATAGCCGCGCAACATGGAAACGTCGCCATTTTCCGGTGACATGGCAGCAGCTCCGGCGAGGGTGGCGGTGCTCCGACAACATCGACGGCGGCAGCAAAGGTGGTGGTGGTGGTGGTAGCAGCTGGAACTCTAGCTCCATCCTCACTCTTCTCTCTTTTTTTCTTTCTCGGCACTCTTCTCTCTCTCTTTCTTCTTTCTTTCTCTTTTTTCTTTCTTTTCCTTCTTTCCTTCTCTACGTCAACTCTCTCTCTCTCCTCTTTATCTCTCTCTCTCTCTAATATAATATGAATGGGGATTGGTGGTAATCAACAAAGGGAAGGGGGGTATATATAGATATTTTTAGGATATTTTCAATATAATATACATATATATAAAATGCTTTTGTTTGGACTCAATTTAAAAGTTGTTTTATTTCACCGGGAGTTCACTTTATTTCGTATCGAAAATCTATAAATACCGGGAGGTTTATTAGGTTATTTTCTATTGAGTCAATTCAAAATGGTATGTCGAAAATGTTATTTGTTAATCGAACGAGAGAAGATTCCTTTTTAAATTATTTAAAAATTACCATTTATTTTACCAAAAATATTATTAGAAGTTCGTTTGATCTCCAACTGAAAATCCGAGAACACCGACGGATTCCTTGGTTCATTTCCTATTGGAAAACTCGAACGAGTCAAGTCTCGAGACGTCGCAAATATTCCCGATTAAATTTAAAATTACTATTCACGTCCTCTTTGACTGTTGGGACTTTGGTTGACCTCGAATTAAAATTTTAAAAGTACTATTGAAATTCTCGAGTCATTCTTTTTCCACGAAAATCATTATTGATCACGTGTCAAAAATATTTAAATGATTTTCTAATTAAATAACACCTAAAGTCGCATCTTTTATCCATTTTACTTTATCTTAGCGCCAATAAATTTCTATTGTCTTCTAAATAAATTTAGAAAAATTTTAACTATAACCTGAAAATACGGGGTGTTACAATATCATTATGGAACTCTCAAATCTGTCCTCAATACTCAAAGAAAATAAGTTAATCGGTGAAAACTACAATAACTGGATTCGTAATCTTAACTTCGTCCTAACTGCTGAAGGACACAAATTCGTACTTGAAGAGGAATATACTTAAAAGCTAGATGAGAATTCTGATGAAGAGCAACGGTTGGCCTACGCTTAGTGGGTCAAGTCTGATGACATGGCGTGCTATTATACTTTGGCTTCTATGTCAAATGTGCTGCAACATCAACATCAATCTATGAAGACTGCTTATGATGTCATGGTCAACCTGAAGGAGCTCTTCGGTTACCAGAACCACTCGACATGCCATTTGGCAATGAAGAACCTGATGAGCGCGAGAATGGCTGAATCCACACCTGTTAGGGATCACGTTCTCATGATGATGAGTTATCTGGCTGAGATTGAGACCTTGGGTGGAGATCTAGACGCCGAGTCTCAGATAAACATCGTGCTTCACAGTCTGTCTCCGAAGTTTGAGCAGTTTAGATTGAACTTCAACATGATAAAGAAGGATATTACCATATCTGAACTACTCACGGATCTTCAAGCGGCTGAGTTACTTCAGAAGGGAAATTCGGAGGCACATTTAGCTGAAAATAAGGCGTTTTCTTCTGGTACTAAAAAGAAGAAGATGTATGCGCCAAATAAAGTTGCAAATGTGGCGTCTAAGGTGAAGAAGCCCAAGGTAAAGATTCCTCCCAATGAATTCAAGTCAAAGATAAAGTGCTTCAAGTACGGCCAGTCAGGTCACTGGAAGACAGTGTGTCCAAATAAGAAGAAGAAGGGTATGTCTCACACTCTTTTTTGTTGAAACATGTTTAGCAACTTGTTCTACTCAGTCTTGGGTAGTAGATACTAGAGCTACTGATCATGTTTGCATGTCTTTACAGGGGTTCCTGGTAAAAAGGCAACTGAGTGATGGGAAAATCATTGTCTACATGGGCAATGCTACGAAAGTGGCGGCAGTTGCAGTGGGAGACATCACCTTATCTTTTAGTAGTGATAGGAGTTTAGTTTTAAAATATTGTCTTTATGTGCCTGGTTTTAAGCGAAACCTTATTTCTGTTTCTAAACTGTTTTTGGATGGATATTCAGTTTCTTTTGATAACAAGGTTGTTATCTTTAATGGTAAATGTTTTTATCTATTCTGGTACATTAGATGGACATATTTATTTACTTAATCCTATTCTAGCACTAATGCTTGATTCTTAGAGAAGACTATGTTGTAAACCACAAACGAAGGAGTCAAATCATCCTTGAGGAGCTAAGAGGAGAGGGATTGAATCCTACATGAATATTACAAGAAGAGGTACCATAAGACACTGCACAACGTGTCGTAGATACACGAGAACTGCCTCATCATAGTGGGAGGATTGCACACCAACTTGACAGATTCATTGGTTTGGGTGAATCTTCAGATTTGCCTGAAGGACTTAATGAATTAGATTCCAGTACCTACGACGAAGCGGTCCAAGAAAAAGACGCAGATTCTTGGAAATCTGTAATGAAATCTGAGATTAGATCTATGGATCACAATCAAGTCAGAGAGTTTGTAGAACCACCAAATGGGGTAAAACCCATTGGGTGCAAGTGGGTCTATAAATGCAAGAGAGGACCTAACGGGAAGGTTGAAACCTTCAAAGCAAGACTTGTGGTGAAAGGGTACACTCAGAAAGAATGGATCGCTTATGAAGAAACCTTTTCGTCAGTACTCATGCTTAAGTCTCTCCGGATTCTCTTATTGATTGCCACTCATTTGGATTATGAGATTTGGCAGATGGATGTCAAGACAGCTTTCCTGAATGGAAAGTCTTGAGGAAAACATCCACATGAAGCAACTAGAGGGTTTCATTACTAAAGGCCAAGAGCACTTGGTGTGCATGCTTAAGAGATCCATTTATGGACTTAAGCAGGGGTCGAGATCTTGGAACATCCGTTTTGACTAGGTTATCCAGTCATATGGATTCGTGCAAAGTCCGGATAAAAGTTACGTGTACAAGAAATGTGACGGAAATGTGATGATTTTCCTCGTATTGTATGTTTACGATATCTTGCTTATTGGAAACAATAAGAAGGCATTATCAAACATAAGGGTGTGGTTGTCCAAGCAATTCAATATGAAGGATATGAGAGAAGCCGGACACGTCCTTGGCATCAAGATCATTCGAGATTGCTAGAAAAGGATGCTCTACCTATCCCAGGTGACCTATATTGATACGGTGCTAGCTAGGTATAGGATGCAAGATTTCAAGAAATGTTTATACCTTTTAGGCATGGAATCCATCTATCCAAGGAAATGCGTCCCCAAACACAGTCTGAGATAGATGAGATGAAGAAGTTCCCATACACTTCGGTTGTGGGAAGTTTGATGTATGCGATGCTTTGCACTAGGCCTGATATATGATATGTTGTTGGCATGGTAATTAGATATCAGTCTAACCCTGGACAAGGTCACTGGACTGTGGTTACGAATATTCTCAAGTACCTGAAAAGGACTCGAGATTATATGCTGGTATATCGCTCTGATAGTCTCGTGCCTTAGGTTACACGGACTCAGATTTTCAATCCGATAAAGATCAGAGTAAGTCTACCTCAGGCTATGTGTTTACATTAGGAGGCGCAGCCATTGCATGGAGAAGCATCAAGCAGATGCATTGCTGACTCTACCATGAAAGCTGAATATATGGCTGTCTCTGAGGCTGCAAAAGAAGTTGTCTAGCTCCGGAGCTTCCTATTAGACTTGAGCATGGTTCCTGATTTGCCTAAGAGTGTCACGATATACTGTGATAACTCTAGTGCAGTGGCAAATTTGAAGGAACCCAGAGCCCATAAGGCAAGTAAACATATAGAAAGGAAGTACCATCTTATACGAGAAATCGTTAAGAGAGGGGATGTGGCGGTGGTCAAGATTGCATCGGAGGGCAATCTAGTTGATCCATTCACGAAGAGCCTTCAAGCTAAGACCTTTGATGGTCACGTGGAGAAAATGAGAGTGAAATGTAGACCCGGAGGCGCATTTTGAGTTTATTGTTTTGATTTGAGAGTTAGCCAGTTAGTTATTATGCTTGAAAGACATGCTTCAAGTACAAGTGAGAGATTGTTGGTTTTGTATACTTGATGACATGTCTTTGTATACTTTTATGATGATATGATGATATAGATTGATTTTATTGCAGTCACTGTTTGCATTTATATTATTATATAATTGTTTATGCATATTCAATATACTTACATTGTAGATGATATGGTGTGGGTGAACACACGGTAAGATCATATCATCAGATCCTTGTATTATATTAAAAGGCTCAGAGTTTAGATGGTACTGAATACACCATCGGTACACCGTAGAATAATCTGATAGTTAGTTTATCTTGACTAATTGATTATTCTAATACACGTGTTAGTGTATTGAGGATATCACGATAGGATACTGCTCTCTACTCTGACACTATAAGTTAGAGAATAAAGATCCACAGAGTTCGGGTTCTTAACTTATATTTATTGGCGAACATATATATGCTTTGTTTATTGCTTTGATTTATCAATGGGTGAGGTTCTTTCATAGAATCAATAAACTCGATATTCTAGGTAATAACATTTGCATATATGATGTGTCGTGCAATATATATAAGCACCGTATCCTGGTGCGCCAGGTTGATGATGTTCTCTTGAGGAAACGCAAGTTCATGTGAAACCCTGTAGGTGGAATTTATTTCGTACATGATAAAGCTTGTGTGGTACTACTCAAGATTTTAGATATTAATTAATTATAGCTGTCAGAGACTTACATAATTAATTAATGAACATTAAATCTTAAACACGAGGAACGACTCAACTAAAGGAAAAAGCATATTCACAAATATGTATTAAATTGGTAAGTTAGTATTACTTCTTTAGTGGAATAAAAGTAATATTTAATTTATTTAATAATATCCTAACTTTATTCGATATTGAGAATTAAATAAATTAGCAAACCAATTTAATATTCTTCTAAATCTCTGTTGTAGCCCAATATGACTTTAATGGACTGGAGATGGAAAAGGAGCTAGAGGCCCAAGCTAGTAGGTCTGGGGCTTGATAATTTCGTCCACCTCCTTATAAATAAGGAGGTGGGGGATCAAAATTTATATCATAAGAAATCAGCCCCTCTATAGTCTCTTGATCTCCACAATATCTATACCTATTTAGTAGATTTCAACTCACCCTGAATCTAGATACAATTCGGAATTACCTCGACATAAAAAAAAGAAAAAGAGAATGATACTTAACAATAAGCTCGATATTCTGCAAGGCCATGGAAATCAGAGGAGCCACAACATAAGGAGCTTTTCCTTCGGTAGCCTTATCAACGTTCTGGGCCTAGTCTTTGAGAACGGTGACACTCATTAGTTATGGTCCTCTTAGTATTATTCTAGTATTCAATTACATTCAATAAAATTAGCAGCTTCCTTGTTGAAATAACTAAGTAAAAAATAAAACAACTAATTTTCTAAAACCTGTGAATCACGTAACAGTAACTTCAAAAAGTCAAGTATATAAACTCGATCGCGCGGCCATTTTATTTTTAGTTCTAATGAAGAGCAAAACTCAATAACTAAAATAGTTTCAATTCTTAATTAATTTTTCATTCTCTTATATATGCAAATACAAGGTATAAATGTATAATAACAAGAAGAAAGAAAGAAGAAGAGCTTAGTTTATGATAGTAGGAGATTGATGGTTGAAACAAACACTAATCACAACATGGTTTCAGTTTCAGCAGCAACATCTATCTGTGCATCTACGTATATATATATATTCACCTGATAAATCTAACAAGGACAAAAATGAGCTAATTTAACTCCAACAGAATTAGGAAAAGCAAATTAAATGTGATGAATGAGGCTGCATCTCTCTCTCTCTCTCTATGTATATATATAAATATATAGTTACTTTACTTCTTCCCATCAAAGAGCTCCTCAATAAAATTCTCGATATCTTCTCCCTGAAACTTGACGTACTTCTCCGTTTGCCTCCCCGGAGTAAAGAACTGATTGTACCTCCCCAAGAAGGACCTGTAGGCAGGAACAACCATGTTCGATATGGATACACGCAGCTCCGACTGCAGCTGCTCGTCGCAGACTACCCAAGTACTCTGCGTCCTGTGTATCTCATCGAACATGTTGTTGAAATTCTTGAACCTCTCCTTCAGCTGCGGCTTCACTACTTTCCCGTGCGACGTGAGGCCTTCCGGGTGCAAGTAACTCAGCAGTTTACCCCAGGTCTCCCTCTGATACACTTTGTGATACTGTCTCAGATCTGTTGATTTTTTTCTGCACCATGCATCACCCATTAGGCTATTTACTTCATTTGATCCCCTTACCTTCTGCAGTATGTACCTCCCGTTGTTCATCAAGAAGATCGAGCTCAGTGCATGGTCTTTGTACAGCTTCGACTTCGCCTCCAGATTCTCATCCAGCAAGTCCATGATCTTCATCAGCTGTGCTTCGAAGGGAGACCCCTTCGATGCAGCAGCTGCTGCTGGCTGTGGCGGCAGTGGTGGCGTTCCTTGACTCTCATTCAGTTCTGATCCACTCGCGGAGTCTATCTTCTGGTGATCCTTGAAGATGTGCTCAAGTGTGTCCTTGTACTCGCACGCGTATTTTAGGTAGTTCATCGTGTAGCGTGTCAGTGGGTGGATGGCGCCGCCTGGCACAGGAGTCCTCCCTGCGTCCGCCTTGATGGAGGTTTCTAGCTCTGAGAAAATGGAGACTATGGCCTCTCCCAGGCGGCTTTTGATGAAGGAGTCCTCTGCTTTGAATTCCTTCATCCAATCTTCAGGAAACAAGGTTTCCATGTTTGGGAGAATATCTCTTAGAGCTTCATAGGTATCGAGAAACTTGAACAGTTTCTCCGATGAGCTCTTTGTCAGCGCCACAGCGCTGGCAAAGTTCAGAACTGTCGCAGTGAGGCCCTGAGCCAGACTGCACAAAAGTATGTCAGAAATGGACCCATGATCAGGGAAAACTGCCTTGGCCAGTTTCTGCTCATTGGTAAACAGTAATGTGCATTGCTTAAAGATACCAATCCATGCAACAATTTCTCTCTCTAGCAACTCCCACTGCATCTTCTGCACATCATCGATGCTGTGTTTCTCGAACCCGAGCGTGTGCAGACTATCCTCCAATGCATGTCTCCGCGCGAGAAAGTAGGCCTCGCAACACTCTGTCTCGTAGCCAATGGCGATCATTGTCTTGGATAATCTGACGAGATTCGAGAGAATCTCGTCGGAATATCCCGGGAAATGATTCTCTTCCTTCGAGGTTGGCTCCGGGGGAGGAGGGTTCTCCTCTGATGATTCGTCATTGGCTTCAGGCTGCTTTTCGTTGCCCACATCAGAATCTGAATCTTGGAACGTGTAATCTTCGAGGAGGGACTTGAATTCCTCCTCCACATACGAAATCGCTCGCTCGAGGACAGCTCCGAAGCGGTTGATCGAGCGGGCAAAGTTCGGCTGTGAAGAGAATTCCGAAAGCCCCGTGGAGAGAGAAGAGAGGCGCGTGATGGCTTCGAGAAACGACGCCGAGTCCTGCTCCGTCAATGAGATCCATTTCACGGGGGTCTCTCCGGAATCGTAATCTGCAACCCTGGCTTCAACCATGAGCGAAAACTGCTTCACGAAATTTGGCACATCTAGTGGGATAGATTCATCTTCTTTTGGCGCAGACAATGAGCAGAGATATTGATCAACTTCTTCAGAAAGTTTGTCAAGATTGAGAGCCAAAGCGGAAGGAGGCGGACCTCCATCTAGATTTATTTCAGCTTCTTCATCTCCCTCTTTAGCCTCTGATTCAACGGCAATGGCGTCGTCGCCCTTTTCAGTTGCCGCTTCTCCATCAGCCTTCACGTCGTCTCCTTTTTCAGTTGGCTCTGTTTCACCTATTGCTTCCGAGGGCGGTTCGTCGTCGGGCTTTTCGGCCTTGCACTCGTTGTTGCTGATGTTCTTGTTGTCATCGTCGTTTTCAGTTTTGGGATTGTCTAATGATTCGGGTTTATCTTTCTCGGCATCCATGGCGTTGTTGCGATGAGTTGGAAGGTTTATCAAACTTGAGAAATTTGAATAGAAATCGGCATGAAAGAATGGACGGACAGAGAAGCGAGAGCAGGAAGAGGATTGAACAACCAGAATAAAGTGAACGGAATTTCATCCATCAGGCAGTATTTTCATTTTTCTTTTTTCGGTTTTTGGGAAAGTTTCAGGAAACTGAAATGGTCGTTGTGGTAGTTATGTTTGGGAGAGAGAAAGGGGGAGGAAATGTGGGTGTGTGCGGACAGAAAAAAAAAATGGTGCAAATTTTATTTAGTTGTTGTGAGGTGAGAGACAGAGAGGAGAGATCGTGGATCTGTTATTTTTTGAGAGCAGCAATCACACTACAACTCTTCATTCGTGCTCTCCACCACTCCCCATTATTATCACCATAATCATCTAATCATATAAAATGAATTATTTATACATACATATATCTCCATATTTTTAAAAAATAAAATGCAAGGATTTAAAATAGGATTTCTTACTATGTGTTTATAAGTATTGTCAAAGATGCCCGGTCCCAACTTTGTGTACCAATCATGTGCCAACATTAAAATTATGTATTGCTAATAATGTTTTTCACAAAAATAAAATTTATTATATTATAACTAATTCTAATTAATATTTATTGCTAAAAATTGAAATTTTAAAAAATTGTGCACCTTAAGTTTGGAATAATCAACCCCAAAAATTAATTATATTAACTAATAAATGAAGAATAAATACTAAAAAATAATTATAAATCCTACTTGGGTGGAATAAACCGTAAATAATAATCTAAAATTATACCAACCAAAATAGAATAAAATTGAAAAAAAAATGTAAGAAATAAATAATAATTTTGATGTTATTGGTACACAATTTTTTTTTTCACACATAAATTTAAATGAGAGGATCTTATGTGATTGTCAAGTGCTTGGTTGAATGAATTTCAATGTCCATCCATACAAAACTATAAGGTGATAATTTCAATTTGAAGACAATTTCATCGGCCCCACATAATATCAAATATGGACAAAATATGTTACAACAGTTTGGGAAAATTTCACTTTTGATTCCATTAGAATATAGTCAAAACATTTTTAGTCCCAAAATTTACTTTTTTGTCCTAAATGATATTTTTCCAACAATTTTGGTCCCATAAAATATTTTTCCGACAATTTTAGTCTCATAAGAGATTTTTCGACAATTCCAGTCCCAAACTAACAATTTTGGATAAATCTGAGATGTGTCTCATGAATATGAAAACAAACAACATGCGTTCCAAAATCCAAAGCATCATATCATTCTCTCTGAAATTAATTTGTGTTGTCTAATGCACTAAATATCTCAGTTAGTTTAGGATTAAAATTATGGAAAAATATCTTATGAAATCAAAATTATCAAAAAAATATCATTTGATTTAGACCTTATTTTAATGGGATTAAAAGTGAAATTTAGTCCGAAAATTTGTATTAGTATAAGCTTGCGTTTATTCAAGTCAAAGCTACACAATAACCGAGAGATTCAATTACAGAGACAAACTAGTACGAGAAATCAAGTTGAGCCTAACTAACGGACAAGAAGACATGCACCCTACGTTCCATCTTCATATGCACCCTACGTTCCATCTTCATAGCTAGAGAACATGTTGGATATCCAAAAGGATCTAGAGTCTAAACTCGTTCATCAACTGCAAAAAAATTGAAAGATGAAACCAATGAGCCAGCCACTCAAATCTTGACGCACCAAAATAAGAGCAAACACCTCTTAATGGAAAAAAAACATCCAAGTACTCCCGAGAATTCCATCTAAGCAATCAGTTGGTATGCATTCGATCATATCTTCGAGTGGGGAGATACGGTATATTTTATATATTTTTTCCTACGTTATGCGTTATCTTAATTTACGGTATGATAAAAATTATATTGTTATTGTACCTTACTTTCGATATATTTTAAGTACGGTATAACAGATAATGCATACCATTACCATACATAATTACCGTATATCTCATTGAACTTATATTTCGGTATATTGTACTGTACTGAAATTTCACAGTAATATTAACAAATCAACAACCAAACTCTAACACAACAAAAAAAAAATGTTAGAATCCTGACATATATTATAAACGCAATTGATTTCAAATTGTTTAATTCTTAGTTAGAATTTAGAATTAAATTATGTGAATATAATATGTTTCTAAACATTTATGATAAACATACTAAGTATTATAGTATTGTAGCATTGTATAATATATCTCATTTAATTTTAATTTTCTCGACGATTTATCATATACCGTTTAGTCTAAAGATTAAACATAAAATAGAAGATTATTAGTTATTATATTGTATTTCAAATTGTTCAACTTTTAGTTGTAACATAAGTATTAAATTATATGAAACATAATATTTTTTTCAAAACTTTTACAATAAATATACTAAGGTCGGAGTATTATATCACTGTATAGTATATCTCATTTTTCTTTTAATTTTCTCGTTCATTCATCTTAACTTTTAGTTTTAAAGATTGAAGAAGAATATAATTATTATTTATTATTACATTTATTATCATTTTTTAGTTATCATTTATGTAATAATTAGATTAAATATCATATTTTTGTTAACCTTTTATGATAAGCTTACTGAAATGGTAGACGATGTGCAAAATTATGGTACTTTTTACTGGTGTTCAATTTTAGTGTGCTAACAGTTTTTAGTAAAGTGAACAATAAAGAAAGCATGTAAAGAATTTGCGATATGTTGACCAGTGGTGGATCCAGAATTTTAAAATTGGGGTACGATATACAAAAATGTATAAATAAATATTCTTCAAAGTTTAAAATCTCTAATTCAAATTATTATTCTTAATTTTAAATTTTTAAGTCCAAATCTCAACTCAAAATCAAATATCTTTCATGCTTGTAAAATTCAAACCACATGTACATGAACTCAAATTTTTAATTAAAAAACAATGCAAACCCCTAGTTTAATTGAAATTTTAATTCGGCAAAAAAATAATATGTAAGCAACACTAAACATAAATAAGAAATCTAATTAATAATACACATAGAAAAATCAAGAATGAAAGAAAAAAATAACATCATCCAATTGAAAGTGTTGTTTGTGCACTTCTCAATTTAAAATTTTAATGTATTTTTGAAATTGTTACGAGTTGTAATTTGAAGACTGAATAATTATGCATGTCTTGTTCCTACATTTTTATACATGTATGAGATTTAAAGAGGAGTAAGTGTTCGGTATTTATTTTCACCTAAACTGCAAGTGTACAGCGAAGCTTATAGGATAGCGGTGAACAAGGTCGTATCCACAGGGATCTAATAATTAAACTGCTAGTTATTCAAATTAACCTCTCGCAGTTATCTAGACTACAAAACATGATTGGATTGAACTAAATAAAAACTGACAATAATAAATAAACTAAATTACCACGGCAGAAATTAACACAGATAAATCAAACAGTGAATAAAAGACATATTCTAGGATTGCTTAATCATCAACTAATCCATTCATTCAATCCTTTCATTCTTATGCCTATATTGGGACTTAAATTATGCTAGAGCAACCACTGATGCATCCTAAACCTTCTCTCGAAGTGCCTAGGTTGTAGATACGTCTCCGTTTAATACCTAGCATGTAACTCATGAAGGCTCCTAAGGTTTATTGCTCTCTCAATTAATCTCAACTCTCTCGAATGTTATTTATTAACAAGTTACTTATTCCAGATCACGTGTTAAAACTCCTCTCTCGATTTATGAATTAACACATCAAATTGTACCATTCATTGATCAGGTAAATAATACAGATATATACGAGAATAAGCAAAACACAATAAAATCATAAGCATAAGAAATCAATAGATTAAAAGAACTTCATAGTTTGAATCATAAACAACCCTAGAATACTAGGGTTTTAGCTATCCATGTCAAAATAAATAACTAAAATCATCCACAAAGAAAACATGAACAATCCTTAGAACAGAGAAAATAAAACCCGGAAGAATTAATTTGTCTCTAATCTTGAAAGATCTTGAATCCCTTGGTCTTGTTCTTCACGTCTGTTTTTCTCTGCAGCAAACCTCTGGTGGCAACTTTTGGGTAGGTGGAATTGTGTGTATTTTCGTCCAAGAAAACCCTTATATACCAAGTAAAGAAAATCTCAAAAATAGGTCAAAAATCGGACAGGCCCGCTGCATTCGCGACCTCGCTCGCGACCCAGTCACCCGCGACTCAGGTCGTGAATCCACGTGGCGCTGACGTGGCAGAAAATTCGCGACCAACCTTGAAATTCATGACCAGGTCGCAAATAAAACAAAGGAAACACCCCTCTCTGTCGCGAACATACAGAAATCAGTCTAGACCAGGATTCGCGACCCCGTTCGCGACCGCGGTCGCGACTCCGGTCGCGAGTCCACGTCAGCTCCGGCAGTCTCTCACTGTTTTGCTTCGTTCTCACTCTTTTCTCGCCCGATTGACCCGATTCTTTTTGCAACGCGTTCCGAACTTGATTTCCCATCTTTCTAGGGTGTTCCCACACTCATTTGAGGTCCATACAAAAATGGAATTAATTCCCTTCACAATGAACAAACACGTGACATTGCACAAAACATAGAAAACTATGCAAAACTCAACACTTCATGCATGCAATGCCCATCAAATACCACTCTAATGTACCTCAAAAACCTCAAAATACATGCAAAATATGAGGTTATCAACTCCCCCAAACTTAAAACATTGTTTGTCCCAAACAAAGAACAAAACCAAACATGGAATTCAAATAATACACAACTCCACAATTCATAATCTAGCATCTATAACCTTGAAATTCTAATTAGGAACAACAAAAACAAGCACAACACTCAAATTATGAACACGTGTTATAGATTTCAATGAGCAAAAATTTAAGCCAATGATCCTCACCAGTGTGTGTTTCGCTCAAACACTCAAAGTGTGATAAAATAAGGATAAGCACTCATCGAAACATTGAACTATACACTTGATCTACCATAGGCTTGCATGTAATCTCAACTCTCTACTGACAAATAAATGTGCTCAAAGTTAGGATCAAATAGGACTTTTGTAAGGTTGTAATGTAGGCTTGGGTTAAGGCTAGGAATATTTGGCTAAAGTGACTCAACAATTGCAACACAATCCACCACTTTTACTTTCTACTCTCAATTATTTGTCACATCATGCACAAGTTGGAATTTTTTCAACTTCCTCCTACACCACCTTAAGTCATCCATATTTTTTCTTTCAATTCATGGACCTTTGGTCTCTGTTTTTTTTTTTATTTCTTTTCATTGGCACTTTTCACATTTTTTCTTTTTGTGCTGTTTTCATTTTTTTTTCTTTTCAACACTCACAAAGCATTTTTTTTTGTGCATCAACAAAAATTCACCAATTATCACCATTTTTTTCCATCCCAACTCCATAATTCCTTACCCTTCTTCCTATTTCTCCACAAGAATCAACAAATGACATCTCAAATAGACTTCCAAAGAAAAGACAATTAGGCACAAAAGGGCTCGCAAAGGAATATAATGAATTTAGGATAGTGTATGGATAAATAGCTAAAGAAAAGATGGCCTACTATCATCTCCTATTTTCAAGCACAACAACTCAATCTCAAGCAAGACGACATGCAAGTTCTAGAAAAATAAGTGTACAGACAACCAACACACAAGAACAAAAATTAAGACAATAGTCTTATAGGCTCAAAAATCTCACAGCTCAACATTGGACAAAATAAAGCTCGAAGAACTCCAAAACACATGGTCATTCAAATCATGCTATACATGCTCAAGTCATTCCCAATCAAATAATCTCGATTATAAACACTAAACCATAGACCATAAAGCACATATCATCAAAATCCCAAGTAAAATTGAAGACCAAAATTCAAAATTTTTCAACTTTTCCAGAAAAACAAAAAAAACTAAACAAGTAAAGCAGGTAACATAAAATAAAGGTCTAGACACCACAAGGATACATCCCCCCAAATTTATTCAAATCCACGGGATGGAATAAGTTTGCAGAAATGTATGTAGGTGTCGTTGACCACTTACAACGATCACATGGATGTCCGTTTGGGTTCAACGTCCTCCCCCAAACTTGTCGACAGACAAGTTGATCAAATTGCTATCCCCCAAAGTATAGCATCCATCCGGTCTTTACCTGCATAACTCGGAAAAAAGAAGTGAAAAACATAAATAAGAAAAAAAACTGAAAAGAAAGGAAACATAAAAAAAAAACACATTGGGTTGCCTCCCAACAAGCGCTGCATTTAACGTCGACAACCAGACGAATTCGGGAACTCAAGTTCCCACAAACGGGGAAACGGGTATCCCCCATTCTCTTCCCCGAGCATCCATCCATGCCTCCACCATCAGTACTGTAGCCAACTTCATGAGTGTTGATGATGTTACACTCCACAACTGCCTTGTGCTTCTCTACATCGAACAAAAACCGGATGTGTTCATCTTCAAATTGAAGAGTGAAGATCCTCGTGTCTAGGTCGATGTTGGCTCTTCTGGTGCGTAAAAATGGTCGTCCCAAAATGAGAGGGATGCTTTTATCTTCCTCCATGTCCAGCACCACAAAGTCCACTGGGAATATGAAATCATGCACCTTGATTAATACATCCTCCAAAATTCCCTCAGGATACACCACCGATCGGTCGGCCATCTGCAAGCACATGGTTGTGGGCTTGAGTTTCCCACAATTCAGCTTCTTGAAAAATGACAGCGGCATCAAATTGATGCTCGTCCCCAAATCACACAGTGCTCGGCCAACTATCTTTTCTCCAATGGTGATGGGAAGTGTGAAACTTCCTGGATCCTTCATCTTAGCTGGGAGCTTCCTTTGGATGATGGAGCTGCAGTTCTCTAGGATATGCACCCTCTCGAACTCCTCTATCTTCTTCTTCTTGGAGACAGCATCCTTGAGGAACTTTGCATACTTGGGCATATGTTGCAACGCCTCTACCAAAGGAATGTTGATGTGCTAGGGTTTTAGCTATCCATGTCAAAATAAATAACTAAAATCATCCAAAAAGAAAATATGAACAATCCTTAGAACAGAGAAAATAAAACCCGAAAGAATTAATTTGTCTCTAATCTTGAAAGATCTTGAATCCCTTGGTCTTGTTCTTCACGTCTGTTTTTCTCTGCAGCAAACCTCTGGTGGCAACTTTTGGGTAGGTGGAATTGTGTGTATTTTCGTCCAAGGAAACCCTTATATACCAAGTAAAGAAAAGCCCAAAAATAGGTCAAAAATCGGACAAGCCCGCTGCATTCGCGACCTCGCTCGCGACCCAGTCACCCGCGACTCAGGTCACGAATCCACGTGGCGCTGATGTGGCAGAAAATTCACGACCAACCTTGAAATTCGCGACCAGGTCGCGAATAAAACAAATGAGACCCCCTTCTCTGTCGCGAACGTACAGAAATCAGTCCAGACCAGGATTTGTGACCCCGTTCGCGACCTTGGTCGCGACTCCAGTCGCGACTCCACGTCAGCTCCGGCAGCCTCTCACTGTTTTGCTTCGTTCTCACTCGTTTCTCGTCCGATTGACCCGATTCTTTTTGCAACGCGTTCCTAACTTGATTTCCCATCTTTCTAGGGTGTTCCCACACTGATTTGAGGTCCATACAAAAAATGGCATTAATTCTCTTCACAATGAACAAACACGTGATATTGCACACAACATAGAAAACTATGCAAAACTCAATACTTCATGCATGCAATGCCCATCAAATACCACTCTAATATACCTCAAAATACATGCAAAATATGAGGTTATCAGTAAGATGGAGAGTCATGAATAAATGATTGATTGGATATTGTAAATATTATTAAGGCTATGATTCACCATTTTTTTTGCGATAACATTATTCACCGTAGTCAACTAAAGTACTCAATCACCACTTTATTTTTTTCATCTTTATGACTTTAGTTAATATTCTCCAATAACAAAATAAATAATTATATATATATACACATATTATGTATATATACTAATTTTTTTTAAAAAAATTGGGGGTACAAGTGTACCCTCCTTCTTCAAACGTGGCTCCGCCACTGATGTTGACCCAGTACAGTATATACCTACCGTGGGGACCATGTCCATATAAGAATCAATCCACTAATCAAATGCAAGTTTGTACTTACGTACTTACACGAAGAATCCCCTTAATACCCTAGATCTCTCTAGTTCTCACAAGCAAACTCTCCCGAGTCTATTTAATGGTTTCTAAACAAAAACCTAATTGTTAGACAAAGAATCTAAACACTAGGATGATATACTTTACGTTGATACCTGAATAAACAACTCTAGCTACAACAAAGCCTAATAGCTAAAAACACGTAGAACTCTAAAAGAGATTTAATCTTTGTAAATTTTGATCCGCAAACTCCCTTTTTATAGACAAAGCAAACTGACTCCTCTTCGAAGAAGAAAAGTCAGTTTCATTTTCTGACACGGATCAATAAGATAAGACTTTCCTTGTTGAGTGCATTTGCTAAAGTCCATCATTTGTTGATCTTCGATCTGCTTATTTTCATGAATTAGACTTGGAATCTTCTAGACTGCAGCCTTAGACAAGTCTTCAACAACCTGCAACACTCCAATATCCATCACTGAACTCTTTTCGATTGATCTGTAGTCTGATTGATGTTGCTCGTAGATGAACACCTGATTGCACACCTTGTAAAAACACCATCAAAAGTCTCCAGTCTTTGTTTAATGTGCTGACACTAGCGTGAACACCAAGCCTTGAAGTCTCCCGTGCGTCTTCAATCTTATTGTTTTGCACAGCGGATTTTGAACACCAACCGGTATACCATATCGAACACTTAGCCAAAAAACATACTGGTATGCCATAAACATAATGACAATCTCTAAGACATTCACTTCTGCACTAACACTTACTAAGTTATATAATTGTATTTACATAATTATATATCTCATTTAATTTTAATTTTTCAATATTATTCATCTTAACTTTTAATTTTATTGACTGAACAAGAATATACAATTATTATCTATTATATTTAATTTTAAATTGTTCATTTTTGTTGTTATAATTTTTGCTAAACTTTTGTGATAAATTAACTTACTAAATATTATATCATTGCATTGTATATCGATATATAAAAAATCATTAAAAAATATATATTAATATTGTTGTATACTAACGTACCAATATAATGGCATATACTGAATATTGGTATCTATAGTAGTATGGTACAATCATACTATGGTATTAATCGATATATATAATACCCCAATTTCACTTTTGATAGAGAAATGCACGTTATTCATACTTTTCATTAATAAAAAACTTTATGAAATACCGCGTGAGTTTAAAAATTCAGAAATTGACAATTACTACATAAAATGAAGTTAAAACTAAAAATAATTCATCTTTAATAATGCTTGACCATTTGACCGCCATCATCATATCTTGCCCGCTATGCACCACCCGAGACAATACCTAAAATGATAAGTAGTTATTTTGGGGTGATCATACTAACTCAGTGGGGAATATTCAATTATTCAAGCTATATATCAAATAGAATAATATGCAAATAGTAAAGATGTTCAGTTCGTAGACCAAACCATATAGCTCAGAGGCTCTGCATGATAGCTCGAAAGCTCAGCGTGATAGCCCGAAAGCTCTGCGTGATAGCCCGGAGGCTCTTGCTATGATGTGACATCATATATATCCAGTAAAACATATAGAGAGGATAATAGGGACAAATTCAACCTAAAACCCTAGCTTGACCTTGACCTTGATATTAATCGATTAAGTCATGCATGCCTTGCCTATAAAAAATCATCTTAGATTAATAAAATGAAAAACATGATGTAGGAATCAATGCATGAGACAAAACCATGCAAGAGATTAAAGTTTTTATTATCTCATGATACATGTCTACAATTTAGGTGAAAAACAATACACCCCCTTGAATTATTTAATGTATAACCAAATTTTATCTAATTTTTGTTGCCAATCTGATAACTTTATATTTTACACAACTTTTGGATATGAATTGATGATATTTATTATATGAAGTTGTGTATTTTATATAGTTTTTGTGCTTATATTGTTATCATTTGGAGTTTTTGATGTGTTTGCTAGTTTTGCAGTAATAGTTGTGATTTCGTTGCATATTTGAAGTAAAATAGTTAAATACGGACACGAGGAGTTGAAAAGGGATTTAATTAGGCTATTGAGCTTAATTAAATATTAAATTAAAGCGTAATGGATTGGATTAAATAATCAAAACTTGAAGAAAACCGAAGCCCAGTGCGAAAATGGCTTGGGTCGACCTGCAAAAGTGTCGGTCGACCCGACCCAGTGCAATTTCTCAAGGCCTAGGTCAAACCGATCGAAGTCACTTGGGTTGACCTAGTGCAAAAATAGGCATGTGGGTCGACCCAGCCAACTCGATCGACCCATGTGAACGGGTACACGGGAATGTGATTTTTTTATCTCCAATTCAGAGTTTTAAACCTAGATATAAGGTTGACAAGGTTGTTAGAGACAGAGTGCTACTACAGAAGAGACAAGACCACCGAATTTCTTGCGAATCATTCTTTCCACTTTTTCTGCATGCTCGCGACAGAGAGGGGATTCTCCTTTGTATTATTCGCGACCCCTGTAACGCCCCAAACTACTCCGTTTGGCCACGCCACTTAACATACAATTTACTTATATATTTTTGTGTGCTTATAATAAAATGAGCGGAAGCTTAGGTCAAAAAGCATGACTAGGCATGACGTCATAATTCTAAACGTAAAATTTTTCGCGAATTAGCATGCAATCGTCTAACTTATCGGGCTCATAGGTTGTCATAACCCGCCTGTCTAACATCCTAAATCAACATGCAAAGTATAGGGTCAACAACATGCTTCATACGTAATAGGCTCCAAGGTCGAACGACCCGCCTTTAAATTATTGCACAATATCAAGTTATATACATGATAACATACAAAAGATCGGGCTATTCCCATCCCCAATAATCATTGATCATAAGCAAAAATAGTGATCAATGTAATAATAACAATAATAATATGAGTGTTATCAAAAGAAGAGCATGCAAAAGATAAACACAAGCTTGTGGGGTTCTCTTGTGTTCACAACGCTTCTACTCGGGCTCCGACTCCTCAACTTGAAATTCATTGAATGAATGGGGTGAGTATTTAACAACATACTCAGTGGGGAACACTGAAAACAGTTATAGCTAATTGCACAAGTGAAAATATAACATATGGACTTTTCTTTACTTTGTGGAGACTAGTCTCAACCCCGTAGGGTCTAAACATCATGATGCCCCCGTTAATGAACATCTTTGGCCCTGTAGGGATGCCCGCAGACATACTACCCCCCAGGGAGGACATTAACAGGTCTATATTCGATCACAAAGGATCTCTGCCCCAAAGGGTCTCTTTGTCGACCCCGAAGGATCTCTTTCATTCACCGGTCCGAAGACCCTTCATATTTATACAATCAGAGCACAACAATAACTATAACATTACACGTGTTCCCAGTTTAGAGTTACCCCACCTTATGAGACGCTTTTGAAACTCTCAAACTTTGAAATACTTCTTGGCCGTGCACAAGTTGTCCTCCTCGAGCTCCAACACGTCACCTAGCACTCTTTTCAATCATCTTTCATTTTAGACGTCGAGTTATTTAATTAAAGCATGATTTAGACCAAACTCATGCTTTACTTTACTTTATGGTCTTCAAACATATCCATATACAAGCTCACACTACGATTTTGGACTCAAAATACGCATTAAAACTCTTTGAAGCATTTGATCGAACACGTTACGGGCACACATTTATACCACATGCTCATAACTCATTTTAAGTCCTTTAGACCCAACATTTCAAATACAAATACCTTCACCCTAGGGCTCTAACATACTTGAAATTCAACTCCAAACAACAAACACAACACCTCCATACCACATCAACAAAATAAGGGGAAATTAGGGCAAAAACTCTAAACCCTAGCTTCAAAGAACCATAGGAATTTGATACAACTTCACATATAGCTTCAAGGAGATAAATAAACCATATGTTCAAGATATCAAAGCAAGAAAATCAACAAAATCGAGAATCCTCAAATTTGGGTAACAAACCCTAGTTTCCAAAACAACAAGAAAAGGGTGTTTAATCCCCATGAAGGAGAGGTGTAGAGGTTACCTTTGTTGATGGATGATGATGGATTACACTTCAGAAGTTGAAGAATTTTGAGAGAGAAAAGTGGAGAAAATCGCCCCCTCTTGGTTGAAAGAAATGAGGAAGAAATGAACAAGTGTTGTATTTATAGGTAGAAAATCCCCGGACCCGCGCGACCGCGCAGCCCCCGCGACCGCGGAACCCCTCTCTCGGCCAACGCTCCACACGAGCGCGCAGCCCCCGCGGGCGCGCGTCTCTCACCAGCCCCGCAGGCGCGCACGCCCCCGCGGGCGCGCGGCGTGCCAAAATTGTCCCCCTTATCTCAAACGACTCCAGGACATTTTTAACACCATTTTTTTTTTGAAAATGACTTAGATTTTTCAAAACACTTTTAATACACGCCGAAAAAGCAGGGGGCGTTGCCCCCTAACCCCCATCGGGGCGCTTCAAGGTATGGCAAAACACATAATCAAATATAATCACCCCCACTTCATCACCATATAACTCGACAAATTTTAATATTAAATGTTATCATATATTATACACTTAGTATAATACCACCGTGCTATGACGTATCGGCTCAAGTGAGACAACCTGCAACAAAACAATGGCACAATATACAAACATACCACATAATTATAATTCAACAATATCAATTCGAAATCATTTTACTAGAATTATAAATTATAATTTAGCAAAAAGGATCGGGGTATCACAACCCCACTCGCGAATTTTGCACTGGTCGTGAATTTTCTGCCACGTCACGCCATGCCATGCCACGTGGATTCGCGACCCTAGTCGGGGGTGTCCTGGTCGCGAATCTGGTCGTGAGTTGAGCAGGCCTGTCCGATCTTTGACCTATTTTTAGGCTTTTCTTAACTTGGTATATAAGGGTTTCCTTGGATGAAAATTACACACAATTTCACCTACCTAAAAATTGCCATGAGAGGTTTACTGTAGAGAAAAACAGACACGAAGAACAAGAACAAAGGATTCAAAAGATTTCAAGATTAGAGACAAATTAAACCTTCCGGGTTTTATTTTCTTTGTTCTTAGAATTTTTCATGTGTTTCTTTGTGGATGATTTTGGTTATTTATATTATTATGGATAGCTAAAACCCTAGTATTCTAGGGTTTCTTATGATTCAAGCTATGAAGTTCATTTAATCTGTTGATTTCTTATGCATATGATTTTGTTGTGTTTTGCTTATTCTCGTGTTTATCTGTATTATTTACTTGATCACTAAATGATACTGTTATAATTTGTTGTCCAACTTACTGAAAGTAGAATACAGTTTGTAATGTCAGACACGATGTTAAAAATAGTAATTTTTTACTACCTTAACACAACAGCAACGAATCAGAAATAAAATTGCACGAGAATAAATTTTGAATTACACACAACATGTATGTGATTGCTATATGGTTTTCATAAGCATAAACAAAATAGTTGATTATGTTGAACAAATGTTCCACACACATCAACAAATATACATGAACCTAAATCTATTTTTCGACTAAATTAAATTCAAATTAACAAATCAACCTACCTACTAATTTGATTACAATGCACCAAAGATTCCTAGTCTTGATCTCTTCTATCTAAACTAATTCGAACAATCTATTCATAAGAATTGAACGAAGGAAAAAACATTTAGAGAAGAAGAATGAATCATAGAAATCTAGTTGCACAAAGGGTGACTCGAGCTTTGTATTTTCTCACTCTCACGGTGATATATTCTCTACTTGAATAGCCTCTTCAAATGTGAATCAAATCCTTTAAATATCTCACTTGAATCGGCTTGAAGTCCAAATTATCTTCTTGATCGCGTGTTGTAGATAACCGCCACTACTCCACTATTTTTGTAGAAAACCGTCTTCTTGGTGTGGCTAGAAACACTACTCACATTCTCCTCCATTTCTCTAGAGTCCCAACACGTTAATCTCTGAAAAGGTACGGTTAAATAGAAAATAACAAGATACCTAAATAATAGGAGATAAAGTTTGACTAAATCAAACTTTATTTAAAATAATATCTCAATCATATATATCCATTTATTTGAAATTAAGATTTTGCGGGTATATATATGATTTAAGATATACAAATATAAAATAATTTATTAAAATAAATATAAATCCTAAAAACTAGGAAAGGACAAGATTAGACACGATAAATATCACAGATAATGTCATAGAGATTCTATATGACATTATGTTCAACATTGAACACAATGTGATACATCACTTTACAATCACCCCTTAATCTTAGCCTTTCTGCACAAAAACAAACAACTCGATGTATTATGTACACTTAGAGTCGCAACGGAAAATGGAGACATAAATCTCCCCCTTAAAGGTAACTCTCCCTTAAGCTAATCAACATACAACGGGTAATAATCCCTTAAATATCTTAATGTTGAATTGAAATTCAACATAAACAGGTAAAGCAAGTCGAGAAACTAGGTTAACCTAATTGTTCAATCATGCCAAAACTTCACAATGCTCAACATCCAACACTAACAACAGTATACTCCACATACCAAGACACAGAATATCTAAGAAATACAAAAGAGCAAAAACCATCAATAAAAGATGCATTGTATCGTAAAAAAAAACTTGTTCATGACATAACCATACAAAAAATAAGGATGCACTAAGCATCTTAAAATTGTGTCCAACACATAAACCATAATAAGCATTGTTTTTTTTTTTAAAAATAACAAAACATTGTTTATGAAATCAGAAGCTTCATATGAGCTTCCTCTTCCCCTTGGCAGCACTCTTTCTCCCCCTTGCTTTAGCAGCAACACCAACATCAACATCAGTTCCACCCTCAGCTTTGTCATCCCCATTACCAACATATCTAGCATCAGCAACATCATCTCCCCCTTTTTGTGTAGAAAGGAGAGATAGAAAGAAGTCTCGAACAGAAGAAAGATGCTGAATGACCATATCTAAATTAGCAATTTGTTGCTGTAGAGACTCTAGTGGCAACATCACAATAGGGATGTTAGGAGTGGAGGTCGTGTGATGAGCAATATCAGAATGGCTGTGCACCGGAGGGGCCTTGGAGGGGCCATTCTCTGCATTAGTAGTAGAGGAGTAGTAAGGCAGATCAATGACCTGGTCATTAGTTGACTTGGGCTTCATAATGGAAAGAGTTAGAGGCTCTACTATGAGCTTCTTCTTGCTCTCCTTCAGACCTTGATTCTTAAGAAGAGCAAAGATCAAACAGGGAAAGGGGAGCATGTTGGAAGGGCTGGTTTTGGACTCAACCTTCATAGTAGCATCAAAAATTGAAGCACCAAGATTGAAAGGGAGCTGAGTGCCTAGCTTATAAAGGAGAGCAACCTGATCAACTATGAGGACAGACGCATTGGACGTGGGAAGCCAGTTACAAATAATTAAATTGTGAAGCACTGAGTAGAAAAATGTTCACTTAGAGGCTGGACCTTTATTCATCCACTTTGTCACCAGACCTCCAGTAACCACTTTTACCATATCATCAATCAGATATAAGGAAATGATTATGTCCTCATTACCAACGCCAAGGAATGTGTTAATCAGATAAGGAGAAAAATTATAAACCCTATCCCTAACATACACAGTTCCATAAGAACATTTGGTGGAATCTCCCATATCAGGAACTATATTAGCATAGAACTCAAATAACACATTAGGATCATATGACATGAATGATGTCCCAGATTTCTACAAACCCCTCCTTTAGGAATAAATCCATTCCATGCTTCTTAAAACTAAGAACATCTATCATTTTCTCAACTCGAAAATATCTCTTAACAATTTGTTGATGAGATTTTTTTACTTCTTCAGAATAGAAAACCTTACCATATGCGGAAGAGACATCTAGAGAAGAATCAGAGTCAATGTCCGTACCTTGGTTTAGATCAATGGGTTCAGTGGAGTGAGCCACTTCCTGATCAACATCAGCAGAGCTGGGATTTTTGCTTTTAGGAGTGGTGGCATGTTCGGCAGAGGAGTCAGACTCATCTTGAAGAGTGCGAGTGACACTCTTGGAGTGTTGAGTCTTAGCCTTTTTCGAAGAAGCTCCTTCTGATTTTATAGATGACTCATTGTGAAGATGTTTTGACTTCCGAGAGAACGAGATAGGGTTTGAGGAACTGGCTAATGCTTCATTGTGAGATTTGAGGTCTGGATCGATGGGATTAGCAGAATCCCCAAGAATATGAAATTGAAGAGGTTGGGGATTTAGGATCTTCGTTCCCGGAGGAATAACAAGATCAGGGTGAATGGTTTCGGCCGTGGGTGGTACGGTTGGAGATGAGGGTTTCGGTGAGGAGAGTGGAGGAATGGTGGGTTCAAGATTTTCAGGAATAGTCGGAGTGGTGGAGAGAGTGGGAATGGGAATGATCGGAGCAGTGGATTGAGTGGTGAAGGGAACATGAGAAAGTGTTGTTGATGGAGTAGGATTTGAAAATGGGGCTGCAGCGGAGGAAGAGGATGGAGTGCCTTAGGACAACTCCATCATCTTTTATAGCACCATCATTATAGCCTGATAGGGGTTTGGATCGGCTATGGATGCAAAACTTCAAAGAAAAAAAATTTGCAGAACCGAGAAGGAAGATGAACGGTTAGGGGGAGAGAAAGTGAGAGAGAGAGAGAGAGTGGAATAGTGAATGAGGCAAAAAAGGAAGTATGAAAAAGGGAGATTATGCGGACCCACTTTTCAACTTTAAATCTTGAGATACGGAGATTCACTTATCATAACACCCTCACAAATTTTTATTTTATATTTTTTTTATTATTCATTTTTTTATTTAAATTAGGCAGATTCAGTCAAATAAATAAATGTTGACTAGTTATAGATTCACATGAATTAATTACCAGTCAAACAATACTTTAATTGATCAGAATCAAAACACACTTTCCTGATGTCAAGACACGCAACATATATGTTAAACATCAGGATTGTAAACATTATCTAAACTACACACATGCCAATAGATTTTCTTAACGAAGAAAACCTCTCAAAATCCAAATGTTTAGTAAGAATATCAGCAATTTGGTTCTCTATGGAAATATAATCTATCTTGATGATTTCTCGTTTAACAAGATCTCGAATAAAATGATGTTGAATATCAATATGTTTAGTGCGTAAATGTTGAACTGGATTTTTGAAAATCTCAATAGCACTGATATTGTCACACAACAATGTCATTGAAGGACTTGCTAAACCATAATCAAGTATCATTTGATTTAACTATAATAATTGAGCATAACTAGCGGCAACAATATATTCTGATTCAGTTGTAGAAAGTGAGATTCAATTTTGTTTCTTACTTGACCATGAAATCAGATTGTTGCCAAAATAGAAACATCCACTGCTAGTACTTTTTCTGTCATTGACATCACCTGCCGAATCAGAATCACTAAACCCTACAAGTTGAATGTTGATGTCTTTGCAATATCGAATACCAAAATCAATAGTTCCTGAAATATATCGAATAATTCTTTTAACAACTTTGAGATGTGATTCTTTAGGCTCAGATTATATCTCGCACAAACACCAACACTAAATAGAATGTCAGGACGACTGTCTGTTAAATACAATAAGCTACCAATCATTCCTCTATACATAGTAGAATCAAGATCAGCACCAACATCATCTCTGCTCAACTTTTCTGAGGTTCCCATAGGAGTCTTCATTGGTTTAGCATCTTCAAGCCCGAAGCGTTTCACCAATCCCTTAGTATACTTGCTTTGAGAAATGAAGATTCCATTCTTATCTTGCTTAATTTGTAGACCAAGAAAATAGTTGAGCTCTCCAACCATACTCATTTCGAATGTGCCGCTCATTGAGTCTACAAATTCCTTGAGAAAATTAGTACAAGTGGAAGCAAAAACAATATCATCAACATAAACTTGAGCAACAGTTATATGTCGTTGATTTCTTTTAATGAAAAGGGTTTTATCCACTTGACCTCTTGAAAATCCAATTTCAAGTAAAAATTCAGTTAGTCTAGCGTAACAAGCTCTCGGAGCTTGTTTAAGACCGTACAAAGCTTTCTTAAGCTTAAAAACATGCAATTGTTTATCATTACATTTGAATCCTTTAGGTTGTTCAACATAGGCTTCATCATTAAGATAACTATTCAAAAAAGCACTTTTAACATCTATTTGATGTAAAGTAAAACCAACATAGCATGCAATGGCATAGAAAAGAGGAATAGACTCCATCCTTGCCACATGAGCAAAGGTTTCGTCAAAGTCTACTCCTTCAACTTGAGTATAACCTTGAGCAACTAGACGAGCTTTATTTCTGACAACATTGTCAGATTCATCCATTTTATTTTTAAAAATCCATTTGGTTCCAAAAACATTCTTATCTTTTGGACGTGGAACCAATTCCCACACATTGTTTCTAACAAACTGATTTAATTCTTCATGCATAGCATTAACTCAGAAATCATCTTTAAGAGCATCCTTGATGTTCTTGGGTTCAATGTCAGACAGAAAACATGTATTAAACAATGCATTAGTGAGAGAGGACATACATACCAATTTCACCATTTCTTTGTAATCAACCGAATTCTTCTGTCGAGTTTGAACTCCTTCAGATTCATCACCGATGATTTGAGAATTTGGATGATTTTTCCTTATTTGACTTGGTGGGTCTCTCTTTGGTTCACTCTCAACAGAGACAAGTTGTTCATCTTCAATGTCTAATGTACATGTTGATGTTGGTGACTTGATAGGAGCTTTGTCACCTTCAGTAACATTATCTTCAACATTGTCTGAAGAATTGTTTTTATCATCATGTTCAGACTCGTCTGTTGACAACACCTCGATTTCAAGAAGATATTCTACTTCATCTTCTTCAGATTTTGAAGCAATTCTTATGTGATAATCAAATACAACATTAATCGATTCTTGGACAGTTTTTGTCCTCAGATTCAACACACGGTATGCTCGACTATTTGAGGCATAACCGAGAAACACTCCTTTATCACTCTTTGAATCGAACTTTCCTAAGTGATCTCTGTCATTGAGAATATAACAAATACAACCAAAAACATGAAAGTATTTCAGATTTGGCTTTTTGTTTTTCAGGAGTTCATAGGGGGTTTCTTTCCTTCCAGGACGAAGGATCATCCTATTTCCATTGTGACAGGCATTGTTAACAGCTTCAGCACAAAGTTTTTTCAACAAACGCTGAGCTTGTAACATTGCTCTTGACATATCCTGTAGAGTACGATTTTTCCTTTCAAGCACTCTATTTTGTTGAGGAGTTTTCGGTGCAGAGTACTCATGAATAATGCTTTGATTGTCACACAAATCATTGAACATTGAGTTCTCAAATTCGAGACCATGGTCGGTTGTTACACATTTGATGTTAGTCTCATACTGATGAGACACAGATCTGCAGAACTTTTTGACCATTTTGAAAGCTTCAGATTTTTCTTGAAGAAATTCAACCCATGTGAATCGTGAAAAATCATCTACTATAAGAAGAATAAATCTTTTACCAATCATGCTTTTTGTATCAACCGGACCCATTATGTCCATGTGAATTAAATCAAAACATTTAGTGGTTTGACATTCAATAAGACTTTTATGAGGAGATCTTGCTTGTTTACCCTTTTGACATGCTCCACACACGACATTGAGATCAATCTTTTCTGGAGGAATCCCTCTAGCAGCATCAACATCAATCAATTTCTTCAAGCTTTGAAAGCTCACATGGCCAAGTTTTTGATGTACAAGATGTGTGTCAACATTGACAGAAACATTGCATTTCACATTCTTGTCTGCATGATAACAGTTATCCAATGCACGACTCCCAAACATGATACATTTAACATCACTGTCAAACACTTCACATGTGTCTTTGTTAAACTTGACATGCATTCCGTCATCACACAGTTGACTAATGCTTATCAAATTTGCAGTCAATCTTTCAACATGAAGAACATTACGTAATTTAGGGAAATTTTTGACATTCAAGGTTCCCTTACCAACAATATTACCTTGTGCTCCTCCTCCATAGCTTACTTTTCCTTTACTTGAGGAGGAATACTTATCAAGAAACTTGGGATTGCCTGTCATGTGACGTGAGCATCCACTGTCAAAGTACCATGTACCTGCAATGTTGGCTTTTAAAGAGGTGTAGACCACATTGCAAGAGACTTTGGCCTTTTTAGATCTCTTCTTCTTCTTACTGAGATTGGAAGGTGTTTCCCCAGTGATCTTCCCTGCTGCTATATCATCATGATACTTGAAGCAGTAAGGTTTGATGTATCCAGGTTCTTGGCAGTAATGGCAAATGTATTTTTTATTTTAGCTTTGTCATCAACATTCTGCTTGACATCCGTAATCACATCCTTTGGGGAACTTCTCTTGATACCATTGTCAATAGTATCTGGACCATTCTTTTTGACATCATTTTTTTCACCTCCTGGGACACCCTTTAAGCTTTCACCCTTCACAAACTTTACAAATTTATTGTTAGAAATAGACATAGATGAACTAGAGGCATAGCCCAAACCTGTTTGGGTATTTTGTCCCGGTATCAGAAATTCATTTAGGGTTGATGTTCCCTGATTAAGTTGTTGAAAGATTTTCGATGCATCATCAACTTCTTTCTTCAACTTATTCATCTCAGCATCACTCCTAGTAAGATGAATCTCTAGATCCATCACTCTTCATCTTAGGATTTGGTTTTCTTCCATGAGAATTCTAAATTCTTTTGACTGTTCAGTCCACTGGACACAAACTTCATCCACAACATTGTGTAGGTGTCGAAGAGCTTCCTTGTGGTTGATGTCAGACTTCTCTTCTTCAATCTGAGATACTTCAGCAGTATTACAAAACTTATCCAACAGTGTCATCTCATACCAATTTGTGGTGTTTGGAGGGATGTTAGCAATTTCTTGTGTAACATCGATTGAGACATTGCTTGGGATATCTGGAATTTCACTGTAAAGATTAAGATCGTAGTCGAAATTAACTTCATCAATGTCAGTCAGTGCTTCAATCATTTCATCAGCATCTTCATTGACTCTAACAAACAAAACGGTTTACTTTGCGATTTTCTCATCATCTGATTCATCACTTAATACGTCTGTATTATAGTTTTTGTTTTGCTTCCTGTGAACAGTAGGACACTCATTTGCATAGTGTCCAAAGCCTGAGCATCCTCTGCACTGGACCGAGTCAATGTCCCTTCTGGTGTCATCAGATGATTTAGAGGACTTTGATGATCTAGATGATGCAGGAGAAGGAGAATCAAACAACCTTCTTGGTTTGAAGTTTGATGATCCCTTCTTCATAGAGCGAACAAGAGAGTTAAACTTCTTAGTGAGTAGAGAAACACTCAAATTTTCATTTTCTTTGATTTCCAAGATGGTTTCAACACCATCTTGAACATTGAGAACCACCGTAGTGGATTGAAGTGCAATTTCTTTAGTAGAATTGTTAGACTTCTGGTTCTCAAGATTCATTTCAAAAGTGAGAAAAATACTCACGGCTTCACTCAGGCTCATATTTGAAATATTATGAGCCTCTTCAATGGCGGAGATCTTCATGTTGAACCTTTCAGAAAGGGTTCGAAGAAGTTTGCTCACCATACTCTCATTCGAGATAAGACAACCAAGTGCCGTAGAATCATTTGAAATTTCACATAGTCTTTCCGTGTACAAGGTTATGGTCTCATCTTCCATCGTTCGCAACATTTCGAACTTGGAAGTGAGCATTCTTAACTTTGTTTGGTGAACACTTGTTGATCCTTCACAATATTCCTGCAAAATATTCCATGCTTGATAAGCCGATGTGCAGTTGCACACCATTTTAAAACATGGAACATCCACTGAAACAAAAATGGCGTTCAATGCCCTAGAATTAAAGTTAAAAATTATTCTATCATCATTAGTCCATTGAGTTTCTGGAGTAAGAATTAAATTTCCATCTGGTCCTTCCATCCTTGGAGGAGTCCAAGCTTTAATTACAGCCAACCAAGCCCTTTCATCAATGGATTTGATATACATCTTCATGCGTGATTTCCACATTGCATAATTCTTGTCATTACTATCTAATACCGGAGGACGACACTGATTTATCTGAATATCCATTTCAGTAAATTAGCAACTAAGGATCGAATACTTAGTATATTAAGCACCGGCTCTTGATGCCACTTGTTAGAATTTGTTGTCCAACTTACTGAAAGTAGAATACAATTTGTAATGTCAGACACGATGTTAAAAATAGTAATTTTTTACTACGTACCTTAACACAACAACAACGAATCATAAATAAAATTGCACGAGAACAAATTTTAAATCACACACAATATGTATGTGATTCCCATATGGCGAAATTAGGCTTTCATAAGCATAAACAAAATAGTTGATTATGTTGAACAAGTTCCACACACATCAACAAATATACATGAACTTAAATCTAGTTTTCGACTAAATTAAATTCAAATTAACAAATCAACCTACCGGTTAATTTGATTACAATGCACCAGAGATTCCTAGTCTTGATCTCTTCTATCTAAACTAATTTGAACAATCTATTCATAAGAATTGAACGAAGGAAAAAACATTTAGAGAAGAAGATTGAATCCTAGAAATCTAGTTGCATAAAGGATGACTCGAGCTTTGTATTTTCTCACTCTCATGGTGATATATTCTCTACTCGAATAGCCTCTTGAAATGTGAATCAACTCCTTGAAATATCTCACTTGAATCGGCTTGAAGTCCAAATTATCTTCTTGATCGTGTGTTGTAGATAACCGCCATTACTCCACTATTTTTGTAGGAAACCGCCTTCTTGGTGTGGCTAGAAACACTACTCACATTCTCCTCAATTTCTCTAGAGTCCCAGCACATTAAGCTCTAAAAAAACGGTTAAATAGAAGATAACAAGATACATAAATAGTAGGAGATAAAGTTTGACTAAATCAAACTTTATTTAAAATAATATCTTAATCATATATATCTATTTATTTGAAATAAAGATTTCGTGGATATATATATGATTTAAGATATACAAATATAAAATAATTTATTAAAAAAAATATAAATCCTCAAAACTAGGAAAGCATAAGATTAGACACGATAAATGTCACAGACAATGTCATAAGGATTCTGTATGACATTATGTTCAACATTGGACATAATGTCATACATCACTTTACAAATACAATTTTGTGTGTTAATTCATAAATCGAGAAAGGAGTTTTAACACGTGATCTGGAATAAGTAACTTGTTAATCAATAACATTCGAGAGGGTTGAGGTTAATTGAGAGAGAAATAGACTTTAGGAGCCACTAGGAGTTGCATGCTAGGTATTGAACGGAGACGTTAATACAAGTTTTGTAATCTACAACCTAGGCACTTCGAGAGAAGGTTTAAGATGCATTAGTGGTTGCTCTAGCATAATTTAAATCCCAATATAGGCATAAGAATGAAAAGATTAAATGAATAGATTAGTTGATGATTAGTCAATCCTAGAATACGTCTTTTATTCACTGTTTAATTCATCTGTGTTGATTTCTGCTGTGACAAGTTAGTTTATTTATTATTGTCAGTTTTTAGATAGTTAAAATTCAACCATGTTTTATAGTCTAGATAACTGCGAGGGATTAAATTGGATAACTAGCAGATTAATTATTAAATCTCTGTGGATACGACCTTGTTCACTGCTATACTAGAAGCCTCACTGTGCACTTGCAGTTTAAGTGAAAATAAATACCGAACAAGTTTTTAGCGCCGTTTTCGGGGATTTAATTTTTTTATTTTTTGCTATTATTTAGATTTAATTTCTCGTGTTAATCTAGACATTTATTTTTCAGTTTATTTTCGTTTAAATTTTATAATCTTCTTTTTCTTGTGGTTAGGTTAAGTATTCGTGTAAATTTTATGATCCTGAGATTGAAGCCACCATCCGCCATAAAAACTCAAGAAGAAGAAGAGAGAAGGCAGAACAGCAAGTTCCTGTTACCGCTGAACAGATGCATCGCATGCAACAGTAGTTAGAGGAAATGCAGCGGCGATTTCAAGAGTAAGAAGCTACCAGAGAAGCAGCTCCAATACCGATCAATCAGATGTTCACACCAGTGCTTAACCATGGACAAGTTCCCGGTCCAGACATTAATGCCAACAACTTTGAACTGAAGTCAGGATTGGTGGGCATGGCACAACAGCATCAGTATGGAGGGCACAAGACTGAGATCCGAATGCACACTTGCAACAAGTCTTAGAGGTCTGTAGCACAATCAAGATGAACGGGGTGTCGGATGATGCCATTTGGCTTCGTCTGTTCTCATTGTCACTGAGAGATGCCGCCAAGGATTAGTATCATTCCTTGGATCTCAGTACGGTGGATAGCTGGGAGTGCTTGGCGCATAAGTTTCTGCATAAATTCTTCCCTCCCGGTCTGACTCTTAAGCTCAAAGGAGAGATTACTCAATTTTGCCAGTATGAAGACGAGAACATATATAAAGCTTGGGAGAGGTTTTGAGAGTTGCTAAGAAAGTGCCCCAATCATGGATTTGGGGTGGATCATCAGGTCTGCATCTTCTACAACGAATGCAATATGGAGGTGAAGAGGCTTCTGGATGCCTCTGCAGGCGGGACATTGTTGAACAAAGGACATGATCAAGCCGTGTCCACTATTAAAGACATGGCCACAAACAGTTACCAGTGGACTAATGATCAGCAAGTGAAGATACTGAAGAGGGCCGTATCAGTTAAAGATAATGATCCTATTTCTAATCTTGCCGCCCAGCTGTCTACTCTGAATGCCATGATCAATAGCAGATTTGATGCTATGGCACGACCGGGTGTAGATAATCCCATGGGAAATGGAGTTGAAGATGTCAACTACATCAATAAGAGAGGTGGCTATGATGGCAACAATTACAGAGGTGGAAATCAATTCTACCAAGGTGACTGATCCAACCTCTCATATGGAAATCCCAATAATGCACTGCAGCTCCCTCCTAGCTTCTCTGTAACAAATGGAATGATGAACGAGGAGAAGCAGCTGAACATAGATGATCTGTTAATGGCATTCATAGGGAAGACTGATAAATTCATGGGGGAGTCGCAAGCTAGAGTAGAGAAGCTAGAAAAAACTGTGGGTGCCATGAGTGTGCAAATGAAGATGTTCGAGAAGCAACTAGGTCAGCTAGCTACAGTTGTAGGGAATCAGCACCAACCGGGATAGTTCTCCAGCAACACCACGGTGAATCCCAAGGAACAGTGCAATGAAATCCATCTGCATACTGAGGTTCCTGCGCCTATTGTTGCCACTGCAACTATTCCTTCCAAAACAGCTTCTAACAAGCTGAATTCCACCATCAACAGTCCTCAGATGGTCCTACAATTCTTCCCACAGTGACTATCCTGTTCTCACAGAGGACTCTGAAATGGAAGATTGATGCACAGTTCTCGCAGAGGTCAACCAGCTGGAAGGATACGCAAACCAGTCAGAACTCAATTCAACTAAAAGCTCGAAGAGATGAACCAGTCGAAAAAAACTGACAGCTAAGTCAGCTGAGCTGAGAAGAAAATCGATAAGACTGAAGAAACTGATAAGAGATCAGTTTAGGCTGAAGACTGGAAGTATCCAGCTGATGGCCAAACTTAACTTCAACCGAATTGAAGTTAAGAGACGAATCAATCAAAGGCCAGAACTGACAAGCTAGCCAACAACTTGTGATTAGTCAAGCTGACAAGAAAGAACCGTCAAACTGACAAGCTAGCTAAACACTTGTGATTAGTCAAGCTGACAAGAAAGCTCAAGAAAGAACAGTCGAACTGACAAAACCGTTCACAACTTGAGATCAGTCGAACTGGAGGAAGAAGCTCAGAACTGCCAAACTGGAGTAATAGCCAAACTGAGCTATTAACTCAGAACTGCTAACTGGAGTAATAACCAAACTGAGCAGATAAGCTCAGAACTGCCAACTGGAGTAATAGCTAAATTGAGCAAACAAGCTCAGAACTGCCAACTGGAACTCAAACTTGCTAAACTGGAGCTCAGAATTGCCAGCCAGAGAGTCCTGGAATTAATAGCTCAAAATGAAGATATTGGAATAAATGCTCCAACGGAGATCCTGGAATTAAATATCCAATAGAGATCGATTAGCAAAGCAACGGCTACTGAAATCAAATATCCAACAGAGATCAATTGGCAAAACAACGGCTATTTCAGCCAAAAGCTCCAACAAAGACCATCTGCCATTGGTGAACCAACAGATCTACCGATCAATGGAACCCAACGGTCACAAAAATCACTCCTCTATAAAAGACGAGTGAAGCAAAGCTTTCAAGGGACTTTCGACTCTAAGAGGCTTTCAAGACTTTTCGCAACTATCACTCTTGAAACCTTCATTCAAGCAGAGCTTTCTTTCTCCCTCCCACATAGCTCAAGTTCAGCATTTGCTAAAACTGCGAGAGTCCAACTGAGAAGAAGAATTCACAGAGTTAAAGTACTCAGCTAGCTGTCGATAATCCAGCCAGAGCAACGTTCTCAGTTCCAGCAATACACCAATCAACTACCCAGCTCAATTGAAGGAGCACATCAGTTGATATCCCCTGTTCAAGACTAACCTCTTGAAGATCGAAAGAGATCTAAAACCTTGTAAAGACATCAATAGCACCTACCTCCCTAGCGAGCAGTTAGGGACTGCAATTGTGAGCCGTCGACCCGCTGAGGTAGCGAGCAGTTACCAGGTTCAGCCAACTATCCTTCATTGTGTAATTTGTAAAGAAACTCAAGTTATATAGTGGAGTTGCCCTTCTGCGGAAGGAAGAAAGGACGTAGAAGTTTGAGACTTCGAACCTCTATAAATCATTTGTGTGTTGTACTATTTTGAATAATTGCATATCTTTGAACTGTACACAATCTCACACAATCTGCACTCAAACTGTCCATAGTGCTCAATCGAATTGTGCATAGATAAGCTACTAAGCGAGTAAAGGGCCCATATCATTCCGCATTTGAAGTAAAGTTTTTAATCAGTTTATGCACCCCCCTCTAAACTGATATCGACTCGCCCGGGCCTAACAACATTCCTTTGGTGGAGGCGCTGCCGTATATGCCCAAGTATGCCAAGTTCCTCAAAGATGCTGTGTCCAAAAAGAAGAAGATATAGGAGTTCGAGATGGTGCATATCCCAGAGAACTATAGTTCCATCATCCAAAGGAAGCTCCCAGGTAAGATGAAGGATCCAGGAAGTTTCACACTTCCCATCACCATTGGAGAAAAAATAGGTGGTCGAGCTCTGTGCGATTTGGGGGTGAGCATCAATTTGATTCCGCTCTCATTCTTCAGAAAGTTAAACTGTGGGCAACTCAAGCCTACAACCATGTGCTTACAGATGGCTGACCGATCTGTAGTCTACTTTGAGGAAATCCTAGAAGACGTGTTGATAAAGGTGAAGGACTTCATATTCCCGATGGACTTTGTTGTGCTAGATATAGAGGAAGACAAGAGCGTCCTCTCATTTTAGGACGACCATTTTTGCGCACTGGATGGGCCAACATCGATTTGGACACTGGGATTCTCACTCTTCGGTTTGGAGATGAACACATCCAGTTCTTGTTTGATAGTGAAGAGCACAAGGCAGCTGTGGAGTGTAATACCATTAATACTCAAGAATATGGCTGCATTACTGATGGTGGAGGAATGGAGATGGATGATCGGAGAAGAGAATGTGGGATACCAGTTTCCCCGCTTATGGAAACTTGAGTTCCCCAATTCGGCTGGCTGACGACGTTAAATACAATGCTTGTTGGGAGGGAACCCAATGTGTTTCTACGTTTTTTCGTTTCCTTTTGTTTAGTTTTTTTTATTTATGTTTTCCACTTCTTTTTCTGAATTGTGCAGGTAAAGAACGGATGGATGCTTGGGGTATTGCAAATCAATCAACTTGTCTGTTGAGAAGTTTGGGGGAGGACATTAAACCCGAACGGACATCCATTTGATCGTTGTAAGTGGTCGACGACACCCTCATGCATTCTTAAAAACTTATTCCATCCCATGGATTTGAATAAGTTTGGGGAGATGTATGCTTGTGGTGTCTAGACCTTTATTTTGTTTCACCTGCTTTACTTGTCTAGTTTTGTTTTTCCAGAAAGTTTTGAAAATTTTGAATTTTTGGTCTTGAATTTTACTTGGAATTTAGATGATATGTACTTTATGATTTATGATTTAGTGCTTATGATTGAGATATTTGCTTGGGAATGATTTGAGCATGTATAGCATGATTTGAATGAACATTTGTTTTGGAGATTTTCGAGCTTTATTTTGTCCAATGTGAGCTGTGAGATTTTGAGCCTATAAGACTATTGTCTAAATTTTTATTCTTGTGTGTTGGTTGTCTCTACATTTGTTTCTCTAGAACTTGCATGTCGTCTTGGTTGAGATTGAGTTGTTGTGCTTGAAAATAGGAGATGATATTAGACCATCTTTTCTTTACCCACTATATTCCATACACCGTCCTAAACTCATTATATTCCTTTGCGAGCCCTTTTGTGTCTAATTGCCTTTTCTTTAGAAGCCTATTTAGGATTAATTTGTTGATTCTTGTAGAGAAATATGAGGAAGGGTAGGAATTATGGAGTTGGGATGGAGAAATGTAAGATGATAAATTAGTGGTTTTTGTTGGTGTGGAAAAGAAAGTGCTATGTGAGTGTTGAAAAGAAAAAGAAAAATTATGAAAAGAGCACTAAAAAGAAAAAATTGTGAAAAATGCCAATAGAAATAAATAAGACAAGAGACCAAAGGTCCATGAGTTGAAATAATATATGGATGATCTAAGGATGTGTAGGAGTAAGTTGGAAAAATTTCAACTAGTGTTTGAATGTGAAAAGTAGTTGGGAGTAGAAAGTAAAAGTGGTGGATTGTTTTGCAATTGTTGAGTCACTTTAGCCAAATATTCCTAACCTTATCCCGAGCCTACGTTACAACCTTAAAAAAAGTCCTATTTGATCTTATCTTTGAGTACAGTCATTTGTTAGTGGAGAGCTTAGATTGCATGCAAGCCTATGGTAGATCAAGTGTATAGTTCAATATTTTGATGAGTGCTTATCCTTATTTTTTCACACTTTGAGTGTTTGAGCGAAACACACACCGGTGAGGATCATTTGCTTGATTTTTGCTCGTTGAAATCTATCTCACGTGTTCATGATTTGAGTGTTGTGCTTGTTTATGTCGTTCCCGATTAGAATTTCGAGGTTGTAGATGCTAGATTATAAATTGTGGAGTTATGTATTGTTTGAATTCTAAGTTTGGTTTTGTTCTTTCTTTGGGGGCAGACAATGTTTTAAGTTTGGGGGAGTTGATAACCTCACATTTTGCATGTATTTTGAGTTACATTTAAGTGGTATTTGATGGGCATTGCATGCATGAAGGGATAAATTTTGCAATGTTTTCTATGTTTTATGCCATGTCATGTGTTTGTTCATTGTGAAGGGAATCAATGCCATTTTTTTAATGAACTTCAAATGAGTTTGGCAAGGCCCTAAAAATATAGGAAATCAAGTTAGGAACACTTTCTAAAAAGAATCGGGTCAATCAGACGAGAAACGAGTGAGAACGAAGCAAAACAGTGAGAGGCTACCGGAGCTGGAAAATACACGTGATCGGCCTCGCGACCCTGGGGGTCGTGAATCATGGTCGTAAATCACCTTTTTCCACTTTTTCTGCATGGTCGCGACAGAGAGATGGTTCTACTTTGTATTATTCCTGACCCCACTCATGAATTTTGCACCGGTCGTGTATTTTCTACCACGTCACGCCACGTCATGTCACGTGGATTTAGGACTCTAGTCACGGGCGTCCTCGTCATGAATCTGGTCGCAAGTCGAGCGGGCCTGTCCGATCGTTGACCTATTTTTGGGCTTTTCTTAACTTGGTATATAAGGGTTTCATTGGATGAAAATTACACACAATTCCACCTGCCCAAAAATTGCCACCAAAGAAAAATAGACACGAAGAACAAGACCAAAGAATTCAAGAGCTTTCAAGATTAGAACCCTAGTATTCTAGGGTGATTTGGACATTCAGAGAGAGTAGGTGATTTGGACATTCAGCTGATGGCCTCTCAGCTATCTCGGCTTCCAGCTCTCAGATTGTCTAGTTGGCAGATTCTTAGCTGCCTTGAGCTTCTATCCTGATATAGTCCAGTTCAGCTGACTCAGCAGCTAAACTTGAAAAGCTTTCAGTTCTGGACTTATCAGTTGGCTAACTGAGTGAGCTTTTACCTGTTGTCCTTGAATCTATGGTCAATTCAGTAGAGGCTCAATGCGTTTTCGAGCTAGTTTACCAGCTGACTGATCTTTGATCAGTTTAGGATCAGCTCTGACTGATCTTTGATTAGATCAGCTTCAACTTTCAAGCTGACTCTGTTCATCAGTCTATCTTGGCTTTCTGTTAAGACTGGTGAATACTCATCTATGGATGCCTACCAGTCTTCAAAGTTCTCTTCCCTCTTTACAGCTTTTCTTAAGCTTTGTAGAGTTGACTTTGATTGGCCTAATCAAGGCAACCTTGTAAGCTGGTTGACCATGCTTCTGAATAGATGTCTCTCATCTTAGCTTAAAGTCTTACTTGGTCATTATTCCTGATTTGCAGCTTTTCATAACCTGCAGTTTTTCATTAAATCATCACACATGTTTTGACATTTCATCAAAACCATCATTTGGGATTTTTCCAACAATTTTCCGAACAATTTCCCCCTTTTTAATGATGCCAAAACCAGCTAATTTGATGATGGAAAAATTGTACAAGGTTATCTTTCATGAATGAGCATCTGAGCCTGTACCAGATTTTGGTATCAAGGCTGAAATTAGACAAAGTTCATAAGAACAGTCTTAGATGCTTGTAACTTTCAAAAGCTAACAGTTTAGACATTCATGAGTTATTAAGGCTTTGATATGATCATCAAAGCTTTGATAATAAGATGAGTATCAGAGTAATGAAGCATACATTAATATGTGAGCTCAAGCCTTCAAAATGCAGCCAGCATAGTCTATCTCAAGCCTTGAAACCAGATTTCTAGGCATCATCAGTGAGATGACCAATCTGGTAAGAAGGTATCCCAATTCTGAGATGAACTCCAAAGTTCTGGATAATCTCACCGAAGAATGAGATATGAAAGTGATAGCTACAAAAGACTCAATAAATCTAAATAGCATCACTCCCAGAGAATTTTTTAGCTCTCTCAAAGCTCATGAGTACAGCTTAAACCGGAAGAAGGAAGCATCAACATCGTCAGCTCAAGATGCAGTCTTCTATGGTGAAAGGAACCAGTTAGAGACACTCGAAGAAGGAATAACTTCCGACCCAGGAGCTCACCAGCCAAAGAGAATCAAGGCGGATCTTCGTCGGAGCGAAAGAGAGACACAACTGAAAAGAAGGAGAACCTGACTGAAGATATCAATGAACAAATTCAGTCAGTTATCAGGTTGTTAGAAAAGCTGAAGAAGACAATCAGTTCCACCTCAAACTGATGAAGTCCCAAAGGACGAGAGAACTCATCAACTAGCTGAACGACCAGCTGAACCATTCAGGGGTGGCAATTGAAATCTAGGAGAATGCTTTCACTGCCATACACAAGGACATTACAGATATGAATGTCCAGAACTCCCTGAAGACAAGAAGGCTAAAGTGAGGAAAGCTTCTTCAAAAAGAAAGCAATTATTGCAAACTACGAGAATGCTGTGCTAGACGATATTCTCAAACCTCTTTCTATCATATTAATGAAGCAACTGTCTCTAGCAATGAACTTGATATGAAACTTATGTTGCTAGAAGATCAATTAGCTTCAATATCCTGCTTGCATGTTGAATTGAGAGATGAAAATAATGAACTGAGAAATAGAGTTAGAAAACTGAGCATTGATCAGGAAAGAATGAATTATCTTGAATCTCAGCTTGTGGAATTTGAAAAGTTGAAATTGAGAACTGTTGATCTAGAAGCTGAGAATCAAAAACTCAAGCAAGAGATTCATGAGAGAGAAAAAGTAACTCTGAAGTTCAAAAAGGGATCTCAAACTCTAGATGAGATAATAAATCATCAGAGAACTGGAACCAGTAGTACAGGGCTAGGATACAACAAGTTCACTGCCTTAGAGAAAGGAAAGGTAATTGCTCAACCTATTGATAAAGGAATCCTAAAAGGATTCACCAGATCAGCTCATGATCAGCTAGCTGAGACACACAAAGAAAAAGGAATATTGAGAAATCTTCAAACTCAACCCAGACAATTTGGTCAGTTCTCCCAACCAAGAACACTAGGTCAACTGAAGCCAAAATTCCAGTCAAGACCATCAGTTCACTTAAACCAATCTCTTCATTCAAGGTCTTCAGTTCAACAAAGACCACCAGCTCAATACAGTATGCCTCCAAGGCAAACTGATAGATCAATCTACTTTAGAAAGAAAAACCAGTTTAAATCTCAAGCCTATCCTGCCAAGAAGTTCAATAAGAACACCTATAAGAGAGATCAAAGAAACTCATTTGAACCCTACCATCACTATAACGAGTATCTGGATTCCAGAAATGAACCCAGAACTAATCAAAAAGGGTTCAATCTAGTAAACTGGAAACACACAAGGCATTGACCTGATCAAAGAGCTCAAAGGTCTCGAGATAACAACATTTTAGTTGAACTGTTTTATCCTACTAACTCTCAACGCATGTACCATTCAACTGATTCAGCTCAAAATAGAAGGGTTGAAAGAAAATCTAAACCGATCAAGCGATCCAAATCAGTTGGATCTCTAAATGATAAAAAGCCAAAAGTTTGGCAAGTTTGGATCCCAAAGAGCTTGATGAATCAACAAGGACCCGATATGAAATGGGTCCCTAAATGTTAATCCTTATTTTTGCAGGATAAGAGCATCCTATCTATGAAGAAAACCAAAGATATCTGGTATCTAGATAGCGGGTGCTCCAAGCACATGACCGGAGACAGAGAAGATATCGACGGTTATGAAGAAGTCAAAGGTCCACTTGTCACATTTAGAGATAACTCCAAAAGCCGAACCATTGGAGAAGGGTTTGTGGTCAAGGGAAAAGTCGTAGTAAATGGAGTCTCCCATGTGGATGGGCTAAAACACAAACTACTCAGCATCAGCTAGCTGTGCGACAATGGCCATTCAGTTGACTTCACCAAAAACTCCTGCAACATAAGAGACAAGTCAACTGGAGTAATTCTTCTTACTGGTATAAGGAGAGGCAACATGTATATTGTTGACTGGTCAACCGGCTACTCAGAAGCTTGCTTTCTTTCAAAAGGATCAACTGAAGCAAGCTGGCTATGGCATCGACGACTGAACCACCTCAACTTCAAAACAATCAACTACCTAGCTAAGAAATAGCTAGTTGAGGGGCTTCCTAAGGAGATATATAAGAAAACAGGTGTGTGTGGACCGTGCCAAAAAGGGAAGCAAGTGAAGTCATCCTTCAAGAATAGAAGTCATCCACCAGGAACAACTAAATGCCTCCAACTGCTACATATGGATCTGTTTGGTCCAGTAAGACCACAGACCCCAAAAGGCAAAAGATTCACTCTTGTAGTAGTTGATGATTTCTCAAAATACACGTGGGTGGAATTCTTGAAGAGCAAAGATGAAATTTTCAACAAGTTAACAACGTTGATCAGAAGGCTGCAAACTGAAAAAGAGAGATCAGTTCAAAGTATTCGCTCCGATAATGGAACTGAATTTGTGAATCAGCAAATGATCAGCTTTCTCAGCCAACTTAGAATCATTCACGAACACTCAGCTGCAAGAACTCCACAACAAAACGGTGTAGCTGAACGGATAAACAGGACACTTAAGGAAGCAGCTCGAGCAATGATAGCTGATGCCAACATAGCTGAAGGTTACTGGATTGAAGCAATTAACACAGCTTTCCACACTCAAAATCAAAGTGCCATTATCACCGCACATGACAAAACACCCTATGAACTGTATAAGGGTCGTAAGCCTTCTATCTCATACTTTAAAGTATTTGGTTGTAAATGTTATATTCACAACAATGGCAAAACTCAACTGAAAGCTTTTAGTGCTAAAGCTGATGAGGGAATATTTCTTGGGTATAATTCGCCTCACGCACAAGCTTACAGAGTGTTCAATAAACGAACTCTTGTTGTGGAAATAACATGTCATGTGGTATTTGATGAATTTGCTAATGAGTACAGGAACAAAGAAATAATAGACACATCAGTTCAAGTACTACCTAGTGAAACTGAGAACTCGCAGGACTATGTGGATCACATTGTTCCAGAGCGGCTTGAAGTTTCACTAGAAGAAGGCAATGAAACTGGTACCAAACCAGTTGAGAACAATCTGGTCAATGAAGACACAAATCGTGCTGAGACCACAAACCCCACAACTGAAACAGGGGGAAGAACTGATGAAGATGCCGAACCAACTGATGAAAGGATGACTAATGACATCACCACAGTAGAACCAGCTGAAGCTATCTTGCCCAAATGGCTCCGAATCCATCCAACTAACAAGATAGTTGGTGATCCAAGAAGTCGAGTCCAAACCAGAAGTTTAACCGAGCATGCACTATTCACATACTTCATATCTCAAATAGAACCAGCAAACATCAAAGAAGCCTTAGAAGATTCAGACTGGATCATGGCTATACAAGAAGAACTGAATCAATTCACAAGAAATGACGTATGGTTTCTTGTTGATAGACTAAAAACCCAGAAAGTCATTAGCACAAAATGGGTTTTTCACAACAAGCTGGACGAACAAGGTGTGATGACAAGGAACAAGGCAAGACTGGTAGCCAAAGGATACTCACAAAGTGAAGGGATCGACTTTGATGAGACATTCGCGCCAGTTGCAAGATTGGAAGCCATCAGACTATTCCTAGCCTATGCAGCTCACTTCAACTTCACAGTTTACCAAATGGATGTCAAGAGTGCGTTTCTTCAAGGAATGCTCAAAGATGATGTATATGTAGAGCGACCGCCAGGCTTCGAAATTGGTGATCAAGTCTTCAAACTGAAGAAAGCTCTCTACGGACTGAAGCAAGCTCCTCGAGCGTGGTATGAAACTCTCACAACCTTCTTGCTAAAGAATGGATTTCAAAAGAGAGTCATTGATCGAACTCTATTCCGAATAGAACGATCAACTAAGATCTTAATGGTTCAAATTTATGTGGATGACATAATTTTTGGATCAAAAAGTAAAGATCTATGCACACGATTCGCTAAACTAATGCAAAGCGAATTTGAGATGAGCATGATGGGAGAAATGACATTCTTTCTAGGACTCCAAGTAAAACAGCTGAAAGATGGGATTTTTATCAGCCAGGCCAAATACAATAAAGAGCTAGTCAAGAAGTTTGGAGCTAATAAAGGAAAAACTCTCAAGATTCCTATGAACACATCAGTTCAGCTAACTCTTGATGAAGAAAAAGAATCAGTTAGTCAAACATACTACAGAGAAATCGTTGGCTCGCTACTTCACCTAACGGCTAGCCGACCAGACATCTCATATTCAGTCGGTCTATGCATGCGGTTCCAAGCCAATCCAAAAAAAAGTCATCTTGAAGCAGTAAAGAGAATTATCAAATACCTCAAAGGGACCATAAATCTTGGACTATGGTATCCCAGAGACGACAGTTTGAGTCTAATTGGTTATTCAGACTCATACTTTGGTGGATGCAAGATTGACAGAAAAAGCACCAGTGGAACATGTCAGTTTCTTGGAAGCAAACTGATATCTTGGTTCAGCAAAAAATAGCACTCAGTTGCCACGTCAAAAACAGAAGCAGAATATGTAGCTGCAGGAAGCTGCTGTGCTTAGATACTCTGGATGAAGCAACAGTTCAAAGACTACAAAGTCGAAACTGAAGAAGTACCTATTCTCTGTGACAACAATAGTGCAATTGCAATATCTCAGAATCCAGTTCTGCATTCAAGAACTAAGCACATTGACATAAGACATCACTTCATCAGAGATCACATCGAGAAGAATGACATATGCATCAAATATGTCAACACGAAGAAGCAGATAGCTGATATCTTCACCAAACCATTGCCTGTAGCAAGGTTTATGGAGCTATGCATACAACTGGGGTTACTTGAGCTAGCATCAAAGGATGAAGATAGTCAATTGGAAGAAAAAGGCTAGAAAACTACCCCAGCTGAAGAGAGAAACTGAACCAAAAGGCTTCAACTCATCAGAATAAGTAGTTCACAATCGAGAAAATTTTTGAACTGATCAGTTAGACACATAAGCTATCAGTTTGAACTAAAGCGAGAAGCTATACAAAGAGAGTAAACTGAAGTTGATCACCCTACCCCATCAGCTCAACTGAATCGTCAGTTCATTTGCTCAAACTGAGGCAAGGAGCAATGCGGAATTGGCCAAAGAGTCCCAACTGATGATCCAGTGAGTCAAGCAAGACGTATCAGCTGCAAAATGCTCAAACTGATGAAGAAGTCAAAGGAACTGGAATCAACTCAACAGGAGACATCAGTTCAAGAATCAGCTGAAGGAAAGCAGCAGAACTGAAGGATTAGCTGAACTGAGAAACAACTAAATTAAAAGTCCAAGCAGTTGAGGCAGGAACGAACTGATAATAAATCATATCAGTTGGAGCTGATCAACATGGAATCATCAGGCACAGTCAAAGCCAACTGATGACGTAATCAGTTTCAAGTTAAAGGGAAGCCACAAGAGAGAAACAGATAAGTTCAAATTCTCAAATAGTGGAAACGGTAAAAAAATACGTGTCACTCTAATATTACCGTTGAACTCTCTCTCTCTCCTCATTAATCCCCAATGCATAGAATCGAAGGGCCAATCGATGGGTTGATTGAATTAATCTGACCGTTGAAATTTGGGCATTCGAAACGTTCTAACCGTTGGATAAGCTTGACATATCTATACAAATAAGTCGGCTGAATCTTCGAGATAAGCTTCACACTTTTTACTGCCGACTTATCTCTCTCTCTTCTCTGATCGAAAGTAAAGTTCTTCAGCCTTAGAAGATCAATTACTCACTTTTCCAGATCAATCCCTCTATCAAAAACTTTTCATCAAATTATCATGGCTAAAAACTCCACCGGTCGTATTCGCAAGAGGTTTAACTTTCGCCAATTTGGAGAAGACTCCACAGTGTTCTGTGAAAAACTCGACAGAGATAAGTTCTTCAATCTAGTCGGATTCATTCAAGCCTACAATGCTTCCCCTCTGAGTGGAATAATCATCGAAAAGCTCTCTCAAGCCAAGCTGAAGACATTTCTGGAAGATTTTCCAGAACGCATTTATCCAGAACCAGTTGTTGAATTCTTCCTAAATTCAAATGGTTTCTCAAATCCCAAAGAAATCAGATCTGAAGTAAGAGGACAGGAGATCATCGTGATAACTGAATCTCTAAGCAACATGTTCGATCTACCCAACAAAGGACTCAAGTTGGAAGAAGTTCAAATCAACTTCTAAAAAGTCTATAATTTCTGGAAGAAGGAAGGCGAGACTCAACCGTATAAAAGCAACCATCTCATCTCAAGATTTCAAGATGAATATCAAGTGCTAGCTGCTATCACCTCAAAAACAATGGTATGGACAAGTGGCAGCCAATCTGAAATGTCAGAAACCAAATACAAGATCTGCACTGCCATCTACAATCGAATGGAGATTAACTGGGCACGATACTTCTTCAATCAGCTAAAGAGATATGTGGATATCATCGAGAGCCGCTGGGATGATAAAAAGTTCCCACAAAGGATTGGGTACATTAGTTGAGTTAGCATAATTCTGGAGAAACAGTTCTCCTGGATGACTGAAGAAACAAAATTCAAAAGCATAGTCAGCAATGATTTCATCTCAAAACCGCTTAAAATTGTGGAAATCGATCTTGAGCAAGCTGACCGGCCAAAAAGAAAGAAGCCCGCAGCTGAAGGCAAGCGAAAGAAGCAGGTTACTGGCACATCTCAGGATGACTCTGATGATGACATTGCTCTGGCTCAGAGATATAGGTCTCCAGTCGGTTCCTTAACAGTGAGACAGCAAGCTGAGTCAAGCTCCATTGCAGTTGGAACCGACACATCAGCTCAACTGAGATCATCCACCAGGCAACAAAGCTCAGTTGCAGCTAGAGCTGACATTGCTGGACAATCAGCTAGACAAGCAGCTACCAGATCAGCTCCTAAGAAGAAGCAAGCTGGTCAAACAAAAAGGAGAAGAATCTTCCTCAATCCAAGAAGAGAAATGAATCAAGCCCCATTCCAGATCTAACGGTTCCGCCAAATCTAACCGTTGAAGATATGGCTCCCTGTGAAAACCCTGAAGATATTATCCCTGCAAGAGGAATTCCTCACGACGGAGCTGGGGCAGATTACTTTCAAATGACATGCCCCCCAATGGCTCAAGTTGAAGGGAACATAAGAGCCTACTCGAAAGGAGAATCTGTGAAGAAATGGGCTGATGAGACAACACAGAAACATATAGCTCAACACTACGCTAAGGAACTAACTGGCCATGAAGAACTCTTCCACACTTTGACCAGGTACATCTACTGGTTTTTGTGGAGACATGTGTATCCCTTAGAACCCTTCCTCTTATTACTCGATTTCCATAGAATGAGCTTCTGGAAGCGAGAAGAAGAATGGAGTCTATGGTGGACGGACAGTGAGAATTCTGGAATCACTCAGGGCAAACATCTAATGAGGTAGCTGCAGCTGAGAAAAGAATGCTCAAACCCATCAGAAGGCTCGATGAAAGATGTTTTTGATAAACTGTGCAAGCTTCAAAGATTAAAACTGCCCGCCATCACCACAGAGAGAGAATGAGAGAGATGGACGCACTCTCATGTTCAACACAAATGGCTATTCAATGAATTGACGAAGAAATCTCAAGGCCATCAGTCTGGACAGCTATCAACTACAGAAAGAAACCAAACATTCACCCCAATGGATGATCTCATTGATGAAGTAGTAAGAGAACTTCACTCTGAAAGGTCTCCTCACTTAGCTGAAGTTGAAATCAATCTTATTCCCGAGGAGTCAGAAGAGTCAGCTGAAAAGGCTCAACAGTTTGAGGAGCCAGCTGAACCAGAAACCGCCCCTCTCTAAGAGCCAACTGCTGATGAAGGAGAGTCCTCATCAATCCCTCCAACTGCTGAGATTACAGAGCCAACTGAACTTGACCAGCCAGCTGAACAGACAGTTCAAGAGAATGATCAATTTGGCTACCAAGGTACACTAGCTATAACTGTGTACCTTGATCTAGTTCAAAGGGCTCTCCAAGCCGCTGCTCAAGCTGCTGCACCAGAGATTTCTCTAGAGCCAAGCTATGATGAGACTGTCAGCATAGAGAAGGATGAGCTCACTCACACAGTTCCATGTGAGGAACTGATAGGAACTGAAGCTGGAGAAGAAGTTGACTCAAGAGCAGTTCAGCTTGACACTCAACCAAGCAGGTCATCAGTTCAGCTCCCTGCTTACTATGTGGACCTGATCCACAGCTTGCAGCAATAGGTAAACCTGCACTCGGAACAAATTCAAAAGCTTCAAGCTCACCCAAGACTCCAGCCAGCAGGAACTGAGTCATCAAGCAATGATGAAGATGATGAAGGTGACTCCACAGACCTGCTTGCCAAGAGGAGGAAAACTGATCACAAGAAGGACTAGTGGCTGATCAAGTTCAACTGATTAGATAGCCCTAGGTTTACTTCTTGTAATTCAATTTGTTATTATTTATTTTGATTTATAAAAAGTTTATCGTTTTGTTTTCAAATAAATATCGATCTTAGCATTTATTTTGAATATTTTGACCGTTGCAAAATGATGACATGTCTCAAGTCATTAAATGCCAACGACCAAAATAAAAGAGGCCAGCGGCCAGTACCATTCCAACCATTAGATCTATGAGCCTGCCCAAACACTCATAAAAAGCCCTCTCTTATAAGCCTTTTAGAAATACTCCTCCTACACTCTAAAAAAAAAATTCTCTCTTTCTCTCAAAGCTCTTGAAATTTCTCAAAATTTCAGCCAACCCCAAAGATGGCCGAATTACCCAAATCTTTAAATTCCTTCAAAGAGCAACTCCTGAGAGACAAATTCCTAGATAGGAAGAAGTATCAATTGATTCTAAACGAATCAAACAACCCAACCCTTCTGTCAAATCTTCAAAAGACATGAATTCTTCACTACCTGGAAACACCACCAAAGTTCTTCAGACAAAATTTGGTGAATGAGTTTTTGCTTCAAGCAAAATTGTCTGCAGATGGAAAGACAGTGTCATCAGTGATTCAAGGACGGCTACTCCAAATCACTGATAGAAAAGTTGCAAAAGTCTTCCAACTTCCACAAAAAGGTTTATCCGTTCAAGAACTAAAGGAATCTGCAGAATCATACTGGCGAGAATGGAAAGCTTCCACCTGTAACAAGCAATTCAGTTTTACAACAGCTAAAACTGACCTGAAGCTCGAGTATGGCGTGCTACTCGATATAACGAAGAAGATGATGTTCGGGGAAATTGAAAGCCTAAGTCAACTCACTCAAAAGAGGTACAAGGTTACGATTCATCTTGCTGAAGGGAGACAAACAAACTGGGCAGAATTTGTCTTCCAACAATTCAAGCATCAAGTCGTCAAGGCCTCTGACTCAAAGAAATTTGGTAAATTTGAGTCCAACGTAGGACATGTTCTAAGAATGAGCAAGATGATTGAAGACCTGCTGAATCTTCCAAGTGATGAAGCATTACCAGTCCTTATCTCTGACTGGATTCCCGAGAAGGGAACTGCCCATCTTCAGTCACTAAGAAAGAAACGAAGAGCCAAGGCCAAGACTAGCAACAACACCTCGAGCAATTCAATTGCCAACGCTATTTATTCCCCAAAATCAAAGAACGGATCGCCAGTTAATTTCCAGGTTTGCTCTGATCCAGATGAACTTATTCCATTCATCGGAATCCCTCATCCAAACTATGGAGCGGACTACTTCAGAAGTACATGTCCTTCTCTCTAGCTGACTGAAGAAAATATTCACACTTTCTATAGTGGAGAATACGCAGTCAAAAGTGCACAAAAGGAAGTGACTAATCTCCTTTTCACACACTTTGCTTTTGTTGCACAATGTGACCAAGAGTTGTTCAAACAACTCCACCGGTATTTCTATTGGTATAACTGGAGACATTCTATGTCCATCCAGTCTCATTTTCTATTAACTGTCTTTCATGGCATGAGCCACTAGCAACGTGAAGAAACTTGGAACATTAAATGGATAGGATCGTCAAATCCATTCCCTCCAACCATTGTGCAAGTTCAACACATCATGAATCATAGGCTTGTCAACAAAATTCCAGCAACGACCCTGTTAGCTGAAATAAAAAACAATTTCATGCCTCAAGGAGCTGTGGTTGCAAATCAATTAGTCAACTGCCCAACTGGTTTACTCTGCCGAAAACTGAACTTTGATAATTTATCAAGTCAGTCAGCTGAGCCATCACGACGAACTCCAACAGCCACAGAGAGGATAGAACCACATCTATCACATACTGAAGTCGTGGCTCCTCAGAAGAATCCAAGTCATGATGATGAAAGAGATAGTGATGATGAGGATACTGCCACATCACCAAGTCTCCTATCCAAGAGCTATGTCACTCCTCTACTCACATCCAGCTCAAAAGGCGTGCAACTGACCATGAACGTTGATTAGTTCAGACCGACGTCAAAGGGAATTTCACAATCCCTCAATCAAAGGATGAAAACCTCATCAGTTGCCATCCAACAACTTCACCAAGCCAGGAGAACAGCAAGGCCCGAACTGCCAACGAACAAAACTGGATCTGCATTGATGACAAAGCGATCAAACTGCTCAAGAGAAAGCAATGCAGATAGTCCAGTTCGGTCCCTCAAGAAGAAGAAATTGACTCAAGAAGACCAAGCAACTGACCAAACGAACTAATCAGTTCAGTTCAGTTAGAGCCTCCAAGTCAGCTCATCAGCGGCAACTGGAAAATGAGATGAAACTGATCATCCAACCGCTGAATCATCAAACCAATCAGTTGGACTGTATCCCAACTGACTCAGTATAAGTTTTTCTTAATCCTCAAGCTTATCTTAACTTAATTATTTCCGTTGTGATCATAATTCCTTATATTACACCCAACGGCTACAATTTCAAAATAGGGTTCTCTCTCACAAGTTGTCATTTATATCTCTGCATTGACATTAAATTGACTCCATAAAGGAGAAGAGAAGGATATATTTATCTCTGAGATATAAATAGCGAAATCTGCAGAAAATATTTTGCTATTTATGGCAACTACCCCATTTTCAAATTTGCTCTCTCTCAGCCATATGATCATAAAGTTGCTTCACAATCGGACGGCTAGGATGCATGCATCATTTATTCAGCTAATCATCCATCAAATCGGATAGCTGATCAGCTAATAGAAGCAATCGAGTACCCTCAATCAATGCATGCAAAGCTGAATATATATATATGAAAGGAGATGAAGGCTCCGATCATCTGTGAATTCTCTCTCATTCTTGCATCGATCATCTGAAAACTCTTTCTTAGCTCACCTACAAATCTAATACAACCATTTCTTTGCAGAAATGAAACCCTCATTTCAAATGGTGAATGTCAAATTACGCGTCAACAAGCTAAAGAAAGATAAAACTCTCAATCTAGAGTTTCTTCACGCACGTCTAGGCCCAGAGAAATTCCAACGGATCATCCGGCCATTGGAGAAAATCGGGTTGTTGCCATTCTTGACGATCATGCCAGTCAAGAATCTACCCACCCATGTTGCGGAGTTCTACCACAACGCAATCATCTCCGGCAACAACATAATCTCCACCATTCAGAATAAAGTAATAATGATGACAAAAGACACTATGATGTCTACGCTCCTCCTTCCCGGCGAAGGCCAAGACGTACTGGATTTGGAAACGCCGAGCAAATACGCACTGTGAAGCCTTTGGAAAAATCCACATGTGCATCACCATAACTGCTCACATAAGCTGAAGGAATGCCTGCCTAGTGAGATCATCCAACTCCTTGATATCGTCGGTCACATCCTGCATGGAAACTTTGAGACAGTCCAGTTCTCCGACCTCAAAGCTCATCTCACGGCTGATCTATTCCTCGGTTGCCAAGCCGACTGGGCTACTTTCATTCTTGCTCAAGTGCGAGCAAACGTTAACCGAGCAGAATATGATCCGACAACTGGCTCGTTCCGAGAGAATGTTGGGTTTATGGGTCGCATAAGCCACATCATTCTAAGTCAATTTAACGAGGTAATTCCAACCGGAGAGCCAATCGGATGAAGGGATATGCTCCCGACCATCTACTGTCATCCGATCCCGAAGAGATCGCACCAACCAGGAACTTTCGACTCAAGTTGTGGAAAGAGACCGTTGGTAGTAACTGCCAGCTCCTCAGACGAAAAGCAGCTGTTGATTGAGAGTGAGCCTCTATCAAGACTGAGTGATCAGTCTACAATACCCGCAAGCTCCCAAGTTCTCACCTTAGTCCATCGCGACTCAATTGAGAATGAGTTTGAGCAAGTTCTAGACTATCAGCTACAGAGCTGTTTCGGTCTAATTGAGGGCAACGATCCCTCATTCGAGCAATTAAGATGGTACCTCCAGTACCACATTTGGATATTTCAACTCGATGAGGCCACCATGTTTCACCTCATCGACACTCGTGGATCCCTCTTTTGGATCAATGAAGGACATTGGTGTAGAAATTGGATGAACCATCCACTCTGCTCGCCGTCGATGCTCTCAGAAATAATGGATTCCATGATCAAATAAATCCATCTCAGCGTACCAGCCGACGCTTCTCTTCCCGACAATGAGCCAGCCAACTCCTCCTACACTCCATTTCTTGAAGATCTACCAATCGCATCAACTGATGAGACCTTCACCAACTTGGCTTCCATGGACTTCAGAGAGCAAGATCTATCTCAAACCACTGATCGTGGTTAGTTAATGACAACTGAAGAAGCCTATGCATGGTTCTCCTCGCCCATGCCCGTTCTTTCAGTTCCCTTAGTCTATGATGATAACTTGGCAACAACCTTCACTTTCTTGCCAAATCTATCAATGCCATCGTACGATTCACCCCAATTTACCCTTTTGGATGATGCCAAAAAGGGGAAAGATGGAAGGTATGATGATGATAATGATGAAAACTTAACTCTTTGGGAGCAGATCCAAAGAGAAGTACATCCTGAGGGGGAAGCTCAGCTTCAGGGGGAAGCTTGGAGAAAACATGAAGTCCAAGGAAAAGGAGAATCAAGCAGGAAGAGAAGAAGCAGCTAAGGAAGTGAAGTAGTAGTTCTATCTACTATCAAAAGCTGATATGATATGCCTTGAGTTAATATATAATACATGATGATGATATTTTTTAACTTATGCTCTGATACATGTCTTAATACTTCCAATGTCAAGCTTTGTGCTCTGCTCTAATACCTGAATAATCAAGCTCTAATAATTCAAAATGAAAGCATGTCTAAAATGAGAGTATGCTATGATACTTGAATTTCAGCTCTAACTTACCCTGATATCAAGCTTTGCCTATAAGCAAACTACAGCATGTCTATCAGACGAACATTTGCAGTTTTTCCATCATCATTGACAAGGTTTTGACATCATCAAAAAGGGGGAAATTGTTAGGAAAAACTATCAAAGAACCCCTAGATAAGGTTTTGATGAGATGTCAAAACTATTCCTAAAAAACTGACCAAAATCCAAGCTGTAGATCTGAGCTGACCAATCTTTAGCCTCAAGAAGAAACTCAACTAAAGATAGAGTCAACCCAACTGGAGCATGGTCAACCAGCTGGAAGGATACGCAAACCAGTCAGAAGTCAATTTAACTGAAGGCTCGATGAGATGAACCAATCGAAACAAACTGACAGCTAAGTCAGCTGACCTGAGAAGAAAATCGACAAGACTGAAGAAACTGATAAGAGATCAGTTTAGGCTGAAGACTGGAAGTATCCAGCTGATGGCCAAACTTAACTTCCACCGAATTGAAGTTAACAGACGAATCAATCAAAGGCCAGAACTGACAAGCTAACCAACAACTTGTGATTAGTCAAGCTGACAAGAAAGAACAGTCAAACTGACACACTAGCCAACAGCTTGTGATTAGTCAAGCTGACAATAAAGATAAAGAAAGAACAGTCGAACTAACAAAACCGTTCAACAACTTAAGATCAGTCGAACTGGAGGAAGAAGCTCAGAACTGCCAAACTGGAGTAATAGCCAAACTGAGCAGATAAACTCAGAACTGCCAACTGGAGTAATAACCAAACTGAGTAGATAAGCTCAGAACTGCCAACTGGAGTAATAGCCAAACTGAGCAAACAAGCTCAGAACTGCCAACTGGAACTCAAACTTGCTAAACTGGAGCTTAGAACTGCCAGCCAGAGAGTCCTGGAATTAATAGCTCAAAATGAAGATCTTGGAATAAATGCTCCAACGGAGATCCTGGAATTAAATATCCAATAGAGATCGATTGGCAAAAGCAATGGCCACTGAAATCAAATATCCAACAGAGATCGATTGGCAAAACAACAGCCATTTTAGCCAAAAGCTCCAACAAAGACCATCTGCCATTGATGAACCAACAGAGCTACCGATCAATGGAAACCAACGGTCACAAGAATCACTTCTCTATAAAAGACGAGTGAAGCAAAGCTTTCAAGGGACTTTCGACTCTAAGAGGCTTTCGAGACTTTTCGCAACTATCACTCTTGAAACCTTCATTCAAGAAAAACTTTATTTCTCCCTCCTACATAGCTCAAGTTCAGCATTTGCTAAAACTGCGAGAGTCCAACTGAGAAGAAGAATTCACAGAGTTAAAGCATTCAGCTAGCTGTCGATAATCCAGCCAGAGCAACCTTCTCAGTTCCAGCAATATACCGATCAAATACTCAGCTCAATTGAAAGAGCACATCAGTTGATATCCCCTGTTCAAGACTAACCTCTTGAAGATGGAAAGAGATCTAAAACCTTGTAAAGACATCAATAGCACCTACCTCCCTAGCGAGCAGTTAAGGACTGCAAGTGTGAGCCATCGACCCGCTGAGGTAGCGAGCAGTTACCAGGTTCAGCCAGCTGTCCTTCATTGTGTAATTTGTAAAGAAACTCAAGTTATATAGTGGAGTTTCCCTTCTGCGAAAGGAAGAGAGGACGTAGAAGTTTGAGACTTCGAACCTCTATAAATCATTTGTGTGTTGTACTGTTTTGAATACTTGCATATCTTTGAACTGTACACAAGCTCACACAATCTGTACTCAAACTGTGCATAGTGCTCAACTGAATTGTGCATAGATAAGCTACTAAGCGAGACAAGGGCCCTTATCAGAATATTCACTCCCCCTCTAAACTGATATAGACTCGCCTGGGCCTAACAATATTCCTTTGGTGGAGGCGCTGCAGCATATGCCCAAGTATGCCAAGTTCCTCAAAGATGCTGTGTCCAAAAAGAAGAAGATAGAGGAGTTCGAGATGGTGCATATCCCATAGAACTATAGTTCCATCATCCAAAGGAAGCTCCCAGGTAAGATAAAGGATCCAGGAAGTTTCACACTTCCCATCACCATTGGAGAAAAAATAGATGGTCGAGCTCTGTGTGATTTGGGGGTGAGCATCAATTTGATACTGCTCTCATTCTTCAGAAAGTTAAACTGTGGGCAACTCAAGCCCACAACCATGTGCTTACAGATGGCTAACAAATCTGTAGTCTACCTTGAGGGAATCCTAGAAGACGTGTTGATAAAGGTGAAGGACTTCATATTCCCGATGGACTTTGTGGTGCTATATATAGAGGAAGACAAGAGCGTCCCTCTTATTTTAGGACGACCATTTTTGCGCACCGGATGGGCCAATATCGATTTGGACACAGGGATTCTGACTCTTCACTTTGAAGATGAACACATCCAGTTGTTGTTTGATAGTGAAGAGCACAAGGCAGCTGTGGAGTGTAATACCATCAACACTCAAGAATCTGGCTGCATTACTGATGGTCGAGGAATGGAGATGGATGATCGGGGAAGAAAATGGGGGATACCAGTTTCCCCGCTTATGGGAACTTGAGTTACCCAATTCGTTTGGCTGTCGACGTTAAATACAACGCTTGTTGGGAGGCAACCCAATGTGTTTTTACGTTTTTTCATTTTCTTTTATTTAGTTTTTTTTATTTATGTTTTTCAATTCTTTTTCTAAATTGTGCAGGTAAAGAACGGATGGATGCTTGGGGGATTGCAAATCAATCAACTTGTCTGTCGACAAGTTTGGGAGAGGACATTAAACCCGAATGGACATCCATTTGATCGTTGTAAGTGGTCGACGACACCCTCATGCATTCTTAAAAACTTATTCCATCCCATGGATTTGAATAAGTTTAGGGAGATGTATGCTTGTGGTGTCTAGACCTTTATTTTGTTTCACCTGCTTTACTTGTTTAGTTTTGTTTCTCCAGAAAGTTTTGAAAATTTTGAATTTTTGGTCTTGAATTTTACTTGGAATGTAGATGATATGTACTTTATGATTTATGATTTAGTGCTTGTGATTGAGATATTTGCTTGGGAATGATTTGAGCACGTATAGCATGATTTAAATGAACATGTGTTTTGGAGATTTTCGAGCTTTATTTTGTCCAATGTGAGTTGTGAGATTTTTAGCCTATAAGACTGTTGTCTAAATTTTTATTCTTGTGTGTTGGTTGTCTCTACATTTGTTTCTCTAGAACTTGCATGTCGTCTTGGTTAAGATTGAGTTGTTGTGCTTGAAAATAAGAAATGATAGTAGACCATCTTTTCTTTACCCATGATATTCCATACACCGTCCTAAACTCATTATATTCCTTTGTGAGCCCTTTTGTGTCTAATTGCCTTTTCTTTAGAAGCCTGTTTAGGATTAATTTGTTGATTTTTGTAGAGAAATAGGAGAAATGGTAGGAATTATGGAGTTTGGATGGAGAAATATAAGGTGATAAATTGGTGGTTTTTATTGGTGTGGAAAAGAAAGTGCTATGTGAGTGTTGAAAAGAAAAAGAAAAATTATGAAAAGAGCACTAAAAAGAAAAAAATTGTGAAAAATGCCAATAGAAATAAATAAGACAAGAGACCAAAGGTCCATGAGTTGAAATAATATATGGATGAGTTAAGGATGTGTAGGAGTAAGTTGGAAAAAATTCAACTAGTGTTGGAATGTGAAAAGTAGTTGGGAGTAGAAAGTAAAAGTTGTGGATTGTTTTGCAATTGTTGAGTCACTTTAGCCAAATATTCCTAACCTTATCCCGAGCCTACGTTACAACCTTAACAAAAGTCCTATTTGATCTTATCTTTGAGCACAGTCGTGTGTTAGTGGAGAGCTTAGATTGCATGCAAGCCTATGGTAGATCAAGTGTATAGTTCAATATTTCGATGAGTGCTTATCCTTATTTTTTCACACTTTGAGTGTTTGAGCGAAACACACCGGTGAGGATCATTTACTTGATTTTTGCTCATTGAAATCTATCTCACGTGTTCATGATTTGAGTGTTGTGCTGGTTTATGTCATTCCCGATTAGAATTTTGAGGTTGTAGATGCTAGATTATAAATTGTGGAGTTATGTATTGTTTGAATTCTAAGTTTGGTTTTGTTCTTTGTTTGGGGACAAACAATGTTTTAAGTTTGGGGGAGTTGATAACCTCACATTTTTCATGTATTTTGAGTTACATTTAAGTGGTATTTGATGGGCATTGCATGCATGAAGGGATAAATTTTGCATTGTTTTCTATGTTTTATGCAATGTCACGTGTTTGTTCATTGTGAAGGGAATCAATGCCATTTTTTTAATGAACTTCAAATGAGTTTGGCAAGGCCCTAGAAATATAGGAAATCAAGTTAGGAACGCGTTGCAAAAAGAATCGGGTCCATCAGACGAGAAACGAGTGAGAACGAAGCAAAACAGTGAGAGGTTACCGGAGCTGGAAAATACCCGCGACCGGCCTCGCGAGCCTGGGGGTCGTGAATCATGGTCGCAAATCACCTTTTTCCACTTTTTCTGCATGATGGCGACAGAGAGGGGGTTCTCCTTTGTATTATTCCCGACCCCACTCACGAATTTTGCAGCGGTTGTGTATTTTCTGCCACGTCACGCCACGTCATGCCACGTGGATTCACGACTCTAGTCATGGGCATCCAGGTCATGAATCTGGTCGCAAGTCGAGCGGGCCTGTCCGATCTTTGACCTATTTTTAGGCTTTTCTTAACTTGGTATATAAGGGTTTCATTCATTGTGAGAAAATTACACAGAATTCCACCTACCCAAAAAATTCCACCAGAGAAAAATAGACACGAAGAACAAGACCAAAGAATTCAAGAGCTTTCAAGATTAGAGACAAAATAAACCTTCTTGGTTTTATTTTATTTGTTCTTAGAATTTTTCATGTTTTCTTTGTGGATGATTTTGGTTATTTCTATTATTATGGTAGCTAAAACCCTAGTATTCTTGGGTGATTTGGACATTCGGAGAGAGCAGGTGATTTGGACATTCAGCTGATGGGCTCTTAGCTATCTTCGCTTTCAGCTCTCAGATTGTCTAGTTGGCAGATTCTCAGCTGCCTTGAGCTTCTATCTTGATATAGTCCAGTTCAGCTGACTTAGCAGCTAAACTTGAAAAGCTTTCAGTTCTGGACTTATCAGTTGGCTAACTGATTAAGCTTTTACCTGTTGTCCTTGAACTGATCTATGGTCAGTTCAGTAGAGGTTCAATGCTTTTTAGAGCTAGTTAACCAGCTGACTGATCTTTGATCAGTTTAGGATCAACTCTGACTGATCTTTGATTAGATCAGTTTCAACTTTCAAGCTGACTCTGTTCATCAGTCTGTCTTGGCGTTCTGTTAAGACTGATGATTACTCATCTATGGATGCCTACCAGTCTTCAAAGTTCTCTTCACTCTTTACTGCTTTTCTTAAGCTTTGAGAAGAGTTGACTTTGACTGGCCTAATCAAGGCAACCTTGTAAGCTGGTTGACCATACTTCTGAATAGTTGTCTCTCATCTTAGCTTGAAGTTTTACTTGGTCATTATTTCTGATTTCCAGCTTTTCATAACCTGCAGTTTTTCATTAAATCATCACACATGTTTTGACATTTAATCAAAACCATCATTTGGGATTTTCCCAACAATTTTCCGATCAATTTCCCCCTTTTTGATGATGCCAAAACCAGCTAATTTGATGATGGAAAAACTGTACAAGGTTATCTTTCATGAATGAGCATCTGAGCCTGTACCAGATTTTGGTATCAAGGCTGAAATTAGACAAAGTTCATAAGAACAGTCTTAGATGCTTGTAACTTTCAAAAGCTAACAGTTTAGACATTCATGACTATTCAAGGCTTTGATATGATCATCAAAGCTTTGATAATAAGATGAGTATCAGAGTAATGAAGCATACATTAATATGTGAGCTCAACGAGTTTTATCTGTAAGGTATCAGAATTTTGCTGATGAGAAATGCAGCTTAAATGACCTTAAGATATCTGAGTACTCGTTTTCATAGCTTGAAAAGCTTCAAATGTTTCAGTTCTAAAAATAACTCAATTCTGATTATCATGCAGATTTTTCATTTATCAGAGCGCATGGAAAGCTTTAAGCTATTCAAAGAGGCATATCAACATGATCAGAATATTTGTATTATAATCAAAAGAGCATGTTTTAGAAGCCGATTGAGCATAGAAGATGAAGAAGTATAAATTAAGAACTAAGAGAGAGAGAATATCAAGACTTGATATTTTAACTTTCTTCTTCAGTTTCCTTCTTCTTTTGCTCGATTCTCCTTTTTCAAACTTGCAGCGAGAGATGCTTGGTATACCGTGGATACCCTATTCTTGCTGTTGTTTCAGCTGGGCATTATCTCAAGTCCAAAAGTAATCTTGAGCTGGGCATTGCTCAAGTTGGACTTCCCCCTCACGAATAGCTTCCCTCTAATGAGTAGCTTCCCCCTCGTGAGTTGCTTCCTCTTGAAAGGTAGCTTGCCTTTGAAGCCGTACCTCTCTTTGTACTTCTCTTTGGATTTCATCCCAAAGAGTTAGATCACCTTGCCAGGAGCCATCATGTGTTGGAACATATGATTTTCCATCATCAATATATCTTTTCCCCTTTTCGACATCATCCAAAAGGGCGAGCTGATGGAAGTCATAATGTGGCAGTGAAAATTGTGGCAGAGGAGAGAAAGAAGTAGCCAACAAGTTGTTGGTAATGTAGGGAGCTTGGGGTGCAGGCATAGGAGCGGATAACCATGCACATGACTCCTCTGTCGTCATCAGTTGGTCAAGATCTGGGAGAGAGACAGTGGATCTCGCCGAAGAGAAGTGGCTGATGTAATTTCGAGAAGTGGCTCGTCTGATAAGGTGATGATAGCATCCTCGTAAAGAGGAGTTGTGGATGAGTTGGAGGGCTCATGTTTGGTAATGGGTGCATCATGAGGCACCGAGGTTTGAAACCTCTTAATCATGGAATCCATGATTTCTGGGACTGATAGAGGTGTGTCGAGCGGATAGTTCATCCAGCTCCTGCTCCATTGACCTTCCTCAATCCAATATGAGTAGCCTCACTTGTCTGCCATCATTAGCATGGTGGCATCATCCACCTGGTATCTCCATAGGTGATAGTGGAGATATCTTCGAAGATGTTCGAAGAGAAAAGGACTGTGATCCCTTATTCGACCAAAACAACTTTCCAGTTATTGGTCAAGGCTTGCATTGAATCCTTCTTCTAGAGTTTTTGGGATAACGATATAAGGAGGTTCGCTCGTTGCAGGTACAGTAGACTCATCACTTATATAAGTGAAAGAGTCACTATCAGTCAAGGACTGATCTACATCAGCTGGAGGGTCAGCATAAAGGAGCGGCTGCTTTCCTTTAGCTGGGCAATGGTCCTTTGTGAGCTGAAGTGTCGACTTTCCAGGGTGGCCAGTTACATTCCGATATCTGCGATGAATGTTAAACTGTAGGAAGGAGATCTCTTCTGGTGATAAAATATCCACCAGGAATTGTTTAAACCTGCTCCGCGATGATATGATTGAGTCGATTGGCAAATCCTAACTTGGCTTTGAATGTGCCAGATGTTAGATCGATCTCAACATGCCTCACATGACTGCGAAGCTGAGACAATATATAGGATGGCCAATCAGCCTTGCATCCATAGTATATGGCGGCCATAAGATGAGAGGTGTTGTCATTGAACTGCGCGTTGGTGATGCTGCTGAGAAAAATATGTATCACAATGTCTAAGATCTGGACCATGGTTGGAGAGAGACTATCTTTTAAATTATTTGAAAAGTCTCGGTGATCAACATATGGAAGCTTCCAGTCGTTCCACAACTCCAACTTTGAGGGGAGCGCCAGTTCAAACACCTTCGGGCCTTATCAGGGAGCTGAAACAAGTTGGTTAGCACATCTCTGTTGATGATGATAACCTCATCTTAGACAACAGATAGTATGTTTTGTCCAGAGATTTCCGTATGGTAGTAGAACTCAGCTACAAGCAGAAGATGCTTCCTCTTTGGCTGTGTTGTCATGAAAGATAAGAGCCCACATGTCTTTAACAGGTGAAAGATCATGCTACTCTTCTCAGGACTGATTCGAGCTTGAAAAAAGTCTCGGTTAATGAACTCATCCATTATGAGCTTTTTTATTAGAAACCTCATATTCATCGAGTGGAATGAGGAAGCCATTCTTCGATGATATGATATGAGAGAGAAGGGGCTATGGATAAGTGAGAAGATAAGAAGAATAAATGAAAATGTTAGAGAAAGTTTTTATCTCTGTTGTGAGTTCTTATTTTTATTCAACTTCTCTACTGCTTTTAAAGACAGTAAGTTTGCATGCATTAAACTAGAGCAATCGAGTGCTTACTGGCTGATCAACTATCTAATTTGAAAGAAAGTTACCTGAATAAATGATGCATGTATCTCAGCCGTCCAGTTGGATTAATGCTTTTTGATCAAGCGGCTGAGATCTAAGGGTTTGAAGATCTGAGTAGTTGCCATAAATAGCAAAATATTTTGCCAGAAGATTTGCTATTTATATCTCTCAGAAAATTCATCTCTTTATACTTTAATGCTGAGTATAAAGACTTAAATGCCAACTCAGATGAACAGTAAGCCTATTTTGAAATGATAACGATAACTTTTTCAAAAATAAGCTGTGAGGAATAAAGAGTAGAGAAGTTTATCGAAGAGGATTGATTAGGCAGCTGATGAGAGGAGGGACTTGGAGCTCGAGGTGTCAGTTTCCTGCTAAATTAATGATGTCGCCTTTAACTGATTTAATCAGTTTTGTTGAGCAGCTGCTGATTGACTTTTTGTCCATTTTCTCTTCTTGAGTGGTCGAGTGGGACTAGCTTCACTGCTTTCTCTAGAGCTATTGGACCGTTTTCTTTTGGAAGCTGAGCTGATGATATCCTAAAAGGAATTAGTTCTGGCTAGAGTCTCAGCATGCTGAAGTTGCTTAAGAGCAACTGCTGAGGTGGTCAGCTTCAAGGTGGTCAGTTCTTTAATTTCTCTGCAGGATGAGCTGGACTTATAAATCATCAGTTTTACAGCTCTTGAGCAGGACTTGATAAAAGGAGTAACATAGCCTCTGGACAGGAGATCTGGAGACGTGGCAGTATGTTCATCATCTTTGGTTCTACTTTGTCAAAGATGTTGACTCCTTAGAGTTACCACTACTTGAGTATGAGAAAAATCTTGGTCTATCTCTACAGTGGTACCCGCAGCTTGTAGATATGCTTTTTCCGACTGAATTGGATCAAGATTCAGTTGGAAGCAACCTTGATCGACTGGATTGTTGGCAAATTGTTTTTCAGTTGCAACTCCTTGCGATCTCAAGCTGGATTGAACATCAGGTAGCGGGGCCTTAGCTGGAATGTTGTTATCAAGTCGATGCTTTATAATCCGCTGGACTTGCACAATATTTGGAGGAAATTGATTTGAGGCTCCAAACCATTTTGAGGCTCCAAGTCTCTTCATGTTGCTAAAAGCTCATACCATGAAAGGCTGTTAGCAAGAAATATGACTGGATTGATGTTGAATGTCTCTAGTTATACCAGTAAAAGTACCGATGCAGCTGTTTGAATAGCTGGTTGTCTTGCTTGGCAACATACGTGAAGTGAGTGAGAAGGAGATTCGTTACATCCTTCTGAGCACTCTTGACTTCATATTCGCCACTGTAAAAAGTGCGAAGTCTTCAATCAGCTCGAGAGGAGAGCAGGCTCTCCTAAAGTACTCAGCTCCATAATTTAGATGAGGGATTCAGATGAAGAGAATGAGCTCATCTGGATCAGTGTAGGGTTTGAAGTCAACTGATGATCCATTTTTGGAGTGAGGAGAGGGAACTTCATTGGCATCTGAACTGCTTGAAGTTGTATTGCCATACTTGGCTTTAGATCTCCTCTTCTTTTTGAGTGACTAAAGATGTGCTTTCCCTTTCTTGAGAATCCAGTCGGATATGAGGATTGGTAGCATGTCATCATTTGGAAGATTCAACATATCTTCTAGGAGTTTGCTCATTCTTAGAACAAATCCTACTTTGGACTCAAATTTCCCAGTCCTTTTTGAGTCGGTGGCTTTGATGACTTGATGCTTGAATGGGGGGAAGATAAATTATGCCCAATTAGCTTCCAATCCTTCAACAAGGTGTATCATTACCTTTTATCTTTCTTGAGTCAATTGACTCAACTGAATTGCTTGGAGCAATTTGAAGCACGCTATTCTTGCCAGTAAGGTTCAGCTGAATCTTTTAGATCTTGAACCCTGGAGCCTTTTCTGGGAAATTGAAAGATTTCTGCAATCTTTCTTTCAGTGATTTGGAGTTTCTTTCCTTGGATAACTGATTGTATGACCTTCCCATCTGCAATGACCTGCTTGAAGCAAGAAATCACTTACCAAGTTTTGTCTAAAGAATCTTAGAGAAGTTTCTAGGTAGTGCAGAATTCCGGCCTTGTGAAGATTGACCAGAAGAAAAGGATTGTTTGATTCCTTAAGAATCAATTGAAATTTCTGTCTTTCTAGAAATTTATCTCTCAGCATGTGCTCTTTGAAAGAAGTAAGAGCTATGAATATTTAAGCCATTTTTTGAAAAATATTGGCTGAGTTTGAATTGAAGCCTTTTAGAGAGAGAGAGAGAATACTTTTTTGAAAGATTATTTTCTTCGAAGAGTATGAGATTTCTCTTCTGAAGCTTTTTGGTGCTTTGGTATTGTATTGTATTGTAATATCTCAAAACTTTGAGCAAGGTGTTTTTATGAGTGAGGAAAGAGACTCATAAATGTGTTGGTTGAAAGAATTAAATTCCCCTTGTCGTTTTCTTTTGGCTTTTGATTTTGAGCTTAGGACCAACGGTCAAAAAGTAATAAATACTAACACAGGCATTTATCTAAGCCAAAAGAATTTTATTTATGAAAATATTTAAAAAGTAAACTGATTTACAAGAAGTTTTCCTAAGGCATCTAGTCGGCTGATTTGTGAAGCCTTTAGGTCTCCATGCGATCAGTTTTTCTTTTTCTTTGTAGACTGGAAGCTATCTAGAACACTTTCACTGGAAGAGTCTTTTTAGTCATCAATTTTAGAAGAAGTTTCCAGTTTTATGATGGAATCAGAGAGCTGTTTTATCTGTTCCTTCATGCACTTGGTCAGTGCTTTGATTGAGGCTTTTCCCAACCGCTGCCTTTTTGGTTGTTGGACTCTGAGCTGAGTCTCTTCTGCAGCCAGCGGATGCTCTCCAGTTGAGCAATCAGTTTTCAGTGGATGCTTATCAGTCTGATGTCCTGCAGTTGGCTTGTCAATTATTTTTGACTGTGCTGAAGAGGTAACCTTCCATTCAATTGGACTTATCTGGAGTTGTTTTCCTTTTTATCCTCTTCTCTTGAGGGTTGATATCTATCAACGGCAAGAAGGACGTCGTCAGAATCATGAGTTGACTGAACTATTTATTTGAGGACTTTCACCTTTTCTTTTCCTTTTTCTCCATGAATGGAGGGAATGAATTTCTACCTCAATCGTGGTTGTGGCTCTCTGAATGTTAGTGGGGGCAGTGCTCCATCTGCTACTTTTGGAACAAAATCATTAGAATCAACTGGCTGATAATTTGTTTCCTCCGCTATTAAGTCTGGAAGCAAGTTCTCTAGAATGAAACTGACTCGGTTGATGTAGTACATCTTTTGTGGAAAGCACAAGCTACTTCTTATCTTCCTTTCCATTATGTCTACAAAGCTTTTCAGTTGCTTGAAGAGGAAGGATGCCCATTATATTCCTCTTGCCTCCCAGATGGTGTTGTAGATTTTGTACTTTAATTCTGACATTTCATCATGTCCTTCGCACAATCCTACCATCATCTGTGTGGCTACTACTGCTAACACCTGAAATTCCTTTTGGAATCTAGATGTCGAGTAAGTACTCTGAAAATCTTCCGTGGCAGGAGTAGTACCCCATCTATTGTAGCAATATCTGGCATTCACAGTTGTTTCTTCTAGCCTTTCTCTTCCTTCCGGTAGCCCAAAGATGTTTCTTAGAATAGAAGGGGTGATCAGAACCTGTATCCCCTTTACTTCACTCGTGATTAACTAAAAGTCTTCATCGCTGAAAGAGTTGAGAAAGAATTCTGCTACAGCTTCTAGATATACTCTTGTAGGAACACTTTCAGTGTACTTCCTCAGTTGTGCATTTTCAATTAGAGTGAGAATCACTCCTCCCAACTGAGAAAAATTAGTAAATCGTCTGGTGTTGGCTGGGCTTAGTATTTTGTCATGGCACAGGTCTTCAAAAAAAACTCTTGACTCATCACCAGAGATTTTGACGTTGCGAGGTCTTCTGTGAGGGTTGGAAAAATATTGGGCCATTTGAGGATGATAACTTGAGAGAATTTGTAGGGCTTGGGATGAAGAAGGGATTCTGGATTAATTTTGAGATACTGAATGCTTGAGTTCTTTGGTCAGCTGTGTAAGGGATTTGGGAGGAACGGCTAACTTATTTATAGACTCAAGTGATCGGTGAATCCAATGGTAAAAAGGAATTTGATCATATGTCAAAATCGAACACTTCCGTTTAATCCATCGATTTTAATTTCAGATTTATCAGTTTAGATTAATGAGGAGAGAGAGAGAGTGGGTCCAACGGTAACATTGAGAGGACACATCATATTACCATTCAGTAATAAATTTAACTTTTGAACTTATCTGATATTGGTTTTCCTCCAGTCTCCACGTGGCATTGAGTGGTTGGCGTCATCAGTTGTTCTCTCGACTGATGATCTTCGTGGCTTAGAGTGATCAGTTCTAGCTGGAGTCTCCTCAGCTTTGACTCATTGTCAGCTTAAGTTGTCCTCTTCAGCTCTGCTCCTCCTAAGCTTCTCAGCTGCTTCCTTCAGCTGAAGCTTTGTTTTCTTCAGTCAATTTTGAATTCAACTGCTCTCATCAGTTGAATATGACTAGTTGAGAACAGATGCCTTCTGCGATCAGTTTTCTCATTTTCATCCATCAGTCTTTCTTGCTGCCTTTGCCATTCTCTTAGAACTGATGTGGGCTTATCAGTTTAAGCTCCAAAGCTTGGTTAACTGATGCCTTCTTTGGTCAGTTCTCGTCATCAGCTGGAGTGCTCATCTTCACTCTTTCTTTTGGATGATCGTCATTTTCCTTTGAAGCTAGTTCGAGCAATCCCAGTTGGATGCATAGCTCGACAAATCTAGGTTCTGGGAATGGCTTGGTGAAGATATCAGCTATCTGCTTCACCATGTTAACATATTTGATACATATTTCTTCTTCTCCATATGATCTCTGATGAAGTGATGCCTGATATTAATGTGCTTCGTCCTTAAATGCAATACTGGATTTTGAGATATTGCAATAGCACAATTTTTATCACATTAGATTGACACTTCTTCAGTCTCCACCTTGTAATCTTTGAGATGTTGCTTCATCCATAAGATTTAAGTACAACAGCTTTCAGTAGCTACATACTCGACTTCAGTTGTTGACGTGGCAATTGAGTGCTGCGTTTTACTAAACCAGGATATCAGTTTATTTCTAAGAAACTGACATGTTCCACTTGTGCCTTTTCTATCGAGCTTGCATCCTCTGAAGTCTGAGTCTGAGTAGCCGGTTAGACTCAAGCTATCATCTCTGGCATACCATAAACCAAGATTTATGGTTCTTTTGAGGTATTTTACGATCCTCTTCGCTGCTTCAAGATGACTTTTCTTCGGGTTGGCTTGGAACCTTGCATACAGTCCGACTGAGTAGGAGATGTCTGGTTGGCTAGCGGTCAGGTAGAGAAGGGATCCAATGATTCCTCTATATTGCATCTGGCTGACTAATTTCCTTTTTTCGTCGGGAATCAGTTGCACTGATGTATTCATTGGAATTTTGAGAGATTTTCCTTTATTGGTTCCAAACTTCTTGACAAGCTCCTTGTTATATTTAGCTTGGCTGATGAAGATTCCGTCTTTAAGCTGCTTTACTTGGAGTCCTAGGAAGAATGTCATTTCTCCTATCATGCTCATCTCAAATTCGCTTTGCATCAGTTGAGCGAATCAAGTGCAGAGATCTTTGCTCTTGGATCCAAAAATTATATCATCCACATAAATTTGAACCATCAAGATCTCAGATGATCATTCTACTCTGAATAGAGTACGATCGATTACTCCTTTCTTAAACTCATTCTTTAGCAAGAACGTTGTGATGGTTTCATACCAAGCTCTTGGGACCTGCTTCAGGCTATATAGAGCTTTCTTCATCTTGGAGACTTAATCTCCGATTTTGAAGCCTGAAGGTTGCTCAACATACACACTCTCCTTGAGCATTCCTTATAAGAATGCACTTTTCATGTCCATTTAATAGACTGTGAAATTGTTGTGAGCGGCATAGGTGAGGAACAATCTGATGGCCTTTAATCTTGCAACTGATGCGAATGTCTCATCAAAGTCGATCCTTTCACTTTGTGAGTAACCTTTGGCTATCAGTCTAGCCTTGTTCCTTATGAACACACCTTGTTCATCCAGTTTGTTGTGAAAGACCCATTTAGTCCCAATGACTTTTTGAGTTTTCAGCCTATCAACAAGAAACTATACGTCATTTCTCATGAACTGGTTCACCTCTTCTTCCATTGCTATAATCTATTGTGAATCTTTAAGCGCTTCCTTGACGTTGTCAGGTTCCATCTGTGAGATAAAGCATCTGAATAGTGCATGCTCCGTTGACCCTTTGGTTTGAACTCTGCTTCTTGGATCCCCAACAATTTTGTCAACTTGATGGCTTCGGAGCCACTTGGGAATGGTTGCCTCTGCTGTGCCTTCAACTGCTTCATCAGTTGCTCCATCAACTCATCCTTCGGCTGCTCTTTCAGCTGATTTTTCGGATGGTCTTTCAGCTGATTCTTTGGCTCCGACTTGTTCTTCATTTTCACTAATTCTTCCCCCTGTTTCAGTTATGGGGTTTGAGGTTTCACCACAATTTGTGTCGTCATTGACCAAGTTATCTCCAACTAGTATAGAATCAGTTTCAATGCCATCTTCTGGTGAAGCTTCAAACTGCTCTGGGATAATATGATTAATATAGTCCAGCAGAATTTCACTAGGCAATGCTTACTCTGATGTATAGTTCTCCTTCTTGTTTCTGTACTCATTAGCAAACTCATCAAATACCACATGACATGTTACTTCCACAACCAATGTTCTTTTGTTTAAAACTTTGTAAGCTTGAGAATGAGGGGCATTATAGCCGAGAAAGATCCCCTCATCAGCTTTGGCACTGAAAGCTTTCAGCTGGGATTTGCCATTGTTGTGGATATAACATTTGCAGCCAAATATCTTTAAGTAAGAGATAGAAGGCTAGTCCCTTGAACAGCTCGTAGGGCGTTTTGTCATGGGTGATGACTATGGCACTTCTGTTTTGCGTATGGTAGGCTGTGTTAACTGCCTCTGCCCAATAGCATTCGGCTATGTTGGCATCTTCTACCATTGCTCTAGCTGCCTCCTTTAGCGTGCGATCTCTCCTTTCAGCTACGCCATTTTGATGAGGAGTTCTTGCAACAGAGTGTTCATGAGTGATTCCGTATTCACTTAGGAACTTAATCATTTGATGATTGAAAAATTCAGTTCTATTGTCGGATCTTATCCTTTGAATTGATTTTCCTTTGTCAATCTGCAATCTTGCCCTTCTTACTCCAGTCACGAGTATGGCTCCAGTTGACTTGTCTCTGATGTCACATGAGCTATTGCTGAAGTTGACTGAGTACCCATTGTCACAAAGCTGACTGATGCTCAGCAGTTTGTGTTTCAGTCCTTCAACATGTGACATGCCATTCACGACAACTTTTCCTTTGACCACGAACCCTTCTCCAATGGTTTAGCTCTTTGAGTTGTCTCGAAAAGTGACTAGTGGTCTCTTAACCTCTTTATAACCGTCAAGATCATTCTTTTCTCCGGTCATGTGTTTTGAGCACCTACTATCCAGATACCAAGTATCTTTGACCTTTTTCTTGGATAGGATGCTCTTTCCCTGCAAAGCAAAAGTCAGGTTTTAGGTACCCATATGATATCGGGTCCTGTGAGGTTAATTATGTGTTTGGAAATCCACATAGGCCACATTTTTATCTTTTCATTTCCAAGAGATCCTTCAGAATTGGATTTCTGGATATGCATCGCACTTCTTATAACTCTTCGACTGAGAGTTAAGTCATGTGATCTATACCTCCGATGAGATTCAGGATAGAAGACTTCAACTAATATCATCTCATCTTATGACCTTGATGCTCTCTATCTTGGCCAATTTCGTCTGACCGTTTGACTCTAAGCTTTTTGGCCTTTGTGGTATGGCCAATTTGCACACCAGTTATAATTGGGATTGAATCTTGATTAATCCCTTGAGTTTAAAAACTCATTATACTGGGTTGCAAGGTCACTTGGAGTGAACTCCTTCAGAGAGATTGTATTATGCTATCTTGCATAATACAATCTTATGTGTACATTTCTATTAGGGTTTGAAGAACTCCCGGGTTGAAATGTATTGGACGAGTTTCTAGATCGTTGAACTGATGGCCTATTTTGAGCTGATGCTTTTGTCTGAGTGACTGGCCTTAGGTGAACTTCAGGTCTTGGTTGAGCTGATGACCTGGAATAAAATGGAGGCTTTCGAGGATTTGGCCTTTGATGAGCTTTGGATTTTGATCGAGCATTAGATATGGACTACTGAACTAATCGGTGTTGAGCTGGTGGCTTTTACTGAGCACCAAGCCTTTGAAAGACTGACTGTCTTTGAGCTACCCTTCTTGACTGATCAGTCTGATCTCTGGGTTGAGCTTGAGGAGTTTCCAAGATGCTCTTGACTTTTGACTCCTCAACTGAGGGGGACTGAGCTGGTCTTGTGAATCCTTTCAGGATTTCAGATTCACAGCTCTGTACAACTGCCTTGCCCTTCTCTGTGGTAGTGTACTTACTATATCCCAGCCCTGGGCTCCCAGATTCAATTCTCTGATGACTCAAGATTTCATCAAGAGTCTGGGATCCCTTCCTGAACTTGAGAGATAATTCATCTCTTTCAAGATTTTCTTGCTTGAGCTGCTCATTCTCAGCTTCCAGTTCAGCATTTCTTAGCTTCAGCTGATCCATTTCTGTTGACTGAGCATCAAGACTTTTCAGTCTTTCGTTTTAAGCACTTAGCTTATCAACTCTGCTTCTTAGCTCATCATTTTCACCCTTCAGTTCAATATGCATCCCGAATTGTTCAGCTGGTCGATCAGCTGGCTGCTGGTTCCTCTCACCTTTAGTAGCTTCATCAGCTTGGGGTTTAGCTGATTGTTGATCTCTGACTTTTGTTAGCTTCTCCAGTAATCTTATCATGGACTGGATTTGCTCATTTAAATCCTCAGTCAGGATCTCCTTTTTATCACCTGACTCTCTTTTTCGATCAATCACCTATCCTCCTAGATTTTGTCTGACAGACGAGCCTCTTAGTCGGAAGTTGTTTCTTCCGTGGGCTTCTCGGAACCGATTTCTTTCAGCATAGAAAGAAGCATCATGAGAAGAAGAAGTGTATGCTTCTCTCTTTCGGTTCAGGCTGTACTCATGAGCTTTGAGAGATCCAAATAACTCTCTAGGAGTAATGCTATTTAAGTCTCTCGACTCTTCAGTAGCAATTACTTTCATATTCCATTCATCAGTAAGATTGTCAAGAACTTTTGAGTTCATCTCGCTGTTGGGATAGTTTCTTCCCAGATTGTTCATCTCGCTTATGATGCCAAGAAATCCAGTTTCTAGGCTCGAGATGCTTTCTTTCGGCTGCATTTTGAAAGACTCATATTTGTCAACTGCCAGCTGGAGCTTGTTTTCTTTGATGGCCTCGGACTCTTTGCATAGATCTGCAAGAAGGTCCCAAATCTCCTTCGCTGTTCTGCAGTTTTTTGTGTCTTTCATGCGATCCTCATCTAGAGTTTGAAAAAGTACTGCTTGAGCGACAAACTCCAGATTTTTCAACTTCTTCTCTTCATTCGTGAGAAGAGGAGTTGGCTTTGGGATCCTAGCCGGTTGGTTGACATCCATGATGTGGGCTTCATTGTCCATCATTATGATGATTGGACCATCTTCAATCACCTCCCACATATTTTCATGATGGAGCATAGTTGAGCTTTCATCCTCTTGCTCCAATTATCACAGTTCTTAACTAAAAAGAGAGGTAGCTTATGGTTTCCCATAGCTTGAAAGGTTAGCACAGATAAATAGATCTGATTCAAATGATCTGCAGAAACGGCTGATCCTTAGAATCAATCTGGCTTTGATACCACTTATTGGTCCCAGTGCGAGTCCATGTCAGTAGAGGGGGGTGAATAAACTAACTTCAAAAACTTTAAACGGATGCGGAATAGATAGGGCCCTGACTCGCTTTTGATATTTTATCTGAGCTTACTAATCAATTGAGAGGAACTGACTGAAGCTAAGTTGGTGAGTTGATCAGTTTTCAATTGATAACTTGAAGATGTAGCTAAAGCTTGTCAGTGCAGTCTGTGTGTGTGGAGGTGTGCAGTTTAAGAACATGTGAAGCTGAAAGCAGTAAGAGCGACACGCACAGGACTTTATAGAGGTTCGAAGCTTCTTGCTTCTACATCCTCTCTTCCTTCCACAAAAGGGCAATCCACTATGCAAGTGTAAAGTTTCTTTATTACAATTACACAGTGAAGAATTTATGTTGGACCTGAAAACGGCACCCTTCAACCTGAGCACGGCCTCCTTTCTAACTGTTGTTGTCCTGGAAGAACAGACCCGTCGGTACATGCTCCTCCTCAGCCGGTTTCTAGGTCCACAACTCACACTTACCAGTCCCAACTGCTCGCTGAGACTTTATGTACTATTGCCCATCTTTATATGATTTTGGATCTCGTTCGATCTTCAAGAAGGCAGTCTTGAATCTGTTATCAACCTAGAATGCTCCTTTAGCTTGAGCTGAGTGGTTGATCTTTATGGGACTGAACTGAGAAGCTCTACTCTTGCTGGAATTCCACGTTAGCTTAGCAGCCTACTTTGAACTCGAAGCACGCCTTTAATGTTAACAGTTATGACTGGTGATTGTTTGGAAATCACTGGTGGCATTTTAATGCCTGTAGCCGTTTGAAGCTCTTAATGAACTAGCCATTTTGACTTTAATGTTCTCTGCTCTAAGATCATCAAGATCTTTTAAGGATTTCCTGTTAAGATCTTCATCGACTGCTTGTCAGAGAGAGCAGGTGATTCGGCTGTCATTTTTGGATATTCAGCTGATGGGCTCTCAACTATCTCAGTTTCCAACTCTGAGATTGTCCAGTTGGCAGATTCTCAGCTTCTTTGAGCTTCTATCCTGATATAGTCCAGTTCAGCTGACTGAACAACTAAGCTTGGAAAGCTTTTAGTTCTAGACTTATCAGTTGGCTAACTGATTGAGCTTTTACCTATTCTCCTTGAACTGATCTATGGTCAGTTTAGTAGTGGCTCAATGCTTTTTAGAGTTGTTTTACTAGCTAACTGATCAGTTTAGGGTCAGCTCTGACTAATCTTTGACTAGATCAATTTCAGCTTTCTAGCTGACTCTGTTCATCAGTCTATCTTGGCTTTCTGCTAAGACTGATGATTACTCATATGTGGATGCCTACCTGTCTGCAAAGTTCTCTTCCCCCTTTACATCTTTTCTTAAGCTTTGAAGAGTTGACTTTGACTGGCCTGATCAAGGCAACCTTGTAAGCTGGTTGACCATGCTTCTGAATAGTTGTCTCTCATCTCAGCTTGAAGTCTTACTTGGTCATTATCCCTGATTTCCAGCTTTTAATAACCTGCATTTTTTCATTAAATCATCACACATGTTTTGACATTTCATCAAAACCATCATTTGGGATTTTCCCAACAATTTTCCTAACAACATTAAGAGATTTTGTACATATGCTAGAGACCTATCTGATACCGTTCCCGAGTACATTAGGCATTTTATGTCGCTTTGACGATGTGCCAGTGGAGCCGTGGGAGGAGTGTTAGACTTTGAGGCCTCTTTCAGGTTGGCTTATAGTTTACCACCTTGTTGGAGGCAGAGAGCACTACAGGTGTTGGATGATACGGTCGATCGTGATCTTGAACCATGGCCAAGATCAGAGACTTTCCTAGATACTCTAGTATGATTCTAAGGATCTGAGCACTTTATAGAGGATGTCATCTAGTAGACGTAGCAGCACCCTCACGTAGCCCCGGTCCACCATGTAGGTACTCATGATGTCGAGGCTGGACCATCAGGCATGTGGCCTGATCAGACTGATGGGTCAGTACCACCTAGAGGTCATGATGATCAGGTTGGGAGGTGCGCCATGATGGAGGCGGATACAGATGAGGATGATCCTATTGAGGATGAGATAGTGGATTTGACTGAAGATTAGTAGATTGTTGGATGCTGATGGCACTTAGGTAGGTTGACTAGGCATCTCTTTTTGATTGTATCATGGGTCTGGTAGCCTTTTTGTTCAGACCGACCCGATATCTTTTTGTACGAGTAGTAGTTTGTATTGTATGATGTATGATGTATGTTGTATGTATATAAACAGTGATCATTGTATATATATAAAAGTCCTCTTTAGGAGGAACTTTTCCTTTATTGTTCGTGTATGGCTATTACTGTTTATGGCCTTGATTTATGTGTGTATAAAAGCCATTCTTATGAGGCAACCAATGTTTTTTTTATTCTATATTATTTCTTATTATTGCAATTTAAAAAAAATACATATTAACTTATGATTTTGATTTATATTTAGGATGCCGCCACGTAGGAGATTGCCAAACTAAGAAATCTGAGAAGACATGCCAGAAATAGAAATACGTATTCGCCTGTCACGAGTTGTAAATGACTTTCGAAAACATAATCCACCTATGTTTAACGGAATGGGTGATCCAATGGATGCTGAGAAGTGGATTTATACCTTGGAATCTTTAATTTTATAGCTTGCACCGATGAAGAAAGATTATGTTATGCTCAATTTCAGCTGACAAATGATGCAGAATATTGGTGGGAGTCTGTACATAGAACAATGACGGAAGAACAATGGCAACAATTTTCTTGGGATGATTTTAATGCTGAGATATATCAGAAGTATATTCCAGACTGCTTTAGAGACAAGAAGGAGTCAGAATTTTGGAATCTTCGCCAAGGAAAGTCTACTGTCACAGAGTATGATAGAAATTTTAACTAACTGTCATGGTATGCCCCACATCTCGTCGACACTCATAAGAAGAAATGAAACAAATATCGAAAGGGTTTGAGACCAGAAATTGGGATGACCCTAGCAGGTCAGGATGAGATGACATATGCTCAAACTTTGAGTAGGGCTCTGAATATCGAATCCATAATACCAGTGGATTGAGTACCACAACAGTCATTACAACAAACTCAAGACCTAAAAGGAAAAAAGAAATGGGAGGATAATAGTAAAGGAAATTTCCAAGGAAGAAGACAGCCATGGCATGGCAGGGAAACAATCAGAATAATTAGTTCAATTAACAGAGAAACAACGAGCCTTGCCCAAGATGCCATAGGTACCACCCAGGCAGATGTATGGCAGTAAATAATGGATGCTTTATCTGTGGAAAGCCTTGCCCAATATGCTATAATGAGAGGGAAGTTATTTTTAAGAAACCAGGAGACCAATAAGTTAAATTTTTCAGAGCAAGGATTGGTATAAAGGTACCAATCATTTCAGCACTAAAGAGCACAAACATGTTGAAAAGGGCAACTCGTCAGATGTTTTTGGTGAACCTAATAGGAATGGAAAAGGACAACATAATGATAGATCAAGTCCCTATTACTCAAGAATTTGAGGATCTATTTCCACAAGATCTACCAGGAGTACCACCCGATAGGCAAGTTGAATTCACAATTGACTTGGAGCCGGGAGCAACCCCAACTTCCAAAGCACCATATAGAAAGGCTCCTAAAGAATTGCAAAAATTAAAGGTGCAATTGCAAGAACTGCTGGACTTAGGTTTCATACAACATAGTGTTTCGCCTTGGGGATCACCTATATTGTTTGTTAAGAAAAAGGATAGGATGTTGTGGATGTGTATCGATTACAGAGAACTAAATAAGTTAACTATAAAGAATAGATACCCTCCTCTAAGGATAGATGACTTATTTGATCAACTCAAGGGGGCACGTGTGTTCTTCAAAATTGATCTACGATCTGGATACCATCAGCTTAAGGTTCGAAAAGGAGAATATTCCAAAAACTACATTTCGAACACGCTATGGACACTATGAATTCATAGAAATGCCATTTGGGTTAGCAAACGCACCGGCAGTCTTTATGGATTTGATGAACCGAATATTTCATCCATATTTGGATAATTTTGTCCTTGTGTTTATAGATCATAACCTTATATATTCCAAGAATGAAGATGAACACAAAGAACATCTGCGAGTAGTGTTAGAAACACTACGAAAAGAAAAGTTATATGCGAAATTCTGCAATTGTGAATTCTGGCTTGAAGAAGTAATGTTTCTTGATCATATTGTGTCAGGACAAGGGATTAAGGTAGATCCTGCCAGGATTGAAGCAGTAAGCAACTAGAAATCATCTACCAGTGCGCATGAAATAAGAATCTTTTTAGGATTGGCTGGCTACTACAGAAGTTTTATTGAAGGATTCTCTAAAATAGCAAGACCAATGACCTAAATGTTGAAAAAGAAGATTAAATTCACTTGGTCTGAAGAATGTGAGAAGAGTTTTCAGACACTCAAAGAAAAGTTAACCACAACACCGGTACTAGCCATACCAGAAGGAAATGAGGGATTTGTCATCTTCACTGATGCGTCCTTACAAGGTTTAGGTTGTGTTCTCATGCAAAATGAGAAAGTCATTGTTTATGCATCCCGTCAACTAAGACCACATGAGCTGAATTACCATACACATGACCTCGAGCTAGTAGTAGTAGTGCATGCTTTGAAAATTTAGAAGCACTATCTGTATGCTGTAAGGAGTGAGATTTACACAGATCACAAGAGTCTTAAGTATTTTTTGAGAAAAAAGACTTGAACATGAGATAAAGAAGGTGGTTAGAAATGGTGAAGGATTATGATTGTACGATTCAATACAACCCCGAAAAAGCCAACGTAGTGGCAGATGCCCTCAGTTGAAAACCCAGGGCAGATTTGGGATGTTTCCTAATCCAACAAAAGAAACTCATGTGAGAGTTTGAAAAGCTAAGAATAGAGTTGGTACGACTATCAAGCTCTACAAAAAGTTGTATAGCTGCTTTAATAGCTAAACCGGATTTGAGAGAAAGGATTGTAGAGGCACAGAAGAAAGATGAATTTTTAGGGAAAATGCGGTCACAAGTAAGACCAGATGATCCTAAAGGTTTTATTGAGGCAAGTGATAATGCTCTTATGTTTGAAAGGAGAATTTGTGTGCCCCACGATCAGGAGATAAAGAATGAGATAATGAGTGAAACTCATGATACTCTTTATACAGCTCATCCTGGGAGTACAAAGATGTATCGAGATCTGAAGAGAAACTTCTGGTGGAGAAATATGAAAAGAGAAATAGCCTCATTCGTAGAACGTTGTCTATCATGCCAGCAAGTGAAAGCAATACACCAAAGACCATAAGGAATTTTACAACCACTAGAGATTCTCGAATGGAAATGGGACCACATCAACATGGACTTTGTTGTTGGTTTACCAAAAATAGCGCGTGGAAACACTGCTATCTAGGTTATTGTTGATCGATTAACTAAATCAGCACATTTTCTACTAATGCGAATGACCTTGGCACTAGAAAAATTAGCACAATTGTATGTCAAGGAGATTGTCAGATTACATGGAGTACGTGTGTCTATCACGATACAAGGTTCACATCACGATTCTGGAAAAGCTTGCAAGATGCTATGGGCACTAAATTGAATTTTAGCACAGCTTTCCATCCTCAAACTGATGGGCATCCAGAAAAAACTATACAAACACTTGAGGATATGCTTCAAGGAGTAGTAATTGATGGAGGAGGAAGCTGGGAAAACATTTTATAACAATAGTTACCAGGCTTCAATAGGGATGGCACCATATGAAGCCTTGTACGGCCGAAAGTGGATGAAGTGGGTGAGAGAAAGATATTAGATCCAGAGATCGTTCAGACGAGGGTGTAGATAATCGATAAAATAAGAAAAAAATAGTTGAGGCCCAAGATAGACAAAAGGCTTATGCAAACAAACATCGTACTGGCTTACATTTTGATGTTGAAGATAAAGTATTCTTGAAAGTATCTCCGACAAAGAGAATTGTAAGATTTGGCAAAAGAAGAAAATTAAGGCTAAGATATATAGGACCCTTTGAAATCCTTGAAAGGATTGGAGAAGTTGCTTATAGATTGGCATTACCGCCAAGTCTAGAAGGGGTACATGACGTGTGTCATGTATCTATATTAAGAAAATAAGTGTTTGATCCTAAACATGTAATTAAACATCATGAAGTGGTCCTAAGTGAATATTTAACCTATGAAGAAAAACCAATAGCTATACTTGACCGGAAGGTGCAAGTATTAAGAAATAAATAGATATAATTGGTGAAAGTTTTATGGAGCAACTATGGAAGCGAGGAAGCTACATGGGAGCTAGAAGTCCAGATCAATGAGAAATACCCTGACTTGCCATTTTGAGGTATGTCAAATTTCAGGACGAAATTTATTTTAATGGGGGTAGAATGTAATATCCCAAACTTTTTAGTATTAAAATAATAACTTATGTTTACCTTAAGGGTAAGTTAGGGAGGAAAATGGATCCTCATAGGTCCCTTTTTCGGGTGAAGTGTGACCCTTGAGAGGGTTAGAGCTACCCCAAGACCTTCTTATAATTTTTATTCAGAACCTAGATACCTGCTCGAATATAATCATATCAGGGCCATAATAATAATCCTATCCAAATAAATCATAATTTTTTTAAACTAAATATTATTATTATAAATAGTAATATTATAAACTGTTTGCAAACTAATTAGATTTATACAAGTGTATTCGGAGAGTGGTCGTAGGTGAATTTGTAATATCAAATTTTAATTTACTTGATAACACTCGATAGAATTAGTTGGACGTGATAAAATCTAAAATTTTGCTCTTAGCACTAAAAATATTTGAGTTTTAAAAAGTTACTTTCATGTTTTAAAATGTTTTTGGGATTTTGTTTATTTAGGTAAGATTTAAATTCTATTTATTCATTTATTTTCATTTGGAAGAGTCTTTGTATTCGGGAAAAAGAAAATTTATAAAAAAAATAAATTAATTAAAAGATTACTATGATAACATTGATATTTTCCTCCCTCCCCATTAATTAAACACGTAGCTTGAATCCTCCATTCCAACCAAGTCAGCAATACACATGTCCTTTTAACTGTTAATCTAATCTCATGATATGCTTGTATATTAAAATAAGAATAGATAATTTAACTATTCACTACTCCAAGCCCTTCTACCAAAATCGAGAGTCAGATCAAATCCACAAACTAAATTAGGATTCAACTGCTTAGTTCTCTAGATTATAGGGCTATAGCAACTCACTTCTCTTGGTAAGTCTATTTCTAGTTCAAATTTCTGTATTTACTGTATACAATTATATGCCATTAATCTCAACATATTTCCAAATTTGAATTTACTAAAAACCATGAATTCATATCACTGTAATCTATCAACTCATACTTCATAATGCATCAATTCAACACCAAAAGAAGAACCACCCTCAATTAGATTTCCCGAGACCAATTTCAACATATCATATTCTAATAAAAAATACTTCGCTCTCAAATAAGTTAATTTCATATTATAAGTATTTCAGAATTTAGAGCTTTATATTTTAGAATTCCAGAAAAAAAAAGATTTAGAGAGAGAGAAGTCGTCTGGGTTGAGTCGAAGTAGAGGGGGTGTCGTCGGCTAGGCTTGCATCTCGGTGATGCTAGTTTGAGTCGTGGCTGAGATCTACGTCTCGGTCGGTCAGTCGTCGGCATCGTACCGAGCTCCGGATAAAGTTGAGTCGCCAAAGAACTTGCGTCTTGTTGTCGTTGTGGTGGAGATTGTGTTGAGATGCTTCATGACTGGAGTTGATGGTCTAGGTTACAGTAGGTCCGACTGCAAGACGGGGTTAGGGTCTTCACGTCGTCGGCGGGCGGCAGTGAGCTCGCCTGCGTCGGGGGAAAAAAAGAGAAAAAAGGGAAAGAAGAATTAGGGATTTTGGGAATGGAATTTGAGGATTTTTTATTTGGGTTCTGTTCTTTTTATTATGATTTTGCACAGAAGATGAAAAAAAATATTTGATTTAGGGATTAGGCAAATTCTGTTCTTCAATTTTAGTCGAGATATAGAGAGAGAGTGATGAGAGAGAGAAGTTGAATTGGGAATTGGATTTTCTCAATAAGCTGAATGTCGTGTTTAGGGTTTAATTGAAATTAAGTAAATTGCATGATGGCACATCCTCATTAATTTGCAGAAATTAGAGAAAGCCCCCGGAAGATATAATAATTTCATAATCACTCATAATTGTTTAAAAATAAATTTGGCTCCTATAAATTTTTCAAAAATTAATATCTAACCCAAAAATTCATAAATTGATTAAATTAGCCCATAAATTTCCTAATTTTCAGAATTATTAAAATTAAAATTGGCCTAAATCATTTAAAAGTCAATTTAGCCATAAAATTTTGTCAAAATTTTCTATTTAACCTAAGATTATAAATTAATTATTTAGGACATAAATCTTGAATTTTGTTTAGATATATTAGAATTATAATTGGCCTAAATTATTTATTTGAAATTATTTTGATACTAGGTACGACCCATTTAGGACCCTCGTCCACTTTGTGATTCTCTGCTCAATTATACGCGCTCGTTATTATCAGGTGGGCTATATCTTTCTCAAATTATGTTCAGCTAATATGCTTAGCTGTTTTTCAAGTGTGAAGCATGAATATCTGTATCAAAATTATTTAGCTTACTGTTCGCGTTCGCCAGTATCCTATGAAAACATTGAGTGCTTAACTAGATTCTAGTTCGGATCCTTTAAAGCTTTGGGACCATATACACTATCCTTTATTAGACAGCTGGGCTGGAGGATGTGTATATAAGTTAAGACACTGTAGAAAGGGACAGTTGAGATAGAGCGTGCAAGTAAGATTAAAAGAAGCTTTGTATACATGGAATGCTTTTAGATTTGAAACCTTTCCATTGTTATACTTGTGTGGATACGATATTCATATTTATAAAATGATTGTGAACTATTTATCAAAATTTCCCACTGGGTACACTAGTACACTAGTACTCAGCCCAAATCTTTTCTAAATATTTTTAGGTTGAGAGGTGGGCTGAAAGATGACGGAGCTAAGGCAAGGGCTAGCTTTTTGTTATATGCTTGCTCTTTTTATGTTGTTTAGAGATCCTAAATACTCTAAAATAATGAAGTAGTTTGAAATAATTTATTTGAGTTGAATAAAATGCTCTGCGCTTGTTCCGTTCACTCTGATATATAGCTTGTCTTCAATTGTTTGAAGCATGTTATGATTTCGGCATTATGCTATAATGTTCATTTATAATTGTTTGGCGGGATAAGTTCCCTTTGATAACTGGTTATTGATTTATGTTCTTTGTGAACGCCTTAGTGTGTGGTTCTATTACAGTTATAGAGGTTATGCTACCTAAATGATTGAGGCACTAACCCTACTTATATTATTGTCTTTATGCAACGACCCCTTTCCCCTAGTAGCGCATCGGTCCCTTGTCACTATTTTTCTGGGATTGAGGCGTTACACCATCAGTTCAAGCAAAAAGGCAAGTTGAAAAGTTTGCAAACTGATGAGAAGCATGAAAGCTGAGAAGTCAAAGGGCCAAAACTGATCGGAAGTTCAATCAGTTCACATTGGAGAAGTAGCTCATGATCAGCTGAAGTAAGCAGCTGAACTAAAGGAAAACCTGGAAGCCATCTTAGCAAAAGGAAGAGCTGAACAGAAATATCTCAGTTGAAGCTGTCCAAGCTAAATGGAGATTTCCAGATGTAGCTGAATCATCTAATGACGTCAGCAGCTTAAAGCCACACGGAAGCTCCTAAGAGAGAGATTCAAACAGATAAGTTCGAATTTTACTTTGCGCGTAAAACAGTAAAATGACGTGTTACACCATTATTACCGTTGGACCCAATATCTCTCTCTTCATTTAATCCCAATGGATAAATTTTGAGAATTAATCAACGGATTAATCGGAACCGTTCGAATTAAGCTCCTCTCAAATTCTTTTTACTGTTGGATTCTCTATCAGAATTGAAGGATATAAATAGATTGGCCGAATCCCATTTTCAGCCCACTCAAAAACCAACAAAGCCTTCAAACATTCATTCACAGAGCCTAAATTCAGAGTTTTCCATTCTCTTAAAAGCTTTAGAAAACTCCCTCAAACCTTTCAAATGGCTCAATTTTCTGCCAATGTTCACTAAAGGAAGTTCAACTTCAGAATCATCGGTGAAGATTCAACAGTCTTCTGCAAAGATCTGTATTATGACAAGATGCTTAGTAGAGACAACTTCAGAAGATTTTCCAATATTTCCAGCTACTGTGAAGGAATTATTCAATCAATTGAAAATTCTAGGCTAAAGATGTTCACTGAGACTACTCCCACTCGGGTGTATCCAGAAGCAGTTGTTGAGTTTTTCCTCAACTCGACAAGTACAGAGAACCTTCTGGAGTTCAAAAAAGAGGTTCGAGGACAAGAAATTGTGATCACCCCATCAATTTTGAAAGGGGTATTTGATCTCTCAGATGAGGCAGGTAATGTTGAAGAAGCAGAAGTTGATGCTAAAGACTGCTACGACAGATGGGCAACAATTTACTTTGATGGCAGTTATCACATCAATCATCCAACATCCAACTTCGGAAAAGAATTTCAAGTACTGGCTGCAGTGGCCATAAGAATGATGATGAGATCATGTGAAGTACAGGTTCTGCAATGCAATCTGGGAAGAGAAGCAGATCAATTGGTCTCTGTACTTCTTCCAACAACTAAAGAAGCTTGTAGACATTATGGAACTGAAACCAAAGCTCCAGGCGCTTTCCACAAAAGATGAATTTTCTCAACAGAGTGAGCTTCATTCTAGAGTACCTGCTTCCTGATGTGATGATAGAAGAGACCCATCCTTACCAGGTCGATACTCATGAGTTTATCCCAAATGTGAATAAAGCTACATTGCCTCTAGTAATGATCAGAGGGCCACAACCAAGATTGAGGCAGAAGCTGATCCTAACCACTCCAACAACAAGGGGTAAAGGGAAAGTCAAGATGACGGAGTCAGTAGTCCAATCAAACTCTGACTCAGATGATGTGCTTTGCACTGTTCCGAGATACAAATCCTCAGTAGAAGGGGATGACGGGAAAAGGACTCAGAAAGAGTCCAACTGAACAGAAAGCAGTGTCACCGACTTAATTTAAGACGGCTGAGAAGCCAGCTGCTGATTATTAGACTGTAGAATATCGGCTGAATGTTGATCAAGAGACTAGAGAGCATCCGCTGGATGCTGGTCAAAAGACTGGAGAGCATCAGCTGACTACGGGAAAGCTGACTATCTGCCCAACAGGCTAAGAAGTAGTAGCCGGGCAAGGCATCAAAGCAGTTCAAGAAACTGATTGAAAGTATGAAGGATCAGGTAAAACTGCTCTCTGAGTCAATTCTACAACTGGAAGCATACTTTGGAACTGAAGACTCTGAGGAAGATTCGTCCAACAATGAAGACATGCCAGACAGTTCCAGAAGGGCAAAGAAAAGAAGAACTGACAACAAGAAGGACTAGAGGCCAATCAAACTGATATGGAGCCCTAGGAATAACTTATTGTAATTTCAATTTCGCATCTTTTCTTAATAAAATTCTTTTGCCTTAAAAATAAAATGTCTTGTCAAACATTTACTTCGCACCTTCCTACCGTTGAAATCCTGACAAAGACATTTAAGGATAAAAAGCAAAAGCAAAGGACAAAAATTTTCAAAGATATATGAGTTTCATTTACTACTCATAAATCAATTCAAATATAGTCCCTCTTACTAAGAAGAGACACACTCATTTCTCAAATCATTTAAGAAAGAGTCTATTCTCACTCTCATTTCCCTCAACCAAAAATTCTAGCTAAATTTCTTCAATGGCAGAATTCCTCATTTTTCCCAACTCATTCAAAAACCAGATGATGAGAGATAAATTCCTTGAAAGGAAGAAATTCTAGGATATTCTTCAAATATCAAACAGCCAAAACTTATTTGTTAGTCTTCACAAGATAGGAATTCTTTACTATCTGGAAACACCACCCAGATTCTTCAGACAAAATCGGGTGTGTAAATTTCTTCTCCAAGCACAAATTGGTGCAAATGGCAAGGAAATTACATCAGTTATGCAAGGCCGACCTATCAAGATAACTGAAGGAACAATTGCTGATGTTTTTCAACTTCCAAGGCAAGGAGCAATAGTTCAAGAATTAAGTGAAGCAGTTGAACCATACTGGAGAAGGTGGAACCCCGTCTATAAAAAGGCATTCAGTTTTACCACAACTAACACTGATCTAAGGCCAGAGTATGGAATTTTGATCGACATCACAAACAAGATGATGTTTGGAGCAATTGGAATCCTAAGCGAGCTAACCCAGGAGAGGTACAAGGTGATAATACACCTAGCTGAAGGACGCCAGACAAACTGAGCAAAGTTTGTATTCTCACAGATCAAGCGTCAAGTCCTCAAGGCCTCCAATTCAAAGAGAACAATCAAGTTTGAGTCTATGGTGGGACTCATTCACAGGATGAGTAAGATGATTGAAGACATCTTAAAGCTGCAAAATGATGATGCATTACCAGTCTTCATCTCTGATTGGATCCCCAAGAGAGGAAGCATTCATCTCCACTCACTTAAGAACAAAAGGAGGACAAAAGGCAATACAAGTGCCACAACCTTAAATACCTCAACTGCCAATGTCGTTCCATCACCAGTCTCCAAGAATGGATCAATAGCTGACTTTTAAGACTGTTATGATCCAGATGAGCTCATTCTATTCATCGGAATCCCTCATCCAGACTATGAAGTTGACTACTTCAGGAGAACTTACCCTCCTCTCCAACTAACGGAATAAGATGTTCGCACTTTCTACAGTGGTGAACATGCAGCAAAAAATGTACAAAAAGAGGTAACCAGTTTACTCCTCACTCTATTTGCATTTATGGCTAAGCAAGATCAAGAGCTTTTCAAGTTACTGCACCGGTAGTTCTACTAGTACAACTGGAGACATTCAATGTCCATCTAGTCTCATTTCTTGATCACTGCTTTTCACAGCACGAGTTTTTGGCAAAGAGAAGAAGTTTGGAGTTTAAAATTGATAGGGTCTTCAAATCCATTTCCTCCAACTATCGTGTAAGTACAGAAGATTATGAGTCATCGATTGACCAAAAAAATTCCTGCAACTGCCCTACTCGTGGAATTGGGAAGTGACACCAAGGCTCAAGAAGAAGCAGGAGTACAGCAGCCAGCCAACTGCACCACTAGCCCTGCCTATCGAAAAATCAATTTTGATAATCTATCAAATCAGTTAGCTGAGCCACCTCGACCAACTGAACCTGCAACTGTGCAGATGCATAAAGAGCCATCTCTCACCCCAGTTGTAGTGAGTCAACTACGTGATGTTGAAGATACTACCACATCACCCAATCTCTTGTCAAAAGATATGTCACCCCACTAATCGCTTCAAGCTCAAAGATAGTCGCCCAACTGAACCCTCAGAAAGTTTAGTTCAAGTCATCCCTGAAGAGGAACTTGCAGAGTAGGCAAAGGGTCACATCAGCAGAAGCCAAGCACTGAGCCAATCCGTGAAGAAAACAAGGCCAGAAAAGCCTACTGAAGGAACTGGATCAGCCTCATAGAAGAAGAGACCAAACTACCCTGACGAGATCAGTGAGGAGAATCCAGTTCGCCCCATCAAGAAGAGAAAACTGACTGAGATTTAAATTCAGCAGTTCAGTAACTGATGTCATCAGTTCAGTGATGAATTAGTTCAAGGGGCTAAGAAGAAGACATGACAAGAACTGATCGATCAGTTACCACGTTGTCAGTTCACCAAAAGTCATCAGTTGGACTGTATCCCAACTGACCAAGGATAAGTTTTAAATTGATCATTCTTTAAGCTTATTCTTAATAAAATTATTATCGTTGTGATTCATTTTTTTTCACAATCCAACGGGCATAATTTTCAAGTTGGGAGATCTCTCAAAGATAGCAAGTATTAATACTATTGAGCAAAATCAACCACTAAAGTGGAAAGTGAGTTGATTGCTTGAGAGATATAAATAGCAAAATCCTGCACAAAATATTTGCTATTTATGGCAACTACCCCATTTTCAAATGGATGAAATCTCAACCGTTGATCTAAAGTTAAGCTAAACTTATAAACGGCTGAGATGATCATCACATTTAAACCAGTTGAGCATCAGTCAAATCCATTAACTAATCAGCTGAGGAGTACTCGAGTGCAACTCGAAGTACATGCATCCAAAGCTTCTGTTAAATGCTAAGGAGATATCGTTAAAGATCACATATCTATCTTACTAACTCCCCTTGCATTGCTTTGCATCTCTCTCTCTCTCTAATCCATTCAAACTCTCTGAAATACTCGTTCTTCCAGAATAGAACTACCCGCTCAATACATCGATCCAGCTAGACTTGCTCTCAATCTGAAAAGAGACAAGTTCGTAGACCTGGACTTTATGATGAAAAGACTTAAAGCTGATGAATTCCATCGCTTAGTCTTAGCAGCGGAAGAAACTGAAATCCTTCAGTTTCTTACTCAAGATCCTTAGTTTGGACGATATTTTCTGGAGTTAGTTGCAGAGTTCTATAACTACTTCCAAGTCGCAGAAGATGGCAACATCATTTCAATAGTCAGCAGGCAACCGATCATAATCTCCAAGGATACCATGATGGAAACCCTCCATCCTCTAGGAGCAGATTCTCCGGCAGGCTCAATAGCCATGCCAAATCAAAGAGATTTGTGGAGCCAATGGACAAAACCAGGAGTTGAGCATAATGATTATTCACACAGACTGAAGGACAGTGTTCGGCCAGAGTTCATCCAAATCCAAGATATAATCATCCACTGCCTGCAAAGCAGCCTAGACTATACTCATTTTAGTGTCAAAAATGGTCACCTAATGGCACTCATATACAACCGATGCAAAGTTGACTAGGCACCATATGTGTTATCACAACTGCGCCAGAATGTTCACATAGTTTGTTTTGACTATCAAATTGGAACATTCACGGAGAAGCTGTGATTCATCAATCGACTCAGCATGATAATCTGTGATCAGATTCAAGTTCTCCCTCACCAAGGCGTGTTGCTGGACAGGAGAGACTATCTTCCCACAATCTTTTTCAAGAGAAAAAGAAACCTAAATCCGTTTGGTCCAAGATTGAGAAGGTAGAGAACTACTGAAGAAGGTCCCTCCACTCTGACTGAACCGACTTCAAGCAGTCGAGGAAAGCAGCGCATGTCAGATGATGATATGATGACAGAGTTAACTGCACCAGCTGATTCTGAACCAGCTAAAAACAACTTCATGGATGGTGTTGAAGAAAGCTTCAATAAAATTCTCAACAATTTTCACATCATTGAGAGCTTTGACTCCGAACTCTTCAATCAACTAAGGACATATCTCAGATGGTCACTCTGTAGATATTGAGTTGAGAAAGCAGTCATGTTTGAACTACTCAACAGGAAGGGACGCCACTTCTGGATTCAAGAAGGAACTTGAAGCAGAAATTCTGGTTGAACAATACATTCATGGCTACTCCTACACTCTCCAAGATCATGGATTCAATGATTCACATAATCCAACATGGATTACCAGCAGCAGCTTCTCTACCTTTTGCAGAACCATCCAACTCATCCTCCACACTGATAGAGTTCAACCACCCATCTCCAACTGAAGAACTCCTCCCAAGTTTGGCCATGATGACAACTGAAGCTCAAGTTCGGTCTCCATTACTAGATCTACGGCAGTTCACGCCAACTAAAGAAGCATCCAACTGGCTACCCTCACCACCAAGAGAACAACCATACCCCTCCCCATTTAAAGGTAACCTAGCTACCACATTTAGCTTGTTACCACATGTTCCATTCCATCCTTTGATCTACATATACACACCCTTTTGGATGATGCCAAAAAGAGGGAAAAGAATGAAGAAATTGAGAGGAATGATGGAAGTTTTTGAGTCTCTAGGATGAGATTCAGGGGGAACCCTCGCAGTTTCAGAGGAAAGTACAATCTCAGGGGGAAGTAATGAGGACTATAGGAACTGCTCGAGAAAAGATTCAGGGAGAACCATCGCAGTTATCACGGTGTGTCGTGACACTCCTAAGGCAAATTAGGAACCACGCTCGAGTCTAACAAGAAGCTATAGAGTCATACAGTCTTTCGTAGCCTCATAGCCAGCCACATACTCAACTTTCATGGTGGAGTGAGCATGCATTTGTGACTTACTCCTCAATGCCACGACTCCCTTTCCTAATTCAAACACATATGCTGAGGAAGATTTACTCTGATCCTTTTTGTCAATTTTGGAAAAACTAAGTCCACATAACCCAAGGTAATTAGACTGTTCGAGTGGTAAACAAGTATACTATCTCAAGTCCTCTTGAGAATACTCTTTTCCAGAGTCTATTATCCTTAACTAAGGTTAAAATTGATATCTTTCCACCATGCCACTACATAGCAGATATCGGGCCTTGCGCATAGCATAACATACGTGAGTATTCCTTTTGCAGAAACATAAGGAATCCCATTTCCGCTATCTATCTCATTATGTGTTTGGGAAGCCCATTTCCTTGAGCAGATGTATTCTATGCTCGAAATGTATAAAACCTTTCTTGGAATTTGTATGTTAAATCTAGCTAGCACATTTTCGATATAGGTAGCCTGGGATGAGTACAACAACCCAAATCCTTCATATTGAAATGCCTGGACATTCACACCCCTATGTTCAATAACTCCTTCTCATTGTTACCCAATAAGCAAGTTGTTATTTAACACACAGCACTAGGAAAACCACCACGTTTCCGTCACATCTTTTGTACACAGAAAATTCATCCAATTTTTCCACGAATCCACATTCCTGGATAACTTCATCAAATAGAATGATCCAAGATTTTTGATGCTTTACTTAAATCTACGAATGGACTTCTAAGATAGCACACTAAGTGCTATTAGTTTTTAGTAATAAATCCCTTTGTTTGTTGCATATAGATATTATTCCTCAAGACTTCCACTTAGGAAAACTGTCTTGACATCTATTTGCTAAACAACTAAGTTAAAGTGAGTAGTAACAGACAAGAGACTCCTGATCAAAACATTCCGTTAGATCTTCCTTTTCTTTTGTAGATCCGCTTTCACCAAATGAGTTTTACCCCCATTTAGTTGTTCTACAAGCTCACACTATCATGGTGATCCATAGATCCTATTTTAGATTCCATTATAGTTTTTCAAGAAACCACATCCTTATCTTGAACCACTTCATCGTAGTTCCTGGGATCCAATCTATTTAGTGTTTTCCAGAAAAACATATTTTTTTCTAGACTAATGAATCTTTTTGGTTGGTGCACAACCCTTCCACTGTGATGAAGTATTTTATATACCTCCGTGACACATGCAGTATAAGGTGGTACCTCTTCTTGTACACTTTTGGGTATAGTATTCGAATGTCCTTTCTTCAAACCATCAAGAACAATCTTGTTCTTGACCTTGTGATTTATCTCATAGTTTTCTTCTAAGAATCGGGCATACAATGACCTTCTGATTCTTAGGACTATAGAACAAACCACCTTTCATTCATCTTGGATATCCAACGAACAACTGTCATTTCTAGAGCATATCCTCAAATAAAAAAAGACAACTTTGAATAGCTCATCATCGATCTAACCATTTCTAATAACATTTCATTTCTTTGCACCACTACATCATTCTGTTGCTTGAATAGCAGACGTAGTCAACCGGGATGCAATCCCAGTCTCCGCCAAGTGGTCCCTAAAGTCATCTAAGAGGTACTCATCACTAATGATCAGAAACATAGTGACATGATACTTTTACTAATGCATTCCTCCGCATCCATCTTAATTCTTTGATTTCTCAAAGCATTTTAGACTAGCGATGTATTTATATAAATGTATTTAAAACTTGAGTAATCATCAATGAACATGATGAATTACTCATAACCACCTCTTAGCATGAATTGTCATAGGGCCACATAGGCAGAGTGAATTAAACCTAATAGCTTCTTTGGATCTATTCCTTTAGCCTTAAAGAACACTTGGTTATTTTACTTTCTTAGCAGGATTTGCACAAAGAAATGATTCTAAGACCAGTGATACCAATGGACCATCGTTTATCAAACTTTGAATCCTCTTAAGAATAATATATCCATGTCTTAGATGCCAAAGATAGGTTTGGTTCCTTTGCGAAGATTCTTTCCTTTTACTGTGGTTTAATCAATGTATTCAAAAAGTTGTTTTTCAGTATTATGCATAGGTTTTAGTGTATTAAAGATGTCCATCCAATGTGCAGAATAGATAAAATGTTTGCCAACCATGATAACAATCTAGTTATCAAAAGTAACAAAATATCAATTCAAAAACCAACTTAGAAATAGAAACCAAGTTTCTAAAGTTTACCACATACAGACAATCCTTTAAAACTAAAACTATCACTATTGAAAGGTATATCTATGTCTCCTACTGCAATAGCCGCTACTTTACCATAGCATTGCACATGTACATAGTGATCTCATCTTCACTCAAGCGAGTGAAAGAAACCTTTTCTTTTGAGAGGACACTCAGACTTACAATGTCTCAGCTAATTGTACTTGAAGCACATATCCTTTGGACTTAAAGTCCTTTTGAGGTAACTATGTCATTTTCTTCATTCCCCTACATGCTTTCTCAAATGCATTCATCTTCTTACCTGAAGATGCATTTCTCTCAGCCAGTCGCGCCTCTGTGGTGCTTCACTAGCATCTCAACTGTCTGAAGATCAGCAAGCATTTCTGATAAAGTGACATTCTTCTTTATCATGCCAAAGTTCAAAGATAACCGTTTAAACTTCAGGGACAGACTGTGAAACACCATATTGATCTAAGACTCGGCATCTTGTTCACCATCCAGGTATTCGATCTCCGATAATTAACTTATCATCCAGAGAACATAATCCCTTATAGGAATGGAAATGACTATCTTTGTGTTCATCAGATTTTTCATGGGAATGCATTTTATTGTGTAATTCTGATACCCAAAGAGTTTCTTGAGATGAACCATAAAAGGTTCTCGCTACTTCATCAGAACTCGCAACTGGTTTCTTATGACATTCCTCATCAAGTACAATTTAAACCTTCAGCCATTTAAGATAATGTTTAAGTTTCGAATTCAGCCTTTAGTATTTTACCGATTAAAACATTAGAGAATATAAGACAAGTTGGAGAGTGACATGATGATATAGAATAACAGAAAAGTAAAACATGCAGTATAGTTACACCCTTTAAGATAAACATATAATAGAAATCCTCAATAAGAATTATATGTATATCCACCGACATCTTAAAAATGTTTCTTATAAGCCACGTAGGGTAGATGTTTATAAAATTCATTTTTAAGCAGGTTATCTAACCTTTAATTTACCTCCAGTCAAGTTTCCTTATGATAAGTAAATTAATAGTCGGAAACGATTCCAATCATGTAATCTTCTAATTAATAAGCCACGTAGGGTGGACGTTTATTAATAAATTACATCTAAGTGTGCTTACCATTATCTTCATCCAAATAATATTATTTCGAATTTCACCTCCCTGACAGCAGGGCTGATTAGTTCTAATAATATTCTACAGTTATCCGTTAGGAAGTTTAATTTCTACAGAATCCAGTAATATGACCCCTCAGTAGGGAGGTTGCCCAATACTTCTCAATTAAACTAGATTAATGGAGACCGATTGAGATTTCCACATACTTTGGTATGTATCTCTCCCACTTAGTTATTTATACTTAAGATTTCTTTTTATCCCATAAGCATGTAAGATCATCACATAAAATGATAAACATCCACGACATGCAAAGATACAACATTATAAGCATAATAATTTAAACCAACTATCATGACATATTTCTCATGTTGCATTCATGAGATAAACTTGGAAAATCAGCTCCGGAAATCTAGACATCATCCACGCCTCCACCAAAGCATCTCGCCGAAAACCCTAGCTCCTCTTAGGTTTCGGGACGTGATCGAGATGTCGTCCTTCCTTTTTGGGGATGTTCCATTTTCTATCTTGGAGTCGATCTTCTTTCCTTATTCTATATTGAATATCTATTCCAAAAGGAAAATTCTAATATATCTAGAATAACAAAGGAAAATAAAATACAACTCAAACTTGATGATTTTCGAAAATCATCACTAAGTTTAATAATTTATTTTTCCTATTACATTAAACAGCATAATAAAATAAATTGCTTAGACCTGATCCATGGATTTTCTCACGGATAAATATTACGTAGCCAAACCGGTATACGGCCAACCATACATTCAACATAAAATTAAATCATCACATAAAAAATAATTAGAATGCCATGATAGTTGGTACCTCCTGCAAATAAAACCATTCACAGATACAACTACCAAAATTAAATGTTAAACATAAAATATCCCATGATATCGATACATGTTACAATTTTCAAAAATTGCCATTTAATTAAATTAAATGTTTTCAAAAATTATACCAAGATAAAATTTGAAAATTAATTATAATTTTCAACCAAATTAAACCTTAAACATTCGAAAATCACATAAGGAATAAATTTGGAAATTTTGATATTTATAAAAAAACTTTCCCAAATAAAATTCCTCATTTTTCGAAAAATTTTAAATAATTAAATTTGGAAATTTTGATATTAATAAAAAATCTATTCCAAATAAAATGCATAGGTTTCAAAAATTTGAAGAATAATGAATCTGAAAATTTTGATCCACTTCAAATACATTCTGAATTTAAAATTGTATTTTGAATCCTATTTGGATTATAATTAGGTAACTTTTTGATATCCATCAAAATTACCTTATCCAATTATAATCCCCCATATTTTCAAAATATCATTAGGATTAGATATGAAAATTTTGATAACATCAAAAATTTTTTCCAAAAAAATTCCAAAATTTCGAAAATTATGTATCAATTTAGGGAATTAGTTGAACATCAAATTTTTGAAATTTGATCTCCAAAATAAACTTCAAATTTCGAAAATTACCCCCAAGATAAAATTTAGAAATTAATAACAATTTTCTACCAAATTAAATCTTAGATTTTCGAAAATTGCCTTAGGATTAAATTTGGAAATTTTAAAATTAATCAAAAAATAATCCTCCAAATTTAATACCTAAATTCGACCAACCCTAATTAAATAATTTGGAATTTTGACATTAGTCAAATCCCTTTCCAAATTATATGATAGGTATCAAAATTACTAGAATAAAATATGGTAGTTTTGATCCTCTTCAAAAACTTACCAAATTTAAAATTCTATTTTGAAACCTACTTGTATTAAAATTTGGTAACCTTTGATATACATCAAAAAATTACCTTCTCCAATTTTAATACATGAAAAATTCGAAATCCCCTTTAGGATATACATGAAAATTTTGATAACATCAAAAATCTATTCCAAAACCAGTCCTAAAAATTCGAAAATACCAAAATAAAATTAGGGAATTTTCGGAAAACTAATTTTTGACCCTGTGAACCCAAAAATCTGGAAATTTGATGTTCATCAAATATCAATCCAAATCTTACATCATGAGATCGAAAATTACGCGAAGAACATAAAATTGGATTTTCCGAATTCTATCGAAGTTCCTCCAATTTTAAAAACAACATGCTCAAAATTTATATCCAATTAAATCTGAAAATTTAAACACATAAATTCATTTACAAATTTAATAATAAATTTCAAATTTTATCTAGAATTAATTCTAAAACAGTGCCGATTCCCGCTCTGATACCAGTTGTGGGGGTTTTTTTCAAATTGTGCTCATTAATTCTACAACATGTATATCATGATTTTATGTCTGATATTAATTATTAACAATGTTGAATTAACATGCAGGAAAATCGATTCTAACACATGTGGCAAGATAGAATCGATAAACCACTTACATCGTGTAGTAGGGTTGTAGACGGGATTAAAGGTCTAATCCCGTTATCGGAGACGGACACATATCAATACCCTCTCATCCAATGTGATGTTCGAACCACTCCAAGTATGATATTCCACTCCTTGATCTTCTGTTGTATTCCCGAACCTTGTTTAGATGCAAGATGGGTTGTGGTCTACTAAACTATGTGGGAACCCTAGGGAATCAAATGAGAACGAGAGGGGCTATATTTTTTTTGATAATTTCGTGTCCCCCCCCTCTATAATTAATAGAGAAGGGGATGAAAATAATCTCCCTAAACCCTATTGGGTTTGGGCCTCTCCACTTGTTCCATTCCCGAGTCCACTTAGGTGTTAATTGGGCTACAGCAGAGATCTAGAAGAATATTAAATTGGACTACTAATTTATTTATTTTCTAATATCCATAACATGGATATAAATAAATAAATTAAGTATTATTTTTATTCCACTAAAGAAATAATACTTACCTATCAATTTAATACATATTTTCGAATATGCCTTCTCCTTTAGTTCAACCATTCTCCATGTTTAAGATACAATGTCCATTAATTAATTATGTAAGCTTCTGACAACTATATCTTGTTCCTTGAGTAGTAACGCACGATTTCCTTATCATGTAAAGAATAAAATATTATTCTACTTGCAGGGCTTCCCATGATCTACGTGCTTCCTCAAGAGGACAACATTAACCTGGCGCACCAGGACATGGTGACCATATATAATTCACGACCCATCATATATGTAAATGCCACAACCCAAAATATCGAGACAAATTGAGACAAATTGACTCATGATTTTCATTCAATTGTTAGAGCATTTGTCATTCATGCTTATCATTCAAATATCAGAGCATGTCACATTCATAGCATATTGAGAGAAATTGACTCATGATTTTCATTCAATTATTAGAGCATGTCAATTTTAAGAGCAATTTGGGCTTATTCATGCTTCTCTTTCAAGTATTAGAGCATGACTGACGTATTAGAGCATAAACAATTATATCAACACATTCAAGTTTGAAGTAAAATCATATCAAAACTTGTATTATATATTCATTTTAAGGCATAATTTCAATAGTTAGTAGTTAAGACTACTAATCTACTTCCTGAATGTTGCTCCGATTGCTCTTTTTCCTTCTGCTCGATTCTCCTCTTTCTTGAACTCCTTGTAGTGTCCATGCTTCCCCCTGAAGCTGATCTTCCCCCTCATGATGAATTTCTCTTTGAATTTGATCCCAAAGAGTCATGCATCGATCATCATACTGTCCATCTTCCCCCTTTTTGGCATCATCCAAAAGGTGAAGTGGATCGTATGATGAAAATAACAAATTTGGCAGAAAAGTGAAGGCGGTGGCCAAATTGTCATCATGAGCGGCGGGAACTGAAGAAATTTGCATGGGCAGAGAAAGCCATGCATAGGCATCTTCAGTTGGCATGAACTGTCCTATATCAGAGATATCTTGCTCTCTGAAGCTCATGGGAACGAGGCTGGTGAAGATCTCATCAGTTGAAGGAAGGGGTGGATCACCAATGAAGGGAGCACACGAGGAGTTGGCAGGTTCATTATCGGGAAGAGGGACATTGGCTGAGCTGTAGGCGGTTGATCATCGAATCCATGATCTCTGAGAGTGTTGGAGGTGAGGAGAGTGGATGATTCATCCAGTTTCGACTCCATGTTCCTTCTCTGATCCAGAAAGCGGAGCCACGGGTGTGGATGAGGTGAAACATGGTTCACTTATCCAGTTGAAAGCACCAAATATGGTACTGCAAGTACTGCCATAGTTGCGCGAAGAGGGAGGAGTCGGTGTCCTTAATGAGACCAAAGCAGCTTTGGAGCTGGTGGTCTAGAACCGCTTCAAAGTCAACCTCAATATAGGCGCTTTGGACTAAAGGTGGAGGTTGGGAGCTGGCTGATATTGTGGGCTGATCACTCAGCCTTAAAAGAGATGTACTCTCCAGCATCAGCTCTCGTTCATCAGTGGAGCTGACGGTTGCCTCCAAGGGCGCCTTTCCTCGATCTGAGTTGGAAGGCCCATGTAGGTGTGGACGCTTCGGGAACTGATGGCAGTAGATTGTGGGGAGCATGTCCCGTCTTCCAAGTAGTTCGCCAGTTGGTATGATCTCATCAAACTAGCTTTGTATGATGTGGCTTATGCGATTCATAAAGCCGACTCTTTCTCGGAATGTGCCAGTTGACGGATCATACGCCGCTCGCTCGACATTGGCTCTCAGTTGCGCAAAGATGTAGGAAGCCCAGTCGGCTTGACATCCAAAGTAGAGAGCGGCTGTGAGATGAGCCTTGATCTCGGAGAGATGGACGATCTCGAAGTTGCCATGGATAATATGGCTAGTGATATCCAGAAATTGGATGATATCACTTTGCAAGCTCTCATTTAATTTGTGCGAACTATCGTTGTGGAGCACATGAGGAAGCTTCCAGGTTTTCCATAACTCATGTTTGGATGGCAGATTTAGGTCCATCATGTCTGGGCCATTGCCGGAGAGGTGTAGAGTGGACATCATCGTGTCTTTTGTGACCGTGATGACCTGATTCTTTACGGTGGAGATGATGTTGTCGCCGTTGATAGTTGCATTCTAGTAGAACTCGGTAACATAAGCAGGTATGTTTTTAACCGGCAACATTGTCAAGAAGAGGAGCAATCCAGTCGCCGCCAACGGTCGATAAATTTGTTGAAAGACATCAAGGCCAAGATGTGCATTTAGCATCTCTAGATTTAGAGATTTGTCCTTTCTCATTTTGTGCTCAAGAGCTTTAATATCCACCATGGGAAATGGAGGCTTCATTTCTGCAAAAGTATGATATTCAGTTTAGAAATGCAAGAGTTTGATGAGTGAGAGAAGACTTAGCAAAAGATCGAATGAGAGAGAGAGAGAGAGAGATTTTCAGGTGACCGGAGCCTTCATCTCTTTACTCATATTTATGCATCTTATGCATGCAAGAATCGAGAGTACTCGATTGCTTTTCTTGGCTGATCAGCCATCCGATTTGATGGTTGATTAGCTGAATTAATGATGTATGTATCTCAACCGTTTAATGGTTAAGTAACTTTATGATCGTGTGGCTGAGATGTAACCATTTTGAAAATGGGGTAGTTGAAATATTTTCTGCGGATCTTTCTATTTATATCTCATTAAAATATATTTTTTTCACCTCTTTGAAGGGTTGGTTTAAGATCCATGCAGAGATATTAATGACAACTTTGTGATATAGAGCCCGATTTTCAAATTGTAACCGTTGACATATAATATAAGATATTGCATAATCACAACGGTAATAAGATAATTGAGATAAACTTTTGAAAAATAAAGACTTATCCTTAGTCAGTCGAGATACAGTCCAACTGATTGATGACGTGGCGGTTGGTTGAGTAGTTAATTTTTGATACTCAGTTGTCACTGCTGAGCTGGCTGTAGTTGAGGCTGCAACTGAATCGATCAGTCGGTTTGATCAGTTGCTCGACTTTTCTGTAGACAATTTCCGCTTCTTGAAAGGCCTAACTGGACTAGCTGCATTGCTTTCTTTGGATGCAGTTTTGTGCATGGATGGTGCAGGTGTTTCAGACTTCTTGGCTTGGTGAAGGTGAAGCTGGATCTCAACTGACGACCTCTTCATCCTTTGACTAAGGGAGTGTGAGATTCCCTTTGGCGATGACCGAAATTGATCATTTTTCTTGGTCAACTGCACACCTTTTGAGCCTGACGTGAGCAGTGGAGTCACATAGCTTTTAGATAGGAGATTTGGTGACGTGGCAGTATCTTCATCATCACTGTCTCTTGCTTCATTGTGCCTTGTATTCCTTTGAGAAGCTATGACTGCAGTGTGAGATAGGTGAGGTCCTATCCTTTTGACTGCAGTTGGAGTTTGTCGTGATGGCTCAGCTGATTTGCTTGATAGATTATCAAAGTTCAGCTGACGACAAAGTGAGTCAGTTGGGCAGTTGACTGGTTGACCTGCAGTGCCAACTACTTAAAACATGAATCTAGATTTGAATTCGGCCAGTAAGGCGGTTGGAATCTTGTTAACCATCCGGTGATTCATGATGTGCTGAACTTGCACTATGGTTGGAGGGAATGGATTTGATGATCCTATCCATTTGATGCTCCAAGTTTCTTCTCTTTGCCAGAAGCTCATGCCATGAAAGGCAGTTAGCAAGAAGTGAGACTGGATAGACATAGAATGTCTCCAGTTGTACCAATAGAAATATCGGTGAAGTTATTTAAACAACTCTTGATCTCGTTGTGCAACAACGGTGAAGTGAGTGAGAAGGAGATTGGTCACTTCCTTTCGAGCACTTTTGACTGCATATTCACCACTATAGAAAGTGCGAATATTCTCTTCAGTCAGCTGGAGCGGAGGGCATGTGCCTATGAAGTAGTCTGCTCCATAGTTTGGGTGGGGAATTCCAATGAATGGAATAAGCTTATCTGGATCAGAGCAAACCTGGAAATCAACTGGTGATCTGTTCTTTGATTTTGGAGAGTGAACGGCATTGGCAGTTGATTTTGGAGAGTGAACTCTGGTTGCTCATCTTGGCCTTTCCCCTTCTCTTCTTCTTTAGGGACTGTAGATGAGCAGTTCCTTTCTTGGGGATCCAGTCGGAGATTAGAACCGGTAGTGATTCATCACTTGGAAGGTTCAGTAGATCTTCAAGAATTTTTCTCATCCTTAGAACAAGTCCGACTTTGGACTCAAATTTGCCAGACTTTTTTGAGTCTGTAGATTTGATGACTTGATGCTTGAATTTTTGAAAGACAAATTATGCCCAGTTTGTTTGTCTTCCTTCAGCAAGGTGAATCATGACCTTGTATCTCTCTTGGGTGAGTTGGTTTAGACTTCCAATTGCTCTGAACATCATTTTGTTCGTTATGTCAAGTAGAACTCCATACTCGGGCTTGAGATCAGTTTTAGCGGTAGTAAAACTGAATTGCTTGTTGCAGGTTGAAGCTTTCCATTCTCTCTAGTGTGACTCTGCAGATTCCTTTAGATCTTGAATGGATGAGCCTTCTTGTCAGAGTTGGAATACTTCAGCAACTGTTTTCTCATTGATCTGTAACATCCTTCCTTGAATCACTGAAGATATCATCTTCCCATCTGCAGATAATTTTGCTTGAAGCAAAAATTCACTCACTAAATTTTGTCTAAAGAATTTTGGTGGTGATTCCAGGTAGTGTAGAACTCCTGTTTTGTGAAGATTTGACATAAGAGTTGGATTCTTTGATTTATCAAGAATCAATTGAAATTTCTGTCTGTCAAGGAATTTATCTCTCATGAGTTGGTTTTTAAAGGAATTTGAAGATCTGGATAATTCGGCCATCTTTGATGTTGGCTGAAATTTTGGAAAATTCAAGATCTTTTGAGAGAGAGAGATTTTGAGATCTTTTTGGAGGAGGAAGCTTTTTGAGAGGCTTTGAAAGAGAGACGCTTTTATGAGGTTTTGGACAGGCTCATAGATATGATGGTTGAAATGGTACTAGCCTCTGATTTCTTTTGGTCGTTGGAAATTAATGAGCTTGGCATGTGTCATTATTTTGCAACGGTCAAAATTTCAAAATAAATGTAGAGCTTGACATTTATTTAAAATAAAAAAGATAAACTTTTATAAATATTTATCAAAAGATAATTACAACTGATTAACAAAAAGTATACTTAAGGCTTTTCTAATCATGATTAAGTTTGATCAGCCTCTTAGTCCTTCTTGTGATCAGTTTTTCTTCTCTTGGCCAGCGGTTCGGAGGGCTCCTCATCTTCATCCTCGGTGCTGCCAGCTGACTCAGTTTCAGCGAACTGGAGTCTCTGTTGTGCTTGCAGCTGCGTGATTTGCTCAGTTTGCAGTTAAACCTGTTGCTGCAGGGAGTCATATAGTTTAACCTGTTGCTGCAGGGACTCAATCAGTTCCACATAGTGTGGAGGGAACTGGACTATGGAACTGCTGGGTTGAGCCTCGAACTGGACTGCTATTGAGTCCGCTTCCTCTCCTTCTTCAGTTCCAACAAGTTCTTCGCAAGGAACTGTGTGGGAAATTTCATCTGGCTCCATGATGATGGTCTCATCATAAATTGACTTTGATGAGATTTATGGCGCGGCAGTTTGAGCGACGGCTTGAAGTGCTCTCTGGATTGGATCAATGTACACAGTTATGGCAAGTGTACCTTGATATGTAGGTTGTTCAGCTTCTTGAGCTATCTGGTCAGCTGACTGGTCATGCTCAGCTGTCTTTGGAGTTGATTCGAAGAAAGGAGTAATTTATGCTTCAGTTTGCTCCTCGGGCAGTTGAGTCTCTTCAGTTGGTTCTTGTAGCTCTTCATCAATTGGGAGATTTGGCAGAGTAGGAGACTTGAGCATTTTCTCAAATTCCAGATCACTAGCTGTGCGCTCATCAGGAGCTGGCTCCTCTGGTGAATCGTCAAGAAGATCGATGATGACGTCATCAGGGTGAGGGGTTTCTTTGAATGTTAACTGTCTGGACACAGACGTTATGGCAGTTTCCCTTGCGTTGTAAACTGCAGAAGTTTTAGCCCTTTGATGAATTCTCTGAGCTTCTTAATTGAACAGTTCCTGCCCTTCCTTAAGCTGCTCCCGTCTGAGTTTTAGCAGTTCAGTGAGCATCCAATGTTGTTGAACTTGAGGGGCTTTCTATTGTCGTTGCTCGGCTTGAGTCCGATGAGGTGGCAGTCTGATATTAGCCCAGATAAGCAAGTCATTCATTGCTTCCACTAGAGTTTGCTCAGCAGGACGTGGGTGGTTCCTTCAAATGGCAAGCATTCTTTTCAATGTGATGACTGGGTTTTGTTCTGGGGACTCCTATCCAGCCCAATCCATACTCAATGAAGTAGTGCCTCCAAAGGTACCAGTAAACATACCTTTTTAGAGCTTCATACAGAGTAGAAAGTCCAGTCACGTCCTCAATGAAGTACTCGGCTATGAACTTTTGGACTTGTTCATTAGCCCAGCATTTGATAATTTCAGCTCTCGATAGAGCTCTGATGTTCTCTTCTGTTTCTCCCATCGATGGGCAAGCAGTTCTGAAGAAGTTTGCTCCTGAATCCTTTAGGGGAACTCCTCTGTAGGGCACTATATCATCATTCTCAACCGGCATAACATCAATTATTTTGATGTTACGTGGAGGCAGTTGAGGAGGATGCAGTGGCCCTGACTTCTTCTTCTTCTTTCCTTTTGTTTGAACTGCCGAGGGCTTCTTCTTCGGCTTCCCAGTTCTTTCCTTGAACTGAACTGGTCTGGTAGATATCACTTCTTGTGGTGAATCAATCAGTGATCCAAAGCGAACTTGACGCAGAGGCTTCGCTTTAATTGAGCTTTCCAACATCTGGCTTATTGGGATGTTGTCGTCTGAATCAGAGTCTTCTTGCGGAGTTTCAACTGAAATCTCCTTGCCCTTTTTTCTTGATGACTCCGTAGGTTTCTTTAAAGATGCAGCAGTTGGCTGACTGCTTTTGATAGATATTGGTTTTGCAGTTGGCTGCCTCTTGCCGGTAACTTGTATAAAATCCATTTTGCCGATCATTAGTATGTCGGTATCTTCTGCCATGGAGTCAAAGACTTTCTCCAGTATGATGCTGATTCTACTTGGATAACACATCTTTTGGTAGAACTCAGTTGGTAACCAGTTCTTCTCCACAATATCAACATACTTCCTTATTTGCTCAAAGAAGTATTGAGCCCAGTTGATGTCGATCCCTCTGATGATTGCTGCACATATCTTGTACTTGTGCTCCGACATTTCTGAGTGGCTTCCAGTTCTTCCAGTGATCATTCTAGCAGCAACTGAGGCTAGAATCATATATTCTTCTTGAAGAAGAGACATGAGTGTATTGCTTTTGTACACATCTAAGCATTCCTCCCGCTTCCACTTGATCCATTTGAACATCTTGCAGTTGTGTTCCTGTGGTTGGTAGTTTGAACAATCTCCTGAGCAGTTTTGGAGTTACGATCAGTTCGACACCACGAACTTCAGTCTCGATTCTGTCATCGTAGCTTTTTGAGTTTACATAAAACTCAAGTACAGCCTCTGGGTAAATTTTCATTGGATACTCTTCCGTGAAGCTTTTCAACCCACTATCCTCTATCTTTGTGATCAGTGAGTTGCAGAGGGCGGAGTCTGAGCACTTCTCTCTGTAAGCGCCTATATCCAGAAATTTATCTCTGTAGAGATTTCTTTGGAATTCTTGTGAAGAATCACCAGTTCTTCTAAAGTTGAAGTTTTGTGGAACAGCTGGTGCGCGTCTGTCAGCCATGGTGTTTTTGTTTGAGATAAATGATCAAAAAGGGTAAAATGGCTTTGACTGATGTTATGAACTGGGTGTTTTTACTTTTGAGAGTTCTTCGGAATAGTTTCGAGAATTAAAGAATGATAGATGCTTGAATTCTTTACTGTGCTTGAAATCGGTAAAAGTAAAAATGAAAATTTAGCCATCCCTTTTATAGAGTATGAGGGGGTTCATCCAACGGTTGTGACGCTTGGTCTCCCCAAATTCAACGGTCGGATTAGATCAATCGACCCATCGATTGGCTTTTTATTTCTATCCGTTGGGGATAAATGAGGAGAGAGAAAGATGATTCAACGGTAACATTTTGATGACACGTGTTTTTACCGTTTCCACTATTGAAACTTTTGAATTTATCTTTTCTCTTCAGCAGTTTCTCCTTGGCTTGAAACTGATTACGTCATTAGTTGGCTTTGTCCGTAACTGATGGTATTTCTAATGAATAGAAACCTTGCTTCAGGCAATGGTTTGGTGAAGATGCCGGCTATCTGTTTCTCAGTATTGACATATTTGATGCATATGTCCTTCTTCTTGATGTGATCTCTGATGAAGTGGTGCCTTATGTCAATGTGCTTAGTTCTTGAATGTAGAATTGGATTCTGAGATATCGCAATTGCACTATTGTTGTCACAGTAGATAGGCACTTCTTCAGTTTCAACTTTGTAATCCTTCAACTGTTGCTTCATCCAGAGTATTTGAGCACAGCAGCTTCCAGCAGCTAGATACTCTGCTTCAGTTGTTGACGTGGCAACTGAGTGTTGTTTCTTGGTAAACCAGGATATCAGTTTGCTTCCAAGAAACTGACATGTTCCACTGGTACTTTTTCTGTCAATCTTGCATCCACCAAAGTCTGAGTCTGAATATCCAATTAAACTCAAACTGTCATCTTTGGGATACCATAGTCCAAGATTTATGGTTCCTTTAAGATATTTGATAATTCTCTTAGCTGCTTCAAGATGACTTTTCTTTGGATTGGCTTGAAACCGCGCACATAGACCGACTGAATAAAAGATGTCTGGCCGGCTGGCTGTTAAGTAAAGTAATGATCCAATGATTCATCTGTAGTATGTTTGGCTAACTGATTCTCCTTTTTCATCAACAGTTAGATGAACTGATGTGTTCATTGGAATCTTGAGAGTTTTTCCTTTACTTACTCCAAACTTCTTGACTAGCTCCTTGGTGTACTTCGCCTGGCAGATGCGAATTCTATCTTTTAGTTGCTTCACTTGGAGTCCTAGGAAGAATGTCATTTCTCCCATCATGCTCATCTCAAATTCTCTTTGCATCAGCTGAGCGAACCTTGTGCATAGATCTTTGCTTTTTGATCCAAAAATTATGTCATCCACATAAATTTGAACCATTAAGATCTCAGTTGATCGTTCTATTCGGAATAGAGTTCGATCAATGACTCCTTTTTGAAACCTATTTTTCAGCAAAAATGTTGTTAGAGTTTCATACCACGCTCTTGGAGCTTGCTTTAGTCCATAGAGAGCCTTTTTCAACTTGAAGACTTGATCACCAATTTCAAAGCCTGGCGGTTGCTCGACATACACGTCCTCCTTGAGCATTCCTTCAAGAAAAGCACTCTTGACATCCATTTGGTAGACTGTGAAGTTGAAATGAGCAGCATAGGCTAGGAACAGTCTGATGGCTTCCAATCTTACAACTGGCACGAATGTCTCATCAAAGTCGATTCGTTCACTTTATGAGTAACCTTTGGCTACCAGTCTGGCCTTGTTCCTTGTAATCACTCCTTTTCCTTGTTCATCCAGTTTGTTGCGAAAAACCCAGTTTGTGCCAACGACCTTCTGGGTTTTTGGCCTATCAACAAGAAACCATACGTCATTTCGTGTGAACTGGTTCAGTTCTTCCTGCATAGCCATGATCCAGTCTGAATCTTCTATGGCTCCTTTGACATTTGCTGGTTCAGTTTGAGAGATGAAGCATGTGAACAATGCGCGCTCGGTTGATCCTCTGGTCTGAACTCAACTTCTTAGATCACCAACTATCTTGTCAGTTGGATGGCTTCGGAGCCATTTGAGCAAAATAGCTTCAGCTAAGTCTCCAGCTGGCTCTTCTGTGATGACGTCATCAGTTGCTCGTTCATCAGTTGGCTCGGCATTCTCATCATTTCTTCCCCCTGTTTCAGTTGTGGGGTTTGCGGTCTTAGCACGATTTGTATCTTCATTGACCAAGTTGTTCTCAACTGGTTTAGTACCAGTTTTATTGCCTTCTTCTAATGAAACTTCAAACCGCTCTAGAACAATGTGATCCATATAGTCCTGTGAATTTTCAGTTTCACTAGGTAGTACTTGAACTGATGTGTCTATACTTTCTTTGTTCTTGTACTCATTAGCAAATTCATCAAATACCACATGACATGTTATTTCCACAACAAGAGTTCGTTTATTGAACACTCTATAAGCTTGTGCATGAGGAGAGTTATACCGAAGAAATATTCCCTCATCAGCTTTAGCACTAAAAGCTTTCAATTGAGTCTTGCCATTGTTGTGAATATAACATTTACAGCCAAATATCTTAAAATATGAGATAGAAGGCTTACGACCCTTGTACAGTTCATAAGGTGTCTTGTCATGGGCTGCTATAATGGCACTTCGATTTTGAGTATGACAAGCTGTATTGATTGCTTCAGCCTAGTACCCTTCAACTATGTTGGCATCAGCTATCATCGCTCGAGCTGCTTCCTTTAGTGTTCGGTTACACTATTTTGTTGTGGAGTTCTTGCAGCTGAGTGTTCATAAGTGATTCCAAGCTGGTTGAGGAAGCTAATCATGTGTTGATTCAAAAATTCGGTTCCATTATCGGAACGAATCCTTTGAACTGATCTTTCCTTCTCAGTTTGTAGTCTTCTGATCAACGCTGTGATCTTGTCATATGTTTCATCTTTGCTCCTCAAGAATTCCACCCATGTATATCTTGAGTAATCATCAACTACTACAAGAGTGAATCTTTTCCCTTTTGGAGTTTAAGGTCTAACTGGACCGAACAAATCCATGTGTAGCAGTTGAAGACAGTCAGTTGTTCCTGGTGCATGATTCTTATTCTTGAAGGATGACTTCACCTACTTCCCTTTTTGACATGGTCCACATACACCCGTTTTCTTGTATATCTCCTTAGGAAGCCCCTCAACTAACTCTTTCTTTGCTAGGTAGTTGATTGTTTTGAAGTTGAGGTGGTTCAGTCGTCGATGCCATAGCCAGCTTGCTTCAGTTGATCCTTTCAAGAGAAAGCAAGCTTCTGAGTAGCCGGTTGACCAGTCAACAATGTATATGTTGTCTCTCCTGATACCGGTTAGCAAAATTACTCCTGTTGACTTGTCTCTTATGTTGCAGGAGTTTTTGGTGAAGTCAACTGAGTAGTCATTGTCGCACAGCCGGCTGATGCTGAGTAATTTGTGCTTTAGTCCATCCATGTGGGAGACTCCATTCACAACTACTTTTCCTTTGACAACGAACCCTTCTCCAATGGTTCGGCTTTTGGAATTGTCTCCAAATGTGACGAGTGGACCTTTGATTTCTTCATAACCGTTGAGATCTTCTCTGTCTCCGGTCATGTGCTTGGAGCACCCGCTATCTAGATACCAAATGTCTTTGGTTTTCTTCATAGATAGGATGCTTTTGTCCTACAGAGAAAGGATTAGCATTTAGGGACCCGTTTCATATCGGGTCCTTTTTGATACATTAAGGTTTTTGGAATCCAGACTTGCCAAACTTTCAGCTTCTTATCACTCAAAGAGTCAACTGATTTGGATCGTTTCATCAGTTTCGACTCTCTTTCAACTCTCCTTGAGTCGGTTGAATGGTACATGCGTTGAAAGTTAGTGGGATAAAACAATTCAACTAGCACACAATTATTTTAAGATTTTTGGGCTCTTCTATCAGGCCAATGCCTTGTGTGTTTCCAGTTCATTGGATTGAATCCTTTTGGATCAGCTCTTGGTTCATTTGTTGAATCCAGATACTCATTGTAATGATGGTAGGGTTGAAATGATTTTCTTTGATCTCTCCTAGAGGTGCTATGATTAAACTGCTTAGCAGGGTAGGCTTGAGATCTAAGCTGGTCTATCTTTTCATAGTGAACTGATCTGCCAGTTTGCCTTGAGGGCATTTTATACTGTGTTGATGGCCTTTGTTGAATTGGAGGCTTTGGACGAGTGGGTTGACTTGAGTGAACTGATGGTCTTGGCTGAGAGCTGGGCTTTAGCTGACCAGGTGTTTTAGATTGGTAGAACTTACCAAATTTTCTAGGCTGAGTCTGGGGATTTTTCAATATTCCTTTTCCTTTGTTTGACTCAGCTGGCTGATCCTGAGATCTCGTGAACCCTTTTAGGATACCCATATTACTAGGTTGAGCAACCGCTTTTCCCTTTTCTAGGGCAGTGAACTTGCTATATCCTAGCCCTGAGCTGTCAGTTCCAGTTCTTTGATGACTGAGTATTTCATCTAGAGTCTGAGATCCCTTTTTGAACTTTAGGTTTACCTTTTCTTTTTCAAGGATCTCTTGTTTGAGTTTTTTATTTTCTTCCTCTAGATCAGCAGTTCTCAGTTTCAATTTTTCAAATTCTATAAACTGAGATTCAAGATAACTTAATCTTTCATGATCAATGCTGAGTTTCCTGACCTTGTTTCTCAGTTCATCATTTTCATCTTTCAGTTCAACATGCAAATAGGAGATTGAAGCTAATTGGTCTTCTAGCATCATAAGTTTCACATCAAGTTCATTACTAGAGACAGTTGCTTCATTGATATGATAAAAAGAAGTTTGAGAGTCATCTGTACTTACCTCTTCATCATGGTCAGCCATGAGGCAGAATAGTGCTTCATCATCATCTGAGCTGTAGCCGTTAGAATTAATTCCAGAAGGATAGTCTGAATCATCCAGCACGACATTCTCCAGATTTGCGACCATTGCTTTTCTTTTGAAGAAGCTTCTTTTTACCTTGGCTTTCTTGTCTTCGGGGAGTTCTGGACATTCAAACCTGTAATGTCCTTGTTTATGAAAATGAAAACACTCTCTAAGATTGCGATTGCCACTCCTGAATGGTTCAGCTGACCGTTCAGCTGGTTGGTATGCTTCTTCAGCTTTTGGGATTTCATCAGTCTGAGGTGAAACTGATTGCTTAGCCCGAGCTCTCTTCAACTTTTCTAGCAATTTGGTAACTGATTGAATCTGGTCATTGATGTCATCAGTTAGATTCTCCTTCTTTTTAGTTGCCTCCCTTTTTCGTTCAGTTGAAGATCCGCCTTAGTTTTCTTTGGCTGGTGAGCTCCTAGGTCGGAAGTTGTTTCTTCCTCGAGCATCTCTAAATCTGGTCATTTCGCCATAGAAAGCTGCGTCTTGAGCTGAAGATGTCGACGCTTCTCTTTTTTGATATATACTATACTCATGAGCTTTAAGAGAACCAAATAGTTCCCTTAGAGTGATGTTGTTTAGGGTTCATGACTCGTTTGTAGCTATCACTTTCATATCCCATTCGTCAGTGAGATTATCCAGTATTTTGGAATTCATCTCTAAATTGGGATAACTTCTCCCGAGGTTGTTCATCTCACTGATGATGCCTAGAAATCTAGTTTCAAGGCTTGAGATGGACTCTTCTGCCTGCATTTTGAAGGATTCATACCTGTCAACTGCCAGTTGGAGCTTGTTTCCTTTTATGGCTTCGGATTCTCTGCAAAGATCTGCTAGTAGGTCCCATATCTCTTTGGCAGTTGTGTAGTTCTTTGTATCCTTCATACGATCTTCATCTAGAGTTTGGAATAGTGCAGTTTGAGCAACGAACTCTAGATTCTTCAATTTCTTCTCTTCACTGGTGAGAAGATTAGTTGGCTTCTGGATCCTTGCCGGTTGATTAATATCAACTATATGAGCATCATTGTCCATCATGATGATGATTGGACCTTCTTCAATGACTTCCGACATATTCTCATGAATTGAGCAGAGATGCGCCTTCATTCTCCTATTCCAATTATCATAGTTCTCAACTGAAAAAAAGGTAGCTTATGGTTTCCCATAGCTGGAATGTTAGCACAGATAAGTAGATTTGATTCAGTTGATCTGCAGAAACGGCTGATCCTTAGAACCAACCGCTCTGATACCACTTGTTGGTCCCGGGCAAGTCGGTATCAGTTTAGAGGGGGGGTGAATAAACTGATTCAAAAACTTTTACTTTAGATACGGAATAACGGGGCCCTTTAACTTGCTTGATAATAATTATCTATGCACAAACTTGATAATTAGTTGAGACAGTTTGAGTGCAGCTTGTGTGATATTGTGTGCAGTTAGAGATATGCAATGATCAATATAGTACATCACACAAGAGATTTATAGAGGTTCGAAGTCTCAAACTTCTACGTCCTCTCTTCCTTCCGCAGAAGGGCAACTTCACTATATAACTTGAGTTTCTTTACAAATTACACAATGAAAGACAGTTGACTGAACCTGATAACTGCTCGCTACCTCAGCTGGTCGACGGCTCACACTTGAAGTCCCTAACTGCTCGCTAGGAAGGTAGGTGCTATTGTCGTCTTTACAAGGTTTTAGATCTCTTTCGATCTTCAAGAGATTAGTCTTGAACAGGGGGTATCAACTGATGTGCTCCTTTGATTGAGCTGAGTATTTGATCATTGAATAGCTGGAACTGAGAAGGCTACCCTAGCTGGATCGACAATAACTGGCTGGGTATCTTAATTCAGTGAGTTCTTCTTCTCAGTTTGACTTTCGCAGTTTTTATCACACGTTGCACTTGAGCTTGGGTGGGAGGGAGAAAGAAAAGCTCTTTGCTTGTATATGCGAAGGTTGGCAAGAAGTTGTGGTTGCGAAGAGTTGTTTAAAACTCTGGTTCACCCGTCTTTTATAGAGGAGTGATTTTATGACCGTTGAGTTCCATTGTCCATTTGATCATTGGCTCTGTTGGCTCATCAACGGCAGATGGTCTTTAATGATCGCTTGGATCACTTGGTTGAAGTAGCCATTATTCTGCCAATCGATCTTCATTAAATTCCAAGATCTTTGAAGGAGCATTTATTCCAAGATACGCTGATTTAAGCAATACACTCCATGAGTCTTCTGGCTTCAACTCTGTTAGCAGTTTGGCAGTTCAGTTAGCAGTTTTGGATTTCTCAGCTCAGTTAGATTATTGTCCTAGTTGGCAGTTCTGAGCTTGACAGCTGAGTTTGACTATCGCTTCAGTTGGTGGTTCTGGACTTATCAGCTGAGTCTGGTTATCGCTCAAGTTGGCAGTTCTGGGCTTATCAGCTGAGTTTGGCTATCGCTCCAGTTGGCAGTTCTGGACTTATCAGCTGAGTCTGGCTATCACTCCAGTTGGCAACTCTGGTCTTATCAGCTGAGTTTGGCTATCACTCCAGTCGGCAGTTCTGGGCTTATTAGCTGAGATTGGCCATTGCTCCAGTTGGCAGTTCTGGGCTTGTCAACTGAGATTTGCCATTGCTCCAGTTGGCAGTTCTGGGCTTGTCAACTGATATTGGCCATTGCTCCAGTTGGCTACTGTCAGTCTCTGACATTCTATTAGTTTCTTCAATCTTTGGTCAACTCTTTTCTCCCTCAGTTCAGCTGACTTGGTTGTCAACTTGTTTCGACTGGTATGACTCTTCAGCCAAGTTGAACCTTAGACTGGATGACGTGTCTTTCAACTTGTGGGCCATTCTTCAGATCGGTTGACTTTTGACTTTTCTTGAGTTCTTCTTTGATGATGCCCTGGGCTGGTTAGCTTCGATCTACAGCTTGAACTTTGGTCAGTTTTTCATAAATAATTTTGACATCTCATCAAAACCTTGTCTAGGGGTTCTTTGATAGTTTTTCCTAACAAATGTATACAAAGACAAGCTTTCCAGTATACAAAACCAACAAGAAGAGACAAGACCACTAGATATCTCTGTGTTATTCGGTATTTTATTAATTTTGTCATGAACACTTATACTCTAGTTGTTGGTCCCGGGACGAGTCAAAATCAGTTTAGAGAAGGGTGAATAAACTGATCCAAAACTTAATAATAATTGTGGAATAGATAGGGCCCTTTGACTCACGGAGTTATCCGTGCACTTGGTGATTAGTTGAGATGATCAGTTTGCTTGGAGTGCAGTTTATGTGCTTGAGGTGTGCAGTTAAAGCATGCAACTGAAAATAGTAAACTGAGCATATAGACAATTTATAGAGGTTGGAAGCTCAACTTCTCGTCCTCTCTTTCTAACTAAATAGGGCAATCCACTATGCAAGTATAAAGTTTCTTTATTACAGTTACACAGTGAAGATAAACTGTTGAACCTGGCTAACGGTGACTTTATGAGTCGCGGTCTCCTTTTCACCTGGTGTTGTCCCGAAAATGGCGATCCGATGAACGCAACCTCCTCAGCCGGTTAGGTCGATAGTCTCACACTTGTGATTCTCAACTGCTCGCTGGAGAGATAAGGAACTATTAGCTGTCTTTTCAAAGTTTTAGATCTCTTTCGATTTTCAAAAATGTAGTCTTGAAACTATTATCAACTGGTGTGCACCTTTGCGCTTCTTTGGCTTGAGCTAGGTAGTTGATCAGTGTAAAATAGAACTGGGAGACTTGCTCTGGCTGGAATTCTTCAACAACTAGCTTGATGAGCAGTTAGCTCCTTCTTCTCAGTTAGGACTTTCGCTACGCATGAGGTTGAGCTTTGAGCTTTTGAGAGTTGTTCTTTCTTCAGCGGAGATAAGAATCTCGTTCTAAATTTTTTCTCGCAGTAGTCTCTTTTTGGCAAAAGTCTCGGTCATCATCTGAGTCACTCATCCTTTATAGTTGAGTGGCTTGCGACCGTTGCTGATCAATGAATGATTATAAATGATTAAGGTGTTGAGAGACTTTTGATTTAAAGAGTCGTTGAGTTGCATTTGTTCTTCTGACATGCTTTTGCTTTAAGATCTTAGTTGCATTAACTTCAAGATCTTTATGTTGGCAGATCTAAAATTTGAATTTCTCTTTCGATTTCTGTCTTGATCATCAGTTCAGGACTTCAACTGGCAGTTGAAATCTTCAGTTCGGAAAATTTCTTCAGCTGTCAGTTCTGCATATCTTGCTGGCAGTTTTGCAAGCTCCAGTTTTGATTATCTTCAGCTGGCAGTTCTGGGCTTTGGTTTGATGGTTTCTGAGCTCCAGTTTAGTTTGCTTCAGCTGGCAGTTTTGAACCAATATTTCTTCAACTGGTACTGTAACGCCCCAAACCACTCCATTTGGCCACGTCACTTAACATACAATTTACTTACTTATAATGGTGTGCTTATATTTAATTGAGGGACAGGTAAGGTCAATTAGCATGGTAAGGGAAGGCATCATAATTCTCAATATCAACTTTTCACAATTAAAACATACAATCTATCATATCAATTTTGTCACACAACATAGTGTTAAGTAGAAGCATCGTGTAAGCCCATCCAGAAAATCATACAATCATCTAACCTATAGCGCTCATATGTCTTGCACAATCTACCCGTCTAACACCCTGAATTAACATACATGGCATAGGGGTTCATTGACATAATTTGCACATAGAAGGCTCCAAAGTCGAACGACCCACCTTTAAAATGTTTTGCGTAATATCAAGTTAAATACAACATAACTATAAAATAGGGCTATTCCCATCCCCAATGATCATTGATCATAAAAACAAAAGGAAAATGATCAATGTAATATTAATAATGTGAGTATTTCAAAATAAAAGCATACAAAAATAAACACAAGCTTGTGGGGGTTTTCTTGTGTTCACAACGCTTCTACTCGGATTCCGACTCCTCAACCTAAAAATTCATTGAATGAATGGGGTCAGTATTTAACAACATACTAGGTAGGGAACACTGCAAATAGTTATAGCCAATTGCACAAGTGAAAATATAACATATGGATACTTCTTTACTTTTGTGGAGACTAGTCTCAACCCCGTAGGGTCCAACATCATGATGCCCCAGTTAATGAACATCTTTGGCCATGTTGGGATGCCCGCAGGCTTATTATCCCTTAGGGAGGATATTAACAAGTTTATATCGATCCCGTATAACCTCTTTATCGACCCTGAATGATCTCTTTGTCGACCCCGAAGGATCTCTTTCATTTCACCGGTCCGAAGACCCTTCATACTTATACTTTCAAAGCACAACAATAACTATAACTTTACACGTGTTCACAGTTTAGAGTTTCCCCAATTTATAGGACGCTTTTAAATCCTTTCAACCTTTGAAATACTTCTTAGCCGCGCACAAGTCATCCACCTCGAACCCCAATTCGTCACCAAGCACCTTTAAATTCCCTTTCTCATTTTAGATGTGGAGTTATACAATTATTTCATAATTTTGATGAAACACATGCTTTGCATGCCTTAAGGTTTACATACATATCCACATACACAACCATAGATATACAAGCTCATATTATGATTTTGGACTCAAAATACACATTAAAACTCTTTCAGACATTTAATCGAACACGTTACGTGCACCCATTTAAGCCACAAGAACAATACTCAATTTAAATCCTTTAAACTCAATATTTTGTATACACAAACCTCTATCCTAGAGCTCTAACATAGATGAAAATCAACTACCTACAACCATCACAACACCTCCTACTAAACACCAACATATAAAGGGAAATTAGGGCAAAAGTCCAAACCCTAGCAATAATAAACTATAGGAACCTCAATTTAACAACACATATAGTTTCAAGGATGTAAATAAACCATATGTTCAAGATACCAAGGCAAGGGGATCGATGAAATTGAAAACCCTAAATTTTTGGGTATAAACCCTAGATTCGAATCAACATGAAAATGGTGTTTAATCGACAAGATGAAGAGAGTATGAAGTTACCTTGGTTGATGGATGATGATGAGAGGATCCACTCCAAAACTTGAAGGATTATCTTGAGAGGATTGGGAGAAAATCATCCAAGAGAAGAAAGAAATGAGGGTGAAAGGGTTAAGTATGGTATTTAAAGAATGGGATTTTCCGAAGCGAGGCGCGACCTAGGGGGGTCGCGTTTAGGGGTCGTGCTTGGAAAATACAGTGAGGCGCGACTCAAGAAGGTCGCGTCTACGAGTCGCGTTTGAGCTGAAGAGAAATAGCTCTCTGAAGTTGATGACATGCGACCAAAATGTCGCGTTTCAAGGTCGCGTTGCAGACCTCTCAGAATGCAACTAGAAGGGGGGTCACGTTTCCCAGTCGCGTTTCGGCTTCATTGCAAGACGCGACTCAGTGAACTCGCACTTAAGGGTCACGCTTCAGGCTGTTTACTATTTTCGAATACAGTTCGACTCCCGGACATTCCCACTTCATATAACTTTCAAAACGAATTTAATACTTATCGAAAAAGTAGGGGGCAACGCCATTGCCCCCTAACCCACATTGGGGCGCTTCACCCCCTGAACCCCCGACTCGCTGACCGGTCAGCGAGACCCCCGTCCGGTTCAGCGTTAGGGTGTTCAAGGTATGGCAAAACAAAAATGACTGTAATTGCATCTAGTTATCATATAACTCGACATTTTAATTATTAAAATATCAACCGGTATTATACACTAAGTATAATATCACCGTGCTTAAGACGTATCGGCTTGAGTGGGACAACCTGCATTAGAACAACGGCATAATATACAAACATACCAATATCTTATCAACATAATTAATATTCAGATAATATTAATTCAAAATCATTTACTAAAATTATAATTTGTAATTTAGCAAAAAGAGTCGGGGTATCACAATCTCCCCAACTTTTAAAAATTTCGTCCTCGAAATTAGCCTAACATTTCTGTTACATTTGGATATTGAGCTATAATGTCAACTTTTTCTCCCAAGTGGCCTCTTCAGGTCCATGCCGACTCCATTGTACTTTTATTAAAGAAACCTCACAGGTTCGAAGAGTGTGAACTCTTCTATCTAACACAGCAATTGAGACTTCTTCATACGTCAAGTCTCGGGAAACTTGTATTGTTTCATATGAAATGATATGACTAGGGTCAGACACATATCATCTTAGAAACAACACATGGAAAACATCGTGCACACCTGCCAAATCCGGAGGTAGTGCTAGGCGATAGGCAACATCACCTATTTTCTCGAGAATCTCAAACGGTCCCACATATCGTGGCTGCAACTTACCCTTCTTTCCAAATCTAACTACTCCTCTCATTGGTGCAATCTTCAAGAATACCTTGTCACCAATCTCAAAGCTCACGTCTTTTCTCTTCATATCGGCATAAGATTTCTAACGATCTTGAGCTATCTTGATTTTTCTTCTTATCTTCTCAATCACTTCCACCGTCTTCTTAACGATCTCAAGACCTAAAAGTCGACGCTCTCCCACTTCAACCCAATGAATAGGAGATCTGCACTTCCTCCCGTACAATGCCTCATATGGGGCCATTCCAATAGACGCTTGGAAACTATTATTGTAAGCAAACTCCACAAGTGGCAAGTGGCTCTCCCAACTTCCACCAAAATCGAGTAAACATGCATGAAGCATGTCCTCTAATGTCTGGATGGTCCGCTTAAATTGACCATCGGATTGAGGATGTTACGCCGTGCTAAACCTCAATTGTGTTCCTATAGATTCTTGCAGATTTCACCAATATTTGGACGTAACCCTTGTGTCACGATCTGACACTATCAACACAGGAACGTCGTGAAGACATACTATCTCATCGATATAAATCTGAGCTAATCGATCCATGTTAAACGTCATTTTCACCGGAAAAAAATGAGCAGACTTGGTTAACCTATCGACAACAACCCAGATTGCATGATGACCTCTAACTGACGGAGGTAATCCTACCATGAAGTCCATTGCAATGTGCTCCCACTTCCACTCGGGAATCTCGAGTGGATTCAACAGTCCTGAAGGGCGTTGATCCTCGGCTTTCACTTGTTGACAAGTGATACACTTCGAAATGAATTGGCCGATCGACCTTTTCATATTTCTCCACCTTCAAATCCTTGAACAACTTCATGCCTCCTGGGTGCACAAAATACGAAGTATTATGTGCTTCTTCAAGAATCTCCCTTCTGAGCTCTTCATTCTTCGGCACATATAACCTTCCCTCGAAGAATAGTGTGCCATCATTTGCAACGGCAAATCCCTGAATAGAACCTTCCAATGCTCTTTTCTTCATTTTGCATAAGAAAGGATCGTCGACTTGTGCTTAACGAACTCGATCATGAATTAGTGGTCGAACCACTAAGGCTGCTAAAATCCCTTAAGTGGTGTTGGAAGGATCCACCACCTCTAAGTTCATCTTCTCAAACTCCTTGATCAACTGCTCTTACTTGGTTGGAAGATAGATCTTCCGGCTCAAGGCATTAGCTACAACATTCGCCTTTCCAGGATGATATAGGATCGTACAGTCGTAATCCTTCACCAACTATAACCATCTTCTTTGACGTAAATTCAACTCCTTCTGGGTGAAAAAGTACTTTAAGCTTTTGTGGTCGGAGTAGATCTCACACTTACTTCCATAGAGATAATGCCTCCAGATCTTCAATGCATAAACTACGACAACCAATTCAAGATCATGCGTCGGATAGTTATGCTCGTGCATCTTCAACTGTCTTGATGCGTACGCTACTACCTTTCCATGTTGCATCAAAACACAACCAAGTCCTTGCTTCGAGGCATCGCTGTAGATGACAAAGCTTTCAGTCCCATCAGAAATAGTCAACACTGGGGCTGACATGAGACGTCGCTTTAATTCTTGAAAGCTCTGCTCAGACTTCTCACTCCATTGGAACTTCTCCTTCTTCCTTACCAATCTCATCAAATGACCCGTTATCTTGGAAAACCCCTTGATAAATCTTCTATAGTAACCCGTTAGTCCTAAGAAACTTTGGACTTCATTAACATTTGATGGCATCTTCCAATTGCTAACAGCCTCCACCTTCGACGGGTCCACTTTGATCCCCTTTGATGTCACCATGTGGCCAAGGAATGCCACTCGCTCCAACCAGAATTCACACTTTGAAAATTTCACATATAACTCTTCTTTCCTTAGCATCTCCAATACAATTCTGAGATGCTCATCGTGCTGCTCCTTGCTTCTTAAATAAATCAAGATATCATCGATGAAGACTATAACGAACTGGTCGAGGTATGGATGGAACACTCGGTTCATCAAGTCCATGAAGACTCCAAGCGCATTGGTCAATCCAAAAGGTACCATCGACAACTCATAGTGACCATATCGCGTTCTAAATGCTGTCTTTAGGATGTCACTCTCCTTGATCTTCAATTGATGATAGCCGGACTTCAAGTCGATCTTTGAAAACACACCGGCTCCCTTCAGTTGATCGAACAAATCTTCAATTCTCAGCAGCGGATACTTGTTCTTGATTGTTAACCGTTTCAATTCTCTATAATCAATGCACATTCACACTGACCCATCCTTCTTCTTTACGAATAGCACAGGTGCTCCCCATGGTGAAATACTTGGTCGGATTAATTTGTTCTCAAGTAACTCCTGAAGTTGAACTTTGAGCTCTTGCAACTCCTTTGGCACCATTCTATAAGCAGCTTTAGATATTGGTGTCGCACCTGGCACTAGGTCGATGGTTAAATCGATCTGACGGTCAGGAGGAATCCCTGGCAACTCGTCTGCAAATACATTGGGAAATTCATTCACTACTAGCACATCTGACACTTGCACTTTAGTGGACCTTGACTCTACCATGCTAATGAGAAATCCCTGACATCCTATTTTCTTCAACAACTTCATTGCCTTCATTGATATAATGATTCTCTGAGTTAACCTCGTTTTTGCACCATAGAAGATTAACTTAGGCTCATCCGGAAAATCAAATTCGACCTCACGATCACGACATCGAATCGTGGCATGATTCCCACTCAACCAATCTATACCTAGGATTACGTCGAAATCACGCATCTCCAAGACATGGAGATCTGCTCTCAGCACTCTATCATTGATTTCTAACTTCAGACCATACGCCATCTTGCTAGAAGAAACTTTCTCTACCGAAGGAATACTGACCTCTAATAATTCACCACTATCCTTGCATGAAATACCAAACATGGAACAGAAACTTGCAGATATAAAGGAATATGATGCACTCGAATCGAATAACACTAAAGCTGGAACACCTGAAATAGTATCCTCACCTGAATTAGGGTTCTTTTCCTCACCCTCCAAAGCAAATAATTGGGGCTTTACCTTTTCTTCTTGCTCCTTTTTCTTCTTCGGACAGTCATAGGACATGTGGCTCGGGTCCCCACATGTAAAGCAGACCCTCTGCCCCCGCACGACACTCTCCTAGATGGAACTTTTGGCATTTAGGGGAATGAGCCCTATCATTGCTTCCTCTCTATGGGCCTGGCCTCTGCTGCCACAGCTTGTTTTGCATAGGAGCTTTCCCTTTTCCTTTGTTCTGCGGCTCCCATTTTCTCTTGCCAAAGGCCTCACGCTGCCTTTGGTCCTTCAGGTCCAGCTGGAGCCCATGAGAGATGGCTTGGGCCCTCTCATTTACTTCGCCATAGGTTCTCAACCTTTGTCCTAACAGAATCCCTGCAATTTCGGGACGCAAACCACACTCGAAGCGTCGAGCCTTCTTTTCATCTGTATCCACGATGTACGAAGCATAGCGGGAGAGACGATTGAATCGCCTTTCATATTCAATCACAGTCATTTCTCCTTGTCTTAAGTTGAGGAATTCAGTCTCCATCTTAGTCTTGAAAGACTCGGGGAAGTATCGTGTGAGGATCAACTCTTTCAAGTCGGTCCACACCAAAGCTTGGCGTTACTCGGGTGCCATAGTTCGGGAATAGGTTTCTTACCAAAAGCTCACCTCTTCTGCAAACTGAAAGATAGCACATGAGGCCTTCTGCACCTCAGTGCACTGAATATGCTCGAGGATCCGCTCCATTTCCCGGATCCATTCCTCTATCGCTTCTGGACCTTCACTTCCTTTAAGCCTAGATGGTCCCATCCTTCTAAACTGCCCGACTACGTCGAACGTCTCTTTCTGGAGCCTTGCTCCTTCAGCCACTCCTCCTCACCCCATCTGCTGGGCCATAAAACCCTGGAGCGTCTCTAGAAATCCTCGGGCAAAATTAGGCCCGTTCTCTCATGGTGGGGGATCATAAAGACCACCTCCCTCATTACTTGATTCTTCCACTTCTTGCGGAGCAGGAGCACGATGCGGTGGCATCCTAAAGCTTTTAGGCACACTAGGTCGTTAGGTCTATGTCATTTTAAGGCTAATTCAAGGACTATTAAAGCACTTTCATCATTTCATAATCAAGAAAGCACACAACTCTCAAGATTTCATTTCTTTGAAATGTGTATCGGGAATTTAAAACATCATAGTTGATCGTGACAATAGATATATACATATTTCATTCATCTATATTGTCCAACTTCAGACCATTCTTTTCTTCTTTATCATGCTATCACGATGTATTTAACTCTTTAACTTCTTTCCCGACACACTCTATATATATACCCCCATTCATATTGCTCATACTTAAAAATGTTTTAAAAGTACATACCCTAGGATCAGAGTCAAGCCAATTAGCCATCGTGAACAACCACCCACATTTCTCATACATAAACTAAACACATGCAGAACAAATCTACAAGAGCGTAGACCTGATCTGATATCACTTTGTAATGACCCAAACCACTCCGTTTGGCCACGTCACTTAACATACAATTTACATACTTATAATGGTGTGCTTATATTTAATTGAGCAGAAGCTAAGGTCAATTAGCATGGTAAGGTAAGGCTTCATAATTCTCAATATCAACTTTTCGTAATTAAAACATACAATCTATCATATCTATTTTGTCCCACAACATAGTGTTAAGTAGAAGCATCGTGTAAGCCCATCTACAAAATCATACAATCATCTAACATATCGGGCTCATAGGTCTTACACAACCCGCCCGTCTAACACCCTAAATTAACATACATAGCATAGGGGTTCATTGACATAATTCGCACATAGAAGGCTCCAAGGTCGAACGACCCGCCTTTAAAATGTTTTGCATAATATCAAGTTAAATACATCATAACTACAAAATAGAGCTATTCCCATCCCCAATGATCATTGATCATAAAAACAAAAGGAGAATGATCAATGTAATATTAATAATGTGAGTATTTCAAAAGAAGAGCATGCAAAAATAAACAAAAGCTTTGTGGGAGTTCTCTTGTGTTCACAACGCTCCTACTCGGATTCTGACGCCTCAACCTGAAATTCAGTGAATAAATGGGGTGAGTATTTAACAATATACTCAGTGGGGAATACTGCAAACCGTTATATAGCCAATTGCATAAGTTAAAATATAACATGTGGATACTTCTTTACTTTTGTGGAGACTAGTCTCAACCCCGTAGGGTACAACATCATGATGCCCATGTTAATGAACATCTTTGGCCCTGTAGGGATATCGTAGGTTTATTATCCCTCAAGGAGGACATTAACAAGTCTATATCGATCTCGTAAGACCTCTTTATCGACCCCGAAGGATCTCTTTCATTTCACCGGTCCGAAGACCCTTCATACTTATACAATCAAAGCAAAACAATAACTATAACTTTACTCGTGTTCACAGTTTAGAGTTACCCTACCTTATACGATGCTTTTAAATCCTTTCAACCTCTAAAATACTTTATAGCCGCACACAAGTCGTCCACCTCGAACCCCAATTCCTCACCAAGCACCTTTAAATTCCCTTTCTCATTTTAGATGTGGAGTTATACAATTATTTCATAATTTTGATGAAACACATGCTTTACATGCCTTATGGTTTACATACATATCCACATACACAACCATGGATATACAAGCTCATATTATGATTTTGGACTCAAAATACACATTAAAACTCTTTCAGACATTTAATCGAACACATTATGTGCACCCATTTAAGCCACAAGAACAATACTCAATTTAAATCCTTTAAACTCAATATTTCGTATACACGAACCTCTATCCTAGGGCTCTAACATAGATGAAAATCAACCTCCTACAACCATCACAACACCTCCTACCAAATATCAACATATAAAGGGAAATTAGGGCAAAAATCCAAACCCTAGCAATAATAAACTATAGGAAACTCAATTTAACAACACATATAGTTTCAAGGATATAAATAAACCATATGTTCAAGATATCAAGGTAAGGGGATAAATGAAATTGAAAACCCTAAATTTTTGGGTATAAACCCTAGATTCGAATCAACATGAAAATGGTATTTAATCGCCAAGATGAAGAGAGTATGAAGTTACCTTGGTTGATGGATGATGATGAGAGGATCCACTCCAAAACTGGAAGGATTTTCTTGAGAGGATTGGGAGAAAATCGCCCAAGAGAAGAAAGAAATGAGGGTGAAAGGGTTAAGTGTGGTATTTAAAGAATGGGATTTTCTGAAGCGAGGCGCGACCTAGGGGGGTCGCGTTTAGGGGTCGTGCTTGGATAATACAGTGAGGCGCGACTTAAGGAGGTCGCGTCTACGAGTCACGTTTGAGTCGAAGAAAAATGGCTCTCTGAAGCTGATGACACGCAACTAAAATGTCGCGTTTCAAGGTTGCGTTGCAGAACAAGGTATGGCAAAACAAAAATGACTGTAATTGCATTTGGTTATCATATAACTCGACATTTTCATTATTAAAATATCAACCGGTATTATACACTAAGTATAATATCACCATGCTTAAGACGTATCGGCTCGATTGGGACAACCTGCATTAGAACAACGACATAATATACAAACACACCAACATCTTATCAACATACTTAATATTCAGATAATATTAATTCAAAATCATTTACTAAAATTATAATTTGTAATTTAGCAAAAAGGGTCGGGGTATCACAATCTCCCCAACTTTTAAAAATTTCATCCTCGAAATTAGCCTAACATTTCTGTTACATTTGGATATCGAGCTATAATATCAACTACTTTCTCCCAAGTGGCCTCTTCAGGTCCATGCCGACTCCATTGTACTTTTATTAAAGGAACCTCACGAGTTCGAAGAGTGTGAACTCTTCTATCTAACATAGCAATTGAGACTTTTTCATATGTCAAGTCTTAGGAAACTTGTACCGTGTCATATGAAATGACATGACTAGGGTCAGACACATATCGTCTTAGCAACGACACATGGAATATTAATTCTAAATTATTTACTAAAATTATAATTTGTAATCTAGCAAAAAGGGTCGGGGTATCACAGGTACTTTTGGACTGATGTCCCTTCAGCTGGAACTTCTTAAACTGGTGTATCTTCAGTTTGGATATTGCACTGGCGCTTCTTTAGCTAGTATTCTGAACTGGTATGTTCTTCAGTTGGAACTTCATTCTTCAGCTAGTGCTGTCTTGAGCTGGCATATCCTTCAGCTCGAACCTTGGACTGGTATAACCTTCAGCTAGTATTCTTCTTCGGATGGAATTTCTGATGTTTGATGATCAGTGGGCACTTTTGAACTAGTGTCTTCAACTTGTATTTTCTTCAGTTCACAATTGTATACTGAAAAAGCTCCTTTTAGCATGTGTACTATTATGGCAGTTGGTACTTCGATCTTGTTAGTATCTGCATTTTTAGTTTACTTGACTTGCTAACTGATCTAGCAATAAACCTATAGTTTTTTCTCTGCTTTTGGCTGGATTTTTCTTTTTTTTCTTTTCCTTTTGTCTTTTTCTTTTTCTTTTCAGATTGATCATTCTCAGACTTTGATAGCTCAATTTTTTGTTTTGATCATTGATGATCAGGCTATTGATAAATCTAGCTTCTCCTTGAGTGTATCTATTTGATAATCAAACTGAGCCTTCTGAACATTGTGGCGTAGTTGTGATAGCACTAATAATGCCCAATCCACCTTGCATCTATTGTAAATGAGTGCCATCAGGTGAGCATTCTCTGCGCTAAAGTGGATATAGTCCAAGTTACCTCGGAGGTAGTAGATCACTATATCCTAGAGTTGTATGAACTCCATTCTTAGACGGTTCTTCAGTCTGTGTGAGAAGTCGTGATGCTCAACACCTGGTTTCATCCAATTGCTCCAAAATTCTCTCTGGTTCGGCATGGTTATTAAGTCAGCTTGTGGACCCGTGCCTGGAAGATGGAGGGTTTCCATCATGGTTGCCTTCGTGATGATGATCACATGGTGTCCGACTGATGAAATGATATTGTTGTCGCCTACAATCTGTGAGTTTATGTAAAACTCGGCAACAAGATCTGGAAAACATCATCCATTCTCTAAGGATTGAGTGAGAAACTAAAGGAGTTCAGTTTCCTCCACAGCTTTGAATATTTGATGGAATTCATCATCTGTTAGTCTCTTCTTGAGAAAGTCCAGGTTTAGAAACCTGTCTCTCTTGAGGTTGAGAACAAGTCTTACTGGATCAATATATTGAGCGGGGAGTCCCATTCTGTAAAAGTAAGAGTATTTCAGAGAGTTAAATGAAATAGAGAGAGAGGACTGTAAAGCAATGCAAGGAGAGTTATAAATATAGAAATGTGATCTTAATCGATTTCTCCATAGCATATAAAAGAAGCTTTGCATGCATGTACTACGAGTTGCACTCGAGTACTCTTTATCTGATCAGTTAATGGATTTAACTGATGCTCAGCTGGTTAAATGCAATGGATATCTCAGCCGTTCATAAGCTTAGCTTTACTTTGGATCAGCGGTTGAGATTTCATCCATTTGAAAAATGGCGTAGTTACCAAAAATAGCAAATATTTGCTGCTGCAGGATTTTACTATTTATATCTCTCAATTGGTCAACTCACTTTCCACTTTAGTGGTTGATATTGGTCAGTAGCATTAATGCTAGCCATCTGTGAGAGATTTCCCATTTTGAAAAATTATATCCGTTGGATTATGATAAAATTTTAATGAATCACAACGGTAATAATTTATCTTAGAATTTGTTTAAATAATTCAAAAACTTATCATGTGTCAGTTGGGATACATTCCAACTAATGACTTGGGAACTGATGATGTGGCAGTTGATCGATCAGTTCTATCGTGTCTACCGCTTGGTCCTCTTAACTGGTTCATCACTAAACTGATGATATCAGTTTCTGAACTGTTGGATCAAATCTCAGTCAGTTTTCTCTTTTTGATGGGGCGAACTGGATTCTCTTCAGTACTTTCCTCAGAGCAGTTTGGTCTTTTCTTCTTTGATGCAAATCCAGTTTCTTCAGTTGGCTTCTTTAGCCTTGTTTTTATCATGGATCGACTCTGTTGATTGGCTTCAGCTGACGTGACTCTTCGCCTTCTCTACAAGTTTCTCTTGATGTATGACTTGAACTGAGCTTCTTGGGAATTCAGTTACGCGGTTGTCTTTGAGCTTGAAGCTATCAGTGGGGTGAAATATCTCTTAGACGAGAGATTTGGTATTGTGGCAGTGTCTTCAACATCATATTCTCGACTCACTGCAAATGGGGTGAGAAGTGGATCTTTGTGTACCTGCTCAGTTGCAGGTTTAATTGGTCGAGGTGGCTCGACTGACTGATTTGACAGATTGTCAAAATTCTATTTTCAGCAGGCAGAGCTAGTTATGCAGTTGGCCGGCTGCTGGACTCCTGCTTCTTCTTGAGCCATTATATCACTTTTTAGTTCAGCAAGTAGGATAGTTGGAGAGATTTTGTTGGTCAGTCGATGATTCATAATCCTCTGCACTTGCACGATCATTGGAGGAAATGTATTTGAAGATCCTATCCATTTTAAACTCCAAACTTCTTCTCTTTACCAAAAACTCATGCCGTGAAAGGTAGTGATCAAGAAATGGGATTGGATAGACATTGACTGTCTCTAGTTGTACCAGTAGAAATACCGGTGCAGTTGCTTAAAAAGTTCCTGATCTTGCATAGCCACGAATGCAAATTGAGTGAGAAATAAATTTGTTACCTCTTTCTGTGCACTCTTTGCTGCATATTCACCATTGTAGAAAGAGCGAATATTTTATTCCATAAGTTGGAGAGGAGGGCAAGTGCTCCTGAAGTAATCATCTCCATAGTGTAGATAAGGGATTTCGATGAATGGAATAAGCTGATCTGGATCAGAACAGACTTGGAAATCAGCTGATGATCCATTCTTTGAGACTGGTGACAGAACAGCATTGGCAGTTGAGTTGCTTGAAGCCGTGGCACTTGTTTTGGCCCTGGTCCTCCTTTTCTTCTTAAGTGACTCAAGATGAATACTTACTCTCTTGGAAATCCAGTCGGAGACAAAGACTGTTAAAGCATCATCATTTGGCAGCTTCAAGATGTCTTTAATCATCTTGCTCATTCTGAGAACAAGTCCTATCATAGACTCAAACTTCTTTGTTTTCTTTGAGTTGGAGGCCTTGAGGACTTGATGCTTGATCTGAGAAAATACAAAATCTGCCCAGTTTGTTTCTCTTCGTTTAGCTAGGTGAATCATTACCTTGTACCTCTCTTAGGCAAGTTGGCTCAGGCTTCCAATGGCTCCAAACATCATCTTGTTTGTGATGTTGAGCAGAACTCCATATTATGGCTTCAAATCAGTTTTAGCTGTGGTAAAATTGAATGCTTTTCTGCAGGTGGAGGCTTTCCATCTTCTCTAATATGGTTCAGCTGCTTCACTCAATTCTTGAACTGTCGCTCCTTTCCTTGGAAGTTGAAAAACTTTAGCAACTATTTCTTCAGTTATCTTGATCAATTGGTCTTGGATAACTGATAATATTTCCTTGCCATTTGCAGTAACTCGTTCTCGAAGAAGAAATTCACACACCCGATTTTGTCTGAAGAACCTTGGTAGTGTTTCAAGGTAATGCAGAATTCCTGTCTTGTGAAGGCTAACAAGCAGGTTTGGGCTATTTGATTCATTGAGAATTTTCTGGAACTTCTTCATTTCAAGAAATTTATCTCTCAACATCTGGTTTTTGAACGAACTGGGAGAGCTGATGAATTTTGCCATTGAAGGAGTTAGGCTATAATTTCTGGTTGAGAGAGAGGAAAGTGAAGAGACTTCTCTTGAATGATTTGACAAATGAGTGTGTCTCTTCTATCAAAGTACGAGCTAGGGGTTTTGATGAGTGAAAAGAGAGATTCATAAATATGTTGGTTAAGAGAAGTAATGACCCCTTGTCGTTTTCTTTTGGTCGTTGGTTTTGTAATGACTATAAGACTTGTCATTGTTTTTCCAAAGGTCAAGAATTCAAAATAAATACTGACAAAACATTTATTTTTCAGCAAAAGATTTTCATTAAGAAAATGAATAAGAAACTTATTTTGCAAGAAGTTATTCCTAGGGCTTCTGATCAGTTTGATTGGCCTCTAGTTCTTTTTGTTGTCAGTTCTTCTTTTCTTTGCTTTTCTGGATCTATCTTGTATTTTCTCATTATTTGAGGAGTCTTCTTTAGAATCTTCAGTTCCAGAGTATGCCTCCAGTTTTAGGATAGATTCAGAGAGCAGCTTTACCTGTTCCTTCAGGCTTTTGATTAGTTCCTTGAACTGTGTTGATGCTTTGCTCGGCTGCGGGTCTTCAGTTTGATGACCCTTGAATTGAGTTTTGTCTGCAGCTGGCTGCTGATCTCCAGTCTGATGGCCCCTAAAGTGGACCTCATCTTTAGCTGCAGTAGCTTTTTCATTCTCTTTAGCAGCTCCCTTGGCCTTCAGTGTTTCTCCAATCTTTTCTTTGGCTGGTTTTGTCCGCCTCTTGATTTGTTTTTTATGCGGTGGGAGGTCTATCTGCTGAGACCTTTGCTGAAGACTCCACTTCAGTTGCCCTTGTCCGCTCTTTCCTCTTATCAGTTTCTGCTTGACTTGGTGTAGCAGTTCTCTGTTCAGCTTGACTCTTTTTAGAGTCACTCATGTTCCCATGCCTTTCCTCGGATGGCATGAATCTCTGCTCATTGAAAAAATTATTATTTAAGTCGGAGTCTGATACCTCTTCAGGCTCCATCATCTTTACCTTCCCTTTCCCTCGAGTTAGTGGCGCTGTTGGAATCAGCTTCTTTCTCAGTCGTGGCTGTGACTCTCTGATTGTCACAGGAGATAGTGCTGTTTTATCCGCTTTTGGCATGAAATCATCTGGGCCAACTCGTTGAAGATTGGTTTCTTCTGCCATCAAGTCAGAGATCAACTTTTCTAGAATGAAGCTTACCCTGTTGAGATAGTACATCTTTTATGGGAACTGCTTGGGACTTTTTGTCTTGGCTTCCACAATATCTAAAAACTTCTTTAGTTGACTAAAGAGGCATAGAGACCAATCCATCTCTTTCTCTTCCCAGACGACATTTTAGATTTTGTACTTTATATCTGACATTTCAGAGTGGTTTCCACACAGTCCTACTAGCATTTACATCAAAAGTCTCACAGTTTCAGGATCCTTTCAAACTTTCAGAAGATAAAGACTCAGACAATGAAGATTTCAGCCATGAGGAGTTTTTTCAAATCTACAAAGAGATGTATGAAAAATGGCTTGAAGTTGCTGAGATCAACAAAACTCTACAATCTCATAACAAGGATCTTCTAAAAGAAAATGAGTGAATCAGATCTGATGAATAATAGAAGGCCATAATCCAACAGCAAAAGAAGGAGATTGAAGAGATGTCTGCAGAACTGAAGTTCATCAAAAAGAATGTCAACATGCTGAACAATGGATCTGAGAATCTTCATAAGATTCTCACTACCTCAGGACATTCTGGGAAGAGTCATCCAGGTCTTGGATACAATGATGCACAATCCAAGAAAGTGTTTGTTAAATAAATTATAATCCAACCAGTGCTTGTAGAAAATAATGTTCAGAACGTCCAGAAGAATATTAACAAAAAGATGACTACTAATAATGGCAATAGGAAAAAAATTATCTTTACAAGGGAGTGATTGTGATTTCAGGGAGTGATTGTGATTTCATGTCAATTCCTCCTTCAGGTAGATCAAATATCCTCTTTAGAACTGAGGGAGTGATTGTGATTTCATGACCTCTGACTTCAGTTTTAAATTCCAGAGAGTTCTCTTCACTTGTAGAGTTGAGGAAGAATTCTGCAACAGCTTCAGGGTATACTCGTGTGGGAGCACCCTCTGTGAATATCTTAAGCTTAGCCTTCTCAATCGCCTTGATGACCATTTCACCTAGTTGAGAATTTTTAGTGAATCTTCTGAAGTTGGCTCTGCTGAGCGTCTTGTCACGATATAGATCTTTGCAGAATGCCCTTGAGTCTTCACCAGTCAACTTGGAGTTGTATTTCCTTCGGTGAGGGTTGGCAGAGAATAGAGCCATGACAAATGAAAGAGTCGGGAGATTTTCTGGAAACTTTTTGAGAGGAAAAAGTTCTCTTGATTGAGGCTCTGAGAAGGAATGCTTGATTGCCTTTTTAGGAGAACTGAGAATGGGTTGGCCAATTTATTTATAGCTTTCAAGTAGATGATGAATCCAAAGGTAATAAGGATTTGAGAGGGGCTAATTCGAACGGTTTTGATTAATTTTCAAATTTATCCGTTGGAGATAAATGAGGAGAGAGGCAGTAGGTCGAACGGTAACAATGGTTTGACACGTCATTTTACTGTTCCACTAAGCAAGGTAAATTTGAACTTATCTGTTCAAATCTCTCTCTCCTGAGCTTCCACGTGGCTTCAAGCTGCTGACGTCATCAAATGACTTGATTGCATCTGGCAATCTCTAGTTTGCTTGATCAGCTTTAACTGAGATGACTTTTCAGGTGGGCTCTTTCCTTTGCTGAGATGGCTTCCAGCTCTTCCTTCAGTTCAGCTGCTATTTTCAGCTGATCATGAGCTTGAACTGAATGAACTTTTGATCAGTTCCAGTTCCTTTGACTTCTCAGCTTCCATGCCTTTAATCAATTTGCAAGTTTTCTAGCTTGCTTTTCACTTGAACTGATGGCTTGACCAGTCTTGGACCTTTTTGCTGATTAAACTGATGGGCCTTGTGGTTTAGTTGCAGCTTCTCCACTTTCCTTCTCATTGGTTAAGGTTGCTCTTTACATTCACGTTATTAGTTGATCATCTTCATCTTCTGAAGCTAGTTCCAATAACCCCAATTGGATATATAGCTCCATGAATCTTGTTTCTGGCAATGGCTTTGTGAAGATGTCAGCTATCTGCCTTTCTGTATTGACATATTAGATGCATATGTCTTTCTTCTCAATGTGATCTCTGATGAAGTGGTGCCTGATATCAATGTGCTTTGTTCTTGAATGCAGAACTGAATTTTGAGAAATCGCAATAGCAATGGCACTGTTGTCATCGCAAAAGCTAGGTACTTCATCAGTTTTGACCTTGTAATCCTTCAACTGCTGCTTCATCCAGAGCATCTGTGCACAACAGCTTCCAGCAGCTACATACTTCGCTTCAGTTGTTGACGTCGTAACTGAGTGTTGCTTCTTGCTGAACCAAGATATCTGTTTGTGATGAAGTGATGTGATCTCAACAAGGATAAGACCACGACCAATAAAGTACGCAGACTAACAAGAATGAACACACGTCGGTAATGTTAGCATTCAATACCAACAACAATATACGAATATAACTATCAAAGCAAATGCAGAATTAAACAACTAAACAAGACTCGATTATAATAGACACCTAAAATACCTATATTATGACTCAACCAAATAAAACACAACCAATTAAATACCTAAGAAATGAAAACAGGACAGATTTTGTATATGTGCTATTTAGGGCGAATTGAGCATGTATGAATTTGGAATGATTATGGACGAATTGTGGAGGTGATTTATGGAGGGATGATGATCGATGGATGATGATGAAGCGTACGGCATGTTGTGGATGTTGGTAGTCGATGGAGATGAATTAAGAGATAGAAGAAATATACTTATTCGAACCCCGTCTTGCGGTGAAGATGAAATGCGATATCTCGTATACTCCGGATTAGTAGCAACTCCCCCTAGAACTCGATGGAACTAGAAAAATCTTGAATTAAGTTTAGTGATTTGCTAGATCAATAGAATATATAAATGGTGATCAACCGATGGATCTTGAGACAAAGTGAAATAAAACTTCAATTTTCATGCAATGTCTAAGTTGTAAATGACATAATATTTTCCTATAAATACTAACATAAGCAATGAAAATAAAGAGGCCAAATAACATGGATTGCCGAAAATAAAGATTCCTAAACCAACTAGGATTGTTTCCTTAATTAAAAATCTGTTTTTAAGGAGTAATCCAAAACGACCAAAAATAAAGTAATAAAAATCTAAACTAGATAAAATAAATCCAATTGGACTTGGGCTTCATAATTGGTGAATTTAATCATCTTTTCGGCTGATCCATCACACCAATTAATTAAATTTAGTCTTCTTGGACTTGATCTTCAATTGTCAACACCGTGACAATTCTCGGGCTATATTTATCTTTTTGCTCTCCAACTTCGAACTTCCTTCTAATCAACACTTCTAAATACTATTGAAGCTTCTTAGCATGAAGTCGAGTAATTGGTCCTCTCAACTGCAGATCGACGTCTTCCTCCTCATTGTTGCTTGGACCATTCTGATCATTCTCCCTTGCTAAAAAGAATTCATCCTCGAATTCATGGGCTCTTCATGCTCAAAATCATCTGCAGAAAAGGAGAAAGATCACCAACATTAAATATAGATGAACACTTATACTCACCGCGTTAGTGCCATCTACACTTAAGTGTTTGGGGTTGTCATGATCTGTATGGCAATATGGCAATTTCAAAAGAACACAAAAGATTTGTGTTATTCATGTTCAAATCCATGTTCTGGACATTACTGTGAACATTTCGCTGTCAATCTGATTAAAGATCAAGACATGTACTTAATCATGTTCAGAGACATGATTATATACATGGTTGTCAAGAGAGTTTACAAGAGACGTGTCATGCTAGATTCAAAGAAGTTGAAGCTACAAATTCAAGAAGGACATTTCAGAATAGAAGCTGCATTATTAATGATGAAGATCAAGAAGGAAAGAAGGAGTTCTATTCAAAGAAAACATCTGAACTAGGAAAGTCCGATTTAATTAAGAAAATTGTTTCCTTATTAAATCCTAGTCAAAGTAGGACTTCTGATTACCTTATTTTGGCTATATCTGTTGTTGATAAATAGCCTGTGAATTAGACTAGTTTAGGTGACACGAATTTTACGAATACACAAAAGGACCGAGAGTCTAAAGACTTTATATTCGAAGTATATAGTATTCGTGTAGACTAGGTTTGATCAGTGAGATCATTGTGTTTCTAGTCTGCATTTGAAACTCACTTTCATACACACTTAGAGGAGTCTCATGAGAGATTTCATGTGGGAACTAGAGGGATTCCAGGTTGTGAGGGGAGCTCGCAATTCAGTTTAGTGAAAGAGGTTGAATTGGGTAGGAAAGGGGTCGAGTGATGGGAGTCTTCGTGTAATAGCCTTTGTAACCATTCAATAGAGTAGTAAACTATTTTTCATGGACTTCTGAAGTCCCCCTGACGTAGATCAGTTGATCAAACAGGGTGACAAACCTCGTGTTCTTTACTTGCTTTAAGTTTTTACATTCTGACCTTACATCTTCACAACAATGTTCAAGTACATGATGATGAACATGATAGCATAGTTTATGTAACTTCAATTGGTACCAGAGTGGGTCGCTTTTGATTTTTAGTGCGAAAAGAGTCCTGAAAGCTACCTATCTGTGCGAAGGTTTTGGTTGCAGTCCAGTCATGAGTGCAATCAAAGAAGGAGGATCTACGGTCAGACCACCACTGTTAGAAGGCAACAACTATCCCTACTGGAAAGCAAGGATAATGGCGTTTTTGAGATCACTTGATGAACTCGTATGGAAGAGTGTCACTGAAAGATGGGAAAAGCCAATTATTGCCAAAGAAGGAAGACATGTGGAGATTGAAGAAGGAGAGTGGACTGTGCCGCAGAAAAACTGGTACAATGTCAACTCTAAGACTCTTAATGCAATATTCTCTATGGTGGATCTTGAGACGTTTATTCTAATCTCAACCTGTGAGGCTGCGAAAGCTGCATGGGAAATTCTGGAAACAACCTTTGAAAAAACTAGTTCTGTAAGGCTGTCAAGACTTCAAGATCTGACTTCAAAATTGAAAGCCTCAGAATAGAAGAATCTGAAACCATTGGTGAGTTTAATTCCAGATTGAGGAGCATATCAAACAAAAGTTTTGCTCTTGGAGAGCCTATCAGCAATAAAAAGCTTGTGAGAAAGTTTCTCAGATCTCTTCTAAAGAAGTTTTACTATGAAGTTGCTGCAATAGAGGAAGCCAAGGACATCAAGAGTATGAGACTTGATGAACTGATGCGATCGTTGAGGACTTTCGAGATAAATCTGGAAGATAAAGACAGCAGCTCAAGGAAGAAAGATATTGCTCTTAAAGCTGAAGTTTCTGAGAATGACCCTGAATATAACAAAAAACTGTACTTAATTCAGACACTATGAATATCACCAAGAACTTCAGCCGAATGCTTAAGAGAGTAAACAAGCAGTCTTCCAGAAGGTCAAATAACAGAAGACAACCATCTGGAAATTCTCAGCAAGATAGAAACTATAGTAGTGAGCAGAACGAGTTTCAACCATCAAATACAAAGAGAGGAATTCAGTGCAGAGAGTGTGATAGTTTTGGACACATTTAGGCAGAATGTGCCAACACTCTGAAGAACAATAAAAAGAACTACAATGTCTCTCTTAGTGAAATGATTCTGAAGAAAGTAGCAGTGAATCAGAAGAAGAGACCTATGCGTTTACATCAAAAGTCTCACAGTTTCAGGATCCTTTCAAACTTTCAGAAGATGAAGACTCAGACAATGAAGATTTCAGCCATGAGGAGTTTTTTCAAATCTACAAAGAGATTTATGAAAAATGGCTTGAAATTGCTGAGATCAACAAAACTCTACAATCTCATAACAAGGATCTTCTCAAAGAAAATGAGTGAATCAGATCTGATGGAGAATAGAAGGCCATAATCCAACAGGAAAAGAAGGAGATTGAAGAGATGTCTCCAGAACTGAAGTCCATCAAAAAGAATGTCAACATGTTGAACAATGGATCTAAGAATCTTCATAAGATTCTCACTACCCCAGGACATTCTGGGAAGAGTCATCCAGGTCTTGGATACAATGATGCACAATCCAAGACAGTGTTTGTTAAATAAATTATAATCCAACCAGTGCTTGTAGAAAATAATGTTCAGAACGTCCAGAAGAACATTAACAAAAGGATGACTGCTAATAATGGCAATAGGAAAAAAATTATCTGCCATTATTGTGAAGTAAAATGCCACATTCAACCACACTGTCAAAAATATCTCTTTGATCTAAAAAGAATGAGAAGAAGCTTTGTGGTTCAGTATTCCATCAACACCCAGAAAAAATCAGCTACTTAGAAAAGGAAGAAGTCTGCACAGAAAAAATAAGGGGTTGTCAAGCAGACCAGTCTGATGGCTCATACTTCACTAAGAGTTGTAGACAAAGGAAGCTGGTACTTTCACAGTGGCTGCTCAAGACACATGACTGGAGATTGCTCTATGGTGCAAAATCTGAATGCTTGCTCATCAGACTTTGTTATCTTTGGAGATGGAAAACGGGGCAAAGTAATGGGATAATAAGAGCTGATTATTGAAGGAATGCCCAAACTAAAGAAGGCTATGCTAGTTAATGGACTCAAAGCTAATCTGATAAACATCAGTCAACTATGTGATGATGACATGACTGTTGTCTTCACCAAGAAGAACTGCTGAGTTATGAATAAGAACAGTGACTTCTTCATTGAAGGAAAGAGATTAGCTGAAAACTGCTATCAGCTACATGTTCCTGCCAAATGTTCTTTACATGTCAGAGAACATCTTTAGAAGAGTAAGAGATCTGGCATTAGAAACTTAGACACATCAACTTCAGAAATCTCCAGAAGATCATCAGCAAAGAGATTGTTAGAGAGCTACCTCAGATCAGGATTGACAAAGACAAAGTTTGTGGTCCATGTCAGATTGGAAAACAGTCCAGATCTCAGTATAAAGAAGTGGAAGACAGAACTTCTAAGAGAATTTTAGATCTTATTCATATAAATCTAATGGGGCCCATCGTTGTGAAAAGCAATGGAGGAAAGAAGTATGTCCTTGTCTGCATTGATGATTACTCAAGGTTTACTTGCATTAACTTTCTCAGAGACAAGAGTGAAGCCTTCACAGCATTCAAGAGATTAGCCTGTAAAATCACAGTTGAAAAGGATGATCAGATTATTAAAATCAGAAGTGATCATGGCAAGGAATTTGAGAAACAGTACTTTTATACATTCTACAGTGAGGTTGGTATTAGTCATGAGTACTTAGCCCCCAAAACTCCTCAGCAGAATGGAGTTGTTGAAAGGAAGAACAGAACTCTTCAGGAGATGGCAAGAACCATGATTGCTGCTAAAGGAGTTGATGCTATGTTTTGGGCAGAAGCTATCAACTCTGTATGTCACATCAGCAATAGAGTTCATCTCAGACCAGGTACTTTCACCACTCCATATGAGATTTGGAATGAGAAGAAACCAACAGTGGAGTACTTTCATGTGTTTGGAACCACATGTTATATTCTCAATGATAGAGAGTATCTTAGCAAGATGAACAACAGAGGTATTGAAGGGATGTTTTTTGGTTATTCTAGAAATAGTAAATCATACAGGATTTACAACAAAGATACAAAGGCTATAATTGAGACAGTCAATGTCAGATTTGATGATCAGGACAATACTTTCAATACCTCTGAAGATGATGTTCACACAGATATCTTTGAACATCCTAAGGTTCATGATGATATAGACAGAGAAGCTGAAGAATAGACAATAAGGCACAGAAAGTCTTCAAATCAAAACATCAAGAATCACCCTACTTCAGAAGTAATAGGAGATATTCATGAAGGTAAGATGACCAGAAACAGACTGAGAAAGAGGATGTATGATCAGATATCCTATGTCTGTTTCACCTCCAAGGTTGAACCAAAGAACATCCAAGAAGCTCTTGAAGATGACTACTGGATAGAAGCTATGCACGAAGAACTTCTTCAGTTCTAAAAGAATGATGTATGGGATCTGGTACAGAAACCTGAAGGAGTTAACATTATAGGAACCAAGTGAATATTCAAGAAAAAGATTGATGAAGTTGGAAACATTACAAGAAATAAAGCCAGATTGGTTGCTCAAGGTTATTCTCAGATTAAAGGCATTGATTTTGATGAAACCTTTGCTCCAGTTACAAGGATTGAATCGGTCAGACTTCTTCTAGCTATGGCATGCATCATGAAGTTTAAACTATATCAGATGTATGTTAAGAGTGCTTTTTTGAATGGATTCCTAAAGAAGGATGTGTTTGTTGCATAGCCTAAAGGATTTAAATATCCACATCATCCAAAGTTCGTGTTCAAACTAAAGAAGGCATTATATGACTTGAAGCAAGCTCCTCGGACATGGTATGAAAGACTGGCTACATACCTATTAAGCAAAGGATACAACAGAGGAGGAGAAGACAAAACACTGTTCATTAAAAAAGAAAAATCACAACTAATTATAGTTCAAGTATATGTTGATGATATAGTGTTTGGCTCAGTATCTGACAAGATGGTCAAGGAATTCATCAGAGACATGGAAACTGAATTTGAGATGAGCCTAGTTGGAGATCTAAAATACTTCCTAGGGCTTCAGATAAAGCAGTCAGAAGAAGAGATATTTATCTCTCAATCCAAGTATGCCAGAAACTTGGTTAAAAAGTTTGGGCTTGATAATTCTAAGGACAAAAGAATTCCTATCAGCACCACAGTTAAGATTGGAAAAGATGATGCAGAAGCTGAAGTTGATCAAACTCTCTACAGAAGTATGATTGGAAGTCTCCTTTACCTCACTGCAAGCCAAGGATGAAAATATCGTGAAATATCGCGGATATATCGCAGATATATCACTGATATTGACATTGCGATATGGATATTGAGGGGAATATCTTTTTTCCCGAGTATCGACGAGAAATCGCAATATATCGTGATTTTTTTAATATTTCTATAATATATTTTGATTTTTATTTAATACTATATATTTTTGTGATCTTTTTTAGGTCTTCAATGTAATTATTTGAGTTCCAATATTCTTTGCTTTATAAAGACATTTCACTTTGCAAAAAAAAATATAAGAGAAAGAAGATCGGGAAATCAACGGATGTCTTAGAAAGAATAGTGGGATTCATCCAATATAATCAAGGATCATAAGTATATATATGGTTTGCTAAAGGATGTGGTGCTGGAGGTTGGTTCTAAGAATGTTGTACAGATTGTTACTGATAATGGTTCCGCTTTTTTGAAAGCATGAAAAAAACTCATGAGTAAGTATGATCTGTATTGGACACCATGTGTTGCTCACTGTATCGACTTAATATTTGAAGATATTGGAAAAAAGAGACTGTTGCAGAGGTAATTGCAAAGGCTAGACAATTAACCAATTACATTTATAATCATGGTTGGCTACTTGCACTCATGCGGGAGATGTGTCGAGGAGATATTGTACGCCCAGGAGCTACACGTTTTGCAACAAATTATAAGGTTGCAGAGCAAGAATATCTAGATCTGGTAGATATAACAGATGATGAAAATGATGAAAAAAGAAATCCACTTTTTCAATGGGTTCGCCCTGCACACTTAAATGATAATGAGGGAAATCCTGATCCAAAAATAGCTGTTATGACTCATGATTATGGCATTAATGTGAATCAAGTATTACAAAAAGAAGTGGGTAATACTTTTCGTGATTCAAAAATAGATAGCTCAACAGAGGATGGGGGAAATAGTGATGGAGGAAATGATGGAAGTGGTAGAAATGATGATGGTAGTGGAAATGGTCAGAAAAATCAAGACGATTATGGTTTAAGCCATACGTTATTGAGTCCATTCAGTTGTGAGACCAACTTCACTCATGCAACACAAGATATGGACCACGGAAGTAGAGGTAGAGGTTCTGGAATAGGTGCAATAGGAAAGGAATACATAAGGAGACATGCATGGACTCAAAAAGAAAGTCCACGGACTGATATTGAAGAACTTTCTGCCAATCTTGATTCTACGAATATGGGTAGCACTGATCATAGTAATATGTCCCAAGATTCATATGCTTCTTACACATATGGGAGTTCACAAATTGATTGGACTACTCAAAATGTGTATCAACAAAATAATTGGGTCAATGGACATTATCCAATTCATGGTGAAGATGTTGGAATAAATCAAGAAACATATCAAGCACATGTGCATAATTATATCCATAATTACTCGAACGTGATAAGTTGGTACCAATATTTTTTAGAACAAGATGGCATTCCATCTACTATATTTGAACCTCATAGATCCTCATTTTGGTATTAATTGTACTTTATAATGTTTATTTAGTCATTTTATGTTGTATTATGTACTATTTTGTCAAATGTATTGTCTCAGGCGGTATTTATATAATGTATTATTAATATATTTGCTTTCAAAATACAATTCTATCAAAAAAAATTAGTGGAATAAGTGCATAATAATATGTCATAATAGTTCCTAAAATTTCATGCTAAATTTCCAAGATTTTAATATGATTTCCGTCATTTTTTTCAATTTTCTGCGATATCGATATATCCGTCGATATATCCGTAAAATTGAAGTTGCGATATATGTTGCGATAGCGATATTTTCATCCTTGATGCAAGCATACCTAATATAGCATACAATGTGGGAATGTGTGCTAGGTATCAGTCTTGTCCTAAGGAGAGTCACATGAAGGCTGTTAAGAACATCATTAAGTACATCAACGGAACTGCTGGCTACAGATTGTGGTATACTTCAGATACAAATGCAAGTACTACTGCATATTGTGATACTGATTGGGCTGGATCTCTAGATGACAGAAAACGCACTTCAAGTGCTTGTTTCTTTTTAGGAAACAATGTTGTTTCATGGTTCAGTAAGAAGCAGAACTGCATATCTCTATCTACAGCAGAAGTTGAATACATTGCAGTAGGGAGCAGCTCTACTCAGATCATCTGGATCATGCAGATGATGGACTATGAAGTCAGTCATGATACTCCTATTCTGTACTGTGATAATATAAGAACTATCAACATCTCAAAGAATCCAGTGCAGTATTCGAGGACCAAACATATAGACATCAGACATCACTTCATCAGAGAGCTGGTTGAACAAGAAATGCTAAGGATTGAACACATGAAGACATAAGATCAACTAGCTGATTTGTTCACCAAGGGATTGGATGCAGCTCGATTTGAGAAACTCAGAGCATCCCTTGGGGTGTGCTTAGTTCAGTAAAACCAAGAAAAGGGGCATGAGTGTGTCTATTTCACACTCAGCAGGAAAGAACCATTCCTGCATAAAGGGACTGAACATTCTCATAAATGTTCTTATAGATGTACATGATCATGTTTCAAACGTTGAGTACATCTTTGTCAATGGCTAGTTCTGACGTGCTATCGTCATCTCTGGTTTTCTGGGATTTTCCTTCGGTTTCTTAGTCTAACGGAAACCCGAGCCTATTCTATAAATGGAATACCATCTTATATATTTGTTTAGCCGTTAAGAGAGATCACTCTTAAGTTTCAAATTTCCAAAATTCGAAACCCTTCTTTCTCACAAAAGTCTCCGAGTTCTCTGTAAAAGTCCCTTGTTTGCCATTGATTTTCTTGCTAATCATCTCTCTCAACCACCCATATATTTTCAATGGCTCCTAAATAAAAACTCGTCTGTCCTAAGAAGGTCGTGAAACCCAAAATGAGGTATGGGAAAGTTATATATTCCAAGCCTCAAGATCAATTTTATGAGGAAGATGAGTTCGGCAAGCAGGTTCGAGGTGAATCCACTTACAAAAAGCATGTCCAGAGGTCACTCCGTGATAAATATTCGAGCAAAGATACAGACAAATTGATTGAAATGTTCCACATCTACTCCAGCTAGTGTCGTGCAGAAGTCGCCTACACAACCTTCTAATATTGAAGGTGATGATGAAGATAGAGAAGATGATATTCTCCTAAGTTTGAAGATGAAAGCCATTGTTACTACTATTGCAAAAGGAAAGTAGTAGGTCATCAAAAGACCTTTAATCGTTGATCCGACAAAGAAGGAAGCCGTTAAGAGTTCATCATCTGAATCTATTGAGAAGACTTCTGTTCCACAACAGGAGAGGATGCTTGCGTCTGCTCAATAGGATCCATTTGCTAGGTCACTTGTCAAGAAGAAAACACCCAGGAAGAAGGCCTCTACTACTGTGGTGCAGTTAGTCCCAAGAACTCCTGTAACTCAAAGCCGCGCGTCTGCCACTCCACCATCCACTGCTGCATCAATAAAGAAGAGGAAAGTTGTTGAACTGTTTGGTCCTTACAAGAAGACCAAGAAAACTACAAAGTCTACTGATGTACCTGGAGATGTTCACTCACAATCAAGTGAACATGAGTCTGAGATTCACAAACAGATTGTTCATGTGTCAGGTACTTCTAAACAAGCAATCTTTCGTTCTTCTAAGCATGCTGATTTATAGAAGAAATGAAGCAGAGGTCCATGATCTCTGAGAAAAAGGTGGTAAAGGATACACTGTTGGCTACTGGAGTGTATACCTTATTAAAAGAGGCCGGCTTACTAGGGACAGTGCAGAAGGTGCAAGAGTTTGTTCCCAAGGTTGTTACTTAGTTCTACTATAACCTGACCAAAGGGATTGATGATCCAGAGTCTAAAGACTTCCAGAAAGTCTACGTGAGAGGTGAGATGCTGAAGTTTTCCCCTGAACTCATTAATGAGTTTATGGGATGTTGATCTGAGGTGGAGTATCAAGAATTGGATGACTGGAGAATGGTTGCTGAGGAGCTGACCTAGGGCATCTACACCAAATGGCCATCTCATCTACAGACTATTCCAACCTCTAAGCTGGCTCACAAATATGGAGCTCTATTCAGAATTTTGATCCACAATTGGCTACCTACTAAGTATAGAGCTGCAGTGACTCAAGCTCAAAGGAGGTTCTTGTATCACCTCAGAACTGAAAAGAAGTTTAATTATGGTGAGTTCATGTTTGACAAGAATGTCAGTAGTGCAGAGTCTACAGTGGTCAAGGGACCACTATGTTATCCTTCATTAATCTACATCATCATAAAGCAGTGAAAGCGGAATGTCCCTTCTAATAATGACAAAGTCATTCCTCCTAAAAAGAGGAATGTCTCTTCACGGTGTACGTGTTCAGGCATCTATCATGGACTGCACACCTGTCAAATTGCCAAGGTCTACCTAACAACAAATGCACTGTATCCATAGGGATTACATCGCATAATATAGAGTTAGAAAATGTGCCAATTGAGAAATTTACACTTACCTGGTAGACCACGCGTAGTTCGCCTCGTTCTGTTAGCCATTGCAGTCTGTATGGCTTTGGATGCTTGTGCTTGATCAGGGTGAGTTTGTCGACTGCATACTGACTAATGGCATTTATAAAACTACCACTGTCAATGATCATGGAACACATATGACCCTTGATCATCGCACTGTTGTAGAATATGTTCTTCCACTGATGATCATGTTCCTCAGTTCGATTGATGCTCAAATTGCGAATTGTCACAAGACTGATAATAGACACATCTGGATTAACTTCAACTAGCTCTGTATCCTTAATGTCTACCTCCACATGATTGGCGTCATCTGTAGCCTGCTCCAGCTCGTCTTCACTGACTAATTCAACTTCATTCTGTTCAGATAAGAATAGAACTCACCGATTTGGACACTGGGCTTGAAAGTGACCCCATCCTTGGCACTTGTGCCACTGGCCATAATGAGCACATGTAGGGGCTGCATTAGGCATCGACCCTGATTGATTTGGCCATGTAAATGGTGGTTGTGGCTGATTGGGCAGTGTAGACTCGGGTCTACGGCCTGTCTGCGGTGCAGTGCGATCAAAATGTCGAATAAGCTGATCTGGAGGACCGTTGGGTCGTGCGGCTTCAGTTGGTGTTGAACTGGGTACAGTACGACTCTAAGGCTATCATGTAGGGGCTGGACTGTGCATTGATCTACGCCGTCCATCTCTCAGTTGCCTTTTGACTATTGATGCATAGTGCACCATCTCCTCGATGTTAGAGAAGTCTCTCAGTTCGACTTCACAGGCTATATCCGGGTTCATGCCTTTAATCTACCAGATAATAGACTGTAACGTCCCGGTCCTGAAAAGAATAATAAATGAAGAACGGGGGTGTCACTTAAAAAGAATAGGATTTAGAATAATTATTAGTTAGAAGAAAATAATTGTTGGAAACAAGAATAGATTATATTCCCCAGAAATTTGGGCAGTATAACCTCTGTAACTAGAACAAGTCCCCGTTTTATAACTGATACGACCAACATAACGCAGAAGCAAAGATCGAAACAACGTCAACTATATGGAAGGATTCAATCCAAGATATCTATTGTAATAACACTTAAATGATCAAATAAACTAACCTAAACCCATAAATTAATTAGAAAATGAATTTAACAATAATTAAATAGCAAAAACCCCAAATTTAAACCTAAGAACCCTATAAATTGACTCGATCAATTGACCTAGCAAACGGCATCGGATTAAGCTCAAATTTTAACACAAGGTACAATCTGAAGTATTGAATAACATATCCAAAAATCAGCAAAAATGCAAGAGTAGTTTTCAATTTGGCATGGTGATCAAATTTTGGACTGTATAGGGCTTATAAATGGATCTATGGCTTTGTATGGATGGATTCTGGACTTGGGATACTATATGGATGAATACGGTGATATTAGGATTGATATGAAATGTGTATGGAGGTGTGGTGGTGACTGGAACCAAGATAGATAAATGGAAAATGAAAATAGAGATGAATCTTACCCGAAATGAACCCCAGATCGACGAGAATCCAAAATGCGCCTATGGAGCAATCTTCGTCACTGCCTAACCCGTACACTACTGGATCCACGAACGAGACAAAAGATTTCAAGCTTGGAGATTCCAGTCAACAAACTCTACCAAGAACCGATATTTGTGTTTGAGACGGGAAGAAGCGTAAAAGCTCTTTTCATTCAATTCCAGTCTCTGTAAAACAACGTTTGGAATTATCCTAAATACCTAAGGGGTGAAATTATCAAGTATTGGGCCGGATAATTTCGAAAATAAAAGTAAATAACTAAAGGCCCAATTCTCCTAACAATAATTTGGGCTTCTAATTAAATGAAAAAAACTAGATCTAATTAAATAAAACAACATAACAAATAATAAAAGATACACAGCCATAACTAAATAATTGATTTATCCATGTTTGCGGCTTCTTCACTCCTCAATACTCGTCAAATTCACCAACTTATGCTGTCGGGATTCAGCTCCATCTTCGAACTTCTTTTGAACATAGCACTGGAAGTAACCTTGCAGCTTCTTGGCTCTTAATCTTGTCACTGAACCTCTCAGCTGCAACTCCAGGTTCAAATCCTTAGTGCTTGTCTCGATCTCATCATTCCCCCCTTCCTCAAAAGAATTCAACCTCGAATTCAGCTCCTCCTCAGCATCGACATCATCTGCAGAAAAAGGAGACAAGTTAGAGACATTAAATGTGGAAGAACATATGTACTCACCATGCATATCAAGTTGGTAAGCATTGTCGTTGACTAGAGCAACCACAGTAAATGGTCCATCTCCACAAGGGATCAATTTCGACTTCCTCAAATTTAGGAAATGTCCTGGGCTGAAGTGAACCCAAACCTTATCACCGGGTTTGAATAACACTTGCTTCCAGTGTGTGTTCGCCTTAGCTGCATTTCAAACTCCTTGAAGCTCGATCCTCATCTTCACTTTTTCATGCATCTCTCGAACCTGTTCAGCTCTACGAATACCTTGCGAACTCAAAAGATGATCAATAGGCAAAGGAATAAGATCCGTCGAAGTCAATGGATAAAAACCATACACAACCTCAAAAGGTAATATATGTGTAGAAGAATGCACGACTCTATTATATGCAAACTCAGCAAAAGGCAAACATTCTTCCCACGACTTCAGATTATTCTTAACTAACGCACGCAACAGAGTACCTAGCATCCTATTTACCATCTCTGTCTGACCATCTATCTGTGGATGACATGCAGTAGAAAATAAAAGCTTAGTACCAAGTTTTCCCCACAACACACGCTAAAAATGCCCTGAAAATTTTGAATCCCTATCAGAAACAATGGTCCTAGGCATGCCATGTGGATTAACTACTTCACCAAAGAACAAATTTGCAATATTAACAGCATCATCAGTTTTTCTGATGATGAGACATTTTGGAAAACCTGTTTGTTAGTGCCATCTACACTGAGGTGTTTGGGATTGTCATTATCTGTTTAGATATTATGGCAATTTCAAAAGAACACAGAAGGTTTTGGTTATTCATGTTCGAATAACATGTTCTGGACATTTCTGTGAACATTCTGCTGTCAATCTAATTAAAGATCAAGACATGTACTTAATCATGTTCAGTGACATGATCATGTACATGGGTGTCCAGAGAGTTTACAAAACACATGCCATGCTAGATTCAAGGAGTTGAAGCTGCAGATTCAAGATGAACGTTTCAGAATAGAAGCTTCCTTGTTCGTGATAGAGATCAAGAAGGAAAAAAAGAGTTCTATTCAAGAAAGATATCTAAACTAGGAAAGTCTGATTTATTTAAGGAAATTGTTTTCTTGTTAAATCCTAGTCTAATTAGGAGTTCTGATTTCCTTATTTAGGCTATATCTGTTTCTTATAAATAGTCTGGGAACTAGACTAGATTACGGGACATGAATTTTACGAATACACTAAAGGGCTGAGAGTTAAAAGACTTCACATTCGAAGTATATAGTATTCGGGTAGACTAGGTTTGATCGATTAGATCATTGTGTTTCTAGTCTGTGTTTGAAACTCACTTTCATACACACTTAGAGGAGTCTCAGGAGAGATTTTCTGTGGGAACTAGAAGGATTCTAGGTTGGGAGGGGATCTCACAATTTAGTTTAGTGAAAGAGGTTGAATCGGGTAGGAAATGGGTCGAGTGACGGGAGTCTTCATGTAATTACCTTTGTAACCATTCAACAAAGTAGTAAACTGTTTCTCACAGACTTGATAAGTCCCCTTGACGTAAATTAGTTGATCGAACAGGGTTACCAACCTCATGCTCTTTATTTGTTCAAGTTTTTACATTCTGACCTTACATGTTCACAATAATATTCTAGTACATGATGATGAACATAGTCGCACAGTTTATGTAACTTCAATTGGTACCAGAACGGATCACCTTTGGTGTTAGTGTGAAAAGAATCCTGAAAGATACATATCTGTGTGAAGGTTTTGGTTGTATTCCAGCTATGAGTGCAATCAAAGAAGAAGGATCCACGGTCAGACCACCACTGCTAGAAAGCAACAACTATCCCTACAGGAAAGCAAGGATGAGGGCTTTTCTAAGGTCACTTGATGAACTCTCAAAGAAGAGTGTCACTGAATGATGGAAAAAGCTAACTGTTGCCAAGGAATGAAGATATGTGGAGATTGAAGAAGGAGAATGGATTGTGCCACAGAAGAACTGGTACAATGTCAACTGTAAGACTCTCAATGCAATATTCTCGGCAGTAGATCTTGAAATATTCAGCCTAATCTCAACCTGTGAGACTGCTAAAGCTGCATGGGATATTCTAGAAACTACCTTTGAAGGAACTAGTTCTGTGAGGCCATCAAGACTTCAAAATCTGACTTCAAAGTTTGAAAGTCTCTGAATGGAAGAATCTGAATCCATTGGTGAGTTTAATTCCAGATTAAGGAGCATATCAAATGAAAGTTTTGCTCTTTGAGAACCTATCAGCAATGAAAAGCTTATAAGGAAGGTTCTCAGATCTCTTCCAAAGAAGTTTGCCTACAAAGTTGCTGCCATAGAGGAAGCCAAGGACATCAAGAATATGAGACTTGATGAACTGATGGGATTATTGAGAACATTCGAGATGAATCTAGAAGATGATGACAACAGCTCAAGTAAGAAAGGTATTTCTCTGAAAGCTGAAATTTCTAAGGATGTTCCTGAACATGTATAGAAATAAAAACTTTCACTTGATTCAGAAACAATGAATAATATGGTCCTTATCACGAAGAACTTCAGTCGAATGCTTAAGAGAGTAAACAGACAGTCTTCCAGTATGTCAAATAATAGAAGACAATAATCTGGAACTACTCAGCAAGATAGAAACTCCAACAGTGAGTAGAAAGAGTTTCAACCATCAAACACAAAGAGAGGAATTCAGTGCAGAGAGTGTGATGGTTTTGGACATATTCAAGCTGAATCTGCCAACACTCTGAAGAGGAATAAAAAGAACTATAATGCCTCTCTGAATGATAATGATTCTGAAAGTAGCAGTGAATCAGAAGAAGAGACATATGCCTTTACAGCAAAAGTCTCAGAATTCCAGGATCCTTTCAAACTTGCAGACGAAGATGAAGACTCAGACAATGATGATGTCAGTAATGAGGAGTTTATTCAGATATACAAGGGGATGTATGAAAAATGGCTTGAAGTTTCTGAGATCAACGAAACTCTACAATCTCACAACAAAGATCTTCTCAAAGAAAAGGAGAATTTGACTAAGTCTGATGGAGAACAGAAGGACGTTATTCAACAACAGAAGAAGGAGATTGAAGAACTAATTACAGAGCTAAAATCCATCAAAAGGAATGTCAACATGCTGAACAATGGAGCTAAGAGTCCTGATAAGATTCTTACCAATCCAGGACATTGTGGGAAAAGTCATCCAGGTCTTGGATACAATGGTGGAGAATCCAAGACAGTGTTTGTCAAAGCCACTACAAGCCAGACAGCGTATGTACACAATAATGTTCAGACGATCCTGAAAAACATTAACAAAAAGATGACTATCAATAATGGCTACAGGAAAAGAATTATCAGCTACTATTGTGAAGAAAAAGCCCACATTCGACTAAACTGTGAAAAGTATCTTTTTGATCTAAAAAGAATGAGAAGAAGATTTGTGGTCACCATTCTAGCAACACTCAAAAGAAAACAACTACTCAACAAAGGAAGAAGCCTGCACAGAAAAAATAATGGGTTGTCAAACAAACCAGTCTAATTGATCATACTTCGTTAAGAGTTGAAGATAAAGGAAGCTGGTACTTTGATAGTGGTTGTTCAAGAAACACGACAGGAGACTGTTCTGTGATGCAGAATCTAAAAGCTTGCTCGTCAGACTTTGTTATCTTTAGAGATGGAAAGATAGGTAAAGTTATAGGAAAAGACGAGCTGACTGTTGAAGAAATGCCCAAACTCAAGAAAGCTATGCTAGTTGATGGACTCGAAGCTAATCTGATTAGTATCAGTCAACTATGTGATGATGACATGACAGTAGCCTTCACCAAGGAAAGCTGCAAAGTTATGAATAAGAACAATGACTTATTCATGGAAGGGAAGAGATCAGCTGACAACTGTTATCAGCTACATGTTCCTGCACAATGTTCTTTAACATGTCAAAGAACATCTATTAAAGAGTCAAGGATCTGGCATCAGAAACTTGGACACATCAACTTCAGAAATCTCCAGAAGATCATTAACAAGGAGATTGTGAGAAGGCTACCTCAGATCAGAATTGACAGAGATAAAGTCTGTGGTCCATGCCAGATTGGGAAACAGTTCAGATCTCAACATAAAGAATTGCAAGACAGAACTTCCAAGAGAATCATAGATCTCATTCATATGGATCTAATGGGGCCTATGGCTGTGGAAAGCTACGGAGGAAAGAAGTATGTCCTTGTCTGCATTGATGATTACTCAAGGTTTACTTGGGTTGATTTTCTCAAAGACAGAGTGAAGCTTTCACAACATTCAAGAGACTGGCCTATAAAATCACAGTTGAGAAGGATGATCAGATTATCAGAATCAGAAGTGATCATGGCAAGGAATTTGAGAACCAATAATTTGATACATTCTGCAGTGAGAATGGTATCAGCTATGAGTACTCAGCCCCCAAAACTCCTCAACAGAATGGAGTTGTGGAAAGGAAAATAGAACTCTTCATGAGATGGCTAGGATCATGATTGCTACAAAAGGAGTTGCTGCAAAGTTCTGGGCAGAAGCTATCAAAACAGCATGCCACATCAGCAACAGAGTTCATCTCAGACCAGGTACTCTCACTACTCCATATGAGATTTGGAATGAAAAAAGCCAACAGTGAAGTACTTTTATGTGTTTGAACCACATGTTATATTCTCAATAATAGAGAGTATCTCAGCAAGATGAACAAAAGAGGAGTTGAAGGGATATTTGTTGGATACTTCAGAAATAGTAAATCATACAGGATTTACAACAAAGATACAAAGGCTGTAATTGAGACAGTTAATGTTAGATTTGATGATCAGGACAATACTATCAATACTCCTGAAGAGAATGTTCATACGGATGTGTTCGAACATCCTAAGGTTCATGATGATACAGACAGAGAAGCTGAAGAGCAAACAGTAAGGCATAGAAAGCCTTCGAAGTAAATCATCAAGAATCATCCTACTTCAGAAGTAATAGGAGACATTCATGAAGGAAGGATGACCAGGAGCCTCTGGTAATCAAGGTAGGTCCTGAAATAAGAGATCATCATCTTCACCTCCAGTTCAAGCAGTTCATGTCATCCAAGAAAGGAGTGGATGATACTGTTGAAGAATCCTCTCCAAAGGGTGCAGTGCTGAGATTCTTAGAGAAAACTCTGGAGTTTCATGCTTGTTTGATTTCTGGGTATGCTTCTGAAAAGTTGAAGATCCAAGCATTGATTGTTGATCTGTCATCAGGAGAAGAGTCTGCCTCCCCTACAGCAGATGTTCCGGAGAATGTTCATAACTTGCACAAGCTTGCAAGTACTGTCAAAGTTGCTGCTCAGAAAAAGTCCACTCTAGCACAAAAGCAAGATGAAGCACCGATTGCAAAACAAGCTAAGGAAGCAGAAGCTATCCAAGAAGAGACTGCAGAGGAGGATCATGAAGAAGAGACTGCTGAACCTGAGGATGATGATGAAGAGGAAGCTGAAAAGGATGCTGATGATGGAGAAGAGACTAAGTATGATGATGCTGAAGCAGGTTCTGAAGAATGAGGATCTGAAGGAGATGATGATGCACAAGATCCTGACAAATTCGAGTAGTTTCTGAATATTACTCATTTACCTTTCTTGGTGTCAAATAGGGGGAGTAATGCAATATAAGTATTTTGTTTTTGTTTTCTATTCTACTTATCTTGCATCATGTTTTGCAAGATATTTTTTGCTTCAATAGCTTGTATTTGCTATTTTGTTTTGGAACATATTTTTTCTTCCCTTTATGATTCGTATCTGCTAAAAAATTAAAACCGCTATCAAAAGATAAAAATTTTAAAGAAAAAAATCAATATAGCAGAGCAGGTATAAGTTGATAAGAAAGTGAAAAACAACTGAATCATATGATGTTCTTAAAAAACATTCAAGTATGTTTTTAAGTACATGATCCTGCAGTTCAAGGGTTGTGTTCTTTTAAAACATGGAGTTGATTTGCAACCAGATAAAGACAAAGGGGGAGATTGTTAGTGCCATCTGCACTGAGGTGTTCGGGATTATCATTATCTATTTAGATATTATGGCAATTTCAAAAGAAAACAAAAGGTTTTGGTTATTCATGTTCGAATAACATGTTCTGGACATTTCTGTGAACATTCCGTTGCCAATCTGATTAAAGATCAAGACATGTACTTAATCATGTTCAGTGACATGATCATGTACATGGGTGTCCAGAGAGTTTACAGGAGACTTGCCATGCTAGATTCAAGAAGTTGAAGCTGCAGATTCAAGATGGACGTTTCAAAATAGAAGCTGCCTTGTTCGTGACGGAGATCAAGAAGGAAAGAAGGAGTTCTATTCAAGGAAGATATCTAAACTAGGAAAGTCTTATTTATTTAAGAAAATTGTTTCCTTGTTAAATCCTAGTCTGATTAGGACTTCTGATTACCTTGTTTAGGCTATATCGGTTTCTTAGAAATAACCTGGTAATCAGAATAGATTACGGGACATGAATTTTACGAATACATTAATGGGCTGAGTGTTAAAAGAATTCACATTCAAAGCATATAGTATTCGGGTAGTCTAGGTTTGATCGATTAGATCATTGTGTTTCTAGTCTATGTTTGAAACTCACTTTCATACACACTTAGAGGAGTCTCAGGAGAGATGTCCTGTGGGAAATAGAGGGATTCTAGGTTGTGAGGGGATCTCACAATTCAGTTTAGTGAAAGAGGTTGAATCGGGTAGGAAAGGGGTCGAGTGACGGGACTCTTCATCTAATAACCTTTGTAACCATTCAACGGAGTACTAAACTGTTTCTCACGGACTTGATAAGTCCCCCTAACGTAGATCAGTTGATCGAATAGGGTTACCAACCTCGTGTTCTTTATTTGTTCAAGTTTTTACATTTTGACCTTACGTGTTCACAACAATGTTGAAGTACATGATGATGAACATGATCGCACAGTTTATGTAACTTCATTGTTAACTACCATAAACATATAATTTTTGCCAGACTTAGACTTAGGAAAACCCAAAATGAAGTCCATCGAGATGTCTACCCAAGGGGTAGTAGGCGCCGGCAAAGGCGTGTACAAACCGAATGGACTAGATGTGGATTTTTCCTTCTTACAAGTAATACATCTAGCACAGACTCTCTCAACATCATGTTCATGTGAGGCCAGTAAAAATCTTCGTGCAAGAGACCTAATGTCTTATTAACACTGAAATGACCCATAAGACCCCCTGCATGCGACTCCAAAATGAATAACTCTCGCATAGAACAATCAGGCACATACAACTTTGTATCTTTAAACAGAAATCCATGAACCTGATAATAAGAATCAGCAGCACGAGATTTCCTCCGCTGTGATAACCAGGAGTGACTCTCCTGTGTAGCATTCCAGTTAACCAGATCTGCAGATTTCTGGTGGGAGTCTAGAAGGAGGACCATGACTCCGGAGCAGCTTGATGCTTACACGTGGGATCAGTTCAAAACTGGATTCTACGACAAATACATTCCTAAGACGTTCAGAGTCAAGAAGGAAGCAGAGTTTCATACTCTTAAACAAGGGAAGATGTCCGTCACAGAGTACGAACGAGTATTCTGTGAGTTATCACGGTATGCACCTCTTCAGGTAGATACTGATGAGAAGATGACATCTAAGTTCAGATCAGGACTGAGGCATGAGATTGCCATGACTTTGGCAAGTCGGGAAGACCTGACCTATACCGAGTCATTGAATAGGGCATTGGACATCGAGGCAGTAATGCCTGAAGAAAGAAAGGCCCCAGTATCAGCTCGAGTACCTACTTCAGCACCAGCACCAGCCAGAACTCCATCACAGAGTTTCCAAGGGAAGAGAAAGTGGAATAATGGAGGTAACCAGAACAAGAACCAAGGCTACAGAAAGCCTTGGCAGGGAAATAGACAGCAGGGCCAGCAGGGTGCCCCTGCTCAGGGAAGAACTGCACCATCACAACCCAACATTCCTCTATGCCCAAGGTGCAACAAAAGCCACCAGGGCATGTGTCAGGCCAGCAACACGGGTTGCTATAACTGTGGCCAGGAGGGTCACTATGCAAGGAATTTCCCGAAGACACAATAAAGACGGAACCCTCAACAACTTAAGGCCTTGCAGGCATTGGGGCAACAAAGTCAACAACCCCAGCAACAACAATATCAACAGCAACAGCAGAGGCAGATACAACAAGGAAATCCCAGGTCTTATACAATGAACCCCAGTTCCTCCGGGAAAGGGAAGCAGAAAGGTAATCTTGCAGGTATGGGCAAACTTCATGGCATGCCTTTAGTTGTTTTATTTGATACTGGAGCATCGCACTCCTTTATTTCATCAGCATGTTGTGATAAGTTAGAGCTTAAAACTGAATGAGCTAGTCATAAGAAAAAGATTTTAACACCAACTGGCGGAACCATGACTACGACTCATGTTTGCTCGAACATAGAAATAGACTTGGGAACAACTAGGATTAAGGCTGATAATCTTAGTATCCTACCGATGTGGGATACTGACGTAATCCTAGGAATGGATTGGTTGTCAGAAAATCATGCCACGATCCTATGCAATGAAAGGAAGATATCATTCCAAGTTCCAGGAGAAGAGCCAACAAGTTTTCACGACATAGAGATGGGAAAGTTCACTCCAATGATTTCAACGTTGCAGGCTAAGAAGATGATCGAGAGAGGAAATCAAGCTTTCCTGGTTTATCTAAACAAGATAGATGATATAGAGAGGGCAATGGAAAATGTTCCAGTTGTGCAAGAGTTTGCAGATGTTTTTCCAGAAGAATTGCCAGGATTGCCTCCGAACCGACAGGTCGAGTTTGTAATAGATTTGGAACCGGGAGCAGCTCCGATTTCAAAAGCTCCGTACAGGATGGCCCCAAAAGAGTTGCAAGAGCTCAAGATTCAGCTTCAGGAATTATTGGACCTAGGTTTCATCCGACCTAGTGCGTCACCATGGGGAGCACTAGTCCTATTTGTGAAGAAGAAGGATGGCACATTGAGGATGTGTATAGATTACCGGGAGCTGAATAAGCTGACGTTGAAGAACAAGTATCCTTTGCCTAGGATAGATGATCTGTTTGATCAGCTCAAGGGAGCGAGCATGTTCTCAAAGATTGACCTAAGGTCTGGGTATCATCAGTTAAAGATCAAGTCAGAAGATATACCCAAGACAGCTTTCCGAACCCGGTATGGTCATTATGAGTTTACGGTAATGCTGTTCGGATTGACAAATGCGCCAGCAGTATTCATGGATCTCATGAATAGGGTGTTTCATCCATTCTTAGATAAGTTTTTCCTTGTGTTCATAGATGATATTCTCATCTATTCCAAGAATGAATCAGATCATGCAGAACATCTAAGGACAGTGTTAGAAACCTTAAGAAAAGAAAGGCTTTACGCCAAATTCAGTAAGTGCGAATTTTAGCTGAAGGAAGTAATGTTCCTTGGGCACATTGTGTCAGCAGAAGGAATCAAAGTGGACCCCTCTAAAGTAGAGGCAGTACAAGAATGGAAGTCTCCAACTACTCCTAATGAAATCAGAAGTTTTTTGGGATTAGCTGGATACTATAGAAGATTCATAGAAGGATTCTCCAAGATAGCTAGGCCAATGACACAATTGTTAAGAAAAGGAATCAAATACTAGTGGTCAGAAGAATGTGAAGCCAGTTTCCAAGAGCTTAAGAAAAGATTAACCACTGCTCTAGTGTTAGCTATTCCAGTCAGTGATAAAGAATTTGTGATTTACACGGATGCTTCAAAGAATAGATTAGGATGTGTCCTAATGCAAGAAGGTAGAATCATAGCGTATGCGTCTAGAAAATTAAGAATTCATGAATTGAATTATCCTACGAATGACTTAGAGCTGGCAACAATAGTGCATGCCTTGAAAATCTGGAGACATCACCTATACGGAGTTAGGTGTGAGATTTTCACAGATCACAAGAGTCTAAAGTACTTTTTCGAGCAGAAGGATTTAAATATGAGACAACGCAGATGGCTCGAATTAGTAAAGGACTACGACTGTGGAATCAGTTACCACCCAGGCAAGGCTAATGTGGTAGCGGATGCCTTGAGTCGTAAAACAAGCAGGTTGGGTTTTCTCCTCACTCAGGAGGAGAAACTCATCAGGGATTTTGAAAGCTTACAGCTAGAGGTGGTTTACCCACCTGAGATGATTGTATGTCATATTGCAACATTAGTAGTTGTACCAGATCTTCGGGAAAAGATAATTGAGGCACAGAGAAAAGATGAAGCCATGGAAGAGATGCGTTTGAAGATCAGATCAGGAAAAACAGAAAGTTTCAAGAAAGCATCAGATAATGCTATCCTTTATGAAGATAGGATATGTGTTCCACCGTGTGTTGAGCTCAGAAATGAGATCATGAGTGAGGCTCATGATACTCCATATACAGCACACCCGGGAAGTACGAAAATGTATCAGGATTTGAAGCAGAAATTCTGGTGGGAAGGAATGAAACGGGACGTAGCTTCCTATGTTGAGCGATGCTTGTCATGTCAATAAGTTAAGGCATTGCACCAGAGGCCTTACGGTGCGCTACAACCGTTAGAGATTCCTGAGTGGAAGTGGGAACACATAGCGATGGATTTTGTGACAGGCCTACCCAGGTCAAGACGAGGGAATACGGCCATATGGGTCATTATTGATAGGCTCATAAAGTCAGCTCATTTCCTTCCGATCCGAGTTACGGATGGATCGAATAAGCTAGCTCAGATTTTTGTTAGAGAGATTATACACCTTCATGGTGTTCCAGTGTCAATAACATCGGACAGAGATTCAAAGTTTACCTCAAGATTTTGGACTAGTTTATAGAAGGAGTTGGGAACTCAACTCAATTTCAGTACAACATTTCACCCACAACAGATGGACAGTCCGAAAGGACGATCCAAACATTAGAGGACATGTTGAGAACAGTGGTCCTAGATAGGGGTGAAAGCTGGGAGGAAATATTAGCGTTGATTGAGTTCGCTTATAACAATAGTTATCAAGCAACCATCAATATGGCACCATACGAAGCGTTGTATGGTCGAAAGTGTCGATCACCACTTTATTGGGATGAATTGGGTGAACGAAGGATTCTTGGGCCAGACTCAGTGTCAGAAATGATTGAAATTGTCAGAAAAATCCGTCAGAGGATTCAAGAAGCCCAGAGTCGGCAGAAGTCATATGCGGATAAACGCCGTACAGATTTACAATTTACAACAGGAGACAAGGTCTTCCTGAAAGTATCTTCTTCCAGAGGGATAATAAGATTCGGCATAAAGGGAAAGTTACGACCACGTTTTATAGGACCTTATGAGATCCTTGAGCGGATAGGTGCAGTGGCGTATAGATTGGCATTACCACCTAGTTTTGGTAATGTTCATAACGTATTTCATGTTTCTCAGTTAAGAAAATACGTATATGATCCCAAGCACGTAATCCAGCATAGTGAGATTGAGTTAGATCTAGATCTAACTTATGAAGAGAGACCGGAAGCCATTTTGGATCGAAAAGTCCAGGAGTTGAGGAACAATTCTATTCATCTAGTTAAGATCCTATGGAGTCACCATGGTCAGGAAGAAGCGACATGGGAACTTGAGGATAAGATAAAAGCAAAATACCCAGAATTCTTTCTCTAAGGTATGTAAATTTCGGTCCATCTGCGTTGTCTCATATTAGTCGAAAGTATCCGTTAAAGTTCCATGAAATTCAAGGTCAATTAATCCCCGTAGGTGGGTTAATTTTTCCAGTTAGGGTTTAAATCTCCTTTTCAGTTATGGAAAGCCGGAATTGGAATTTCAGATAAATTCAATTCATATTCTTTTAAATCTGCGGTGTGTAGTTATCGTCAATTAGATATTCCGATGAATATTTACAGGACTGGGAGAATCAGAGATTCTCTAGTCATTAGTGTTTAAATTCAGATAATTTAAACAGGGTGATTTAAAATCCAAAAGAATTAGATATTCTCTAGTTCGGATGTTTTAATGGTTGAAAAATTAAAACCAATATTTCAAAGTGGTATTTTAAAAATCAATAATTTTAAATAAACTATTGTTTTTAAGTAAGTGAATTATTTTAACAATATTGGATAAGTTCAGGATTTTTCCGAAGATGAAAAATATCACGATAACCGAACAACCGGTATTTTAAACCGGATATTTTTTTGGTCAATTCCCAAAGCATGGGAGGCCATACCTCTCCCATGCCTCCACCATGCCACCTCACGTTTCTTACCCCCCCCCCCAAGTCAACCAAAATGGATAATAAAACTATAGATAGGTACTATATATATATTATATGTATAGATTATGGAAAAAAGAGTTTAACTATCATAATCATTCTAATTCTCCACAAGATTTTCGTGAGAAAGAGGAACAAAACAGCCACTCTCCCTTGCTTCTCCTTCACCACCCTTTATCATCTTCCATTCACTTCAATTTCTACAACATTTTCAAGAGAGGAGAGTAGAAGTGGCATCCATAATCAAAGCATGATCCCACCATCTCCAACCTACTAAAGCTTCTCTCCTTTGTTTTTGAAAGGTATTTTGAAAACCATGAAGTTATATATATATATATATATATAGGTTTGATGTTGTATTGGAAATCATGCATTAAGTTTTTGAAGCATGTTAGATGGTAGAAATGAGTTGGTTTATGTTGCAAAATTGTTGATATATTATGAAGCATGTTGTTGTGTCTTTTGTGTTCAAATATGTTAGATGTTTATAGGTTCAATAGTACTTAAAAGCATGTTTAAGATGAGGTTTGATGTGTTAAAATGCATGATTTCAAATATATAGAAATCTTGTGAAGTTTGGCTTGAGTTCGCGTATTTCGCGCGAGGGGGTCGGCAGATTTGCCACCCTTCGGTAAAACGAGCATAACTCCCTCGTTTTACGTCGGATTGAAACACCGTAAATTTTGCTGGAAACTAGACTTAAGTGTCTTTCCAATGGTATAGGTCTCAATCTCTAATTCGTCCTGAGTCGGTGGTGAAAAATCGACGAACTTGGGTCATGTTTCTGTTTTCAGGAAGTCATGGCAGTTTGGCCACCTTTCAGTAAAATGGGTATATCCGTTTCATTTGTTATCATCTTAAGCCACTGTAATTTTTTAAAAATTATAGACTTACGTGGCTTTCTAATGGTTTATAGCTCAGTCCGTAACTCTTCCTGAATCGATCATGAAAAATCTTCAAAGTCAGGTCACGAGTTTGATTTCGGAAATTCTGGCAATTCTGCCACCTTCTAGTAAAATGATCATAACTTTTTCGTTAGTTATCATCTTGAGTAACCGTAAATTTAGCCGTAAACTAGACTTCTGTGGCTTTCCATTGGTATATGGCACAATCCCTACACTTTAGTGAGCCAAAAAAGAGAATTTTCCAAAGTTAGACGTTGTGCCAAACGTTGTTTAGTCAACGAACTTAGCGATGATTTTGTTCCTAGAATCTAGTTGTGATGATGTTAAGGTATTTTTGATACCTTAAATAATGTCGATGAATGTCTTTATATGGTTAAGATCTAGGGTCAATATTTACCCTTAAACAAGAAAAATTTAGAACGGATACTAGAGCCTAATAGGCCTTCAATTTCATGTTGAGTCCAAACATCGTATTTGGTTCAACGTACTCAGTTTTATGTTAACTCTATGAAGACGAGCTGTCCAGTGCAAGATAAAGTACGAGGAGGAACTTTTGCTGCAGTTCAAGTGTTAAAACCTCGGTGAAAGGTGGGCTTTCTTTTTAACGGACTCTTAGTCTAAATAATGATTTGAGTTTTTACTCACCTGCAGTTAATTAATTCTGATGCAAATAAATTATTGTCATGCATAGAATGTTTTATTTTGTATGATATCCTTATCTGCATTTAGTTAGCTCGCAAGGGGCTTTCTAACTCTTAAATCGATCGGGCCTCGTGCTAACTTAGCGTGTTAACCGAGGTTAGTGTACACTTGAGTCGGTGATATTAGGAAGAGCGAAAGGCTGAGCGGAGCTATTCTTGACTAAGACATCGACGATACTAAATGTGCGTGGAAAAGGCTGAGCGGAGCTATTCTTCGGCATTTAGTTATGTTAAGTGTTCGAGGGAAAGGCTGAGCGGAGCTATTCCCCGACGTTTGTGGAAAAGGCTGAGCGGAGCTATTCCTCGACTTTCAGTGGGATATGGATGATCATACAACAGAAAAGAGCGCTCAATGACATAAAATGATTTAGTAAAACATAGGGCCTTTTTAGATAAAACCCCTGTGTGTTTACTCAGATGCATGATAAGAAAATGAGTTTCAATTCAGAAATAGTTTTGGCAATGTGTTCACTGAGTACCCTTGTACTCAGCCCTGCATGTTTGTTTTTAAATGTGCAGGTTGAGCTGGTGTGGAAAGGAGAAGTGCTGAGAGTGGAGTTCTTTTTGGTACAAGGCTCAGATGACCTTGTATTACTATTATTATTATTATTGTCTTTCTTTTGCTTCCGCAACTCAGTTATATCACAAGTTCAACATTTCAGCTTTTGTTCTGGACGAGTTTCATAACTCAATAATCAATTAAGTACTGTTATTATTCTATCTCTTGTGAGTACTTAAAGTTAGTTCAGAATTCGAGCTCACAGCAATTATCGTTCCTGGAATACAGTAGTTCCTTCTTTTATTTAATTATTTCCGATTCGCGCCTTGATCCATCCTTTATTGGGATCGAGTCGTGCCAGTCACACTTCATATTAATCAGATATTAATTTGGGGTCGTGACAAAATTATATACTTTTCATCCGACATTTTAAAAATATTTTCAATAAACCACGATAGTGTGGACGTTTATATAATTCATTTTTAAACAGGTTATCAAACCTTTAATTTACTCCAGTTGAATTTCCTTACAATAAGCAAATTAATAGCCGGAAACCAACACGATCATATAATCTTCTAATTAATAAGCCACGATTTTGTGGATGTTTATTAATAAATTACATCTAAGTGTGAACACCATCATCTTTTCCCCAAGAACCCTAGTTTTGAATTTAAGTGCTCCAGATGGAGGAGTCAGTTAGTTCTAACAGTGTTCTACAACTATCTTTATAAAGATATTTAATTTCTAGCTAAATCTATGATATGACACATCCGATATAGAGGAAGACCTATTGTCAATGCGCATGCCATCATTTCTTAATTAAACTAGATTAATGGAAACCGTATGAGATTTCTACATACTTTGGTATGAATATCTCCCACTTAGTTATTTATGATTGAGGTTTCATTTTATCCCATTTTTAAATATGCAAACATCACATAAAATGATAAACCACCATTGCATGTTTCAAAAAACACAATAAGCAATAAATAAAATCAACTATCATGACTTATATCTCATGTTGCTGAATGAGATAAAATAGGAAAGTTAGCTCCGGAATCCGGGCATGGTCGCCGCCGGCCTCCACCGCGCCTCGCCGAAACTCTAGCTCCAATTAGGATTTTGGGATGTGAATCGGGATGCCCTTCCTTGATGGGGCTGCATCTCTTTCCTTCCTTGAATTGATCTTTAAACTTTATTCAATATATAGAATATCTATTCCTAAAAGGAAAAATCTAATCTATCTATAATACAATTACAATTCAATAACTTAGTGATTTTCAAAAAATCACCACTAGGTCTAAATAATTTTATTTTTCATATTACATTAAAACAACATAATAAAATAAAATTTCTAGACCTTAATCCATGGATTTTCTCATGGATTAAAATCACGTAACGAAATTGGTACGACCCAAACATACATCCAACATAAATTAAAACATACATCACATAATTAAGGAGCCATGATAGTTGATAAACCTGCAAACATGTTAGTCTACAAATCCAACAATCATAATTACATGATTAGCATAAAACAACATATGATATCCACACATGACATAATTTTTGAAAATTATAATTGATTAAATTAATAATTTTGAAAAATTACTACAAGATATAATTTGAAAATTAAAATAATTATCTACCAAATTTAAACTTGTAAAACTCAAAAATCACATAAAAATAAATTTGGAAATTTATTAAAATTATCAACCAAATTTATTTATTAATTTTCGACTAATACCCTAATTAAAGAATATTTGGAAATTTTGATATAGATCAAAAATCTATTCCAAATATTGTGGCTAGGATCAAAAATCACAAAATTAAAATTTGGAAATTTGATCCACTCAGACTTCTTCCAAATTTAAATTTTATTTTCAACCCTATCTAGATTAGAATTAAGTAATTTATGATATACACCAAAAATTACTTTTCCTATTCTTATCTACAAGATTTTTTAAAATTACAAGAATAAAAATCTGGAAATTTGATCCACTTCAAACTCTTTTAAATTTAAATTCTATTTTCAAATCTTTATGGATTAGAATTTTAATAACTATTGATATACATTAAAATTACCTTATCCAATTTCAATACTCATAAATTTCAAAAATTTCAAGAATAAAAATCTGGAAATTTGATCATCTTCAAATTCTTTCCAAATTTAAATTCTATTTTCAAATTAATTTATATTAGAATTAGGCAACTTATGATATACATAAAAAATTACCATATCAAATTCTAACACTCCTAATTTTTGACACCACCCACTAAATAAATCTGAAAATTTGATTTTTATTAAAAACTTTTCCAAATTAATTTAATGGGACCGAAAATTAATCAAGAAAAATTAGGGAATTTAACACATTAAATTTTCCTAAAAATTAACACTATAAATTTCAATACTTCATGTTATATAAATTTGGAAATTTAATTTTAATTAAAGTCTTCTCTAAATTAATCTAACATGATCGAAAATATCATAGAACAAATTAGGAAAATTAAAACACCAAAGTTTTGAAAAATTTGGTATTCCAATTTTCAAAAAATATCTAATTAAATTTGAAAATTTTGATAACATCAAAATTCTATTCCAAATTTAATAGTGATCGAAAATTACATGGAATCTCAAAACTAGAATTTTCGAAACATCATCAAAAATTCATCCAAATTTTGATCAACTTAAAATCAACACACATACATAATTAAATCTGAAAATTTAACAATAATAAATTTAACATCAAATTTAATTACATATGTCGAAATTAATCCTATGATTAAAACTAGAACAGAGCCAAAACCTGCTCTGATACCAATTGTTGGGTTTTTTAGAATTAAACCACCGCAGGATCTCTTTGGTTGTTCTTTGATCCTAATGTCATGGAAATAATAAATTCATGCAGCTCATATATTTTAATTAACCGAGTTCAATTAAACATACAATCCAGTTTTTCGATTCTACTGAAAATGAAAACATAGAATATCGAAAAACAACTTACAATCGAATGTCGGATTGATAACAAGATTAAAGGTCTAATCTTGTTGTTGAGAGTATGTAAATTGGCATCTCTTACTGTGTAATTCGACTTCTCGATCTTCTCCTGTATTTCCGGACTGTATCTAGAGGGTGGGCTAAAATCTACTAGATAGGTATGGATACTGTGGAGATCAAGAGACTATAGAGGGGCTGATTTCTTATGATATAAATTTCAATCCCCCACCTCCTTATTTATAAGGAGTTGGACGAAGTTATCAAGTCCCGGACCAAATGGGCTTGGGCCTCTATCTCCTTTTCTATCTCCAATCCATTAAAATCATATTGAGCTACAACAGGGATCTAGAAGAATATTAAATTGGCCTGCTAATTTATTTAATTATCAATATCCAATAAACTTATGATATTATTAAATAAATTAAATACTACTTTCATTCTACTAAAGAAGTAATATTGACTTACCAATTTAATACATATTTGTGAATATGTTGTCTCCTTTAGTTCAGTCGTTCCCCGTGTTTAAGATCTAATGTTCATTAATTATTTATGTAAGCCTCTAGTAGCTATAATTAATTAATATCTAAAACTTTGAGTAGTATTACACAAGCTTTATCATGTACGGAATAAATTCCACCCGCAGGGTTTCACATGAACTTGTGTTTTCTCAAGAGAGCATCATCAACCTGGCGCACGAGGACAAGGTGCTTATATATATTGCACGACACATCATATATGCAAATGTTATTACCCAAAATATCGAGTTTATTAATTCTATGAAAGAACCTCACCCATTGATAAATCAAAACAATAAACAAAGCATATATATGTTCGCCAATAAATATAAGTTAAGAACCCGAACTCTGTGGATCTTTGTTCTCTAACTTATAGTGTCAGAGTATAGAACAGTATCCTATCGTGATCATCCTCAATACACTAACACGTGTATTAGAATAATCAATTAGTCAAGATAAACTAACTATCAGATTATTCTACGGTGTACCGATGGTGTATTCAGTACCATCTAAAATCTGAGCCTTTTAATATAATAAAAGGATCTGATGATATGATCTTACCGTGTGTTCACCCAGACCATATCATCTACAATGTAAGTATATTGAATATGCATAAAAAATTATATAATAATGTAAATACAAATAGTGACTGCAATAAAATCAATCTATATCATCATATCATCAGAAAAGTATGCAGAGACATGTCTTTCAATATACAAAACCAACATATTCTAAGTGTAAAATTGTGGAATGGGGCGTTGTCTCTTTCGTCGTGGCATGTATCAAAAATAGGAACTTTTATATCTAGGTTAAAAATCATGAATTTGAGTGAAAAAAATCACATTCTCACAGACCCGTGAGTGTGGGTTGACCAAGCTACTTAGGTCGACCCAGAGCCCTATTTTTGCACAGTGTCGACCCAAGTGGCCAGGGTCAGGTCGACCCACCTCTTTGTAACTGGAACCACTTTCCAGGTCGATCCGACCCCTTTTCGAACTGGGTTTCGAATTTCTTCCGATTTTGATTATTTAATCCAGTCAATTAGGCTTTAATTAAGTATTTAATCAAGCCCAAAACTCTAATTAAATACCTATTCAACTCTTCTTGTCCATATTCACTTGTTTTTTATGTGTTTGCTAGTTTTACAGTAATTCCAGTCAATTAGGCTTTAATTAAATTTTTAATCAAGCCCAAAAGTCTAATTAAATACCTCTTCAACTCTTCTTGTCCATATTCACTTGTTTTGTTCAAATATGCAACGAAATCACTACAATTACTGCAAAACTAGCAAACACATCAAAAATTCTAAATGATAACAATATAAGCTCACAAGCTATATAAAATACACAACTTCATATAATACATAATATCATTTCATATCCAAAAATTATGTAAAATACACATCTGTCAATAGCCAATAAATTTAATTTGCCTACAATCACCAACAAAAAAATCAGTGAATTAACTGTTATTACTTATTGATAATCATAATTAAATTTGAAAATTTTCAATTAAATCATTATTTATAACACATGCCGATAACATTAACAGATAAAAAAAATGGTACAATAACAATGTCGATGTTATATGCCAATATTTGTAATTATTGAAAAATTGACCGAGAGAATGAAAATCATGTGGAAGCCTCTCAAATGGTCACACCCCACACTCCAACATTTTAATAATAAAAAAGTAGCAATGGTTAAAAATACTATAGTTTTTTGAGTTCTTGGAATAAATATTCCAATTGCCACATGTTGCTGGAGGGTGCCAACGGGTGCCATGGCCCCCACAAGTAAAAAAACAAATACATGTAAAATTAAAAAATATATATATATATATATAGAAATATTGGTGAAAAAATAATTCCAGCCCCCCCCCCCAATAAAAAGTTTGTGGTTCCACCCCTGCACGTTGGGATCCCACAGTGGACATGCAGTGCCTGTTGACGTATGATGGGACTTTACCACTATATAGATATAGATTTATTTTATTGTATGAAACGAATCCTTTTAAAATTGTTTTAAAAAATTATAGTTGTTTTTAAACCAAAAAACTGATCACTTCACACATTACGACTGACAACATTACAAAAAGATTCAAGAAGACCATCCACAAACATTAAAAGGTCAATACAAATATAAAGGTTAGACAATTTTAAAAAATTATAATTGTTTTTAAACCTAAAAACTGATCACTTCACACATTACGACTGACAACATTACAAAAAGATTCAAGAAGACCATCCACAAACATTGAAAGGTCAATACAAATATAAAGGTTAGAAAAATCACGAAAAGCCTTGGCAATATAATGTACCACCACATTGACTTGACGAAATTGATTTACCTCTAATAAATGTTTACAATACGAAACAAGAATGCCGAACTTTGAATTATCACAACGGGAAGATAAGACCACACCAACAACCATCTTGGAATCTAACTCGAATATCACGCTTGAATTTTTTTTTTAATTTTAAATCCAAGAAGTGCCTCAACCAAACTTAATGCCTCGCCCTCTTCTACTCGAACCTTTCTTTTCCAAAAAAAAATTATGTTAGATCGTCTGATATGTCATAATCCGTTAGACGTGTCAAATTAGATCAAAATCCACCCAAAATAACACAAAACCCTCCTAAGCCCAGCCCAACTATGCCCCCCATGCCAGCACCAAACCCTCATCCCCCTTTTCTTCCAGTATTTTTTTTATATTTCGTTTTCTTGTTGTTTTGATTTTAATCCTTTTTTCGTTTATCTTTTAATTAAATCAAAAGCCATCTATCTCACCCCAATTAATTATTGAGCACGGTGCACGAGTCCACACATTAGCGTCGGGCGAGTGCACTGCGCAAGACGACATATAAAAAATTAAATTAATTCAATTCAATTTTAGGGTTCACTACATTGGGCGCAGTGCATGAGCCCACGCGTTAGCAATATGGGCCCGTGCACTGGATAAAACGCCGAATAAAAAAAGTAAATTAATTTAATTTAATTTTATGGTTTACTAATTCCATTGTAAGGTATGTATTTAGTTCAAAAAAATTAATTATCGAACTTAGTGCACGAGCCCAAACATTGGTATTGGGCGAGTGCAATGCGCGAGACGCCAGATAAAAAATTAAATTAATTCAATTTAATTTTAAGGTTTACTAATTCAATTTTAGGGTATATTTTTATATCAAAAAAATCAATTATCGAGTGTAGTGCACGGCCACGCAAGTTATCGTCAAACAGGTGCACTAGCGGCGGATAAAAAAATAATTCAAAAAAAAAAGAAAAAAAATTAAAAATTAAAAGAAAAAAAACTGAAAAAATAAAAGGGAAAGGACACTGAAAAAAAAGGAGACCAACAAGATCCGTCTAACTGATTGAAACTGTCTCACTCGAGACCTTCTCTTCCTTCCCAGAATGCAACAAGATCTAACAACAATTTTACAGATAATTATTCTAACACGTTTAACTTGTTGGAACTAGTAATTGGAATGAGGATGTTCTATAAAATTTTGTACTTGGTAGTCATTAGCTAAACAACCTTTTTTTAGTATATAACGACTTTAATAAACGTAAATATGTTCATAAAAAGAATGCAAATTATGATCGAAAGACATAAGTAAGATGTCATCTCCAAGAATAACAAACGAAAATTAACTCCCGACATTCCAAGATTTGTAGATGGAAAAAGTAAATACCTCATTTGTTGATTTCATTAAAAAGATACTTAATAAAAAAAGGTCCTACCGGGATTCGAACCCAGGTCGCTGGATTCAAAGTCCAGAGTGCTAACCACTACACCATAGAACCACTGCAATATTGATTGCTTTAACTTTATTTATTAATTGATTAATTTACTCTTTTGGATTTTGTGGTCTACTATAGTGCCGTGGCGTGCATATTTGCCCGCCTGGTAATAATTGCCATTCAGCATTACACACGTCTTAGAAAGGTCATAATATGCAAAACTGCAATAAATAAACAATATATATATAAATATATATATATATTTTTTCTTTTGAAAGAGATTAGAATTATCAATTTTAAGTTGATAACTATTAATCCGAAATTTAAAAGATAAAGAACTATTAAATTTTCATTTCTTGAGTCTTTGATTGATATTTTTTATGTGTAACTTATTGAATTGATAAATAATCTAAATTTCGAATTCTGAATCAATAAAATTTGGTAAAATGAATATACTCCTCCATTATTTCTTTTATGTTAATTTTAAAAATCACAGGCCATTTTCTTAATTAGAGGCTTTCGGACTGCACTACTTTTTTTTATTTGCTTCTACTTAATTTTCTTTATAAGTAACAATATTTAAATTTAAATGAATAAATAAATATATAGTTGATAAATTATATGACAATTTTACCTAAATTAAATGTATGAGAAGCACTTGCATGCAACGACCCATATGCGCCTATTTCAGACGGTGCGTGTCACCCACGCACACCAACGCGTGGCGCGTGAGCGTCACACGCCCATCTATTTTTTTTTGCTGACGAAAGTTTTAATTTTTTTTTCAATTTTCTTTATTTTTTTTTATTTTTCCCAACAAAATTTATACCCCTAAAATAAAAATTAGTGAACCCTAAATTAAAGCGAATTGATATAATTTGTTTGAAATATTTATATCCTAAAATAAAATTAATCAATCCTACAAAATAAAATCCTAAAAACATCCCCCAAAAACGCTAAAAAATACAATAAAAAACCCTAAAAACACCCCCCAAAAAATCCTAAAAAACACAAAATAAACTTCTAAAAGCACCCCTAAAAAAACCCTAAAACACACAAAATAAATCCCTAAAAACCCCCAAAAAACCCATAAAAATACCCCCCAAAACCCCTAAGATAAGTAGCAGACCACTTATTCTTTAATGATACAGGTAATACTTTATGAATTTTGAGTTATACTTTTTAGGGGCACACTTGTGTGAGACCGTCTAACGGGTATCTTACATTAGACGGATCTCCACCCGACCCGATCTGGATCCAACCCAACCCGGATATATATATACAGGAACAACTCGAGGATCCCAAGGGGACTGGAGGACACCGAAAGAGGACAAGACAACGGGAGAAACGGGGAAGGAGAAGGTGACAGCAGGAAGTATCAAGAACAGAAGTGAGTGAAATAAATAAAAATACAAAGAAATTAAATAAATAAGAACATGAAATAAAGCTTACAAAAAAGTAAAAGAGTTAGATGATCGAGACCACAGAGTGGATCCACAGATCATAAGAGTTAGTTGCAGAAATTTAAATAACAGAAATTAAAAGTACAGAAATAAAAAGAGTCAGCTGATTGTGAGACCTCAGAGAGAGTCCATGAATCATAAGTTAGTTTGCTTAAATGTAAAGAACATAAATTAAATGACAAGATTGTGAGACCTCAAATGGAGTCCACAAATCATAAATAAATTACAAAAATTTAAATATGATTGTTGTAGGCGGCAGAGCACGCCATATGCATATGATGATGAATGATTTATGCGGCAGAGCCGACAGAATGTAGTTTGATGATGATGATGATAATAAATTCGAATGAAATAATATTTAGATATATTTCATAATAAAGTTTTGAAAATAGTACCTTAATATACAGATCTTCAAATCATAAGATTTGAAGTTATGATGATGATACAAGCTTGATCTACAAGCTCATATGGGTTTGAACCAAGGTGAGAGGATGTCTTATGTGAGCTTTTTGCAATCTTTCTACGAAGATCTACCTTACTACATACTCTCAACACTCAAGATATGTGAAGGCCGAAGCCTTTGAAGAACTAAGAACTTCAATGTGATGTGTGTGCTTTACAAGTGTTTGAGAGAATTGAAGAGAGGGTTGAGAGGTGAAGTGTGAGAGATTGTGTGTTTGTGTGTGTTCTAAATGGTGTTGGATAGGTTGTCCAAGGGATGATTGTAATGAAAGAGTGATGTCTCTTTTATAGACATCCCTGAGGTCTTCCTTGCAATTTGAGAATCTTCGAGGGTTTTCTTTTCTAATTTTTGAAAGTTGGAGAGTGGTGTCACATCTGCTTCTTTTCGTGTCTTGAAGTGGGTTTCCTTAATTTTCGGGTACCTGTTTTTGTTCTTTTTTTTGTACAAATACAAAGATGTACAAGACCACAGATTACTAGTAAACTATCCTTACTAGTAACTACTTCTAAAGTATTTTACAAACTGAGTACAGATAAATATGTACAAACAATATTTATTATTACATCATGGCTCCATCATGTGTTTCAAGATTATGAAGTCCTACTTCATCTAATTGATCATACCAAGACGAGTCATCATCTTCTCCAATGACATCCATGTGCATAATACATTCATATTCCATTTCTGTCCATTCGCTCATGTAGAGATTAAACTCTGGGTTTTGAATTTGTTGAAAAAGTTCTCCATACTCATATTCTAGGTGATTTTTTATGAATATTGAGAAATTATTTTCATTCTTGTAAAAATACCAGTCTTTAGAGAGATTGTTTACCATTCACTTGGTGTTAGCAATAGTCCAGGCTCTGGTTGTTGACAAATATGTGGATGGATCTTTTGGCACTATTTTGTTTATCATGTTTTTTCTCTCTTCTTCATTGAGTACTGTTATCATGAAGTCAGTGCTTTCTGTATTGTACCATACTAAATGTATGGAGTGTTGATACTCTTGATATGGGCTTTCTTCATGTTTAATCCATTCTGGAGAAATGGATTTGATATTTATTCGGACTAAGCTTTTGTCTTCAAGAAGATACAGACAAACCTTTTTTAGGGGTTTTGGCATCAATGCTACATCTGCTCCATTTTGAATGTCGAACTCAACAAGTAATCCCCATTCTAAATTAATGCGATTTTCTTCTGTGAATTGTTGTTCTTGTGACAAGTTTGATATGGGCTTCATGATTATAACACCCCAGATTTTTCGATTAAGGATTAGAAGATTCTTAATGATAATTAAGAAGTTAAGGAATAAGTTTAATTAAGGTTAATGAAGGTCAGATGTCAGTCACGACTTTAGGGGTCAGTTTTCGTAAAGATCGTCTTTTCGGAAAATCTGATCTTAATTTTTTTATGGCCATTCGTGGTCTCGTTAGTAAGGTTTTAACTCAAGGAGTATGCCGGTGTTTTCAGATTTTAATTCTGAAGTCATTTGAGTTCCCAGTGATGAAAAACGTATTTAAAAGGTGAATGAATAGTAACTTTTGCGTGCGTTTGTGTTTTGAGAAATTTACGAAATCCTCCTCGTTGATCCGAGTCTAGTTCTGTCAGGCCCCTCTTATGGGAAATGACTCAAGGATTCTGTTGGCGTTCACGGATTTCCATTCTGAGGTCAATCGAACGCTCGGAAGTAAAATCTGTCAGTCTGAGTGAATAGTAAAAAGTAATTCCAAAAAGGGAATCTTTGCTTGTCTTTCTTCAGGTGACCCCGTCTTTTTCATGAAACAAGTTGGTTCACTAGTATTCGAGCCAAAGAGTCTCCCGGTATTTTTAGATTTCGTGTCTGAGGTCATTTGGACCTCGACATCGAATAAAGCAGCTTTTAACCGAACCCGGGGTAACTTTTGCGGTATTCTTGCACTGAAGTGGCTTCCCTTGGAAGCTAAAAATTTTCCTATAAATACAAGGCCACCCCTAACCTTTCATTTGCTCATTTATCATCCAAACTCACTTCCAAGAGAGTAGGAAAGCTCGTAAGAGCCGAGAAAGTTCTGTCGAAGTAAAAAGCATTCTTCGTGAGTATTCCGCAAGACGACGAGCGGAGTGGCGTGGAAGGGATGCAGTGAGGGAATGTGCTAGGGGCGCCGTTGGGTTGTAGCAGGCGGCTCTGCCGCCGTTGCGACTCGACGAGACGCCAAGCTAGCGACGTTCCTTCGACGCACCTAACCCCGTCCATTCTTGTTCGTCAGTCTCGACTCCATTTCTTTTCCATCTTTTAAATTCTGCATTTACTTTCCGTTCTTTACGTTCTTCGCGTTCTTCATTATTGCTCGTTTAAAGTTGTATTTCGATTTTTATTGAAGTTCCAAGTTAATAACGTTTACGTTATATTTCTCATTTTACTTCCGTTATTATTATTCTAGAGATTATCGTCGTTTATTCCATTAAATTCCGTTCAAGCCATATTTAACGATTTCGTCGTTATTCTAAATATTAAAGAGAATTATCGTGTTTGTGCCGTTATGATGCCAAAATTCTTTTTAAGTTAAAGCATGTTGTTGCATGTTAAATTCAAGTATGTTGTTTTTAAGAAATTTCAGGTTAATTGTTCTTCGTGTTCTTCCTGTTCGTCGAAGAATCAACGAACACGAACAACTCAGTTGAAGAACACAGTTGAAGAAACCTAGTTGAAGAGAGAGAGAGAGAAAAGGAGCCCCGCTGGGGAGGGGGGGGGGGGTGCGCCGCCGCGCCACACCCCCTCGGCCGCGCCTAGCCCGCCGGGGCAAGGTGGCCCCGCGGCGGGGGAAAGCCCGCCGGCGCCCATGTGCGCCGCGGCGGCCCCCCTTTCTCCGAGTTGTTTTTTCACCGTTTTTTTCAGCTATTTTCGTACCCTCTTCCCGAACTTTTCAAGCTTTTCAAGTCGTGTTATTTCCAAGTTAATTTCAAGTTAAATTTTAGAAAAGCAATCAAGATATTTCCGATTTATTTCGAGTAATCTATTCAAGTTATTCTGCGTCTAAAAATCAAGAAATCAAGACGTGATGTTCTGTAAATAAATTCTTCTCAAAATTTATGAAGTTGTAAAGTCGTGCAATCTGTAAATAAGTCTTTGATCCTAGTATTCGAGTTAGATGTCATTATTTCTCACTTTAGATAGTTAATTTCTTCGAAGAAGGCCACTAAGTCGATGATTCGACTTTTGTAGGAGGAAGTGAGCCTCGTAGGAATTTGGAGAAGGATCATCAACTTGTTGCTTCATCTTCTGTCCAGTAATCGAGGTGGGTAAATCTATACTCATCTAAAGTTTGAGCTAATAAGCTCTAGAAGCATATAAGGCAAATGAAATATCCAATAAAATATTTTGCTCTGCCTGATTGATCTCTGTACAAGGAAGAAAAGGAAAAATATTATATGTTGATTGAGCTCTCGAGCATGTTCAGAAATGTTAGAATTGTTTAAGTATTGTTTATGCTAGCATGAGGTAATTAAAATTGCTTTAATTGCAATTTATGATTATGTACGTTCATTTCTTCGTATCTGAATGTTGGATTTTGCTAAAGTTTATTTAGCTAATTAAGCATTACCTTTTTGGGGTAGTGATAAATCCCTCATAGGCCGAAGTTATGCTTAAGTAAAAGATTAGCCTTAGACGTTGCTCTAAGCTCGATAATTCTAGTAAGGTTAAAGGAAGCTAAGAAATTAAGGATTAAGGTTGAGAAAGGAAGAATGTAGCTCTATAACCAGGTTTGAGCTCAGAATTCATGATCTTTGATCATTAAAGGGAGTCACTGCTGGGTATTCCCCTCGCATACTCGGGATGATATTTGAGGTAACCCCTCTTCTATCCTATAGCATGCCTAAGGGTACATTTGACATCAGGTTTGAGCCAAGGTTGGGCCCAAAAGTAAAGAAAAGGTTTTGCGGATATGAAGAGGGCTTTTGCGTTTTGCTCTCCATATACCGCCAGTTTATTATTGGATATTTCTTGAGTTATTAAAGAAGCTTTTATTAAAACCCACTGAGTACATTAGTGCTCACACCCCCTCTTTTTCAAATGTTTTCAGGTTGAGATGCTGAGGATGATGGTGGCTGTGGATGTGGGTTGGCTGCCGAGATTGTTTTACTATTATATAAGTTTCTTTTGGAACCCCATGATGTTTCTACTATTCTGATACACTTTTTCCAAGTTCTTTCAAGTTCAATTATGCTTATCAAGATTCTAAGGATATTCTTCAAGACATGATTATCTAAATATATATATATATATATATATATATATAAGTGATGCATATTCAGTTTTATTCCTACTTCTCGAGCATGTATTTCCTTCGCCTACGAAGAGGCTTGTTCAAATTGGTATCTGACTATCCGTTTGGACCTGTAAATGGGTCTGTGCATGTTGGTATCTGATTAGTTAGCCGTTTAGTTCCGCAAAAGCATGTTTCTTTCTTAATTAAGTAAACCCGAGTATCGTCGCCTATCTTTCAAAAGTATATCTTTATCCCCAAAACTTTCTTTGTTAAACTTCCGTCTTATTCAATAATCCCTTAATAACACCCTGTCCCCATTCGTTAATCCCTATCTCGGGACCGAGCTGTTACAATGATCTCCTGGGATAACAAAGTAAGGTCCTGGTTTTTCAAGATAATGGAGTATTCTTCTTTTGAGTTCTCCTATTTGTTTGGGTTCCAAATCAAGTTTTTCAAACAAGTGTCTGGGAAGAATATCTCGAGCTTTTTTGATGATTCCTTGTTAATATTTTTTGACAAAAGGTACAGTTTTTAAAAGTGATTTTTGAATATCTTTTGCACCATTTTCCTTCATTTCTTAAAGTTGAGCTTCAAGTTCTTTGATTTTTTCATTTGCTTTCGAAAACTCTTTTGAAATGAATTGAAGATTTTTCACAAGATGTCCTTTATTTTGAAAGTTGAAAGCTTGCAAGGAATCATCGAGTATCATTTTTTGATTGACAATTTTTTTTGCTTTTGTTTGAAAATTATTTTTGTCTTGAGAATATTCTAAAGGAGATATATCCTCATTGTTTGAAACTTATCTTCCTCTTTCTACGGGAGGATTAGACATGTTGGAAATTAAACCGGTCCGAAATAAATTTCAGGTCGAATAAAATCCATCTTTTCGATCAAATCGAACTGGAGCGGAAGCGGTATAAATCAGACAATAGATCGTGATATAAAAATATAATATCCATGCAAATTAAATTTATTTAATACTAAAGAAGAGATAGAGAAAATACCTTTTTCAAATCTCCTTTGTCTTCTTCGATCAACCTTTGAATCTTGAAGCTCGTAAACATCACGATCTTCCGATTCAATCCTCCCTTTGAACGGTAGTGAGTGGGCACCGGAATAAATCTATTAAGTTCCTAACTTAATTTTTCTACGATTATTTCAACACATGAAATCGTAGAATTGGGCTATAGTATTGGGACGATATTTAATCTAAATTAAAATAAGAACACAAAAGAGAAGAGAAAAACAAACAAAACCAAACTCTTTGATTTTGTGACTTGGGAATGGCGTACGTGAATTGATTTTCTCAAGAATCAATTTGTGATTTTTGATCAATTCACGTTTTTCAATCTCCAAAAACCGGTGTCCCAATTCTTCTCTTTAATGTTATATTTATAATTAGGATTAGGTCAAATCCCAATATATATCAGTTTTCTATCTTAAACAGATTCAGAATCATATAAGATAAGGAAATAAATTGATAATTATCTCTAATAATTATTAATTGTTACTAATATGTAAATAATATAAATATCTTATATTTATTTAATTCCTAGCACAGTCAAACTGTGTAATATCATATATTTCCGGAATTAATTAATATTTACACATAAGCCCAAACTTTATGAAAACTTATTTTTCATAACACTTTAGGAACTTAAAAATTATTATCAACCCGTCAATAAAATAGGAAGGCGAATCGGGGACCATGGACCTATAATCAAGAGCTCCAATAAATTGAATAAATAATTAAACTCTTTAATTAATTTATTCAACTTATTAATTCTGATATTATTCCACTAAAAATTCAGAATTGCACTCTCTTTAATTATAGAACATATTTACTCTACGAATTTGAGCAGTCCATTGATTTAATCATTTCATATGAATTAATCCTCCATAGATAATTCATAATTGAAGACAGGTAATATCCGTTAACCTCTTCAATTATTTCTTTTCCTCATTTACCATTAATTCACTAGTGAGCGATTAATTTATAAACGATTTATAAATTAGAGATCTCTAATCACTCAGTTCTAGAATTAACAAATGAGAGAATTATCTTTCTGCTTCTCAAAAGAAGAAATGGATTCCATATCTGTAAATTACATTCCCAACTATTTAGTTCAAACGTGAATCTAAAATGCAAGTTTAAAGAATGTTGGCAAACAAACTTTAACGAGCAAATTAAGAATCCCATTGAAATAAATAAGAGTCTATAATCACTCAGGATTAAGATTATTCATATATGATCATCTTGTGATTTAATTTAATATTCCTTTTCTTTAACGGAATTTGAAGGATTAATTAAGTTAAATCGGTCCAAGTCGTATATGATCATATCATATATAAATGCACCCAACTGGATGTCTCCAAATCAACGGTTTGGATAAAATGGTCACATTCATAATATCATCAGGCTGCATTAGTGACATTTTAATTAAAGATCCCATACTTTAATTAAATTTGTCACGGACTTCATTTTTAGTTTATTTTCCATAATCTTAATCCTCTTGTATATAACACTTATATACTAAGATTATGGTAACATCAAATAAACTAGGGATTTTCTGTGATGTAAAATAAATGCATACAAGAAGCATATTAGTTCGAAAATAAATGTCGCTTTTATAAATAAGATAAAAAAAATTCACAATTGCTTTAAGGGCACAATCCCCAACAATCTTCCACTTGCCCTAAAGCATATGGGACATGTCTCTTAATCTAAAATTATGAATATGCCTCTCAAACACTTTTGTAGGTAGAGTCTTGGTGAAAGGTTCGTCGGCCAATAACAACATCAATGGAGAAACTCCCCGGATCCTTTTCCTTTGTTGGTAGCTTTTGTTGGATCACGACACTAACCTCCTCAGATAGACTCACCATTTCATTCTTCCTCATCCTCCTTTTGTTGGATACCGCTTTCTTTAGAAATTTAGCATATCCGGGCATGTCCCTCAATGCATCGAGGAGAGGAATTTTGATATTCACCTTGGTGAAAATCTCTATGAACTTGTCCATCTTCACGTCATGCTTTGGCTTTGCTAATCTGGAAGGAAAAGGAGCTCTAAGAACAGTAGAAGGGGTTAAGACCTTAGCGGAAGACGGTACAGGGCATGTCGGGGCATTTTTAGACGTCGGATGCTGGCAGAGCTCAGGCTCGATCGAGCCTGAGGTGTTCACCCCCAAGCTTGACCGAGCTTGTGAAAATATGCCCAGAGGTGTCGGCTCAGTCGAGCCTGAGGTGTCCTGACCCAAGCTCGGTCGAGCTTGAGCCCTGTGCTCCGGGTTCGCGTCCTTTTCACCTTTTTCAGGCTCCGGGTCTTCATATACGACCTCTACACCCTGATCCTCCTCCTCATCATCATCAATCAAGTGTTTGTGGTTGGTGTATTTTTTGCCACTCCTTAAATGAATTGCCGATACATTTGCCTTTGGATTAACGATTGTGTTGCTCGGAAATCTCCCTGGAACATGTGCGGCGGATTGATTGGCCATTTGCCCAACTTGAGTTTCCAACATGTTAATTTGTTTTTTCATAGCATTGAAATTAACCTCCATATGGTTGATCTTTGATGTAGTGTCGGTCATGAAACTCTTTTGTTCCTCGGCCATTTTCTTTTGGCCTTCAGCCATTGATGCTAGGCCCTTCACTACTTGAGCCAACAACTCCTTCATGGATGGCTCCCTTTGCTCTTCCGGTGGATTAAGCGCATTATTCGGGTTGGCATATGAGAAATTAGGATGATTTCTATTGTTTTCCGAATAACCCGGATTCCCGGGCCCTCTAGCAAAGTTTCCTCCGCCAAAATTTCAGTTTTGCACAAAGGTCACATCCTCGGTGAACTCCCCATCACTATATTGTTGCACTATATTTACTTCTCTTTGCTTCTCTTCCACGGCTCGTTTCTTTAACAAAGCTACCTCCGCTACTAAATCATCAACACGAGTGTCAACCACTGCTACAGAACGAGAAGGTTCTTGTCTATCGGTGTGCCATTGAGAGCTTGTATCATCCATTTCTTCAAAAATCCTCATAGCTACTTGGGCGGTGCGGTTCACCAAACATCCACCGGCGGATGCATCGACCATCCTCTTAGTCCCTTGATGAAGGCCACTATAGAATGTCGTCACTTGTTGCTCTAAGCTAAAACCATGTTGTGGACATTTTCTTAATAAATCCTTGAACCTATCCCATGCATCTGAAATATTCTCATCCGGTAATTGAGAAAAATGTGTGATCTCTGAAATAATCTTTTGTGCCTTCGACGGTGGAAAATACTTGGCCAAGAATGTGCTGCTCATGCTCTGCTAAGTAGTAATCTTTGAACGGTCCAGCGCCTTATACCTATCTTTAGCTCGGTCTCGAAGTGAAAATCCAAACAAACGGAGCCGAATAACATCGTCACTAACCCCATTCAGCTTTATAGTATCACACGTGTCCAAAACGTTGCTAAGTGAGCATTGGCATCTTCAGCTGCTCTTCCTCCAAATTGTTCCGCTTGCACCAAACTGATGAGGGATGGTTTAAGCTCAAAGTTGTTCGGAGCTATCCGACCTCCCCAAGCACGATCACGGGGATTGGTCATCGGCGGCGCATACAACTGATTAATAATGGGGCCAGTCCCGTTAGTGTCGGCCATGGCCTTTTGCATAGCTAGTAATTGAGTAGTCAACTCTTCCATTGTAAGCGCGGGAGGTGGCTGCTCCTCAACCTCCTCGTCCGACTCCTCATCATGAGGAGGCTCGTTACGGGGTGGATGCCGAGCTGCCATTGTCTCTTCTCTTCTTCGAGTACGAGCGAGTCGATCAGGAGAATTAGGAACCGGTTCTAATGGTTGCCCAGTAGAACATAAGTTCATGTACTACGAACCACCTGAAATAGTAAATACGTTGATTAGTTCAATATCAGTATCAATCAAACAATCCACGGCAACGACGCCAAAAAGTTGATACACTATTTTATTAATGCAAAAATCATAACTACACGAGACAATGCAATAATAGGCAAGTATACCGAGTATCGTATCCACAGAGATAGCTATAGCAAAAGAACACTAATTACTAACCTAATCAATCCTCTACTAGACAGGTAATGAAATCAAATGATTTTTTAAACTAGACAAATTAAGTAAACAAGATCAAAAGCAATGCAAATAACACAACGATCAATAAGCACAATGATGAAATTAAATATTTAAAATTATTAATTCTAGGGCAAGAACATTCACAATCAAATATATTCCAGCATGCAAGTCAAATCCCAATTTAATCCAAGTTATGTGTGGAGAATCTGAAAACTATCGAACCCTCTCCTACCAGACTCAGGTCGATGTGGATTAGCAATTCATCTATATTGTCGGCGACCTCAAGATTACAATTACTTACTCTTTAAATCATCGGACTAACCTCCTATCATGAATTCTATTATCACGTGGACATAGACAAACACGTATCAAACTACTTGAGTATCCCACTGCGTTAATTTTTCCCTAAGGTCTCAACTTAACGTGCTTGCATACAATGATTCGGGCCCTAATCATGCATGAGAAATATCAACTTGAAGTATTTGAACACATAGATGGAGGGGAAATTGATCTAAACAGACATTGAATATATTTTCATGTAAAGCTCATAAACCCTAGAATTAATAAATGACTACTCACTGATGATGAAAAGTAAATCAAACATAGAGAGATTGAGAAGAGAAAACATAATTGAATTGAAGGAAATTAAAGGTAAAAACGTATTGAAGACAAAAGGAAAATTGAACTTGTATTGAATCCTTTAATCTCCAAAGTCGAACAATAGTAAAACGTAAAATAAAAGTGAAATAACGTGTCTGCCCCCTCGTTTCGTGCCCTATAGTTCTTATTTATAGGTGGGAAAAGTTTGGGAAAGATTGGGGTACAAACTAGGTAAAAACAAAAATAAAGAAAATTTCCAAAACAGCTCCCGTATGGCAAGCTCGGTCGAGCTTCAGCTGGTTTAATCCCAAGCTCAGTCGAGCTTCAGCTCTGTTTCATCGCCTTTTCTCCCGCCTTCGACTCGGTTGATCTTCAATTCACCCAACTCCTCCAAATGCACGAATTAAGCACTGAAATACACTCAAAACAAGGCAAACTCATGAAATCCACACACAGACGAGAAACAAACAGAAGCGCCTAAACTAAGCCCGAAAACTAAGTAAAAACACACGGAAACAAACCCGAAAATGGTGTAAAATATGAGTTTATCACAAAGCTGCAACATCAATTTTGTAATCTTTAGAGAACTGAATTGTGATTTTGATAATGTATTTCCTTGAAGTTATTTCTCTTAAAATGAAAAGAGATTTATCTGAATGAATATTATGAATGCTTTTGGATTTCTTCACTTTCACTATCTTCCTCTTCCCCTTCTGAATTTTTTGAAAGATTTTGAACAATTTCTTTAAGTATCCTGAAGTTTTTAATTTATTTTTGTTGTAATTCTCTTAATTCAATTTTGACCTGTTTGACTTCTTTTTGAAGATCTTCAAAAGTGAGAGCCCTGTTTTGAATTTTCTTTTGTTTTCCTAGAATACTAGTTAAATCATAAGTATTTTTGGTGGGTTTTAGCAAAAGAGTATCTTCTTTTGAATTGGCTGATTTCAGAATTTTATCCATATATTGTGTTTTAATTTCAGCATTAGAGACATACCTTAAGACATCCAGAAGATCTTGTTGATCTTTATTCAGAACATTTAATTGGCTTTCAGAGCAAAAAGGATTTTCAAAATCATCAAAAGAAATAAGATCATCATTTGGCAGAGGCATTTCATTTTCTTTTTTGGGAGAATTTTCGGAATCATTTTCAGAAGAATCATTTAATAGGGCAAAAATCTGGCCCATGGTTTCTTGGTCAATGGAAGATAATGCTTGAATCTTACCTTTAAGTTTGCAGTAATTTGTAGTATGACCCTTTTCGTGATTGTAGCACTCAATATCTTTGAGGGGTTTTCTGAAAAGAGGTTTTCTTCTTTCTGGTTTTTTGTAATACTCTTCATTTGATTTTGAGGGTTTTTTGGAGGAGTTCCTATGAGGCCTTTTTTCATTGGTACTTTTGCAACTTCTAGAACAATCGGATGATTTTTTTTAAATTCATATTGAACTGTTGATAAAAATCTCCTAACTCTGTTTTTGTTTGTTTGAGCTCTTTTTTGAGATGTTTCTAAAGTTTTAAATCTTGACAAATCTTCATTCTTTCCTGTTGTGTTAGGCTAAAAAATTGGCCATAAGTATAATCATCATAAGAAATGATTTGTTTACCTGATACTTCTCTTATTTTGTTTCTGATCTTTTCACCGAGAAGGGTAGGTAATCCTGCAAGAAATTTCTCTTTCCAAAAAGGTTGATTTGAATCTTCTCTAAGCATAATTCTAGTCATGAATGTATTTTTGTACCAAGAAAACTGACTGAGTTTTTTGCATTTAAGATTTAAAAGTAATTCAGCATTTTTGTTTTTCAAATGAACTGGGTCACCTATGAAATGTAATGAAATGGTGAGAATTATGGTGGCAACAACATGTTCTAAAGGATTTCCCTCATCATCTAAAATGATTGTACCATCTTTATCTATTTTGTAAGAATTTAAAATAAGCTCTCTCTCTCTTTCATTAAGATGGTAATCCCACCAATCTTTCAATTGCCCCGAGAACCTAGCTATAAGAAGCTCAGCAATGGTTTATCGTGTGTTCCTACTTGGGTTTTGTAAGCATTGGCAGCCATGGTCATTTGTTGGAGGGTATTTAGAATATTGTATTCAGTTAACCCGTCAATGTTCCATTCATAAATGGATGAAGCATTATAACGAGATTGGGAAATGGGTTTTGAAATTCCTAAATCTAGAGCAGGAATAATTTGGACAAGAGTTTGATCATTTGGAAACCACTCAATCTTGTTGATTTTGGGCTGAGGACTTTCAGGACATTCAGAGGAATTAGAATTAAATTTAAGCATATTGACTCTAAGTTTTGAATCATAAATATCTGGAGCAATTTGATCAAGATAAGGAATTTTTGAAGAAAGTTTATTAAATTAGTTTTGAAGAATATTAGCAAACTCGGATTTATTTTCATGTAAATTTTTTAGACTTTTCTTGGATATTTGAAATGGTTTAAAAATGGATTTTTTGACCTTGTTTTCAAGAGATTCCTCCACTTTTGTATTTTTCTCAATTCTATCAAGTTGTTTTGCAATAGTATTCAAGTTTGCATTAGAGAAATTATTTTGGGGGATGATGTTACTAACATTTCTTTTGTCATTATCTCCAGGTTTTTTAAAAGGAATTGCTTCTACAGGACCTTCAGGAGTTGTGAGTTTTACACCTTGCAGAGGAGGATGGTTTGAAAGGATGATTGTTTGATCAGAAAGGGTTTCCCATTCGGGTTTTTCCCAATTGGGTTTTTTTTTTGTTTCTTGTTGTAATTGGAGAAATATATTTGAAAGGAAAATGTATGGAATTTTCAGTAGCATAGATGATAAACCAATAAAAGAAGAGAATATTAATTTTGTATTTGTCTACAAAATCATAAAACTCTTTTTTAATTTGTTTTTTCTCTAACTTCAGAATTTTTTTGAAAAACCATTCTCTTTTTTCTTTGTTGTAACCTAAGCAGAAATCCGCATTTAGATATTCTACATCAGCTACAAATTCTCTTGCGATGACATTTAATGAGTGCTTCTCCTTTTTGAAAACTTGTGATGGATTTAGGAGCAAAAGAGGTCGTCATGGCTTTGTAATAAACCCTAAGAATAACTGATATTGGAAGTGTTCCTTCTTCAAGTTCATAATTATGAGTTTTGATTTGAAGAGTAATTGCTTTTAAAATGTTTTTATCATTTAATGATACCATGAAATCAGGATAACAATAAAAAAAGATAGGACAAGTGCAAAGGCTTGACTCAACAGACCCAATAAGAGAATCATCAAAGTTTAAAAACCTTAAATCTCTCAAAACAGCAAGGACGGAAGTGTTAAGTCCTTTTCTTGATAATAGTTTGAAACCTACCTGGACAAGTCCTAGGTAAAGATATTTGTAATTTTTTTCTTTTGTATCTATCAATGGATTCTTGAGAAAGTAATTTGATGGTTTCAAAAGGTTTTGTAAGTTGCACATCTCTTTCTTCAGTTTTTATAACACAGTCAAATTTAAATGATCTCCAAGAACTTTTATAGATTTCATCATTTCTGACTCTTGGTATTTTCCATTCATCAATTATCCTTACCAATTCTTCATTACTTATCTCTTCAGTGTTAACAATCTTCCTATTATCCAGAGATGTACTAGCAGCAAAGATAGAAAAAGTAGATCTAGAGAAAAAAGACTCCATAACTGTAAGCCGGTTGAATAGACTCCTAGGAACTGGTAGCCACTCCTAATGGGCAACACAAGATTTATAGCCTCTCACATGACTTATAACCTTCAACTTCCTATGGGCAAATACGCAAGCGCCACTTGCCAAGACCTAGGCCGTCAGGACACCTCGTTCTTACAGTTACTAGACTCGATTTTCCCTAAGACAAGGATAAGACAATGGGAGAAACATGATAGGAGAAGGTGACAGCAGGAAAGTATCAAGAACAGAAGTGAGTGAAATAAATAAAAATACAAAGAAATTAAATAAATAAGAACATGAAATAAAACTTACAGAAAAGAAATAAAAGAGTTAGATGATCGAGACCAAAGAGTGGATCCACAAATCATAAGTGTTAGTTGCAAAAATTTAAATAACATAAATTAAAGGTATAGAAATAAAAAGAGTTAGTTGATTGTGAGACCTCAGAGAGAGAGTCCACGAATCATAAGTTAGTTTGCTTGAATGTAAAGAACATAAAATTAAAGTACAAGATTGTGAGACCTCAAATGGAGTCCACAAATCATAAATTAATTTGCTGAAAAGTAAAGAACAAGATTGTGAGACCTCAAATGGAGTCCACCAATCCTAAATAAATTACAAGAATTTAAATATAATTGTTGTAGGCGGCAAAGCACACCATATGCATATGATGATGAATGATTTAGGCGGCAGAGCCGATCGAATGCAGTTTGATGATGATGATAAATTCAAATGAAATAATACTTAGATATATTTCATAAGAAAGTTTTGAAAATAGTACCTTAATATACAAATCTTCAAATCATAAGATTTGAAGTGATGATGATGATACAAGCTTGATCTACAAGCTCATATGGGTTTGAACCAAGGTGAGATGATGTCTTATGTGGGCTTTTTGCAATCTTTCTATGAAGATCTACCTCACTACATACGCTCAACACTCAAGGTATGTGAAGGCCGAAGCCTTTGAAAAACTTAGAATTTCAATGTGATGTGTGTGCTGTACAAGTGTTGGAGGGAATTGAAGAGAGGTTTGAGAGGTGAAGTGTGAGAGATTGTGTGTTTGTGTGTGTTCTAAAGGGTGTTGGATAGGTTGTCCAAGGGATGATTCTAATAAAAGAGTGATGTCCCTTTTATAGACATTCTTGGGGTCTTCTTTGCAATTTGAGAATCTTCGAGGGTCTTCTTTTAATTTTTTAAAAGTTGGAGAGTGGTGTCACATCTGCTTCCTTTTGTTGTGTCTCGGAGTGGGCTTCCTTGATTCTCGGGTACCTGTTTTTATATTTTTCTCTTTTCTTTTTCTTTTCCCTTTTATTTTACAAATATGTACAAGACTACATATCACAGATTACTAGCAAACTATCCTTGCTAGGAAACTACTTTTTAAATATTTTACAAACTGAGTACAAATAAAAATATACAAGCAATGTTAATTATTACATAACGGCTCCATCATATTTTCAAGATTATGAAGTCCCACTTCATCTAATTGATCATATCAAGATGAGTCATCATCTTCTTCAATGACATCCATGTGTATAATACATTCATATTCTATTTATGTCCAATCACTCATGTGGATGTTGAACTCTGGATTTTGAATTTGTTGAAAAAGTTCTCCATACTCATATTCTGAATGACTCTTTATTAATATTGAGAAATTATTTTCATTCTTGTAGAAATACTAGTCTTCTGAGAGATTTTTTGCCTGTGCTTTGGTGTTAGCAATAGTCCAGGCTTTGGTTGTTGACAAATATGTGGGTGGATATTTTGGCAATATTTTGCTTATCGTGTTTCTTCTTTCTTCTTCATTGAGTATTGCCATCATGAAGTCAGTGCTTTCTGTGTTGTATTGAACTAGATGCATCGCATGTTGATATTCTTGAAATGGTTCTCTTTCATGTCTAATCCATTTTGGAGAAATGGATTTGATATTTATTCGAACCAAGTTTTTTTCTTCAAGGAGGTAACGACAAACCTTTTGGAGTGGTTTTGGCATTAGTGCTAAATCTGCTTCACTTTGAATGTCGAACTCAGCAAGTAATCCCCATTCTAGATTAATGCGATCTTCTTCTGTGAATTGTTTGAGAATTTCTCTTCTGACAAGTCTGATATGGCCTTCATGATCGCCTGGGATTACAAAGTAAGGTCCAGGTTGTTCAAGATATTGGATTACACTTCTTTTGAGTTCTCCTATCTGTTTAGGTTTTAGATCCAGTTTTTCAAACAAGTGTTTGGGAAGGATATCCCGAGCGCTTTTGGTGATTTCTTATTGATATTTTTTGACGAAAGGTGCAATTTTTGAATGTGATTTTTGAGTATCTTTCGTACCATCTTCATTTATTTTTTGAAGTTGACCTTCAAGTTCTTTGATTCTTTTATTTGCTTTCGAAAACTCTTCTGAAATAAGATGAAGATTTTTTATAAGATGTTCTTCGCGTTGAAAATTGAAAGCTTACAAGGAATCATCAAGTATCATTTTTTGATGTGCAAAAAGTTTTCTCTTAGTTTGAAAATTCTTTTTGTCTTGAGAATAATCTAAAGGAGATATATCCTCATTGTTTGAAACTTGCCTTCCTCTTTCTACGGGAGAATTAGACCATGTATTCCTATTAAGGGACTCAGTGAAGAAGGTCATTTGAGAGAGTAATTGTGGGGATGGTTTTTGAGAGAATGTTTTTCTGGGGAAAGAGGCTTTCCCTTTTCTTTGGTGCTCCTGTTGATACCTGTTTTCTTCTTCCATCATGTTCACATGGAAGTTAGACTGCCTGTAAGAATTGCAAGAATTTTCTTATGAGTCAGGAAAATATGATTTTTGAGAAAAACTATTAATGGAACATGCTTTCTCTTGATTTAAATCCTTTATTTGAGTTTTTTGAATGAAATTAAGAGTTTTTTGTTTGGTTTTTGAAGTAATACCAATTTCGTTCACAGTATATGGTGTAATGAGATTTATGAGAATAACAGTATGATGAATATTTTCAACCAAAACAAATGTAGCATTTAAAGAAATTCCATTGTTAATAGGGCAAATTACAGTTTGATACCTGACCTTTCAACCTGTTAAAAAAAATGTCCCGATCTTTATATATTTACAGTTTGATACCCAACCTTGTAAACTTTTGTCAAATCTATCCCATGGTCAACTATCTAGTATCCTATAACACATGTGGACAACAAAAAATATTATGTGGATTTTTATAATGCCATGTCATACCTAAAAAAATAAATATTAAAAACTTTATTTATTTCCATGTAAGTTTAATAAATTAGAAAATGACAAAATCATTCAGGGTTTGTTTAATTTTAAATATAATACATTTATTAAATATTTTAATGTTATTTTGTTATATAATTATTTTTAATGAATATTCATACATTATTTAATAATTAACTATCCACATAATATATAAAAGATTTAAATAAATATATTTTTTTTTGAATCTTATGAGTTACAACCTTTGACAAATGGATAATTATATGTATTCTCATCGAATTTTAGGTATGACTTCTTCAATAAGTGATGGTAATAATATATATAAATATTTTAATTGACGCTTATTGATCTAACGTCAATTAAAATATTTATGTATATTATTACCATCACTTATTGAAGAAGTCATACCTAAAATTCGATGCGAATACATATAATTATCCATTTGTCAAAGGTTGTAACTCGTAAGATTAAAAAAATATATATTTAAATCTTCTATATATTATGTGAATAGTTAATTATTAAATAATGTATGAATATTCATTAAAAATAATTATATAAAAAAAGAACATTAAAATATTTAATGAATGTATTATATTTCAAATTAAACAAACCCCGAATAATTTTCTCATTTTTTAATTTATTAAACTTACATGGAAATAAATAAAGTTTTTAATATTTATTTTTTTAGGTATGACGTGGCATTATAAAAATCCACATAAGATTTTTTGTTGTCCACATATGTTATAGGATACTAGATAATTGACCATGGGATAGATTTGACAAAAATTTACAAGGTTGGGTATCAAACTGTAAATATATAAAGATCGGGACATTTTTGTTAAAAGGTTGAAAGGTCAGGTATCATACTGTAATTTGCCCTTGTTAATAACTAAAACATCAGTTTTAGAATTAACTCTAAGTTTGGTATTATCTGCAGTGGTTATCCTTTCATGAGTATTATCTTGATTTTTTAGAACAATACCTGGTTTTATATGATTTAGGTCCGTACCTGTATCAAACAGAGTTGCAACATTAATATTGTAATGTTTGAAGAACTCAATTGTGACTTTGATGATGTATCTTCTTGGAGTTATAAAAAGAAACTTGTTCGAATATTTTTGAATAGTCTCCTTTTTTCTCATGAAGTGATGTATTTGTGATTTCTTTTTTTCAAAATTTGGGAATGGATAGTTTTGTTCTAATTTAGAACCATGAACAATTTTGATTAAGAGAAATTTTCTTTGAACATGACTCAAATCCTTTTTCTCAAAATGTTTTCTTTGCTGGAAATGATTTGAAGAAGCGCATTCAAGTTTTTTGCAAAAATATAACATTTTTATGATTAATCTGAAGTTGTCAAATTTTGATTTAAGACTATTTGTGTAGTCATGAAATTTTTTGACAAGAGTTCTAAATGATCTAATTTTGATTTGACAAAGACTTTGATTTGGTTTTGAGATTTTCAGGATGAAGAGATCATTTGAGTATCTTAAAGTGTATCTTGTAGATTCACTCTCAAGGACTTTTGGACATGACATTTCTGGGATAATTTGTTTGAGATGAGAATTTTTTTGGAGACAGTTTATTTTCTTCACATTGAAGAAATTTAATAAACTCAATTGGTTCTCTTTTTAGGTTTTGAAATTTTGAAAGGGAGGTTCTTAATTCTGAAGGATGTTTTAAATGGAAAGGAATTCTACTCCATACTTTGACCACAACTAAGATGATCTTAAGAGACTCACCTTCTGTGAATGTTGGATAATTTTGAACAGATTTTGTCATGTATTTACTTCTGAATATTTGAAATTTTTCCAGAAGATGTTCTAGACTGTTGACTTGTTTTTCTTTTGTGAATACTAACTCAAAGATACTAACAAGTTGTTTATTTTTGAAAAGAACAATTATCAATCTGAAGTGTATTATGACTCTATTTCTTATTTTTCTTTTTGAAGAGATTTGAATTTCTTTTTCGAAAACAAGTTCTGTAACAGGTAACATTTTTGTTTGAAAATTATCCAACTTGTTTTGATGAATAGGATAAGTTCCTATAAGACTAAGATTTTTTGTTATTGAGACTTCAAGAATTTTTGTCATGATTTTGACCTTTTCAGATAATGATTTATTAAGGACATGTTTGTTAGAAGCACATGAATTTTTCAGAGGAATATTTTCTTTGAAGATTGAGGCTCTAGCTTTGGGATTATTCTTGAATTTTGAGATGGGTTTTTTATTAGTATAGATCTTAAAATCTTTTAAAATTTCTCTTGAATCGGAAAAGACATTGCTACAAATTTTGAATTCAATTGTTATCAAGAATTTCTTAGAGATGAAATCTTCTAAGAAGTTTTTAACATTTTCCAAACATGAATTATTTCACAATCCCTCTCTTTTTAAATTTAATGCTCCTAAGGATTTGTTTTGTTGACTTTGGATCATGAAGTTTTTTTGAATCAATTTTGACTTGGTTTTCACACTCTTGATTTTTTGAATTGATTATGTTTTTGAATTGATTTGTCAAAAGAATTCATTCTCCTATATTTTTGACAGTAACCACAATATTTTTAAGACAACCTGTAAAACATTTTTTATTTATATGTTTTCCAAAAGTTTCTTTTATGATTTTGATCCTAAGGTTGATTTTATTTTTGAACAAGTCATGATGGGTTCTTTGTGTGTTACTAAGACACTTTATTTGATCAGAACAAAAACTTTGGTAAGGTTTTGATATGTTTTTTGTGACCCCTAAATATTTATGTTGGTCATCAAACCATTTTTGAAGGAAAGAATTTGTGGAAATTTCATCTAACATTTTTTGTTTCCATTTTTGGAATCCTAGTTTCTTTTGATAAGTGGTTTTGTTGTCTCCATTACTAAGTTTTGGTTGATCATGAATTTTGACAAAGTATGAGAACTCTTTTTTTAAATTATTTCTTTCATGATGACCTATTTTGTTAATTTGAAGAAATTGAATACCAACAAAATTTTGAATTGATTTTTTGATAAAAATTTGATCAAACATTTTCTTATAATCTAAGCCACATTGTATGGTGATGTTTTGACTATCATTTTGAGCACTCATTATTTATTTTTTCAAATGATTATTTTTCTTAATAATTTTGTTCCCAATCCTTTTTTCATATAGTATCATGATATTTTGACTTTCTTTTTGAAGATGATTTTGACCATTCATTTTTTTCATTCTCCAAATGATGATTTTCTTTAACAATTTTGTTTTCAATTTTTGGAGTGTTCATTAAAGAAGTATCTTGCTTAAGACAAACATTATTAAAGACAAGTTTATTGTTAGGAAAATTGTTGGGAAAATCCCAACGATGGTTTTGATGAAATGTCAAAACATGTGTGATGATTTAGTGAAAAACTGCAGGTTATGAAAAGTTGGAAATCAGGGATAATGACCAAGTAAGACTTTAAGCTGAAATAAGAGACAACTATTTTGAAGCATGGTCAACCAGCTTACAAGGTTGCCTTGATCAGACCAGTCAGAGTCAACTCTTCAAAGCTTACGAAAAGCTATAAGGGGGAAGAGAACTTTGGAGACTGGTAGGCATCCATAGATGAGTAATCATCAATCTTAGTAGAAAGCCAAGACAGACTGATGAGAACAGAGCTAGCTTGAAAGCTGAAACTGAACTGATCAAAGATCAGTCAGTCACAAAGGGCTAACCCTAAACTGATCAAAGATCAGTTAGTTGGGAGAAAGCTCTAAAAGCATTGAGCCAATACTAAACTTACCATAGATCAGTTCAAGGAGAAAACAAAAGCTCAATCAAGTAGCCAACTAATAGTCCAGAACTGAAAGCTTTTTAAGCTAAGCTGTCGAGTCAGCTGAACTGGACTATATCAGGACTGAAGCTCAAGGCAGCTGAGGATCTGCCAACTAGACAATCTCAGAGCTGAAAGCCGAGATAGCTGAAAGCCCATCAGCTGAATGTCCAAAACTGATAGCCGAGTCACCCGCTCTTTCTGACAAAGCAGTCAATGAAGATCTTGACAGGAAATCTTTAAAAGATCCTGATGACCTTAGAGTAGAGGACATTAAAGTCAAACGACTAGCTCATTAAGAGTTTCAAATGGCTACTGGCATTAAAATGCCGCCGGTGAATTCTGAACATTCACCAATCATAACGGTCAAAAATCACTCATCTATTTAAAGAGAGTGAACTTAATTTTGGCCAGGACTTTCGCCAATCTAACTTTGCTATTTTGCAGAACGAGCTCTTTTTTCTCCTTCCTCACAGGTCAAAGCTTAATACTCTCAAGTGTGAAAAGTCTCAACTGAGAAGGCGTGCTTCAAGTCTAAAGCAAGGTGCTAAGCTGACGCAGAATTCCAGCAAGGGAAAAGCTTCTCAATTCAGTCCCTCAAAGATCAACCACCTAGCTCAAGCTAAAAGAGCATTTCAGGTTGATAACAGATTCAAGACTGACTTCTTGAAGATCGAGCGTGATCTAAAATCATGTAAAGACGGGCAATAGCACCTAAAGTCTCAGCGAGCAGTTGGGACCGGTAAGTGTGAGCTGTCGACCTAAAAATCGGCTGAGGAGGAGCGTGTACCAACGGGTTTGTTCTTCCGGGATAGCAACAGTTGGAAAAGAGACCGCGCTCGGGTTGAAAGGTGCCGTTTTCAGGTCCAGCATGAATTCTTCACTGTGTAACTATAATAAAGAAACTTTACAGTTGCATAGTGGATTGCACTTCTCCGGAAGCTTCAAACCTCTATAAAGTCTTGTGTGTGTTGTTCTAATTGCTTTCAACTTTGCATGTTCTTATAGCAACTCCAATGCTAAGCACCTATTTGGTACAGATTCTACACCAAATAGGTGCAGTTTCAGCACCAATTTTTTTTGCTGCTCCAATGCTCAATACCAAATTTTACACCAAATAAGAATATTCTCTTAAAGATTTCATTTTATTTTATAATTGAAATATGAATATGCTTAATGATTTTTTTTGAAATGATTGATTATCCAAAACTAATAACTTTTAATTATATACTTTAAAAAAAGAAATATGCTATTAAAAAATTATGTACTATTAAAAAAATTATAACATCTAATGTGCTTGGAATATTAAAATTACTTTAAGTCATGTTTATATTGATATTTCTCAAAATTCAATCATAGGAAATAACCAATCAAGAGATCAATTTTGGTTTAGAATCATACAAAAAAGAAACCAAGCTCGTGAATGTCAATCGTCTCCTCATCAAGGAGAATTTTCACAATTCAATCACTCCGAAGGTGAAGGACATAGGTTTGAAGATTCTTCAAATGATTTCGGTCAATATTATAATTATCTTAGATGATCTAGACATGATTTGTAATGTGTTTTTTCAAGTAGTTTTAGTTAATTGTGGTGTGTTTTTAAGTTATTTTTAGTAATTTGTAATATGTGGGACTTCATTCTATCCATTATGTTTAATTAATTGTGTTTTTACTGAAATTATATATTTATTTAGATGATTTATAATTTAAATTAAATGAATATATAATTTATAAATTAAATTTATTGAATAATCTATTTAATAATGAATATTGAATAATCTATTTAAGTGAATATATAATTTATAAATTAAATTTATTAAATAATCTATTTAATCATGATTTTAAATAATAAAATAATGCATTAAATGTTGTTGGGCCCATTAGCAGCAATTTGATGCAGAATTTGGTGCAGCATTGGAGTGGATTTCAGCACCAAATTGGTGATTTGGTGTTAGCATTGGAGTTGCTCTTAAATTGAACATCTTCACACACACAGGCTGCACTGACAAGCTAAAGCTAAGTCTTCAAAGCTATCAGTTTTAAACTGATCAGCTCACCAGCTAAGCTTAAGTCAGGCTTCCTTAACTGATCAAGAAAGCACAGATAAAATATCTAAAGCGAGTCAGGGCCCTATCTATTCCGCATCTATTTAAACTTTTTGAAGTCAGTTTATTCACCCCCTTAAACTGACATAGACTCGCACCGGGACCAACAAGTGGTATCAGAGCGTTGATTCTAAGGATCAGCCGCTTCTGCAGATCATTTGAATCAGATCTGTTTATCTGTGCTAACGTTTCAAGCTATGGGAAATCATAAGCTACCTCTCCTTTCAGTTGACACTATGACAATTGGAGCAGGAGGGTGAAAGCTCATCTATGCTCTATCCATGGGAATATGTGGGACAACGGTCCAATCATCATTATGATGGACAATGAAGCCTACATCATGGATGTTAACCAACCGTCCAGGATCCCAAAGCCAACTCATCTTCTCACGGGTGAAGATAAAAAGTTGAAGAATCTAGAGTTTGTTGCTCAAGCAACACTTTTTCAAACTCTACATGAGGATCGCATGAAAGATACTAAAAACTGCAGAACAACAAAGGAGATTTGGGACTTGCTTGCAGATCTATACAAAGAGTCCGAGGACATTAAAGGAAACAAGCTCTAGCTGGCAGTTGACAAGTATGAGTCTTTCAAAATGCAGCTGGAAGAAAGCATCTCGAGCCTAGAAACAAGATTTCTTGGCATCATAAGTTAGATGAACAATCTGGGAAGAAGCTATCCCAATAGTGAGATGAACTCAAAAGTTCTTGATAATCTCACTGATGAATGGGATATGAAAGTAATTGCTACTAAAGAGTCGAGAGACTTAAATAGCATTACTCCTAGAGAGTTATTTGGATCTCTCAAAGCTCATCAGTACAGCCTGAACCAAAAGAGAGAAGCATCCACTTTCTCTTCTCACGATACTTCTTTCTATGCTGAAAGAAATCAATTTAGAGAAGCCTGTAGAAGAAACAACTTCCGACCAAGAGGCTCGTCTATCAGAGAGAATCCAGAGAGATCGATGACTGATCGAAGAAGAGAGTCAGTCAACAAAAATGAGATCCTGACTGAGGATATAAATGAGCAAATCCAGTCAATGATAAGATTGCTGGAAAAGCTCAGAAAAGTCAGAGATCAACAATCAGCCCAACCCCAAGCTGATGAAGCCGCTAAGGGAGAGAGGAACCAGCAGCCAGCTGATCGATCAGTTGAACAATTCAGGATGGCAAACAGAAATATAGAAAATTGTTTCCACTTCCATAAGCAAGGACACTATAGATACGAGTGTCCAGAGTTTCCTGAAGATAAAAAGGTCAAAGTGAGGAGAAGCTTCTTCAAAAGGAAAGCAATGATCACAAACTCTGAGAATTGCGTGCTTGACGATTAAGACTACCTATCTGGAATCGACTTAGACGGCTATAGCTCCGATGATGAAGCTCAACTATGCCTCATGGCGGACAATGATGAAGAGGTTAGTCAGTCTCACTCAACAACCTCTTTCTATCACATACATGAAGCTTCGATCTCTAGGAATGAACTGGATAAACTGTTAAGAATCCTAGAAGATCAGCTAGCTTATGTATCAAGTATGCATATTGAACTGAAAGGTGAAAATGATGAGCTAAGTGCTAAAAATGAAAGACTGAAAAAGTCTTGATGCTCAGTGAACAGAAATAGATCAGCTGAAGCTAAGAAATGCTGAATTGGAAGCTGAGAATGAGCAGCTCAAGCTAGAAATTCTTGAAAAAGATGAATTATCCCTCAAGTTCAAGAAGGGATCCCAGACTCTAGATGAAATCTTGAGTCATCAGAGAGTTGAAGCTGGGAGTCCAGGGTTGGGATATAGTAAGTACACTGCCTCAGAGAAGGGCAATGCAGTTGTACAGAGCTGTGAATCTGGTATCCTAAAAGATTCACAAGACCAGCTCAGTCCCCCCAGTTGAGGAGTCCAAAGACAAGGGCATCTTGGAAACTCCTCAAGTTCAGCCCAAAGATCAGACTGATCAATCAAGAAAGGAAACTCGAAGAAAGTCGGTCTTTTAAAGGCTTGGTGCTCAGTCAAAGCCACCAGTTCAATACAGATCAGCTCAGCAGTTCAGATCTACTGCTCGATCAAAATCTAAAGCTCATCAAAGGCCAAATCTTCAAAGGCCTCCATTCCATTCCAGGTCATCAGTTCAACTGAGATCTGAAGTTCACCCAAGGCCAGCCTCTTAGACAAAGACATCAGCTCAAAACAGGCCATCAGTTCAACGATCTGGAAACTCCTCCAATATATTCAACCAGGGAGTTCTTCCAACCCCAAAGGAAATGTACACACAAGATTATGTTATGCACGACAGCATAATCCACTATCTCTGAAGGAGTTCACTCCATGTGACCTTGCAACCCAGTACAATGAGTTCTTAAACTCAAGGGATGAATCAAGGTTCAATCCCAATTACAACTGGTTTGCTAATCACAAGGGCCAAAAAGCTTAGAGTCAAAAGGTCAGAAGAAATTTGCCAGGACAGAGAGCATCATGGTCACAAGATGAGAGGATATTAGTTGAAGTTTTCTATCCTGAATCTCATCGGAGGTATAGATCACATGACTCAACTCTCAGTCGAAGAGTTACAAGAAGTCCAATGCAGATCTAGAGATCTAATTCTGAAGGATCTCTTGGAAAAGAAAAGCTAAAAGTGTGGCGAATGTGGATTCCCAAAGACATGATTAACCTCTCAGGACCCAATAGCACGCGGTTACCTAAAACTTGACTCTTGTTTTGTAGAGAAAGAGCATCCTATCTAAGAAAGGATCAAAGATACTTGGTATCTGGATAGCGGGTGCTCAAAACACATGACTGGAGACAAGAATGTTCTCGACAGTTACAAAGAGGTTAAGGGACCACTAGTCACTTTTGGAGACAACTCAAAGAGCCGAACCATTGGAGAAGGGCTCGTGGTCAAAGGAAAAGTTGTTGTGAATGGCGTGTCATATGTTGAAGGACTGAAGCACAAACTGCTGAGCATCAGTCAGCTTTGTGACAATGGGTACTCAGTCGACTTCAGCAATAGCTCATGTGATATCAGAGACAAGTCAACTGGAGCCATACTCCTGACTGGAGTAAGAAAGGGCAATATGTATGTTGTTGACTGGTCAACCGGCTATTCAGAAACTTACTTTCTCTCCAAAGGATCAACTGAAGTAAGTTGGATGTGGCATCAACAACTGAACCTTCTCAACTTCAAAACTATCCATTACCTGGCCAAGAAGGAGCTAGTTGATGGGCTTCCCAAGGAGAGCTATAAGAAAACTGGTGTTTGAGGACGATGCCAGAAAGGGAAGCAGGTGAAGTCGTCATTCCAAAACAAAAGTCATCCTCAAGGAACAACTGAAATTCTTCAGTTGCTACACATGGACCTGTTTAGACCTGTGAAGCCACCAACCCCTTGTAGTAGTAGATGACTACTCAAGGTATACCTTGGTCGAGTTCCTGAGAAGTAAGGATGAGACTTTTAAAAAGCTATCAACATTGATAAGAAGATTGTAGACTGACAAAGAAAAATCAGTTCAAATGATAAGATCCGACAATGGAACTGAATTTGTCAATCAACAAATGATCAAGTTCTTGAGTGAACTAGGAATCACTCACGAACACTTTGCTGCAAGAACTCCTCAACAAAATGGCGTAGCTAAAAGGAGAAATCACACGCTAAAGGAGACAGCTAGAGCAATGGTAGCAGATGCCAACATAGCCGAATGTTATTGGGAGAGGCAGTTAACACAGTTTGCCACATATAAAACAGAAGTGCTATAGTTATCACCCATGACAAAATGCCTTATGAGCTGTTCAAGGGTCATAAGCTTTCTATGCAAATGTTATATCCACAACAATGGCAAATTCCAGCTGAAAGCTTTCAGTGCAAAAGCTGATGAGGGGATCTTTTTTGACTATAATGCTCCTCATTCACAAGCTTACAGAGTGTTCAACAAAAGAACACTGGTTGTGGAAGTAACATGTCATGTGGTATTTGATGAGCTTGCTGATGAGTACAAGAACAAAAAGAAAAACTGTACATCAGAGCAAGCATTGCCTAGTCAAAGCCTGCTGGACCATGTTGATCACATTATCCTAGAGCAGTTTGAAGGTTCACTAGAAGATGGCATTGAAACTGATTCTAGACCGGTTGAAGATAACTTGGTCAATGAGGTCACAAATTGTGGTGAAATCTCAAACCCCATAACTGAAACTGGGGAAAGAATCAGTGAAAATGAAGAACAAGCCGGAGCCGAGGCAGCAACTGATGGACCAATTGAAGAATCAACTGATAGAGTAGCTGAAGGATCAGTTGATACAGTAACTGATAAAGCAGTTGAAGGCGCAGCAAAAGCCACCATTCCCAAATTGCTCTGAAGCTATCCAGTCAACAAAATTGTTAGGGATCCAAGGAGTAGAGTCCAGACCAGAGGGTCAACGGTGCATGAACTCTTCACATGCTTCATCTCGCAGATGGAACTAGCCAACATCAAGGAAGCGCTTGAAGACTCAGACTGGATTATAGCGATGCAAGAAGAGCTGAATCAGTTCACAAGAAATGACGTGTTGTTTCTTATTGATAGACCGAAAACCCAAAAAGTCATTGGGAATAAGTGGGTATTTCACAACAAACTAGATGAACAAGGCGTAATCGCAAGGAACAAGGCCAGACTAATAGCCAAGGGTTACTCTCAAAGTGAAGGAATCGACTTTGATGAGACACTCGCACCAGTTGCAAGATTGGAGGCCATCAGATTGTTCCTCACCTATGCAGCTCACAACAATTTCACGGTCTATCAAATGGACATGAAAAGTGAATTCTTACAAGAGATGCTCAAGAAGGATATGTATGTCGAGCAACCTCCAGGCTTCGAAATCGGATATCAAGTCTACAAGCTGAAGAAAGCTCTATATAGCCTGGAACAGGCGCCAAGAGCTTGATATGAAACCCTTAGAACATTCTTGCTAAAGAATGGGTTTAAAAAATGAGTCATTGATTGTACTCTATTCAGAATAGAATGATCAGCTAAGATCTTGATGGTTCAAATTTATGTGGATGACATAATTTTTGGATCCAAGAGTAAAGATCTCTGCACTCGATTCGCTCAACTAATGCAAAGCGAATTCGAGATGAGCATGATGGGAGAAATGACGTTCTTCCTAGGACTTCAAGTGAAGCAGCTGGAAGATGGAACCGATAAGGAAAGCCAAATACACTAAGGAGCTTGTTAAGAAGTTTGGAACCGATAAGGGAAAATCTCTCAAGATTCCAATGAATACATCAATGCAGCTGACCATCGATGAAGAAGAAGAATCAGTTAGTCAGATGTACTATAGAGGAATCATTGGATCCCTTCTCTACCTGACCACCAGCCGACCAGACATCTCCTACTCAGTCGGACTGTGTGCAAAGTTCCAAGCCAATCCGAAGAAAAGAGGATGATGAAGTACCTCAAGGGAACCATAAATCTTAGGTTGTGGTATCCCAGAGATGATAGCTTGAGTCTAACCGGCTACTCAGACTCAGACTTCGGAGGATGCAACATCGACAGAAAAAGCACCAGTGGAACATGTCAGTTTCTTAGGAACAAACTGATATCATGGTTTAGCAAGAAGCAGCACTTAGTTGCCACGTCAACAACTGAAGCCGAGTATGTAGCTGTTGGAAGCTATTCTGCTCAAATCCTATGGATGAAGCAACACCTTAAAGATTATAAGGTGGAGACTGAAGAAGTGTCAATCTACTGTGATAACAATAATGTTATTGCAATATCTCAAAATCCAGTATTGCATTCAAGGGAGAAGTACATTGATATCAGGCACCACTTCATCAGAGATCACATCGAGAAGAAAGACATATGCATCAAATATGTCAACACGGAGAAGTAGATAGCCGATATCTTCATGAAGCTATTGCCAGAAAAGCTAGATTTGTTGAGTTATGCATCCAACTGGGATTGCTCGAACTAGCTTCAAAGGAGGACGACGATCAGCCAAAAGAAGGAGTGAAGAGGAGCACTCCAGCTGATGATGAGAACTGACCCAAGATGGCATCATTCAACTAAGCTTTGGAGCTTAAGCTGATGAGCCCATATAAGTTCTAAAGAAATGGCAAAGGCTACAAGAAAGTTGGCGAACGAAAATGAGTAAACTGGTCACAAAAGGCACCAGTTTTCAACTTGTCACATTCAACTGATGAAGAGTAGTTGAATTCAAAACTAACTGAACAAAGCAAAGCTTCAGCTAAAGGAAGTAACCGACAAGCTTAGATGGAGCAAAGCTGAAAAGGACAGCTTAAGCTGACAAGGAGTTAAGGATGAAGGGACTCTAGCTGGAACTGATCACTCCAAGCTAAGAAGATCACCATTCATGAAGCCAACTGATGACGTCAGCAGCTCAATGTCGCGTGGAAACTGGAGGAGAGCCAAAATTAGAGAAGTTCAAAGTTGAATTTATTACTGAACGATAAAATGACATGTCTTCTTAATGTTACCGTTGGACCCCTCTCTCTCCTTATTAATCTCAACTGATAAATCTAAAATAAAAACCGATGAATTAATCAGAAATATTCGATTTTAAGTTTTGATCGAATTTTTTTTACCGTTGGATTCACCAATTACTTGAGTCTATAAATAATTTAGCTGATTTCCCCAAATCCTCCACACAGCTGACCAAAGAACTCAAGCACTCAGTCTCTCAAAATTCATCCATAATTCCTTTTCTTCTAAACCTTCCAAATCTTCCTAAGATATCATCCTCAAATGGCCCAACATTCTTCCAACCTTCACAAAAGACCTCGCAACTTCAGAATTTCTGGCGATGACTCAAGAGCCTTTTGCGAGGACCTGAGCCATGACAAAATACTAAGCCTGGCCAACAACAGACGATTCACTAACTACTCTCAGTTGGGTGAAGTGATTCTCACTCTAATCGGAAATGCAAAACTAAAGAAGTACACTGAAAGTGCTCCCACGAGAGTGTATCCAGAGGCTGTTGCAGAATTCTTTCTCAATTCATTCAGTGAGAAAGATTCTTGGATAATCATCAGTGAAGTAAGGGGGATACAAGTACTAATCACCCCTTCTGTCCTGTGAAATATTTTTGGGCTGCCTGAAGTAAGAGAAAGGCTGGAAGAAACAAATGTAAACGCCAGATACTGCTACAATAGATGGGCGACTATCCCTGGCACAGAAAATTTTCAGAGTATCCATCAAACATCTAGATTCCAAAAGCAATTTCAGGTGTTAGCAGCAGTAGCCACACAGATGATGGTAGGATCGTGCGAAGGACACCATGAAATGTCAAAAATAAAGTACAAAATCTACAACACCATCTGGGAAACATGAGGAATAGACTGAGCATTATTCCTCTTCAAGCAACTGAAAAGATTTGTAGATATAGTGGAAAGGGAGACAAGAAGTGGCTTGTGCTTTCCACAAAAGATGTACTACATCAACCGAATTAGTCTCATTCTAGAAAAGCTGCTTCCTGACTTAATGGCAGAGGAAACAAATTATCAGCTAGTTGATCCTGATTATTTTGTTCCAAAAATAGCAGAAGGGGCACTGCCTCCACTAATAACCAGAGAGCCACAACCACGATTGAGGTAGAAACTAATCCCCTCCACTCCAGCAGAAAAAGGAAAAAGAAAGACGAAGGTCGTCAAATCAATAGTTCAGTTAACTCATGACTTTGATGACATCATCCTTGCTATTGAGAGATACCAATCCTCAGGAGAAGAGGATAAGGAAGAAGAGGACTCCAGGAAGAGTCCAATGGAATGGAAAATTACCTCTCCAGCAAAATCTGAAACAATTGACAAGCCAACTGCAAGACATCAAACTGCAAAGCATCAGCTGAAAACTGATTGCTCAACTGGAGAGCATCTGCCGACTGCAGAAGAGACTCAGCTCAGAGCCCAACAAGCAAAAAGGCAGCAGTCGGGAAAAGCCTCAATCAAAGCACGTATCAAGTGCATGAAGGAACATGTAAAAGAACTCTCTAACTCGATCATAAAACTACAAGCTTGTTCTAAGAGTGAAGACACAAAAGACTCTTCAAGTGAGAGTATTCCAGATAGCTTCAGGACTGTAAAGAAAAAGAAAAACTGATTGCAAGAAGACCTGAAGGCCTCGGAAGTCAGCTGACTAGACGCCTTAGGAAAGCTTCTTATAAATCAGTTCATTTCTTAAATATTTATAAATAAAAAATCTTCTGGCTTAATTAAATGCTTGTGTCAGTATTTATTACTTTTTCACTGTTAGTCCGGAGCTCAAAATCAAAAGCCAAAAGAAAACGACAAGGGGGCATTTAATTCTTTCAACCAATAAATTTATAAGTCTTTTTCCTCACTCATAAAAACCTCTTGCTCAAAAATTTTGAGAGAATACTACAACAAAAAAAAAACAACAGAAGAAATTTATTTCATACTCTTCAAAGAAAATAATCTTTTAAAAGAGTATTCTCTCTTTCTCTCTCTCAATAAACTTCAATTCAAACTCAGCTAAAGTTTTTAAAAATGCCTGAATCATTCAAAGCTCTTACCCCTTTCAAAGAGCAAATGATGAGAGATAAATTTCTAGAAAGACAGAAATTTCAATTGATTCTTAAAGAATCAAACAATCCTTTTCTTCTTGTCAATCTTCACAAGACCAGAATTCTGCACTACCTAGAAACTCCTCCGAGATTCTTCAGACAAAACTTCGTTAGTGAGTTCTTGATTCAAGTAAAGGTCACTGCAGATGGGAAGGTTATACAACCAGTGATCCATGGAAAGAAATTTCAAATCACTAAAAGAAAGATTGCAGAAATCTTTCAACTTCCCAGAAAAGGCTCTAGGGTTCAAGATCTAAAAGATTCAGCTGAACCATACTGGAAAGAATGACGTGCTTCAAATTGCTCCAAGCAATTAAGTTTTACCACAGCTAGAACTGATCTGAAGCCCGAGTATGGAGTCATGCTCAATATCACGAACAAAATGATGTTCGGCGCCATTGGAAGCCTGAGTCAATTGACTCAAGAAAGATACAAGGTAATGATAAAGCTTGTTGAAGGATTGGAAGCTAATTGGGCAGAGTTTGTCTTCTCCCAATTCAAGCATCAAGTCATCAAAGCTGCCGACTCAAAGAAGACTGGGAAATTTGAGTCCAAAGTAGGACTTGTTCTGAGAATGAGAAAGCTCCTGGAAGATATGTTGAATCTTCCAAATGATGACATGCTACCAGTCCTCTTATCCGACTGGATTCCCAAGAAAGGGAAAGCACATCTTCAGTCACTTAAGAAGAAGAAGAGATCTAAAGCTAAGACTGGCAATACAACTTCAAGCAGTTCAGCTGCCAATGAAGTTCCCTCTCCTCACTTCAAAAATTGATCATCAGTTGACTTCAAGCCCTGCACTGATCCAGATGGGCTCATTCCATTCATTAGAATCTACCATCCAAATTATGGAGCTGATTACTTCATGAGAGCCTGCACTCCTCTCCAGCTGACTGAAGACAATATTCACACTTTCTATAGTGGCAAATATGCAGTCAAGAGTGCTTAGAAGGATGTAACGAATCTCATTCTCACTCACTTCACTTATGTTGCCAAGTAAGACAATCAGTTGTTCAAACAGCTGCACCACTACTTTTACTAGTATAACTGGAGACATTCCATGTCAATCTAATCACATTTCTTGCTAACTACCTTTCATGGAATGAGCTTTTGGCAACGTGAAGAGACTTGGAGTATTAAATGGATTGAAGCTTCAAATCCATTTCTTCCAAATATTGTGCAAGTCCAGCGGATTATGAAGCATCGACTTGATAACGACATTCCAGCTAAAGCCCTGCTAGCTGATGTTCAAGCCAGCTTGAGATCGCAAGGAGTTGCAACTGAGAAGTAGTTTGCCAACAATCCAGTCGATCAATGTTGCCTACAACTGAATCTTGATCTAATTCAATCAGAAAAGCCATATTTACAAGCTGCGGGTACCACTGAAAAGATAGACCAAAATATTTCTCATACTCAAATCGTGGTAACCTCAAGGAGTTAACACCTTGGACAAAGTGGAGCCAAAGACGATGAAGATACTGCCACATATCCAGATCTCCTGTCCAGAGGCTATGTTACTCCTCTTATCAAGTCTTGCTCAAGAGCTACAAAACTGATGGTTAATCAGTCCAGTTCATCCTGCAGAGGAATTAAAGATCTGACCACCTCAGCAGTTGCTCCTAAGCAACTTCAGCATGCTGAGACTGTTGCCGGAACTGATTCCTTTCAGGACATCATCAGTTTAGCTTCCAAAAGGAAACGGTCAAATAGCTCCAGAGAAAGTGGAGAAGCTAGTCCAGTCCGACCACTCAAGAAGAGGAAACTGACAAAAAGCCAATCAGTAGCTACTCAACAAAACTGATTAAATCAGTGTAAAGGCGACATCATTAGTATAGCAGGAAACTGACGCCTCGAGCTCCAAGTCCCTCCCCTCATCAGCTGCCTGATCAATCTTCCTTGATAAACTTCTACTCTATATTCCTCAAAGCTTATTTTTGAAAAGGTTATCGTTAACATTTCAAAATAAGCTTACTATTCATTAAAGTTGCAATTTCAGTCTCTATACTCAGCATTAAAGTATAAAGAGATGAATTTTCTGAGGGATATAAATAGCAAATCTTCTGGCAAAATATTTTACTATTTATGGCAACTACTCAGATTTTCGAACCCTTAGATCTCAGCCGCTTGATCAAAAAGCATTAGTCCAAGTAGACGGTTGAGATGCACGCATCATTTAATCAGCTAACTTTCTTTCAAATCAGATAGTTGATCAGCCAGTAAGCACTTGATTGCTATGGTTAAATGCATGCAAATTCAGTGCTTTTAAAAGTAGCGGAGAAGTTGAATGAAAAACAAGAACTCTCAATAGAGATAAAAATTCTCTCTCAATTCATTCTTTTTCTTTGTCTTCTCACTTATACAATGTCTCTTCTTACTCATATCATCAAAAAATGGCTTTCTCATTCCACTCGATAAACATAAAGCTTCAAATAAAGAAGCTCAGAACGGATAAGTTCATTTACCGAGAGTTCCTTGAAGCTCGAATAGGTCCAGAGAAGACTGGCATGATCTTTCACTCGTTGAAGACATGCGGGCTCTAGTCTTTCATGACAACACACTGCAAGAGGAAGCATCTCCCACTTCTAGCTGAGTTCTACTACAATGCGGAGATCAATGGACAAAACATATTGTCTATTGTCCAAGATCAGGTTATCATCATCAACAAAGATATCTTAACCAACCTGTTTCAGCTCCCTGATAAAGGCCCAAAGGTGGATGAACTAGCGCTCCCTTCAAAGTTGGAGTTGTGGAATGACTGAAAGATTCCACACATTGATCATCGAGGCTTTTTAAATAATTGGAAAGATAGTCTCTCTCCAACAATGGTTTAGATCTTGGACATTGTGATGCATATTTTCCTCAGCAGCATCACCAACACGCAGTTCAATGACAACACCTCTCATCTCATGGCTGCCATATATTACGGATGCAAGGCTGATTGCGCATCCTTTATATTAGCTCAGCTCTGTAGTCATGTGAGATGTGCTTAGATCGATCTAACCTCTGGCACATTCAAAGCTAAGTTAGGATTTACCAATCGTCTCCGTCACATCATCGCGGAGCAGCTTGAAACAGTCCCTGGTGGATATTATCTCACTAGAAGAGATCTCTTTCCTACAGTTTACATTCACTGCAGACATCGTGAATTAACTGGCCACCCTAGAAAGTTGAAACTTCAGTTAACGGAGGACCACAGTCCAGCCCAAGGAAAGCAGACACTCATTTACGCTGAACCTCCAGCTGATACAGATCAGTCTTCGACTAATAGTGACTCTTTCACTTATATAAATGATGAGTCTACTGCACCTGTAACCAGCGAACCTCCTTACATCCCTGTCCCAGAAACTCTGGAAGAAGGCTTCAATGCAAGCCTTGACCAACAACTACAAAGTTGTTTTGGTCAAATAAGGGATCACGGTCCCTTTCTCTTCGAGCATCTTCGAAGATATCTCCAGTATCACCTATGGAGATACCAGTTGGATGATGCCACAATGCTGATGATGGTAGACAAGCGATGCTACTCATACTGGATTGAGAAAGATCAATGGAGCAGGAGCTGGATGAACTATCCGCTCGATACACCTCCATCAGTCCCATAAATCATGGATTCCATGATTAAGAGGTTTCAAACCTCGATGCCTCATGATGCACCCCTTCCTAAACATGAGCCCTCCAAGTTATCCACAACTCCTCTTAAGAAGATGCCCTCATCACCATACCGGACGAGCCACTTCTCGGATTCGCATCAGCTTCTTCTATTAGGCAAGATCCACTCTCTCTCTCAGATCTTAACCAACTGATGATGACAGAGGAGTCATATGCATGGTTGTCCGCTCCTGTGCTTGCACCCCAAGCTCCCCACATCACCAATAACTTGCTGGCCACTTCTTTCTCTCTTCTGCCACAGTTGTCACTGCCAAACTATGACTTCCATCAGCTCGCCCTTTTGGATAATGCCAAAAAGGGAGAAAGATATATTGATGATGGAAAATCGTATGTTCCAACATATGATGGTCCCTGGCAGGGTGATCTAACTCTTTGGGATAACATCCAAAGAGAAGTACAACGAGAGGTATAGCTTCAGAGGTAAGCTACCTTTCAGGGGGAAGCTACCTATTAGGGAGAAGCTATTCGTAAGGAGGAAGTCCAATTTGAGAAATGCCCATATCAAGACTATCTTTGGACTGTTGGAAATTAAACCGATCCGAAACAATTTCCGGTTGAATAAAATCCGTCTTTTCGATCAAATCAAACGGGAGCGGAAGCAGTACAAATCAGAATATAGATAATGATATAAGAATATAATATCCATGCAAATTAAATTTATTTAATACTAAAATAGAGATAAAGAAAATACATTTTTCTCAAATCTCCTTCGTCTTCTTCAATCAACCTTTGAATCTTGAAGCTCATAAACACCACTATCTTCCGATTCAATCTTCCCTTTGAACGGTAGTGATTGGGCACCGAAATAAATCTATTAAGTTCCTAACTTAATTTTTCTACGATTATTTCAACACATGAAATCGTAGAATTGGGCTATTGTATTTTGGGAGAATATTTAATCTGAATAATTGACATAAAATGAAGAAGTATAAAAGATTATGTAGATTAGCTTTTGAATGCTAATCATTCACGTCAAACGTGAACCTCAAAACCAAATTGGCGTGAATTGATTTTTGTTAAAATCATTTTTTATGGTTTTCTCTCCTATCCCTTGATCAATTCACATCTCATGTGAATATGAAGAACGGCGTGAGTAGTTTTTTTTATCTCCTCAACTCTTCCATAATATCTTATATTTATAATCAGAATCAGGTCAAATTCCAACACATATCAGTTTCCTATCTTCACAGATTCAGAATCATGTAGATAAGAAAACAAATTAATAATTATCTCAAATAATTATTAATTATTACTAATATGTAAATAATATAAATATCTTATATTATTTAATTCCTAGCATAGTCAAACTGTGGAATATCATATATTCCCCAAATTAATTAAGATTTACACATAAGCCCAAACTTTATGAAAACTTATTTTTCATAACACTTTAGGAACTTAAATATTATTATTATTATCTCGTCAATGATATAGGAAGGTGAATCGGGTACCATGGACCTATAATCAAGAGCTCCAATAAATTGAATAAATAATTAAACTCTTTAATTAATTTATTCAATCTATTAATTCTGATATTATTCCACTAAAAATTCAGAATTGCACTCTCTTTAATTATAGAACATATTTACTCTACGAATTTGAACAGTCCATTGATTTAATCATTTCATATGAACTAATCCTCCATAGATAATTCATAATTGAAGACAGGTAATATCTGTTAACCTCTTCAATTATTTCTTTTCCTCATTTACCATTAATTCACCAGTGAGCGATTAATTTATCAACAATTTATAAATTAGAGATCACAAATAACTCAGTTCTAGAATTAACAAATGAGATAATCTTTCTACTTCTTAAAAGAAGGAATGAATTCCATATCTATAAATTACATTCCCAGTTATTTAATTTAAATGTGAATCTAAATGCAAGTTTAGAGAATGTTGGGAAACAAACTTTAACGAGCAAATTAAGAATCACATTAAAATTAACAGGAGTCTATAATCACTCAGGATTAAGATTATTCATATATAATCATCTTGTGATTTAATTTAATATTCCTTTTCTTTAACAGAATTTGAAGGAATAATTAAATCAAATCTGTCCAAGTCCTATATGATCATATCATATATAAATGCACCTAACTGGATGTCTCCACATCAACGGTTTGGATAAAATGGTCACATTCATAATGTCATCGGGCTACATTAGTAACATTTCAATTAAAGATCCTATACTTTAATTAAATTCGTCACGGACTTCATTTTTAGTTTATTTTCCATAATCTTAATCCTCTTGTATATAACACTTATATGATAAGATTATGGTAACATTGAATAAACTAGGAATTTTCTCTGATGTAAAATAAATGTCGCTTTTATAAATAAGATAAGATAAAAAAAATAATTCACAGTTGCTTTAAGGGCACAATCCCCAACAATCTCCCACTTTTCCTAAAGCATATGGGGCATGTCTCTTAGTCCAAAATTATGAATATGCCTCTCAAATACTTTTGCAGGCAGAGTCTTGGTGAAAGGATCAGCAAGGTTGTCAGTAGACGTAATCTTGAGAATTGCCACGTCTCCTCTTTGTACTATCTCTCGGATCAGATGATACTTCCTTTCTATATGCTTTGACCTCTTATGACGTCGATATTCCTTTGAATTGGCCACTGCATCACTATTGTCACAATATAAGGCGATTGGTCTATCCAAATTTGGAACAATTTCCAAATCAATAAGGAACTTCTTTATCCATACTGCTTCTTTAGCTGCTTCACAAGCTGCTATATATTCAACCTCCATAGTGGAGTCTGCAGTACTGCATTGTTTGATACTTCTCCAGACTATGGCATCGCCACCAAGAGTAAACACTGACCCAGATATCGACATTCGATTATCCTTGTTTGATTGAAAATCAGAATCAGTGTATCCATCTATTTGAAGGTCATCACTAGAATAGATAAGCATATAGTTTCTTGTTCTCCAAAGATACTTGAGAATATTCTTCACTGCTATCCAATGATCAATTCCTGGATTTGATTGAAAACGACTGACTATACCCACTACATAACAAATGTCGGGCCTAGTACACAACATGGCATACATTAGACTGCCTACTGCAGAGGCATAAGGTATGTGTCTTATGTTCTCTTCCTCTTCGGGTGTCTTAGGACACTGTTCCTTGGAGAGAACAACTCCATGTCGGGTTGGTAGGTCACCCTTTTTGGAATCTTACATTCTATAACGCAACATCATCTTATCAATATAAGATGCTTGAGACAATACCAATAATTTATTCTTGCGATCTCGAACAATTCGAATTCCAAGAATATAATTCGCTTCTCCCAAATCTTTCATTTGGAACTGCTTGGCTAACCAATCTTTAATTGTAGACAACGTTTCTACATCATTCCCAATGAGTAGAATGTCATCCACATAAAGTACTAAAAATGCCACTTTAACATCCTTGATTCGCTTGTAGACACAAGGTTTATCAATGTTTTGGTCAAAACCATATGATTTAACGGTTTCTTCAAATCTATGGTTCCAAGACCGAGAGGCTTGCTTTAGTCCATAAATGGATCTAAGCAATTTGCAGACTTTCTACTCTTGCCCTTCAACTACAAAACCCCCTGGTTGCTGCTTGTAGATATCTTCGTCTAGATAGCCATTCAACAAGATTGTCTTGACATCTATCTACCATATTTCATAGACAAGACATGCAGTGATTGAAAGAAGTATACAAATGGATTTAAGCATGGCTACAAGAGAGAAAGTCTCTTCATAGTCGACTCCTTCCTCAGCCACAAGCCTTGCTTTGAAAGTCTCTACTTTCCCATCCACACCTCTCTTTCTCTTATAGATCCATTTGCACCTTATTGGTCTGACACCTTCAAGTAGATCTACAACAACCCAGACAGAATTGGAATACATAGACTCCATTTCTTGGTTCATAGCCTCAAGCCATCTCTCTCTATCAGAATCTTCCATCGCATATTTAAATGTCAATGGATCATCATTAACTCCATCAAAAATGGCAACATTTGCCTCTTCATCTTGACGATAGCGGATTGGGGGAACAATCACCCTCCTACTGTGTCTAGGTGCCATGATATTGTGATTTGGTTCAGTGGTATCATTAGTGGTTTCTCCAACAACTTTTGTGGGTTGTGGTTTGATCTTATCATTAAGTAACTCATCGAGTACAACTTTACTACGAGGTCAAAAGTTTTGCATATAATCATTTTCAAGAAAAATAACATTAGTCGAAACTATTACTTTCTTTTCCTGTGGATCATAAAACAAACCTCCTCTTGTTCCCATGAGATATCCTATGAACAGACACACTTCTGATCATGTATGTAATTTTCCAGTCTTTCCTTTAAGCACGTGTGCTGGACACCCCCTTATGCGAAAATGGCGTAAACTAGGTTTACTTCCTTTCCACATCTCTAGAGGTGTCTTTTCGATTGACTTAGACGGGACTACATTCAAAATGTAGCTCATCATGGATCTAACCATATCAAGCAAAGTCCGATTTCTCCTTTTAGCCACATGATTTTGCTGAGGGGTGCCAGGTGTTGTAAGTTGGTGTAAAATACCATACTCTATCAAATAATCTTTAAACTCGGTATCAATATACTCGCCTCCTCGATCAGATTGAAGACACTTCAAAGATTTACCTAGCTACTTTTCAGCTTTTGCATGGAATTCCTTAAACTTGTCAAAAGTTTCAGATTTCCTATGCATAAGATAAAGATATCCATATCTAGAGTAATCATCAATAAAAGTGACGAAGTACTCAAAACCACCTCTAGCTTGTGTGGATAAAGGACCACAAATATCACTATGTACAAGCTCAAGTGGTTCTTTGGCTCTAGATCCATTTTCCGTGAAAGTTCTCTTAGTCATTTTTCCTTATAGACAGGATTCACAAATAGGGAGAGTGCTAACATTTATCTCTCTTAAAGGAACATCCTTTACTAGCCTATTTATCCTATCTAGTGAAATATGACCTACTCTTAGATGCCAAAGATATGTATCATTATCATGAAAAACCGTTTGCCTTTTAGGATGTTCTACTCTAAACATTTCGGCATTTAGTAGTGGTTGTTCGTTTGGCTTAATTAAATAGAGTCCATTTTTAGCTTTTGCACTACAAATATTATGCCCATTCTTGGAAATAATAATCTCATTATTATTGAAAGAAAGGGAAAATAATTGTTCATGCAACTTTGAAACAGAAATCAAATTTCTACGAAAACTAAGATTGTAATAAACATTGTTCAAAACAAAATTCCTATCTATGAAATTAAGTTTAATGACTCCCACTGCTCTTGCTGAAACAACTATACCATTGTCTACTCGCATAGTGAAAGAACCATCCGGTAGCTCTTCATAAGAGTTAAGCATCTGCAAAGAAGAACGAACGTGATTAGTGGCGCCCGAGTCAACTACCCAAGTAGAAGAATCTTTAGCCACTAAACAAGATTCAAGAACCAGTAAATTAAATTTACTTTTCTTTTTCTCTTTTAACTAAGCAAGATACTTGGGACAATTTCTTTTCCAATGTCCATCCTCACTACAATGGAAACATTTCCCTTTGGTTTCTTTGAAGAACTATTCTTCTTTTCATAAGAAACTTTCCTTTTCTTTTGTTTTGATTGTCCACCTTGCTCTTTGCCTTTTCTCTTCTTAGAAGAAGATTGCTTATTCTCGGCAACATTTGTTTCCCCTTCTTTGACCTTTCCAATTGAAATGGCCTCAATAGTTTGCAATTCATTCAGTAACTGAGTTAATGTATAACTCAACTAATTCATCACATAGTTGCTTTTGAATTGTAGGAAAGTAGGTAAGAGTGATTCCTAAAATCATACTCACTTGGGTGCCATCATCAATAGTTGCACTATGGGTTTCAGCTTCAGTGAAGTAGTTGCTCATGTTAAAAACATGTTCTCTCACTGAGTGTCCCTTCTTCATCTTAGCATTCATGGCCATCTCAATAGCCTCCTGCTTTGATTGAGCAGAAGGTTGACCAAACATCTCATTCAGAGACTCCATCATAACACGGGCTGTCTTCGTATTCTCATGTTTTTGTCTAAGCACGTCATTCATTCTGGCAAGCATATAGGCACGAGCCTTATTGTTTGTCATAACCTATCTTTCATAAATATCTCGTACATTACGAGCAGCATTTGCAGAAGGTTCAGGCGGAACATTACCAGTTAAAACAAATTTCAGGTTCTCACATGAGAGTGCAATATTAATGTTACTTTTCCACTTGATAAAGTTGTCACCAGATAATTTTTCATGAAGCAGTGCAAGCATTGGACTAGACATATTGCTGAAAAATAAATAAAGCGACATAAATTTATGAACAAACATCACATAACATGTATTTTAGGAATCATAAATGTGATGCATGATGCAATAACAATTTATCCTACCAATTCCAAAGTAATTTAATCTCACAATTGATATACCACCGTAGGGTAGGTCAAATCAAAAGATAATTGAATAGAGACAATCTCCATTAATAAAATAAATAATCAAAACATCTCATATGTTCATTTATTTTAATAATCACCTTTTATTTTAGTCAAAAATATTAACAAATAATTTATTAATATTTTTATGAGTGTGACCCACTATTTCAGTCTTTAAAAACTAATTCATAATCACCGTCGTAGCGTGGGAAGATTAAGAATTAAATTTTAAAAACTTATCCTTTCAGAGACAAAGTCTTGATTATTGATTTTTAGTGAAAGCCTTCCGTAGGGGATGAAAACTAGTCGTCGCGAGGCGTCACTAAAATCCCACCTTGCTTTTATCAATGATGGAGACTATAGGTATTATTGTCACAAAACCTTCTCCCACTCATTATTTTATAATAAAAGTTTCATAAACTTTTAAGTTATAAAACATCTAATGTTTTAACAAAATACCATCTTATTGGTTTACTTGATTAAAAAATAATTATATTTCAATCTAACAATTAGATTAAAATAAATTATCTAACTAAAATTTTATAATAAAAGTTTCATAAACTTTTAAGTTATAAAAGATCATATGTTTTAATAAACACAAATCTTATTGATTATTTGATTAAAATTAATTTTTAACAATCTAACTTTTAGGCAACAAAAATTAAAGTTTTAATCAGATCCTTAAATTATCAAAATAATTAAGGAATTAAGATGATCCAAAAAAGAATAAAAATAAACACAAGAAAAATACAAAATTAGTCCATATTAAAAATTTGAACAATTCGATTGTTGCCCCTGATGGACCGTACCCGTATTTTTATTTTATTTTCATTTTTTTGTGAAAATGTAATTTCTCATAAAAATCAGATTTAAATCATCCATCACAAAAAAAATAATCTATCCCATAGATTATATCTATCTTATAGATCAATCATAATATTAAACTCTTTAAAATTATGAACATGCTTGGAGTGGATTTCATGAATGACATAATAATGCATGACACATATATCACATATACATAAAATAATTTGCAAGAAATTATAAACGATGAATTGGATCGATGCCTTAAATTACACCCCTAAATCTAAACAGAAAATTGTAAATTACGTAGCTTGGTAATCGGGGAGGGATAGGCAAAAACCTATCTATATAAAAAATTACAACTTCTATTACCTTTAAATTTAGGGTGTACATCATGATCCTATCAAAAACCAATTTAAGGCATCAATCCAAAAACATCCATGCATCCATTATCACAAAAATAAGATCAAATCTTATAGCCCACTCCTAAATAAATTTAATTCCATAGAATTATATTCTTATATCAAAACAACCTGGCTCTGATACTATTTTTTGGAAATTAAATCGATCAGAAACAATTTCGTGTCGAATAAAATCCGTCTTTTCGATCAAATCGAACGGGAGCGGAAGCAGTACAAATAAGAATATAGATCGTGATATAAGAATATAATATCCATGCAAATTAAATTTATTTAATACTAAAGTAGAGATAAAGAAAATACATTTTTTTCTTAAATCTCCTTCGTCTTTTTCAATCAACCTTTGAATCTTGAAGCTCATAAACACCACGATCTTCCGATTCAATCTTCCCTTTGAACGGTAGTGATTGGGCACCGAAATAAATCTATTAAGTTCCTAACTTAATTTTTCTACGATTATTTCAACATATGAAATCGTAGAATTGGGCTATTGTATTTTGGGAGAATATTTAATCTGAATAATTGACATAAAACGAAGAAGTATAGAAGATTATGTAAATTAGCTTTTGAATGCTAATCATTCACGTCAAACGTGAACCTCAAAACCAAATTCGCGTGAATTGATTTTTGTTAAAATCATTTTTTATGGTTTTCTCTCCTATCCCTTGATCAATTCACGTCTCACGTGAATATGAAGAACGGCGTGAGTAGTTTTTTTTATCTCCTCAACTCTTCCATAATATCTTATATTTATAATCAGAATCAGGTCAAATCCCAACACATATCAGTTTCCTATCTTAACAGATTCAGAATCATGTAGATAAGGAACCAAATTAATAATTATCTCAAATAATTATTAATTATTACTAATATGTAAATAATATAAATATCTTATATTTATTTAATTCCTAGCATAGTCAAACTGTGGAATATCATATATTCCCCAAATTAATTAAGATTTACACATAAGCCCAAACTTTATGAAAACTTATTTTTCATAACACTTTAGGAACTTAAATATTATTATTATTATCCCGTCAATGATATAGGAAAGTGAATCGGGTACCATGGACCTATAATCAAGAGCTCCAATAAATTGAATAAATAATTAAACTCTTTAATTAATTTATTCAATCTATTAATTCTGATATTATTCCACTAAAAATTTGGAATTGCACTATCTTTAATTATAGAACATATTTACTCTACGAATTTGAGTAGTCCATTAATTTAATAATTTCATATGAACTAATCCTCCATAGATAATTCATAATTGAAGACAGGTAATATCTGTTAACCTCTTCAATTATTTCTTTTCCTCATTTACCATTAATTGACCAGTGAGAGATTAATTTATTAACAATTTATAAATTAGAGATCTCAAATCACTCAATTCCAGAATTAACAAATGAGATAATCCTTCTACTTCTCAAAAGAAGGAATGAATTCCATATCTATAAATTACATTCCAAGCTATTTAATTCAAATGTGAATCTAAAATGCAAGTTTAGAGAATGTTGGCAAACAAACTTTAACGAGCAAATCAAGAATCACATTGAAATAAACAGCAGTCTATAATCACTCAGGATTAAGATTATTCATATATGATCATCTTGTGATTTAATTTAAAATTCCTTTTCTTTAACGGATTTTGAAGGAATAATTAAATTAAATCGGTCCAAGTCTTAAATGCACCCAACTGGATGTCTCCACATCAACGGTTTGGATAAAACGGTCACATTCATAATGACATCGGGCTGCATTAGTGACATTTTAATTAAAGATCTCATACTTTAATTAAATTCGTCCAGGACTTCATTTTTAGTTCATTTTTCATAATCTTAATCCTCTTGTATATAACACTTATATACTAAGATTAAGGTAACAGTAAATACACTAGGGATTTTCTGTGATGTAAAATAAATGCATACAAGTAGCATATTAGTTCGAAAATAAATGTTGCTTTTATAAATAAGATAAGATAAAAAAAACAATTCACAATTGTTTTAAGGGCACAATCCCCAACATGGACTTGGGAGAATGCCCAGCTGGAGCAACAACAAGAATGGGGTATCCACAGTATACCAAGCATCTCTCCCTACAAGTATGAAAAAAGAAGAATCGAGCAAAAGAAAAAGGAACTGAGTGGTGAACAGTTCCAACTGAATAAGTTAAAATATCAATTCTTAATATTCTCTCTCTCTCACTTCCTTATATTTCTCCATCTTCTCTGCTCAATCAGTTTTTAAGCATGCTCTTTTGTTTATAATAAAAATATTCTGATCAAGCTGATATGTCCCTCTGAAAAGCTCAAGGCTTTCCATGCGCTCTGATAAATGAACAAAATCTGCATGATAATTAGAATTGAGCTGTTTTAGAACTGAAACATTTGAAGCTTTTCAAGTTGTGCAAACGAGTATGAAAATATCTTAAGGCCATTTAAGCTGCATTTTCCATCAGCAAAAACCCTGATACCTTATAGATAAAACTCGTTGAGCTCACATATTATTGTATACTTCATTGCTCTGATAACTCATCTTATTATCAAAGCTATGATACTCATGAATGTCTAACTGTTAGCTTTTAAAAGCTACAAGCATCTAAGACTATTCTTAGGAACATGGTCTGATATCAGCCTTGATACAAAAAACTGGAACAGGCTCAGATGCTCATTCATGAATAATAACCTCGTACAGTTTTTTCCATCATCCAATCAACTGGGTTTGACATAATCAAAAAGGCGGAAATTGTTAGGAAAATTGTTGGAAAAATCCCAACTTATGGTTTTGATAAAATGTCAAAACATGTGCGATGATTTAATGAAAAACTGCAGATTATGAAAAGCTGGAAATCAGGGATAATGACTAAGTAAGACTTCAAGTTAAAATAAGAGACAGCTATTTGCAAGCATGGTCAATCAGCTTACAAGGTTGCCTTGATTAGACTAGTCAGAGTCAACTCTTCAAAGCTTAAGAAAAGCTATAAGGGAGGAAGAGAACTTTGGAGACTAGTAGGCATCCATAGATGAGTAATCATCAATCTTAGCAGAAAGCCAAGACAGACTAATGAGAACAGAGCCACCTTGAAAGCTGAAACTGAACTGATCAAAGATCAGTCAGTCACAAAGGGCTAACCCTAAACTGATCAAAGATCAGTTAGCTAGGAGAAAGCTCTAAAATCATTAAGCTAATACTGAACTGGCCATAGATCAGTTCAAGGAGAAAAGAAAAACTCAATCAGGTAGCCAACTGATAGTCCAGAACTGAAAGCTTTTTAAGCTAAGCTGCCAAGTCAGCTGAACTGGACTATATCAGGACTGAAGCTCAAGGCAGCTGAGGATCTGCCAAATGGATAATCTCAGAGCTGAAAGCCGAGATAGCTAAAAGCCCATTAGCTGAATGTCCGAAACTGATAGCCGAGTCACCTGCTCTTTCTGACAAAATAGTCAATGAAGATCTTGACAGGAAATCTTTAAAAGATCCCGATGATCTTAGAGCAGAGGACATTAAAGTCAAATGGCTAGTTCATTAAGAGCTTTAAACGGCTACAGACATTAAAATACCGCCGGTGAATTATGAACATTCACCAATCATAACGGTCAAAAATCACTCATCTATTTAAGGAAGGTGAACTCAGTTTTGGCCAGGACTTTCGCCAATCTAACTTTGCTATTTTGCAGAACGAGCTCTTCTTTCTCTCTCCTCACAGCTTAAAGCTTAATACTCTCAAGTGCGAAAAGTCTCAACTGAGAAGATGTGCTTCAAGTCTAAAGCAAGCTGCTAAGCTGACGTAGAATTCCAACAAGGGTAAAGCTTCTCAGTTCAGTCCCTCAAAGATCAACCACTCAGCTCAAGCTAAAGGAGCATTTCAGGTTGATAACAGATTCAAGACTAACTTCTTGAAGATTTAGCGAGATCTAAAATCGTGTAAAAACGAACACTAGCACCTAAAGTCTCAGCGAGCAGGTAGGACCGATAAGTGTGAGCTATCAACCCAGAAACTGGCTGAGGAGGAGCATGTACCGATGGATCCGTTCTTCCAGAACAACAACAGTTGGAAAGGAGACCACGCTCGGGTTGAAGGGTGTCGTTTTCAGGTCTAACATGAATTCTTCACTGTATAACTGTAACAAAGAAACATTACACTTACATAGTGGATTTCCCTTCTGCGGAAGGAAGAGGGGACGTAGAAGCAAGAAGCTTCGAACCTCTATAAAGTCTTATGTGTGATGTTCTAATTGCTTTCAGTTTTGTATGTTTTTAAACTGCACACCTTCACACACAGGCTGCATTGACGAGCTAAAGCTAAGTTTTCAAAGCTATCAGTTTTCAACTGATCAGCTCACCAGCTAATCTTAAGTCAGGCTTCCTCAACTGATCAAGAAAGCACAGATAAAATATCTAACGCAAGTCAGGGCCATATCTATTCCGCATCTATTTAAAGTTTTTGAAATCAGTTTATTCACCCCCCTCTAAACTGACATAGACTCGCACCGGGACCAACATTTATTATCTTCATAAAGTTTGTGAAAATGACTTAAGCTAAAAACCTTTTTAATGTTAGAACCACAATTTTGAGACATGAATTTGTAGTTTTTATGAAAAGAATGATTTGAAACCACTCTTTAGATAATGAAATGAAACATTTTGTTTTGTCTTCAAATTTGGAGACAAGTGAATTATGAGTGAGTTTTTCCAAATATGGAACCATGACACGATGATTTTTATCCACTTGTGGATCATGATTTAACTTTTGAAAAAACTTTATTTCTAAAGTTTGATCATTTTGAATATGAAAACTTTGTAATGGATTATTTGATAAAATCTTTTCTTCAAGATTATTATCATTTTGGATATGAAAATTTTGCAACACCTTGTTTGATAAAATATCTTTTTCAAGAATATTATCATTTTGTTTTGAATGACATTTTTGGATGGTTTCTTTTGGAACAATTTATTCTGTGATTTCATCCAAAATTATTTCATCTTTTGGATTTTCATCTTCTTGAGAAATATTTTTGAAAGGGTAATCAAAATAATTTTTAGAAACATATAATTCAAACCAATCAAAGAAAAAGATATTTTTTTCTTTCATCAATTATGAATTTGTTATATTCGTTTTGAATTTGTTCTTCAGTATCATGAAAAGTTGTTGCAAAGAACCATTTTCTTTTTTCTGTATTTCTCTTTGAGTAGAAGTTATCTTCAAGGAATTTTGTATTTGGAATGAATGACTTTTTGGGAATGTATTCATCATTTTTATGAGATTTGTTTTAAGGAGATTTTTTGACTCTATTAGGTGGCTTGGTTTTATCTGGTTTAGAAGAAGTTTTTAGAGAATTTTTTATCCTAATTTCTTCATCTAATTTTCATTTCATTTCTTCTAACAATTGTATAACTCTAACACATTTTTCTTTTGGTTCTATACCATTATCTTTTCTATCAAATTCTCTTAAATTTCTAGTCATTTCATCCCATTGATCTATTTTTGACACTTTTCTTTTATCACTCATCTTTCCTAATTTCCCATTAGTTAATTCTTCAGTGTGAACAATCTTCCTATTATCCAGAGATGTACTAGCAGTGAAGACAGAAGAAGTAGATCTAGAGAAAACAGACTCCATAACTGTAAGCCGGTTGAATAGACTCCTAGGAACTGATAGCCACTCCCAATGGGCAACACATGATTTATAGCCTCTCATAGGACTTATAACCTTCAACTCCCTAAGACCTAGGCCGTCAGGACACCTCATTCTTATAGTTACTAGACTTGATTTTCCCTAAGACACTACCCTCTGTGGCTCTGATTTTGATAATGTATTTCCTTGAAGTTATTTCTCTTAAAATGTAAAGAGATTTATTTGAATGAATATTTTGAACGTTTTGGATTTCTTCACTTTCACTATCTTCCTCTTCCCCTTCTGAATTTTTTGAAAGATTTTGAACAATTTCTTTAAGTATCCTGAAGTTTTTAATTTCTTTTTGTTGTAATTCTCTAAATTCGATTTTGACTTGTTTGATTTTGTTTTGAAGATCTTCAAAATTAAGAGCCCTGTTTTGATTTTTCTTTTGTTTTCCTAGAATACTAGTTAAATCATAAGTATTTTTTGTGGGTTTTAGCAAAAGAGTATCTTCTTTTGAATTGGCTGATTTCATAATTTTATCCATATATTGTGTTTTAATTTCAGCATTAGAGACATACCTTCAGACATCTAGAAGATCCTATTGATCTTTATTCAGAACATTTAATTGGCTTTCAAAGCAAAATTGATTTTCAAAATCATTAGAAGAAATAAGATCATCATTTGGCAGAGACATTTCATTTTCTTTTTTGGGAGAATTTTCGGAATCATTTTCAGAAGAATCATTTAATAGGGCAAAAATCTGGCCCATGGTTTCTTGGTCAATGAAAGAAAAGGCTTTAATGTTACCTTTGAGTTTGCAGTAATTTGCAATATGGCCCTTTTGGTGACATTTGTAGTACTCAATATCTTTGAGGGGTTTTCTGAAAAAAGAGGTTTTCTTCTTTTTGATTTTTCGTAATACTCTTCATTTGATGTTGAGGGTTTTTTGGAGGAGTTCCTATCAGGCCTTTTTTCATTAGGACTTTTGCAACTTCCAGAACAATCGGATGATTTTTTTAAGTACATGTCGAATTGTTGACAAAAATCTCCTAACTCAGTTTTTGTTTGTTTGAGCTCTTTTTTGAGATGTTACTGAAGTTTTAAATCTCGACAAATCTTCATTCATTCATGTTGTGTTGGGGTAAACAATTAGCCATAAGTATAATCATCATAAGAAATGATTTGTTTACCTGATACTTCTCTTATTTTGTTTCTGACCTTTTCACCGAGAAGGGTAGGTAATCCTGCAAGAAATTTTTCTTTCCAAAAAGATTGATTTGAATCTTCTCTAAGCATAATTCTGGTCATGATTGTATTTTTGTACCAAGAAAGCTGACTGAGTTTTTTGCATTTAAGATTTGAAAGTAATTTAGCATTCTTGTTTTTCAAATGAGTTGGGTCACCTGTGAAATATAATGAAATGGTGAGAATTATGGTGGCAACAACATCTTCTAAAGGATTTCCCTCATTATCTAAAATGATTGTACCATCTTCATCTGTTTTGTAAGAATTTAAAATAAGCTCTCTCTCTCTCTCTCTCTCTCTCTCTCTCTTTCATTAAGATGGTAATCCCACCTGCCTTCCAATTGCCCTGAGAACCCAGCTATAAGAAGCTCAGCAATGGTTTATCGTGTGTTCCTACTTGGGTTTTGTAAGCATTGGCAGCCATGGTCATTTGTTGAAGGGTATTTAGAATATTGTATTCAGTCAACCCATCAATGTTCCATTCATAAATGGATGAAGCATTATAATGAGTTTGGGAAATGGGTTTTGAAATTTCTAAATCTGGAGCAGGAATAATTTGGATAGGAGTTTGATGATTTGGAAACCACTCAATCTTGTTGATTTTGGGCTGAGGACTTTCAGGACATTCAGAGGAATCAGAATTAACTTTAAGCATATTGACTCTAAATTTTGAATCATAACTATCTGGAGCAATTTGATCAAGATAAGGAATTTTTGAAGAAAGTATATTAAATTCTTTTTGAAGAATATTACCAAACTAGGATTTATTTTCATGTAAATTTTTTACACTTTTCATGGATATTTGAAATGGTTTAAAAATGGGTTTTGTGATCTTGTTTTCAAGAGATTCCTCTACTTTTGTATTTTTTCAATTCTATAAAGTTGTTTTGCAATAGTATTCAAGTTTTCATTAGTGAAATTATTTTGGGGGATGATGTTACTAACATTTCTTTTGTCATTGTCTCCAGGTTTTTTGAAAAGGAATTGCTTCTACAGGACCTTTAGGAGTTGTGAGTTTTACACCTTGCAGAGGAGGATGGTTTGAAAGAATGATTATTTGATCAGAAAGGGTTTCCCATTCGGGTTTTTCCCAATTGGGTTTTTTGTTTCTTGTTGTAATTGGAGAAATATATTTGAAAGGAAAATGTATGGAATTTTGAGCAGCATAGATGATAAACCAATCGAAGAAGAAAGTATTAATTTTTTATTTATCTACAAAATCATATAACTCTTTTTTAATTTATTTTTTATCTAACTTCAAAATTTTTTTGGAAAACCATTCTCTTTTTTCTTTGTTGTAACCTGAGCACCACTTGCCAAGACCTAGGCCGTGAGGACACCTCGTTCTTACAGTTACAAGACTCAATTTTCCCTAAGACACTGCCCCCCGTGGGTCTGATACCAGGAATAGCCCGAGGATCCCAAGGGGACTGGAGGACACCGGTAGAGGACAAGACAACGGTAGAAACGGGAAAGGAGATGGTGACAACAGGAAAGTATCAAGAACAGAAGTGAGTGAAACAAATAAAAATACATAAAAATTAAATAAATAAGAACATGAAATAAAACTTACAGAAAAGTAAAAGAGTTAGATGATCGAGACCATAGAGTAGATCCACAGATCATAAGAGTTAGTTGCAGAAATTTAAATAACAGAAATTAAAAGTACAAAAATATAAAGAGTCAGCTGATAGTGAGACCTCAGAGAAAGTCCACGACTTATAAGTTAGTTTGCTTGAATGTAAAGAACATAAATTAAATGACAAGATCGTGAGACCTTAAATGGAGTCCACAAATCATAAGTAAATTATAAGAATTTAAATATGATTGTTGTAGGCGGCAGAGCACGCCTTAGGTGGCAGAGCCGACCGAATGCAGTTTGATGATGATGATGATAATAAATTCGAATGAAATAATTAAAAACAAAAAGAAATTAAAAACTCCATGATACTTAAAGAAATTGTTCAAAATCTTTCAAAAAATTCAGAAGGGAAAGAGGAAGATAGTGAAAGTGAATAAAGCCAAAACATTCAAAATATTCTCTCATATAAATCTCTTTTCATTTTAAGAGAAATAACTTCAAGGAAATACATTATCAAAATCACAGTCTGGTTCTCTAAAGATTACAAAATTGATGTTGCTGCTTTGTTTAATAAAGGTGCGGATCTAAACTATATAACAACAGGTATTGTTCTAAAAATATTAAAAGGATACTCATGAAAGGTTAAGTGCTGCAAATAATACCAAACTTAGAGTTAATTCGAAAACTGATGTTTTAATCATTAGCAATGGGATTTCCTTAAAAACCGCACTTGTTCTGGTTGAGAATATTCATCATACTATCATTCTTGGAACTCCTTTCATAAATTTCGTCACACCATACATTGTAGATGAAATTGGTATTTCTTCAAAAATCAAACAAAAAATTCTCAAATTTAATTTTCTCTAAAAACCTCGAATAAAGGATTTAAATCTTGTGAAAGCATGTTCTATTAATAGTCTTTCTCAAAAATCATGTTCTCCCGATAAAATAATCCATCAATATAATTCAGATGAGCATTCTAACATTTATGTAAACAGGATCGAAGAAGAAACAAGATATCAACAGGAGAGTAAAAGAAAAAGGAAAATCCATTTCCCCATAAAAACATTCTCTCAAAAACCTTCCCCAAAATTACTCCCTCAAATGATCTTCTTTACTGATTCTGTTACTAGCAATGCACGGTCTAATCCTCTCGTAGAAAGAGGAAGACAAGTTTCAAACAATGAGGATATATCTCCTTTAGAATATTCTCAAGACAAAAATAATTTTCAAACAAAAGAAAAAAAATTTGACAATCAAAAAATGATACTCGATGATTCCTTGCAAGCTTTCAACTTTCAAAATAAAGGACATCTTGTGAAAAATCTTCAATTCATTTCAAAAGAGTTTTCGAAAGCAAATGAAAAAATCGAAGAACTTGAAGCTCAATTTCAAGAAATGAAGGAAAATGGTGCAAAAGATATTGAAAAATCACTTTTAAAAACTGCACCTTTTGTCAAAAAATATCAACAAGAAATCATCAAAAAAGCTCGAGATATTCTTCCCAGACACTTGTTTGAAAAACTTGATTTGGAACCCAAACAAATAGGAGAATTCAAAAGAAGAACCCTCCATTATCTTGAAAAACCTGGACCTTACTTTGTTATCCCAGGAGATTATGAAGCCCATATCAAACTCATCAGAAGAACAATCCTCAAACAATTCACAGAAGAATATCGCATTAATTTAAAATGGGGATTACTTGCTAAGTTCGACATTCAAAATGGAGCAGATGTAGCATTAATGCCAAAACCACTCAAAAATGTTTGTCTTTATCTTCTTGAAGACAAAAGCTTAGTCCGAATAAATATCAAATCCATTTCTCCAGAATGGATTAAACATGAAGAAAACTCATATCAAGAGTATCAACGCTCCATACATTTAGTACGGTACAACACAGAAAGCACTGACTTCATGATAGCAGTACTCAGTGACAAAGAGAGAAAAAACATGATAAACAAAATAGTGCCAAAAGATCCATCCACATATTTGTCAACAACCAGAGCCTGGACTATTGCTAATACCAAGTGGCAGGCAAACAATCTCTCTGAAGATTGGTATTTTTACAAGAATGAAAATAATTTCTCAATATTCATAAAAAAATCACCTAGAATATGAGTATGGAGAACTTTTTCAACAAATTCAAACCCAGAGTTTAATATCTACATGAGTGAATGGACCGAAATGGAATATAAATGTATTATGCACATGGATGTTATTGGAGAAGATGATAGCTCGTCTTGGTATGATCAATTAGATGAAGTGAGACTTCATATTCTTGAAAATATGATGGAGCCATGATGTAATAATAAATATTGTTTGTACATATTTATCTGTACTCAGTTTGTAAAATACTTTAGAAGTAGTTACTAGTAAGGATAATTTACTAGTAATCTGAAGTCTTGTACATATTTGTATTTGTAAAAAAAAGAACAAAAATAGGTACCCGGGAATCAAGGAAACCCACTTTAAGACACAAAGAAAAGAAGCAGACGTGACACCACTTTCCAACTTTCAAAAATTAAAAAAGAAGACCCTTGAAGATTCTCAAATTGCAAAGAAGACCCCAGGGATGTCTATAAAAGAGACATCACTCTTTCATTACAATCATCCCTTGGACAACCTATCCAACACCCTTTAGAACACACACAAACACACAATCTCTCACACTTCACCTCTCAAACCTCTCTTCAATTCTCTCCAACACTTATAAAGCACACACATCACATTGAGGTTCTTAGTTCTTCAAAGGCTTCGGCCTTCACGTACCTTGAGTGTTGAGCGTGTGTAGTGAGATAGATCTTCGTAGAAAGATTGAAAAAAGCCCACATAAGACATCCTCTCACCTTGGTTTAAACCCATATGAGCTTGTAGATCAAAACTATACGTTTTCATCCAGCTCGGCGATTCAACCTCGCGATTCAGCCTCGCGATCCAACCTCATGATTTCCGTCCAAAAGCACGACACGCGATTTAACCTCGCGATCTACAGTTGGACCCTAGCAGCAATCAACTTGATTTTATGCACAATTTAATGGATAAATCGGGCAATGTTCCCTCTGATGAAATTTTAGTAAATTCCGGCGAAGAAACATTAGCAATAAACGGTATGTATTCTTAGTTTAGGAGATTTGTAATTTTGTTTCAATTTTTGACAATAATTAGGTATATGACACTATGCATTCCAATTATTCGACAATATATATGTTCCTAAGAGGAATTCATTAAAATTTTGATTTCATAATCTGCTATCGTTATAATAATTATAGAACTGATTTAAGATTCATAATTTTCAGATATTGTTATAATTGATGATGAATACAGTGGTGAAGATTGTGAAACAACATCTATCAATGATGATGAATCTGTTATGTTGAAAACTGGCAATAAGTACTATTTTACTTCTATTTTTTATTTGTTGTAACCCATCAATTGGAAAATATATTTAAGATAATAGTGATACTTCATATGGTAGTCAGTGATACCTGTCATCACAGTTATTGAGACTTCTCTGATCCTGCCTCAATAATCAAATTCAATGTGAATGTTTGTTAGTGATAAATGCTCATCATCATAGTAATCCTTCGCATAGGAATTAGTGATATGTTGTTTGTTATATAGTGGTCAAAGTTTAAAGTGTTGTAGGTTATTCATTTGATTTAAGAAATCAGTGATACTTCACCTGGTAGTTAGTGATCTTTCACGTTGTAGTGCTACCTCTCTTATTTCAGGTTATATAATTTAATTCAATATCATATTTTGTCCTTTATGGTCATTATGATAGTGGTACTTCACATTATAATTAATGATACTTTGTGTAGTAGTTAGTAATATGTTACCTCACAGTTATTGACACTACTTTATTTCTACCTCTGTAATTCAAGAAAAGTGTATATCACATGCACATGTTGTATTTTAGATAGTACTGATACTTCCTCTTGTATTTAGTGATACATAACATCACAATCATTGAGACTTGTTTGTTTCTGCCTCAATAAGTTAATTCAATGTGAAAGTTTATCCATGATACTCATCACCATAGTGATCTGTTATGAAGATTGTTGGGAAAATCCCAACTGATTGTTTTGATGAAATGTCAAAACATGTGTGATGATTTAATGAAAAACTGCAGGTTATGAAAAGCTGGAAATCAGGGATAATGACCAAGTAAGACTTCAAGCTGAAATGAAAGCATGGTTGTAATATCCCAAACTTTTTAGTATTAAAATAATAGCATATGATTACCTTAAGGGTAAGTTAGGGAAGGAAATAAACCATTAAAAATTTTATTTTAGATAAAGTGTGTCGTTGGATGGTTAGCGATACCCGTGATATTCTTATATTTTTATAATGAGACTCCAGTGTGGTTTAAAAAAAATTGTTATTATCACCTCGACTGTTAAAAAATATGTATTTATATTTTTCTCAGATATATATTCATATTTTTCTCGGATATATTCATATTTTTCTATATATATATATTGTATTTATATAATTCATGCCAAAAGATAATATATGTATATATATATACGCATATAGTAAAAAAATGTTAATAACAACCAAGAATAATAATATTAAACTATAATTATTTAGATAATTAAGTCAAATATATACTATTTTAAATAAAGTTTATCTAAATATATATTATTCTAATCTATTCACATCCACATATATTATTATAATTAAATTCTATCTAGATAACTTAAAGTTTATCTAAAATAAATGTTAAAATTGATGCAAGTAGATTTATGCTACACATAGCCTTTATAATTGATCCCAAAGCTTCCATTTACATGTATTTTAAATATATTAGATACGTGTCACTCCAAGCATTAAGCTAAGTGGATTGATGTTTAAAGTTACATATGTACTTCAGTAGTAAGGGTAATATGTGACATGTTTATATGCATAATTAATTCACCAAAGAGAAATACACACTACAGCTCAACCGTAAATCCTTGTGAATTGAGGAAAGTTGCACTTAATCCAAGGTTAGTGTTTAGATTTTTAATTTCATATATGTACATCTATGCTAGTATTTTAGGAGCTCGATTTAAAGCTTTTAATTTAATATAAAGAAACCTAGATTGTTAGATTTGAAATTATTGGTTATCGGTGGTGGATATTTATATAATTTAATTGATATAAATGATTAACCAACTTAATCATCACATAAGGTATTAAGTATATTTCTAATGAATTTGAATTAGAATTATCATTTTAGATTGTGTAGGAGTTCGTAAATTTATATATATTAAGTTTTACTATAATGAAACTACTAAAATCAGGGATTAAACTTGAGGCTATTATTTTATAATCTTTAAATATTCGGAAAAAAGAACTTGAGCAATTTGTTGACCTAAAATAATTTTATGGAACTCCATTACTATTAGTAGGAATTTAAATTAATTTAAGCAGATCACATTCTAATCAAACTAATTTATAAAGCATGGTGCTATAATCATTTTTATTAAAATAATAGACAATGTCAACTCTAGTAACTATTTATTACTGATAAAATATCTATTAAGGATAAAATAACAATCTAACTTACATTAAATTCTTATATTAATATTCATGGCCCAAGAAAGTAAAGGTTTAATAATATTCATAGTGTGTGAGTTTTATATAATAAATAATTGAAAATAGTAATTATTAATGTATGTACTTGGTATTAATGGAGAATAATAATACACTAATTTCCAGAGTATATTGATACTTTAGGAAGGAATGGAAATTCGAAAGATCAAATTATGATTTATAATAAAATATAAAATGTAGTATTCAAACATAACTTAAATTAAAAGTGGGGAGGGTTTAGGAGTTGAGTTTTAATAAGGGTCTTTCAGTTAATCAAGCATAGGTTGGTTGATGTAGGCCCAGAAGAAGTAGCAGAATTCGAGCAGAACCAACCCAGAGTTTAAAAGCCTTTCTGTGAGATAAATGTTTTATCAGGTGGGTTTTTATTATATAAAAATATATTTTGGGTTATTAAGCCCTGATATTTATAAAATGAATGTGATAGAATATCCAACTCATGATTTTATTTATTGTGCTCTCCCGACACATGTAAGTCTTACTACTGTTTTTGGTGACGAAACTACAATGGTTCACGATATCGAGCCCCAAGCAAACAGGGCTGTGTCCAACCTTAAGCAGCCGGGTTGTGTACACGAACCGACTCACCGTAAGCGTTCTAGGGGAGAGTGGCGCGCAATGATGGAACTGAAATGATTTAGTATACATGGAATTCACAAATTTTCTGTTTTAAAAGCTTTCCATGATATGCTTAAAATATGATTAGATATTCTGTTTTATAAAATGATTGTGAAGGTTTTTCTCAAAAATACCCACTGAGTGCATTAGTACTCACGCCCAAAATCTTTTCCAATATTTTCAGGATGAGCTGCGGGATGGTGAACGGTTGTGCTAAGGCTGAGGGGCTATCTTTTGCTGTATATAAATATATATATGTTTCTTTATGTACGGTGTCTAACTGAGAACATGCTACTTTTTGAGTTTGAATAAATACACTACGTTCTTTTCCGGTTACTCTGATATAGTTTGTCCTCAATTGTTTGAAGCATGTTATGATTTTAGCATTGACGCTATGATGTTCCTATATAATTATCTGGCGGAATAAGTTCCCTTTGTTGACTGGTAATTCATTCAAATTCTTCATGAATGCTTTAGTGCATGATTCTATTACAGTTGTAGAGGTCATGTTGCCTAAATGATTGAGGCACTAACCCCATTTCTATAATTATCTTTATACAACAACTCCTTTCCCCTTTCCCAAGTAGGGCATCGGTCCCTTTTCCTTCTTCCGGGATCGGGACGTTACAGAGTGGTATCAGAGCGAGGCTGCAACTCTGCAGGCCTGTCATATTATTGATTGAGTCTAGTTCTCAGTGTAATCTCTTAATTGATTGTCTGATAGCCCTAGCACGTTGCCTCCACCGCACTCATCTGCTTCAAAATGAAAGGTACGTGAGTTAAAATTCTTTTGAGATTTAATGATATTTACTGATTTCAAAAATAAATGTGGATAAGGATAATTTTCCACATTGATGGTATTTATGAAAAAGTCACACTAATGATGGTTTCAAAAGGATGATGGTAAAATTTTGGGACTTTGTGCCAGATGGTATTGAATGATTATTTTGAATGCGATAATATGTCCATTATGTTTGAAATGAAATATGATTATTTTTGAATGGGACAATATGTCCATTATGTTTGTGATATGTTTTTAAAGAAAGTGTGATGATAGCAATCAATGCCCTATGATTATGAATGTTATAATGTGTAACTGATTGGAAATGTGATGATGTTAAAGTGATGGAAACCCATAATGCTTATGTACATAGAATGATTTAATTGAGAATGTAGATGAACATAGCTAGCTATGATTTATACACATAGATTGGATTTAAGTACCTCTCTTAAGATTCATGTGGAACGTAGACTGATTAAGTGCTTTCCTTTGTAAATAAGTAGACCAATTAGAATTGCATGAGAAATGTTGTTGAGCATTTAGTTTAGAAGATATCGCACCTTTTTATTAACTTAGCACAAAGTGTATTTTATATGAGTTAATTCTGAAGCCTAAATTTTTCCAGAATGCCGCCTAAGAAAAGAACACAGGATCAGGGAAACCTTGGACAACCTGCATCAATTCCAATCCCCATGCCGGTATCAAGAGCGGAAGAAGTTTTCCGTAAACATCACCTACCTACTTTTAATGGGCTAGGTGACCCAATTGATGCAGAAAAATGGATTCGATCTCTGGACCGAATATTTGATTACATGTCTTGCACGAATGAAGAAAAGCTTACATGTGCTCAATTTCAACTGACTGATGATGCAGACTATTGGTGGGAGTCTGTAAAAAGAACTATGACTTATGAGCAATGGCAGGAATTTACCTGGGAAGACTTCAAGGAAAAAGTTTATCAGAAATACATCCCTGATTGCTATCGATAAAGAAAGAGTCAGAATTTTGGAACCTCCAACAAGGAAGCTCTACTGTTACTGAGTATGACCGTGCCTTTAATCAACTCTCTCGTTATGCTCCACATTTGGTGGACTCGGACTACAAGAAGGCTAAGAAGTTTAGGAAGGGACTTAAGCCAGAAATCAGCATGACTCTTATGGGGCATGATGAAATGACATATGCACAAACTCTACGTCGGGCTTTGAATATAGAGTCTGTTATGCCAGCTGAGAAAATTCAGCCACAACAATCTTTCCAGGATCAGAAGGGAAAGCGGAAATGGGAGGATAGAAACGCGGTGGGAAATAAGCAACAATGGGCCAAGGGAAATACCAATTATGGGCAACAAAATCAACAAGGAAATAGGACTCCCTGCCCTATTTGCCAGAAGTTTCATTCAGGAAAGTGCATGAGGAATATAGATAGTTGATTCTTTTGTCATCAACCTCGACATTTTGCTCGAGATTGTTCTAGGAGTAAAGGAAATATAGGTATTCCTTCTAGACCAGTACAAGGTGGAAATATAAATCAAAGGCCTAACCAAGAAAGCAATCCTAGGCCTAATCAGGGTGGAAACTTAAGGTAAAATCAGAGGGAAAACTTTAAGTCAAATCAAGGACAACGCGCCCCACAGCTAGCCAGGACTTATGCACTTCAGCAACAACAGGCAGAGAAAACTCCAGAAAATTTAGCAGGTATGATTAACATGTTTAATATACCTGTGCTCACTTTATTTGATACTGGAGCTACACACTCTTTCATTTCAGAAAAGGCCAGTGAAAGATTAAAACTTAAACAAGTAGATGCTACTAATGCCTTAGAAGTTAGCATCCCTTCTGGAAAAACTGTTTTAGCCAATAGAATGTGCTTGAATGTGGAACTCGAGATTAACAAAAATATTTTCATCACGAATTTATATGTAATCGACATGAAGGATTTCGATATAATTTTGGGAATGGATTGGCTAACTGCAACGTATGCGACTATACATTGTCATGAGAGAGAAGTCGTATTCCAGAAGCCAGGAGAACCAGAGGTAATTTTCTTTGGAGCAAGGACGGGTTTGAAGATACCAGTTATTTCAGCCCACAAAGCTGTAAAGCGAATGAGAAAAGAAGGTTGCCATGCTTTTCTGGTTAACCTAGTAGGAAAAGAAAATGATGAAGTAACGATAGATCAAGTCCCTATTGTTCGAGAATACAAAGATGTTTTTCCACAAGACCTACCAGGGCTACCGCCTGATAGGCAAACTGAATTCACCATTGACTTGGAACCAGGAGCAGCCCCGATATCTAAAGCACCATATGGAATGGCCCCTAATGAACTACAAGAACTGAAAGTACAACTACAGGAGTTGTTGGACTTAGGTTTCATTCAACCTAGTGCCTCACCTTGGGGAGCGCCTATTCTCTTTGCTAAAAAGAAAGATAGTACATTGCGAATGTGCATTGACTATAGGGAGTTGAATAAGGTGACAATTAAGAATAAATATCCCTTCCCAAGGATAGATGACTTGTTTGATCAATTAAGTGGAGCTAAAGTCTTTTCAAAGATTGATTTACGTTCAGGTTATCACCAATTGAAGATAAGAAAAGAAGATGTGCCTAAGACAGCATTTCGAACACGTTATGGCCACTATGAGTTCTTAGTGATGCCATTTGGGTTGACTAATGCACCTGCAGTGTTCATGGATATGATGAACAAAGTTTTTCATCAATATCTGGATAGCTTTGTTCTTTTTTTTTAGATGATATTCTCATCTATTCAAAAAGTAAGGAGCAACACCAAGAACATTTACGCATAGTTCTGGAAACATTGAGGAGGGATAAATTATATGCCAAATTTAGCAAGTGTGAATTTTGGCTCAGTGAGGTAATGTTCCTTGGCCATATTGTGTCATCAGAAGGAATCAAAGTAAATCCTGCTAAGGTTGAAGCAGTAAGTAACTGGAAGTCACCTTCCAATGTACATGAGATAAGAAGTTTCTTAGGAATGGCAGGTTACTACAGACGATTTATTGAGGTATTTTCTAAATTGGCAAGGCCAATGACACAATTGTTGAAAAAGAAGACTAAGTTCATCAAGACTGAGGAATGTGAGAAGAATTTTCAAGAACTTAAGAAAAGACTGACCACAGCTCCAGTATTGGTTAGACCGGAAGGGAATGAGGGATTTATTATCTTTACAGATGCATCTAAGCTAGGGTTAGGGTGTGTACTAATGCAAGACAGGAGAGTCATTGCTTATACATCTCGCCAGCTCAGGCCACATGAGTTGAATTCTCCCACCCATGACCTAGAGCTCGCAGCTTTGGTGCATGCCTTGAAAATTTGGAGGCATTATCTATACGGTGTTAGATGTGAAATCTACACTGACCATAAGAGTTTTAAATACTTCTTTAAGCAGAAAGACTTAAACATGAGACAGAGAAGATGGTTGGAATTAGTTAAGGATTACGATTGTACCATTCTCTACCACCCCGGTAAAGCTAATGTTGTGGCAGATGCCCTTAGCCGGAAAACCAGAACAGAGTTGGGTTGTTTCCTAACGCAAGAAGAAAGGTTAATTGAAGAATTTCAAAGACTAGAATTACAGTTAGTTTGACCACCAGACTCTACCAAAGGACTTATAGCTGCCTTAATAGCTAAACTCGATTTAAGAAAATGAATTGTGGAAGCACAAAGAGGGAATGGCTTTTTGCAGAAGATGCGATTGAAAGTACGATCTGAAGATTTAAAGGGATTTGCTGAAGCAAATGACAATGCTCTCATGTATGAGAGAAGAATATGCGTACCGCATAATGAAGAATTAAAGAATGAAATTATGAGAGAAGCTCATGATACTCCATATACTGCTCACCCAGGAAGTACAAAGATGTATAGAGATTTGAAGAGAAACTTCTGGTAGCGAAATATGAAGAGAGAAATGGCTTCATATGTTGAACGATGCTTATCTTTTCAGGAAGTAAAGGCGGTACATCAACGACCATCAGGGTTATTACAACCACTTTAAATTCTAGAGTGGAAATGGGAACATATCAACATGGATTTTGTAGTAGGACTACCAAAGTCTGTGCGAGGAAACACTGCTATATGGGTCGTTGTTGATCGATCGACCAAATTTGCACACTTTTTGCCAGTCAAGATGACACTTGGACTCGATAAGCTGGCTCAACTCTATGTGAAAGAGATTGTACGATTACATGGAGTACCCGTTTCGATCACATCTGATCGAGATACCAGATTTACCTCTAGATTCTGGATAAGCGTGCAAAATGCCATGGGAACGCAATTAAATTTCAGTATAGCATTCCATTCTCAAACTGATGGACAATCAGAAAGGACAATACAAATACTGGAAGACATGCTCAGAGGAGTTGTAACAGATAGAGGTGGAAGTTGGGAGAATATTTTACCCTTAGTGGAGTTCGCCTATAACAGCAGTTATCAGACAACCATTGGAATGGCGCCATATGAGGCATTGTATGGCCGAAGATGTAGATCACCACTTTACTGGGATGAAGTGGGTGAAAGAAAGATATTGGGCCCTGAGATTGTTCAAACAACGATTGAAATAATTGATAAGATAAGAACGAGAATAAAGGAGGCCCAAGACAGACAAAAAGCCTATGCAGATAGACGTCAAAAGGATCTGTATTTTAATGTTGGAGATAAGGTTTTTCTAAAAAGATCTCCTACTAAAGGAGTTATACATTTTGGTAAAAGAGGAAAATTGAGACCACGGTATATTGGACCATTTGAAATTCTTGAACGGGTTGGAGAGGTAGCTTATAGACTAGCCTTACCGCCAAGTCTACCTGAGGTTCATAATGTTTTTCATGTCTCAATGTTGAGAAAGTACGTGTTTGATCCTAAACACGTTATAAAGAATGAAGAGATAGTCCTGAACCAAGATTTGACCTATGAAGAAAAACCCATAGCTATACTTGACAAAAATGTACAAGTATTGAGAAATAAACAAATACAACTAGTGAAAGTTCTATGGAATAACCATGGAAGTGAAGAAGCTACATGGGAGTTAGAAGATAAGATCAAGGAACAGTACCCTGACTTGCCATTCAGAGGTATGTCAAATTTCGGGACGAAATTTATTTTAAGGGGGGTAGAATGTAATATCCCAAACTTTTTAGTATTAAAATAATAGCATATGATTACCTTAAGGGTAAGTTAGGGAAGGAAATAGACCATTAAAATTTTTATTTTAGATAAAGTGTGTCGTTGGATGGTTAGCGATACCCGTGATATTCTTATATTTTTATAATGAGACTCCAGTGTGGTTTAAAAAAAAAAATTGCTATTACCACCTCGATTGTTAAAAAATATGTATTTATATTTTTCTCGGATATATTCATATTAGGACCTTAAATACTATATATATATATTGTATTTATATAATTCATGCTAAAAGATAATATATGTATATATATATATACGCATATAGTAAAAAAATGTTAATAACAACCAAGAATAATAATATTAAACTAAAACCATTTAGATAATTAAGTCAAATATATACTATTTGAAATAAAGTTTATCTAAATATATATATTATTCTAATCTATTCACATCCACATATATTATTATAATTAAATTCTATCTAGATAACTTAAAATTTATCTAAAATAAATGTTAAAATTGATGCAAGTATATTTATGCTACACGTAGCCTTTATAATTGATCCCAAAAAGCTTCCATTTACATGTATTTTAAATATATTAGATACGTGTCACTCCAAGCATTAAGCTAAGTGGATTGATGTTTAAAGTTACATATGTACTTGAGTAGTAAAGGTAATATGTGACATGTTTATATGCATAATTAATTCACCAAAGAGAAATACACACTACAACTCAACCGTAAATCCTTGTGAATTGAGGAAAGTTGCACTTAATCCAAGGTTAGTGTTTAGATTTTTAATTTCATATATGTACATCTATGCTAGCATTTTAGGAGCTCGATGTATTAAGTATATTTCTAATGAATTTGAATTAGAATTATCATTTTAGATTGTGTAGGAGTTCGTAAATTTATATATATTAAGTTTTACTATAATGAAACTACTAAAATCAAGGATTAAACTTGAGGCTATTATTTTATAATCTTTAAATATTCGGAAAAAAGAACTGGCGCAATTTGTTGACCTCAAATAATTTTATGGAACTCCATTACTATTAGTAGGAATATAAATTAATTTAAGCAGATCACATTCTAATCAAACTAATTTATAAAGCATGGTACTATAATCATTTTTATTAAAATAATAGACAATGTCAACTCTAGTAACTATTTATTACTGATAAAATATCTATTAAGGATAAAATAACAATCTAACTTACATTAAATTCTTATATTAATATTCATGGCCCAAGAAAGTAAAAGTTTAATAATATTCATAGTGTGTGAGTTTTATATAATAAATAATTGAAAATAGTAATTATTAATGTATGTACTTGGTATTAATGGAGAATAATAATACACTAATTTCAAGAGTATATTGATACTTTAGGAAGGAATGGAAATTCAAAAGATCAAATTATGATTTATAATAAAATATAAAATGTAGTATACAAACATAACTTAAATTAAAAGGGGGGAGGGTTTAGGAGTTGAGTTTTAATAAGGGTCTTTCAGTTAATTAAGCAAAGCTTGGTTGATGTAGGCCCAGAAGAAGTAGCAGAATCCGAGCAGAACTAACCCAGAGTTTAAAAGCCTTTCTGTGAGATAAATGTTTTATTAGGTGGGTTTTTATTATATAAAAATATATTTCGGGTTATTAAGCCCTGATATTTATAAAATGAATGTGATAGAATATCCAACTCATGACTGTATTTAATGTGCTCTCCCGACTCATGTAAGTCTTACTACTGTTTTTGGTGATGAAACTACAATGATTCACGATATCGAGCCCCAAGCAAACAGGGCAGTGTCCAACCTTAAGCAGCCGGGTTTTGTACACGAACCGACTCACCGTAAGCGTTCTAGGGGAGAGTGGCGCGCAATGATGGAAGTGAAATGATTTAGTATACATGGAATTCACAAATTTTCTGTTTTAAAAGCTTTCCATAATATGCTTAAAATATGATTGGATATTCTGTTTTATAAAATGATTGTGAAGGTTTTTCTCAAAAATACCCACTGAGTGCATTAGTACTCACGCCCAAAATATTTTCCAATATTTTCAGGATGAGCTGCGGGATGGTGGACGGTTGTGCTAAGGCTAAGGGGCTATCTTTTGCTGTATATATATATATATATATATGTTTCTTTATGTATGGTGTCTAACTGAGAACATGCTACTTTTTGAGTTTGAATAAATACACTACGTTCTTTTCCGGTTACTCTGATATAGTTTGTCCTCAATTGTTTGAAACATGTTATGATTTTGGCATTGACGCTATGATGTTCCTATATAATTATCTGGCGGGATAAGTTCCCTTTGATGACTGGTAATTCATTCAAATTCTTCATGAATGCTTTAGTACATGATTCTATTATAGTTGTCGAGGTTATGTTGCCTAAATGATTGAGGCACTTAACCCATTTCTATAATTATCTTTATATAACAACCCCTTTCCCCTTTCCCAAGTAGTGCATCGGTCCCTTTTCCTTCTTCCGGGATCGGGGCGTTACAATGGTCAATCAACTTATAAGGTTGTCTTGATCAAACCAGTCAGAGTCAACTCTTTAAAGCTTAAGAAAAGCTATAAGGGGGGAAGAGAACTTTGGAGACTGGTAGGCATCCTAAGATGATTAATCATCAGTCTTAGCAGAAAGCCAAGACAGACTGATGAGAACAGAGCCAGCTTGAAAGCTAAAACTAAACTGATCAAAGATCAGTCAGTCACAAAGGGCTAACCCTAAACTGATCAAAGATCAGTTAGCTGGGAGAAAGCTTTAAAATTCATTGAGCTAATACTGTACTGACCATAGATCAGTTCAATGAGAAAAGAAAAGCTCAATCAAGTAGCCAACTGATAGTCCAGAACTGAAAGCTTTTTAAGCTAAGCTGCCGAGTCAGCTGAAATGGACTATATCAGGACTAAAGCTAAAAGCAGCTGAGAATCTGCCAACTGGACAATCTCAGAGCTGGAAGCCGAGATAGCTGAAAGCCCATCAGCTGAATGTCTAAAACTGATAGCCGAATCACCTGCTCTTTTTGACAAAGCAGTCAATGAAGATCTTAACAGGAAATCTTTAAAAGATCTTGATGATCTTAGAGCAGAGGACATTAAAGTCAAACAAATAGTTCATTAAGAGCTTCAAACGGGTACAGGCATTAAAATGCCACCGGTGAATTCTGAATATTCACCAATCATAACGGTAAAAAATCACTCATCTATTTAAAGAGGGTGAACTCATTTTTGGCCAAGACATTCGCCAATCTAACTTTGGTATTTTGCAGAACGAGCTCTTCTTTCTCCCTCCCCACAGCTCAAAGCTTAATACTCTGTGAAAAGTCTCAACTGATAAAGCGTGCTTCAAGTCTAAAGTAAGCTGCTAAGCTGACGCAGAATTCCAGCAAGAGCAAAGCTTCTCAGTTCAGTCCCTTAAAGATCAACCACTCAGCTCAAGCTAAAGGAGCATTTCAGGTTGATAACAGATTCAAGACTGACTTCTTGAAGATCGAGCGAGATCTAAAATCGTGTAAAGACTGATAGCACCTAAAATCTCAGCGAGTAGTTGGGACCGGTAAGTGTGAGTTGTCGACCCATAAATCAGCTGAGGAGGAGGGTGTACTGATTGGTCAGTTCTTCCGGGATAGCAACAGTTGGAAAGGAGACCGCGCTCGTGTTAAAAGGTGTTATTTTCAGGTCTAATAGGAATTCTTCACTGTGTAACTATAATAAAGAAACTTTATACTTGCATAGTGGATTGTCTTTCTGCGGAAGGAAGAGAAGACGTAGAAGTAAGAAGCTTCGAACCTCTATAAAGTCTTATGTGTCACACACACACACAGGCTGCACTGACGAGCTAAAGCTAAGTCTTCAAAGCTATCAGTTTTAAACTGATTAGGTCACCAGCTAAGCTTCAGTCAGGCTTCCTCAACTAATCAAGAAGTACAGATAAAATATCGAAAGCGACTCAGGGCCCTATCTATTCCGCATCCGTTTAAAGTTTTTGAAGTTAATTTATTCACCCCCTTTAAACTGACATAGACTTGCACCAGGACCAACAAGTGGTATCAGAGCGGTTGATTCTAAGGATCAGCCGTTTCTGCAGATCATTTAAATCAGATCTGTTTATCTGTACTAACATTTCAAGCTATGGGAAACCATAAGCTACCTCTCTTTTCAATTGAGAACTATGATAATTGGAGCAGGAGGATGAAAGCTCATCTATGCTCCATCCATGAGAATATGTGGGAGGTAATTGAAGACGGTCCAATCATCATTATGATGGATAATGAAGCTCGCATCATGGATGTTAACCAATCGGCCAGGATCCCAAAACTAACTCATCTTCTCACGGGTGAAGAGAAGAAATTGAAGAATCTAGAGTTTGTTGCTCAAGCAGCGCTTTTCAAACTCTAGATGAGTATCGCATGAAAGATACTAAAAACTGCAGAACAACAAAGGAGATTTGGGACTTGCTTGGAGATCTATGCAAAGAGTCTGAGACCATCAAAGGAAAAAAGCTCCAGCTGGTAGTTGACAAGTATGAGTCTTTCAAAATGCAGCTGGAAGAAAGCATCTCGAGCCTAGAAATAAGATTTCGTGGCATCATAAGCGAGATGAACAATCTTGGAAGAAACTATCCCAACAGTGAGATGAACTCAAAGGTTCTAGATAATCTCACTAATGAATGAGATATGAAAGTAATTGCTACTAAAGAGTCGAGAGACTTAAATAGCATTACTCCTAGAGAGTTATTTGGATCTCTCAAAGCTCATCAGTACAGCCTGAACCAAAAGAGAGAAGCATCCACTTTCTCTTCTCACGATACTTCTTTCTATGCTGAAAGAAATCAATTTAGAGAAGCCTGCAGAAGAAACAACTTCCGACCAAGAGGCTCGTCTATCAGAGAGAATCCAGAGGGATCGGTGACTGATCGAAGAAGAGAGTCAGCCGAAAAAAAGGAGATCCTGACTGAGGATTTAAATGAGCAAATCCAGTCAATGATAAGATTGCTGGAGAAGCTTAGAAAAGTCAGAGATCAACAATCAGCTCAACCCCAAGCTGATGAAGCTGCTAATGGTGAGAGGAACCAGCAGCTAGCTGATCGACCAACTGAACAATTCAGGATGGCAAACAGAATAAGAGAAAAATGTTTCCACTGCCATAAGCAAGGACACTACAAATACGAGTGTCCAGAGCATCCTGAAGATAAAAAGGCCAAAGTGAGGAGAAATTTCTTCAAAAGAAAAGCAATGATCGCAAACTCTGAGAATGTCGTGCTTGACGATTCAGACTACCCATCTGGAATCGACTCAGATGGCTATAACTCCAGTGCTGAAGCTCTACTATGCCTTATGGCTGACAATGATGAAGAGGTTAGTTAATCTAACTCAATAACCTCTTTCTATCACATACATGAAGCTTCAATCTCTAGGAATGAACTGGATGAACAGCTAAGAATTCTAGAAGATCAGCTAGCTTATGTATCAAGTATGCATGTTGAACTGAAGGATGAAAATGATGAGCTAAGAAGCAGAGTTGATGAGCTAAGTGCTGAAAACGAAAGACTGAAAAGTCTTGACGCTCAGTCAACATAAATGGATCAGCTCAAGCTAAGAAATGTTGAACTGGAAGCTGAGAATGAGTAGCTCAAGCTAGAAATTCTTGAAAAAGAGGAATTATCCCTCAAGTTCAAGAAAGGATCCTAGACTCTAGATGAAATCTTGAGTCATCAGAGAGTTAAAGCTGGGAGTCCAGGGCTGGGATATAATAAGTACACTGCCGCAGAGAAGGGCAAGACAGTTGTACAAAGCTGTGAATCTGGAATTCTAAGAGGATTCAGAAGACCAGCTCAGTCCCCCCCCAGTTGAGGAGTCCAAAGACAAGGGCATATTGGAAACTCCTCAAGCTCAGCCCAAAGATCAAACTGATCAATTGAGAAGGGCAACTCAAAGAATTTTGGTCTTTCAAAGGTTTGGTGCTCAATCAAAGCCACCAGTTCAACACAGATCAGCTCAGCAGTCCAGATCTAATGCTCGATCAAAATCTAAAGCTCATCAAAGGCCAAATCTTCAGAGGCCTCCATTCCATTTCAGGTCATCAGTTTAACTAGACCTGAAGCTCACCTAAGTCCAACCTTTCAGATAAAGGCATCAGCTCAAAACAGGCTATCAGTTCAACGATCTGGAAACTCCTCCAATACATTTCAACCAGGGAGTTCTTCAAACCCTAAAGGAAATGTACACACAAGATTGTATTATGCACGACAGCATAATCCAATCTCACTGAAGGAGTTCACTTCAAGTGACCTTGCCACCCAGTACAATGAGTTCTTAAACTCAAGGGATGAATCAAGGTTCAATCCCAATTACAACTGATTTGCCAATTGGCCATACCACAAGGGCCAAAAAGCTCAGAGTAAAAAGGTCAAAAGAAATTGGCCAAGACAGAGAGCATCAAGGTCACAAGATGAGAGGATATTAGTTAAAGTCTTCTATCCTGAATCTCATCGGACGTATAGATCACAAGAACTCAACTCTCAGTCGAAGAGTTGCAAGAAGTCCAATGCAGAACTAGAGATCCATTTCTGAAGGATCTCTTGGAAAAGAAAAGCCAAAAGTGTGGTGAATGTGGATTCCCAAACACATGATTAACCTCTCAGGACCCGATATCATGCGGGTACCTAAAACCTGACTCTTGTTTTGCAGAAAAGAGCATCGTATCTAAGAAAATGGCCAAAGATACTTGGTATCTGGATAGCGGGTGCTCAAAATACATGACCGGAGATAAAAATGATCTGGACGGTTATAATGAGGTTAAGGGACCACTAGTCACTTTTGGAGACAACTCAAAGAGCTGGACCATTGGAGAAGGGTTCGTAGTTAAAGGGAAAGTTGTCGTGAATGGCGTGTCACATGTTGAAGGACTGAAGCACAAACTACTGAGCATTAGTCAGCTTTGTGACAATGGGTACTCAGTCGACTTCAGTAGTAGCTCATGTGACATCAGAGACAAGTCAACTGGAGCCATACTCCTGACTGGAGTAAGAAAAGACAACTTGTATGTTGTTGACTAGTCAACCGGCTATTCAGAAGCTTGCTTTCTCTCCAAAGCAGATCTACAAGAAAACTGGCATCTGCGGACCATGCCAGAAAGGGAAGCAGGTGAAGTCATCATTCAAAAACAAAAGTCATCCTCAAGGAACAACTGAAATTCTTCAGTTGCTACATATGGACCTGTGAAGCCACCAACCCCAGAGACAAAAAGTTAACACTTGTAATAGTAGATGACTACTCAAGGTATACCTGGGTGGAGTTCCTGAGAAGTAAGGATGAGACTTTTGAGAAGCTATCAACATTGATCAGAAGATTGCAGACTGACAAGGGAAAATCAGTTCAAAGGATAAGATCCGACAATAGAACTGAATTTGTCAATTAGCAAATGATCAAGTTCCTGAATGAACTGAGAATCACTCATGAACACTCTGCTGCAAGAACTCCTCAACAAAATGACATAGCTGAAAGGAGGAATCGCACGCTAAAGGAGGCAGCTAGAGCAATGGTAGTATATGCCAACATAGCCGAATGTTATTGGGCAAAGGCAGTTAACACAACCTGCCATATACAAAACAGAAGTACCATAGTCATCACCCATAAAAAAACGCTCTATGAGCTATTCAAGGGTCGTAAGCCTTCTATCTCTTACTTTAAGATATTTGGCTACAAATGTTATATCCACAACAATGGCAAATCCCAGCTGAAAGCTTTCAGTGCCAAAGCTGATGAGGGGATCTTTCTCAGCTATAATGCCCCCCATTCACAAGCTTACAGAGTGTTCAACAAAAAAACACTAGTTGTGGAAGTAGCATGTCATATGGTATTTGATGAGCTTGCTGATGAGTACAGGAACAAAAAGAAAAATTGTACATCAAAGCAAGCATTACCTAGTGAAAGCCTGCTAGACTATGTTGATCACATTGTCCCAGAGCAGTTTGAAGCTTCACTGGAAGATGGCATTGAAACTGATTATAGACCAGTTGAAGATAACTTGGTCAATGAGGACATAAATTATGGTGAAACCTCAAACCCCATAACTGAAACAGAGGAAAGAATCAGTGAAAATGAAGAACAAGCCAGAGCCGAGGCAGCAGCTAATGGACCAGCTGAAGAATCAGCTGGTAGAGCAGTCGAAGGATCGGTTGATGAAGAAGCCGAATGTGCAGTGGAAGCCACTATTCCCAAATGGCTCTGAAGCCATTCAGTAGACAAAATTGTTGGGGATCCAAGAAGTAGAGTCCAGACCAGAGGGTCAACGGAGCATGCACTCTTCACATACTTCATCTCGCAGATGGAACCAGCCAACGTCAAGAAAGTGCTTGAACACTCTGACTGGATTATAGCAATGCAAGAAGAGCTGAACCAGTTCATAAGAAATGACGTATGGTTTCTTGTTGATAGGTCAAAAACCTAAAAAGTCATTAGGAGTAAGCGCATATTTCATAACAAATTGGATGAACAAGGCGTAATAACAAGGAAGAAGGCCAGACTGGTAGCCAAGGGTTACTCTCGAAGTGAAGGAATCCACTTTGATGAGACATTCGCACTAGTTGCAAGAGTAGAGACCATCAGATTGTTCCTCGCCTATGCAGCTCACAATAATTTCACGGTCTATCAAATGGATGTGAAAAGTGCATTCTTGCAAGGGATGCTCAAGGAGAATGTTTATGTCGAGCAACCTCCAGGCTTCGAAATAGGAGATCAAGTCTACAAGCTGAAGAAAGCTCTATATGGCCTGAAGCAGACGCCAAGAGCTTGGTATGAAACCCTTACAACGTTCTTGCGAAAGAATGGGTTTCAGAAAGGAGTCACTGATCATACTCGATTCAGAATAGAACGATTAGCTGAGATCTTGATGGTTCGAATTTATGTGGATGACATAATTTTTGGATCCAAGAGCAAAGATCTCTGCACTCGATTCGCTCAATTGATGCAAAGCAAATTCGAGATGAGCATGATGGGAAAAATGACATTTTTCCTAGGACTCCAAGTGAAGCAGCTGGAAGACGGAATCTTCATCAGTCAAGCCAAATACACCAAGGAGCTTATCAAGAATTTTGGAACCGATAAGGGAAAATCTCTCAAAATTCTAATGAATACATCAGTGCAACTGACCCTTGATGAAGAAGGAGAATCAGTCAGCCAGACGCACTACAGAAGAATCATTGGATCCCTTCTCTACCTGACCGCCAACCGACCAGACATCTCCTACTCAGTCAGACTGTGTGCAAGGTTCCAAGCCAACCCGAAGAAAAGTCATCTTGAAGCAGCAAAGAGGATCATGAAGTACCTCAAGGGAACAATAAATCTTGAGTTATGGTATCCCAGAGATGATAGCTTGAGTTTAACTGACCACTCAGACTCAAACTTCGAAGGATGCAAGATCGATAGAAAAAGCACCAGTAGAACATGTTAGTTTCTTGGAATACACTGATATTCTGGTTTAGCAAGAAGTAGCACTCAGTTGCCACCTCAACAACTGAAGCTGAGTATGTAGCTGCTGGAAGCAGTTGTACTCAAATCCTATGGATGAAGCAACAACTCAAAGATCATAAGGTCGAGACTGAAGAAGTGCCAATCTACTATGATAACAATAGTGCTATTGCAATGTCTCAAAATCCAGTATTGCATTCAAGGACGAAGCACATTGATATCAGGCACCACTTCATCAGAGATCACGTCAAGAAGAAAGACATACGCATCAAATATGTCAATATGGAGAAGCAGATAGCTGATATCTTCACCAAGCCATTGTCATAAGCTAGATTTGTTGAGTTATGCATCCAACTGGGATTGCTCGAACTAGCTTCAAAGGAGGACGATGATCAGCCAAAAGAAGGGGTGAAGAGGAGCACTCCAGTTGATGATGAGAACTGATCCAAGATGCAACAGTCAAATAAGCTTTAGAGCTTAAACTAATGAGCCCATATCAGTTCTAAAGAAATGGCAAAGGCTACAAGAAAGCTGGCGAATAAAAATAAGTAAACTGAGCGCAGAAGGCATAAGTTCTCAACCATTCACATTCAACTGATGAGAGCAGTTGAATTTAAAATTGACTGGAGAAAGCAACCCTTCAGCTGAAGGAAGCAGCTGACACGCTTAGGCGGAGTAAAGCTGAAGAGGACAACTTAAGCTGACAGGGAGTCAAAGCTGAAAAGACTCCAGCTGGAACTGATCACTCCAAGCCAAGAATATCATCAGTTGTGAGGCCAACTAATGACGTCAGCAGCTCAATGCCACGTGGAGACTGGGGGAGAGCCAATATCAGATAAGTTCAAAGTTGAATTTATTATTGAACAGTAAAATGACGTGTCTTCAGAATATTACCGTTGGCCCCACCTACTCTTTCTCTCTCTTCATTAATTTTCCACGGATATTTTTGAAATCGAACTGACTGGTTCATTGAAAGAATCTACTCGTTGAAAATAAAACCTTCAACCTATCTTTAATCATTACTACTTAAGAGATAGCTGAACTGACCTTCAGTGATTCAATTCATCTCTTGAAAAAGATCTACCCACATCGTCAGTTCAAATCCTTAGCAATCTATGTACCTCAAAATTAACACGATCTGTCGTGTAACTCTTCCCCGCTGAAATCATCATAAATATCATGGTCAAAACAAATACTCCAATTGTTCGATGAAAATTTAATTTCAGAGAAACTGGTGAATCCTCTCAAGGGTTTCAAGTTAGTCTTTTCAATGATCAGTTCCTCCTTCAAGACGCTTACAGAGAAAGGTGCTCCAATTCTCCACTCTTTGAAGAAGTCATTCAGAAGATAATAGAGACAGGAATTTTAAAATTCCTTGAAGAGACACCCTCCAAGAAGTATCCTGAACCAGTCTGCGAGTTCTATTTGAACTCAAAGGGTGAGAACGACAAAATTACTACTCAACTTAGAGGAGTAGAAATTGAGATCACTCCAGAATTGTTGTCACAAGCTCTTCATCTACCCAACGAAGGCTTGAAAATAGATAAAGTAGAAGTCAAATAAGTCAGAATCTTACAATCGATGGAGAAGAGCAGACTACTATGATCCCTACAGAATCACAACATCAACCTCCTGTTTTCAAGAAGAATATCAAATCTTGGCTGGCATCATTGAAAGAATGATGGTTGGAGTGGCAGGGAATCATTCTGAGATGACAGAGTTCAAGTACAAAATATGTCATGCTATTGTCATGAACATCATGGTTGATTGGGCAGGATTCTTTTTCGAACAGATCAAGAAGTTCGTGGATATCTTGGGAAAGCACTGGAGTGAAAAGGTTTTTCATCTAAAGATGTGCTTTGTCAGTAGAATTAGCAAACTGCTTGAATGCACATTTAATCTTCTAGGAGATGAAACTGAAACACTGCTAATGGACAAGGGTGACTACTTTCCATCATCCACAAAGCGATCGAGAGGTCCTAAAGCTACTAGCATAAAAATTGCCGTCAAAATAAAGAAGGACGAGAAGGCTACCAAGGGAAAAGAAAAGGTCGCTCTTAAAGATTCTCATGAAGAAGACTCTGATCCAGAAGATAGTCTACCAATCAGTAAATTGATTGGAACACCAATCAAAGCTCAACCGCTGCGACAAAAAAATCCAGGATCTACATCAGCATCAGCCCCAACAGAAAGTCAAGCTGATCAAATAGTTCAGGAAATAAAAGGATCAGTCAAGGGCACCAAAGCCAAAAAGGGAACTGACACATGACCAAAGAAGACGACCAAAGGCAAAGAAGAGAAGAGAACTGATCCACCTCTCCTTCCGAAACTACCACAAGAAATGTTAAAATATTTGACATTGGTGATATTAAGGATGATGATATTGTGCCTTTCAGAGGCATCCCTCCACACAACTCAGGAGCTGAGTATTTCAGGACGACATGTCCACTAATGAGAGAAACAAGTGAAAATAGTCAAGCTCTTCTAAGAGCTGAAGTCATCAAAAGCTGGGCAAATGCCAAAGTCACAGAATTCATAACAACAAACTTCGCAGTAGACTTAGTTGGATCAGAGCCCTTATACAAAGCTTTTGCAAGATACTGCTACTAGTATCTATGGAGACATTGCTTTAACTCAGAAGCACATTTTCTTCTGACTGCTTTACATGGAATGAGCTTCTAGAGAAGAGAAGAAAAATGGAACATACTGCGGTTGGGACAGGGCACTCCTGAACATAATCTAGTCATCGTCCTGAAAGAAATGCTGGCAATTCATCCAGCTGAGCAAACATTAGCTCATGTAATAGACGACCTCATCAAGTCAGCTAAAATTGATGTTCCAGAACTGCGCACTGAGGAAGAATAAAGGAACTGGAAACATCCTCAAGTTCATCAACACTGGGTGTTAGGTGAAATTCTGAGAATCAGAAGGGAGCAACAACAGCAAACTATGGAAGCAATCAGGCAAGAAGAGCAATGCATCCGCCATGGAGCAACCAATGATGCTTCTACATCAAGACAAACTGTCATTCATCAAGTGGCAAAATGGCTGGTATTTGATGAACCACCACTAGCTGCTGAGATAGATATCCATCTCTCAGCGAATGTTGTTTAACCAGCTGATGAACCAATTAAATCCTCAGACATTCCAAAAGGATCTCTTGTTGATCTAATAGAGCCTTCTCCAACACCAACAGAAGAAGAAATAACTGTTGAAGATCCAGCTGATCAAATAAATCAGTTGCCAACTGCTCCTGAAGTGCAGGATATAGTGATCTTTGCTGATCCTGTCCAAATAGCACTCCAAGCTCAAGCTCAGGCGGATCCCGAGACTCCCCTTGAATCAAGCTATAATGATACAATTGATCTGGGAGATGCAAATCAGTTAGTGGCCAAGACTGCTGAGCAAACAGCTGATCAATCCAAGACAGTTCTTTGTGAAGAACTTAAAGCTGGTGAAGATGGAGATGAAACATCATCCAAGGGAGATGATCTCCAGCTAACTATTGCAACTGATCAGTCAGGTCCAGAAGGGATAATCCAAGTAGACGCTCAGTCCAGGTGATCACCAGGCTAATTAACAGCTTATCAAGGAGAGCTGCTTCAGAGCCTTCAACAACAGTTAAAGTGGCACGAGAAGCTGATCAGAAAACTTCAAACCCACACTGGACTCCAATCATCTGAAGGTGAGTCCTCTAACTCTGATGATGGGGGAAGAAGCCCCACTATGTCTGCCGCCAAGAGGAGAAGAACTGAACACAAGCAATACTAATAGCCTGATCAAGCGAAGCTGATTCAAGACTCTTTAATTATTATCTTATGATTCAGTGTATTCAAAATTTATTTTTAAGAAATAAAAATTATCTTTGCAAAATAAATGACATGTCAGCATTTATTTTGAATTTTCGGACTGTTGGTAGAACAATGACACGTTTCACAGTCATTTCAAACCAACGAATCAAAAACCGACAATGAGGCATTTAATTCTCTCAACCAACAAATTTATGAGTCTCCTTCCTCACTTATAAAAACCCCTTGCTCAAAAATTTTGAGAGAATACCACCACAACAAAAAAACAACAACAGAAGAGAAAAATTTTCATACTCTTCAAAGAAAATCATTTTTCAACAAAGTATTCTCTCTTTCTCTCTCAAAAAGGCTTCAATTCAAACTCAGCCAATGTTTTAAAAAATGGCTTAATCATTCAAAGATCTTACCTCTTTCAAAGAGAAAATGATGAGAGATAAATTGATTCTTAAATAATCAAATAATCCTTGTCTTCTGGTCAATCTTCACAAGACCGGAATTCTGCACTACCTAAAAACTCCTCCAAGATTCTTCAGACAAAACTTGGTAAGTGAGTTCTTGCTTCAAGCAAAGGTCACTGCAGATGGGAAGGTTATACAATCAGTGATTCAAGGAAAGAAATTTCAAATCACTAAAAAAAATATTGTAGAAATCTTTCAACTTCCCAGAAAAGGCTCTAGGGTTTAAGATCTGAAAGATTCAGCTGAACCATACTAGAAAGAATGGTGTGCTTCAAATTGCTCCAAGCAATTCAGTGTTACCACAACTAAAACTAATGTGAAGCCCGAGTATGAAGTTATGCTCGATATCACGAACAAAATGATGTCCGGTGCCATTGGAAGCCTGAGTCAATTGACTCAAGAAAGATACAAGGTAATGATGCACTTTGTTGAAGGATTAGAAGCTAATTAGACAGAGTTTGTCTTCTTCCGATTCAAGCATCAAGTCATCAAAGCTGCCGACTCAAAGAAGACTGGCAAATTTGAGTCCGAAGTAGGACTTATTCTAAGAATGGGCAAGCTCCTGGAAGATATGTTGAATCTTCCAAATGATGACGTGCTACCAGTCCTCATATCTGACTGGATTCCCAAGAAAGGGAAAGCACATCTTCAGTCACTCAAGAAGAAGAGAAGATCTAAAGCTGAGACTGGTAATACAACTTCAAGCAGTTCAGCTGTCAATGAAGTTCCCTCTCCACACTCCAAAAATGGATCATCAGTTGACTTCAAGCCCTGCACTGATCCAAATGAGTTCATTCCATTCATTGGAATCTCTCATCCAAACTATGGAGCTGATTATGCAGTCAAGAGTGCTCAGAAGGTTGTAACGAATCTCTTTCTCACTCACTTCACTTATGTTACCAAGCAAGATAATCAGTTGTTCAAACAGTTGCACTGGTACTTTTATCGGTACTTTTATGGCATGAGCTTTTGGCAACGTGAAGAGACTTGGAGTATTAAAAGGATTGGAGCTTCAAATCCATTTCCTCCAAATATTGTACAAGTCCAGCGAATTATGAAGCATCGACTTGATAACAACATTCCTGCTAAAGCCCTGCTAGCTGTTGTTCAAGCCAGCTTGAGATCGCAAGGAGTTACAACTGAGAAGTAGTTTGTCAAAAATCCAGTCGATTAATGTTGCCTACAACTGAATCTTGATGCAATTCAGTCAGAAAAGGCATATTTACAAGTTGTGGGTACCACTGAAGAGATAGACCAAGATCTTTCTCATACTCAAATCGTGGTAACCCCAAGGAGTCATAATCTTGGACAAAGTAGAGCCAAAGACGATAAAGATACTGCCATATCTCCATATCTCCTGTCCAGATGCTATGTTACTCCACTTATCAAGTCTTGCTCAAGAGCTGCAAAATTGATGATTAATCAGTCCAGCTCATCCTGCAAAGGAATTAAAGAGCTGACCACCTCAGCAGTTGCTCTTAGGAAACTTCAGCATTCTGAGACTGCAGCCGGAACTGATTCCTTTCAGGACATCAGTTCAGCTTCCAAAAGGAAACGGTCAAACAGCTCTAGAGAAAGCGGAGAAGCTAGTCCCGTCCGACCACTCAAGAAGAGACAACTGACAGAAAGTCAATCAGTAGCTGCTCAACAAAATTTATTAAATCAGTGCAAAGGCAACATCATCAGTTTAGCAGGAAACTGATGCCTCGAGCTCCAAGTCCCTCCCCTCATCAGCTGCTTGATCAATCATCCTTGATAAGCTTCTCTACTCTCTATTCCTCAAAGGTTATTTTTGAAAAAGTTATCATTAACATTTCAAAATAAGCTTACTGTTCATCTGAGTTTCCATTTAAGTCTCTATATTCGGCATTAAAGTATAAAGAGATGAATTTTCTAAGGTATATAAATAGCAAATCTTCTAGCAAAATATTTTGCTATTTATGGCAACTACTCAGATTTTGAAATCCTCAGATCTCCACCGCTTGATCAAAAAGCATAAGTCCAAGTGGACGGTTGAGATGCATGCATCATTTAATCAGCTAACTTTCTTTCAAATCAGATAGCTGATCAGCCAGTAAGCACTCGATTGCTTTGGTTTAATGCATGCAAATTCACTGCTTTTAAAAGCAGCGGAGAAGTTGAATGAAAATGAGAACTCTCAACAGAGACAAAAATTCTCTCTCAATTCATTCCTTCTCTTTGTCTTCTCACTTATCCAAAGCCCCTTCCTTTTCATATCATATCATCGAAAAATGGCTTCCTTATTTCACTCGATGAACATAAAGCTTCTAATAAAGAAGCTCATAACAGATAAGTTCATTGACCGAGAGTTCCTTCAAGCTCAAATCGGTCCTGAGAAGACTAGTATGATCTTTCACTCGTTAAAGATATGTGGGCTCTTATCTTTCATAACAACACAGCCCAAGAGGAAGCATCTACCGCTTGTAGCTGAGTTCTACTACCATGCGGAGATCACTGGACAAAACATACTGTCTGTTGTCCAAGATCAGGTTATCATCATCAATAAAGATGTGTTAACCAACCTGTTTCAGCTCTCCGATAAAGGCCCGAAAGTGGATGAACTAGCTCTCCCTTCAAAGTTGGAGTTGTGGAATGACTAGAAGCTTCCACACATTGATCATCGAGACTTTTCAAATAATTTTAAAGATAGTCTCTCTCCAACAATGGTCCAGATCTTGGACATTGTGATGCATATTTTCCTCAACAGCATCACCAACGCGCAGTTCAACGACAACACCTCTCATCTCATGGCCGCCATATATTACGGATGCAAGGCTGATTGGGCATCCTTTATATTGGCTCAGCTTCGCAGTTATGTGAGGCGTGCTGAGATCGATCTAACCTCTGGCACATTCAATGCCAAGTTAGGATTTTCCAATCGACTCAGTCACATCATCACGGAGCAGCTTGAAATAGTCCCTGGTGGATATTTTCTCACCAGAAGATATCTCCTTCCTACAGTTTACATTCACCGCAGACATCGTGAAGTAACTAGTCGCCTTAGGAAGTCGAGACTTTAGCTAACAGAGGACTACAGCCCAGCTAAATGAAAATAGCCACTCTTTTACACTGAACATCCAACTAATACAGATTAGTCTTCGACTGACAGTGACTCCTTCACTTATAACCAGCGAACCTTCTTACATCGCTGTCCCAGAAACTCTAGAAAAAGGCTCCAATGCAAGCCTTGACCAACAGCTAGAAAGTTGTTTTGGTCAAATAAGGGATCACACTCCCTTTCTCTTCGAACATCTTCAAAGATATCTCTAGTATCACCTGTGGAGATACTAGGTGGATGATTCCATAATGATGATGATGGCAAAGAAGCGAGGCTACTCATACTGGATTGAGAACGGTCAATGGAGTAGGAACTGGATGAACTATCCGCTTGATACACCTCTATCAGTCCCAGAAATCATGGATTCCATGATTAAGAGGTTTCAAACCTTGGTGCCTCATGATGCATCCCTTTCCAAACATGAGCCCTCCAACTCATCCACAACTCCTCTTCACGAGGATGCCCTCATCACCATATCGGATGAGCGACTTCTCAGACTCGCATCAGCTTCTTCTATTTGGCAAGATCCACTCTCTCTCTTAGATCTTAACCACCTAATGATGATTGAGTAGTCATATGCATGGTTGTTCGCTCCTATGCCTGTATCCCAAGCTCTCCACATCACCAACAACTTGTTGGCCAGTGCCTTCTCTCTTCTACTACAGTTGTGACTCCACATTATGACTTCTATCAGCTCGCTCTTTTAGATGATGCAAAAAAGGGGGAATGATATATTGATGATGGAAAATCATATATTCCAACATATGATGGTCCCTGGCAAGGTGATCTAACTCTTTAGGATGACATCCAAAGAGAAGTACAATGAGAGGTACAGCTTCAGAGGCAAGCTACCTTTTAGGGGGAAGCTACCTATAAGGGGGGAGCTATTCGTGAGGGGGAAGTCCAACTTGAACAATGCCCAGCTCAAGTATACTTAAGGACTTACGAGAATGCCCAGTTGGAACAACAGCGAAAATGGGGTATCCACAGTATACCAAGCATCTCTCCTTGCAAGTATAAAAAAGGAGAATCGAGCAAAAGAACAAGGAACTGAGTGGTGAATAGTTCCAACTGAAGAAAGAAGTTAAAATATCAATTCTTGATATTCTCTCTCTCTTACTTTCTTATATTTCTTTGTCTTCTCTGCTCAATCAGTTTCTAAACATGCTCTTTTGTTTATAAAACAAATATTCTGATCATGTTCATGTGTCCCTCTGAATAGCTTAAGGCTTTACATACACTCTGATAAATGAACAAAATCTGCATGATAATCAGAATTGAGCTGTTTTAGAACTGAAACATTTGAAACTTTTCAAGCTGTGTAAACGAGTATCAAAATATCTTAAGGCCATTTAAGTTACATCTTCTATCAATAAAAACCCTGATGCCTTATAGATAAAACTCATTGAGCTCACATATTAATGTATGCTTCATTGCCCTGATACTCATCTTATTGTCAAAGCTCTGATGATCACATCAAAGCTCTGATACTCATGAATGTCTAAACTGTTTGCTTTTAAAATCTACAAGTATCTAAGACTATTCTTAGGAACATGGTCTGATATAAGCCTTGATACCAAAAACTCGTACAGGCTCAGATGCTCATTCATGAAAGATAACCTCATACAGTTTTTCCATCATCAAATCAACTGGTTTTGACATCATCAAAAAGGGAGAAATTGTTAGAAAAATTGTTGGGAAAATCCAAACTGATGGTTTTGATGAAATGTCAAAACATGTGTAATGATTTAATAAAAAACTGCAGGTTATGAAAAGGTGAAAATCAGGGATAATGACCAAGTAAGACTTCAAGCTGAAATGATAGACAGCTATTTTGAAGCATGGTCAACCAGCTTACAAGGTTGTCTTGATCAGACCAGTCAGAGTCAACTCTTCAAAGCTTAAGAAAAGCTATAAGGAGAGAAGAGAACTTTGGAGACTGGTATGCATCCATAGATGAGTAATCATCAGTCTTAGCAGAAAGCCAAGACAGACTGATGAGAACAGAGCCAGCTTGAAAGCTGAAACTGAACTGAAGAAAGATTAGTCAGTCACAAAGGGCTAACCCTAAACTGATCAAAGATCAGTTAGCTGGGAGAAAGCTCTAAAAAGCAATGAGCCAATACTGAACTGACCATAGATCAATTCAATGAGAAAAGAAAAGCTCAATCAAGTAGCCAACTGATAGTCCAGAACTGAAAGCTTTTTAAGCTAAGCTGCTGAGTTAGCTGAACTGGACTATATCAGGACTAAAGCTCAAGGCAGCTAAAGATCTGCTAACTAGACAATCTCAGAGCTGGAAGCCGAGATAGCTGAAAACCCATCAACTGAATGTCCAAAATTGATAGCCGAATCACCGGCTCTTTCTGATAGAGCAATCAATGAAGATCTTAACAGAAAATCTTTAAAAGATCCTGATGATCTTAGAGCAGAGGACATTAAAGTCAAACGACTAGTTTATTAAGAGCTTTAAACAGATACAGGCATTAAAATGTCGCTGGTAAATTCTGAATATTCACAATCATAACGGTAAAAATCACCCATCTATTTAAAGAGGGTGAACTAAATTTTGGCCAAGACTTTCGCCAATCTAACTTTGCTATTTTGCAGAACGAGCTCTTCTTTCTTCCTCCTCACAGTTCAAAGCTTAATACTCTCAAAGTGCAAAAAGTCTCAACTGAGAAGGCGTGCTTCAAGTCTAAAGCAAGCTGCTAAGCTGACGTAGAATTCTAGCAAGAGCAAAGCTTTTCAGTTCAGACCCTTAAAGATTAACCACTCAGCTCAAGCTAAATGAGCATTTTAGCTTGATAACAAATTCAAGGCTGACTTCTTGAAGATCGAGCGAGATCTAAAATCATGTAAAGACGGACAATAGCACCTAAAGTCTCAGCAAGCAGTTGGGATCGGTAAGTGTGAGCTGTCGACTCAGAAACTAGCTGAGAAGGAGCGTGTACCGACGGGTCCGTTCTTCCGGGACAGCAACAGTTGAAAAGGAGACCGCGCTCGGGTTGAAGGGTGCCGTTTTCAGGTCTAACATGAATTCTTCACTGTGTAACTGTAATAAAGAAACTTTACACTTGCATAGTGGATTGCCCTTCTGCGAAAGGAAGATAGGACGTAGAAGCAGGAAGCTTCGAACCTCTATAAAGTTTTATGCGTGTTGTTCTAATTGCTTTTAGTTTTGTATGTTTTTAAACTGCACACCTTCACACATGGGCTGCACTGATGAGCTAAAGCTAAGTCTTTAAAGCTATCAGTTTTAAACTTATCAGCTCACCTGCTAAGCTTCAGTCAGGCTTCCTCAACTGATCATGAAGCACAGATAATATATCGAAAGGGAGTCAGGGCCCTATCTATTCCGCATCCATTTAAAAATTTTAAAGTCAGTTTATTCACCCCCCCTCTCTAAACTGACATAGACTCACACCTGGACCAACATGATCCTCGTGTAGTAATTAGTGATACTTTATTTCTTATGTAGTGATCATTTTATTACTAACACTTCATTTTAGTAAGTAGTGATACATCCCATCACAGCTATTGGGACTGCAATAGAACAAGTATATTTTCTATAAATGTTGATTTTTTGTGTGTGATGACAGGAATCTGGTATATTTGTTACTATGTTATTGGTACTTCACCTAATAGTTAATAATATTTCACATCACATCTAGTGATGCTTTACTTAAAGATTTTTATTTCAGTTCAATATTTTAATTTTTTTTATTCTCTACAGATTTTTCCCGATACAAGATACAAGTTATGCTTGTGGCATTTGTACTAGAATTCAATCACAGCCAATTTTGGGAATTTGAAAACGAACAAGTCCTTCATAAATGAATTTTAGAAATGATGGTTGTACAAATAGAGAGGATTTCGAAGATTATTGGAGCTCTATGATATTAACATATCATTTGGAGGATGACTCATGGTTTTCAAGGCTCTATTTGGAGGATAAAATAACAAATGTTGTGCTATTAAAGTATTCAAGAAATAAACAGTGTTACTTCACTAGACAAATAGTGATACTTCGTTCATTAATATTGATACTATAGTTTTGTAAGTTATGATACTAAGGGGATGGCTGGTATATCGAAATGGAATCAAGTGGAAATGGAATGAACTTAGTAACGGAATGGTGATGGGAATGGAATAGAATGATTATTACCATTCCTTTGGCTGGTATCACAAGTAATAAGATAGGAATGAAACTTACATTTTTGAATTGATATTACTCTAACAATATCTAATTAATAAATAAAATATATGAATTGGCTTATATAGTTCTAAATAACAAATTACTCTTTTTTCAAAGATACTATTATATTTTAATAACATATTGTTGAATATTATGTGATCTTTTGTTACTTTATTAACATTTGTGAAAATAAATTGAGTATACTTTAAGTAAGTATATTTCACTAATGATTAGTGGGTTTGTATATTTTATGTAATCCTATAATATCATTAGTACTTTTGTGAAATTTTACAAAATTTTATGAATCATTAATGATTTTTTAAGAAAAATTCATAAATTTGTTTTTTTAATAAAATATTTTATAAGAATATAAGATTTCATTTATCAATACAAAAAACAAAGTATAGTTTTGCAAAATAAAAAATAAAATTTATTTTGATAATTAGGAATGCATAATACCATGGGAGCGGGTAGTAATGGCTAATCATATGTTCATGGTAATGTGATTCCTTCGGGAATGATCATTCTCAATTGAAAAAATCATACCAGCTATAGGAATGGGAATGGATGTGGGAATGTGATTCCATTCTCATTCCATTCCATCATACCAACCATACCCTAAATGATCACTAATAATCCAGGATATTATTGATATATTGACAACATCATTACTGTTGCTGATATTTTTTTTATGATTTGTGTGTGTGTCTCTCTCTCTTTATTTTTTATTACTGATAATACACAAAATAAATAGTGTTAATTTGCTACACACATAGTGATACTTTTCTTCATAAATAGTGATACATATTATCAGCATCAACAAAATATATGTTGAAGAGTTCTAAACCTGTTCATAACTACAATAAAAACACAATTCATTACAAAAAATATCTACCTTGCATATCCCAAAACTTATAGCTCCAACAAATACCTTCTGGAAACATTACAAAAAAACAATATTTCAAAACCACCTTGCCATTATAGCTAGACAAAAACACATTTTTTCCAGTCATCATTCATTACAAAAAAAAAATCATTGTTTCCAAACCAGTAAGCCTTCTATCATTTCAATATTTCCCACCATCATTCATTACAAAAAAAAAGAAATTAAAAAACATCCCACCAACTTCTGCACATAATCTTCTACATTCACACAACCACAACTCTCACACTCCAGCAACTTCTGCACAACTACTACGTTTTACACCCCCTTACGAGCAGCTGCTACCAGTGTCTATCATGTTAAAAACATAAAGAAAATTAAAAAAAATATTAATAACTTCCTTAACATCAGTAACAATACAATAAAGTATCACTAATAATGAACAAGACTTGCAAGAGCATATTTAAATTTTAAGAAACAAAGCGCAACAGTAAGCATAGCACACAACACACAACACATTTGTTAAACCAAATACAATAAACAGGGAACATGGCATAGATACAACACATTAAGCAAATTAAAGTTTTACATAAACTCATGCCATTTTAACATATTTTAATCACACAACTGGTTTACAGTAATAATTTTTGATCAACTAATAATTTAATCAACTTCCTTAACAATATAATAAAGTATCACTAATAATTCATTTAAGCATCATTATCAATACAACGAAGTATCACTAATATGAACAAAACTTGTAAGAGGATATTTGCTACACCAATTACAATAAATAGGAAACATGTCATTGATACAGCACAGTAACCAAATATATAGTACCTGACTACCACCTCTTTATCTTTGTTTTCCTTAGCAGATGGTTTTCTTCTATTATATGTACGTTTAACATCATCATCTGTTTTTGTATGTTCACTTCAATAGAAATGACATAATTTAGTAAAATTAACTGTAGCGCCCCGATCCCGAAAGATCATGGAAATGGACGCCACGGGGGTTAGATTTAAGAAGCGGGAAAGAAGGGGGTAATTCAAGTAACGAAAACCTCAACAGAAGACCCAGAACAACCAAACATGCTTTATAATAAATTATAATTATCCAAAATACTAAGATCAAAGCTCTTAGGATTTAGCAAAAAATATCAAAAGTGCGGAAGTTCAATACTTAATAGAATACTAAGGAGTAGTATAAGTGCGGAAGCTTAAATCACAACATAATATTTAACAAAAGGAGATAATGGGAAATAGGTAAATAACAAAAGCCCATCTCTCAGCCTTGTCACCCCCACGCTCCAGCCTACTGACCTGAAAATGTTTGAAAAGATTTGGGTTGAGTACTAATGCACTCAGTGGGCAAGTTTTCACAATTTGAGTTATGCAAATCATTTTTCAAAAGTAATCTATCTGTGTCCATGCAGGTAGTGAAACTTAGGAGGTTTTAAAGTTGAAAGCAACCTAGGTTCACCAAAACATTTTATCGTGAAGCGCTTAAGAGTATAACCAGTCATGGCCCGTAACCCGTACTACATCACCAACGCGTAAAGTTGAGTATGGCCAAAGTATACCCAATGAGTGTAACCAATGAGTCTAACCAAAGAGTGTAACCAATAAGTGTTTCATTTTAGTCTCACCGACAAGGAATAGGGCATGACGAATAATGCATGCATACTGTAGCTACTCACATTGACACAGCGTTGGTTTATGAGACTCCGACAACATGCAATAGCACGCAAATATTTAACACAGATAGTCACATATGCAATTTTAGCAAAGCAGAGTTTAATAACTCGAAAGATACAATTTGCAAAGATATAGTATAGCCCACCTGGATAGCTATAATAGTTGAAGCTTTAACGATTCTTCTAAGAGTCCCCTAAGTCCGATGTTCCGAGTTTTGTCCTACACATAAAGACTACGACTTAGAAGCTTATTGAGGTCATTAACCTATTCTATAATGTAAATACAGGTATAAGGGTATAAAGGCAAGTCTAAGGAATAAGATCATAAAAAGACGATGCTTGGAGATCAAACGAGTAATCCTAGCTTTAAGAAGCTATACCCGAGCACTTGATCGAGAGGAATATATTCTAATCACGTAGATTAAAATCATATGATTAAATGAATGTTTTAAAAGATAATAATATCCCAATAAAGTAAAGTATCACTTTTTATATACTTAATTTTAAATTAAATTCTAAAGTTAAACAAAATAGAAAAAGAAATAAATTAAATAAATAAAAGTATAAATAAATTTGTAGTCAAAAGGATTTGAACTCATGACTTTACTACAAAATAATAAGACTTTAACCACTATACCAAATGATTTTATATAACATAAAACAAACCACTTTAATTAAATAGCTTCATGAATGCTTTGAATTAAAAATACACAAAACAAGAATTAATTAAAATTGTAACAAGAGGTTTCGAACCCTGGACCCCCTTATCAAAATTAGAACACTAACCACTGGGCTAAGACTCATTTTCAAAATTTACAATCCATCATTAATAATTTATATAGTCCAGAAAGGTTTTATGCTAAAAAGATAAAAAAGGTATAAATATTAACTCAATGAGAATTGAACCACAGACCTTTCAAACAATAATCTGGACTTTATCCACATAACTATACACTATTTTCGAAATTAATTAGGTGACATTAATTATATAAGATCCAAAATAATCTTAAATAAAAATGATTAAAACTAAATTAAGACTACATTAATAGGATTTGAACCCTTGACCTTGCAATTAACAAATTTGAACATATCCATTAAGCCAAATACAAATTTTCAAAATTTAACACATGATTTTAATTAATTATAGTTAAAACAGAAGATATTAATTGCAATGAAATAGATCTAAAAATGCATGTAAGGGGTTTTGAACTTTAAACCTCTTTAACGTAAACATTAATCCCCAACCATTAAATTAAATCCAATTTTCGAAATTAGTTCTATGATTTTAATTAAATATAGTCATAAAATACATCCATTAATTAAAATAATAATCTGCTCCCAAATATATTTGAACCTTAGACCTTTGAGTATAAAAATTAAAAATTAACCATTAGGCTAGATTTACAATTTTGAAACATAACCCAAGATTTATAAATAGTTCAATCACTATATAAATACATACATACATAAATATATATATATATACAAGAGAAGAAAGTAAAAAGAAAAAAAAACAAAAAATAAAAGAAAATAAAAGAAAAACTCACGCACACACAAATTGGATGAACACACACACAACACACACTAACTCACGGCATCCAACATACATGCATAATTTCATTTTCAGTTTTTTTTTCTTTTCTTTTTATTTCATCAATCAACCATTTAATCCTCTAAATGAAGTTTTCAAGAACACCAAGAAGACTATAAATAAAATTAAGAGTATATTTTTAAAGAGATAATCCAAAACAATCCAAAAATCACAATATACATACTAAAATCGAAAACAAAGTTCAAAAATAAAGAAGAAAATGAAGTATTGATAGGTTAGGGTTTAACCCATTTTTAGATCCGAAAATCGGAAGCCTAAACCTCAAAATCTCATAAAATAAATCAAAGAAAAAGAAAGAGGAGAAGAAGGGGAGTCCGAAAATATAAATGCATGTTAAAAATTCCGGCCGACAATGGAGGCGGCACCGGCGTCGGTGCCGGAGAAGAGGGGGAGGCGAGAGGGAGAGAGAAGAAGGGAGGGAGGGGCTGACCTAGAAATGAATCCCCAAAAATGAACTAGAAAAGAGATAAAGGAGTATTTATACCACTCCCTAAAATAAACCCTAAACTCTAATTAAATCAAGAATTAATTCATAACTTGGTCAAATGAAGTCCATCTAAGGTGAAATCAAGTTCTATGATTTCGTATCGATGAGCACTATCGTCTAATGTGTTCATTTGTCTCGTTCCGATAACTATAGGTCTAAAAAAAAACGTGAATGGGCTAAAAAGCCCATAAATTGGGCCTCAACATTAAAAGCTTAAACTTAGGTATTTTGGGCCAAATGCAAAATAAATAAAATAGAATAGTGTTTGGGCCCATTCTAACTATTATATTTATATTTCTAATTAAATTTAGTTAATAAAAAATTGGGGTGTTACATTAACATTTTGTCATGAAGTAAAATACTAATAACATAATTTAGCAAAAATTCACACCTGGTCTCATCATCTCTCATCTCCTTAATAGGTTGCTGCAGCCTATTTTTAATTCTTTCCATCATTTATAAATTTTTTTCAAAAATCCAACTGCAAAAATTATAATCAGAAACAGTATGTAATCAATCAATACTAACATCTAAAATATTATAAAATTCCATGGGACATAACTTATAAGAAAAATATAAAATTCCTTAAAAATGCAACAGAGTATCACTAATAATGAATGTAATTAAGAAACATTACAAATACAATGAAGTATCACTAATCATGAACAAAAATTGGGAGAGCATATTTGAATTTTAATAACAAACTGCAACATGTTTTAAAGCATGACACAAGTACACAACTCGTTTGCACCAGTAATATTTTTAATTTTTAATCAACTACTATAAACAATGTTGTCACGTATCACTAATAATTCACGTAAGAATCATGGCACACCCGTCGTTTTGGTGTGCAAAATACACTTGCGGGAAAATAGTCCACAAATGCTTAATCTGCCCTCAACGGCTAGTATAGCTGGTGAAGACGGATGTCGATCCCACGAGGAGTGTTCATAACCTTCTGTCTTTTCTTAGTTTTGGTTTGGGTTTTCAGTGTCACTCTAAAAACCTTGCTAATAAACTTAAACTAACTAAATGCTAAAAAGGAAATCACAAGAGAAAATATCAGTAATAAAAGTGTTCAAGTCAAAGCATCAAGTCATTCGGTAGGTATGCGCAATCCCGGGTAAAACATATGTAATTATCACTACTACCCGTTGTGCCCACACTAGCAGAAAGGTCAAAAACCGAATCCCTATGGCCAAATATGGGTAATTGTCATTTTGAGGGTTAACCGGTTATAGGAAATGGATACGATCGGCCACACCCCAATCACTTCTTACATTACATCGTCTAGATGATACGATCGGCACCTAGGGACCTAACTATACAGGAACCTAAGGAGAGAATCACACAAAGGTTTTGCAAGTATAGCAGCTTTGAGGGCAAAAGCGACCCGATTCTAGTAGGTTTGACACAGTCTTGTGCCTGCATATACTACTCAATCTCAACTACCAAGGCTGTCACCCCCGGACTTGTTACTATGCGGGTATCGAGGCATGGGTCACCTATATACTCCCACGTAACTAACACTAGTACCAGTTAATCAGAAATGCGCGCTTTCATCTCCAACCACCCTTTACCTATGTCTAAGTGAAAAACAAGTTAAGATTGTGAACCCTTAAGGCTTTAAAGTCTGATTACCTCATGCACATATTCTACCCTTAGACCATTACTTTGACTTGAACAGTGGATACTTAGCCACTAAACATATAAACGAAAGTAAAAGAAATGATAAAAGACATCTTACTTGGAAAGAAAATAACTAGATTAACTTCTGGGCCCAACCCCAGTTTCGCCAACAAAACAACTAAACTACCTTTTTGCGGGCAAACCGCCAGCTTCAGGCAGACAGAATATCCAGCAAAATAAACTAAGTACGAAAATGGTAAATTGTATCTTCGAGGTGCAAGACTAGTGTGTCATATGAAAAACAGGTAAAAGTATTTATAGCAAATGAATTAAGGCTTCAAGCAGCCCAGATTTCACTCACGCAGGGGCTCTTGCACTCTTCCACTTCCTCATGTTCATGCTCCATGTTCTTCCTTGATTTTAGGAGTGGTAGCAACAAACCCTAGCGCCTCCAGTAGCTTTCTGATGTCCCCACTTCCTTCCCAACGTGTTTAGACCTCCCCAAGACTCGGAACTGACCGCCACATCACCTCCACGTGCATAAAGGAGCTGCCCCGCGATTCTGTTGCGTAATTCTCGCAACAACTTTGACTAGGTCCTCGGCAGGCAAATTAGTCCTTTGTGCCCTCAGCATAAATAGCACCTGTCTGTGCCTGTTGTGGTGGTTTTGTGCCCTCATCTTCCTGTAAACAGTTTTACCCCCAAAACTAGACTAGACTCTATACTAAACACTTAAAAAGGGTGTAAAAAGATAAAGGAAAACGCACAAATTTAAGTCTTCATCACACCCACACACTTGGACTATACTTGTCCTCAAGTATGAATGCAACTTTAACTCTAAACGACAACAAACAGAAGACTCAAATGACTCAAAACAAGACAATACGACATATGAATCATAAGTTGATAAAGGGCATAACAGTTGGTCATAATGATGCAGGCAAATCGAATCAATCAAACTCAGGCTACTATTGTAGTGTACACTCAGCTCGCCTTTTTCTCGAGTGTTTAGGTTAAGTGTTTACTCTGAACAATTCCACCAAATCATCATCAACAAACTTGCAAACACCCTGTATAAACAATTTACGCTATTCATATGCATGCATATCACAAGGTCTTGTGAAGGTTGTAATGGGGCATGCGGATCAAGGTTGGAAATATTTAGGAACTGGCTACCTTCAATAGTATTCGGGCAAAATTAGCACTGGCAACTCTGTGCCCACATAACATCCTGGGAAAATAAAAATTCAAACAATTTTTATTTATTTTATTTTTATTTTTTTTTATCTTTCTTTTTTTTTCTTTCTTTGTGCCAATTTCTTGCACCCTGTCACTATTTGGCTTAAACATACTACCAATATGAGCAAAAAAAGGTTTCATCCCAGTCATAAGATACTCTTTAAAGAGAGATTTTCAGAACGTAGGTCATGAACAAATAAGCAGGCTCAAATAATGGCAGCAATGGGAAGCATTTATCAGTGAATAACATGGCCAAATAACGACGAAAGAAAATGCCTTAATCATCTAAGCATGCATGAGAACATGAAATCAAGTTTGACAGGGCACAAGCAAGTAAGCATCAAATGAGGTGGTGGAATTTAAACACACAGAAAGAAGTCGCAAATGTTAATTTGGGCTCAAAGCTCACTGGATAGTTATATATTGCTTTCACATGCGATTGATTAATTCCATCTGCCTAACAATAAATTTATGTCCATATATGCCCAATGTCAATCTGTGACTTATATGCTATAGACTCAACATGCACACACAAGATAAAAACAAGACATACAAACGCAACGACCTAGGCATATCCCTCCCACACACTTGTTGCGCAAAGTACCCTTGCGGGCACAAGCAGTAATGTGGGTTAGATATGCCCAAAACAGACTCTATATACACAGACGCAAATATACAAAAACAAAAATAGACACTAAACACACAAACAAAAATAAAAACAAATCCTAAACTACTGGGGATAAAACATGATTTAAGGGGAGGAGGGGTAGTCTAACCTGAGATGAACACAAATGCTCTGCAGGGCTTTCTCAATTCTTTCAAGCTTCTTTGAATATGCACTGCTCTGTGCCCTGCTCGGTCCTTCTTGTGCCCTGGGTGATCCTTCTTGTGCCTTGGGGGCCTTTCTCTTGTCAAAGTATGTTGGTTCGTCAAAAGGGAGGAAGTATGGGGTGTTCTCTTCAGTAAACCCAACTAGCTGCATCCGCTCCAGCCTCTGGGCATCGAGATATTCTGTTGCTTCGTCAAGCTCTGGGTAACCCTCGAAGATGTCATCGAGGTCGTCGCCTTTAATCCTTCAAACAGCCTAGCCACGAACATGCCCAAGGCTACAACAGTTGCTCTGGTGTTGCTGGTCTGAGCTTGCAATTGGATTGCCAGAATGTAGCCGAGGTTGACCTTCTGTTTGTGCACCATGTTCCATAATAGGAATACCTCCTGCTGCGTGACTTGGCCTGTGCCATCTTTGCGCCCATAAAGGTTGAATGCCATTCATCTATTGTAAATCTAGAAGGCGTGGTCAGAGATGTGCTTGTCCTTGCTTGAGCCCGAAAGACAGAAGCCTTTGTCTCCAATTTCCTCCCACCATTGCTGAATGTTTCGACTCCAGTCGTCGCCAACACTGGTTGCTACTTCTTTGTACCACTTTGAATGCACATCTTTTGGTTGGATGAAATCCAACAGCAGATTCAATCTTGAGATTGACATGCTATAGCTCTCTCCAGCTATATAGAAGTTCACAACTCCGGGTGTCTCCAGACCAAATCCCTGCACTGGCTTAAACTCATATGAGGAAAGAAATTCAATGGCTTAAACTCATATGAGGAAAGAAATCCCTGCACTGGCTTAATCCTCCAGCCGAGTACTTGCTCCCAGCCGATGTTGGCAAAGTATTCACACACTTGGTCCATGACTCCAAGTGTATTTAGCGTGCTGTTATGAAGAATGTACAAAGGCAGATGCTTCTTCTTATTCAATCTCTTGACAATTCCTTGTCTCGAGCTGCTTGGATCATCCTTCTCCTCCTTCGCCAAGCGGCGGGAGAGGGTTCTGATTGGCACCTTACTTTTTGTGCCCTTTTTCACCTTTGCAGGCACATAGGATTGAACCGGAGCTGGGATGATTTGGATTTCCGGTTCCACTTCCTCACTGTGCACCGACTTATCTTCCTCTTCATTGTTGGACTGCTCCACATCTAGTCTTCTCTTGGTGGGTAGCTTCTCTTGTTTCTTCGACTCCTTGCTGACTGGCTTCGTTGACCCTTTGCTGGTTGACTTGGTTCCCTTTGGCTTGCTCTTGGACTTTTCGGGCACATCGGGACCCTTACTTTGGCTTGGTTCCCTCTGTGCCTTCTTTGAGACCACTTGTGGTTTTGCCTTCTTCGACTTCTTCTTCTTCTCTGTGGGTGGATCGGGTTGTGCCTGTTTCGATTGCTCAGACTGGCTGTGGGCATTCTCAGAGGTAGATCCCTCTGAGGTCACTTTGTCGTCCTCCCACGATTCATCTTTCTCTTTTTCCGGTTCTGGTTCTTTCTCCTTCTCCTCTTGCTAATCTTACTCTAGTTTCTCCTCCTCCTTATCGTCTTCTTCCATGCTCTCACCTTCAGATTCATCAACGTTTTCTTCTTCATCACCGCTGCCAATTTGTTTTTCTTCCTCCACCTCATCTTCTTTCTCTAGTCCACCATCATCCTCCTCGTCCTTCTCTGGTTCTTTCTCTGGCTCAGACTCGCCTGATTCTTTGCTGGGTTAGGGTGTAGGTGGCTTCTCAGGCGTTGGTGGCTTCTCAGGTGTGGGCGTTGGGTCAGGGTTTTGCCCAGCTTGTGGTGGGCTCTGAGGTTTGCCCTTATCAGCCTCAACCTTCTTTTTCTTCGACGCACCGCCCTTAGTCTTTGGCGGTGCTCGTTTCTTTTTCTCTGCTTGCGACGGCGGGAGCGGTGGGTGTTGTGGTAGAATGGTCTGGATCGGTGAGGGGTTTAGAACGGGTTCGGAGCTTTGTTTCGGCTCCTCGGGCTAGGTCGACTGGGTGGTCTGCGTCGTTTCTTGTGATGAGTCACCGGCGTTGCGGGCACTGCGACGTGTGCCTCGCTTAGCAGTTTCTCCGGTTTTCTTTGCATTCATTATTTTTTCTTGACAAGGGTTTGGGAAATTTGTTAGGTAGGGTTTGCTTTGCTTGATTTGTCAAAAATCGAGAGTGGTGGGGGGTATTTGAATGCTTCTGGAGATGTGGGGTGTTATGAGGGTGGTGGGTTTGTGCAGAGAGATCGTGACCGAGAATTTAGGAAACGGTTGTGCCTAGTTTTGAGAGATTTGGGGGATTTTGAATTGGGGAAGGAGATATGTTTATAATTCAAAATAATTATCTGTATATATCATCTCTCCCTCACTCCCCTTTTTTTCGGCCTCAAATTTCAAAAATCATCACTCTGCATGGGAAAACCAACCGTTTCTGCAGCTGCTGTCCGTGTCCAATCGGTCAAATCTGCTACAGTACCCACCCACACACTTAAACCTTGTTGTACCCTGCACATTACTTTGCCCACAGTGATGCGTTTCCAGTCTTTGCCTTCATGCAGTGTTAATTAACAAAAAAAATACAAATAACAAACATAATTGAAATTAAAGCGAGTAAACAAACCGGGTTGCCTCCCGTCCAGCGCCTTTGTTTAAGGTCTTCGGCTCGACCGTGTTGTGCCTTCAGTAGTACTCAGGACTGCTCAAAACTTGGGTTTCTGCCCAAGTTTCCTTCTCTTACTCGAAATATGGCTTCACCCTCTGGCCATTGACTCGAAATTCGCACCCATCTTTTGGATTCACTAGATCAATTGCTCCACTTGGGTGTTGTTGTTGCACCAGATAGGGGCCCATCCATTCTGACTTTAATTTGCCCGCATGCAGTTTGAGCTTTGAGTTAAACACGAGTACCTTTTGCCCACAGAGCAACTGTTTGCCCCTTGCGAGTGCATCGTGGTATCTCTTGGTCCTTTCCTTATACATCATAGCATTATCATAGGCCTCGGACCTCAACTCTTCCAATTCTTGGATCTGCAGCTTCCTCTCAATTCCAGAGCATTCAATATTGAAATTCAACTTCTTGATTGCCCAAAATGCTTTATGCTCCATTCCCACGGGCAAATTCCAATACTTTCCAAAAACCAGCCTATAAGGAGACATCCCAATAGGTGTCTTGTAGGCTGTGCGATATGCCCACAGAGCATTTTCCAAGTGATTTCTCCAGTCTTTGCGCCTTGGTCCTACAACTTTCTCCATTATATTTTTTATCTCCATGTTTGAGACTTCTGCTTGTCCATTTGCTTGGGGGTGATATGCAGTAGTAACCTTGTGTGTGACCCCATACCTTGCTATCATCTTCTTTATGACTGAGTTGCATAAATGAGTCCCTTGATCACTGATCAGGACTTTGGGCATTCCGAAGCGACATAACACATTTACCCTCAGGAACTTCACCACTGTATTTGCATCATTCGTTGGAGTGGCTTTTGCCTTCACCCACTTGGACACATAATCTACAGCCAGGATAATGTAGAGATTATTACCTGACTTGGGAAATGGTCCCATGAAATCTATGCCCCATATGTCGAAGACTTCCATGGGCATGATAGGTGTTTGTGGCATGGCCTCCCGATTAGAAATATTCCCAGTCATCTGGCAATTCTTGCACTTCTTCACAAATATATAAGCATCCCTGAATAATGTAGGCCAGTAAAATCCCCCATCTAATACCTTTCTTACTGTTCTTCGTGGGCCAAAATGACCTCCACATGCATTGTTATGGCAGAACTTCAAGATGTCTAGGACCTCATCATCACTGACGCACCTTCTTATGACTTGATCAGTTCCAATTTTCCAAAGAGCTGGTGCTTCCCATATATAGAACTTGCACTCATGCTTCATCTTATTCTTTTGATAGTCACTCAAACCAACTGGAAACTGCCTTGTGACCAGGTAGTTCACTATGTCGGCAAACTATGGCTCCCTTGCTGTTTTGCCCGCAACCTCATACAAGTGCTCATCTGGAAAATTCTTAGTGATTTCTTCTTTGCTTTCAACCATCAGACGGCTGAGATGGTCTGCAACCGGGTTTTCTGCCCCAGTCTTGTCTTTGATCTGCACATCGAACTCTTGTAAGAGCAATATCCACCTTATGAGTCTCGGCTTTGACTCTTCCTTAGACAGTAGGTACTTCAGAGCTGCGTGATCCGTGTAAACAATCACTTGTGCCCCCAGCAGATAGGAACGAAACTTCTCAAAAGCGAACACTACTGCTAACAGCTCATTCTCCGTGGTGGTATAAATGCGTTGCGCGGCATTTAATATCTTGGAGGCATAATAGATAACATAGCTCTCTTTGCCTCTTTTCTGGACCAAAACTGCTCCCACGAAAAATCCGCTGGCATCACACATCACCTCAAATGGCATTCCCCAATCCGAAGGTTGGATAATGGGGGAAGACACCAACATATTCTGCAATGTATGAAAAGCTTTCTTACAGTCATCATCAAAGTCAAATTGTACCTCCAATTGTAGCAGGTTTGTGAGTGGTTGAGCAATCTTTGCGAAGTCCTTAATGAATCGACGATAGAAACCCGCATGGCCTAGAAATGCCCGAATCTGCTTAACATTGATGGGATAGGGTAATTTGGCAATGACCTCCACTTTTGCCCTGTCCACCTCAATTCCTCGTTCGGATACTACATATCCCAGTACGATTCCTTCTCTTACCATAAAGTGACACTTCTCATAATACAACACCAAGTCTTTTTCCACACAGCGGCTTAGTACCTTGCTCAAATGATCAAGGCATTGATCAAATCTATCTCCATAAACTGTGAAGTTGTCCATAAAGATCTCAATACAAGTCTCAAGCATATCAGAAAATATACTCATCATACACCGCTGGAATGTGCCTGGAGCGTTGCAAAGGCCAAACGGCATCCTTCTGTAGGCAAATGTGCCAAAGGGACAAGTGAATGTCGTTTTGCCTTGATCGTCTTGGGATACCACGATTTGCATATAAACAGAATACCCATCCAGAAAACAGAAGTTCCATTTGCCCGCAAGCCTCTCCAACATTTGATCGATGAAAGGCAAAGGGAAATGATCCTTCTTTGTGACTGCATTCAACTTGCGGTAGTCAATGCAAACTCTCCATCCGGTCTGCAGTCTCATCTGAATAAGTTCCTTGTTTTCATTCTCCACAACCTGGATTCCAGACTTTTTGGGCACAACGTGAATAGGACTCACCCACTCACTGTCGGGCACAGGGAAGATAATGCCCATATCGAGCAGATTTAGAATCTCCTTTAACACAGCTTTCTTCATCAAGGGATTCAACTTCCTTTGGGGATCTTGCACTGGTTTTGCCCCTTCTTCCAACTGGATCCGATGCATGCAAACGGTGGAACTGATTGCCCTTGATGTCAGCCAAGGTCCATCCAATTGCTTCCTTGTGCATCTTCAATAGTGCTATCAACTTGACTTTCTGCTTCATGGTCAACGATGAACTGATTATAACTGGAAAATTCTCTCCTTCACCCAAATAGGCATATTTGAGGTGATCGGGCAACTCCTTCAACTCCAGCTTGGGTGGCTTGATGATAGACCGCACCAGTTTATCACCCTGCCTTGTTGTGGGCAAAGACAAACATTTTTCCCTTGAAAAACCGGCTTCGATGTGATACAATTGCAGAATTGCCTCTTTGATTTGCTTATCTCGTTCCTCTTCAGCATCCCAATCGATCTTACTGTTCTGAAGTACCCAATCAAGTGGATCCTTTACCAGTAGCCTTGGCATTTCTTCTTGGATCATAGGCTCAAAAACGTCGATCACATGTACACCCTTAGTGTCATTGGGGTACTTCATTGCCTCCATGATGTTGAAGGTAACTCTGTCTCCATCGAACTCGCACGTCAATGTGCCCTTATCGACATCAATCTTCATATGTGCCGTCTTCATGAATGGTCTGCCCAAAAATATACAGGCAGCCTTTGGATTGGTTTTGCCCATATCCAGCACATAGAAGTCTGTTGGGAAAATCAGACTCTCCACTTTGATTAGGACATCTTCAAGCACTCCCTCGGGGTAGACACTGGAACGGTCAGCCAATTGAATAATTGTCCTTGTATCCTTGAGCGATCCTAAGGTCAGCTCTTCAAAAATGCTTAGGGGCATAACATTGATCGATGCCCCTAAGTCCAACATAGCTCTCTCAACTCGAAGTCCTCTAATTTCACAGGGAATAAAGAACATCCCCGGGTCTCCACACTTTTCAGGCAGCTTCTTCTGCAATAATGCTGACACATTTTCATTCACAAACACTTGTGCCTCCTCTGTGAATCTCACATTCTTTGTACATAAGTCCTTCAGGAAACGAGCATATCGGGGCACCTGCCTTATTGCGTCCAGTAGGGCATACTGCCTTATTGCATCAGGGCATACTGATCCAGGAGACTCCTAAGGAATTTGGAGAGTCACAAGTCAAATCATGAATAGTAATCCCCTTAATATAAAAGCCTTACCCCATAAAATCTCCACTATCACTTTCACTCGCTTTTTACAAAATCAGAACCTTCTCTTCCGATTTTCTTCTGCAACCCTAATTTCTGAAAACCTTCAAACATCCAAGAATGGCAAAGACAAAAGGCAAGAAGGTCGCCCCAAAGGCTGGACCTAAGGCACGCCTGGGCTTTGAGACCCCGGCTGTCTCTGAAGAGCCCACTTCAATGAAGGTGGTGAAGAAACCCTCTGCAAAACCTAAGGGAAAGGCTGCAGCTGAAGCAGCCGCTTCGAGCAACCCACCTAAAGAGACCCCATCGGAACAGGAGCCTACGCCTGAAGTCGAGGTGACAGAAGAAAGCTCCGCTACTCCAACTGAAACGGAGCAGCAAGATGCTGAGGCAACTGCTGAGGGCACGCAAGAAGAAGAGGCTACTGAAGAGCCTGAGCCCAAGCTAAAGAAAGGAGCTGAGAAGAAGAAATCCAAGAAGCCCGTTAAGGCTCCGACTCCTGTGCCGTCGGTGGAGATTGAGGATTTGGAAGAGGAAGAGGAAGGAGAGGAAGTTGAAGGGAGAGAAGAGGCTGAAGATGAAGGACACAGAGACACTGACTTGGACAAATACCTAACTGAGATTGAAGACATTGAGATTGAGCCCCAACCAGAGAAGGTACCCCTATTCGAAGAAGAAGTGGCGCCCGCTAACATCAAGAAGCGGGCACTGGAGAAGGTCAAAGTGAAAAGAAAGGTTGGAGAGCCCATTCCAGAGCCAACCGAGCCAGAGATGTCCCAGCAAGAGGACACTGAAGAAGAGAAGGAGCAGGAGGAGCCCAGTGTGCCCTCCCAAATGCAAGCAGGCTTTGAAGAGCCCTCGGAGGACTCTTCACCCAGGCGAAGGGTGGGGAAATCTGTTGGAATGAAAGCCGGAGCCAAGCTGGCCGGAGAGGCCTCTTCGCGGAAGAGGAAGACTGAAGAGGGCACTTCAGCCCCTGTGCCTAAGAGAGGCAGAGGGGTGGGGAGCCCCACACCGAGTAAGCCCAGCAGTGGCCCGCCACCAGTCAGGGGCATCATCAACTCTAAAGGAGTCCACCGTGAGACGCTTGCAGCTCTTGGTATAGAGCAGGAGGTACGGAATTTATTTTCTGCAATTGGTTGGGAATGCTTTTTAGATATGGAGTGTGTCATTTTTCCGTCGTTGTCTCGTGATTTTGTCCAAACTTTGAAAATTAAAGCTGTGAACAAGCCTGCCACTTCTACCAGGGTGTTGTCTTTTAAAATGATGGGTAGGAGTTATTCTTTATCTGCTGATGATCTGAACATGTTACTGGGTATCGTGACATATTTGGGCCTCCAGGAGGAGGAGTATGTCGATGCCGTGACTGTAGTGCCCGACTCTGCGGAGGGAGTCGATGCAAAATGGGTCGATATTGGGGATGGATCCATTTTTCAAAGCGGATCCACAAAGGGATACTGTTTAAACAATGATGCTTTGAGATTCTGCCATAGGGTGTTGGCCTATAATTTTTTCGGCCGTAAGGATAGCTCAAATTCAATCACAAATCAGGAGCTGCTCATTTTGTGGTGCATGGTGCACAAAATCAGAATTAATTTTAGTTCTGTGGCCATTGCACATTTTCGAGAAATTAAAACACACCCTAGGCATCGAATTTCTTGTGCCCAGTTAATCACCCAGCTTGCTGTTAGACATAGGCTCCTTGATTTGGATGAAACTAATTTGAGCCCCCTTCCCCGTGAATATTTTGATCTTAACTGTCTGAGGAGGATGCAAGATGTGGTTGACAATGAGGATGGGAAGCCTGTTTTCTTTGTGACGGGGGCAGACCCCTCGAGCATGCTTTTAGCTATTGCAGGCACATCGAAGAAACCACCAGCAGGGAAGGCACCACAGAGGGAGCACCATGTCGCAGTGATCACAAGGAGACTTGAGTTGATACAGAATGCCCAGTTCCAGACCAATGAAAAACTGACCCGAATAAAAGCAGCCCTGAAAGTCTATTTCAAGCATGTTGGGTTCTCTTACCCAACGCCTGCAACCGACTGACCTGGTTCTTTCTGTCCTTTAGATTAGGTTTTATTTTTGTTTTTGTTTATGTTTTTATTATTCTGATTTCTTTGTTGTCTTGTTGTTTGAGTCTGTGTCCACACTTTGCAAGTTGCAAAGTGTGTGGGTAGTTGAGTCAAAGCATGCTTATCTGTGAGTCTGTGTGGGCATTTCACGTTATGATCCAATTTTTATTGCTTTACAGAAATATCAGCATGCCAACTTAAGATAGGGATGACGAACAAGTTTTAGCATGCCCTATGAGACTTGAGCCTATATGTTGTATGCTTCAATTTTACAGTTTTCTTTCATTCATGAGTGTGAATAATTCTGTGCTTATGATGTTCTAGAATTTCCCTCTGTTCTGTGTTTAATTCTGGGAATTATTGATACACATGTAAATGAGATAGGCCATGTTTTGCTGAGCCACTGAAATAAATAACTCCCACCAATGACACAGCCCTTGCACCCCCTTTTGAGCCTATGAAATGTCCTGGCCGATTTTGTTCTGGGATGGTTTATACATAGCCAGGGCATTATAAAACCTGCAAAGAAAATGGGTAAGGCAGAGTTATTTTCTGGGAAGGCATATATATGAAGGGCCAAGAAAGATAGGGGGAAGAATAAAATAAAATAAAGTGATTAGAAAAGGAAAAAAAAAGAAATGAAAATAAAAGAAGAAAAAGAAAAAGAAAAAAAAGAGTCTGAATAAAATTCCCCCGAGTTCTAAGTGTTTAGAATGCCCAAAATAAGAAAAATTCAGTGCCTAAATAGGGCACAGGAGGGTAGAGAATAGAAAGGAGCTAGGGAGGGGTCTGAACAAACAATAAAAACCCCTCCCACTTAAAATGCCCAACTGTAGCCTAAAAAGCCCTATTGATACTAATGCATCATGATTTCTAGAGAATGAACAGCAGAACTTTGGCAAACTTATGGGAAAAATTTACATAGAATTACAGCTGAAATGAGAGTATACACTGAGTGAAAAGAGTCTGTGAGGAACACCTAGCTAAAACTCATTTTTGACCTATTTTAGGTGTGCCTCCTCTGTGAATCTCACATTCTTTGTACATAAGTCCTTCAGGAAACAGGCATATCAGGGCACCTGCCTTATTGCATCCAGTAGGGTAACATTGATTTCCACTTTCTTGAAGATGTGCATTAGATCTCTATTCTCTGCTTCTTTCTTATTTCGCTTCATCCTTCCTGAAAATGGTAAAGGCACCTCGATCTCTTTTGGAATATTAATCTTCAGGATGGGTTTGGAAACAACTGCTTCTGGTTCGTCATTTGCCCTCAACTCTGGTTCCTCTTTTGTGGGCTCATCATCACTGTGGGCATCATCCTCTGCAGTCTCTGGATATGGTGCAGGCAGTTGCCTTCCACTCTTCAGTGTTATTGCATTTACCCCAGCCTTTTTTGGTGGTTCTGTCTGTGAGGGCAGAATTCCTTTAGCTTTCTCCATCGTTGCAATTGCATCACTAATTTGGGATATTTGTCCTCCCAAATAGCTTAGTCCATTCCTTGTCTCCTGCTCGAAGGCTTCTTATTTCTTTTGTACCTCCACCGTTTCATTCACAATCTTGTGAACCATGTCTGATAAAGACGGTACCGCTGCAGGCGTAGGATAGTATGGTGTTGTATGCCTCTGACTGTATTTGGGAGCAAAATGATTGTGCCTCCTTCTTTGCCCTTTATCCATAGCATTGACTATTTCTTCCTTCTCCTTTACTTGTGGACACTGATCAGAGTGATGCCCCATCAATTCACATACCCCACAAATTCGCAAGGTATTAGCGGAAAACATGGTGATCATCTTCTCCATCTTGCTGCATAGTTGTTCAATTCGGTCATCAGTTGCAGGCACAGAGATAGTTTTGCCCGCAGCGGCAACACTTGTTCTTTCATATGAATCGTCTCTGTTCTCCTCGGCCATTTCTCCAAGAAGTATTAGAGCCTCAGCTGCCCTCTTGTTCAGGACAGATCCTCCGCATGCTGCGTTCAGTAGGGCTCGGTCCTCGCTTCTCAACCCCGAGACAAAGTAGTTCACCAAGTCATGATCTGGAATCTGGTGATGTGGGCATTTCGAGAGCAATTGTTTGAAACGCTCCCAGTAGTCGTAAAAGCTCTCGTGGGGGCCAGTCTTTGCGGTTGAGATCTTCTTCCTCATGCTCTGCACTCTTGATGTGGGGAAGTACTTCTCCAGAAACTTTCGCTGGAGTTGACTCCAGTTGGTTACACTCCTGGCAAGAATAGTGTATAACCATTCTCGAGCTCCGTCCTGCAAGGTAAAAGGAAAAGAAACCAAGCGAATGTATTCGCCTGTCCCATTAGCTCGTGTGCATTGCGTCTCACATGCCATCTCGAAATCTTGGAGATGTCGTTGTGGATCCCCCCCTGGATGGTCATGGAATTTGGGCAAAATTGAGATGAAGTTTGCCCTCAGCTCCCAATTACCAGTAGTTGTGGGCAAAACGATGCCCGTGGGACGCATGTTCATGGTTTGAGATAAACTCAGCTGTCTCAAAGTAAGGGTGTGCGGTGGTGGTCTTTGTTGTTCTTCTTCTTCGTGGTTTGATATCTGATCGTCCTCCATCTCTTCATCGAAATAGATTGAATTGATGTTGATAGTCTCACTTTCTCCGCTTGAGGTCAAATCATCACTGGATCCTTCAGTGTGATTCTCCTCTTCCAGCCTTTTCAAAAATGCCCTAGCTTGTGCCCTTCTTGCCCTCGCTGACCTCTCTATCTCCGGATCGTAGAGTAAATCTCCTGCGCGGTTAGAATGAAGCATATTGATAAGTCCATTTATTTCGTGTTTTTAGGGGTGTTTTATCGTGTATAAATGTCCTTTTTAGTGTGTTTTGAGTCGAAAAGAACCAGGTTGCGGTCAAAGGGCATTCCAAGAGTCGAGTCTGGCGGAAAGGGCATTTTATGCCCAAATATTCACAATTATCTCGCACATATGTTCATCAGAGGCACGGGGGACGTCCTCAGTATCCATCCCACATTCGGTCAGTGAAGTGGGCATATCAGATACGGATGGAGCTAACAGACGATGCCGTGCCCACAGTACTCGCACAGACTCGACCACCGGGCAGAATGGGCATTCCAGTGGAATTTGAGATTTAGTTGAAGAACAGCTGGTGGGAAGATAGCTACATTATCCGCGGGAGAGTTGGAGCTAAGCTGGACTCCTGGAAGGTGCTGCAACAGAAGGATAAGCTCAGATGAGGAGATAAAGCTAAATCTGAGGAGATAAGAGCTATCCCTAAAAAATAGGGATTTGTTGGAGCTGAAGCTTATCCAGTCAAGTCAGCGAGGGCACACCGTTCCGGATTTTTAGCAGAAGACCCCCGCCTGTGGGAGAGACTCTACTCGGAAATGTAACTACTTAAACAAGTTTAATTTCTGGAAAAACAAGCTTTAGACACTCTGAGACACTTTACATTTTCTGCATTTTACTTCCGTACGCTGCTTAGGCAGCCAAACAATCCGCAAGGTCTTAAACCTTCAGGACTTAGCTTATGTTTATGCTTATCGACGTTGGAGTCGAGTTTTTGCTTAATTAATCCGTCAGTTCTTATTTATTTTTATGTCTTTAAATTCTGCAAGTTTAATTATGTCTAGCCTTCTCGGCTAGATCTTTAATTCTGGCGTTTGAATGATGAAATTGGTTTAAGCATAAATCTGGACTCGTGAGGCCAAAATGGGCTAGTAATGCATGATGAGTTTCTGTTAATTCTTGTGCCTTGTTCCACGTGAGTGTGTGTCTGAAGTGCCCAATATGGCTGATCACTCGTTAGGTAAAGAGGGCACACCACTATTAATTGAATTGGCGAATCGTGACTGTGTGTTGACCCATATAGTAATAAGGGAATTAATGGCGTGTTGTGGGCACAAGAGAAATCAGTTGAACACAACAGATCTAGGTCCGTCTAGGGCAAACTGCTGCTTGCTTGCTTACATCTCTTAGAGGAATCGGGAGGTGGGTAACTGGTTAGGGGTTTAATCGAAGAGGAATCACTTTTAAACCTAAAATGAAAGGATGGATGAGGAGACGCATGAGAGGAATCCGGTCACCATAACTAGATGACCTATCATGTATGAAAATCGATGTGCCCATGATCGAGTTGTTTTATGTTTAACCAAGATCTAATTCAAATGCCAGAATCTTTTATTATTTGATAGTTTTCTTTAGTTTATTTTGCAGATTTAATTTCAGTTTAGTGACAACACCAAAACTCCCTTTTGTGATTGGTTACTTGAAGATAGAATCGCAACAGCTCTCTGTGGGATCGACCCGTACTCATTGGCTAGCTACACTCGCTGTGGGCACAGGAGTTTATAAATATATTTTTGAGCGCGAAACGACAGCGCATCAAAATTGGCGCCGTTGCCGGAGAGCTGGTTTCTAGTGATTTTATCTTCCACAATTGGTGAGCCTGGAAGTTGATGCCCAGGGGCTCTTCGGAAGAGACTTTATTGTACAATCCGGAGATAGAGAAGACTTCGAGAAAAAATAGGGCAGCAGTGAAGAGGGCACGCCAAGCAGCAAACAGACCTCGTGAGCCCACACCACCACAAGAAGATCAAGGAGATCAAGGGCACGAGGAGGAAGGACAGTTTGAGAACGGCCACAACATCAACATGGCCGCAAACGGAAATGCCGCGAATGGCAATGCGGGTGATAACAAGACTTTAAGGCAGTTAGTCTTCCCGACCAACATGAATTTGCGCCCAATGGGCATTACACTCCCAGCTGTGACTCAGAACTGGGATATTCACGCAAACTTTATCCAGATCTTGCCGAAGTTCCACGGAATGCCTGGAGAGGATCCACAAAGGCATTTGCAAGATTTTGAGATGGTTTGCCAAACTCAACCATCCGACCATGGACGAGAAGAGTATGTGCGGTTGGTCTCGTTCCCTTTTACTCTTCAAGATGGGGCACGGGACTGGCTGTACACACTACCCACTGACGCTGTGACCACATGGAGACAACTCCAACAGAAGTTTTTGGAGAAATATTTCCCAGCATCCAGAGTGCAAGAAATGAGAAGAAGGATATGGAGCCTAAAGATGGGAACTAACGAAAGTTTCTATGACTATTGGGGAAGATTCCAGGCGATGCTGGCGAAATGCCCACAGTACCAGATTACTGAACATGACTTGATTCAGTATTTCATCGGAGGATTGAGACCACATGAGAGGAAGATCGTGAATGTCTCGTGTGGAGGATCCATTTTGAACAAACAACCTGTTGAAGCATTCAGAATCCTCACGGAGATGGCTAAAGACAACCGAGACTTCGGTGGAGAGGGCATTCGGGTTGTAAGTGAAACAGAGAAGGCACTGGACCAGGATAGCAGAATTGATAGATTGTGCGACAAGATCGAGAAAATCTTGTCCGGTGCGAGCATGGCGAGGAAGCCCAGACCTTGTGGGGTATGCAAAAGCATATCTCACTTCACGGATGAATGCCCTACTCTACAAGACGAAATGGAAGAAGTGAATGCTATAGGTGGCCAGAATGGGCATTCCAGAAGATATTATCCTCATTCCCAGACCTATAATCCGGGCTAGAGAGACCATGAAAATTTTAGATGGAGAAGGCCAGAGGATGGGCATCCTGGACGCCCATTGCCACCACCCGAAGAGAAAAGGAAGCCAAGTAGGCTGGAAGATCTTGTTTTTGCTATGGCTGAGGAGAATGAGAAGTTTAAGCAAGAAACTCGAGCTGGTCTCTCGCACATGAGCAAGTAGATCAATCAATTGGCTCAAGCCATGCACAAGTAGATCAATCAATTGGCTCAATCAATTTGCTGAGCCACTGAAATAAATAACTCCCACCAATGACACAGCCCTTGCACCCCCTTTTGAGCCTATGAAATGCCCTGGCCAATTTTGTTCTGGGATGGTTTATACTTAGCCAGAGCATTATAAAACCTGCAAAGAAAATGGGTAAGGCAGAGTTGTTTTCTGGGAAGGCATATATATGAAGGGCCAAGAAAGATAGGGGGAAGAATAAAATAAAAAAAAAAGAAAAAAAAGTGATTAGAAAAAGAAAAAAAAAGAAATGAAAAAACAAAGAAGAAAAGGAAAAAGAAAAAAACAGAGTCTGAATAAAATTCCCCCGAGTTCTAAGTGTTTAGAATGCCCAAAATAAGAAAAATTCAGTGTCTGAATAGGGCACAGGAGGGTAGAGAATAGAAAGGAGCTGGGGAGGGGTCTGAACAAACAATAAAAACCCCTCCCACTTAAAATGCCCAACTGTAGCCTAAAAAGCCCTATTGATACAAATGCATCATGATTTCTAGAGAATGAACAGCAGAACTTTGGCAAACTTATGGGACAAATTTACATAGAATTACAGCCGAAATGAGAGTATACACTGAGTGAAAAGAGTCTGTGAGGAACACCTAGCTAAAACTCATTTTTGACCTATTTTAGGTGTGCCTCCTCTGTGAATCTCACATTCATTGTACATAAGTCCTTCAGGAAACGGGCATATCGGGGCACCTGCCTTATTGCGTCCAGTAGGGCAACATGGATTTCCACTTTCTTGAAGATGTGCATTAGATCTCTATCCTCTGCTTCTTTCTTGTTTCGCTTCATCCTTCCTGAAAATGGTAAAGGCACCTCGATCTCTTTTGGAATATTACTCTTCAGGATGGGTTTGGAAACAACTGCTTCTGGTTCGTCATTTGCCCTCAACTCTGGTTCCTCCTTTGTGGGCTCATCATCACTGTGGGCATCATCCTCTGCAGTCTCTGTATATGGTGCAGGCAGTTGCCTTCCACTCTTCAGTGTTATTGCATTTACCCCAGCCTTTTTTGGTGGTTCTGTCTGTGAGGGCAGAATTCCTTTAGCTTTCTCCATCCTTGCAATTGCATCACTAATTTGGGATATTTTTCCTCCCAAATAGCTTAGTCCATTCCTTGTCTCCTGCTCGAAGGCTTCTGATTTCTTTTGTACCTCCACCGTTTCATTCACAATCTTGTGAAGCATGTCTGATAAAGACGGTCCTACTACGGGCATAGGATAGTATGGTGTTGTATGCCTCTGACTGTAGTTGGGGGCAAAATGATTGTGCCTCCTTCTTACTGAACATGACTTGATTCAGTATTTCATCGGAGGATTGAGACCACATGAGAAGAAGATCGTGAATGTCTCGTGTGGAGGATCCATTTTGAACAAACAACCTATTGAAGCATTCAGAATCCTCACGGAGATGGCTGAAGACAACCGAGACTTCGGTGGAGAGGGCATTCGGGTTGTAAGTGAAATAGAGAAGGCACTGGACCAGGATAGCAAAATTGATAGATTGTGCGACAAGATCGAGAAAATCTTGTCCAGTGCGAGCATGGCGAGGAAGCCTAGACCTTGTGGGGTATGCAAAAGCATATCTCACTTCACGGATGAATGCCCTACTCTACAAGACGAAATGGAAGAAGTGAATGCTATAGGTGGCCAGAATGGGCAATCCAGAAGATATGATCCTCATTGCCAGACCTATAATCCGGGCTGGAGAGACCATGAAAATTTTAGATGGAGAAGGCCAGAGGATGGGCATCCTGGACGCCCATTGCCACCACCCGAAGTGAAAAGGAAGCCATGTAGGCTGGAAGATCTTGTGTTTTCTATAGCTGAGGAGAATGAGAAGTTTAAGCAAGAAACTCGAGCTAGTCTCTCGCACATGAGCATGTAGATCAATCAATTAGCTCAAGCCATGCACAAGATGGAGGAAAAAAATGGAAAGCTGTCTTCCCAGGTCGAGAATCCAAGAGAACAAGTGAATGCAGTAGCATTAAGGAGTGGAAAAGAGCTTCCAGAGATGGTCAGGCCGAGAGAAGAGAAGGATGATGTGCCCTTGGTGGAAGAAGTGGAAAAAATTCCCATAGAGGATGAGGCACAAGAAGAGGAGCAGACTGATGGTGTGCCCTTCCCGGAAGTGAAGCAATCTGCCAAGATGCCCACTCCAGAAAGACGGAAACCTCCCTTTCCAGGGAGATTGGCACAGAATAAGAAAGAAGAGAAGACCAGGGAAATGCTAAAAGTATTCAGCAAAGTGGAAATCAACATTCCACTAATCGAGGCAATCAAGCAAGTGCCGCGGTATGCCCGGTTTCTAAAGGAACTTTGTACCAGAAAGGTGCGATTCAATGACGATGCAAGGTTCCTAGTTGGGGAGAATGTATCGGCTGTGATACAAAGGAAGTTACCCAAGAAGTGTGATGATCCAGGGATGTTCATGATCCCTTGCATAATTGGAGACAGAAAAGTTGAAAAGGCCATGCTGGATTTGGGGGCATCAATCAACGTAATGCCCCTGTCGGTGTTCAAAGAATTGAAGATTGGACCTTTGAAGGAGACCCGTGTGGTCATTCAACTAGCTGACAGGTCCAATGTATATCCAGAAGGCCTCATTGAAGATGTATTGGTCAAGGTGGACGAGCTTATTTTCCCAGCAGATTTTTATGTGCTTGACATGGGGCACAGCGACTTCAAAATCTTCAGTTTTGTTGCTGGGAAGGCCTTTCATGAAGACAGCTCGGACCAAAATTGATATGGACAAGGGCACACTGATGTGTGAGTTTGATGGGGAGAAGGTGACATTCAACATCTTTGAAGCCATGAAACACCCCCCGGATACAGAAAATTGTAACTTTGTGAACTCATTTCATTACCCAAGCCGTTCTACTTTATCCATGATGAGCAACAGAGAACCGCTGGAATGGGCATTGTGGGATGGACTGCTTGACCAGGATGCCCTGGACGAGGATGAGGACATAAGGGATGGAATTATGATGTTGTATTCCTTAGAAGAAATGCCACACGGATGCGTGGACTATGGTGTGCCCATTCGGAGAAATGATGATAAGCTGATGCCTTCTATTATCAAAGCACCCAAGTTGGAGTTGAAGGCATTACCAAGGCATCTGAAATATGCCTATTTAGGGAATAATGAGACTCTCCCTGTAATCATAAGTGCGGGGTTGAATCAAGCTAATGAGGACCGCCTTTTGAGATTGTTGAGACTGTACAAGGAGGTACTCGGATGGACATTGGCAGATATAAAGGGCATTAGCCCAGCGGTTTGCATGCACAAAATTTTGTTGGAGGATGATGAAAAACCCGTTCGAGATCCACAAAGAAAGCTCAATCCAGTGATGAAGGATGTGGTGCTAAAAGAGATAATTAAGCTTCTGGACCAGGGCATTATATACCCGATTTCAGATAGCAAGTGGGTCAGTCCAATCCATGTTGTGCCCAAGAAGTCGGGCATTCAAGTTGTGAAAAACGAGAAAGGAGAGCTTGTGCCCACACGACTGCAAACTGGCTGGAGAGTTTGCATCGATTACCGGAAGCTGAACACGGTCACGCGGAAGGATCATTTCCTACTTCCATTCATTGACCAGATGTTGGAAAGACTCGCAGGAAACAAGTTCTTTTGTTTCTTGGATGGATATTCAGGATACATGCAGATTGCAGTAAGTTAAGAGGACCAGGAGAAAACAACATTCACGTGCCCATTCGGCACGTTTGCCTATCGCAGAATTCCCTTTGGCCTCTGCAATGCTCCTGGCACATTTCAGCGATGTATGATGAGCATATTCTCTGATTTGCTCGAGAACTGCATTGAAGTATTCATGGATGACTTCACAGTGTACGGGAGCTGCTTTGATCGATGTTTAGATAATTTGGAGAAAGTGTTGCAGCGTTGTGTGGACAAATGCCTAGTACTGAACTATGAAAAATGTCATTTCATGGCCAGAGAGGGCATTGTACTGGGACATGTGATTTCCGAGAGGGGCATTGAGGTCGATAAGGCAAAGGTAGATATAATTGAGAAATTACCATACCCCACCTCAGTAAAGCAAGTGAGAGGATTCTTGGGGCACGCTAGATTCTACAGAAGGTTCATAAAGGATTTTGCAAAAATTACCCAGCCTATTACTCACTTGTTGCAGCAAGATGTTCCATTTGAATTTGATGAAGAGTGTAAGAAGGCATTCAATGTTTTGAAGAAGCAACTGGTCACGGCACCAGTCATTCAACCACCAGATTGGGGAATGCCCTTTGAGATTATGTGTGACGCCAGTGGCTACGCTGTGGGCGTTGTACTAGGTCAGAAAAGAGGAAAAGAAAGCCATATAATTTACTATGCCTCTAAGACTCTGAATGGGGCACAGTGTAATTACACCACTACGGAAAAGGAGCTATTGGCAGTAGTGTTTGCATTTGAGAAGTTTTGATCTTATCTCTTGGGAGCAAAGAGCATTGTCTATACGAATCATGGTGCCCTGAGGCATTTGATGACCAAGAAAGAGACGAAACCAAGACTAATTAGGTGGATTCTGCTTTTACAAGAGTTTGATGTTGAGATAAAAGATAAGAGCGGGGCAAAAAACTTGGTAGCTGACCATCTGAGCCGGGTGCTGAATGAAAAGGTGACGAAATGCCCATTGCCGATCATTTTCCTGATGAGCATTTGTATTCAGCAAGGGGCACACTAGCACCCTGGTATGCGGATATAGTGAACTACCTAGAGTCTGGGGAGATGCCTATTGGATACTCAAGGTACCAGAAAAATAAACCAAGGTATGAGAGCAGGTTCTATGCATGGGATTGCCCTATTCTATGGAGGAGATGCGCTGATCAAATCATTAGAAGATGTGTCCCTGATGAGGAGATAGATGAAATTCTAAAGCATTGTCACAATTATGCTTGCGGATGGCATTTCGGACCAAACCGAACGGCGATAAGAATTTTGGATTGTGGGTTCTTTTGGCCCACAATATTCAAGGATGCCCACAATGTCTGTAGAAGGTGTGACCAATGCCAGAGGATAGGGAACATCACAAGACGAAATGAAATGCCCATGACACCAATCATGCCAGTGGAGATTTTTGACATTTGGGGAATGGATTTCATGGGACCCTTTCCAAATTCGAGGGGGAACCAATACATTATCCTAGCAGTTGATTACGTGTCAAAATGGGTAGAAGCAAAGGCTACTCCTACCAATGATGTAAAAGTAGTAGCCGCATTTCTGAAATCCCACATTTTCAGTCGGTTTGGTGTGCCCAGGTCCATCATCAGTGATCAAAGGACCCATTTTTGCAACCAACGCTGGAGAGATTGTTGAAGAAGTATGGGGTTCACCATAAGGTCACCACACCTTACCATCCCCATGGAAATGGCCAAGCTGAAGTCTCAAATCGAGAAATTAAAGCAATTCCTGGAAAGGTTATAGGTCCAAACCGGAAAGATTGGAGTACTCATCTGGAAGATGCCCTGTGGGCATACCGAACTGCATTCAAGACTCCAATTGGCATGTCCCCATACAGGATGTTATTTGGGAAGTGTTGCCATCTGCCAGTCGAGTTAGAACATAAAGCACGATGGGCACTTCAGAAGCTGAATATGGATCCTGACGCCGCTGGGCATTTCAGGAAATTTCAAATTCAAGAGTTGGAAGAAATGAGAATGGAGGCCTATGATAATTCGGTGCTGTACAAGGAAAGAATGAAAAGGCTCCATGATCAAGTGATTCGAAGTAAGAGATTTAGCCCAGGACAGAAAGTACTTTTGTACCATTCAAGGTTCAAGATTATGGGAGGAGGGTTGGTCCATTTGAGGTATATGCAGAATGCCCGAATAGGGCAATTGAGCTGATAAACCCCGATACTGGAGGGCACTTCAAAGTGAATGGCCACCGTGTGAAAGCTTACCTGGGGCATTCTGATGAAGATGTCACAGTGATCTGGCTCGCGGAGCCCACTTACGCCTGATCTGGGGTGATGTCGTGCCCACGACAATAACTAGGGCACTACTAGGAGGCAACCCAGGTGTTTTCTTGTCTTAATTCATTTTTATTTATTTTTCATAAATGTTCCAGTTATTTAAACTAGTTTAGGGAGCAATTTTACGCTTGTTTTGGATAAGCATGGTGTTTGCAGGTTTAGATAATGAGAGAGAAGGATGAAGATAAAATAAATCCCTTAGAAATAGGGATTCTGAAGTGAGGTACTCTGGAGAGATAAAGTTTGTTCCGAATTTTCAGGGATAAGGCTTATCCATTAGCAGAAGGCATACTGATCCAGGAGACTCCTAAGGAATTGGGAGAGTCACAAGTCAAATAATGAATAGTAATCCCCTTAATATAAAAGCCTTACCCCACAAAATCTCCACTATCACTTTCACTCGCTTTTTGCAAAATCAAAACCTTCTCTCCCGATTTTCTTATGCAACCCTAATTTCTGAAAACCTTCAAACATCCCATAATGGCAAAGACAAGAGGCAAGAAGGTCGCCCCAAAGGCTGGACCTAAGGCACGCCTGGACTTCGAGACCCCAGCTGTCTCTGAAGAGCCCTCTCCAACGAAGATGGTGAAGAAACCCTCTGTGAAACCTAAGGGAAAGGCTGCAGCTGAAGCAGCCGCTTCAAGCAAGCCACCCAAGGAGACCCCACCGGAACAGGAGCCTACGCCTGAAGTCGAGGTGACGGAAGAAAGCTCCGCTACTCCAACTGAAACGGAGCAGCAAGATGCTGAGGCAACTGCTGAGGGCACGCAAGAAGAAGAGGCTACTGAAGAGCCTGAGCCCAAGCCAAAGAAAGGAGCTGAGAAGAAGAAAGCCAAGAAGCCCGTTAAGGCTCCGACTCCTGTGCCGTCGGTGGAGATCGAGGATTTGGAAGACGAAGAGGAAGGAGATGAAGTTGAAGGGAGAGAAGAGGCTGAAGATGAAGGAGACAGAGACACTGACTTGGACAAATACCTAACTGAGATTGAAGACATTGAGGTTGAGCCCCAACCAGAGAAGGTACCCCTGTTCGAAGAAGAAGAGGCGCCCGCTGACATCAAGAAGCAGGCACTGGAGAAGGCCAAAGGAAAAAGAAAGGTTGGAGAGCCCATTCCAGAGCCAACCGAGCCAGAGATGTCCCAGCAAGGGGACACTGAAGAAGAGAAGGAGCAGGAGGAGCCCAGTGCGCCCTCCCAAACGCAAGTAGGCTCTGAAGAGCCCTCGGAGGAATCCTCACCCAGGCGAAGGGTGGGGAAATCTGTTGGAATGAAAGCCGGAGCCAAGCTGGCCGGAGAGGCCTCTTCGCGGAAGAGGAAGGCTGAAGAGGGCACTTCAGCCCCTGTGCCTAAGAGAGGCAGAGGGGTGGGGATCCCCACACCGAGTAAGCCCAGCAGTGGCCCGCCACCAGTCAGGGGCATCATCAACTCTAAAGGAGTCCACCGTGAGACGCTTGCAGCTCTTGGTATAGAGCAGGAGGTATGGAATTTATTTTCTACAATTGGTTGGGAATGCTTTTTAGATATGGAGTGTGTCATTTTTCCGTCGTTGTCTCATGATTTTGTCCAAACTTTGAAAATTAAAGCTGTGAACAAGCCTGCCACCTCTACTAGGGTGTTGTCTTTTAAAATGATGGGTAGGAGTTATTCTTTATCTGCTGATGATCTGAACATGTTACTGGGCATCGTGACATATTTGGGCCTCTAGGAGAAGAAGTATGTCGATGCCGTGACTGTAGTGCCCGACTCTGCTGAGGGAGTCGATGCAAAATGGGTCGATATTGGGGATGGATCCGTTTTTCAAATCGGATCCACAAAGGGATACTGTTTAAACAATGATGCTTTAAGATTCTGCCATAGGGTGTTGGCCTATAATTTTTTCGGCCGTAAGGATAGCTCAAATTCAATCACAAATCAGGAGCTGTTCATTTTGTGGTGCATGGTGCACAAAACCAAAATTAATTTCGGTTCTGTGGCCATTGCACATTTTCGAGAAATTAAAACACACCCTAGGCATCGAATTTCTTGTGCCCAGTTAATCACCCAGCTTGCTATTAGACATAGGCTCCTTGATTTGGATGAAACTGATTTGAGCCCCCTTCTCCGTGAATATTTTGATCTTAACTGTTTGAAGAGGATGTAAGATGTGGTTGACGATGAGGATGGGAAGCCTGTTATCTTTGTGCTGAGGGCAGACCCCTCGAGCATGCTTTTAGCTATTGCAGGCACATCGAAGAAACCACCAGCAGGGAAGGCACCACAGAGGGAGCACCCAGTCGCAGTGATCACAAGGAGACTTGAGTTGATAGAGAATGCCCAGTTCCAGACCAATGAAAAACTGACCCGAATAGAAGCAGCCCTGAAGGTCTATTTCAAGCATGTTGGGTTCTTTTACCCAACGCCTGCAACCGACTGACCTGGTTCTTTCTGTCCTTTAGATTAGGTTTTATTTTTATTTTTGTTTTTATTTTTATTGTTCTGATTTCTTGGTTGTCTTATTGTTTGAGTCTGTGTCCACACTTTGCAACTTGCAAAGTGTGTGGGTAGTTGAGTCAAAGCATGCTTATCTGTGAGTCTGTGTGGGCATTTCACGTTATGATCAAATTTTTATTGCTTTACAGAAAAATCAGCATGCCAAATTAAGATAGGGATGACGAACGAGTTTTAGCATGCCCTGTGAGACTTGAGCCTATATGTTGTATGATTCAATTTTACAGTTTTCTTTCATTCATGAGTGTGAATAATTCTGTGCTTATGATGTTCTAGAATTTACCTCTGTTCTATGTTTAATTCTGGGAATTATTGATGCACATGTAAATGAGATAGGCCATGTTTTGCTGAGCCACTGAAATAAATAACTCCCACCAATGACACAGCCCTTGCACCCCCTTTTGAGCCTATGAAATGCCCTGGCCGATTTTGTTCTGGGATGGTTTATACTTAGCCAGGGCATTATAAAACCTGCAAAGAAAATGGGTAAGGCAGAGTTGTTTTCTGGGAAGGCATATATATGAAGGGCCAAAAGATAGGGGGAGGAATAAAATAAAAAAAAAGAAAAAAAAGTGATTAGAAAAAGAAAAAAAAAGAAATGAAAAAAAAGAAGAAAAAGAAGAAAAAGAAAAAGAAAAAAAAGAGTCTGAATAAAATTCCCCCGAGTTCTAAGTGTTTAGAATGCCCAAAATAAGAAAAATTCAGTGTCTGAATAGGGCACAGGAGGGTAGAGAATAGAAAGGAGCTGGGGAGGGGTCTGAACAAACAATAAAAACCCCTCCCACTTAAAATGCCCAACTGTAGCCTAAAAAGCCCTATTGATACTAATGCATCATGATTTCTAGAGAATGAACAGCAAAACTTTGGCAAACTTATGGGACGAATTTATATAGAATTACAGCCGAAATGAGAGTATACACTAAGTGAAGAGAGTCTGTGAGGAACACCTAGCTAAAACTCATTTTTGACCTATTTTAGGTGTGCCTCCTCTGTGAATCTCACATTCTTTGTACATAAGTCCTTCAGGAAACGGGCATATCGGGGCACCTGCCTTATTGCGTCCAGTAGGGCAATATTGATTTCACTTTCTTGAAGATGTGCATTAGATCTCTATCCTCTGCTTCTTTCTTGTTTCGCTTCATCCTTCCTGAAAATGGTAAAGGCACCTCGATCTCTTTTGGAATATTACTCTTCAGGATGGGTTTGGAAACAACTGCTTCTGGTTCGTCATTTGCCCTCAACTCTGGTTCCTCCTTTGTGGGCTCATCATCACTGTGGGCATCATCCTCTACAGTCTCTGTATATGGTGCAGGCAGTTGCCTTCCACTCTTCAGTGTTATTGCATTTACCCCAGCCTTTTTTGGTGGTTTTGTCTGTGAGGGCAGAATTCCTTTAGCTTTCTCCATCCTTGCAATTGCATCACTAATTTGGGATATTTTTCCTCCCAAATAGCTTAGTCCATTCCTTGTCTCCTGCTCGAAGGCTTCTGATTTCTTTTGTACCTCCACCGTTTCATTCACAATCTTGTGAACCATGTCTGATAAAGACGGTCCTGCTGCGGGCGTAGGATAGTATGGTGTTGTATGCCTCTGACTGTAGTTGGGGGCAAAATGATTGTGCCTCCTTCTTTGCCCTTTATCCATAGCGTTGACTGTTTCTTCCTTCTCCTTCACTTGTGAACACTGGTCAGAGTGATGCCCCATCAATTCACATACCCCACAAATTCGCAAGGTATTAGCGGAAAATATGGTGATCATCTTCTCCATCTTGTTGCATAGTTGTTTGATTCGGTCATCAGTTGCAGGCACAGAGATAGTTTTGCCCGCAGCGGCAACACTTGTTCTTTCATATGAATCGTCTCTGTTCTCCTCGGCCATTTCTCCAAGAAGTATTAGAGCCTCAGCTGCCCTCTTGTTCAGGACAGATCCTCCGCATGCTGCGTTCAGTAGGGCTCGGTCCTCGCTTCTCAACCCCGAGACAAAGTAGTTCACCAAGTCATGATCTGGAATCTGGTGATGTGGGCATTTCGAGAGCAATTGTTTAAAACGCTCCCAGTAGTCGTAAAAGCTCTCGTGGGGGCCAGTCTTTGCGGTTGAGATCTTTTTCCTCATGCTCTGCACTCTTGATGTGGGGAAGTACTTTTCCAGAAACTTTTGCTAGAGTTGACTCCAGTTGGTTACACTCCTGGCAGGAATAGTGTATCACCATTCTCGAGCTCCGTCCTGCAAGGTAAAAGGAAAAGAAACCAAGCGAATGTATTCGCCTGTCCCATTAGCTCGTGTGCATTGCGTCTCACATGCCATCTCGAAATCTTGCAGATGTCGTTGTGGATCCTCCCCTGGATGGTCATGGAATTTGGGCAAAATTGAGATGAAGTTTGCCCTCAGCTCCCAGTTACCAGTAGTTGTGGGCAAAACGATGCCCGTGGGACGCATGTTCATGGTTTGAGGGAAACTCAGCTGTCTCAAAGTAAGGGTGTGCGGTGGTGGTCTTTGTTGTTCTTCTTCTTCGTGGTTTGATATCTGATCGTCCTCCATCTCTTCGTCGAAATAGAGTGAATTGATGTTGCTTGTCTCACTTTCTCCGTTTGAGGTCAAATCGTCACTGGATCCTTCAGTGTGATTCTCCTCTTCCAGCCTTTTCAAAAATGCCCTAGCTTGTGCCCTTCTTGCCCTCGCTGACCTCTCTATCTCCGGATCGTAGAGTAAATCTCCTGCGCGGTTAGAACGAAGCATATTGATAAGTCCATTTATTTCATATTTTTAGGGGCGTTTTATCGTGTATAAATGTCCTTTTTAGTGTGTTTTGAGTCGAAAAGAACCAGGTTGCGGTCAAAGGGCATTCCAAGAGTCGAGTCTGACGGAAGGGGCATTTGATGCCCAAATATTCACGATTATCTCGCACATATGTTTATCAGAGGCACAGGAGACGTCCTCAGTATCCATCCCACATTCGGTCAGTGAAGTGGGCATATCAAATACGGATGGAGCTGACAGACGATGCCGTGCCCACAGTACTTGCACAGACTCGACCACCGGGCAGAATGGGCATTCCAGTGGAATTCGAGATTTAGTTGAAGAACAGCTGGTGGGAAGATAGCTACATTATCCGCGGGAGAGTTGGAGCTGAAGCTTATCCAGTCAAGTCAGTGAGGGCACGTCGTTCCAGATTTTCAGCAGAAGACCCCCGCCTGTGGGGGAGACTGTACTCGGAAATGTAACTATTTAAACAAGTTTAATTTCTGGAAAAACAAGCTTTAGACACTCTGAAACACTTTACATTTTCTGCATTTTACTTCCGTACGCTGCTTAGGCAGCCAAACAATCCGCAAGGTCTTAAACCTTCGGGACTTAGGTTATGTTTATGCTTATCGACGTTGGAGTCGAGTTTTTACTTAATTAATCCGTAAGTTCTTATTTATTTTTAAGTCTTTAAATTCTGCAAGTTTAATTATGTCTAGCCTTCTCGGCTAGATCTTTAATTCTGGCGTTTGAATGATGAAATTGGTTTAAGCATAAATCTGGACTCGTGAGGCCAAAATGGGCATAGTAATGCATGATGAGTTTCCGTTAATTCTTGTGCCTTGTTCCACGTGAGTGTGTGTCTGAAGTGCCCAATGTGGCTGATCACTCGTTAGGTAAAGAGAGCACACCACTATTAATTGAATTGGCGAATCGTGACTGTGTGTTGGTTCATATAGTAATAAGGGAATTAATGGGGTGTTGTGGGCACAAGAGGAATCAGTTGAACACAACAGATCTGGGTCCATCTAGGGCACACTGCTGCTTGCTTGCTTACATCTCTTAGAGGAATCGGGAGGTGGGTAACTGGTTAGGGGTTTAATCGAAGATGAATCACTTTTAAACCTAAAATGAAAGGATGGATGAGGAGACACATGAGAGGAATCCGGTCACCATAACTAGATGACCTATCATGTATGAAAATCGGTGTGCCTATGATCGAGTTGTTTTATGTTTAACCAAGATCTAATTCAAATGCCAGAATCTTTTATTATTTGATAGTTTTCTTTAGTTTATTTTGCAGATTTAATTTCAGTTTAGTGACAACACCAAAACCCCCTTTTGTGATTGGTTACTTGAAGATAGAATCGCAACAGCTCTCTGTGGGATCGACCCGTACTCATTGGCTAGCTACGCTCACTGTGGGCACAGGAGTTTATAAATATATTTTTGAGCGCGAAACGACAGCGTGTCACATATACTAAGGTAAAACAGTAAATAGACAGAAAAGTGCGCTTACACTCCCCAGCAACGGTGCCAATTTTGGCACACCCGTCGTTTTGGTGTGCAAAATACACTTGCGGGCAAATAGTCCACAAATGCTTAATCTGCCCTCAACGACTAGTATAGCTGGTGAAGACGGATGTCAATCCCACGAGGAGTGTTCGTAACCTTCTGTCTTTTCTTAGTTTTGGTTTGGGTTTTCAGTGTCACTCTAAAAACCTTGCTAATAAACTTAAACTAACTAAATGCTGAAAAGGAAATCACAAGAGAAAATATCAGTAATAAAAGTGTTCAAGTCAAAGCATCAAGTCATTCGGTAGGTATGCGCAATCCCGGGTAAAACATATGTAATTACCACTACTACCCGCTGTGCCCACACTAGCAGAAAGGTCAAAAACCGAATCCCTATGGCCAAATATGGGTAATTATCACTTTGAGGGTTAACCGGTTATAGGAAATGGATACGATCGGCCACACCCCAATCACTTCTTACATTACATCGTCTAGATGATACGATCGGCACCTAGGGACCTAACTATACAGTAACCTAAGGAGAGAATCACACAAAGATTTTGCAAGTATAGCAGCTTTGAGGGCAAAAGCAACCCGATTCTAGTAGGTTTGATACGGTCTTGTGCTTGCATATACTACTCAATCTCAACTACCAAGGTTGTCACCTCCGGACTTGTTACTATGCGGGTATCGAGGCATGGGTCACCTATACACTCCCACGTAACTAACACTAGTACCAGTTAATCAGAAATGCGCGCTTTCATCTCCAACCACCCTTTACCTATGTCTAAGTGAAAAACAAGTTAAGATTGTGAACCCTTAAGGCTTTAAAGTCCGATTACCTCATGCACATATTCTACCCTTAGACCATTACTTTGACTTGAACAGTGGATACTTAGCCACTAAACATAGAAACGAAAGTAAAAGAAATGATAAAAGACATCTTACTTGGAAAGGAAATAACCCAGTTTCGCCAACAAAACAACTAAACTACCTTTCTACGGGCAAACCGCCAGCTTCAGGCAGACAGAATATCCAGCAAAATAAACTAAGTACGAAAATGGTAAATTGTATCTTCGAGGTGCAAGACTAGTGTGTCATATGAAAAATAGGTAAAAGTATTTATAGCAAATGAATTAAGGCTTCAAGCAGCCCAGATTTCACTCACGCAGGGGCTCTTGCACTCCTCCACTTCCTCATGTTCATGCTCCATGTTCTTTCTTGATTTTAGGAGTGGTAGCAACAAACCCTAGCGCCTCCAGTAGCTTTCTGATGTCCCCACTTCCTTCCCAACGTGTTTAGACCTCCCCAAGACTCGGAACTGACTGCCACATCACCTCCACGTGCATAAAGGAGCTGCCCCGCGATTCTGTTGCGTAATTCTCGCAACAACTTTAACTGGGTCCTCGACAGGCAAATTAGTCCTTTGTGCCCTCAGCATAAATAGCACCTGTCTCTGCCTGTTGTGGTGGTTTTGTGCCCTCATCCTCCTGTAAACAGTTTTACCCCCAAAACTAGACTAGACTCTATACTAAACACTTAAAAAGGGTGTAAAAAGATAAAGGAAAAAGCACAAATTTGAGTCTTCATCAAATCACTACCAATGTAATGAAGTATCACTATCAATAAAACATAAACAGAACCAACAAGAAATCATAGCCGCACTATAGTGTGTTCCAATATTTCAAAATTTACAAAACACATCAGATAACAAAACATAAAACTACTAGCACCTAAACAGAACTAACAAAACATAAAGTAATAGCACATAAACATAACCAACAGGACCACAATCAACTCAAATTAGGATGTTGTGTTATCCTAAATTGAAATGCCCTAAATCAAAATGTCCTAATTTAAAAGCCCTAGAATAAACTTACAATAAGAAATTTAACGATGCGGCCGAGATGTTAAAGACAGATCATCAGTTTTTTATAGGAGTCCGGCGCTGGTGGTCGCCACAGTTGGTGATGGTGATGGCACAAATTCCTACGGTGGTGGTCGCGATAGTTAATGGTGTGCTGGAGGAGATGATATGTATAGTTAAGCAGCGGTTCTGGGAAAGATCGTGGAGGGTGAGGTTGTAGAGAAGCAACGGTTATTGGCACGGAGAATCGCCGATGGTGAGAGATGGTGAGAGAGGAGATGCGGACGGAGAGAATGGTGGAAGAGAGAGATGAGAGATGTTTGGTGTTTATTTATCCTATTTTATCATAGGAATTTAGTATCTTCATTTTATGTTTTTCATGTGTTTTTGTGTGATTTTTATGTTATTTCCTTCACTTTTGCTCTTTTGGTGAGTTGGGCTAGGTTTGTGCAAAACTTGAGCTTTTGTGTCAAAAAGCAGGAGTTTATGGTCAAAAAGTGGCTAGGAGGAAAAGCTCCTAATTGAAGCTCTCAACTGAAGCTCCAGCTTGCTGATAGGTTCTGAATCACCCGCTTCGCTGAGCTAATCAGTTTTATGGTCAAACTGAAGATTTCAAGCAAGAGCTGAGAGCTTGGAGCTAAGCTGGAGCCACAACTGATGGGATCAATTGAAGTCCCTTGACTGATGAACTGAACTAATGAAGCCAAGAGCTTGGAGCTACAGCTAAAGAACCAAGAGCTGAGCTGAAATTTCCCAACTGATGAGCAGCAACTGATGAGCCCAACTGATGAAAAGTTGAAACTGAACTGAAAACCACAGCCGGAAGACGGAGCTGAAACGTCTTGCGGCCGCGCATGAGCACTCATGGCGCAGCACCCCCGCAGGCGCGTGACTGTCGCGAGCACGCGGCGGCCCAACCCGTGCGAACGCGCGGTGTCCCACCAGCACGCGGCACGCGCGGTTCTTTAGCCCCACGAGCGCGCAGCATGCCGCCGGCCCGGGACGGTCATTCCGAGCCTTCCGTGATCAGTTTAGCCGCAATCAGTTTTGCTCCCCTCGATCAGTTCGAGCTCCAGTTCGATCAGTTTTAAGCGGTATCTTTGGGAGATCTATTCTTTAATGTTCTCCACCACTTGGCCAGCTGGAGAATTCAATGCACGCGGCTTTAGCTAGGAGTAGGAGGAGTTGGGGAAACCATCAAGCAATAACTCCACATTTTTCTTTCTCTCTCTCTTCACCAATAAATCATCCATCATCTCCATCCATTCAGGGACTTCGTTTTCTACTGGGGGGAAATTGACAACTTCCCTCTCCATCACTTTACCATCCACCAATACCATTGTTCCAGAGAGAGAGAGAGAGAGAGAAGAGGAGGAGAAGAGGCAAAGAAGCTCAAGCTCAAGAAAGAGGCACGAGAAGAGGAGTCCGACTTCAAGCTGTCCGTGGAAGCTAAGCTTGCTCGAGGATATTCTCTTTTGATATTTCTTTCCTAGCTTAGCTTATTTATGGGGGTTGTCCCAAAACTGACGAGACAAATAATATTGTAGGAGTTTGTATTTTATTTATCTTTTGATTTATAAAATGAAGAACTTGTATGATTTTTGTGTTGTTTCGAGCATGAGGGGCTAATTCCTTTCATTAGGGGGTAGATAATCGAGACCCTTGCTTGTGATAGTTGGTTTATTGTTGTTGGAATTGTGCTTATTTATGTTGAGTAATTGGCCACTACTTAGCATTGCTAGGCTCTAGATGAGACCGAGAATAGATTCTAGAGCCTGACTTAGGTTCCTTCAACGTTAGGTGAATCGGGTTTCGTAAGCCTAATTGTTAGAATTTAGGTGGACTAGGTACATAAGCCTAATGGTTTGTATGATATAGTCGATGGGGGTTTAATGGATCGACGGTGACAGTAAGTGAAGTTAAACCACTTGAAGGGGTTTATTGTACGTCCGAGATTAACATAATCAACTTGAATCAAGTTAGGAAAGAAACCAATGAGAGAATCTACACCCTAATGCGCTTTTCATAATCTTTTCCCTCGTCTTTGTTGTTATGGTGTTGCTAGTTAATTTTACAAGCTTTAAATTGGTAGTTTAGTAAAATCCAACCCCTCGTTTAGAATGTTTAGGTTTGTATTTAAATTCGTGTGCTTGTTAACAATTGTAGCATAGAAAGATAATCGCCCAGATGAAGCTTTCCTCAAGAGACACGATAGTACCGGGTCGGGTCGGGGAGATCCTTCTAACGTAAGAGACCCGTTAGACGGTCTCATACAAGTTTTTGTCTACTTTTTAATGTTAATGTTGATACTGATTTTATCGGATTTTTTTTACGGGTTAACCCGCATTGAACCGCGAATTTGACCCGCCCGCCTGATATAAGTTCTATATGCACCTTGTGCATGCAAATATTTGCCTAAATGTATACATTTAACATGTGCGAAAAAGAGTGAAACTATATTTATAGTTAATGACGAGAGGAGAATGGTAATAATAAATAAATAAATAAATACAATATAAAATATTTAGGAAAATTTGAGTGAGGAGAGGAGGGACATGTGGAGGGCAGCCTCTGAAACCCAAATCCAATGAAGGCTCTGAAACATGGATATTTATCATCATCACTGTCTCCCACATCTTTTTATCTTTTTTTTTTTCCGGGTGAACTTAACATATATATTCCGTTCTATATGTTAGTCCGAAATTGTGAAAAAGATAAAGAAGAGAGTTTGATTTATAATAGGTATATTATATTTTACATCGGTATATACACAATTTTTATATAAGACGAGTAAAAGAATAGCATTTATAATATTGAAAATTATTGGAAATGATGATGTTATCACTTGATGCGATAACATGCATCGCGGTTATATCTAATGTTGTTCCATCATTTCCATAACATTGATCTTTTCAGTTTTGATAATCTTATCATTTCTCAATTTATATTTTCATATTTATATTATAATATTCATCCATTGTTTATTTTATGACTAATATTTAATTTATCCCTACGATTTGAATGGATATAATAAATAGGATAAAAGATATGATTCACCTTTTAGGATTTTGACTTGGCCAATTACTAATCCCTATTTATAAGATAACTTTCTCTCCTTTTGTTTCTGAATGTGTATTACAGATTGAGAAAACGAGGAGACATGGATGAATTTCTGTACGTGCAGCTCCATGGACGTGAAACAATGACTATATATACTCATGATCACTCATAAAGATCTTTATTCAACTTGAAAGATTATCGCGAGTAAAGTGAGAAGTTTGAAGACTGATCAGTCATTTTTCTACAAGATCTCCTCAACACTGAAATCAACATCTTCTCTATTATCTTGATCAATTAAGATTTTAAAGATATTTACCCAATCTGAAAGATTATCACAAGTGAGAAATTTGAAAGTTGATTCATTTTTCTACGGGATCTCGTCAACACTGAAATCAATATTTTCTCTATTATCTTGATCAACTAAGATTTGTATATCTTACTTGTGTTTGTAGATAGTAGATTTGTCGAGTGTTATGAGATCTGAGTAGTATTGTGTGACCCAGTTTGAGATATTATCACTAGTGAAGTGAGAAGCTTGAAGGTTGAGTCCAATGTGTATCTTTGTTGTGTTGTATGGTGTAGATTAAATTGAATGTTGTGAGTTCTTCGAATAGATACCGTTTAGATACCTAAGTATTAAGTGGTGATTATTTATAGAAGTTATTCAAGGGAGTAAACTGAGAATAATTTATTTGTTGTTTTCATAGAGATTATTCAAGGGAGTAAACTAAAATAATCTCTTTGTATTTTTGCATGTTATAGGTGTCTCAGATTAGATAGTTATAGATTTTCATATGTTATCAATAAATTAAATAAAATATTAAATCAATGCATAAATTATAATTAAGATAGTTAAAAACATTATTCAACAATTTTTTTAATAATATAACATTTAAATCATATGATACTCAGTGTATACGCTTGTTCGGAGCGCTGGTGATCTATAAAATAAAATAAACAAATCATGAAAATGAAAGATTGTTGGAGGGAGTTTGATGATCGGATGGGTTCCAACTATTAAGTCTGTAACAAGTAGAAATAAAATAGTAAGGAAAGTTAAACAAGAAATTGAATAAGATGATATATATCTCGTTTGGTACTTGAGATTTTCTATTGTATTCTCTATGTTACACTTTGTGTTACACTTCTAAATTATGTGTTTTTATACACTTTTTCTTCAATTAATTTTTTTTTTTTGTGATTTAGTTTAATTTTAAGATTGTTTTTTAGGGTTCACTCAATTCAATTAGAGTTTATAATTATTTTTTAGTAATTAATTTTCAATTTTCAATAAATAATTTATTATTATGGTTGATTAATTCAAAACTAAATTTTATAACTTTTTTAATTCATTTTTTGTTGATAAATATTGACTATGATTATTTATGTTAAAATTAATTTTTATTTTATAATAATTATTATTAAAATCATAAATTTTATGGTGAAATATGTAGTGAAACACATAGAAGTGTAACAGAAAATTTAAACATCCCGTTTGGAAGGAAGGTTACATGCCTGCAATTAATACCATCTTGAATAAAAATAGCATGGTGCATTCGACTCTCATCCTTGTATCTAATTAGGCGAACAAAATTAAGCCCTAAGCTCATCCACACCAATTTGATGCAAGTGAATAATGCAACATCAAATCGGAGTGCACTATTTATATAGAAGTGTAATAAGAAATCTAAATCCCTCATTTGGAAGGAAGATTATATGCATGCAATTAATACTATCTTGAATAAAAATAGCATAGTGCGTTCGTCTCCAATCCTTGTATCTAATTGGGCCAACCAAATTAAGCCCCTAAGCTCATCCACATCAAATTTGATGCAAGTAATAATACAACACCAAATCGGAGTGCACTGTTTACTTGCACCATTTTGGTGCAGGTTTGATCTGTCATTAGAGTAAATTGTGTCAACCAACATCAAATTTAGGGTAAGGTGCAACAATTGATATATAAAAAATATTATTAAATTACTCACAAAATATAAATGAATAATACTAGTATTAAATTACAAAACTAATGATAAGATACATAGTTGTTAGCTAACAAATATGAAGTGAGCAAGATACAAATGTAGAATAAAGGGTAAAATGGGAATATACCTCTCAAATATTTCTAAAACCATAAAATATATTTTAATCCATCAAAAGTAATTAACAGCAATTATTGTACACGCGCGATTATTTTGATACAACTATAGATTTGATTAACTATATATTTTGTTTAAAACACTGTCATTATTCTTCTATAATTTGATAAATTCCTATAGTGAAATAATAAAATATGGCGAAACATAATTTTGATGAATGTAATAAAATTTCTAACCTCTCTAATTAAATTGTATAAATAAAAGAGAAAGAGACAGAATCGTAAGAGTCCCGGAAATCACAAACTGGGGCCTGATTAAAATTCATATGGAAAACCCAGAAAAGGAAAAACCATATGGGAAAAAGAGTACCCCTCTAATGAAAACGAAAATAAACATGACCGCAAAGGTCACGTCTAACAAGAGTAGCAATACAAGAAATTTCAGAAAACCAAAAACCAGACTGCAGACTAGGAGAAGCAAGAAGATCAGCAACACTATTGCCCTCTCTGTAAACATGGGAAACACAAAACCGAATAGAGAAAATAAATTGAATAACCCGACGCCATCTTCCCTTCAAAATCCAAGGCACTTGCAGACTTTTGTAAGTGAGAACAGAAACCACATACATCGAATCTGCCTCTAGCCAAATAAAGTCTAGAGACAAACTCTGAGCCCATTCCAAAGCAATAATCACCGCAGTCAACTCTGCCAAAAATGCAAAACCAACACCTTCCGTATGAGAATAAAAAAATATCAAACCATTAGCACGTCTAAACACAACACCAGTACACATAATACCCGGCGTCCCCTGAGAAGATCCATCAGTATTAATTTTAACCCATCCAGCCGGAGGAGGCCTCCAACTAACCGAGGACACTAAGCGAGGCGGCAAAGGACGAGGAGCAATCTTTCAAGATTTAAAAATCATCAGATCAACCACCTCATTTCTCATATGCCCTTTTGAACCATGCCTGCATGACGTCTCTCTAATAGCCAGCTGAATTAGGGTAAGCACGAGACGAGGAGTAGGATGAATATTATCAAAAATGACACGATTCCGAGTCATCCAAATGCTCGAAATAACATTCAGAACAGCCGTTTTCCAAATTAGAAGAACTTGAGAACTAAAATAATGGCTCATGAAGAGAAAAAAGGCCTCGTGGATAGATGCAGCTTGAATCGGACCAACCTCGAAAACATCAAAAATCCACCTCCAAACAATCTCGACTAAAGGACAACTCCTAAACAAATGATCCATAGTCTCACTATCACGACGACACATGAACAAATTTGTGGCCCTATAAATCCATGCAAGGTATCCATCATGGGTAGACGAGTTAAAAGAAGCCTCCAAGAAATAATTGAACGACGAATAGGAATGCAAGAATACCATAACCATTTACCCTATTTCACTGAAGGGAAATGTAGACGCGTATGGAGCCTAGCCAACTTTGCATTAACATTGCCATGAACAGACTTCGTCCAAACGCATTCATTGTCAGCCTGGACAATGGGAACCTTCAAAATATCCATCATCACCTCCGGAAAGGCCCTGACAAAAGATGCTGTGAAGCACCAAATGCCATCCCTCAAAAAGTCGTTAACCTTGTCCGCAAACTTACCATGCACCACTGAAGGAATCCTCAAACGGTCCACAATAACATACCCTAACCAATTATCATGCCAAAAATCCACCAAATGTCCAGTTCCCACAATACAGTAAGAATCATTAATCAAATTAAGGACCGATGAACGAACTGATGGCCATATGGAAGAAAACGAAACACTCTTGACCTTTCTAGGAGAAGGCATGTATCTTGAATGAGCAACTTGCATAGCATGGGATGATGAAGTGATAAAGTTCCAAGCTAGTTTCATAAGAAGACCTCTATTCAGCTCCTTAAAAGAAGTAACACCCAAACCACCTTCCTCTTTTATAGCACACTACCAACTTACCGCCGTGTAAGATCTATCATTAATGTCCCCTTTCCATAAAAAGTTCCGGGCAGCTGAATCAAGCGTTGATAGAAGCGAAGACGGCTATTTGTACACCATCATGGAATGGACTGCTGAACTCGAAATGACTGAATTAAGCAAACAAAGGCGTCCAGCCATAGTCATTTGATTTCCATGCCAATGATCAAACTTTGATAAATTTTTATCGGCTAATGGCTGCATTTGAGCAACTTTTGAAATTCCTTCAAAAAGAGGCACTCCCAAATAAGTAGTAGGAAAAGAACCCACTGTAAAACCCAGCAACCCCTTAAGCTCTTTTCTAAGACTAGGCGGCACTCTTCGGCCATAATAAACCCTAGACTTACGGCGGCTGCAAGACTGCCCCGACAATTTATCATAAGTTTCTAAGATATCCACCAACTTCTTAAGATTAAGAGAGGTAGCTTGGTAGAAGATAAAAATATCATCAGCATATACTATCTACGTCGGGAAGGAAATGCCACGGCCATAAGACATTGGACGCAAAGAATTACATTCCACCGCATGTAAAAACAAGTAACTCAAAACTTCCTCCCCAATAGCAAAGAGAAGAGGAGACAATGGATCTCCCTGCCGAACACCTCTAGAGCAAGCAAAATAGCCATGAGACTGTCCATTTATGAGAATTGAGAGCCTAGCCGATTGAAGGATAGCTTTGATCCAATCACAAAACATAAGTGGAAAACCAAAAGCCCGCAAAATCGCTTACAAAAAACTCCATTGCATAGTATCGAAGGCTTTAGTGACGTCCACCTTGAGCACCATATTCCAGGCTGCATGCATTCTATATAAAGTATTAACCCCTTCAGAGGCCAACAAAATAGCCTCGTGGATGCTCCGACCTTTAATAAATCCAAACTGCTGCTTAGACACAATCTTAGTAACAACGTCATTAAGCCGAGTTGCCATAATTTTAGTGAAAATCTTAAAAAGGAAATTACTCAAAGCAATAGGTCTATAATCCTCCACCATAAGAGCACGGTCAGATTTAGGGATTAAAACCAAAAAACTCGAATTAAGGCCTGCTGGAATCTTCCCGTATTTAAAGAACTCTAAAACTGGATGGTAAATATCTGATTGCAGAACATCCCAATAGGTCTGGAAAAATTTACCAGTAAAGCCATCCGGGCCAGCTGCACTATCCGGATCAAGAGCAAAAATAGCAGCCTTAGTCTCGTCCAAAGACAGGTGCACCGTGAGATTATGACCTTGTGAAACCGTGAGTAAACTTAGAATCAAACTAGCCACCGCCAAGAGATCCGGTTCTTGCACATTATTATTCAAAAAAATATTTTGAAAATAAGCAACAACATGAGAAGCAATAGCATCCTTGTCTTGCACAATTTCTCCCTAAATCGACATAACAGAAATATTTGCTTTAGCTCTCTTTGCTTTAATGCTAGCGTGGAAAAAATTAGTGCTGCGATCTCCATCGCTAAGCCAATCTATCCGACTTTGCTACTTCAAATGCAAAGATTTAAGCCAATCTAGCAGTTCCTAACACAGGCTACTCAAGTAGCTAGAAACAAAAGATACAAGAGATTACAAGAAGTTTCAACTACAGAAGCTAATCTAGTAGCAGCAGCTTTAGCCTCAGAGATGAAGGTCAAGAGAACCTTCAAGGTTCTTCACAGGCTCTAAACCCTTCAGATCTGTAGAGAAGACAAGTAAACAAGTGAGATAACACAGCAGATAGGTTAATGAAAGTGACAAGAAAAGACAGAGAGCAATCGGGTGTGGGAAAAGGTGCCCAAGGCACAGCGGCTCAGATTTTCCCACTGGGATCGGCAGAAGCCCTCTCCGGCGACCGGAGAACAGTCCAGGGAAGAGGGAAGAGGAAGCGGGAGGCTAGGGTTTGAAGGAGGTGGCGGGTTTCTTCCTTTCTCTCTCACAGCACACTCCTCCCAAACACTCAGCGGCTAAACAGGAGCCGATGGTCAGAACTCCGGCCAGAGAAACTGTGGGAGCGAGGTGAGAAGATCCAGAAAGAGAGAGAGAGAATCTGAGATAAGATTGTGAAATCTGTCGTGAAGAGAGTGAGAGAGACGAGTGATGTTATAGATGCTTCTAGAGCATAGGGAAGTGACAACAGCAATAATGATGTTTAATGAAGTGATTTGGAATGCCACTTAGGGTTAAGGGTTTGGGGCTGGGCCGGGTAAATAGGTTATTTTGTATTGGGCCAGAAAGAAGGACAAATGGGCCAATCCCAACATTTCCACCTTTGGCCCTTTTGGACTTTTTCTGTCACCAAGGAGGAGGACCTGCCAAAATGAAACACACGAGATTATCATCATAGCCAATTATTTTTACTCATGAATGCAACATAAAGTCACACTAAGAGAAGGAGAAAGTAAACACTATGCGTGTTTAATCCAGTCTCTACCACACGAGACCAACCCAACTAACAAGTCTCTGGTCTCAAAAGATCATTGACCTTCATAAACTTGTTCAAACCTAGCTAATAGTACCAGGGTAAATCACCAACTTGAGGCCCCAACAGCCTCAGAAATAAGGATGGGTCTTAGAAACACAGATTTAACTGTGAGAGCCCATCTCAGATCCCATAAATATTAACCAAAGTCCATGTTGAGGGACTTCATGCAAGATTCCAGCTTTGCAACTGGTAGGCACTTAGTGCCCATATCTGCGGGGTTAAATTCAGAGGGAATCTTATCCAGCAACACCTCTCCTTTTTCTACTATGTCTCTTATGAAATGATATCTTACATCAATATGTTTTGTTCTATCATGAAAGACTGGGTTCTTACAAAGTTGCATGGCTGATTGGCTGTCAGAATAAAGTAGGGGTTTATCATTAATGAAATTAATTTCAGTTAACACACCATTCAACCATATAGCTTCTTTTACAGCTTCTGTAGCTGCAATGTATTCTGCCTCAGTGGAGGACAAGGCAACTATACTTTGTAATTGTGATTTCCAACTTATACAAGAACCACATAGAGTGAACACATATGATGTTGTAGATTTTCTGTGATCCCTATCATTTGCATAATTGGAGTCCACATAGCCAACACATTTAACTCCATCAGGAGATTTTGAAAAGGTTAGACCATTAGAGGCAGTGGATTTCAAGTATCTTAGCAACCACTTCAATGCTTCCCAATGTGGCATGCCAGGATTAGCCATATATCTGCTTAGGCAAGATACAGCATAAGCTATATCTGGTCTAGTGCTTATCATCAGATACATGACAGATCCAATAGCATTAGCATAGGGAATATCTACCATTTATTTTAATTCAAAATCATTTTTGGGGCATTGATCTTTACTCAACTGAAAGTGAGATGCAAGAGGAACAGAAATAGGCTTGCAAGCATGCATATCAAATTTTTTCAAGACTTGTTCAACATAAGGAGACTGATGCAGCAGTAAAGTATGCTTATTTCTATCCCTATTAATGTTCATACCTAAGATCTTTCTTGCATCTCCCAAATCCTTCATATTGAAGTTGGCACAGAGTTTAGTTTGGACATTCTTTACAGTCATCAAGCAGAGACTTATCAGCAACATGTCATCAACATATAGGAGCAGAAAAATAGGCACAGGGGATAGCATATAGTACAGGTAGTGATCAAACTTGCTTCTACAGAAGCCCATGCTTTTCATACAGTTATCAAATTTAATGTTCCACTGCCTAGGTGACTGTTTCAAGCCATACAAAGATTTTTTCAATAAGCAAACATGATCAGGGTAGTTTTTATCAAAAAAGCCTTCAAGCTGTTGCATATAGATGTTGTTTTCAAGTTCTCCATGCAAAAAGGCAGTTGTCACATCCATTTGTTTAAGTTCCCAATCAAAATGAGCAGTTAATGCAAGCATGATTCTCACAGTGGTGAACTTAACAACAGGAGCAAAGATTTCATTATAGTCAACACCTTCTTTTTGAGTGAATCCTTTTGCAACCAGCCTAGCTTTATATCTAACATTATTAATTTCCTGTTTTATCTTGAATAGCCACTTACATTCCACAATAGAGCAATCATCAGGTTTCTTAACTAAAATCCAAGTTTCATTATCATGTAATGATTTCATCTCACATTTCATGGCATAAATCCATTTCTCAGAATCAGGATAAGTAACAGTAGCTTTGTAAGTTTTAGGTTCAGCTGATTCAAGATTATTAAACACATTGAAAGCATAAAAGGATAAATTACATCCATCATACCTAGAAGGGGCTTTAATTACCCTTCTGAGATCCCTTGAAAGTACATAATCATCCAAATTTATTTGTTCAGAGTTATGCTCAGAATTATGATCAGAATTATGTTCATATAGAGACTCAGAGGATTCAGAAACATTCATATGATCAGAAGCATTTGAAGCAGAATCATCAGCATTAATATTATCTTGATCATTCATATTATCATGCAAGTCATGCTCAATGAGGGGAGGGTCCACCTTAGACAGATCAGAGATAAAGGTAACATCAGAAGGTTTCTCCACCTCACAAGGAGCAACAGAAGGTGAGGATTTCATCAAACATGGAAAGTCATTCTCATTGAAAGTAACATCTCTGCTAATGCAAGTTTTAAAGCCAGGCAGAGATTTATCCCAGTGTCTATAACCTTTTACCCCTTCTGGGTAGCCAAGAAAAATGCATTTTCTAGCCCTTGGTTCAATTTTACTTAATCTTTGATGTACATAGGCACATCAACCAAAAACTTTCAAGTTATCAATGTAAATAGGTTTATTAAGAAACACAGACTCAGGTTGCCCTCCTAGCAATGGGACAGAGGGGGATCTATTTATCAGATAACATGCAGTCATGAGAGCTTCCCCCCAGAATGGTTTATCAAGCCCTGAGCCTGCAAGCAGGCTTCTAACTCTCTCCAGGAGAGTTCTATTCATTCTTTCTGCAACCCCATTCTGCTGGGGGTTGTAGGGAACAGATTTGTGTCTTTTAATTCCCATTTCACTGCATAAGTTATCCATAGCATGATTACAAAATTCCAAACCATTGTTAGTTCTTAAGTATTTAATTCTCATATTGGTTTGATTTTATATTTCAGTAGCCCATTTGGAAAACTTCATGAAAACATCAGATTTATTTCTCATTAAGAAAACCCATGTTTTTCTTGAAAAATCATCAATGATAGATAAGAAGAACATGTTACCACAATGGGTAGGAACCTTTGAAGGTCCCCACACATCTGCATGCAAGTATTCTAGAATTTGAGAGCTCAATTTCATTTTTGGATATGCAGCAGACAAAGGGAAAGGGGACTTGTGTTGTTTTCCCAACAAGCAAGGCTCACAGAAAAGCATAGTAGATACTTTGTCATTTTTAAAAGCCCCAGCCTTATTCAATATATCTAAACCCTTATTACTCATGTGACCTAATCTTGCAGGCCATAGATGAGTTTTATCAGATTGGACCAAGTTTGCAGACAAGATAGGCATAGGTTTAGCAAGCACAGAGTACAGATCTCCCTTTCTAGGAGCATCAAAGTAATGCACATAATTCATTTCAAAACTGAAACATTTTTGGTTCACAGAGCCATAAAGCAATTGATCAGCCAATTTTGAGACAGATAAGAGATTAAACTTCAATTTTGGCACATATCTCACATTCTGCAGATTGATCATGCTATCATTCTCAAATTTCAGGCATATATCACCTTTTCCTTCAATATCACACTGTTGGCCATCAGCCAATGCAACAGAACCACACTTAGACAGATTAAGATTTGAAAAAATGTGCTTGTGTGGAGTGACATGAAAGATGCATCCAGAATCAATTAACCATTCAGATTCAAGCATGGAATTTGACACAGCATTAGACAGATTTATGAATTGAAAATCAGATGTACTGTGAACCATATACATTTCTCCCCTTTCATAATCAGGCTCATTATTGTCACACCCAAAACACTCAGGGTTAAACTGCATGGTGAGATTAGCATGGTTATTCCCAAAACCTCTCCCCTTCTTAGGCTGTTTACACCTATTAGAGAAATGACCAGTTTTCCCACAGTTCCAACAAGTTTTCTTAGGCTTTTGGTCTTGGAAATTTTGGGGTGAGGATCTAAAAGGTTGATTTCTGGGAGGATAATGGTTTTGCCTTTGAGAATTTTGAGGGATATACAGGAGGGCTGGAAAAGGTTGTTGGTTTTATCAATTCTGCATTCCCTCCTATGTCTTTCCTCAAGTTCAGATTCTCTTTTATGTTGTTCTGCATTTAACACACTGGGGTTTTCTGGGTTGAAATCAATATAGGGCCTGTTCTTGAAGTTTTTATTCACATACATGATTTCATTTTGTAGAGGCTTAGAATTTAATTTCTTGATTTCATTTTCTTTTGCCTTTAACCCAGACACAATCATATCACAAGTAAGTTTACACCCACCATACTTTAATGCAGATTTAACTTCAGTATATATTTCAGGAATAGCACCAAGCAAGATTTGAGGAGCATAAGCTTCAATTTTATCATCTCCAGCAAGTTTTACATCTTTTAAAAGCTTAGTGAATTCATGCATATTTGTGTCAATATCTTTAGAGGGATCCATTTGAAAAGACATGATTTGGCTTTGTAAAGAATACATATGCTCTTCAGATTTTGCAATAAACAGACCAGATAAGGCATCCCATAAGTCCTTAGCACATCTATGATGAGAAACTTGCCTCACAATGGCACTACTCAGGTTTAACAGAATTGTAGCCCTAGCACCAGCATTTAATTTTGCAAGATTCTGATCAGCTTCATGTTCATCAATTCTATCAGATATGGCATCCCACAAATTTTCTTTGGTTAAAATGCATTCAACCATAGTCTGCCAATCACCAAAATCACCACTCCCATTAAATGGGACAGCACTCAGATTATTCATGCTTAACACGGAAATTTCACTTAAAACACAGAAATTTCACAGAATCACCCAAGATTCACAGAATAATCACCAGAACACAAACAAACACCCAGGAATGCACCACCAAACAGGAAGCAGGGCTTCCACAGGCCAGAAAAGGAACACCTGGGGAATCTAGAGTTGAGGCTATTCTAGTTCGCAACACAGATTAATCTGTGGCGCAGGGGGTCACTCAGGTCAATCCCTAACACCTTTTCAGCCACAAAACACCACCACAAACTTATTGCTAAGTCAACAGGAACCCAACTCAGGGGTTCTACAACAAAAACAGGATATGGAACAAACAATCAATGAAAACAGACAGAAGACACAACAATCAAGCCAAAAACCCACTGAAAAGTCCTTACTTATCTTTGCTATCGGGGCAACCCGCTTTGAGGAGACCCACAGAGGAATCCAGACGGTCCCGACCGTAAGCAACAGATAAAGAATTGGCTTGGAATGCCAAGGAACAGATCAGAGACAATCAACGGAAGCAATTAAGGCACAGGATCAAGATACCACAGAGGAGATTTTAGGGTTTCAAGGGAAAAATACCAGAGCCGACTTTCCCAGGCAGGGGAAAGTCGGTCTTATCCTTAGATCGGAGCCCGAGGGGGGCGAAGTATGCACGGCCCTTACCGGAGGCGGGGTGCTAGGCATGGAGGTAGGAGGATGCCCCCAGCTAGGCCTAAACCAGGCTCTGATACCACTGTTGTGGTATCGCCTAGCTAGGGCTTACACCGCTTGCTTCCCTACCTCTAGCGGTTCCTAACACAGGCTACTCAAGTAGCTAGAAACAAAAGATACAAGAGATTACAAGAAGTTTCAACTACAGAAGCTAATCTAGGGTTTCTTCAAGCAGCAGCAGCTTCGGCCTCAGAGATGAAGGTCAAGAGAACCATCAAGGTTCTTCACAGGCTCTAAACCCTTCAGATCTGTAGAGAAGACAAGTAAACAAGTGAGATAACACAACAGATAGGTTAATGAAAGTGACAAGAAAAGACAGAGAGCAATCGGGTGTGGAAAAAGGTGCCCAAGGCACAGCGGCTCAGATTTTCCCACTGGGATCGGCAGAGGCCCTCTCCGGCGATCGAAGAACAGTCCAGGGAAGGGGAAAGAGGAAGCGGGAGGCTAGGGATTGAAGGAGGCGGCGGGTTTCTTCCTTTCTCTCTCACAGCACACTCCTCTCAAACACTCAGCCGCCAAACAGGAGCCGATGGTCAGAACTCCGACCAGAGAAACTGTGGGAGCAAGGTCAGAAGATCCAGAAAGAGAGAGAGAGAATCTGAGATAAGATTGTGAAATCTGTCGTGAAGAGAGTGAGAGAGACGAGTGATGTTATAGATGCTTCTAGAGCATAGGGAAGTGACAACAGCAATAATGTTGTTTAATGAAGTGATTTGGAACGCCACTTAGGGTTAAAGGTTTGGGGCTGGGCTGGGTAAATAGGTTATTTTGTATTAGGCCAGAAAGAAGGACAAATGGGCCAATCCCAACAGATACAAATCCAAACTTGAGCCAAAGTAGATTTTAATTTGTAAGGAGAAAAATCTGGAACCCAATCTCGAATTTTAAGAAATCCAGGACGTAAATTCCATGACGGATTATTACGAACCTTAGACTGATCGGATGTACATTGAAATTGGATTGTAAAAAAACCTTTTCCAAGAGATATCAGTCTCTAATCCTGCTGAGGTTCTCACAGATTCTGCAATTTCGCTTTGAGATCACCAGCAGTCCAGGGCTTCTCGCCTTTAAGCATAATCAATCATCCAATTAAAGAGAAGTGAAATTTATCCAGCTGCGACAAATATAAATCTAAGGGAATTATGATTGAACTGAATTCCCCTCTACGAACAGGCAAGATTCATGAAATAGACATCGTGAACACATCTGGATGACGATCCAAAGAAGCAGATTTGAGAACCAAGGCAAAAGAAGGGCGATTATTTTGCAGCTGCATGCAATTTGAAGAATTAGGGTTTATCAGCGAGTCTTGATTTTCTTGAGAATTTCCCAATGTTCCTGAGGATACCTTGGGGTTATGAGAATCCAACAATCGTGAGGATGAATTGGATGGAACATGAATGCCAGACGACGGCAGATTAGACGGTGAAATCGCCAACATAGTTATATATATGAATCCTCATTCATTTTGTTTTTTTTTTTAATATTTTTATTGGAATAAAATTTCTAACCAATCTGAAAGAAGACAAAAACATTTAATGAAAATCATAAAGAGGTGGTATCTTGTCTATTAAAGTGTAACTGTAAAAAGCCTTAAGTACATCAGGCGCACTGCGCTCTTTTTTTTTAAGTGATATTTTTCAACATTCAAAATTATATTTTTCAATATTTTAAGTAATACTTTTTTAATAAAAAAATATTGTCATGATTACAAAATATCACCGTCTTTTTTATAAGAAAAATAGCAGTATTTTCACATAAAATAACCGTGAAATTTTTTATTAAAATTTATTGCCTCAAATACTGTAAAAATAGAAAACACGTGCAAAATAAGTTAGTGTTGCCATCAGTGCTACTATTGTACCAAGAACATGCAACAAAATTTTAAAGAATAGTTTGCACAGAAATAATTTTAAATCATAAGCATCAAACATCTTGTGAAAAACATCAATGTGCACATAATAGAATTGTTGTTAAAGCTAATGTTATCACCACACTTTCAACATATAACGGAAACGCAAAACAGTTTGCACAAAATATAATTTTAAATCACACACCTTACGTTATATAATTACCTCATGATGAAATTTCACTAATTCAAAATGAAAAATAAAAAATAAAATTATATAGAGTTCCTTTTCGATTGATTCTCTCGAACCCACTCTACAAGATTCGGTAGAATATAATCTAAGTCCAGCTCGTACGCCTTTAATTTCACCACGTTGTAATGTTTATCATACTCTATATATACAAAGCTACTGCCCCGTCATATTTAATTACATCAAATTTTTCCCATATGTTTTACTTTCAAAAAAGTCGTTTATATTGTAATTGACAAAGTTGAAAGGTCGTGTATTAAAAAAAGTATAAATGTCATGATAATAGAGATAATTAATCATATTTTTAATTTAAAAATTAATTTATAAATAACCTAAGTAAATAAATAAATTATTTCAACAATCTTAAAAAAAAAACTCAAACAAATAATTAAAGACACCAAACAATTAATTACATTAAAATATAAAAGAAATAGAGTATTTTAGACAATTTTTTTTTATCTGATTTTTGGTGCGGAGGGTCCTGTGCGGTCGGAGATGGGGAAAAAGTGCTAAAATAAATGATTTTAATATCAAAATCAAACTAAAATGATGCAAATTAGTTTTTTTTCGAGGGTGATCCACAGCCGCTATCAAAGTGTGCACTAGGTAAAATACGCCCCTGTGTAATAGCCTGCAAACCACACAGTAGAGGAAAACCACACTTGGCAGGTCGCGTGTATTGATGGTGGGATTCGAACTTGTGTAATATAGTCTGCAAACCACACAAGGGAGGTAAACCACACTTGGCGGGCTACATGTGACAGGCTCACACTTAATAGTGTTGGTGGTGGATTCGAACTTGTGTAATAGCTTGCAAACCACACATCACTTGGCAGGCTACATGTGACAGACTCACACTTAATGGTGTTGGTGGTGGGATTCGAACTTGTGTAATAGCCCGCAAACCAGAGTAAATTTCATTTATGGTTCCACAGGACACACCTGAATCTTTAAATGGTCCCAATACTATCAAAATTGGTCATTCCGTCATGTTTATCGTTAATTTCACTCTCATTTTTGGTCTCATACGTTAAAACTAACAATTTTTTTTATTTGTCTACTAAAAACAGTTGGATTGACTGGTCAACCAACTTTGGAGGAAAACTTTAGCAATTTTTGGAGGGAAATTGAATAGAGAAGTTGACTTAACATTTGTGTGTGTGTGTGTGTGTGTGTACTAGAGTTCAAATAGGAACACAAACCCCATGTAGGAAATAGGAATTAATATCAGCCATAGGATTCAATTATTTCTATGGCCAGGATCCATCTATGAAGGAGGGATTAGATTGTAATTACTTAATAATTAAATTAAGCTAGGATTATATCTGTAATTCATATATGATGCTATAAAATCAAATCCCACGTTTGAAGGAAGTTTCCAATCTCCATGCAATATTGGATTCTATTTCCATTTTTTTTACAAAATATTTATTGTCGTTTTTTTTTCTCAATACTGAAATGATAACGGTTATTGTATTTTCGGTATTAACACGGAATACTCCTCCAGAAACCATTCATTGGAAGTTGAAAAAACACATTCAGTCCTGCAATATTTGCTCAATTTTTATCGTCTTTTTAATCGAGTTTTACAGTGTAGTGTTTGGTAATTGTGCGCTATATACACAAGATCGCAACATCGATGGGAATTCCAGGTATTCAATATATCATTATCACCTTCAAAATAATTTTGTAGTTGATGTACGTTTATGTTTATTTAATTTCTATGGTTTTATATATGATGGGATTTTAGGATAGTTTAGTATATTAATCGATTGAGGAATCTGTAAACATAAAGAATACATTAAGGGCTTGTTTGCTAGGTAGTATAAGGGTGGGATAAATATCTATGACACCCTAATACTTTGTTTGCTAGCAATATTGAAGCCCATGATTATGCAAGGGCCCGGTATGTATTAACCATTTATATGGTATAACATATCACACCCTGTTGGTGGGATATTTAATACCATACATAATTATTAAAAATTATAGACTAAAATAACCTTGCAGATATTAATTAAAAATGTAATTTTAGAATATTCACACAATATATGGTAACTAATGAAAGGATATTTTAGGAATTGAAATTATATAGATAATCTAATACATCTAAGCAAATAATATATTATTAATACATATATTTTAATACACCAAAATAAACACGATATTGATATCTTATATAGTGAAACACATCCCATGTCAAACACATCCAAACTTATACCATACAACCTAGCAAACGAGCCCTAAAGAGATTGTGTCAAAACGTTGTAGGCGAAGTTGTAGAGTATTCATGTATGCTATATTATGCGTTGATACGAACCCGAAAAGCATAAAAGAATCAAATCCAAGACTACCATTGAGAGCTTCAAAGATAATCATGTTGTTCAAGATTAAAGATTGGAGATCAAGATTTGAAGAACACAAGTGCATGAAAGTATTCAGATATTTTGGGCAACCCATGAAGATCAAATATTCAGCCCGAGATTGGTCAACATGCTATCAATTAATGATGAAGAAGGAAGCATGAAGACGTGAGAAGAAGAACGACGCCATTTGGACGTGTGCATGAAGAGTTCTACGCGTTTGCATGGGAATCCGACAAGTTGCTGTTTTTCATGCAAAGGTGGCGAAATTAATTCACACATGGGCCACGAAATTATTCTCAATTATTTCAGCCCATGTCGTGTTATTTAAAGGTCCAATAAGCGTGGATTTGCAAGCCCAAGTCCATTGGGATTTATCCTTATCTAGTTAGATTTTTGTTATCTTATTTTTGGTATCTTTTGATTTAATCCTAGTTAGATTAGGATAGCTTTTTATTTTTGATTCCTTTAGGATTTTTACTTAAATTTTCATCCATCCCTCTACTATAAATAGGGGATCATTGTTACATTGATATTTAGACCATATTTGATAATTTTAAGCTTTGCTTTCAATATTGTCTCAACCCCATTTTATATCTTTGTGAGTTTAGATCTCTTAAATTCATACTCTTAGATTTAGCATCTCTAAGTTTTACAAAGGGAATTCGCCGTCCACGTTCGAGGGATCGTCGGAAACTCGCTATTGAAGAGCAACTTAAAGAATTTGGCCTTGTGTACGTTCGAGATTCAAGGCAACTTTCGGGTTGTAATTCACATCGACTTTACATCGTCCATCATCGTCGTTCGACGTCATCCAAGCATCATCAATGTTCGTCCCATTCCAGCCCTTGTTCGAGTTCAACATCATCTCGTTCCGATTCAATCCGTAAGTCCGTTTCATCTCTATCATATCCTATCTACTCTAGCCATTCTAAACCTATTCATCACCATCGAATTACCTTCATCCAAGCCACCCATATTCTTGTCCAAAACAGCCCTTCTTTGTTTGTGTTATTTTGTGTGTCATTGTCTAGGTATTTTAGTTGAGTCTTAGTCATCTAGATAATCGAGTATAGATCCCTTACTGTACCGACGTAGTTTCAATCCTTAGCTTCCGCGTCTTTTGTGTCTCGTTGGTCATTGAGTCCCGGGTCACATCATGCGTTCATGGCAAAACATACGTCAGTTGATATTTTTGATCTTATATGTAGGGTTTTCAAGTTGTGTTTGTGTTTCTATTAACTGTCAGAATGTTGCTATCTACGATATACGATTTGCTAACTAGTTTATCAATGTTTGCTAATTCAGAACCTTCATGTAGTTGATGTACGTTGACGGTTATTAATTTGTATGTTTTATATAAGCTGGGGTTTTAGGATACTTTAGTATATTAATCGATTGCGGAATGTGTAAACATAAATAATACATTAAAAAGATTGTGTTAAAACGTTATAGACGAAGTTGTTAGATTTAGTCCCAATCAATGACAAACCATACGTTATGTGATATTTTTGATCTTTTATGTAGGCTTTTAAAGTTGTGTTTGTGTTTCTGTTCACTTTCAGAATGTTGCTATATGCGATATATGATTTGCTAACTAATTTAGCATTGTTTGCTAATTCAGAACCTTAATATATCTCGACATGTTTATGTTGTTTGTGTGAGTTAATTATCTCGACATGTCTGCTAGTATAAATATTTGATTTTATTATCTCGACACGTTTGCTATTATAAATAACAATTTATGACTCTGTATTTAAATCAAAATATACTTGATGTAAGTTTTAATCTTATATGTTTATTATGTGTTTAACATTGTATTCCAGACATCAAAAGCTATTGATAATGTTTATGAGATTGTGCATGACTAACATACTTTATCTTATTCTCCAAATTATATTGCTCGTGCGGCGCTTCATGTTTCTCGACACTTTGAATTTCAAAGAAGTGGATATGATTTTGTTGATAAAGCTCCTAATTCCTTAGAAATCCCTACACCTGCTATTGAAGTTATTGATTATCTTACTTCTTTAGTGGACTTTTCCTAAGAAGAAAATTTATAATAAAAGGAAGCCAGTTCTTCCCGAAAAGTGCCGCCAGTCCTTCTCGAAGAATGCTAAAGATCAGACCGAAGTAGATTAACCGGATTCAAGTTAGCAAATGCTAACAATATCATTAGCATTTAAAATATATACTGCTAGCAAAAGATTTTTACTTTGTTAGTCAATTTTTGGATAGATGATAACAATTATGATTATTAGCAAATAATTATAAACTAAATAGCATATATTATCATCCTTGTTAGCAAATCTGTTAGCATATTGTATGTTGGTGCTTACATAGTCAAAATATGTTAATTAACAAATAATAATATTCTTTTTAGCATATATCGTGAATGATTTTAGTATAAAATATTACGTTGCAATTGATTTATTTTGGAAGGCTACATATGATGTTTGTTTTAATCTTATATATTTGTTGGCATACTATTGATTTTTTTTTTCTAGCAAATGTTAATTATATCATTAGCATTCAAAGTATGGATTGTTAGCAAATGGAGAATGATTGTAATTTTGTTTAGATGTGTTCTGTTTCAGTTAGGTCTTAATTTTAAAGTTAGCAAATGCTAACAACATCATTATCATGTAAAATATGAACTGTTAGCAAATGAATTGTCAGCATATTTTTATGTTAAACATACTCATAGAATTATTGTTATAAACATATGCATAATTTGCTATAAATAGATGCATGAGTTGCTAAAAATATTATTAATATGAAACTAAGAAGTGCCACGAAGAAGCAAATATGTGCTTCAATTTTTTCAATTAAAGACTAACATTGCAGACCACTGTCTACAATAAATGGGCAACATCTCGAAATCATTCAATAATCAGTCGAACAACAAAAGAAGCACAATTCAGAAAAAAATGAATAAAATTGCTATTAATAGATACATAATTTGCTATAAACATAAGCATATGTTTACAACCCACGGCACAATATGGGCTCATCAATGGGGCTCTGTAGTTCATGGAAGCTTGAGGAGCAGGTATCTGAACCAGCTATGGGAAGACAGAGTCGTATTGGACAAATGGAAGCTGAAAACTTTGCAAATTAAAAGGCACCATCCTGAACTCCAAGTGCTTAGGACATTCTTAACATATTTGCACCATACCAGGAAAGGAAAACAAATTCTAAAATCGGTCCCTGTACCAATTTCAAGAACATAAGCATGAGATTAATTGCAACTAGGAATCTAATATTTTACTAAACTGTGAGAACTAAAAAATAGAACATCCAACAAAATACACAAATGATGAAGTTTATATTTCAAACAGACTAAAAACAATCAATAGCCAAAATTTAATTAACATCAGTTTGCTGCACTTTCCCCCTCGCATTTCATGATTTAAATTCAAATATTAAACACAAATTTGCTAAAAACAGATCACAGATAATTGCTAACAGACACATACATATTTGCTAATAATGTCTACATGATTTGTTATCTGTATGTATATGAAAATAATTGCAACTAGGAATCTAATATTTTGTTAAAACGTGAGAATCAAAAATAGAAAACCCAATAAAATACACAAATGAGCAATTTCATATTTGAAACAGACCACAAACAATCAATAGCCAAGTAACAAATACTTTCTTCTTCACTTTGTTGCAATTGCTATCTGACTACTTCATATTTGCTAATAATATTCACATATTTTCTATCTGTATTCAGATGAAAATTATTGCAACTATGAACCTAACATTTTCCTAGCATGTGAGAATCAAAAATGGAAAACCCAAAAAATTAAAATACACAACTCATCAATTTCATATTTGAACAAATATTGAATGGTTCCATATTCATGTTCATATATAAATGATTTCATATTCATGTTAATCGGTAAAGCTACTCACTTAATCGTATATTTTAAATTGAATAATAATTTCTAAAAATCATTAAATACCTTTGACATATTTCCGTTGTTTGCTCTTTGCTGCACTTTTCCCCTGCATTTCGTGATTCAAATTCAAATATTAAACACAAATTTACTAAAAATAGACAACAGAGAATTGCTAACAGACTCCTAAATATTTGCTAACAATGTCCACATGATTTGCTATCCGTATGTATATGAAAAATAATTGCAACTAGGAATCTAACATTTGACTAAAACGTTAGAATCAAAAATAGAACACCCAAGAAAATACACAAATGATGAATTTCATATTTCAAACAGACCAAAAACAATCAATAGCCAAATTTAATTTACATTATTTTGTTGCACTTTACCACCCTGCATTTTGTGATTTAAATTCACATATTAAACACAAATTTGCTAAAAACAAATAACATAAAATTGCTAACAGAATCCTACATATTTGCTACTAATGTATAAATGATTTGCTATCCGTATGTATATGAAAATAATTATGGCTAGGAATCTAACATTTTGCTAAACCGTGATAATAAAAAAAAAACAGAACACCCAAGAAAATACACAAATGATGAAGTTCATATTTCAAACAGACAAAAAAACAATCAATAACCAAAATTTAATTAATTTTATTAACATTACTTTGTTGCACTTTCTCCCCCTTAATTTTGTGTTTCAAATATAAATATTAAACACAATCTGCTAAAAACAAATAACAAAGAATTGCTATCAAATTTTTCATATTTGCTAATAGCATACACATGATTTGTTATCCATCTTTAGATTCAAACAATTACAACTACTCACATAAGGTTTTCCTAATACGTGAGAATCAAAAATAGAAAACTCAATAAAATACACAAATGAGAAATTTCATATTTGAAAATGTAACACCCCAGAAAAATATAGTATTTAAAATTTATTTTATAGCTAGAAATTTCATGAAATTAGAACCCAATTTATTTTTGGCTAGATAATTATGGACTTACAGACGTAATAAGACTAAGAAAAGTCTCAACCTTAATTGAGTTTCTAATTAATATTAGAAATCATATTATAAAAATAGATATTAATAGGATCGTTTTGGTACCAATAACATCCAATCCGGACTTCATTTGACCTTCCAATATAATTTATTTCATTAAACACTTTGAAATCAATTTATTCTACCAAGCCCAATTTTATAAATTCAAGTCCAATTATCAAATCCACCTTCGGCCCAATTAAGGCTCATTTGCATTCATTTACTCAATCCCACATTCAACAGTACCTTAATAAACATATTATTGTTAGACCTTTTAAAGAAAAAAAATGAAAGAATGAATTTCTAGTTGGATAATCATGTTCAACCACCATTTAATTTTGGCCATTTGGAGAATTTTATAGTTGAGCAAGTGTATAGGTGTATACGTGTAATAATTATAGATGCATAGATATAGATAAACATTAGTGAGTAGAACTCATTTAGGGATTAGTGGAACCTATACATTTACTTGTAATTATGATAGGAGATATATATGTACAAATATAATAATAGTAGTATAATATAGCAAATCAACACCTTTTCCATTTGGTAACATTTGTGGTGAATTAGTGTACTAATTAATGTACACGTGTGAGATGGAGCACATCCATATATGTATATATATAATGGGGGGGGGGGGGATTTCGGCTATGTTATTAAAAAGAGAGAGAGAAGTGAAAATCAAAAGAAAAAAAAAGAAAGGAATCAGAAGCAAAAACGAAGAAAAAGAAATTGAAGAAAAAAAAATAAATATAAAAGAAAGGTAAGTTTTTACTTTTCGATGTTTCTTTAATTTTAATCCAATGTTATTTGATTTCGGATTTGGCCGTAGAATATTAAATGAATCTATTTTTTAAAATTTATATTTTTCAAGTCTTAGTTTAATACTTGGGAGTTAAATTAGGATTTTTAGAGAATGTTATTTAGTTCTATAATTTCCAAATGTTATATTTTGGTTAAAAAGAAATTCTAAATATTATAATTCACTCCTAGATACGTATTAAACCAAGCTTCCTGCTAGTCATTGACATCTTTTGTATTTATTCAATTTAGCCCAAAAAGTTTGATAAATTCTCAAATAGAATCACTAACTTGATTCAATCCGTCAAATGCGCATTATTCGCTCATTTGACTCTATTTCAATTCCAAATGACCCCAAGTCATAGGAAATTATTATTTAAGCTATTTATGATCTAAGTTATTATTTTATCGGCCTATATTAGGATTCTAAGTTAGAATTTCAATTTTATAGGTCGAGACGAGCTGAAAGCATAGTAGCATCTCACGCATAAATTACATTGCACTTTGAGATCATCCAGGTGGGTTTTTCTATAACTCACAACTATGCTTTAAATTCGTCCATGAAAAGTATGTTAAATGTTTTAATAACATTGTTTACACAATGATTGGATGTGTTGAGACTTCATGCATAGAGGAATTCCGACTTACAAGCAAAGCGGTTTACTTTGTGACTAAATGTCTAGATAAGTAATCGTAAATTATCATGTGATCACATTGGATCTCTCATCCAATGAAGAAGAGTAAACTTTGTTATAAAGAATGTTCATGGTTATTTTCCATGATTTATGCAGCATAACAGTTTTAAAGTATGAAAGAATGACTTGGACGAATATCAATGCCCACTGAGTGTTTTCTGACACTCAACCCAAATATTTTCAAAAAATTTCAGGTTCTAGAGATCGAGCTGGTTGATGACGAGGTGCTGTAGTGGGTTTGATGGCTGATCCCTGTGCGCATGGTTTCTGCTAAAACCATCTTCAAAATTTTGTCAGTATTTAAATATTAAATGCTTCTGCCAATACTCTACAAAATTTTTAAGTTTGAAAGTTTTTTACCTCAGTGGTCAGTTTTTGATTTTATATACAAATATTTAAATGTATAGAAGAGTTGACCATTGAACTTTTAAACGTGTGACCTGATTGGCTATGTATATTGCCAGGTCATAATTTGGTTATGTGTGTGTGTTAGTGATTTTAAAATCCTTGTTTAAAGTTGACTTTGAGCACGCTTGAGTGCATGGTTTGAACATTTTTAAGTTGAGGTACTGCCTATTTACAAATTATTTATAAAGTTAAATCTTATCTTTTGAAAAATATTTATCACGTAAGCATGAACGTATATTTTGGTGACGTTTTGGTCCTAGTGAGATTGGGGCGTTATAGAAAAACTATTAAAAAAATCGATAGCCAAAAATTTTTCGCCCTAGTCAGTAATGTTCTTCTGGATAGCCAAAAAAATCGATAGCCAAAAAATCATTTTGGTCCTTGTCAGTAATGTTCTTCTGGATATGCCGAACATTTTCTTGTACATGCATTGGTTTGCTTGTACTTTCTTTGACAAACACTATCTTGGACTGTCCACCACTATATCCAAGACTTGGATGACTCTTTCCTGAATGTCCTTGAGTTGTGGAAATCTTATCAAGATTCTTTGTATTATTGTTCATCATATTGACATTCTTTTTGATGTATTTGAGCTCCGCAGACAATTTATCAATCTCCTTCTTTTGCTATTAAATAGTATTCTTCTGTTCAGCATCAAATTTGATTAGCTTCTCTTTTCATTAAGAAGATCCTTGTTATGAGATTGAAGAGTCTTGTTGATCTTCACTACTTTCAGCCATCTTTCATACATCTCCTCGTATGTATTGACAAGTTTTTCCTTGGCTGAAGTCTTCATTGTCTAACTCATCATCATCTGCATTGTTGAAGAGATCCTTAATTTCTGAGGCTGTAAAGGTAATAGTTTTTTTCATCTGAATAACTGCTGCCCTTGTCAGGGTCAATGTCAATGAGAGACGCATTGTAATTCTTTTTGTTTCTCTTTAGTGTGTTTGCACACTTAGCTTGAATGTGCCCAAATCCATCACATTCTCTGCACTGAATTCCTCTTCTGAAATTTGTAGTTTGAAACTCTTTCTGCTCATTGCTTGAGTTTCTATTTCGCTGAGAATTACCAGGTGGTTGTCTTCTGTTATTGGCCCTTCTAGAAAACTGTTTATTGACTCTTTTCAACATACGACTGGAGTTCTTAGTGGTCAGGACCATATTATTTATTGTATCTGAATCAAGTACAGTTTTTGCTTCTATACATGTTCAGGAACATCTTCCGAGACTTCAGTTTTAAGAGCAATACCTCCTTTCCTTGAATTATTGTCTTCATCTTCTAAGTTCATCTCGAATGTTCTTAATGACCCCATCAACTCATCAAGCCTTATACTCTTGATATCCTTGGCTTCTTCAATTGCAACAACTTTTTATGCAAATTTTTTTGGAAGAGATTTGAGAACCTTTCTTACAAGCTTCTCACTATTGATAAGCTCACCAAGAGCAAAATTCTCATTGGATATGCTTCTCAGTCTGGCATTAAACTCACCTATGGACACAGTATTCTCGATTCTAGGGTTTCAAACTTAGAAATAAGGTTTTAAAACCTTGACAACCTTATTGAATTAGTCCCTTCAAAGGTGGTTTTCAGAATATCCCATATAGCATTAGTAGTCTCACAAGTTGCGATTAGACTGATGTTTCAAGATCAACTGTAGGGAATATAGCATTAAGAGTTTTAGAGTTGACATTGTACCAGTTCTTTTGTGGCATAGTCCACTCTCCTTCTTCAATCTCCACCTGTTTTCCTTTCTTGGCAACAGTTGGCTTTTCCCATTCTTCAGTGATGTTTTTCCATGCAAGCTCATCTATTGATCTCAGAAATGCCCTCATCATTGCTTTCCAGTAAGGATAGTTGTTGCCTTCAAGCAATGATGGTCTGATCGTGGATTCTCCTTATTTGATTGAACTCATAGCTTGAACTCAATCAAAACCCTTGTGTTCTTTGATATTGCCACACAGATCATGACAATCTCAAACACTTTAGTGCAGATGGCACTAACAAAAGAAATTGTAAAACTTAATGGTGCACATGTGTCAGTGAAATCAAATTATGATATGCGGTTCACGTCTAAATTTTGGCAAATCTTACAAAGCGCATGGGCACAAAATGAATTTCAGTATAGCTTCCCACCCGCAGACTGATGGACAGTCTGAAAGGACAATTCAGACTCTAGAGGATATGCTCAGGGCTATAGTCATGGATCAAGGAGAAAGCTGGGAAGAATATTTTCCTTTAGTTGAATTTGCCTACAATAACAGTTTCCAAGCGACCATTGAAATGACGCCTTATGAGGCTCTATATGGTTGAAAATGCAGATCGCCATTTTACTGGGATGAAATTGGTGAAAGAAAGATTTTGGGCCCAGAAATTATACAGAAAACTATTAAGGATATTGATAAAGAAAGATAAAGAATGAAAGGGGCTCAAGATTGACAGAAAATGTATGCAGATAAAAGAAGAAAAGATTTGCAATTTCAAGTAGGAGATAAAGCATTCCTGAAAATATCTCCTATAAAAGGTATTGTGCAATTCAGAAAGAAAGGAAAGTTGCGGCCTAGATATATTGGACCGTATGGAATTGTTGAACGAATCGGAGAAGTTACCTATAGGTTGGCATTACCGCCAAAGTTAGAAGAAATTTATGACGTGTTCTATGTTTCAATGCCTCAAAAATATATTTTCGATCCAAGTCACGTTGTAAATCAGGAAGAAATAGAAGTAAATCTAGATCTTACATACAACAAGTTTCCTATAGCTATTATTGACAGAAAAGTTCAAAAGTTGCGAAATAAAGAGCTAATGCTTATCAAAGTTCAATGGAGCAGATATGGACAAGAGAAGCTACATAGGAACTTAAAGAGCAGATCTTAGCAAATATCCAACCCTCATCATAGTAGGTATATTCAATTTCGAGGACAAAATTTTTTTTAAGGAGGGGAGGATGTAACACCCCAGAAAAATATAGTATTTCAATTTTATTTTATAGCTAGAAATTTCATGAAATTAGAACCCAATTTATTTTTGGCTAGTTAATTATGGACTTACAGACGTAATAAGACTAAGAAAAGTCTCAACCTTAATTGAGTTTCTAATTAATATTAAAAATCATATTATAAAAATAGATATTAATGGTATCGTTTCGGTACCAATAACATCCAATCCGGACTTCATTTGACCTTCCAATATAATTTATTTCATTAAACACTTTAAAATCAATTTATTCTACCAAGCCCAATTTTATAAATTCAAGTCCAATTATCAAATCCACCTTCGGCCCAATTCAGACTCATTTGCATCCATTTACTCAAGCCCACATTCAACACCTTAATAAACATATTATTGTTAGACCTTTTAAAGAAAAAAATGAAATAATGAATTTCTAGTTGGATAATCATGTTCAACCACAATTTAATTTTGGCCATTTGGAGAATTTTATAGTTGAGCAAGTGTATAGGTGTATATGTGTAATAATTATAGATGCATAGATATAGATAAACATATGTGAGTAGAACTCATTTAGGGATTAGTGGAACCTATACATTTACTTGTAATTATGATAGGAGATATATATGTACAAATATAATAATAGTAGTATAATATAGCAAATCAACCTTTTCCATTTGGTAACATTTGTGGTGAATTAGTGTACTAATTAATGTACACGTGTACACGTGTGAGATGGAGCATATCCATATATGTATATATATAATGGGGGGATTTCGGCTATGTTATTAAATAGAGGGAGAGAAGTGAAAATCAAAAGAAAAAAAAAGAAAGGAATCAGAAGCAAAAATTAAGAAAAGGAAATTGAAGAAAAAAAAAATAAAAATAAAAGAAAGGTAAGTTTTTTACTTTTCGATGTTTCTTTAATTTTAGTCCAATGTTATTTGATCTATTTGATCTCGGATTTGGCCGTAGAATATTAAATGAATCTATTTTTTAAAATTTATATTTTTCAAGTCTTAGTTTAATACTTGGGAGTTAAATTAGGATTTTTAGAGAATGTTATTTAGTTCTATAATTTCCAAATGTTATATTTTGGTTAAAAAGAAATTCTAAATATTATAATTCACTCATACGTATTAAACCAAGCTTCCTGCTAGTCATTGACATCTTTTATATTTATTCAATTTAGCCCAGAAAGTTTGATAAATTCTCAAATAGAATCAGTAACTTAATTCAATCCGTCAAATGCGCATTATTCGCTCATTTGACTCTATTTCAATTCCAAATGACCCCAAGTCATAGGAAATTATTATTTAAGCTATTTATGATCTAAGTTCTTATTTTATCGGCCTATATTAGGATTCTAAGTTAGAATTTCAATTTTATAGGTCGAGACGAGCTGAAAGCATAATAACATCTCACACATGAATTACATTGCACTTTGAGATCATCCAGGTGGGTTTTTCTATAACTCACAACTATGCTTTAAATTCGTCCATGAAAAGTATGTTAAATGTTTTAATAACATTATTTACGCAATGATTGGATGTGTTGAGACTTCATGCATAGAGGAATTCCGACTTACAAGCAAGGCGGTTTACTTTGTGACTAAATGTCTAGATAAGTAACCGTAAATTATCATGTGATCACATTGGGTCTCTCATCCAATGAAGAAGAGTAAACTTTGTTATTTCGACTTACAAACAAGGCGGTTTACTTTGTGACTAAATGTCTAGATAAGTAACCGTAAATTATCATGTGATCACATTGGGTCTCTCATCCAATGAAGAAGAGTAAACTTTGTTATAAAGAATGTTCATGGTTATTTTCCATGATTTATGCAGCATAACAGTTTTAAAGTATGAAAGAATGACTTAGACGAATATCAATGCCCACTGAGTGTTTTCTGACACTCAACCCAAATATTTTCAAAAAATTTCAGCTGGTTGATGACGAGGTGCTGTAGTGGGTTTGATGGCTGATCCCTGTGCGCATGGTTTCTGCTAAAACCATCTTCAAAATTTTGTCAGTATTTAAATATTAAATGCTTCTGCCAATACTCTACAAAATTTTTAAGTTTGAAAATTTTTGACCTCAGTGGTCAGTTTTTGATTTTATATACAAATATTTAAATGTATAGAAGGGTTGACCATTGAACTTTTAAACGTGTGACCTGATTGGCTATGTATATTGCCAGGTCATAATTTGGTTATGTGTGTGTGTTAGTGATTTTAAAATCCTTGTTTAAATTTGACTTTGAGCACGCTTGAGTGCATGGTTTGAACATTTTTATGTTGAGGTGCTGCCTATTTACAAATTATTTATAAAGTTAAACCCTAGTACGCACACACATATTAAACTATATAAGAACACTATTTGACAGATTAATCTGTACAATAGCATCTGTAAAAAAAACAAAACTTAAAAAAAATCGATTAAAATTAGTAAAAAAAAACACAGTAGAATAAAAAAAATTACAACTTTCATCAAAGTAACCAAGTAAAAGTGATAAAAACAAACCGCCGAAACAATACCTGTGCTACTTCTTGTTGAACATTTTGCCGTCATTTGCTTCTGTACTCGAACTTTCAATTTCTAGTAGAATTAAGTCTTGCCGCTAGTGAAGCAACGAAACGGGATTCCGGATTCTAAATTTTGGCTGGGAGAAAATTGGTCTATGGGTGTTAGTCGCATAATTATATCACATTACCCCATATCGCGAACGCTCTGCTTCTGTGCCTCGTTCATCTTTTTAATAGCCTTTGCCAGATCAGTTGGGCTTGTTCTATTCTTTAGGTTCAAATATGATGACCTCGCGCGTGTGCTTGCAGCATTTGCTAATATCCCGGCTGCAAAAAAAATAAAAAATCATATTGTTAGCCATATGTACTCAAACACACAACAATAGATATGGCTATTTACTAATAAATAGAATCTTGCTTGACAAAATGTGATAAAACAAATAGCAATTCAATTCAAATGATATAAGCTTCCATAATTGCACTACCACAGTCCACACGAATTCCTATTGTTTTGCATAAAAATGTGATATAACAGATAGCATATTTATAACAAAATATTTGCTAATTAGTTTCGTTCATTTGTAGTAAATTACCAGATTCATTTGCTAATTATTGTTGCTTCATTTGCTAGTCAACTAGCAAAAAATCAGGCTATCACTTTCATTATAATTTGCTAATATAACAAATGAATTTGCTAAACAAATCAGCCAAGGCAATCCCCTACTACATTCTGCTTAAATTTCTAACAAATTAATGCACATAATGTCAGGATAACACAAAAAAAAAAACATGATAACATATTCATATTTATTTGCAAATAACATTACTAAAATTACTAATCAACACCATAGTATTCGCTATATTTCTCCACCCTAAATAAGAAAAGCTATCAATTAAAATATAATTTACTAATAATAAAAATTAATTTCATAAACAAAGAAAGCAAGCATATACCATACAACAGATGGTACCAATTTCAATATAACTTGATAACATATAGTCTGCTTTAAAGTAAATAAATTTGCTAACACATTCAGTACTATTTGTTATCTATAGTGAAAATGTTTGCTAATTAAGACTTGTATGGATGCATTGGTCAGTGTGGTGATTATATACCGGTTTGAAAAATAATTTATGCATGATAATTAAAACTCCCATGTAGTTAAAATATTGATATGAACAACGGACGTTTTGCTAACTAACGTAGAGATGCTTGCTAATTAATTATTGTATGTTTGCTTATTGAAACGGCAGGCAGTAATGCATCTACAAAAGGTCATGTGTGTGATGATTATATACCAGAGTGTGAAGAATCGTTCAAACCGTTTGTTGGACAGAAGTTCAAAAGTGTAGATGATGGTATTGATTTTTATAGGCGTTATGGTGCAACTTCTGGGTTTGATATTTGTCGTGGTATGGCTAGAAGGTCTAAGGACGGTGTTATGTTATGGAGGTATGTGTTATGCAGCCGTGAAGGTGAAAAGAATTCAGTTGAGGATGAAGTTGGTGATGGTATAAAGCAGAAACGACGTAGAGTATCAAAGAGAGTGAATTGTATGGCTCGAATAACTTTAAAACGGTGCGGTCTAGATGGATACGTTGTTTCCGGGTTTAGGGAGGGTCATACACACCAGTTAGTTACTGAGGAGTTCAAAAAATATTTGAAGGTTAATAGAAAGTTGGGGGCTGTGCACCAGAATTTTATTCTCAATTGTGCAAGAGCAAATGTGGGCCGATGCGTTATTTCCGAATATCTAAAGAAGCTGTTGGTGGTTACTCAAATGCTGGTGCAACCGGTGGTGATTTTAAAAACTTTTCACGTATGCGGGCTTATATTTCTGGACGCGATGCTCAAATCGTATTGAATAAGATATGCTTTAAGAAGGAGCCTTGCTCGTCATTTTTTTAACTATTTGATTGATAAGAATGATAATTTATCAAGTATTTTTTAGGCTGATCCTACGGCAATATGAAATTACTCAATATTTGGCGATGTTGTCTCATTCGACTGTACCTATAAAACAAATAGGTATGCAAACTGTTTTGTATGATTGCCTTTATTCATTATTTGAGTGAACCATACTTAGTAGTATAAAAAAATTATGCTGTCTTAGAATGCATACCGTATGAGCCTTGTTTAGCAATTTTTACAGGTATTGTTAGCAATATTATGTGAACAAGTTAGCTTTAAATCTGTTCCGAAAATATTTTAACACGCCTTTTATGTGGTTTAAATTATCACTTTCATATATATATATATATTTATTTATTTTTAACAAACTTTCATATCACAGGTACAAAATGATTTTTGCTCCATTCACTGATAAGGATAATCATGGCAAAATTGTGATGTTTGGGGCTGGCCTATTGTCGGCTGAAAACCAGGAGTCATATAGGTGGGTTTTTGAGAAATTCAAAGAGTGTATAATACATCATCCAAGTATGATTATTACAGATCAAGATCCTGCCATGAAGATAGCAGTCCAACGTATTTTCCCTGATACGAGACATCGTCTTTGTATGTGGCATATAATACTCAAAATGAGAATTTTAATCAAACCAGACTACATTTGATGTGAAATTTTTGATAAGGACCACTTTCGATAGTATTGGGACCATTTGCGGATTCGGGTGTGTTCTGTGGGACCATAAATAAAATTTACTCCCGCAAACCACACAGGGGAGATAAACCACATTTAGCAGACTATGTGTGACAGACTCACACCTAATAGTATTGGTGGTGAGATTCGACTTAAGACATTTGCCCTCAAGATAACACCACTCCACTATTAGACCATTCCCAAGAGACAAACTAGTTTCCTTTATTTTACTAAGGCCCCGTTTGGTTGGCACAGAATGTGACTTGGGAAAGTGATCTGATTCCTTATTTTAACATTACTGTGTTTGGTTCATTTTTTATGTAATATGGAAAGTAATCACATTCCTAGAAACAAGGAAAATTGTGCAATTTTCCTGGAATGAATACCTACTCCAAGTAGGTATTCTTTTTCCTTATTTCTGAGAATCTGGTATTAAATGTTTTCACTGTTCGATTTCTTTATTTTTTTATAAATTATTATTATGTTTGGATTCATATTTTTTTAACTACAAAATTAAAAATAGATTTTTTTTTAAATTGAAAAAAAAAATTATTATTATCTTTTTTTATTAGTAATTCTAAGTTTGGATTAAAACATTTCAATAAGAAATGAGCAAAATAAATTAAATAGAAAAAATAGAAAATTTTATATACCATTATCAATATAGATAATTTTGAATTCCAATTCAATAAAAAATATTTATATAGATAATTTTGATTTTCAATTCAATAAAAAATATTTTGATCAACAATACACTATTTGTCTTAATTGATTATTTTTTAGTCATATCATTTTATTTAAATTAAAATAATATGTTGCATTCAATATCTATAGTACTAATGCAAATTGAAGAATTACACATTATATGGTTCTTAATTTAAAATTATAAATTATTGGTAGTATGAAATAAGATATATATTTTAGATATTTAATTATATACTCTTGTTTAAATTTAATCCAGTAATAAAAAAAGAATCCGGACAATTTTTTTATTGTGTTCCAAACACAAAATACAAATTCTATTAGTAATCATTTTTCTCAAAATCATAATTCCTAAAAATTTTATTTTCCTGCCAATCAAACCAGCCCTAATTGCGTGTACTAGATTTTTAAACTAATGTGAAATTTTTTATTGTAGTTTGTGAAAGGAAAAGAAAAGAACCGATCAATTTCATTCCATAAATCAATGTAAATCATTTAATTCACTTCCTCAAATTTAGATTATTTCATCAAATCGAGTGCACCCGACCATTTTATTTATTTATTGAGGATTTATTATTTCCAAGAATAGTGATGGCCTCATGGGGATGTAATGATCCAACACCACTTGCACAGCAGTGGGTCCCACTCCCACTCCTCCAATCACCAAGCGACGCGTCAGTTTGGCGTTCCTGTAAAGCTTGCACACTCAAAAAAAGGCAGAAGAAAAGAAAAAGGAAAAGAAAAAAGAAAAAGCGGCAAACACTCAAAGAGTCAAAGTGGAGTGAAGAAACACACACACAAAAAAAGAAAAGAAAAGAAATTTCTATTCTCATTTCCCCAAACACGCCCTTCCCATCTCGCCGGAATTCGTTTTTCTGTGCCGAGGGTTCCAGCTTCTACTCGGAGTGCTGCTCATTTTAGTGTTGCTTCTATTTGCTTAATTATTATGGTTTGCAATGCATATATGAATTAGTTTTGGGAGTGGGATTTGTGTTAAAGATTTGAATTTGAGTGTGGAAATTTGAAAAAACAAGGGGGAAAGAAGATACGAAATGTATGTAGTTCCTCCTCCAAAGGGATCCGACAAGTTATCCGGATCCCAAACCGGGTCGGACGAGCTCCGGATTTATCAGGCTTGGAAAGGCAGCAATGTGAGTTTAATCTTTTTATTATTACTGAATAATGTTTTGAGTGTTCTAGAGTAGTTTGTGGTTGTTGAGCTTTGAGTTTTTCAAGTCTATCTTTTTCGCTTTATCCTGTTTAGACTTAGATAAAATTGCAAGGAGCTTATGCATGCTGATTTGGGTTCTTTTAGTATGGTTTCGGCGACGGGGAAGAGGAAACTAGAACATTTGGATGAGGGGCGTGCTTATTTGAGCTTATATTTTACAGATTTAAATGGGGTTTATTTGGTTATTTAGCGTAATGTGTATGTTTTTCTGAAGAAGTTACACTGGTTTTTGGTATTGAGAGAATGAGTAATCTGGGAGAGTTCAATTAAGGTGTAAATCCGATATGCTGCTTATGTTAATGAACGCAGCTCGTTTAAGATGTAAACTTGGCTTATTGATCAATGACTGCAATTTGGTTTGAATTTTTTTTTTGCAACTTTCATACTACGTTTAATGCTAATTTTGCTTTCAGGGTATTAAGTAAGTTGAAAACCTTCACTAGGGTTTAATCTCTGTCAAGAATTTAGTAGTTCATCAGTGAAATGCCGCAGATGCCTCTGCAGCTTAGTTCTCTTTTAGACCCGTCATCTATGATATTCTTTTTAGCTAATCTTTTTCAGGCCTTTTAGGTATAGATTAGATGTATTCTGAAACTTGATTGACTTGATACCTTGTGCTTTTTAGATTCTATATTGCTACTCCTTTTTGTTAATGTTTTTAGTTATTCACTTGCTTTTCCTGTTGCAGAAATTTTTCCTTCAAGGAAGGTTTATTTTTGGGCCAGATGTAAGATCATTGGCTCTCACTATATTTCTGATCGTAGCTCCAGTCTCTGTTTTTTGTATATTTGTGGCTAGAGAGCTGACGGATGATTCTTTTGATAACTGGGGAGTATATATTATGGCTATTGCCATTGTCTTGACATCATGTGTATGTTCTCCTTCTCTCTCTCTCTCTCTCAGTAAGACGTGCCGGTGCACAAATAGCAGTAACTGCAACATTGAGATGTTCTTAGTTTTTTTGCATTTTTTAAAACCCTTTCTGGTTCACTTATAACATCTGTTTTGGGGTGGCGGGCATGATCGTAATGGTGCATTGCAATGTTGGGCTGGTTTGAGGAGATGATAAATTTCAATCTAGATTACCATGACATATGAATAACGGAGGCAATTCCTTGAACATGGCCAATTCAATGATTTTTTTTAAATGTATCAGCAGGTTTATTTCTTTTTAAGATGATTATGTTGTAAGCTTCCTCTTTCCATATCCATTGGCAAAGAGTATTCATCATTTGGCTGCACAAAAAAATGTTTTTATTGGTGGTAAAAAGACGCATTCTATTCATTGAAACTATTTTGTGAACAGTACTTATTGGTATTGTCAATTAAACTTATTGTATATTTGTTTCTTTCTTCTCAAGTTCTTAAAAGCTGCTGCACTTTAACTCTGATAAGCAACGAAGTTTGAGATTCTCAAATCATAGAGTGCAGTAGCCACTATTATTGTTTCTTCCACTTGGTGGCATGGAGGCCTTCTTCATCATGAACATGCTTTGAGTTTTTCCACGTGCTCGTTCACTTCTAGCTAGTATCCTAACTTAGGAAGTGAGATATCAGAATGCTTTAATTTCATGTGGTACTTATAATGGTGGTTTATCTCCTTGAATTATGTTTTGTATGCCAAAGTCTCAGGCTCTCAGTAGCTTTGTTTAAATTTCAGGATTTAATGCTTCTCCTGCTAACCTCCGGAAGAGATCCAGGTATAATTCCTAGAAATGCTCATCCTCCTGAGCCTGAAGGTTGTGATGATAACACTGGAGGCTCTCAAACTCCACAACTACGGTTGCCTCGTATTAAAGAAGTAGAAGTCAATGGCATTACAGTGAAGATTAAGTATTGTGACACCTGCATGCTGTATAGACCTCCCCGTTGCTCCCACTGTTCAATATGCAATAATTGTGTTGAACGATTTGACCATCACTGTCCTTGGGTTGGACAGTGCATAGGACTGGTAAGATATGCATGTTAGTTAAAAGTGAATGCTGTTGTCTTTTGCATTGCCTGGGGGCATATATGATGTATATCCAAAAATAAAAAACTTTCATTTAAATTTCATTCTGATTTTTGGCCATTTCAAATGCTTGTCGCTTGACTTCACTTGTTGATATGTTTTATGATGATGGACAGAAATATGTACTGGATCAAAAACACTGACATGCTGAGCTAGATTAGTTTAGTTTGATTGGGACAACTTGTACATACTGAATTTCCCAATCTTTTTTTCTTGCAGAGAAACTACCGGTTCTTCTTCATGTTTGTCTTCACGACAACCATACTTTGTGGATATGTTTTCAGTTTCTGTTGGGTTTACATTAAGAGGATCACGAATAGTGAGGATACATCAATATGGAGAGCAATGCTCAAAACCCCTGCCTCCATGGTTCTAATCATCTACACATTTATCGCGGTATGGTTTGTTGGTGGCCTTATGACATTCCATCTCTATCTTATTAGTACAAATCAGGTGAGAGACTGCATATTTTGCTATAAACCTGCTAGTTTTGTACAGGCATTAGTCACTCTTTGTTTAAAGGCATGAGTAACAATGAATAGTTTTCCATGCTGTTTGCAGACTACTTATGAGAATTTCAGATATAGATATGACCGTCGTGCCAATCCCTATAACAAAGGATTAATGCTGAACTTCAAAGAGATCTTTTGTGGTTCTATACCTCCATCAAAGAACAATTTTAGAGCTAAGGCACCAAAAGAAGCTGCTTTACAAATTCGATCTGTGGCTGGTGGTTTTGATAGTCCAAACATGGGTAAAGCTGGGGATGACATTGAGATGGGAAGGAAGGGAGTCTGGGGGGATGTTGGAGCAGTTTTAGATCAACACGAAGGCCAATTTAGCGATAATGACGGCTTAAACAACAAAAGTGGTGGATTAGGTGGAATGTCTCCAGAAATAAGGAGTACAGTAGACGAGGGAGAGGGAGGTCGGGCAGGAATACATTCGAGTTGGGGAAGGAAAGGTGGGAACTGGGAAAGGTCCCCTGAAATCCTTGCTTTGGCTTCTAGAATGGCAGAAGCAAACCGAGCAGTTGGGAGTGGGAGCAGCGGCGGCAGTTTGCGAGCATCACAGCACAAATTATGACAAATCACTTTCTGATCTTTCTTCTTTGGTATGGTTATGGTGTGAAAATGTTGAGTGTATTGACTAAACTTGTATCGTATTTGTTTGCTCTGTATTCGACTTGGCTTTCCAAGGAGGTACGTGCTTTAGGAAAGAATGTTTGTGCTATGTGAGGCTGGCTGTCTTATTTCTATTATTGTATTGCAGTCGCTCTCGTCTCTCGTCTCTCTCTCTCTCTATATATATATATATGTATAGGGAATGGAGTAAACCATTCCCTAGTATGTAAATTGTAAACTCATCTTTCACCCTTCATCCATTAAAAATTAGTGGCCCAGACTAGGTTTTAAAAAGCACACTTCAGCGCGCCTAGGCGCCAAAAAAAAGCGAAGCGCGGGTTCGGCGCTTTATTTCTGACCAGGCGCACGACCCTACAGAAAGCCCCTCGAAGCACCACCTAGGCGCACGAGGCGCAGGCGTATAAGCGCCGGAAAAGCGTAATAGGGTTTAATTTTTTTATATTTTTTTTAAGTTATAATATTGAAAGTGGGTTTTATTAGAAATTAGAACTCACCAGTCACCTAGGGTTCGCTTCTCTCTACCTCACACTCCCTCACTCTCGCCCGACGCCCACTGCCGCGCTGTCCACCACCGCGACGCCCACCGCCTTGCCGTCTTCTATCTTCTGTCACCGCCGTCGATGAAGATGATGAATTTTATGATGTTGATTATTAGTTCATTACTTGATTTGCTCTTGCTCAATGCTCTTATATTAAGACTTTGGATTTATTTTGTGTGAATTTTAAGACTTTCATATGTTGCATTGCATGATAAATCGTTGCATTTGTGTGATTTTTTGTTAATTTATAGGTGATATGATATTTTGGATAGAGAATATAGTCTGGGTAAATATATTTTTTTTTTTTTAATTTTGGTGCGCCTCGCCTACGAAAAGCTCACTCCCTGCCTGCGTTTTTGCACCTAGGCTCTGGGGCTAGTTTTGTGCCTCGTTGCGCCTTGCGCTTTTTAAAATAAGGGCCCAGATTAAATTAAATTTAAGGTGGTATTTTTGTAATATTTAACATATTTTATGGAGGCAGGGTTATTTTTGTAATTAAGTAATTCTAATTAGGTTTGAGATTTGTTTACTCATTCTTCTTCATTCTCCTGTAATTAGACACTCCCCCCCTCTCTCTCTGTCCCACCATCACCACCGCCATCACCATCACCACCGTCATCGCCACCGCCACTCTCTCTCTCTCCCACCATCACCACCGCCGCCCCTTCTACGAGCACGTGGATATCCAAAAGCAATAGCAAATTCTATGGAGCTAGATTCTCTCTCTCTCTCTCCATCACCGTCACCGCCGCCGCCACTACTACAATCGTCGTCTCTTCCACCAACATGATAAAATAAAAAAAATAGCAGTTGTAATTGCCTTGTATCATCTCTCTCTACCGTTGACATCGTTGCCCCTTCCACCCACACAAGGAAATCTAACAACAGTAGCGATGATGAAGATCTGAATAAGAGGAAAAACATCGGTGATTGAAGCTTGTCTGGACTATGTTTTTTTTGCATTTTAGATCCTCTTACACAATCACGATCAATTTGATTTTTTTTTTTTCTGATTCATCTCTACGTATGCCATCATTTTTTAATATTTCATTTTTTATAGATTTGATGTATTCAACATGTATTTTTTGTGAGATTTGGAAGTCTTTTGAAATTTTTTGAGCTTTTATCGTGTCTATGTGATCTTTATTCAGCAATGATTTTTTTGTTGATGTTTATGTTTTCAGATTTAAAGTTTATTAATTGTTAGTTGCAAAATTAGTATATATGTTTTTGGTTTTTGTTCGCGTATGACGCGCGGTCGTTTAGCGGTCATATTAAATCTCAAGAGAGACTATCCTTATGCCCACTGCAGGCGTAGCTAGCAACGAGAGTAAGGGTCGATCCCACGAGGAGCTGTGAATTCTATCTTCCAATGTCACTATTCCAAAATTTTAAGGGTTGTTGTGGTCTCCGTACTTCTTAATGTAAATACTATAAAGTAAAAATAACAATACAAAACAAAGAAATGAAAATATCAGTAGTAACGTATTTTGGATTAGAACTTAGATTCGAACTTAACAAATATTTGACCGATCATGGAAACGCTGATTACTTATGAAAATCTAGTTATCTTGTCAAAGGTACCGGATCTCTCTCAACGTATCCAATCTATCCTTTCAGTGTAGACTAGATGTGATCTCTCGTTCCCTAACTCCTAACCTGTTGCCCAACCCCAATCTCCCATATGATTGTAAACAATAAGACAGTTTTATGCCCTAGATAGACCCAAATTTACCTAGACACTGATCTCTCATATGCCCTTAGTACCCGTGATGTATCCCATCCCTTTATGACTAACACACAGCTACGATTCATTGACCATTTATGAAGGTAGTGAACACAATTCTAATTAACGAGTGATCAACCACGATTAACTAGCTTAGCCCACTTTAATGCAACACAGAAAACGATTACACGACGGAACCAAATTCACACAGTTTATGCCCATAAGCCTCGCGGTTCTTACGTATTCATTAAGTTCTTATCTTTGTTCAATCTGGAATAACGAGTCTAGCCGCTCTTGCTAGACTTAGAACAACAATAAATATAAGTAAATGAAGACATAAATTAAACGAAAAACTTACTTGATTAAATAACAAAATGATCCAACACCAACGTTGGATTTAAGTACATAAACTGGAAATCCTAAATTCGGCGGGCATAAGGCCCGAGATTGTTCAACGGAAAATAAAAATGCAAGTAAATAAATGATAAAGTATATTTTGTGTTCCAATCTTTTTGGCCTTTGCCATGAAAACTACTTATATAGGAGTACAGAACACAAGGTAACTTCCCCCACAGCCCGAGGGATCTTCAACCCATTTCCGCAGTCGTTGTGCCCAAGACTTTCCATATCTGGTAGATTCTTCCCTTATTTAGAAGATTTATCTCGCAGATTCTGTACTCATCATTCCCTAGATTGCCGACATTCAACCTTCCTTAATTAGCCGATCCACCTTCTAGAATATGGAAGATACGATCAGACTTTCCTTGTAAGCTCCTCTTTTCTTCGGCGGCTAAGGTGCACTACTCCTGCTCCAACTGGTAATTGTTATTCTTGTGCCCAGTCTCTTTCCCTTCTCCTGTCAATCACTCTGGGTTTGTTGTAGGCACGATCATGAACTTCTCCTTCAGCGATGCTGAAATGGTGGGCATTTATGCCAGGCTCGAGAGAGAGCTTTTCGTTGAGAAATCGTTGCTCATCTATGTTATCTTTGGCATCCAAATGCTCTCCAAATGTGATTCTGCTGCCTCCTGCCCCCCTTGTTCCCATACCGGTTCTTTCCGACTTAAAAAAGAGAAAAAATAAAGGATAAAAGAACAAGAAAAAAACATAAAAACATGAGAGAATTTAGACTTGTCACACCCACCCACTTTAGACATACTTGTCCTCAAGTATGAGGGTACAACGTGCTTAAAAGAAAAAACAGAAAAAATGAGGAAAAGACAGACTCAAAGACAAAGACACGACAAATCAAGCATGTAAAGCAAAATCCCCTGCTGGCACAGAGACCTAGTTATCTGATGACAACCAACAATATAGAAACAGTAAAAACATACATAATGCCCACTGCAAATCAAAATGACTAAGTGATGGTTTCTCTCATGCTTTCCACACTCAAGTGTTTGGCTAAGTGTTTACGCTCAAGGAAAACATAATTGAACCAAGGGTCACTATAGGCTTGCAATTGCTCTTGTTCCTCCACCAACTTTTAGAATAACAGGTATGCTTATGCTAAGGACTTAAAGGTTGTAATGGGGTTACGGGTTCAAGGTAGAAAATATTTGGATCCGGCTCAGATTTTAGTCGAATTTTCCCTTTGGGAGGTTTCTTTTTTACTCTTACTAGCCTTTGCCACTGTGCCCATTTTATGAAGTACATGTCCCAGATTTTTTATTTTGTGGGCATTTTGTACTTTATTTTCTTGGGGTTTCTTTATCATTTTTTTCTTTTTTATTTCGACATCTTCTCTTTTTCTTTTCTTTCTTTTTCTTGGCATTTTATGCCTTGCAATACACCAGATTTATCCTCCCCTGGTGCCCATGATCTTTTTTGTGAGTTTTCAAGAAAAACATGACCAGGGCATAATTCATTTTTTTTTAACTCAAAAGGGCTGCAAGGGTAATATCAGGGTGGTTTTATTTGGCTTTAGGGGCTCAGAAAGAAATTTACCTAAGCATTTCAACAGCATATCCAAAATTCATTGTGACCTCGAAATAGAGCAAAAGCAAGTTCCAGTTTACCTAAATTCAAGAATGCAGAAATCACACAAGAAAGAATAATCACATGCATTATGAATTTAGGCTCAATTTCTCACAAGGTACTTAGTTTATTCGTCATATAAGCAGCAACATGGGCATGCTGAAATGAAATTACAGTAAAATATACCGCCTTATGGTCACAAGACCCTAGACTCCATGCTTACAAGTTTAAATATTTACACATGTTTGACATTAAAAAAAATGCAAAGAAGGCAGAGTAATCCCTACCCACACACTTTGCCTTTGCGAGAAGATTACCCTACGAACTGCAAATTCAACGAAACATTAAAAGGCTCCCCTACCCACACACTTTTCCTTAGGCAAAGTGGATTGGTATGGGGGCCATCTAGCTACAAAACAAGACACAAAAAACAACAAAAATAAAAACACAAAACACATGACTCCTAATGCTCACACCCACACACTTTGCGCTAAGCAAAGTGTGGGAATAGAGCGACACCTAAATAGACACAAAAAACAAAACAAAAAAAAACCTAATCTATGGGAAAGAGTACCGGTTTAGGTATCAGAAGAGGTCGGATAGACGAATCCGACGTGCTTGAAGTAGGCTAGCAGGGCAGTCTTCAATCGATCTAGTCTGGATATAATGGTGGTAGCTGCTGACTCTTGCTATTGTGCCCTCGGAGGCCTCTTGCTGGGACCTGCATTCAGAGGAAAACTAAGGTTACTCGAAGTTTCTAGCTTCGGTATGCTAAATGTGGGTTTCCCCTCTTCATCGTAAAAAACATCCAACATCTTCTTCAAACAATTCAAATCAAACAATTCAACATGTTTGCAATACATATTAGCAGAAAAGGGGTTAAATAGCCTCAATTTCTCAGCAAGATGGGTTATCAGTTGGCACATGAGATCCTGTTCTTAGGATGAACAAGGGTGTTCTTAAAATGGGCAATAGCTACAACTCCAAATTTTATCCTCTTCTTGTGCAACATGCACCAGAGGATAAACAACTCCTGATTTGTGATGGAGTTGGAGCTATCTTTCTGGTCAAAGAAATTATAGGCAAGAACTCAGTGACAAAAGCGAAGGGCACTACTTTTCAGGATATATCCTTTGCTAGTTCCAGACTTGAATTTGGAACCGTCACCTAGCTCAACCCATTTTTCATCCCAATTTTCATCTGTGGACACCACAGAAACAACAAATTTATACTCATCATCCTTCAAGTCCAGAAAGGACACAATAACCAAACCCATCTTCAAGTCATCAGCAGACATATTAAAATTTTTACCAAAAATTTTGAACTTAAAAACTTTGGCAGACGTACCACCATTTCCCATGCTCTTCACAGTCAAATCATGGAAAAATTCATGTACCAACTTAGGAAAAATTAAACAATCCCATTCAAAGAAAAATGACCAGCGTATATTGGAGAAGAGTTCTCTTACCTCTCGCTCGATGCCCAAGACAGCGAGCGAGGAGAGTGGATGGTCTTGCTGTGTACAATGTCCCTGATGGGAAAAATTCCTATATTAAAATAGCACAAATAATCACTAAACAACTCCCCCACACTTAGTCTTTTGCTTGTCCTCAAGCAAACTCAGTCACTCAAGACATGAAGCAAGAAGGAATTGCTCCCAAGAAGATCATGCACAATCAACCATTACACATGGTTTCAAACTAGAATGCTCATTATCAACAAGAATAAAGACATTTATTAAACAATGCATGCAGCTCATCAAGTGAGAATAAGGGAAGCAGGTTGTTCTCAAAGCAATATGCAACAATTACCCTTTTAAACATTCCTCCCGCTAACTTCCTAACCAATTATTCAGAATCAATTCGGGAATGCACTCAAAGGACATAATTTATTAGGTAAAATCATTGGGTTAAGTCGAGCATCATAACATGGTTTCCCATACTCATCATGGAGAATTTCAAAGGAAATGACACACATGATAAGAGTAGAATCCAGAATGCAATCCCGTTTATTAAGGAAATTAATTTAGGAGTACGTGGATCGATATTCACAAGGTTTGGTCCTTAAGGATAAAAACCTCAGTGTCCTTGCGTGGTTTTCCATGCTCATAGTCGACTGATACGATCTTTTTTGCTGAGAGAGTGATTATTGCTAATTTGATTATTTTACTAGGAGAAAATATCTTAGAACTTGAATTTCTTTCTTATATTCCAAAGCCACAAATAATAAGAACTATTTATAAGTGCAGAAAATAAACCTATTTGGTAATCCTAATTGCATAAGGCAATAGACGATTACCTTAATTGAACTAGAATAAAATAAGTAAACAAATCCGAATGTAATATTAATTAAATATTACTAAAACCTACTAGGAAACTATTAAATACCAAAATCTACTAGGAAGCTATTATATTGATTTAGTCTTTCAAACATGTTGGAATTCACCGCAAACATTCCGAACGACGCAACAAAGGTTGAGTATGAACAGATGAACTCTCAAACCCATCTCGCTCTAACTTGTCTTCATTACTTTCTTCTTCAATCTCAGACTTGTCTTCATTATTTATTTTCATTTGCTTTGATCGTATCATCCCCTATTTCTTCAAGAAACACCTTGTCCTCAAGGTGAAACTTTAGAAATGCTTTCTGCAGCCCCTGTACAGATTCTCAAGTTGCTTCTTCTGGAGGTAAACCACACTATTGTACCAGAACTAGAGTCTCACTTTTATTATTTGTCAATACCTTCTTAGAACCATAAATTGCAACTGGATACGCAATTAATTCATCTGATGTGACTGGAAATTTTGTCTCTGAAACCTGCTCAACTCTATTAAATGTACGCAACAAAGACACATGAAAAACATTGTGGATTCAAGTTCCCTCTGGGAACTTTAATGTATAAGCAACAATTCCAATTCTCTCCAGCACCTCAAATGGCCCATAAATTTTTTGTGCAAGCTTATGAAAGACACGATGACTTACTGTTTCCTGACGATAAGGTTGCAGACGTAGCAAAACGCGATCACCAAATGCAAATTCCACTTCACGTCGATGCTTGTCAGCCTTTTGTCGCATCCAGTGTTGAATATTTACAAGATTACATTTTAATTCTTGCAGCAATGTCTCTCTTTCACTTAATAAATCATCCAAAGCCTGTACTTGACTAGAATCACAAATATATGAAAGAATTGTTGGAGACGGACGACCATAGAGCGCTTGATAAGGCGTCATATTTATACTGCTATGAAAACTTGTATTATAACAATGTTCAGCTCAACATAAAAAATTTCTCCACTTGGTTGGCTTATCACTGCAGAATGATCGAAGATACTGCTCTGACCCCCTATTTACCACTTCAGTTTGGCCATCAGTTTGAGGGTGATACGCGCTATTTCAATATAATTTAGTACCACTTAATTCAAACCAAGAAGTCCAAAACTTACTCATAAACACAGCGTCACGATCCGACACATCGATCTTGGGAAATCATGATGCTTCACTATGATTTCAGCGAATAAAGCTGCAGCTTTCTCAGCTGTGTATTGTGACGGTAGAGACCCAAAATGCACATATTTGGAGAGTCGATCTACCATGACTAAAATAATAGTGTCCCCATGAGAATTATGCAAACTTGTTACGAAATCCATTGTGATCTCTTTCCAAACTCGTGCAGGAATGAGCAATGGCTGAAGCAACCTAGCTGAAGCTTATGTTGAATTTTTTACCTTTTGACAAGTTTCACAAGAAGCTACATATTTTTCAATATCTTTACGCATCTCTTGCCAAAAAAATTAGCCGATAAACGCAACAACGTGCGTTTTACCCCTCCATGTCTGGCTAAGAGTGACGCGTGAAATTCATGAAGTAAATCACCCTTTAACCTTGAATCGGAATGAATATACAATCGAACTTTGTAAAAAAATTATCCCGTCACAGACTGAGTAAGCAAGGCTTCCATCCCTTTACTTACATGCTCGTGTAGTTTTACCATCTCAGGATGTTCTTTATTTTTCTTTAGTAAGATCTCCAAGATATATGCTACAAGTTTGGATACCAACATGAGCATGGCACCAGCTGCTCTCGACTCTTCTTCTTCAAATTCTCTAGAAAGAGCATCAACTGCTCGATTGGTGACTCCTAGTTTGTATTCGATTCAAAAGTCAAATCCCAATAACTTATGAATATATATTTGATGATCCGGTGTATGAATAACTTGTTGAAGTAGTTCTTTGATGCTGCGTTGGTCGGTGCAGACAACAAAGGGTCTACCCAACAAGTATTGCCGCCACTTTTGAACTGACTCAACTATGGCGTGCAATTCACGATTATAAGTGGAGGATAAATGCAGAGAAGGTGTTAACTTCCTACTAAAATAAAAAATTGGTTGATTTTCCTGCATGAGTACGGCTCCTATTCTCGTGCCCGATGCATCAATTTCAACAATAAATCGTAACTCAAAATTTGGTAGGCGGAGTGTGGGAGCCTCGACCATTGCCTTCTTTATCTTCTCAAATGAAATTGTAGCTTGTTCGTTCCATTAAAACTCTCATTTTCTCAATAAATCAGTTAATGGTGCAGCAATCTCAGCATAACTCTGAACAAAACACCTATAGTATCTCGTGAGGCCCAAGAATCCTTACAATTGCTTAACATTTTTAGGAGTTGGCCATTGAGTCATTGCTGCGAACTTCTTTTTGTCTGCTTGTAAGCTATGCTCATTGATGATGTGACCTAAATACTTAATCGAAGTTTGACAAAACTGACACTTTGATGCCTTTACATAAAACTGATTCTTTTCTAGACAAGTAAGAATCTCCCGTAGGTGAGCTTCTACTATCGGAGAATAGACCAATATATCATCAAAAAATACAACTACGAACTTACGGAGATACGGTTTGAGTAATTGATTCACTGTTGCTTGAAAAGTGGATGGAGCATTTGTTAATCCAAAAGGCATTATGAGAAACTCGTAGTGTCCTTCATACGTTCGAAAAGATATTTTATAAATATCCCCATCTTGCAACCGTATTTGGTGATACCCAGCATGTAAGTCAAGCTTTGTGAAGATTTTTGCACTTCCGAGTTCATCAAACAATTCATCCGTCGTAGGAATCGAAAACTTATATTTGATGGTTGCCGTATTCAGCGCCCTGTAGTCCACACAAAAGCGATAGGTGCCATCTTTCTTTTTAACAAACAATACATGCGATGAGAATGGACTTTGACTTGGCCTAATACTTTCCTGTTTGAGCATCTCTTTGATTAATCGCTCAATTTCTTCTTTCTGAAAATGAGGGTATCGGTAAGGACGCACATTCACCGGTTTAGATCCTGGCATAAGATGAATCTGATGGTCAAATCGATGCTTTGGTGGTAATCCAATAGGAATCTGGAAAACTAAACTATGATTACACAATACTTCTACAATTGCTGGCGGCACTTTCGGCGGAATTGGAAAATCATAATTCTTCTTAGTGTCGTCAATTGGTTCGTCTAATATGAACAACTCATATATGCCATGAATGTATTCTTTATAAACCATAGCTTGCAACTGATTAAAAGTTACCTTGCGAGGACTTAAGGATGCAATACCTTGGATAATAGCTTTTTTTCCTTTCCACTTGAACTCCATCGTCATTTGTGAGAAATCTTTTATGATTTTTCCCAAACTTTGTAACCAAGGAACTCCCAATACCAATTATGGTCCTTGAATCGGTAATACAAACAAATCAATGTTGAATTTTAACCCTTGAAATTCAATCTCAACATTTGGACACTTATAACTGCACAACATGCTATCCCTATTGCCAATGTAAACCCGGAACCTTGCTGTGCTTTCTAGCGGAAGTTTTAATTTTTGTGCTCCTTCAGGTTGTACAAAATTGTGTGTACTTCCGCTATCAATTAATGAGTTTATTCTTTGATTTCTGATCTTTCCCCATATACGCAAAGAGTGTGGAGTTCCGGACCCTGCAAGTGAGTTTAGACTTGAAATGTCTCCTTGTATTGCTATTTCTTCTTCAGCCTCTTCTTCCTCTTCATCTTCATTATTTCCAACCAATATTAGGAATCTATTGGGACAACGATGTCCCAGTACCCACTTCTAATCACAATTGTAATAAAGACCCTGATTTCGGTGTTCTTGTATCTCCGTCGGGGACAAGCGTCTGATAGGAATACTTGGATGATTTGGTTAAGCTGGCTAACTAGAAAACACTCTGGCATTTTGTGACCTTGTCACAGTTGAAATTGCTTGCCCTTTGTTTATTATTCGTGGTCCTCCCACCACGACTTGATTTTGTGCTGCTCACTTAGGGTTTGCACGAGTTCCTCCTGGTATGTTATCATACCGTGATTCAAAGATTCGTGCTAGTGAGATGGTCTTAATCAAAGATGATGGCCTTGCAATCAATAATTATCTCTGCATTTCTTGTCGTAGACCAGAGATAAACATCTACTTAAGAAGATCATCAGACAACCCTTCAATTTTGTTCATTAGACTCTCAAATTCATCTTGAAAATCAGCTATTGTTCCTCGATGTGTTAATTTGGTTAATTTTCCTATGAAATCTATGAATTGGGATGGACCAAAACGAAGTCGACCTTGAATAAGAAAATCATCCCAAGACACTAACCTCTTAGTTGTCTTCATATATTGATACCATTCAGCTGCTTTTCCTTCAATGTTGAAAGATACCATGCACAACCTTTGATCCTCTAGCATTCCATGGAACTCGAAATACTCTTGTATACGGAATATCCACCCGTTGGGATCCATTCTGTCAAATTTTAGTAGATCCAGTTTCATTAAATGATTATGGTTTTGGAATTGCCCCAACTCCATATGTGGCTATTGATGTTGTTGTTGATGTTGAGGTTGATGTTGGTGTGGATGTTGTTGTTGTTGTTGAGCATGCGGTGGAATATACGGACCACCAACGTTTCTGGTGTGGCTTGAGCCTGTTAGCATCATTGTTTTCATCATGGTTTCAAGACTGGTCATGCAATTCATGACTTCTAAGTAATTTTTGTTCTGCTCCACCGTTTGTCGATCAAAAATTTCTTGTTGCCTGTCGAATTTCCCCTTCAGTCGATTAATAGATTGTTCAATTTCATTGGCCCCTGGTGATGAAGTTTCGCTTCCGGACATGTTGAGCTCTGGATGAAAGCACTACTTGATACGATCTTTTTTGCTGAGAGAGTGTTTATTGCTAATTTGATTGTTTTACTAGGAGAAAATATCTTAGAACTTGAATTTCTTTCTTATATTCCAAAGCCACAAATAACAAGAACTATTTATAAGTGTAGAAAATAAACCTATTTGGTACTCCTAATTGCATAAGGCAACAGACGATTACCTTAATTAAACTAGAATAAAATAAGTAAACAAATCCTAGTGCAATATTAATTAAATACTAAAACCTACTAGGAAACTATTAAATACCAAAATCTACTAGGAAACTATTATATTGATCTAGTCTTTCAAACGTGCTGGAATTCACCGCAAACATTCCGAACGACGCAACAAAGGCTGAGTATGAACAGATGAACTCTCAAACGCATCTCGCTCTAACTTGTCTTCATTATTTTCTTCTTCAATCTCAGACTTGTCTTCATTATTTTTTTTCATTTTCTTTAATCATATCATCGACTTAGTCGACTAGAGGAGCATAAATCCTTATTATCCTCATTTTATTTAATCGTTTCATTCATTTTTTTTCTTTTATATATATATATATATATATAAAATGATAGGAAGTTAGAGGAGAGAATGAATTTTCGAGCATAATTGATATATTTGTTAAGAGAACTAAGCATGCACCCTAACGCTGCAAGAAAATCGGATATAGACAACACTCGATAGACAATTTTTTTTGATGCTGACGTTATCTATTCTGGAATAGGCAACGTGTCTACACTTTCACGTTGTCTTTTGCCGCTTTTTTTATTTTTTTTTATTTTTTTATTTCAAAGATAAAAACTATGTTGTCTATATAGACATAAACTACGTACACCATTAGCAAGTTGTCTATAAGCGTTTTTTTTAAATATATATTTTTATTAGAGAACGACGTCATTTTATTTGGCAATCTCAATGCACGCGGGACTTAGAAAAAAATCATATTCCCCCTTTTTCATTCGCGGGAGTTTCTATGAAAAGCCCTAGTCCAATTCTATCAAAAAATTTCCCTTATCTTCTTCCCCTTTGCTGTTGATACCCCCTCATCGTCGCCTTGTCTCACTGTTGCCACACCTCGCCGTCGCTGCCCCTTCCCATCTCGTTGCTACCAATTGCCATTCAAAATGTAGCTTAAAGGAGTTCTTTTTTTTTATTTGGGTGAATTAGAAGAAACTGCGATTTTCTCCAATTTCTGAGGTATTAATATATTTTCTTCATTGTTTTACTGTTTTGCTGCTTGTGTTCTTCCATTTTTCCTGTAGATTTGATGTATTTTGAGCATGAGGTTTGTTAATTTTTCATCAATTTTTAAATTGTTGATTTATCACCTAAGATAACCAGCTGTTGAACTCGACATATATTTGGATTTATGTTTGTTTTTTGTTTTCCACGCACCTCGATTTGTTTTGACCTTTCCCGAGCTACGACTCTAATTAGTGCATTCCATTCAGAGTTAGATTTCTCATACAATTTTTTTTGGTATATTTATGTTTATGGTGCCTCTGATTTCTCGCTCGATTTTGCATCAGTAAGGAACAAAAGCCCTTATATTTGAAGTACTGGTGATTCTGTTGTTGTGTTGGGTGTGCTTGAAGGTGTTTTGAATTTTTTTCTTTTTATCTTCATATTTTCTCTTTGCTACTTGCTATTTGCTCGCTGCTGCGCTATTTTAGATTGCTAGTGGGTTTTTTTTTTTTTGCAATTTGTTAAATTTAGAAATGAGCTTTTGAAGTGAATTGATGCAAATATTAGATGAGTCCATTTCGTACGTAATAATGTGAGGCTGGGTGTCTTAGGTGAAGATAGAAATCTGGATTGTCTAATCAAGTGCAATGTGTAGCTTGGTCGAAACTCTTCGGTTAAGTGAAATAGTGGATACTAGATACAACAAGTTTTGTTAATATTTGTATTTTTGAGAGAGAAAGATAGAGAGATCAGAGAGAGAGACCACCATGTCTTGGATCAGAGGTGTTAGCACTGATCATTTAAGTCTTTAAAGGCTGCTTTTTTATTGTAATTGTTATCGTGTGTGGTACTACTACTCGACATCACCTGCAAATATTTTCGCTTCCTCCAACATTGTTATTTGTCTGTATCTAGATTATTTCATTCTACCTTAATCATTGGGAAATATGTAATTTCATAAAAAAATCAAAATTTAAAAGATATCAACAACCACTAAGCTACCTGATCACAACAACTTGTTGTATTTTAGGTGAAATTCCCTCATATATGTGACCAGTTCTGCCTAAACATTATTAATTGAATTCAAACTCGTCATCTTCGATTACAAGTTCATTTATTTCACCACTATATTACTTAAAATAGTTGGTCTTAAATCTCGCAGTGTTGATTGTCAAATTTAATTTTAATAATGTGGTATTATATAATATAATTGGTGAAATGAACTAACTTGCAACAGATTAGCAGGAAAACATTAATTTGACAGTCTATAGAAATGCCAGATACTTATATCAACTGGTTTATTCAACTAACTGAGTCGTCTATCAAACATTTCAGAAAGGAACATGATAGTTTTCAAATGATAACAGACGGGCACAAAGAAACAGCTAAGAGACTCTCAGTCATGATATGGGCTCTTATAATATCAAGGTCAAAAAAATCTTCATTAGTCTCATCAATTTATGATTCAAATAATTATAAATTGCAATACATTTGTTCATGGGATCTAAGGCCTACAAGTGTAGGTATTCATATACTCAAATTGGAGGTTGTTAGTTATTTTATCACTGAAAATAGGAAAGAGGATGACCAAAGTAATTGGTTTCTTAGAAATACTAAGAAAGATGGCAGGGTAAATGATGATCTAACCTGATAAAAATGACTTAACACCTGGAGAGTATTGTACCATTGACCAGATTGCAGATATGGGTTTCGTAACTAGTGTAGAAAGAAAAGGCTCAATTCGTTGAATAGAAAAGAAATTAAGTTCAAAATAATTATGTTGACAGTGAAATAGAGTGAACAGGGTAGGATACAGAATCAACCATATGGGAGATCAGACAACACCTGAATATTTTATATTTAACTGATCTCTCATTTGAAACATATATAATTGACATATATATATATAGTTATTAGCTTATATATATGTGTGTGTGTGTGTGTGTTAGAATTTATTTCCTGAAACAATGTGAATTTCAGATGTAAACAGCAAAGTTGTAAGTAATGTTGAAGCTAGTACTACCACAATGCCTTCAATGTGCAGCGGAAATATAAACAAAACTTTACACAAGATAAATTTTAAATCACACTCCTCACGATGTGTGATTGCCTCATGGCGAAATTCACTATCACAATTGATACAAATAACAATGCTGATGTTGTTCATTAATCCACTATCATGTAAATCACATATTTATGTATCTCATATCTATTTAATTAATCCGTGTTTAATTAATTATGCAAACCGATTTTTCGATTATACTATAAGGGGAAACATAGAATACCGAAAAACAACGTACAAATTAAACATCGGGTTGAGAACAAGATTATAGGACTAATCTTGCTGTTGATAACTGTTAGGATTGTATTCTGAAAGCTTGCCGTTTTATACTGTTAATAATGGTTTTTGACGATATAGATTGATTATTATTGCAGTCACTGTTTGTGCATATTATTTGATTATTATTGCAGTCACTGTTTGTGCATATTATTTGTTGATATATTTATATATGCATGTTTCCTTATACTTGCATTATAGATGATATGGTATGGGAAAACAAACGGTAAATATCATATCATTGGGTTACTTGCAAAGTATTAAAAAGCTCGCAGTTTAGATGATTCTAAACCATTCATTGTACATCACAGAATAATCTGACAGTTAGTTTATCTTGACTAACTGATTATTCTGATACACTGACATGTGTATTGAGGAGGATCGTGACATGATACTATTCTCTGATCTGACCCTAAAAGGAGATAATAAAGATCCACAGAGTTCGGGTTCTTAAGCCTTACATAGTGGCGGACATATGTGTGTTATGTCTACTGCTTTGATTTATCAATGAGTGAGATTCTTGATAGAGTTAATAATCTTGATATCTTGAGTAGTAACATATATATACATGATGGGTCGTGCACTGTGTACGGTCACTATCTCCTGGTTCGCCAGGTTGATGATGTCCCCTTGAGTAAACACAAGTACATGTGAAACCTTGCAGGTGAAATTTATTCCGTACATGGTAAAGCTTGTGTGGTACTGCTCTAGGAATGGAAGAATTAATTAATTATAGCTGTCAGAGCTTACATAATTAATTAATGGACATTATATCTTAAACATGAGGAATGGCTAGACTAAAGAAGAATGCATTGAGTAAAATGTATTAAATTGGTAGGTCAGTGTTATTTCTTTAGTAGAATAAAAGTAACACTTAATTTATTTAATACACAAATAGGTGTACTAGAATAATCAGCTAGTCAAGACAAACTAATTATCAAATTATTCTACGGTGTACTGATGGTGTGTTTAGGACCATCTAAGCCGTGAACCTTTTAATACAATAGAGGGATCCAATGTTATGATCTTACTGTGTGGTCTCCCACATCATATCCTCTATAATGTATGTATATTGAACGTGCATGAAAATATGTAACAATTTAAATACAAACAGTGACTGCATTAATATCCAATCTATATCATTATATAATATCATCAGAAACGTATACAAAGACAAGTCTTCTAGTATATAAAACTAACAATCTCCCACTTATAGAGAAAATTGTAGAAATGGTCCCACAGAGCATGTCCCCATTTCGTCTTGGTCCCAAACAAACTAATTTGGTCCCATTGGACCACGATATGCTAAAATGGTCCTAACGTCACGTTTTCCGTTAAGCTGGCATGCAATTTTAGTCCCAAAAGAAATGCAATTTTAGTCCCATACAGAATATTAGGATTAACAGTGATCAGGAGGGAATTGTTGTAAATTGAAGGGAAAATTCAACTGTTTTGAACCAAAAATATCCAACATTTAGAGGGCATTTATGCCATATACCTACCTATATATATACCTATACACCAATTCTAAAATTACAAGAATTCAAGCCACCAAAAATACAATGTCTGCTGTATCTTCAAGCAAAGAAAACAACAACAAATTTTTTTAATGTGTGATTGTCAAAAGCCAGTGTCTGCATATTTTCCAATCGTGCACATAGCAAAGGTAGATTTTTTTATACATGTCCTGATTCACTACGTGGTGGTTGCAAGTTTTTCAGATGGGTTGATGAGTGTCCATCTCAAGACAACTCAGGGGAGTCCCACAACTCAAAGCTAAAGATGTCAACTGAGGACATTGCTGAAGATATGAAGACAATGGCAGAATGTATGATGCAAATGGCTGGAGATATGAAGAAAATGGGTGCAGATGTGGCAGAAATTAGAAAGTGGAGTAAATTAATGTTTCTAGTGTTGGGATTTTATTCAGTGGCTGTTTTCTTCAAATGAATGCAGTGGCTGTTTCCCTAGAAGTTTATTCTAGTCTAATATGTAAGATGTAAGATGTAAGATGCAAAATGTATGAATCATATTATGCAAAATGTATGCCAATGACCACATTTTCCCAACCCTAGCAACCACAACAAACTAAGACCAGTCAACTACAATTATCAACCAACAAACAATTCAAAACCACTAGCATTTCATTCTCAAAGCAACAATTATCAACCACAAACTGAGATCAGCCCATAACAATTATCAACCAACAAAAAATGCAATAACAAGGCTGACATGAATTCACCATGATGATAGGGTAATTGTTCAAAAACAAGAAGCCAAATATATGGCATTTCAGTTTTAGAGGTAGGCTAATTGTTCAAAAACATCAACTTAAACCAAAAACACCAAACGAAGCCTAAAATCTTATCTATTTTTCTTCTTCTTTGATGCATCTCTCAAGCTTGAAACATGCACAAATTTTTTGCCTCCTTTGGTGACCACTCTCATGGAATCTAGTTCATGAGGTTGATTTATAGCAACTGAGGAATCCCCTATAAATTTTTAGCTATGAAATCCAGCAAAAGGTTACATTACAGGAGGCTGCCTAGCATCAGATTGGACAACATTAATTGAGCTTCAAATGGTGTAAGTTGTTGATTTCTCTTGGGCAAGACCATCATTTATAGTGTTGTTAGCAACCTTAGGTCTCTTCCTTGCCTAATTAAAAACCATGAAAATATGAAAACATGAAAAAACTGAGATTTTAAGAAGAAAAAGATCATTATCTTACAAGTATTTTTCTTCCTTACACAGTAGTTGGAAACATACTGGAACAACCCTCTCTTTCAGTTGCAGCATCTTTCTGGGTTGCAGGAGGATAGTCATGTTGTGACATTTCCTCAAGCTGAGTAGATGGTTGAGCATCCATCTGTGCAGCTGCACTCTCTTTCTCAAGTTGAGGTTGTGTTGCTTCAGAATTGATATTTTCCTAAATAAAATCATCCACATAGCAACATTAGTTTTCAATTTACATGAAGTAAATAGCTAAGATGAAACATGCAATGATTTACCTTTCTCAATCTGCATCCTAGTTGGTTGTGCCATTTCTCTCTACAAAACTTACAAGTGATTGTAAAGTGTTGTTTCCCTATTCTTTGAACAGTACCACTGCTCCTCTTTTTCCTTTTTGGTTCTTCATTAGGCCCAAATCTCCTTTTCTTCTGAGGCCTACCCTTGTTCTTCTTTGCAAAAGAAGGTGGAAGTGGTGGAATGTAACCTGTTTTCTCCCACATGCCATCTCCATTCATTAGAGATATGGCATGCTCATACATTGCACTATAAGTCTCTACAGAATAACAATTGTGCACATAGTCTTCTGGAGCTTTTTCTTCAGCACAAATGGCACTGATGGCATGCTTACAAGGTATTCCACTCAAATCCCATCTTCTGCAAGCATATGTATGCTCCTCTAAGTTAACAATATATTTTGAGCCATCAAAACTTGACACCTCATCTCTGTTCTCACTAGACTTTGTGGGAATGCATTCTACAGAGGCTTCCATATATTTCCCCACTAGCTTTCTTATTCTAGCACAAACAACTCTCTCTTTCCACAATCTCTCAGCCCTATCTCTGTTTTTCTGAAGCCTTGTCATCATATACTCTCTAACCCATTCCAACATAGTTAAAATTGGCTTCTCTCTAGCCTCTAGCAGACATGAGTTAAATTGTTCACACATGTTATTGACCAATGTATAACATTTTTCAAATGTTGAAAAATATGATTTGGACCATTCTTTGGCTGATTTACCCTTCTGCAGCCACTTAAGACACTTATTGTCCACGTTTTCAATCTCAAGCATCACACTATGGAAACTAGCAACTGTGGTAGCATTTGCAGCTTTCCATAACAATTTCTTGAAATGTTGGCCTTTAAATCCAGCCCTCTTCATATTCCCATGCAAGTGTCTAACACAGAACCTATTTTCTACACTTGGCAATACCTTCTCAAATGCCCCAATCAGCCCCTTTTGTCTATTTGACATGAAGGTATAGACATCTCTCTCAGTTAACAAGTCCTCCTTCAACAACTGTAAGAACCACTCCCATGAATCTTTGTTCTCAACTTCAACAGCTGCATATGCCAGAGGGTATGGATCATTATTTAGATCCATACACACTGCAGTCAACAACACGCCCACTGATCCTCTAAGATGGCAGCCATCAACTCAAATCTATGGCCTACAACCTAACATGAAGCCATTTTTGGTAGCCTGGAGGCAAACATAAAATCTCTTGAAGCTACTGCCACTAGGTGTATTATCAACTTGAAGAATCACAGTTGAGTCTAGATTCTTATCCCTCAGAGTCTGTGCATAATCCCACAACTTTGTGTATGCTCAGTTGTGTCTCCTTCAATTATTTTCAGTACTTTTTTCCTTGCTCTGAAAGCTTGGTGAGGTGATATGTACACACCAAGCTCTGCAATGGCACTACTCCTAAACTCCTTCACACGTTTCTTTAGATCACACCTAAAGGATTTCTCAAACCTTTGTGCCAGCCAACTTGCCCTTACATTGTCTACATGGTATTGTCTTGCACATATGTGTGTGAGATCTATTTCTCTTATCTGAAAAGAAGCTTCATCTTTCATCTTAAGAGCATTCATATGCCAGAGACACCCTTCATCCTTCTTCTTACACCTTACATATATCCTCCTTGCATCATTCTTCTCAAAATTTGTAGGCCTTCCTACCCTCACTGAATAGTTGTTAACAACATCTTTAAAGGAATGTTTTGTACTAAAAATTTGGCCCAACCTAAATGTGGGTTATTCTGATGTTGATGGTCTGTCACTATCTTCTCTAACATCAGAAGACCCCACACTGTCAAAGTCACTCCCAATGTCTGCCTGGAGCCTATCTTCATCACTTAAGGTGAAGCTATCTTTAGAATCCAATCCATGTGTTGTGCCAACCCACTCAGCATCTTTGTCAATATTTTCATCAAATATTATGTCATCAATTAACTCATCACATCTATCCTCCTCTGCAATGAAATCCTCATCTTAACTATCTGAAACTACCATATATTCCATCTCTATCTGCCCCAAGTCTTCAACCCTATACATATTATCAATTTCTAAAGCTATTGCCTCCATCATTTCATCATCAATACCACCAGTGTCAAACTCTGTCTCAGTAACTTCTGCATGCACATGCACATTCCCATCAACACAACCAGCTTCCTGCTCTATACCACCATCTCCATGCTTTTTCTCAATCTCAACTTCAGGTTGTGTTTCCATTGTAATCTCCTTAATAGGTTCCAAACTTTGCTCTTCAACTTTAAGTTGTGTTTCCATTGCAGACTCCTCAACCCCTTGTGTCACAGCCTGCTCTTCAACAACATTCACAACCACAACTTGCTCTTCAATATCCACAGCCACAACCTACTCCACAACAACATTTACAGCCTACTCTTCAACAACATTCATAGTCTGCTCATCCATCTCTTGCAAAGTCACAACAAGCTCATCAAAAATAGTGGGCACAACTTGCTCCTCAACAACCTTCACATGCACAACTTTCTCTTCAACAACCTTCATAGCCTCAGCTTGCTCTTTAACAACCTTCATAGCCCGCTCTTCAGGTTGTGTCTCCATTGCTGCATTCTCTCCAGTAACTTTCACAACCTGCTCAACAGTTGTAGAGCTTCCAATTATTTGTAAATCACCCTCCACATCATCCAAGTACACTACCTTGTCAACAATCTCATCTCGATTCAGACGAAGCACTGTTCTTTCACCATCCAAATACAAGAAGAACTCTCTGCTTTGTGCAATCCCTATTATTAAATTCCAAGTATCAAACTCACAAACAACAGGCTTTAACTTTCTATCTTCATCTTTTGCATAGAACTTCTTAGACCCCATATATCATATATGTTCGCATAGACCTTCTAAGTACTTAAAACACCATTTACGGGTGTATACAAAATCAAACGCAGAAACTATGCCCTCTAAATACTCTAATTCACCACAGTCACTAACCACCATACCACCATGCTTTAACTTCATCATATACCAATAATCACATGGCTCTAAAAAAATATACACTAAATTCTGAGAAACAAAAATCACATACAAATAGAAATAAAATAGCAGAGAAATTTGGGAAGGAAACTTACTATAATCTGGGTGTGGTAGTTGTACATAATGCTTCCTCCGAATCATTGCTAGCTTACGTTTTTAGCGCTATGAGAAATTACAAGAAATTTGAGATTAAATCTTCTTACCCTCGCGAATTGCAAGATGCGACAACTTCCGCAGCAAGTGCTCTTGATATTTTCTCCAACTTCCGTGACAAGCTTTGGGGATTTTCAGGTGAATTTGGTTAAGCTTTGGGGATTTCTCTGGGGTCATAAGGTAGAAGATGATATTTTTTTGTGGGAAAATAGAAGACGATAGTTAGTTGTGTTAATTTGGGGATTTTTTGAAATTAGGGTTCCTACAAGTCATGTGCGCGTCACGTGTTAACTCTCCGTCAGCTGTTAACTAGCCCGTCAAAATCTATAGGACCAAATTTACATATGACTATCTTATGGGGTCATTTTGGCTTAAAAAATAAAAAAAGGACCAAATTAGCTTTGTTTGGGACCAAAACGAAACGGGGACATGCTCTGTGGGACCATTTCTGCAATTTTCTCCCCACTTATACTTGAAGCATGTCTTTCAAGCATAAAAACTAACTGGCTAACTCTCCAATCCTAAACTAAATCTCAAACGGCGCCTCCGGGTCTGTATCTCACACCTATTTTCTCCACGTGACCATCAAAGGTCTTAGCTAGAAGGCTATTCATGAATGGATCAGCTAGATTGTCCTTCGATACAATCTTGACCACTGCTATATCTCCTCTCTTAATGATTTCTCGTATAAGATGGTACTTCTTTTCTATGTGTTTACTTGCCTTATGGGCTTTGGGTTCCTTCGAATTTGCCACTGCACCAGAATTATCACAGTATATCGTGATACTCTTAGGTAAATCAAAAACCACGCTCAAGTCCAATAGGAAACTTCGGAGCCAGACAACTTCTTTTTCAGCCTTAGAGGTAGCTACATATTCAGCTTCCATAGTGGAGTCAGCAATGCATTTCTGCTTGATGCTCCTCTATGCAATGGCTCCGCCTCCCAGTGTAAACACATAGCCTAAGGTAGACTTACTCTGATCTTTATCGGATTGAAAATCTGAGTCCATGTAACCCAAAGGCATGAGACTATCAGAGCAGTATACCAACATATAATCTCGAGTCCTTTTCAAGTACTTGAGAATATTCTTAACCGCAGTCCAGTGACTTTGTCCAGAGTTAGACTAATATCTGCTTACGATGCCAACGACATAGCATATATCAGACCTAGTGCAAAGCATAGAATACATCAAACTTTCCACAGTCGAAGCGTTTGGGACCTTTTTCATCTCATCTATCTCAGACTGTGTTTGGGGACATATTTCCTTGGATAGATGAATTCCATGCCTGAAAGGTATAAAACCTTTCTTAGAATCTTGTATGCTATGCCTAGCTAGCACCGTATCGATATAGGTCATCCAGGATAGGCAAAGCATCCTTTTTTGGCAATCTCAAATGATCCTGATGCCAAGGACATGTCCAGATTTTCCCAGATCCTTCATATCGAATTGCTTGGACAACCACACCCTTATGTTCGATAATACCTTCTTATTATTTCCAATAAGCAATATATCATCATCATACAATATGAGGAAAACCACCACGTTTCTGTCGTACTTCTTATACACACAGCTCTTATCCGGACTTTGCACGAATCTATATGACTGGATAACCTCGTCAAAATGAATGTTCCAAGACCTTGACGCCTGCTTAAGTCCATAGATGGATCTCTTAAGCTTGCACACTAGGTGCTCTTGGCCTTCAGCAATGATACCCTATGGTTGCTTCATGTGGATGTTTTCTTCCAGACTTTCATTAAGAAAAGCCGTCTTGACATCTATCTGCCATATCTCATAATCCAAATGAGCGGCAATAGACAAGAGAATCCAGATTGACTTAAGCATGGCTACTGGCGAAAAGGTTTTCTCATAATTGATCCCTTCTTTCTAAGTGTACCCTTTCGCTATTAGTCTTGCCTTGAAGGTTTCAACCTTCCCGTTAGATCCTCTCTTGCATTTGTAGACCCACTTGCATCTAATGGGCTTCACCTCATTAGGTGGTTACACAAGCTCCCAAACTTGATTGTGATCCATAGATTCAATCTCAGCTTTCATTGCAGATTTCCAGGAATCCACATCTTTGTCTTGGATTGCCTTATTGTAGTTCTTGGGATCTAATTCATTTAGTCCTTCAGGAAAATCTGAAGATTTGCTCAAACCAATGAATCTATCAGGTTGGTGTACAACCCTCCCACTGCGATGAGGCAATTCCCATACATTTTTGACACGCTGTGCAGTGTCTGGTGGTACCTCTTCTTGTACCATTGGTATAAGATTTGAACCCTCTCCTCGAAGATCCTCAAGGATGATTTCACTCATTGGCTTGTAGTTTATCACATAGTCTTCTTCTAAGAATCGAGCATTGGTGCTATCAATGATCTTCTAATCCTTAGGACTATAAAATAAACCTCCTTTCGTCCCCTTATGATATCCAATGAATAGTCTGACATTCGTACATGGCGCCAGCTTGTCAGCATCCTTATCTAGCATGTGTGTTGGGCTATCCCAAATCCGAAAGTGGCCCAGACTAGGTTTTCGCCCAGTCCAGAGTTCTGTGGGTGTAGCAGGAACTAATTTTGATGGAACCACATTCAAAATGTAAGCTGCTGTATCCAGCGCATATCTCTATAATGAAATGGGAAACTCTGAATAGCTCATCATCAATCTAACCATCTCTAATAAAGTTTTGTTCCTTCTTTCCACTACGCCGTTCTGTTATGGTGTGCCAAGCGCAGTTAACTGAGACATAATCCCATTCTCTGTCAAATAGTCCCTAAATTCAGTTGAGAGGTACTCACCACTATGATCAGAATGTAGTGACTTGATACTTTTACCTGTTCATTTCTCCATTTCCGCCCTGAATGTTTTGAATTTTTCAAAGCATTCCAACTTGCGGCGCAACAGGTATATGTATCCATACCTTGAGCAATCATCAGTGAGAGTGATGAAATACTCATACCCTTCTCGAGCTAGTAATGTCATAGGGCCACACAAGTCAGAATGAATCAAATCTAACACCTCTTCAGATCTATTCCCTTTAGACTTAAAAGGACGCTTGGTCATTTTACCCTCCAAACAGGATTCGCACAAAGGGAACGATTCTAGGACCAGTGAAGATAAAGGTCCATTGTTTACTAGTCTTTATATCCTTTTAAGGTTGATATGGCCGAGCCTTAGATACCAAAGATAGGTTTGATTCAGTTCCGAAGGTTCTTTTCATTTATTAGGGTTTGTGATCGATATATTCAGTAATTGCTTTTGCATAGTGTTTTGCATACGATTAAGTAAATAAATATGTCCATCCAATATGCCAGAACACATAAAACGTTTACCACCTGTGATAATGACTTTGCTATTAAAAGAAACTGAATATCCATTCAAAAACAATCTAGAAACTGAAACAAGGTTTCGCCTAAAATTCGGCACATAAAGATAGTCTTTCAAAACTAAAATCCTATCACTACTAAAAGATAAGGTAACGTCTCCCACTGCAACTGTTGCCACTTTCGTAGCATTGTCTATGTAGATGGTGATCTCGCCATCTGTAATACCCGAGCCTTTCACTACTCAATTACCATCTTGATATATGTCTTACATAAGTTTAACTTATGTGTTTATTTTCATGTTAATTGCATTTATATAGGTATATATGTTATCATAATTTAATTAATTACTTCTAAATTTAAAAGCTCTATTTACAAAAGTGGATATAGATAATAAATAGAATATGCACATAGATATATGTATATATATATATATATTTAAGTCTAGATAATATTATTGGTATTATTAATGGATATCTATTACATATATAATATCCATATATTGATTAACATATGTATCCACTAGGTTAGCTAAAAAAAAGAAACAAAATATTACCTTATTGTTACACTTACCATGGTAGTGTGATAGGTGTAAAGATTTTAGTGATAAATTTTGGCTATAGGGGATGAGGTATTATATATATATAATGTAAATCTATCTATCTATATATATATGTGTGTATATATTATATAATCTCATAGAAATGTTTAAGACAACAAAAGGAATGAAAAGCAATTAGGCAAAAGCTCAGAATCGTGAAGGTTAAATTCATGCCATGTATATAATCGTAGTTCTAATTAATTATTTTCATATTTAGAGAAAATGATTAGTACTATAAATTATCTTAACTCTACGAATTAAGTTTATAATTTAATTCAAAGAGCACGAATTATTAGTTATAGGTTATTTATTTTCTAATAAGGTGATTTTCATATATAATTGGCTATAGGTGGAATATGATGATAATTATAAGTGTATATAGTTATTGTGGATTTATTAGCAATTAAATTAATTTATGTTTCACTAACTGATGACATCTAGATGTAGGAATATTCTAGTAAAATAATAAATCAATGAATTTGTGTTGGAAGCATCTAAATATATTTATATTTTTGCATATATAAATATATATATTTAATATCAAAATAAGTTGATCAAGTAAGTGAGATATGGTTCCAAGTTATATGATTTCATGTATTAGTGAGTTACGTTTTATATATAAAGTAAATTTAATTACTTTAGAACAAGTGCTTAATTAGTAATTATAATATTGTTAGTGGCAAGTCACACAATATTGAGGAAGCCCCTGATTTAGGATCTCAAATACTGTAAGCATGGGACTCGAGATAAGTAGAAATCCATCTGCAACTATAATGCATGAACATATTATTATCTGACTATATGTGTTTATTATTATTTATTATTTATTATTGTGATATATTGTACAATTATGTGATATAATATACTTGTGATATTGCATTATGTTGCGTTGAATATCTTGTACATGAGCACGAGCATATGCATGCACGTCATGTAGACATTATCGAGGTTGCATGCTCGAAATGATTTTCAGAGAGAGAAAATATTTTGTTGGGGATTGGTCACCACCAGCCCGTGCTGTGATGTGTTGTATATTTGTGTCTCGAGTGGGATGACTTTCATGCGGGATCAAAGAGAACAAGTAGGGGGTGTGTCCCTTGGGGTCCAAGGAGGACGGTCCACTTCAACTGCACGTTTGAGGTGATGAGTGGCTGATGTGGGATGATTTTCATGTAGGATCAAAGGAAACAGACAGGGGGCATGTCCCTTGAGGTCCGGGAAGGATGAGCCACATGAGTGCACTAATCATATTTTGGCCAATTGATATGATTATATTACAAGCTCATGATTCATGTTGGTGTCTGGTGAAGGGATCCAAGTTTCTAAACGTTGAAAATACTTTCGAGATGGCATAAAAGGGTTTTTTATTCACGAGCATTTGACATTTGTGGTGGTGTTGCATATGACATATGCGTTGTGAGTGTCATGAGACATGCATAAGCATGATTTCTGCTTACTGAGCTTTAGCTCATGTAGTTCATGCATTGTAGGTGAAAGTGATCATATGTGGTGCATTGATGTATGAATATTGAAAGCTCTGACAAGTCCTGAGAAGTGTATACATGGATGACGACCTGTGAGGAGGGCAAGGGCTTATTTTATTGTATTGTGTTACTTAGATATATCATAGGTTTGGATTTAAATTTATCTCCATATTCTTAGAATATTTCTGCAAAGAAAGGAATAATTTCTTTACAATTTTAGTAAATCGATCACTTTAAATGCACCACATATTAACCTAAATAATTTTTAATTTTTAACACTTTTTAATGGAAAAGTACATACTTATATTTTTCTAAGAGTTGACACACCCACATTTTTACATTACTTTATATTTTACATTTATTTTATTGGGGTGGGTGTGACACCATCACTCATCTGCCTTTTTACCAGGAACCCCTATAAAGACATACAAACATGATCAGTAGCTCCAATATCCACTACCCATGATTGAGTAGAACAGGTAGCTAAAATGTTTCTACAACGAGAGTGTGAGACATACCCTTCTTCTTCTTGTTGGGACACATCGTCTTCTAGTGACCCGGTTGGCCACACTTGAAGCACTTTGTTTAGGACTTGAATTCCTCTGAAGGAATCTTTGCCTTGGCTTTCTTAGCTTTCAACTATACGCGCTTCCGAGTTTCCCTTTTGGGGTAACTCAGCTGCCTGAAGATCCATGAGCAATTCAAATAAGGTAACATCCTTCTTTATCAAATTGAAGTTCAATCTGAATTGCTCAAACTTCAATGACAGACTATGGAGCACGATATCAATCTGAGATTCGGCGTACAGATCTCCACCCAGGGTTTCGATCTCAGCTAGATAGCTCATCATCGTGAGAACGTGATCTCTTACAGGTGTGGAGTCAGCCATTCTCACGCTCATCAAGTTCTTTATGGCTAAGTGTCGTGCTGAGTGATTCTGGTATCCGAAGAGCTCCTTAAGATTGAGCATTATGTCATAAGTAGTCCTTATTAACTAATGTTGATGTTGCAGCACATTTGACATGGAAGCCAAGATGTAATAGTGCGCTATCTCATCAGACTTAACCCACTTATCATAAGCTAACCTTTGTGCTTCACCAGAATTCTCATCCGAATTTTGAAGGCATTCCTCTTCAAGTACGTATTTGTGTCCCTTAGCGGTTATGACAAAGTTAAGGTTACGAATCCAATCATTATAGTTTTCACCGATTAACTTATTTTCTTTGAGAATTGAGGACAGGTTGGAGAGTCCCATGACGATATAGAATAACTGAAAAATAAACATGCAGTACAGTCACAAACTTTAGGATAAAGACATATAATCGAAAATCATCAATATATATATGTATCCACCGGTATCTTAAAAACGTTTCTTATAAGCCACATTAGTGTGGATATTTATAAAATTCATTTTTAAATAGGTTAATTAATCTTTAATTTACCTTGAAGTCAAGTTTCCTTATGACAAGTAAATTAATAGTCAGAAAATCATCCCGGTCGTGTAACCTTCTAATTAATAAGCCATGTTAGTGTGGACGTTTATTAATAAATTACACCTAAGTGTGCATACCATCATCTTTACCCCAAGTTCACTATTTCGAACTGATTGCTCCAGTTGGAGGAGTCAATTTCGTTCTAGTAGTGTTCTACAGTTAACTATTTAAGAGGTTTAATTTCTAGAGAAACCAGTGATATGACACATCCGTTATAGAGGAAGACCTATTGTCAACTCGCATACCCATCACTTCTCAATTAAACCAGATTAATGGAGATCGTTTGAGATTTCTACATACTTTGGTATGAATCTCTCCCACTTAGTTATTTATGTTTGAGGTTTCATTTTATTCCATTTTAAAAAACATGCAAACATCACATGAAATATTAAACATACATTGCATGCTTCAAACAACATAATAAGCAAAATAAAACCAACTATCATGGCTTATATCTCATGTTGATTGATTAGATAAAATTGAAAAGTCAGCTCTGAAATCTAGGGCATGGCCGCAGCCTCCATCACCGCGCCTCGCCGAAACCCTAGCTCCGATTATGGTTTCGGGACATGAATCGGGACGTCCTTCCTTTTTTGGGACTGCACTACTTTCTTTCTTTGAGTCGATCTTCAATCTTTATTCAATATAGAATATCTATTCCTAAAAGAAAAATTCTTATTTCTAGAATAAAAATACAACTCAAAACTTTAGTGATTTTCGAAAATCACTACTAGGTCTAACAATTTTATTTTGTCTATTACATTAAAACAACATAATAAAATAAAATGCTTAAACCTAATCCATTGATTTTCTCATGGATAAAAATCACGCAGCCAAACCGGCATACATCCAATCTTACATTCAACATTAAATTAAAACATACATCACATAAAATGGAGCCATGATAGTTGGTACAACCTGCAAACAAATTAGTCTACAAATCCAACAATCATATTTATATGATTAACATAGAATTATATATGATATCCATACATGATATATAATTTTCAAAAATTACAATTAATTAAATTAAAGAATTCGAAAATTACTACAAGATAGAATTTAGAAATTAAAATAATTATCCACCAAATTAAATCTTGTATTGTTCAAAAATTACATAAGAATACATCTGAAAATTAATTAAAATTATCCACCAAATTTATTACCTATTTTTCGAAAATACCCCAATTAAATAATATTTGGAAATTTTGATATAGATCAAAAATCTATTCTAAATAATATAGCAAGGATCGAAAATTACAAAAATAAAAATCTGGAAATTTGATCGACTTCAAACTCTTTCCAAATTTAAATTTTATTTTCAATCCTATCTAGATTAGAATTAAGTAATTTATGATATACAACACAAAAATTACTTTTCCAACTCTTATCTACAAGATTTCAAAAATTACAAGAATAAAAATCTGGAAATTTGAACCACTTCAAACTCTTTCCAAATTTAAATTCTATTTTCAAATTTTTTTGGATTAGAGTTTTATAATTATTGATATATATTAAAAATTACCTTATCCAACTCCAATCCTCATAGATTTTGAAAATTACAAGAATAATAAATCTAAAAATTTGATCCTCTTCAAACTCTTTTCAAATTTATTATTCTATTTCCATATCTATTTTGATTATAATTAGGTAACTTGTGATATACATCAAAAATTACCAAATCCAATTATAATACATGAAATTTTTAAAACCACCAATTAAATAAATCTGAAAATTTGATTTTCATCAAAAACTTCTCTAAATTAATTTAATAGGACCAAAAATTACATAGGAAAAATTAGGGAATTTAAAACATCAAAATTTCAAAAATTTTGATACAATAATTTTCAAATACCTATCTAATTAAATCTGGAAATTTTGACATTATCAAAAATCTATTCCAAATTTAATAGGATATAATCGAAAATTATAGGGACTTTCAAATCTAGAATTTTCGATCTTCATCAAAAATTTATCCAAGTTTTGAACACAACAAAATTGAAATATATGAACATTTAAATCTGAAAATTTAAACATCATAAATTCATCATAAAATTTAAACATATATATCAAATTCATTCTAGGATTAAATCTAGAACAGTGCCAAAACCCGCTCTGATACCAGTTGTTGGGGTTTTTTCGAATTAAACCACTGCAGGATCTACTGATTGTTCATTAATCCACTATCATGTAAAATCACATATTTATGTATCTCGTATGTATTTAATTAATCCAAGTTTAATTAATTATGCGATCCAATTTTTCGATTCTACTATAAGCGGAAACATAGAACACCGAAAAATAACTTACAAATTAAATATCGGGTTGAGGACAAGTGTAACGCCCCAAACTACTCCGTTTGGCCACGTCACTTAACATACAATTTACTTACAGAAATTTGTGTTCTTTTAATGAATTGAGCGGAAGCTAAGGTCAAATAGCATGATAAGGTAAGACATCATAAATTTCATTATAAATTTTTCACATTTATGACATGCAACCTATCGGATCTAATTTGTCACATAGCATAGTATTTAATGGAAGCATTGCATAAGCCCATCCACATCAATCATACAATCATCTAACCTATCGGGCTCATAGGTTTTACACAACTCGCCCGTCTAGCAACCTAAATTAACATACATAGCATAGGGTTTCAATAACGTAATTCGCACATGGAAGGCTCCAAGGTCGAACAACCCGCCTTTAAAATGTTTTGCATAATATGTATCGAGTTAAACACAACATGACTACCAAATAGGTCTAGTCCCATCCCCAATAATCATTGATCATAAAGACAAAAGGAGAATGATCAATGCAATATTATTAATGTGAGTAATTCAAAATAAGAGCATGCAAAAATAAACACAAGCTTATGGGGGGTTCTCTTGTGTTCACAACACTCCTACTCAGACTCCGACTCCTCAATCTGAAATTCATTGAATCAATGGGGTGAGTATTTAACAACATACTCAGTGAGGAACACTGTAAACAGTTATAGCCAATTGCACAAGTGAAAATATAACATATGGATACTTCTTTACTTTTGTGGAGACTAGTCTCAACCCCATAGGGTCCAAACATCATGATGCCCCTATTAATGAACATCTTTGACCCTGTAGGGATGCCCGCGGGCTTATTATCCCCTAGGAAGGACATTAACAAGTCTATATCGATCCCAAAGGACCTCTTTATCGACCCCGAAGGATCTCTTTCATTTCACCGGTCCGAAGACCCTTCATACTTATACAATCAAAGCATAACAATAACTATAACTTTACACGTGTTCACAGTTTAGAGTTACCCCACCTTATGAGATGCTTTCAAAATCCTTTCAACCTTGAAATACTCCTTTGTCATGCACAAATTGTCCACCTTGAGCCTCAATACGTCGCCTAGCACCTTTAAATTCCTTTTTCATTTTAGATGTCGAGTTATACAATTATTTCATAATTTTGACCAAACACATGATTTACATGCCTTAAGATTTTTCATACATATCCACATACACAACCATGGATATACAAGCTCATACTATGATTTTGGACTCAAAATACACATTAAAACTCTTTAAGACATTTAATCGAACATGTTACATGCACCCATTTTAACCACAAGAACAAGACTCAATTTAAATTATTTGAAACCACAATTTCCAATACATGTACTTCCATCCTAGGGATATAACATACATGAAAATCAATTTCATAAAACCATTACAACACCCCCAACCAACCATCAACAAAACAAGGGGAAATTAGGGCAAAAATCCCAACTCTAGCAACAATGAACCATAGGAATTCGATATAACTTCACGTATAGCTTCAAGAAGGTAAATAAACCATATGTTCAAGATATCTAGGCAAGAGGATCAATAAAATTGAAAACCCTAATTTTTGGATACAAGCCCTAAGTTCAAATCAACATGAAAATGGTGTTTAATCACCAAGGTGAAGAGGGTATGAAGTTACCTTGGTTGATGGATGATGATGAGAGAATCCACTTCAAAACTTGAAGAATTTCTTGAGAGAATTTGGGAGGAAATCGCCCAAGTAGATGAAGAAAATGAAGAGGAATGAGTGAAGTGTGGTATTTAACGGATGGAATTTCCGAAACAGGGTGCGGCCTAGGAGGGGTCGCGCTCGAGACAAAGAAAAATAGCTCTCTCAAGTAGTGCCATGCGACCTAACTAGTCGCGCCTCGAGGTCATGTTGCAGACCTCTTGGCACACGGCCTGGAGGAGGTCGCGCCGCAGGCCCCTCGGCACACGGCCTGACTGAGGTCGCACCTCAAGCCACTCGAAATATCAATATTCTAGATGATTTGCCACTTCAGACTTGTAGATTTTTGAAAGATATTCGATTTGAGTACTCATGGGCCTCATGGTTCCAACCGAGTCGAAAGTTATGACCTCCGGACGAAACCTTGGCGAAACACAGCGAGACCCCCGATCAACTCAGCGTTAGGGCGTTCAAGGTATGGAAAACTAAAATTAAATACAATCACATTCATTCACTATCATATAACTCGACATTTTTGTATTGAAAGTTCAATCCATATTATACACTCAGTATAATATAACCATGCTATGATGTATCAGCTCGAGTGGGACAACCTGCACTGAAACAACGGCATAAAATACGAACATAACATCATAATTAATATTCAAACAATATTAATTCAACATCATTTTTCCAAAATTATAATTTATAATTTAGAAAAAGGGTCGGGGTATCACAACAAGATTATATGACTAATCTTGATATTGATAACGTGTATGATCGGCGTCCCTTGATGCTATTCCACTCCAAGATCTTCTGTTGTATTCCCGAACTGTATCTCAGATACATGGTGGGCTGTAATCTACTCAGACGGGTGTGGATTCTGTGGATAGCAAGAGAACAAAAGAGGGCTAATTTAATTTCTTGAAATTTTCATCCCTCTCCCTATTATTTATAGGGAGGTGGGCGAAAACTGTAGCCCTAACCTTACTGAGTTTGGGCCTCTAGCTTTTATTGTAGCTCTAGTCCACTACAGTCATATTGGGCTACAACATGGATCTAGAAGAATATTAAAGTGGCTTACTAATTTATTTAATTTCTAATATCCAATAAACTTAGGATATAAATAAATAAATTAAGTATTACTTTTATTCCACTAAAGAAGTAATACTGACTTACCAATTTAATACATATTTGCGAATATGCTTTCTCCCTTAGTTCAGTCATTCCCCATGTTTAAGATATAATGTCCATTAATTAACTATGTAAGCTTCTGAAAGCTATAATTAATTAATATCTTATTCCTTGAGTAGTACCACACAAGCTTTATCATGTATGGAATAAATTCCACCTGCAGGGTTTCACATGAACTTTGTGTTTTCTCAAAAGGACATCATCAACCTGGCGCACCAGGACACGATGCCCATATATATTACACGACCCATCATATATGTAAATGTTATCACTCAAAATATCGAGATTATTGATTCCATCAAGGAACCTCACTCATTGATAGATCAAAGCAATAAACATAACATATATATGTCCACCAATATATATGGGTTAAGAACTCGAACTCTATGGATCTTTATTCTCTCACTTATAGGTCAGAGTAGAGAATAGTATCCTATCGTGATCCTTCTCAATACACAAATAGATGTACTAGAATAATCAGCTAGTCAAGACAAACTAACTATCAAATTATTCTATGGTGTACTGATGGTGTGTCCAGGACCATCTAAGTCGTGAGCCTTTTAATACAATACAAGGATCCAATGATATGATCTTACCGTGTGTTCTCCCACACCACATCATCTACAATGTATGTATATTGAACGTGCATGAAAATATGTAACAATTCAAATGCAAACAGTGACTGCAGTAATATTCAATCTACATCACCATATAATATCATCAGAAACGTATACAAAGATAAGTCTTTCAATATACAAAACTAACAAGTTCAGCTTGTGCTCAGCTCAACTGGTGTCAGTTCAACTGGTGATCAGCTCAACTTGACCCATCAGTGTGGCCATCAATTTGGCATCAGTTTGGCCACCAGTTGGGCATCAATTTGACATCAGTTTGGCTATCAGTTGGTCATTAGTTCGGTTCTTCAGCTGGGGGATTCAGTTAGAGCTTCCAACTTATCTCTTCAGTTGAGCTCTTCAGTTTGGCCATCAGTTTGGCCAGTTTGGGCATTCAGTTTGGTGAGTTAGCATTCAGTTTAGCCTTCCAGTTTGGTTCTTCAGCTTAACTCCGGCTTTTTCACCTTTTATGCCATAAAATCACCGTTTTTGGGACAAAAACGTGGAGTTCACGCAAATCTGGCACAACTCACAAAAGGAGCAAAAAGTGAAGAATACAACATAAAGTCAACACAAAAACAACGGAAACACAACACTAAAGACACAAAATTCCTATACTAAAACAGCACAAATAATCTCTAGACACTTGCTAAACCAGGAAACAACATTATTTCCGAAAAAGAAACAAGCACCTGATGTGCTTTTTCTATCATCTGGAGATCCTGCCTAATCAACATCACAGTAAGCAGTAAGACTTGAATTTGTATCTGAAGTATACCATAATCCATAGTCTGCAGTGTTGGGATTGTATACTAAAAGCATGTTTTTTATGTATATAATTATTTCTCTTTAATTAAGAATGAGAATAACATTCATATGTTTTGCATTTATTTTATAATAAATAATGCAAATCGTCCTATACTTAATATTGAAGATAATATGGTGTGTGGAATGCATACAGAAGATCATATTATCTGTTCCTTATAAAGTATGAGAAGAGTTCACAACGTAGATAGATTTAAACGAACCATCGGTATAGCTGTAGTGTGATTTGGAATTAGTCTATCTTGGCTATGGAATCATGCTAATGCACTTTTGTAGTGTATTGAACTGGATCACAGTGAGATAATTCTTATGGACTGACAGTACATAAGAATATAAATATCAGATACTCATAATTCTTAATCCTTGTATAATAGTAGACATGTATATTTTAATGTACATTACTTTGACCTATAAATGGGTGAGATTTTAATTAAAGAATCAATAAGCCCGATAGATTGGGTATAGGCATTTCTATACATGATGGGTTACTATTTATATAAAAAAACCATGTCTCGGTACGCTGGATTGAAGATGTTCTCTGAGGAGCTCAAAACAGATTATCATGTTAAATCTTGCAAGTGGATTTTTAATCCGACATGATAATAAAGGTTGAGTGGTACAACTCAAGGATAAGTAATTAATTAAATAGAGTTGTCAGTATACTCGATTTAATTAGTGGACATTCGATATCTTAAACATGGGGAATTAAATGAGTCGAAGGAGGCATATCCCATAATTATGGAATTAGGGCGGTAGTGCAATATTAATTCTTTAGTGGACTGAATTAATATTAATGGGCTTAAGTTATGTTCGGGCCGGACATGGAGAACTTAAGGCCTGTTGGAGGCCCAATCCTAATTTTCCTTCTAGATCCTTGTTGTAGCCCTATATATACCTTATAAAGGGAGACGAAAAACCCAAGCAAACCACAACAATATTTTTGAAAATTTAGTTCTTAAAAAAGCTGGAAATTTTCGATCGTCATTAGGTTAAGGGTTCTTCATCTCCAAGCTTCTACAAGGTTTATAGGATCGTCACCCACACGATGTCTAGATCGAGGTTGGACATACAATAGAAGATCATGGAGTGGATAACGTGAAGAATGGAAGAGCTGCAGATTTTATATCTACAATTTCTCAATGGTGTCTCTCTAATTGTAAGGTAATCTGATAATCTCAGTTTTCCGCTGCACATGAGATTTAGATTCGGTTTAAGCATGCAATAGATCTGGGATCATTTTGATCAAAATGTTTTATTCAAACAACACATATCCAAATGATCCTGGCTTGTTCTAACATGCAGTCCCACTGATATACTTGATGATGTTCTTGACTGCCTTCAAGTGATTTCTTTTAGGATATGACTGATATATAGCACAAACACCCACACTATAGGATATATCAGGTTGACTTGCTGTAAGATAGAGAAAACTTCAAATCATGCTTCTCTATAGTGTCTGATCTATTTCGTCTCATGTATCATCCTTTCCAATCTTGACAGTGGTGCTGATAGGAATTCTTTTGTGCTTAGAATTTTTTAACTCGAACTTCTTGACTAAGTTCATTTCATACTTAGACTGAGATATGAAGATACCTTCTTCTGATTGCTTTACCTGAAGTCCAAGAAAATATTTCAAATTCCCAACCAGGCTCATCTCAAACTCAGTTTCCATGTCCCTGATAAAGTCCTTGATTATCTTATCGGACACTGAGCCAAACACTATATCATCTACATACACTTGAACCACAATTACTTGTGATTTGTCCTTTCTCATACATAGTGTCATGTGCTTTCCTACTCTGTTGTATCCTTTGCTAACAAAGTATAAAGCCAGTCTTTCATACCATGCTCGAGGAGCCTATTTCAAATCATATAATGCCTTTTTGAGTTTGAAAACATAGTCTGGATAATGTGGAGCTTCAAATCCTTCAAGTTGTGCAACATACACATCCTTCTTCAGAAATCTATTCAAAAATGCACTCTTGACATCCATCTAATAGAGCTTGAATTTCATCTGCGGGTAATAGCTAGAAGAAGTTTGACTGATTCTATTCTTGCGACTGGAGCAAAGGTTTCATCAAAATCTATTCATTTAATCTGTGAATACCCTTGTGCAACTAGTCTGGTCTTATTCCTTGTGATATTCCCAGAGTCATCAGTCTTGTTCTTGAATATCCACTTTGTCCCTACAATATTCACTCCTTCATGTTTCTGTACTAGATCCCGAATATCATTCTTTTTGAATTGCAGAAGCTCTTCTTGCATTGCTTCAATCTAGTAGACATCTTTAAGAGCTTCTTGAATATTTTTGGGCTCTATCTTGGATGTGAAGCAAACATTGGATATCTCTTCATGTAACCTTTTTCTGAGTCTGCTTCTGGTCATTCTCCATTCATGGATATCTCCTATGACTTTAGTAGTATGATGATCTTTAACAATCTGTCATGAGGGCTTCCTTTGATTAACTCCCTGATCTTCAGATTCACTTTCTGTATCATTAGAATGTCCAAATACATCTGAGTGTACATTATCTTTTGTGGGGTTGACAACATCTTGCTGATCATCAAATCTGATATTGACTGATTCTACTACAGCCTTGGTCTCTTTGTTGTAAATCTTGTATGATTTACTATTTCTGGAGTATCCAACAAACATCCCTCCTACTCCTTTGTTGTTCATCTTACTAAGATACTCTTTATCATTGAGAATATAGCAAGGAGTACCAAACAAATGAAAGTACTTCATAGTAGGTTTCTTTTCATACCAAATCTCGTATGGTGTAGTGAAGGTACCTGGTCTAAGATTAACTCTATTGTTGATGTGGCATGCAGTGGTGATGGCTTCTGCTCAAAACATAGAAGCAACTCCTTTTGCAGCAATCATAGTTCTAGCCATCTCCTGGAGGGTTTTGTTCTTCCTTTCAACTACTCCATTCTGCTGAGGAGTCTTAGGGGCTGAGTACTCATGGTTAATTTCATTCTCATGGCAGAAATTATCAAAGTAATGGTTTTCAAATTCCTTACCATGATCACTTCTGATTCTGATGATCTGCTTGTAACAGCCCGGTCCCAAGGATGGGGACGAGGTTGTTGTGCGTAAAATAGCACGAAAAATCGGAAATCCAGGGGGGTGTTTTTAGAATTAAACTAAGTTAGCACCTCAAGAACTTAGGCAACTTAACTTTATGACTTGGATGAACTATCATTTTCAATGATTCAAAAGGGTCAAAGGTTCAAACAAGTCAAAGGGGTCAAAGGATTCAATCGGGTCAAAAGAGCGCCATATCATAGGCCAACCGAAATTTAAACAGAATTCAAAGACAAACAGATCGGGATTTGACTTTTCAAATAAACAAGACCTCATCATAGGTCACATCAACTAAGACTCATAAATAGGTCGGAGTTAAATATACCTTATTGCCCTATTCATAGAACGGATCAAGAAAACTACTTAAGGTTAACTTGAACGAACATAATCATGCTTGAAAAGAAAAGCCTCTTTGTAGGCGAACAGTAATAACGAGCATTCAAGACTTATTCACAAGTCAACTGGAGATGAATAGATACTAGAATGCTCAGTAGGTATGACTATTCAAATAACTAAGAATCAATAAAGGCATAGACGGGTATGCCAAAAGATCATGCTTCAAAAACTTTATTGATAACTAGAATTCATAGCATTTAAGACATGCTATTCTCAAGAATCAAGTTACATTAATCAAGACTAGATACTAATATCAGAGTACTTAGTAGAAACTTAGCGGAAGAAAACATGTAACCATATAGAGCAAAAAACTTGAAACCTCAAACAACTCAAACAACCCCACCAGCAGCACATCACCATCCTCAACATCTCAACCTGAAAACATTTGAAAAAGAGGGTGTGAGCACTAATGTACTCAGTGGGGTTTTACGAGAAAACTCTTTAATAAACTTTGGAATATCCAATTATAACTGGCGGCATATGGAGAGCAAAATGCAAAAGCCCTCTCCATACCCGCAAAACCTTTTACTTCCTTTCTTGGCGCCTTTCCTGGCTCAAACCTGTTGTCTACTGCACCCTTATGCCTTAGGATGAGAGAGGGGTTACCTCAAGTATCCTCTGAGTATGCAAGGGGGTTACCCAGCAGTGACTCCCTTTACTTTCAAATGTTCAACAATAGTGACACGAGGTCACGGCATGATAATGTAAATAAACTGTTCTTTGACCTCGATAACCTGCTTACAACACAAGCTATATCCTTCCTTAACTTTCTTCCTTAATTAACCTTAACCTTCCTTACTTAACTTAGCTAACAATACCAAGCCTAGAGCAATCGTCTAAGGCTAATTCTTAATTGAGCATGATCTCGGCCTATAAGGGATTTATAACTTACCCTAAAAGGAAATCCTTAACTATACGAGCTTTAACAAAGCATAAACATTCAAATGCGAGGAAATGAACGCGGATAAACATCGATTGTAATTAAAGCAATTCTAGATCTCAGGCTAGCATCAATCGTATTTAAACAATTCTAGCATATCTAAACATACTTGAGAGCCCACTTAACTTATGATAACTTCCTTTGCTTATCAAACTCAAATAACAATTCAACAATATCATGCATATAGCTTCTTTTATTCCTTTCCTTTCCTTGTACAGAGACTAAACAGGCAGAGCATAAAATATTTTAATTGGATATTCATCTTGCCCTATCATGCTTGTAGAGCTTAATAGCTCAAACTTTATACTTGCGTTAGAACCACCCACCTCGATGACGAACATCTCGATAACGGGCACGTAGACGAAGCAACGAGCCGAAAATCCTTCATCGGGTCTCCTCGGGGTTCACCTCATCTTTATCAGAGTTGATCAATGACTTGAAACCTTATTTGAGCTCCTAATAAGACATCTAAATGATATCTAAACCCTTGACCCTTAACTATAACTTAAAACACAAGAATTTAAAAGATTAAGGCATTCGAAATTACCACAAACGGGGATGGAAAATCCGATTCAAAAGATCGAGATTCCGGACGATCGGCCACTTTTACCTCATAGATCATCGAAAGAGCTTCGTTTTGAGTACTCATGGGCCTCGTAACTCCAAATGAGGCGAAAGTTATGGCCTCCGCACGAAAACGTGCCGGAGCTACCGAACCAGCCCTGACGCCCTTGCCCCCGCGGCGCCCCGTGCTGCCCCCGCGGGGCTCCTTGCCCCTGCGACGCCCCGTGCTGCCCCCGCGGGGCTCCTTGCCCCACGGCGTCCCGTGCTGCCCCCCGCGGGGCTCCCTTGCCCCCGCGGGGCTCTTTTGCCCCCACGGGGCACCTTGCCCCGGCGGCGCCCTCGCTCCGCTCTCTCTCTCACTGGGGGTACTCTCACGAAGAGAGCTCCCCTCTACTCGCTCTCTCTACTCTACAGAAATGGGGTGAAGAAGGAAATGAGGGAGGAAATCAAAGGGGGAGGGGCTCTATTTATAGAAAAAAATATGGCTTCATCGAGAAGCTACTTCAGTGCAACAATACTGCTTTAAAAATATCGGGTTCGGATAAAAGGTGCTTTATTCAATGGCGAGGTCCAAATGACCTCATTTATAAAATCCGAAAATACTGACAGGTTCGTTGGCTTGAGTACTATTGAACCAACTTGACTCAGAATAAAGAACGAGTCGTTTTGAAGGAAAATGAGAAATTAATCTCTTTTCAAAAATAAAGTTACTATTCCACGCAAGGGACAAAAAACATTCCCGAGCGTTCAATTGACCTGAGAATGAAAATCCGGGAACGCCAACGGATTCCTTGAGAAATTTCCCATAGGATAGGCTTGAAAAATTAAGGCTCGGATCAACACACAAGATTTCGCAAATTTCTAACGATCGCGCTCCTACGGAAAAACACTATTCATAACTCCTTTAAACGCGATTTAAATCACCGGGAACTTAAATGACTTCAGATTCAAAATCCGAAAGCACCGGCATGCTCCTTGGGTCGACGCCTTTTAAACGTGACCAAAATTAGCTGCGACTGAGCTGGAATCAAAATTCTCAAACATACAATTTTACGAAAAATAACTTCTAAAATCGCAATTTAGGGCCAAATACATCCTTAACTAGGCTCTAATTAATTTCTTTAATTTTCTTAATGAACTCTGAAAATCTCGGATGTTACACTGCTGGTCCTTTTCAACTGTGATCTTGCAAGCTAGTTTCTTGAATGCCATGAATGCCTCACACTTGTCTCTGAGAAAATCTACCCATGTGAATCTTAAGAAGTCATCTATGCAGACAAGAACATACTTCTTTTCTCTGTAGCTTTCAATAGTCATTGGTCCCATTAGTTCCATATGAAGAAGATCTAAAATTCTTTTGGAATTTCTGTCCTGAACTTCTTTATGTCGGGATCTTGTCTGCTTTCCAATCTGGCATGGACCACACACCTTATCTCTTTCAACCTTGATCTAAGGGATTTCTCTGACTATCTCCTTATTGATGATCTTCTGGAGATTCTTGAAGTGAATGTGTCCAAGCTTCTGATACTAGATCTCTAACTCTTCTACGGATGTTCTTCGATATGTTAAATAACATTGTGTAGGTACATGTAGCTGATAACAGTTATCAGCCGATCTCCTTCCTTCTATGAATAAGTCATTGTTCTTATTCATTACCCTACAATTCTCTTTGGTGAAGACCACTATCATGTCATCATCACATAGTTGATTGGTGCTAATAAGATTAGCTTTGAGTCCATCAACTAGCATAGCTTTGTTCAGTTTAGACATTCCTTCAACAACCAGCTTTTCTTTTCCCATAACTTTTCCCTTTTTGCCATCTCCAAATGTGATAAAGTTTGATGAACAAGCCTTTAAGTTCTGCATAAATGAGCAATCCCCAGTCATATGTCTTGAGTAGCCACTGTCAAAATACCAATTTCTCTTGTCTTCTACTCTTAAAGATGTGTGAGCAATCAGACTGGTCTGTTTGACAATCCATTGCTTCTTCTGAGCAGGCTTTTTCTTTTTCTGTGCAGCTGGCCTTCTGTTCCTATTGCTGGAATGTTGAACCACAAATCTCCTTCTCTTCCTTCTAAGATCATTGAGGTATTTATCACAATATGGTCGTATGTGGCCTTTCTCCTCACAATAATGGCAGATGATTCCTTTTCTGTACTTATTATGAACAGTCATCTTCTTGTTAATAATGTTATTCTGGATGTGCTGAACATTATTTTGTATATGTACCAGCTGACTTATATTTTCTTTGACAAACACTGTCTTGGATTGTCCTCCATTGTATCCAAGACCTGGATGACTTTTTCCTGAATGTCCTGGAGTAGTAAGAATCTTGTCAAGATTCTTTATTCCATTGTTCAGCATAGTGACATTCCTTTTGATGGATTTGAGCTCCATAGCTGCTGAATAATATCTTTCTGACCTGAATCAGACTTAATCAACTTCTCCTTCTCTTCCAATATATTCTTATTTTGAGACTGAAGGGTCTTGTTGATCTCCACAACTTCCAGCCACTTTGCATACATCTCCTTGTATGTTTTAACAAATTCTTCTTGGCTGAAATCTTCATTGTCTGATTCATCTTCTTCTGCATAGTCCAAGGGATCCTGGAATTCAGAGACTTTTGTTGTGAATGCAATAGTTTATTCATCTGAATCACTACTGCTTTCTTCTGAATCATTGTCACTGAGAGATACATTGTAATTCTTTTTGTTTCTCTTTAGTGTGTTAACACATTCAACTTAAATGTGTCCAAATCCATCACATTCTCTACATTGTATTCCTCTTCTTCGATTTCACTATTGAAACTTCTTCTGATCATTACTTGAGTTTCTATCTTACAGAGAGTTACCAGTTGGTTGTCTTCTTGATGAGATCGAGACAAGCGCTGAGGATTTGAATCCAGAGTTGCAGCTGAGAGGTCCAGTGATGAGATTAAGAGCCAAGAAGTTGCAAGGTTACTTCCAGTGCTATGTTGGAAAGAAGTTGGAAGATGATGGAACTGATTTCAAGCAGTCCAAATTGGTGACTATTTTAAGCATCAAGGAGCTCCATTGAAGCCATGGCAAAGTCATTCCTAGCTGATTTAATTAGTTAATTTATTTATTTCCAGTCTATTATTTGAGTTGTGGTTTTATTTATTTAGCAGGCCCAATTATCACAATCTGTTTAAGTGATATTGGACCCAGTAGTAGTTTTAATTAGCCCAGTTCGAATTCTAGGCCTAAGACACTTTAATTTTCATTCTTTAGATTTATTATTTAGGGATTTTCGTTCCTATAGAGGATTAGACACGTTTTGAATGAAAAAACAGCGCAAAGCTTTCAACTTGTCTCACAAATCAATAGTTCTTTGGTAGAGTTTGTTTCTGGCGAATTCAAGCTTGAAATCTATTGTCTCATTCGTGATATCTCGTAGTATCTGAGTTAGACAGCCATTGAAGGTTGCTCCATAGGCGCGTTCCGAGTTCTCGTCGATTCGGGGTTCGTTTCGGGTAAGTTTCACCTATCCTTTTCGTTTTTCTTCATCATCGATCCTTCCACCATCACCAAAACCACCATCCACATCCATAACACTCCCATATCCTCATCAACACCCTTAAAATCGTCCTCCTTCAGATCAAAACCCGGATTCATCGATTTAGATCGAAAAACCTTAAATCGGGTCAGAAACTTCCAACCATTCGATCTCTTAAACCACTTGACCAAATTAGGTGAATGTTGGATATGTTTTGCATCTCTACAGATTGTGCCTAGTGTTAAAATTTGAGCTCAATTCAAGGTCGTTTGCATAGGTTTCTGTTCGTGTCTTTAATTTAGGGTTTTACGGGTTATTTGGGTTGTTTTGTGTTTAATTCTTGTTGAATTCGAATTACTTGATTTAGTACAGTATATTGAGGTTATTAATTCAGTATTGTTTAGTTTATTGTTGGGTTGAATCACATACCTAGTTGGCGTTGTTCGATTCTTTTCTTCCGCCTTATTATTGGTTGTATCATAATTTTGGTACCAGAGCCACGTCGACTTCAGTTGGTCATGGTTCAATCCAAATTTGTGTGTGACACAGTAGGGGCAAAAGTAGTCGATCCCATTGAAAAAAAAATCGTACAAAAAATAGGAAAAAAAATGATAAAAAAAAGAATAAAAAAAAGAAGAAGTTGATCGAGCCCTATTGTGTTCACCGTGTTTCTTGAGTATCTTGATTCATTCTTGAGGTTCTTGGTAGTTCTTGATTAGTCTTGTTGAGTTTGGGTAGTATTTGTCTTGTTTTCTTTGAGTCGTGTCGCGATTTGCCGTTCTTCGTCGTATAGCGATTGGGGACGACACTTTGCAGTTTCTTGTGTTGTTGGGGAGTCATAATTTCCAGTCCTATTGCTGGAGAAGAGGGGGATGGTCGAAAATTTTGTGTCTAGTGTTATAGGAGTTGATTTATTTGTTTCCTAGTAGGATTGGGATTTGTTGCCTAGTTGGTTTTGATTTTTATTTCTTTGTTGAGCTCGTATTCACACTTGGTACAATCTAGCTCCATAATTCAGCACACATCGACCCATATTCCAGCATTATTCTTGCCTTTGCCTCCCACAATTATCCACTGAAAATTCATCCACCGATCACTCCGCAGTCAAAAATCGGTTTTCTGCCAAATTTGCTCCAGAACTCTGATTTTTGCCCATAATACCATTCCGGAAGCGTCTCGACATGCTGAACAAAACTCACTACTTTGCTATAACATATAGGTACGGTTGGCCAAATTCAGCCGTCTTCAGGGTGAAATCACCTGTTGAACATTTTCCGGTTTTGCCGTTTCTTCGAATTTTCCTACATTTTCACCCCTACAACCGACCTTTACCCTTTATAGCCTCCTTCGTGGTATTTTGTGTACCCCGTGGTACTTTGGGAGTCAAGTTCGAGCTCTTGACTGGAGCTGGAGGAGTCAGTAGCAATTCTACTACTGGAATTCGAGTTCTACTGTGAGTCGCTGAAGTTCGAGCTTTATTAAGAGTTTATACACTTTGAGTGCTATACACGAGAGCTAAAAAAAAGTGAGGTCCTGTTCTTTTGTTTTCTTTTGTTTTTCTTTATTTTATTTGTTTTGCAGGTACCAATGGAGTCCAGAGATGGTTATAACAAGACGAATGATAAGGCACCCGCATCGCCTAGTACTCCTACAGACGCGGCTTCATCACTGCCACAGTCGTGGGATGCCCAGTACCACCATCAGGAACTGGAGCATAAGCTGGATAGTTCATTGGCCAAAGTGATGGCACAGCTCGAGCTTATTGCTGCTCGAATTCCTGCACCACCACCAGTTCAAGCCCAACCTGTCCAGCCAGAAGGAGCAGTTCGTCAGCCTGAAGCAGCTCGTCAGCCTGAAGTTGTTGTAGTCGAGCCAACCAGAGCAAATGCTAGAGCACCACAAGCTCAGCATCACCAGCCTCAGGTGCAGTTTAACGATCCATATGATCGAGATGCTGCAGAAGCTTTTGGTGATTTCGCAGAGGGATTTGAGGATGAGTATGATCCATTCCAGAGACGTGACCGACCACGTCAGCCTTACCACCGACATGCAGCCCGATGTGCGGATCCTGAAAGCCTGTTGAATAACATTAAGACAAGCATCCCTGAGTTTGAGGGATTACGATCCAGACCTTTATCTTGACTGGGAGAGAAAGGTTGACAAGATTTTTGATTGTTATGATTTTCCTGAGCAGAAGAAGGTCCAGTTAGCATCATTAGAGTTCAGAGGATATGCAGCCACCTGATGGGAGTTCCAGCAGAACCGGCGACGCCGAGAGCGCCATCCACCTATTGATTCGTGGCATGAGATGAAGGACGTCATGAGAGGACGCTTCATTCCGGTACATTATGAGCATGACCTCGAGAAGAAACTGAACCGAATCAGACAGGGTACACGTTCCATAGAGGAGTACCACAAGGAACTCGAGACAGCCCTTAATCGAGTTGGGAAAGAAGAGACATTGGTTGCCACAATCAACCGATACATTGAGGGAATGAATCCAGACATCGCCTGTGAAGTTGAGTTGAGGGACTTCACCAGTATTGAGGCCATAGTCCATTATGCCTCAATAGTAGAGCGGCAGCTCAGAGATGGCCGCAGAAGACCATCACAGTCGACACCGGCACGGACACAGTGGGGTCGAGGTGAGACTTCTACGCCTAGAACAGTCCCTATACGTCATCAAGACCAGCAGTCTCAGCCCGTTCACCGTTTTGAGCAGTCTGCACCGCAGCCGAGCCGCAGACCTGAGTACAATTCACCTACACCGAACAGAGGCAATCCAAATCGAACAGTGCAGCCCAGTCAGTCTTCAAATAGTACTCCAGGGAGAGCACGTGACGTTCAATGTCACAAGTGTAGAGGATGGGGACACTTCCAAGCCCAGTGTCCGAACCGCCGAGTTCTTTTCCTTACTGAGCAGAATGAGCTGGAGTCAGCAAGTGAGGAAGAGCTCGATGAAGCAGAAGTGGAAGGAGGCACCGAACAGCCCCTTGACCGTCCACCTATGGATGAGGTTGAAGATGAGAAGCCGAAGCAAGCCCACGTCAGTCTTGTTTCGATCCGAGCATTGAGCCTGATTCGAGAAGAGGATCAGAATGACCAGCGTGAAAACATCTTCTATGCGCACTGTGAAATCCAAGATAAGACGTGCTCACTCATCATTGATAGTGGTAGCGTCGTGAATGCGATCAGCCAGTACGCAGTGGGGAAGTTGAATCTGATTCCACAAAAGCACCCCAAGCAGTACCGTTTGCAGTAGCTGACTGACCGAGGAAAAATCCACGTTGGATATCAGGTAAGTGTTACTTTCTCCATTGGTCGATTTACTGATACTATTCTTTGTGACGTCATCCCTATGGAGGCGTTGCATATATTGCTTGGTCGTCCGTGGCAGTTTGACAGGAAGGCGATCCACGACGGATACGCCAACACTTATACGGTGACCCGAGACGGACGGACCACCAGATTATGGCCATTGACGCCTAAGGACGTCAATGAAGATCAAATGAGGATGCAACAGAGATTTAAGGAAGAGAAGACGAAACGGGCCGAGAGCAAGCAGCCTACTCAACCCGGACAGCTCGCGGCCGTGACTTAGAACGCCAAGGGAACCACGCCCACCCCCAAGGATCCTACTAAGGCCGCCCTTTGTGCAGCCCCTTCTCCCTCCAGTGCAGCTAGTTCTAAGCCCGTGCACCGGAACTTGTTTATCAGTGCAAAAGGTGTACAAAAAGCCGTTAAAGCTGGTATGCCTATCGTTCTCCTTACTTTTAAGGCTAATGATACTTCTGATATTGTTGTTCCTCCTGTTTTGCAGCCTCTGATCGACGAATTTAAAGATGTATTCCCAGAGGAGATACCAAGTGGTCTGCCGCCAATTCGTGGAATTGAGCACCAGATCGACTTTCAGCCGGGAGCAGTCCTCCCAAACCGACCAGCTTACCGTACCAGCCCTGAGGAGATAAAAGAGATAGATCGTCAAGTCAAGGAGTTGCTGGAGAAGAAGCAGATAAGAGAGAGCCTGTCGCCGTGTGCAGTGCCCGTCATACTCGTCCCCAAGAAGAATAACGAGTGGCGCATGTGCATGGATTTCCGGGCCATTAATAATGAGGCCATTGAGGAGTGGGCCACGCCTAAGACCTGTGCTGATGTTCGGTCTTTTCATGGTTTGGCTGGATTTTATCGTCATTTTGTGCGGGATTTTTCCACTATAGCCGCCCCGTTGACCGAACTCAGTAAGAAAGATAGAAAGTTTGAGTGGGGCAAGGCCCAAGAGCATGCTTTTAATTTGCTGAAGTCAAAATTGTGTAATGCTCCTGTGTTGGTTTTACCTGATTTTCATAAGATGTTCCACATTGAGTGTGATGCCTTTGGTATATGCATTGGTGCTGTTTTGATGCAGGATAGGAAGTCGGTCACCTACTTTAGCGAGAATTTGAATGGCGCAGCTCTGAGGTATTCTACATACGACAAGGAGTTGTATGCATTGAAGAGGTCTTTGGAGACTTGGCAGCACTACCTGCGCCCGAAAGAGTTCGTGATTCACACTGATCACGAGTCATTGAAGCATCTGAAGGGACAGCAGAGCCTGAACTCGCGCCATGCTCGATGGGTGGAGTTCATAGAATCGTTCCCTTATGTGATCAAGTACAAGAAGGGGGAGGAGAATGTGGTTGCTGATGCACTCTCCCGCATGTATGCTTTGATTTCTGTTATGCATGCACAGTGTCTAGGTCTTGAGCATGTTAAGAGTTTTTATGCTTCTGATCCATTCTTTGGACCTATTTTTGCATCTTGTGTTGGAAAATCTCGTGCTGTGGATTCATATTACATTGTTGATGGATTTCTGTTTAAGGATGCAAAATTGTGTGTGCCTGATTGTTCTATGCGAGAGTTGTTTATTTTGGAGTCATATGTAGGGGGTCTTATGGGTCATTTCGGAGTCAATAAGACATTAGATCTTTTGCATGAGAATTTTTATTAGCCTCGCATGAAAAGGGATGTTGAAAGAGTCTGTGCTAGATGTATTACATGTAGGAAGGCTAAATCCACTTCGAGTCCATTTGGTCTTTATACGCCTTTGCCGGCGCCATCTACTCCTTGGGTAGATATCTCCATGGATTTCATTTTGGGTTTGCCTCGATCGAAGTCTGGCAAAGATTCTGTGTTTGTGGTAGTTGATAGGTTTTCCAAAATGTCTCATTTTATTGCCTGCAGAAAAACTGATGATGCTGTTAATATTGCCAATTTGTTCTTTCGTGAAATAGTTCGTCTGCATGGCATCCCTAGAACCATTGTTTCTGATAGGGACTCGAAATTTTTGGGGCATTTTTGGAGAGTTTTGTGGGGGAAGTTGGGTACTAAACTATTATTTTCTACTGCATGTCATCCACAGACAGATGGTCAGACTGAGGTAGTCAATAGGACGTTAGGTACTCTTCTACGTGCATTAGTGAAAAATAATCTGAAATCGTGGGAAGAATGTTTACCATTTGCTGAGTTTGCATATAATAGGGTCGTGCATTCTTCTACACATATGTCGCCTTTTGAGGTAGTTTATGGTTTCAATCCATTGACTCCAACGGATCTTATTCCTTTGCCTATTGATCATCTTTCGAGCTTGCAAGGTATTCGTAGGGCTGAACAGGTTCGAGAGATGCATGAAAAGGTCAAGATGAGGATCGAGCTTCAAGGAGTTCGAAATGCAGCTAAGACGAACACGCACCGTAAGCAAGTGTTATTCAAACCCGGTGATAAGGTTTGGGTTCACTTGAGCCCAAGACGTTTCCCTAACTTGAGAAAGTCAAAGCTCATGCCTCGTGGAGATGGACTGTTTACTGTGGTTGCTCGAGTCCACGATAATTCTTACCGACTTGATCTGCCCGGTGAGTACAAATGTTCTTCTACATTTAGAGACTTTTGTTGTGAATGCAATAGTTTATTCATCTGAATCACTACTGCTTTCTTCTGAATCATTGTCACTGAGAGATACATTATAATTCTTTTTGTTTCTCTTCAGTGTGTTAGCACATTCAACTTAAATGTGTCCAAATCCATCACATTCTCTACATTGTATTCCTCTTCTTCGATTTCACTATTGAAACTTCTTCTGATCATTACTTGAGTTTCTATCTTACAGAGAGTTACCAGTTGGTTGTCTTCTTGATGAGATCGAGACAAGCACTGAAGATTTGAATCCAGAGTTGCAGCTGAGAGGTCCAGTGACGAGATTAAGAGCCAAGAAGCTGCAAGGTTACTTCCAGTGCTATGTTGGAAAGAAGTTGGAAGATAATGGAACTGATTTCAAGCAGTCCAAATTGGTGACTATTTTAAGCATCGAGGAGCTCCATTGAAGCCATGGCAAAGTCGTTCCTAGCTGATTTAATTAGTTAATTTATTTATTTCTAGTCTATTATTTGAGTTGTGGTTTTATTTATTTAGCAGGCCCAATTATCACAATCTGTTTAAGTGATATTGGACCCAGTAGTAGTTTTAATTAGCCCAGTTTGAATTCTAGGCCTAAGACACTTTAATTTTCGTTCCTTAGTTTTATTATTTAGGGATTTTCATTCATATGGAGGATTAGACACGTTTTGAATGAAAAAACAGCGCAAAGCTTTCAACTTGTCTCACAAATCAATAGTTCTTTGGTAGAGTTTGTTTCTGGTGAATTCAAGCTTGAAATCTATTGTCTCATTCATGATATCTCGTAATATCTGGGTTAGACAGTCATTGAAGGTTGCTCCATAGGTGCATTCCGAGTTCTCGTCGATTCGGGGTTCGTTTCGAGTAAGTTTCACCTATCCTTTTCGTTTTTCTTCATTATCGATCCTTCCACCATCACCACAGCCACCATCCACGTCTATAACACTCCCATATCCTCATCAACACCCTTAAAATCGTCCTCCTTCAGATCGAAACTCAGATTCATTGATTTAGGTCGAAAAACCTTAAATCGGGTCAGAAACTTCCAACCATTCGATCTTTTAAACCACTTGACCAAATTAGCTGAATTTTGGATATGTTTTGTATCTCTACATATTGTGCCTTTTCTTAAAATTTGAGCTCAATTCGAGGTCGTTTACATAGGTTTCTGTTCGTGTCTTTAATTTAGGATTTTACGGGTTATTTGGGTTGTTTTGTGTTTAATTCTTGTTGAATTCGAATTCCTTGATTTAGTACAGTATATTGAGGTTATTAATTCAGTATTGTTTAGTTTATTGTTGGGTTGAATCACATACCTAGTTGGCGTTGTTCGATTCTTTGCTTCCGCCTTATTGTTGGTCGTATCACTTCTGTTGTTGGTCCTTCTTGAAGACTGCTTGTTGGCTCTTTTCAACATTCGGATAAAGTTCTTAGTAATTAAGACCATAGTGTTCATTGTATCTGAATCAAGTACAGTTTCAGCTCATCAAGCCTCATACTTTTGATATTATTGGCTTCTTCAATTGTAGCAACTTTATATGCAAATTTCTTCGGAAGAGATTTGAGAAATTTTCTTACAAGTTTCTCATTGTTGATAGGCTCACGAAGAGCAAAACTCTCATTAGATATGCTTCTCAGTTTGGCATTGAACTCACCTATGGACTCAGTTTCATCCATTCTAAGAGATTCAAACTTAGAAGTAAGATTTTGAAGCCTGGATAACCTTCTGAACTAGTCCCTTCAAAGGTGGTTTCCAGAATGTCCCATGCAGCTTTAGAAGTCTCACAAGTTGAGATTAGACTGAATGTTTCAAGATCAACTGTAGAGAATATAGCATTGAGAGTTTTAGAGTTGACATTGTATAAGTTCTTTTACGGCACAGTCCATTCTCCTTCTTTAATCTCCACATTCTTTCCTTCCTTGACAATAGTTAGCTTTTCCCATCCTTCTATGACGCTTTTCCATGCAAGCTCATCTATTGATATCAGAAACGCCCTCATCCTTGCTTTCTAGTAAGGATAATTGTTGCCTTCATGTAATGATGGTCTGACCGTAGATCCTCCTTCCTTGATTGAACTCATAACTTGAACTCAACCAAAATCTTCACGCAGTTATGCACTTTTCAGGACTCTTTTCACTTTTAATCAAAGGTGACCCGCTCCGGTACCAATTGAAGTTATATAAACTGAGCAAATATAACCATGTTCATGATCATGTGCATGTACATTGTGATGAACATGTAAGGCCAGAAAGATAAATTGAAAGCAAGTAAAATGGTACGAGGTTGATAACCCTGTTTGATCAACTGATCTACATCAGGGGAACTTCACAAGTCTGTGAGAAACAATCTACTACTCTGTTGCAAGGTTACAAAGGCTATTACACGATGACCTCCCATCACTCGACCCCTTTCCTACGCACTACAACCTATTTCGATGGATTAAATTGTAAGATCCCCTCACAACCTAGACTTTCTCTAGTTCCCATAGGAAATCTCTCCCGAGACTCCTTTAAAAGTGTGTATGAAAGAATTTCGAACACAGACTAGACATACAATGATCACAATGATCAAACCTAGTCTACCCGAATACTATATGCTTCAAACTTGAAGTCTTTTAGACTATATAGCTCTTGTGTATTCGTAAATCTCTTGCACTCTAACTAGTCTGATTCTCAAGCTATTTATAAAAACAAGACATAGCCTAAACAAGGCAATTATATTGTCCTAATTTGAATCAAACTCAATAAGGAAACTTTCCTAGTTTAATTCGGACATCACCTAGTTAGAAACCTTCTTTGAATAGAACTCACCTTCTTTCTTCTTCATCTCCATCTTGAACAAGGCATCTTCTATTCTGAAACGTCCATCTTGAAAAGGCAGCTTCAACTCCTTGAAATCAGCTTGGCACGTCTCTTGGAAACTCTCTGGACAACCATGTACATGATCATGTTCACGAACATGCTCAAGTACATTCTTCGATCTTCAATCAGATTGATAGCAGAATGTTCATATCATAATGTCCAGAACATGATCTTCAAACTTCAAAAATAAAATATTTGTGTTCTTTGAATTGCCATAAAGATCATGATAATCTAAAACACTTAGTGCATAAATATAGCAAAAACAATAACAAAGTTGGCTTGGAAAATTAATTGTAAAAATGCTTGTCCTATATACCTATGATATAGTGGGGAATTTATTCTTAACCTTGTGCATATTGTCTCCACAATATAGAGACCTAATCGCAAAAAGGGCAAATCCATATTAAGAAAAAGGCAATTGAAGTTCCACTACTTGACGAAGGATATAATTGAAAAGACATTTGTATCCTTAATAGACCAGTATAATATCTTTATAGAATTAAAAATTTACACCTTTTTTTTACTTTGATTTAAATAATATTATAATTTGATTGGATCAGACTCAATCTCATGTTGTTAATCATCAAGCACGCACTATTGATCGTGAGTACAAAATAAAGATTACCTTGCTCTAGGAGTGTAATCGAGTCAAATTGCATTATGTATAGATTAGAACTCAAGTTTAATTTGTTGAATATGTTCGAAACTCACAAGCTCATATGAACTTAAACGGGCATGAACTAGCTTTGTACATACAAATATAAATTTAAATACTCATATTTCCTTTAAAATAATCTTGTTATTATAAGAAGTTCAAACTAATTATTTTATATTTTCAAATTAAATTACTTAATGAGTTTGCTCACAAGTTAACAAATCGAGCAATATCAAATTCAAATTTTACTCATTTATACTAACTGGTTCACTAAATGAATTCGAGTAGCTAAGTTCATATACAATTCAATAATACATGGAATTTAGAGAAGGGAGATTCTATTTGCATCACCAAATTTGCTCTTTGCACCACAACTACTCTTTGCACTCCTATTTTTACTCTTTGCACCACTAACATTGACAATTATACCCTTCCAATTAAAATGTGTGTTTTAATTAAAAAAAACTGAAATTAGAAAGGAAAAAAAAAGTAATCTCTCTGTCTCTATCCAATTGATCCTTGCTCTCCTCACCTCCATCATGCCTGAAACAATAAAAAAAATTGCACAGAATTATCAAATTTCATCTCTGAATGAAAAAAAGTAATCAGAATTCAACTTGCTGAATTCAGCTCAATTACGAGTGTAATGAATTGTGAGCAATTATGTTGACATCATTGGCTATATGCTTCGAATTTCCGCTGCTGTAGAGAATTCCGACGGCCAAAAGGATCACAATCAGCAATGTCAGCATTATCAGCCCGTACAGGACCAACGTAGACGACGACGTCTTGCGCGGTGCCACCCTACCATAGTTCTGCTGCCCCTTCCCCGCCATCGGTGATCGAGAAAAAGTGCAGAATGTTTTAGGATCTGGATTGTGAAGCGGAATTGAAATTTATTTTATTTTTATTTAGTAAGGATATTTATGTAATTTTATAATTATTTATTTTTGACTTATGTAATTTAGTGGTGTAAAGAGTAAACTAAGGGGGTGTATTGGATTGAGATTTCGTTGGATTTCGTTGGACTTTTAAAATCCGGGTGTATTCAATCCAGACTTTTAAAAGTCCAACGAAATTCTGGTGTATTCAATCCAGACTTTTAAAAGTCCAATGAAATCTTGGTGTATTCAATCCAGACTTTTAAAAGTCCAACGAAATCTTGGTGTATTCAATTCAGACTTTTAAAAGTCCTTTAAAATTCTGCGGTATTCAACAATCCACAGACTTTAAAAAGTCATTGACTTCGTTGGATTTCAGCTGGATTTCACGTGAAAATTACAAAGAATGAATTCCGACCTCCAGACACGAGATTTCGATGGATTTGAAAAACCCAGCGAGCGCGGTGTCCCAGCGACCGGTGAGGAGTTAAAATCGGGCACCCCAGCCGTCACCCGACCCCAGCGGCCGCTGTCCTTGCCGATGATGGCACTCCAGCGGTCGCTGGGATCAAGGCCGCTCGATTCCAGCGGCCGCTGGGTTCAATTTTTCTTATCAAATACACCGATCGTTGTGTTCCAACGAGCGCTGGCGAGATGGATTTGAAATCCATTGAAATCGTTCAAAATCGATCCGAAATCCATACGAAATCCCCCAGACTCTGCGTGGAGTTGGAAGACTCCATGTGGAGTTTTGGGAGACTCCATGTGGAGTTTTGGGAGACTCCATGTGGAGTCTATGGATTTATAAATTCCATAGAAATCCATGGACATTTTAAAGTCCAACAAAATCCATTAAAATCTCAATCCAATACACCCCCTAAGTGGTGGATAGAAACTTCCTCTGGAGAATTGATTTTTAAGATTCCTAAATAAATAGATTTTTGATGGTGCAAGTTCAAACTTATATTGTTATTCTATTTGAGTTAGGGAAAGGAGAATTTGATAAATTTCGAACTTTTTTTTCTTTTACACACGAATCTCCATTGATTAAGATTCCCAAAAGAGACTTCAGAATCGTATCCTTAAAACCCTCATACAAACAACTTTTAATTAATTATAATAATTCCATTAAAAAATAACAAAAGAAACAAGTTTATTACATGATAGAATTCCACCGAGCAAATAAAGGATTGTAACTTGTAAGGAGTCCACGTCGTTGTAAGACAAGTTTGACCATCTTGTAGTTCACATGTAGGAGGGCAAACTAGTAAAAAAAGCAATTACCAAATGTGGATCATTTTCTTTTTTACACACAATTCGTATCCCCTACGCCGTTGAAAGAAAAAGGCAAAAATAAATTCAATTCCCAGTTGAGGGACAAACTTTAGTGACAAGTTTGTTTTATGAGTAGTTTTCAGTTAGATAGTTTAACAACGGGTTAAAATTCATTAAATAATCCTTGTATTCAATCGTGATTTTTTTCATTCAATTTTCTATAGGTTTATAAAACTGTATAAAATGTAAGTGATCTGAATGTGCTACTGATTTTATAAAATGTAAAGTGAATCTGAATATGAATGTGTTGGTAAATTTTCATTTATTCTTGTTTGAGATTATGTAAATGCAGTGCGTTATGCGACTTCAGCCGAGTTGAGTTCACACCGGAAATAATTGGAGAAAAGAGAAAAAAGTAGGAAACGTAAGACGATATTTATATTCTGAGACACCTGAAATTACTTAAAAGGACATTGAACAAGAGACGTCTGTCAGTCGCTATTATTATTATTATTATTATTATTATTATTATTATTATTATTATTATTATTATTATTATTATTATTATTATTATTAAGTCTGTCTGTAACAGCAGCAGAAGTGGTGTCTCTGCCTTCTCAATTTCGGCGCATAACGTTAGAAATTTCTCCCTTCTCTCTCTCTCTAAATTATATATAATACTATTTTCCCCTTTTTTTACCCTTTCCTATGTATTGGCCTTTTTGATTGATTGATGCTTTTGCTGGGAATTCTGGTTAGTGGTGAAATTAAATTTCAGAGTAAGACAGAGAGAGAGAGAGAGTAGAATTATTGTAGCTGGGTCGGACGGAGATGAAATCGCCTCTGGGAAAGAAGCTGATGAAATTGGGGCTGAATAAGGGCGAAGCAGAGGAGGATTGGGATCACCATATTTCGGTGCATATTGATGGCTTAACTCAAGCAGCAAAGGTGCATCTTGTTTGCCCCCTTTGATTTTTCTGCTTTGGATGAAACGGAATATCGTTTCTGTATGTATGCGCCTTGAATTGCCTGTAGTTGTAGTGCATCAACTAGAGCCCCTCTCAATTCATTCATTGCACGGTGTCGGAATTCAGATCCCAGGTCAATTCTGTGCATAGTCATGGTGCATTGCTTTCTAAGCCAATGCTGACGCCTTACTTCACTCAGAAGTGGGCTTTTCCGGCCAAATTCTGATTCTTAGTTTTGATATCTGTGTGTATAGTTGGTGTGGTGTTAGCAGAGACTAGTGGGAGTGGATACCCGTGTAGTAGGGTTTTTCCTTGGCATAGTCCTAGTAAACCCAACTTAAGATTCCACTTTGTGGGTGTGAAGTTCTTATTAGTAGCTGTGATTGAAGCAGCAAGGTGAACCATATTATATTGAGTTCATTATATTTTTTGTGTTTCTGTTGTGTGCGCCAACTTTAATTATTCTTGGTGCTACTTCTTTCTTGAATTTTACATAATTCGAGTAGTATGTCATTATTTCTGGGGAATTTTGAGTTAACTAGGCTATTTTCTGTGTTTCAATTGCAGGATATGAAAGACATGAGAGCATGTTATGATGGCTTACTTTCTGCTGCAGCTGCTTCAGCAAATAGTGCTTATGGTACTGCATTCTTTTTATGTTTGCTCTGAATGATTTAGATATTTGTTATCCTGCTCGGTAGTTGTCCTTGTTTCTTTTTATAATTTCAAAGCTCCTGCTGCAGTTTATTGGAAGGTCAAACACTCATGGATATGTTCTGTTTCTAGTTATTCAGATTTGTGTTCTAGTTAGGATCTACCATGTACTTACAGTAAGTTAGTACAACAAATAATAATGAGCCATAGAGGTTAAATGCGATTCATAGAATTGCTTAGGATTAATAATTTGTCCTTCATTCAGCTTTGTATTACGTAATATTATACTTCTATTCTCCTTTCAGAGTTTTCAGAGTCGTTGATGGAAATGGGGAATTGTCTGCTGGAGAAAACTGCAATGCCTGACGATGGAGAAAGAGGTGAGCAAACGCATGGCTTCAACTTATAGGAATTTCTTTGTTAATGATGTTGCAATTATGTTTTTATTGTATTCTCCAATAAATATCAAGCTATAAACCGTTGTGTTCACTAGAAATGTTAGCTTTTCTCTATCTGGTGGCTTTGCTTGAGAAGGTGAATGGCTACATTAAAGAAAAATTGTATGTATACATGCATATAACTGAGAAATAAATAAAGCATGAGATATGCTGCTTGGTGCAGAAGACTATTGGATATATAATTAAGTTTGAATCCAATTTAGTATACTCAAACACAATTTGAGCTCGAAATGGCTTTTCATTTCTCATAATTCGGGCATTTTTAGTTTAATCAAAGAGTGTGTGTATACTTTCCATTGGTGATCATTTATTTCTCCTATTATGTTATTAGAAAATTATGAAAAAGTGTTTGTTCTTGATCTTTGTTCTCTCCTTGTTTTTTACTTGAAATTTTGTTTCTTTGTTTCTTTGTTCTGTTTCTTATTGAAGCATCTTCCTTTTGCTTCTGGTGTGGTTCGTGTGGATATAAGTATATAACTGGATGTTGTGAAATGTTAGGAATGCAAAGTAAACTGATTTGATGATTTTCTATGATTATGCAGGGGGTGCATTATCATTGCTGGGAAGAGTGCAACTTGAACTTCAGAAACTTGTCGATAGCTATGTTAGTATTTGTTGTTTTCACTTATCAATCTCTTGTATTACCTTATAAACTTGAGAATTTTATTGTAACTCGCAAATTTTTATATGTCAGCGGTCTCATATTATCATGACAATCACACATCCATCAGAATCTCTCCTGAGTGAGCTACGGAAAGTGGAGGTCCAAACACTACTCTATTCATTTTTATTCTTATGTTTGTGAATATTTTTATACTAACCCCGACCTCTTAGTTCTGTTTCATGCTAAATTGTTTCTATAAATGACTTCTTGAAGTTTTGAATTGTCCACAATGTTACACATCTATAGGATGAAAGTGAAAGTTTTTACATGGATTTTGTGTGGAAGGGGAGGTTTACATGGTCATACTAGAAACCATATGCAGGATCAGACATAAACTTGATTTTTTAGCCAGAAATGTCCTCCTTGGAATCAGTAACTATATTGATACCTGCTTTCCACTTAATACAGCATATTTTCCTTTAGCTGAAATAATAAATGTGAATGTTGGTTGTCAAACTTAGATGCTAGTTTGGTGAGTATGATTAAATTAGCTTTGGATTTTTTTGGCTCTGATGAGAATTGGATGTAATTTCTATCTTCCTGGATTTTATTTCTTAGTTGTTTGTTTATAAGCTTTGCCATCCTGTTCTTTGTCAATTTGTTCTTTGGCCAGTTGATTGGAAAGTATATCGTAAATGCTCTCATCTTAACCGAAGTATATTTGTAATCTGGCAAGCAATTGTTTTGGTCCCTGAACGTGGTGATTGTTATTAGATATTGTAAACTACATTATGGTATCTTGTCTGCCAGAGAAGATCATTATCTTAGTTTTTCAACTATCCCCTAATTTCCATGTTACCACATGGGGGTAGTGACTAATGACTATAATCCTGTAACACCACTCCCACCTCCAATATAATCATACCCAGTGAAAATGGGCAAAGGGTGGTGGGTGGGAAGATATACTGACTAGCTGTCCATGTGTAACAAAGGGTTTTCCTATAATCAAATTTGTTTTCAATTCTGGTCCTTGATGGCTGTAAATCATGCCGGTCCATGGTTTAGCATAACTTGTGAAGTAGCTGTCTTCCTGTTGCATTATTTTATTCCAGTCCGGGTAATGAACTTATTCAATGCTGCAGGAGATGAAATTGCAATGCGACGAGAAAAGGTTTATGATCATTCCCTACATCTTTTTGCTGTATAACCTTCATCATGTTATATTCTTATGCTCGTTCTTTATGAATTACAGAGAGGTGTTTGAGTACATGTTGGGACAGTTTAGAGAAAAAAGAAAATCAAGACATGCAAAGGGGGAAACTTTTACCTCAGAGCAATTGCAGGCAGTTCGTGAAGAATATGATGAGGCTGCACGGCTGTGCATTTTTCGTGTAGAATCATTGAAGCAAGGGCAAAGCCTGAGTCTATTAACACAGGCAGCTCGTCACCATGCAGCACAGGTTTTTGTTTATTTTTTTAATGTATTTTCACAATTCCATTATTGATAATTTCAACTGTTTTTTTTTTTTAGATTTCATGATTGCTCTCCTCTTTTCTGAAAGCAGTTAAACTTTTTTCGGAAAGGATTTCAATCTCTCGAAGCTGTTGAGCCACATATTAGAAATATTGCAGAAAAGCAACACATTGACTATGAGTTAAGTGAATTGAATGATCGGGACAGTTTTGAGACTAATGATGATGGAGAGTTAAGCTTCGACTATAGCCTAAACAAGAAAGAGTTTGAAAATAGTGCCACATCTAGGAATTCAATGGAGGTGAGCTTTTTAATTGATCTTTCAGTTTTGAGCTTTGGTGCAATTGTGCAAATGACTCAGTTGAATTAATAAGCCTTAGTTCTATTGTTGGAGTGTGTTGTTCAGATATGAGCTTTTGTTTTTGTATGCTATATAACTGTGCAAAAACAACTGGGTGCCACTGCTTTTTGGACTCTAAATGTAGAAGCATAAAATAAAGGATATGATATTCTTTAATTTAAGCCATTGTAAGGAACATACTCTCTGTATATTTTATCTTGAATTAGATATTCCATCTTGTATTTGATGTAGAAAGTGAATTAAATTTTTAAACACCAAATATAAATCGACTAGATTTTCTCTTGGGCAAAAAAAATAAAATTTGAAGCTTTCTAGAAATTGTATTTGGACAATCATTGAGTAATTTCCAGCAGCAGAGTTAGGGTAGTATTTGTTAATATTTTGCTTATATGCACATTAGTTTTGTTTTATGTGTTTACCATAAGGGATCACTTCTGCAGAAGTCAAAATACTTCTCATTATATTTTTCTTGACTAAGTTGGATAAAATGTCTGAATGAAAGCAAATGGGTAGATGATACTTTGGGGGTGCTTGGCTTGTGGAAGGGAATGAGGGTTGGATTGGTAGCAGTGGCCCAATGGGGAGATCTGGGATTCCTCTAAAATGGGATATTAAAAGCACTAATTGAGAAATCATTCCCAAGTACCGAACATCCAATTTTCACTCATTTCCTCGTTTGTCATCGAAACGAGTAGCCAAACCTCCAAGATTACTGTTCAGGAAAACTGATTAGGGTAAAGTATGGATCAAAGATTACAGTTAAAGATATATATATATATATATATATATATTTATCTCTGTGGAGTATGATTAGGTATCTATTGCCATGTCTCACACCTCAAACTTCTCATTTTGGAACCCATCTTGATCCTGTATTTTCAAATACAGAACTTAAAAGTGGTTTCTTCAGTTATTAAAAGATCAATGCATTTTTCTTGTTCATCTCGTACACAAACAGATATACCCCCTGTAATTCCTAATTGAACATGTTATGTGTGTGGGCACACCTGTGTAATCTGTACAACAATGGATGTCTCTTTCTAAACTCTAGAGTTTATAATAGTTCTGGCTGGTGGGTGGTTTAAATGCTAATGGTTTCCATGATCAAATTGTTATACTTCTGTTATTTGGGTCATGGATTTTCAATTATCTGTGGCCTGGATATTTCTGTTCTTTTCTCGTGCTTAAGTTTGTGTTAGTATAACTAATGTGGCAATTATGCACTGTAGCTAATGTATTATCATGTTACACTGAATGTGCAGCTGGATCAGTTGGGTGGACCGAGTTCACAAACATCACAGATGAAAAATCTTGAGGCTCAGATAAGCTTTGGCAGAAACCAAGGGGATGTTATCTTTAGTGAACAATGGAGAGCAGGTAGTCATTCTGCTCCATTACATTCTTCTGAGAAGTTTGACCCTGGCGAAAGAATTAGAGAAATGAGGAGTTGTGTGCAGAAATATAGTAGACATGTGCTGCCTACTCCTGGTGATGCAAAAGGTTCAATGAATAGTTCTACGCCCCTGTCTAGTACCACAATTTCTGGTGGGATCTCCAAAAACCTGTGGCATTCATCTCCACTAGACATTGAGAAGCAAAAGAAAATTGTAGAGGACCATATATCTGCGCGCAATTTTTCAAAATCTCAGGTGTCAGCTGATGATAACAGCAACAAGAAGCATTTTCTCCCTCTGCCCCCCACTGTCCCGCTGTCAGACACACGGATTGGATCTGATAGCCAGAAGATAAAAAGGCAAGCCTTTTCTGGTCCGATAGTTAGCAAATCATCATATAACAAGCAGCCACTTGTACCCACCAGTGGACCTATTAACTCTACTGAGTTTTCGGGATTGCATGGTTCTGTGTCTGGTTCGCAGCCACCCTCATCTTTGAATGTGTCTCAGAATGTTCCGCCTCCACCCGTATCTTCTCCCAAAATAAGCGAGCTTCATGAGCTCCCTAGACCCCCTGAATCTTTTGGCTCCAAACCCATGCATTCTGCTGGGGCTATAGGACACTCAGCTCCCCTAGTCAGTAGAACTCGAGAAATATCTCCTACAAATAGGAATCGTTTTTTGTCATCAAAAGAAGGTTCTCCACTGCCTCTCCCGCAACTAACTGTCTCTAGAAGTTTCTCTATACCATCTAGTAGTCAGAGAGCAGCAACATTACATTCAGGCAAGGCGCCGGAATCTTCCCAAAGTGTACAGAGGACGGATAAAGTTCCATCTCCTCCATTAACACCCATATCCCTATCGAACATGAAGTCACCAAACTCTGGGCAGATAAGAGGTAAAGTGAACAATTTTAGCAGTTAGGTCGTGAAGTTTCTCTTGTTATTTGCACATCTGGGATTGTCACTTCCAATCAATTTTTTCCCGCCGTGCCATGTGCGGAAGAGGGGAGGAATTTTGAAAGCTGTGATGTTTAGGCTTCTTAGTGATGTGAATTTTGCTTGGTGTGTTGCTTGGCATGAAATTTGTAGCTATTAGTAGGTTATGATATGATATGATATGATATGATACCGTATATTGGGGGAAAGAAAGACTTGCTTGATCTCTTGTGAGATAAAACCATTCTCTGAGGTCATCATCTGAATCCAAATCTGAAATTCTAGTGGATGCAGGCGGCAGCTGAGTTAACTTGCACCAGGCCATGAACAGCTGTAGTTTTATGGAGTTAGGGTCTTACAATATTTTACCGGCTTTTTTTGCTGGGTGAAAGTTTGTACATAATGTTCTTTTTTTTTTTGTTTTTCTCTTTCTATTGCGTTCAATTCGATCAAAATACCATCCCCCCCCCCTGGTGCCTTAAAATGTCGTATTTTTGGTATTTACTTTCCTTTGGGTTGATAGGGGTTGGTCGAAGATTGGAATACATTTTGATGTTCTTGAGAGAGACGAAAGCAGTGGGGTTATAATACGAAATTTCCCCAATTACAAAGGGAAAGGCTGAATATTATTAACGTGGTGTCTCTTGAGGAAATAGAAGGGACCCGTATTTGAGGCCTTCTTGAACTTAATCCCAGAATTCACAGCCACTATAAATGCTTGGTATTGGGTTTAATGGATTTTTGGTGGATTAATATTATTATGAGAGATATTTGCGTGATATCGTCTAACAGGTTTTTTATGTTAGACTTTTTTTTTTTTTTTGGCTGGTCTTATATGCATAAGACTGACAAATTAATCACCATTGATTCATTGAATAACCCAAACTAAAAAAAAAAAAAAAATAAAGATGAAAACCAGCGGCTCTACGGAGCACGGTGAAGAAACCACCATGAACTCAGCGAAGCATAGTCAAACTGCCATCACCGTGTACGTTGCATCTTGGCGGCGACAAGGAATAGCAGGATAAAATCGATGATTGGAGCTCTTTCCTTGTAGCTCTCGGATTTTTCAATATAACCTCCTCAAATTGAAGCTCCCATCTTTTTTATAAGGTAGATTTCAGCCCTAAATTTAATATTCTCTATTCCAACCATTCAAAAATTAATAATTTAATAATTTGTATGAGAATTTCTTAAATTCTAATTAGAGGACAAAAACGCTTACAATGGTTGAGGAGAATTTGGGAGATAGAACTTCCTCTTGTTGTAATTGATGATTATGACAATGAATCAATCACTACAATAGAAGAGAGAATTATGCAGTACAGAGTATTAAAATTTTTCAAAATAATATTATAATTTATTCAGTCAGTGATACGTTCTAATATTTTCGTTGACACATGTCTGCATCATCTGTGATACTTTTATGTTTAATACATGATACTTATCTTATCTGACACATATTTTACTTTTCATTTGTAGATTTTTGGAATGAAGATTTTTCATTTTTTAATATATTTTTTTGAGATAATTTTAGAGTTATTTGATTTGAGTTGTGGACATGAAGTGGTTGTTACCTGCTTTTTGTGGGAAGCTAAAAGGAGAGAAATTTGAAAAGACAGTCTTGGAAAGCGGTAAAGGAATATGGGAGATGTGTGTGAGTATAAATTCTGGTGGTGATCAAATATTTTTTGAAGATGGATGGCTTCGATTCATCCATGAACTCGCGTTGAGTGTCGGAAATTTTCTAGTGTTTGAACACACTTTAGACTTGCACTTTAATGTTATTGTCTTTTATCCGAGTGTATGTGAAAAATAGTTTCTGGTCGAGCCGCATAATGAGCATCAACTAGTAACTGAAAAATCGGAAACATAATAGATTTGCTCTTATTATAATTGATGAATCTGATAATTAGGTAGAAAGAAGAAGACCATAATGTAGCAAACTTAGTTCAAGTGAATGATTTTTTGGCTCCAAAACTTCCAACACTTTGATTATCTTAGATGAGTATCAGATTGATACATGTCCACATCTTCGTTGTACTTTTATGCTTAATATATGTGTAACGTCCCAAAATAAAATTCGAGCCCAATCTTTTTATTTAGGGCCCAATTTTTATAGCAAGTCATTTTATTTTAAAACTAGGCAAGTATGTGTCTTTGAGCCCATCTACAAACATATTTATTTTTGGCCCATTTATTATTGAACGAGAATGAACAAGCATTATACGATAATTTTTGTTGAAACCCGAGTTTGGCCCAATTACTCGGCCCATTTCAAAATTTACGTTAATCTCATTTTATTCTAATAAGAATCTATTTATTTTTAGCCCAACTTATTTATATAAAGGGCCCAAAATAATAGCCCATGACATCTTTTTTTAAAAAAAAAAAAAACCCAAGCCCAATAGATATAAATATATGTATGTATATGAGTATATATATATATATATATATGTATATGTATACTTATTTGGTGGGGAACAAATAGGCCATCGAACTATTTTTTGTCTCGATTGAGCCCCTGAACTTTTATTGAGGGCTCAATCAAGCCCCTCCGTCACACACCTCGCAAACGGCCGTTAGTGAGGAATCAAAACGACGTCGTTTTGAGTTTGCCCAAAAAAAAAATTTACTCTCCCGTGCCATGCATACAGACCAGCGACTGTTCTCGCTTAATTTCGATATGAATCGACAATCAATTGCCCAGAAACCCATGCCCAATACGTTCTACCCTCAATGGGCTTTTCAACGGTAGGTCGCACGTCTCAATACGACCTCCAGAGCGGCGGGAATCGCGTTTACAAGATTGCCCTGTTGTTGCTGTTCCTGCGCGCGAACAACGCTCCAGCCCTCATTTGTCCGGCGAAAATAGCCACCGTCGGCCGGAATCGGGCATCGACCCATATACCAAAATGTTCCTCTCAACGAGTACAACAAAGCCCAACCATTAATCGGCCATGAATGGCTCTGTAATCGCAGTATTTGGGCCGAGAAGCCAACGTGGTCGGCTGCGTCGAACTGCGGCAAACACCTTCTTTTGTCGGCAAAATTCATCGTGTTCTATTTCCGATATCCATCGATTCACATATCAAAACGCTCGTCTCTACGAGACTGAAATTTTCCCTTAACCAATTGATGAAAATAGCTCGTCAATCGCCCGGAATTTGGCCGGAAACCCACGGCCCCAAAACTGAAAATTCAATTCCTTTTTTTAGGCAAACTCAAAACGATGTGGCTTTGTATAAAACGACATCGTTTTGATTCCTCATTAACGGCCGTTTGTGAGGTGTGTGACGGAGGGGCTTGATTAAGCCCTCAATAAAAGTTCAGGGGCTCAATCGAGACAAAAAATAGTTCGATGGCCTATTTATTCTCCCCAAATAAGTACAGGGGCCTATTTGGCCTTTAACCCCTTAATATATATCCTATCGAGAGAAGAAATGAAAAGGGGAAGAAAAGGGGGAAAAAGAAAGAGAGGGCTGGGCAGTTCGAAAGAGAGAGAAAGGGGAGAAAAGAAGGAGAAAAGAAAGAGAAGAAAGGGAAGAGAAGAAGGAGAGGAGGCAGAATGAGAGAGAAAGCAAGATAGAGAGATGGATTAGAGGAGAGAAAGAGAGTAGGAAAGAAAGGGGGAGAGAAAGAGTCTAGGGTTGAGAGAGGAGTGGCAACCAGCTGGTAGGAGGTTTCCGGACCTCCCACCGGCGCCGGAGCAACAGCAGCAGGTCGCCGGAGTAGCAGCCGGACGCCGGAGCGCAGCCACAGCAGCAGCATGAAGCTCACCCTCGTCCGCCATCTTCGTCATCATCGTATGGGTCCGTTTCTTTTCCGTTTGGCTTGATTTTCGGATATGTCATACATTGATATATGTTCTACGTTTTATCTTTTAATGTCGTTGGTATCCGGTGGCCGGAAACCGGCCAAAACGCCGGAGAACAGAAGCTGTTCACTTTCCGGACAGTTTTCATGCCCTTTCATATTTCGACTTTTTAGCTCTTTTATTGTCAAAATCTAGGAATGCATATTTGAGGAACATTTTTAGAGATATGTCTTAGGGTTCTATAGAAGTTGGAATTACTTGATTCGGAGTTTTGATTGAGGAGTTATGGTTGAATTACTGAAACTGGTACAAGAAATGAAAACAGGGGAAATGTGTTTAAGTGTGTGAATTGGGGTTTTGAAATATATTTATGTCGATTTTTGTTGATTTTAAGAATAATGATATTGTATAATCACAATTTGTATGATATTGAATTAATGTTATGTCAAGCCTAAATTTTAATAAATTGTGTTTAATCCAAGGTGATTTGAAAATATTAAAAATAGATTCTTAAGGATAAGATGAGGTTTCAAAATCCTTTGTTTATGTTAAAACCAATTGTATTGTTGGGAAGTTTAACTTAATTAATTAAAGGTTGGTGTTGGGATGCACTAGCTGGTGTAGTTATTGTTGAAAAGTTTTCGGAAAACCATTATTATTTTTGAGAAATTTTAAACACCATTTAATTATGAGCTTAAACATACATCAACTACTGTGTTTAGCCTAATGTATTGTTATTTAAATTTACAATATAAGGTTAAGGTTTGAAAACCCTTGAACTCAGAACTCAGTTTTTATGCTTTTAATTTATTTTATTTTAGCTTCACCTAATGACCTCATAAGTTAAAAAGGGCACCATGAAACTTTCAAAAATTATTGCTTGGTTTAGTGGTTATGAGTTCAAGCCCCTTTTAGTCACATTATTATTTATTATTGTTTTCTTCTATTTTGCCATTTATTTTATTTAATTCAAAGATTAAGTCTATGATATGATAAATTAATATTTCTAAAATATCCTATGATCTTGTAAATATTATTAAGTATTAAAATTTTAATCTTCATGATTAATATGTTCATTTTCACGATCAAGGACTCCGTATAAGCTAGGATTATTGCTCGACCGCCAAATGGCATCGTTTTACATTATTAAGTTAGGATCTTGGTCCCTTGACCATTTCTTTCGTTATAGTATATGGTTGGATAGGGTTTAAACACATGACTAAGATATGGCCTTTATGTATAGAATTTTACCAAGACGACAAGCCTAAGACGAGTTGAGCTCGAGAAATCAGAGGAACGAGCCCTAAGTCGCTACTCTACCCCAAGATTTTAAATGAGGTGGGTAATTCTATACTCTTCTATGTGCAAATAGAATGTTAATCTATGAAATCATCTACGAATGACTTTTGGATATGAATTGATATTATGATATGAAATCATTGTCTCGATATATGATATCATACGAGATAGATATAGTAACCCTTATAAGCAATGATGCTATGCTATTAATTAATGAAGGAATGGGATCTAGACGATTCATTCTAAGTTGTAACCTATGCTAGTGGACCATAAGTTAAGATTATTGTTCGATTGTCTAGCATTTTCATCTATGTTATTAATTTAAGAAATCGGGCGCTTGACCCTTATGCTATGACCCATGATCAATACTCAAGCGTGTTAATACGATATGATCTTACAATAAAATCTTATTCAAGACGATAGACTTAGAACGAACATAGTACGATCAAGTTTTAGCTACTATGGTTATAAGGTGGGTGATATCTATCCAATACGCGATTTATGTTTCAAAATTATGTTATGCTTATGATGAAATATGTTTATGATAAGACATGCCTCAAAATATTTTTATGCTCAATGATATCTATTCAATGTGGCTTGTGTTTCAAAAATGTATTCTATTTATGATAATATATATATATATTTATGATAAAGTACGCTTCAAAGTACTTTTATGGCTCTATAATTTATAGTCGACAGTGACTTATGTTCAAAAGCGTGATCTATATAAGATTACATATGTTTAAGTTTAAGCATGCTTCAGATCACTCTTATGGCTCAATGATTTCAATTAACACGTGGTTTTATGTTTTAAAATCGCGTCATGTTTACGAGGAAAATATGTTTGTATAAAAGCATGCTTCAAAGTTCAAAATATTCTTTTTATGACTTATCGGAAGTTGCTAAACTCTATGGTTCCTGGTATGAGCACTTTGGTGCAGTATGAGCACTCCGGTGCGGTATGATATAGCACTTCGGTGCGGTATGAGCACTTCGGTGCAGTATGAGCACTCCGGTGCTGTATGATATAGCACTTAGATGCGGTATGAGCACTCCGGTGCGGTATGATATAGCACTTCGGTGCGGTATGAGCACTTCGGTGCGGTATGGCATAATTGTGCAATTATGGTACTACAGTACAAACATGTCACTTCGGTGAAATTATTATGATAGGGAACCATATTGAGTTAATCTTCCGTATATTAATAAGCATATTTTTTATGGGCATAACAGTAAATACGTTAATATGCAAACTATTTATTGAATTATCAAGCATATTTCAGAAATTAAAAATCCCACTGAGTGTTTTCTGGCACTCAGCCCTTCTATTCTTCACAATATTTTCAGGTATTGGATGACGGCTGGCAATTGACGTGGACCAATGTGGATTTCTTATTTTGTTGACCATTTTATTATTTTTAATTATCGATTATGTATATTTGTGGTCAATAAATATAAATTTTTATGCTTCCGCTTCATGATGTGAGAACAATTAACTATTTTATGGACATTTGTGAATGTTGTGGTTTTTGGGCACATTTTAAATGTCAAGAGTTGAATTTTGACTAGTCTTGATCATACAGGGTTGAATAGTAAACGCCTGTGAGCATGGGTATTTAAATATTTTAAACGGAATGCAGCCTAAATTTTTAAGATCCAAAGAAAATGTTTATTTGGAATTGCAAAAAAAATAAAATAAAATTATGGTCTATTGTTTTGGTGTGTGTTTCGTTAGCACTTGGGCCTTCGGGTTCGGGTCGCTACAATATGATACTTTATTTATCTAGCAAATATTTTTAATTTTCTTTGCAGATTTTTGGAATAAAGATTCTCCATTCTTAATATGTTTTGGGACAATTTTGGAGTTGTATTGGAACTATGGAAATTTATTATGGATAGATTTTATTATTTTGGAATTTTATTACGTAATTTCATTTCTTAGATAATCATTTATGAAGAATTATTCTTTTATTTTTTTTATTCCGTAGATAAACACCTACTAATACCCTTAGATATAGAAGCCGTTGGGAAGAAGATCTACAAAATTAAAGTGAAAAATGTAAATTTATTTGTCATATGCCAACTGAATCAAATAACTTTACTTGAATCAATTCAGTCAGATAATACTCAACTAAAATTAAAGACATGGCAGGCTACTAATTTCAATATACAAATGATACATTTTTATTTCTCAAGTGATACTTTTAGCTAATGTACCCGATACTAACATTGTATCCAAACTCAAATCTAGTTTTATTTTATTACAACTTATGGGAAGAAAAACTTTAGTGATTTGTCCATCATGTCCCCTAACTGAAAAAATGAAAAAATAAAATCAGTGCATCTCAGTTTTCAATCTAAGACATATGTTGGTTTCCCGGTCTTTTTTCTATTATAATTTTTTGCAAAGTGAGTGTCTTTATAAAGCAAAGAATATTACAACTCAAATAATTACATTGAGGACCTAAAAAAGACCACAAAAATATATAGTATTAAATAAAAATCAAAATATATTATAGAAATATAAAAAAAATCGTGATATATTGCGATATTTTGTGATAATTTGCGATATCTCGCCGATACTCAGGAAAAAAAGATATTCTCCCCAATATTCGTATCGCAATGTCAATATCCACGATATTTCGCGATATTTCAATCCTTGATTCTATCATTAAATACTTCTACATGCTAAAAGAGAGGTCGATAAAGTCACAATTCAATTTATATTTTCCTAAAATGAATCAACTTCAAACATTACAAGTTAACTCCCAAGAGAGTTCGACAGGCTTTAACAAATTAAAATTCAAAATTCGTTTAACTTAAAAAAATGTCAGTGAACCACCCTTAGGCACACACAAGGGCATCCACTTAGAAATATAATATATAGCAAAAGCATTTTAAAGAATTTAAAACTTAAACACATTAAATTCCCTTAAATTTGACCAAATAACCAATTGGGTCAACATTTAGTCCAAGTCCAACTGTCATTGTCATTCGGCCAACCTTAAACTCCTTCACCTGAAATCATTTGAAAATATTTGGATTTGAGTGCCAGAAAACACTCAGTGGGTATAACATTTGTAAAGCAAGTGAAACGCACATATTTCACCTCAAATTGTAGCTTAACGCATAGCAAAGTGAATTGCATGCACTTGAGACATGTGCCACATGGGCCTGCGTAGGATGTGACAACACAACTGTAGGGTGGGATTAGCCACAACTGTAGGGTGGAATTAACCACAACTGTAGGTACGATTCGTATATTAGCTCTTTCAGCCTTTAATACTAATCGTAAACTGTAGGGTGTTCACATAACAATAGGGTGGTGTAAAACCACATCTGAACTATAGGCAAGTAACATTGCAATTCACATTTGCATTATAGCACATAGATTCACAAAATGAATAACATAATTATTAATGTACTTTAAACTTGGATTTTTAATTCACATAATTAGTAACATTTCATAGAACATACAGTTGAGACATATAAAACATTTATAAACTTGAGTTTAAATAATTAATTCAGATAAATAACGACATTAATTACGTAAATAATTCAAGATGAGTTTAATTATAACCCACCTTAATGATCTCGGTGCTTATGAGATGTTGTTTTCTGTTGAAATATATAAATTGTCCCAATCTCTTCTCCTTGGCCTACAAATAAATGACATTCTACTTGAGAATCGATTTTGGCTACTTAGCTAATAGCTAAAATCTATTATATATGTACCATAATAAATATATATTTCAACATTGGGATCAATTGAGCTCGAATTATCTAAATGAACGTAAATCGATTATTGCATTAAATCACAACAATAATAGAACTTCTAGGTTACTCTTTGACAGGTTTCTAGCCTATAATCAAATGATCGAACTTTTCGATGATTAGGACATTTTAATTTGGACAAGATAATACTTTTCTAAACGATTGGGTATTAAAATCGGTATTTTTACCACTTGATTTATATTTCATAACTTTGCTAAATTATCAAATGATCACCATCACCTCGTTAAAATAAATAACAACCCTTCATTGCTCAGGGATTATATAAAAAAAAGCCCAAATTTGTAGGACAATAAGAATTCGTTAAACCAAAACTCACGGTCAACTCAGCCATATTTTAAACTCTTCCAAATCACATTCTAATCATAAACGTGAGGCATGACATGATTCATATATACTTCAGCCCCCAATATAATATCTATATCTTAACATCAATAGTGAATAGCTTAGCAGATTTATATGAGAATTTAAAAGATGTCCCATTTTCAGATTTTAGAGAATAAAACTCACCTTTTAATCAACCATTAGGGGTTGAACCCTCACCCAAAATTAAGAACTGAAGATATGGAATTGAAGCTCATGAAATTAGGGTTCTAACCATGTGTGATATGAAGATTTTTAGCTTGAGAATAGGTTCGAAATGAGCTGTCAATGTAGCAGCAGCAACGACAGCAGTGACCATCGACATCCGACAAGGTTTTCCATCAACTTTCGACATAAATATGGTTGACCAAACAACATCGAGATTAGGATATGAAAATATATACGAATATCTTGAGAGAATAAGTTTCTAACCATCTATAGAATGAACACTTTCGATTTCCAGAAAAACTAGAAATATGTTGTCGAAGCAGCAGCAGCACACAACTTGACGTTGCACAACTCGAATCAACTCTTTTTATAGCTGCAATCTAATCGTCAAGAGGAAGATCATGATATATATCTCAAAATTTTCGGTTGTGATTTGGTGAGGGAAAATAGAGAACTTGGTTGCTGTCTGCGCACGGAGGATCCATAATGAAGAACAGAAGCTTTGCATGCTTTTCTTTTAATCTATCTAAAAGCTCAAGTTCAAGCCTCAAGGATACACGTATACTTCAATATATATACGTGTAAGGATGGCAAAATGCTTAGGTGGAATAGGTTGATGATAAATAGGTTACTAACTGAGGTAATTTTTTTTAATTTAATTTTTTTTTAACTATAATGGTTGATTTCACATAAACTTAATTAATTTGATAGGAAATAAATTGATAGAATTAGTATAATGAAATAAGTCTCTGGGAGGTAAAATAAAATCAAATTTAGATGATCTTTATCTCAAAATGATTCTCTAAACATGTGCTTTTATATCACCTGAACCTAAAATTTTAAATAAAATTCTTAAATAAATTCTAATTGTGTAATTTTTCGGGTGTTACAAATTGCGAAGTGAAGTATCATATTATACTCCACTACCGAGTTAATGATACTTCACCAGATATATATCTAATGATAATTCACTTAATAGTTAATGATATTTTGTCAAATTTATATCTAATGATAATTCACTTCATAGTTAATGATACTTCATTTCATAGCTAATGAGACTTCATATCAGAGTTAATAATACTTCATCAGATATATATCTAATGATACTTCACTTAATAGTGAATGATATTTCGCCAAATTTATATTTAATGATACTTCACTTCAGAGTTAATGATACTTACCGGATATATATCTAATGATACTTCACTTAATAGTTAATGATATTTTACCAAATTTATATAAATGATACTTCGCTTCATATTTAATGATACTTCACTTCACAGTTAGTGATACTTCACACATAGTGATACTTTACTTTATACCTAGTGATACCCGAGTGGCCGCGCGTGGGTGGGTGCGTGGAGTCCAGGCGCCTGACTATTTTTACAGGTCTGGAAGGAGTTTTTGGACGGATTTAAATCCTATTTAACCCGTCTAACCCAAGAGACCTGTTATACAGTCTCATACAAATTTTTATCACATGGATATATATATATATATATATATATATATATATATAGTACATAAATGCATTTGTAATGAAGCTAGCATGGTGGAAATGCGCTTTTTTTTTTTTTATGGATGACGACGGCGAGTGTTTTAAACTTGTCACTTGCAGAAACTCTTTTTAAACCTTTTTGCTAATTAAAACAACCGCAAGCCGCAATCCATTCTTTTTTTTTTCTTTTTATCATTTTTACAGCTGCCTCGCAACCTAATCAAACCTCAATTTTTTTATTAGTTAATTCTTTGTTATTTAAACTCAAATTATATATTTTATTATTTAATTCTAAATCTATCTGTATTGAAAGTTGAAACAACATAAAAATATTAACAACAAAGAACATTAAACAAAGGTCCCAATTTTGTTTATTATTTAATTCTTTATTATTTAAACTCAAAATATATTTTTTATTATTTAATTTTATATCCATTTATATTGAAAGTTAAAACAACATAAAAATATTAAGCATAAAAACATTAAACGGAGCGTGAGTTGGCATTCTTAAAATATTTTTTGCCAAGAGAAACAAAGTGTGCAATTAATATTGTTGTTTATTTGAAGAAAATGGATAATTGTTTCTCAAATGCTTACATTGTTTACAAAATTTTGTTGATTATACCTACCGGTTATAGTAGCAAATGCAGAAAGAAGTTTTTCAAAGTTGAATATCATAAAAAATTTTCTTCGATGAACCATGTCACAAGAAAGGTTGAATGGACGAGTTATGTTGTCAATTGAGAAAAAAATTATTGAAGAACTTAATTGTACATATTTGATTAATATTTTTACTTCTAAAACTGTTAGCCGAGTTATATTTCAACCATAATATAAATATTTTGCATACAGTGTATGTTGTTCATTTATCTATTAAATTATAAAATAAAAAAACAAGGACCTCATTTTTCCATCTCAACTCAGGCCACCAAATTATTAATATTGGCCCTGATCACCACCACTGTGGTGGTGACTCGCGAGCACCCATGGATGCTTGAAACCTCAATCATTTCACCCAATTGTTTGTTCTTTCGAAATTTTTTAGCATCTTTCAAAAATCTTCTCTCCACCTATAATATAATCTGATGTAGTGATGGAATGGAGCTTTTATGCTAGATAAATTTTATTAAATAAATTTTCAGCAACTTCCAGACAAAAATAATTTTCTAGCAACTTTTCATAAACACCCTTTATTCACTATAGAGAAGTGATGTTTTGAAGCGGCAAAAAGAGACGATTTCATTGATATGTAGGGATAGAAATAGGCAAGACTCAGCAGCAGCAACAATAATAATAAAGATGATTGTTAATGTAACAAAAAGATAATGCATAATTTTTTTAGTAACTTTCCTACAGAAATAATTTTCTAGCAACTTTGCACAAACACCCTTTATTCACTATAGAGATATGATGTTTCGAAGAGGCAAATCTATTGTGAACTGAGTGCAAATGCACTTTGGCTTAATCTGCTATGTGTTCTTTATAATTATAATTAAAAAAAAACTTAAAAATATGGTGGTATTACCAATCATATATAATTTTATTGTGAATTTATATCCTCTCACCTATTGTGGCACTTATCTACTCAATTAGATGTGCAGTTACCTTTCTTGGAAATTGTTATTTGAAAAGTGATGCCTAGGAAACCGGTAATTGAATAGTGGATCGGTTCTATTAGTAATTTTATTAACATTGATCATATTATTTGATATTATTTATTTATGTGTAGAAAAATAATATATTAGAACTAATTTCAGACATAAATAATAATTTGCATCTCCATATTATCTGTACGTATAATAAAAATAATTTATTAATTTACAGGTACATAATTGGAAAATAAGTTTAAAAAATAAAATTAATACATTTTAAAATAAAAGAGAAACAAAAATTTTTCTTATATATTTTTTGTATCGGACAGAAGTGTTGATTGTTATTTAAATGGGCAATTAGTAAACATTTGCATTATTTTATTTTATTTTATTGGCAAATCATTTTTCTTGTTACAAATATAATTATGACAATAAAAAAATGTTGGCATATATTAAAACTATTGATTTATTATATGTTTGAGAATATAATCATGATCAAAGTCATTAGTATATGAAATAAAATAAATGTACATTAATTTGATATTCATTTTTTTATTAATAAATTATTCTAATGTTACAAAATTTAAAAACATATTGTTATACAACTGTTGACCAATATTAAAATGATTATGTTTTTATATGTGTCATAAAATAATAATTTCGTTGATTTATTTCGTTTCGTCATTTTTCCATTAAAATAAAAAATAATTTTATTATTTTTTTCCGTTTGATTACATACAATCGACACATAGTCTAATTTGATTTCAATGACATGTATAATTGTAAAAAATAGTTTTATTATTTTATTCTTAAAAATATTAATATAATAAATATATAATGAGAAATTCATCTGTCAATATCTTTAAAATATTCCAATTATTTACAAAAATATAGAATGATGAATGTCGAGAAAAACTACTGCTTACATTTTAGAATATTTGGAAAATTTCAATTACACATCCATGTCCATCCGATAATAAAAAAACCTTTTAAATAATTTAAATTATTCGATATATAAATTCAAGTATGAACATATAAATTTACATGATCTATATTACTGGAACAAAATATATAAGATATATAATATAATATGTTGCTGCAACTCAACTTTATGAATTAATATTGAATTATATTTATATATGCTATCATATTAAATTGTACAATACAACACTGTGTAGTATGGTACCACAACATAATATTATTAATTAATGCAACTTATAATTTAATTGTCAATGTTTATGTGTTTTTAACAAAAACACAAAAATGTTTAAATAACTACAAATTAATTCTCAATCTATACCTTTTTAAAAAAAACACACATGATTGATGTTTCAGGAATTGACATGCTGATAATTTGACGAATACATTACACATCTTTCTTCATAAGAGCATCTGACATTGAAACAAAAGGGCCAACAAGTAGTCCAATTTCTTTTCGGAATAATTGTAATTCTATTTAATATTTGTCAATGCATGTATACAATTGTAAATTAATCTAGTAGTACTAAATTAATTTGCCGATACAAAATGTCAAGAAAAATAATTGAGTAATGGACTATTCAAATAACTACCAACATTTCTGTCCACTACAAAAAACACCAAAATAATCAAATTTTATTTATACTTCGATTATTTCAAAATTTAAAAATGTTTACTGTTATTCTTAAATTTTGAAAAAGAAGCACATTAAAAAAACAACAATTTTGTGTTAGATTAACGAAGAAGTGAAATACATGAACATAAATATTTTAATATTTGCCAACGTTTTTATAACATAATAAATTAATTGTGTAACATTATGATAATTTATCGATATAAAAATGCATAGCATTATTGACTAATAATTCATTCTAGTAGCAATCGACACTTCTGTCCAATACTGAAAAATAAAGAAAAAATTGATATTAAAGACAAGTAAATTATATTTTATCAAACATATATATCAAGAAAACTATCATATTTTATTAAAAATTAAGGTAATTTGGAAATCTAAATAAGTAATTGAAGACCAATTCAATAATAATTGAAAAACAAATATAATTCAATATTAAATGAAGTAATATAATTGAATAGAAGCAATTAATTAGTTATCACGCACCAGTTCAATTCCCAAGATGAACTGTTGATATAATATATTAGAAAAGTGGCTCAATAAGGAAAAAGTGATATATGTATAGTAAATAAGTATTTGAAAACTAAATACATGCTTATTTTGATTTTTTTTTTAAATTTAAAAGTGAGGGGGGCACGTGTAGGGTGGATCTGCCTCAAGTGCAAATGCACTGAGTGCACAATAGACTTTTCCATTGATGTGTATGAACGGTAATAGGCAGGCTACCTGATAGAGACCTACAATTTGACCTACGTTGATCTACATAGACCTGACCTAATTACTAAATAGACCACAATGAAGCCCTTTATGAAACCTCTATAATAGGCCAGATTTAGGCCTCAAGAAAAAACACATCAAGTCTAAAATGCCGGCCTATTTAATAAATTGATTAAAAAGAAATTATTTTTTATAAAATTTAATAATAATATTTGTTAGTTAAATAATTAGAGTATAATAAATATTATATTTGTATTTTAACAAGAAGACATATTTATATTTTTTGTAGAAGGAAGACATTTATATTTGTAAATTCCTAATTTGATTTATTGCTTGAAAAAAAATCTAAGAAAATAATAAATTATATATATGTATATTATTTTATAAAAATATACATTTTTTTAATAGACTTAAATAAGTTTTTAAAAATTTGAATCACATAATTAAATGGGCCATGCATATATAAAAATATTAAATAGATAGATGATAAGCGAGACAAACTTATTTTTAGGTCTGATAGGTCTTCCAAACTTAAATCTGACCTATATTTTCATTCCCGGGAATTTAAATCACTAATAAATATTGATTGACTCACTCATTAGAGATATTGTGAAACCATAAGAGAATAATTCATTAAGAAAAGCTATTTTGAAGAAACATAAAAAGAATTGGTGAGAGCTTCGTATTTTTTATTTGGGTATTTATAAATACACCGTTATTTTTTCATTATACACCACTTTCATTTTATACACCATATATTTTTTTTTATTTTTTCTCATATTTTCTTTACACACCCCACTAAATGTCTTTTTATCCCTTAATTTAAAAATCAATTTCACCATCTAAAAAAATTGAAAAAAGCGTATGTAGGTCCATTCTTTCTCTCTTCACCATCTCTTCTTCAATCTTCCTCCACCACCAAAGATGCAGCCGTCGGATCCGGCATCTCCACCACCGAAGTTTGTTGTTGTTGTGTCTCCTGTATTCTTCTAGACTCCAGTTTAGATTTCTTTAAGCATTTCATGGGAGATGTCCTTTTTTCATAATGAAATATAGTAGTTGAACTTTCTATAAAGGATTGTCGAATTGAGCGTTCCATGGAGATGTTTGATTTTTTTTCACACTCAAACCACCAATCTGATTTTCAAACCAATAAGTGATGCTTCGACAATTTTCGAGCCTCGTGAAGGAGTGTCTAATGATAAAATCATGATAGATCCATATCAAGGAAAAATATATGTTTGAATTTTATTCAAAATGTTCTCAAAAATTACAACCAAGCAAGTGTATGTTTGTTCTATTTATATTACATCATCGAGCGAGAAAAGCAATAGATCTACCACTGCTATAAGGATCCGTGCTTAAGCTCTATCAACGGTTGCGATTGGCTGAGAAATGGTCCTTGTTTAGTGACGTGGCACACACATGCATGCATGCATGCAGATAGGTATAGCGAGCGAGCTCTGTAGCACATGTATGTGAGTTGTTGCATTCAATCACGTTTCTAACAGCCCCCCGCAGACCTGACGTGGTGGAGATCACCAAGACAGAGGCTGGAGAGCAAAGACCTGAAACGTGGCCCCAGTAATGACTTCGTAAATAAGTATGCAAGCTGTGCAATAGAAGGAACATAGAAGGGAAGAATAAAACCACGCTGATAGTGTGTTCGAGCAAAGTGGCAATCGATGTCTAGATGTTTAGTACGCTCATGATAGACTTGGTTTTGTGAAATCTAGATTGCAGCTTGGTTATCACAATACACTGGAATTGGTAGGGAAAGAGGAATAGAAAAATCCTGCAGCATAAAGGATAACCAAAGCAGCTCTCGTGTAGTGTATCTTAAACTACGATACTCCGCTTCTGGGATAGACAAGGACACGGTGTCCTGTTTCTTACACTTCCAAGACACCAAGCAAGATCCTAATGAGATGCAGTACCCAGTAAGGGACCGTCGGGTGTCAAAACATGAGCCCCAATCGGCATCACAATGAGCTTGCAGCTCAAACATTGGGGAAGAAGTGTATAAGAGACCAAGGGAAGGTGTCCCCTTCAAGTAGCTCAATACATTAATGGCAACATTCCAATGATCTAAGGTGGGTGAATTGACATATTGGCTGAATTGTTGCACGGCACAAGAGAGGTCTAAACGCGTGAGATTGAGATATAGAAGCTTCTCTACCAGTCTCTTATAGGAATCTAAATTTTCCAGAAGATCTCCTGTGCTTTGGAGGGTAAGACTAGTTGGAAAGGGTGTGCTAGCTGGCCTGCTTCCACTTAATCCAACTGAATCCGAGAGATCTAAAATATATTTTCATTGGCAAAGAAATGTGCCTGAAGAAGAACGAGCTATCTCCATTCCTAGAAAAAACTTTGCCTCTCCTAAATCTTTTATAGTAAAAACAAGGTGCAATGACTCTTTGACAGTAGTAATCAAGTCAAGAGATGGCCCTAGGAGTAAGATATCATCTACATAAATGAGTAGAGCAATAAAAGAAGACCCTGAACCCTTCAGATAGAAGCAGTGATCACTAGGAGATTGATTAAATCCAAGTGAGAGGAGATGCTTACCCAATTCATGATTCTACTCTTTAGAGGCTTGCTTGAGTCCATATAAGCATTTTACAAGCTTGCAGACTTCACCCTCCTTCCCTTTGGTATATCCCTGTGGTAATTCCATGTGTATTTCATCAGACAAGTGGCCATGTAAGAAAGCATTGTTGATGTCTATTTGATGCAAATGCCATGAGAACTATGTTACCAAAGCAAAAAATAATCCCACTGTCACCATTTTAGCAACAGGGGAAAAAATTCATGATAATCAATTCCAAGGATTGATTATATCCCTTGGCAACTAAACGTGCCTTATAGCGTTCTATAGAGCCATCTGAATTTAGTTTCACCTTAAAAACCCACCTGGAGCCAATAGCAGTCTTTCCTACAAGCAGGGGAACAACCTGCCATGTTTGATTCTCTTTCAGTGTTGCTAATTCCTTTTCCATAGCTGCAATCCACTCAGGTGCTTGACAAGCTTCTGAATAGTTTGCAGGTTCCTTGACAATCTGGACATTCATCAAGAAAGCAATATACTTAGGAGTAAAAACTGGTGAGATATAGTGTGGAAATGTTTGAGGAGTAAGGCTGAGATTAGGATCTGAGATCTTAGAAATACTAGCTGAAATACAAATTTAATCCTTCAAGTAAGGTAGAGGTTGACAGGTTCGAGTACTTTTTCTAAGTACTGGTACAGTATCAGTAGGAAGATCTCTATAACTCTCATTTGGTTAGAGATCAAAGAGAGGAGGCTGAGCTAAAAGCTCAGTATCATGATGAAGCTGAGGCTGATTTGGAGCCTCATGTTCTGGATTAGTATGAGAGGTAAACAGTTTTGTACATGTAGTATCTCTCATAGGTGACGTGCTAGTAGGCAAATCAAAACTTTGAAAGTGCAATAGAGGAATCTGAGATCCTTGCAGAGGAAATATTATTGGAATAAAGACAATATCCCTACTGATACATATTTTTAGACTCACCAAATCATAGAGAATGTATCCTTTGTTATGTGGGGAATATTTTAGAAACACACACTTCCTGCTCCTGGGATCAAATTTGGCTTTAGAAGTCAGTGTATTCCCCATATATGCTAAACAACCAAAAGTCTGCAGTTGATCTAATTGTGGAGTCTTTCCAAATAACACCTCATAAGGTGAAACCCACTCCAACACAATAGAAGGTAGCCTATTGATAAGCCATGTGGCATGAAGAATAGAATATGGCCAGAAATGTGATGGCAGCTTGCTGTGAAACATTAGAGCTCTTGACACTTGTAACAGATGTCTGTGCTTTCTTTCAACCACCCCATTTTGTTGGGGTGAGTAAGAACATGTCCTTTGATGATGTATGCCATGCTCCTGCAAAATTATCTTCACATTATGATTAATGAATTCTCATCCATTATCAGTTCTAATAACCTTTATTTGTTTTTCAAACTGAGTTTTTACCATGTGAATGAAACTCTTAATAAGGTGACACAGTTGTAGTTTTGACTTGAACAAAAAGCTCCAAGTAGCTCAATTGTGATCTTCAACAACAGTCAAGAAAAATGAAGTGTCCGTCATATTTTCTGCACTACATGGACCTTAGACATCCATATGACCGAGATCAAATAATGTCTCACTTCTCTTGTGTAGCAAAGAAAAATGATTCCTCTGCTGCCTTGCTTGATAACATACTTTACAGGTCTTGAGAGCCTCCAAATCTTCTTCTCTTAAATATTTCTTGCACTGAGGTAGGTGTTAGGAAAATTGATGGGAAAATCCCAAATGTTGGTTTTGATGAAATGTCAAAATATGTGTGATGATTTAATGAAAAACTGCAGGTTATGATAAGCTAGAAATCAATGATAATGACCAAGTAAGACTTCAAGCTGAGATGAGAGATAGCTATTCAGAAGCATGGTCAACCAGCTTACAGGTTGCCTGATCAGACCAGTCAGAGTAAACTCTTCAAAGCTTGAGATAAGCTATAAAGAGGGAAGAGAACTTTGGAGACTGGTAGGCATCCGTAGATGAGTTAATCATCAGTCTTAGCAAAAAGCCAAGATAGACTGATAAACGGAGTCAGCTTGAAAGCTAAAACTGATCTGATCAAGAGATCAATCAGAGCTGACCCTAAACTGATCAAAGATCAGTTTACTGGTAAAACAGCTCTAAATGCTTTGAGCCTTCACTCAACTGACCATAGTTCAGTTCAGAGACAAAAAGCTCAATCAGGTAGCCAACTGATAAGTCTAGAAGTAGAAGCTTTTAAGCTTAGCTAATGAGTCAGCTGAACTAGACAGAAGCTCAAGGCAGTTGAAGATCTGCCGACTGGACTATCTCAGAGCTGAAAGCCGAGACAGCTGAGAGCCCGTCAGCTGAATGTCCAAGAAATGATAGTCGGGTCACCTGCTCTTACTGACAAGCAGTTAATGAAGATCTCAACAGGAAATCTTTGAAAGATCCTGATGATCTTAGAGCAGAGAGTTTTAAAGTCAAAAGGGCTAGTTCATTAAAAGAGCTTCAAACGGCTACAGGCATTATAATGCCACCGGTGATTTCTAACCATCACCAATCATAACAGTCAAAATTCACTCATCTATTTAAAGAGGGTGAAATTAATTTTGGCCAAGAATTTCGCCATTCTAACTTTGCTATTTTCCAGAACGAGCTATTTCTTTCTCTCTCTCTACAGCTCAAAGCTCAATATTCTCAAAGTGTGAAAAGTCTTAAACTGAGAAACCGTGCTTCAAGTTCAAAGCAAGCTGCTAAGCTGACGAAGAATTCCAGCAAGAGTAAAACTTCTTAGTTCAGTCCCTGAAAGATCAACCACCCAGCTCAAAGAGAAAGAAGCATTCCAGGTTGATAACAGTTTCAAGACTGCCTTCTTGATAACAGTTAGGACCGGTAAGTGTGAGCTGTCGACCCAGAAATTGGCTGAGGAGGAGCGTGTACCGACGGGTCCGTTCTTTCGGGACAGCAACAGTTGGAAAGGAGGCCGCGCTCGGGTTGAAGGGTGCCGTTTTCAGGTCCAACATGATTTTTTCACTGTGTAATTGTAATAAAGAAACTTTACACTTGTATAGTGGATTGCCTTTCTGCGGAAGGACGAGAGGACGTAGAAGGAGGAAGCTTCGAACCTCTATAAAGTTCTGTATGTGCTGTTCTCACTGTTTTACAGTTTTGCAAGTTCTTTAACTGCACACATTCACACACACAGACTGAACTGACAAGCTTGAGCAACATCTTCAAGCTATCAGTTCCAAACTGATCAGCTCACCAGCTAAGCCTCTGTCAGCTTCTCTCAACTGATCAGTCAACACAGATAAATCTCAAAAGCGAGTCAGGGCCCTATCTATTCCGCAATCTGTCTTAAAAGTTTTTGAAGTCAGTTTATTCAACCCCCTCTAAACTGACAAAGGCTCGCACCGGGACTAACAAGTGGTATCAGAGTGGTTGATTCTACGGATTAGCCATTTCTACAGATCATTTGAATCAGATCTGTTTATCTGTGCTAACCGCTCTAGCTATGGGAAACCATAAGCTACCTCTCTTTTCAGTTGAGAACTATGACAATTGGAGCAGGAGGATGAAAGCTCATCTATGCTCCATCCATGAGAATATGTGGGAGGTGATCGAAGATGGTCAAATCATCATAATGATGGACAATGAAGCCCACATCATGGATGTTAACCAACCGGCCAGGATCCCAAAACTAACTCATCTTCTCACAGGTGAAGAGAATAAGTTGAAAAACCTAGAGTTTGTTGCTCAAGCAGCACTCTTTCAGACTCTAGATGAGGATCACATGAAAGACATAAAGAACTGCAGAATAGCGAAGGAGATTTGGGACCTTCTTACAAATCTGTGCAAAGAGTTCGAAGCCATCAAAGAAAACAAGCTCCAGCTGGCAGTTGATAAATATGAGTCTTTCAAAATGTAGCCGGAAGAAAGCATCTCGAGCCTAGAAATAAGATTTCTTGGCATCATAAGCGAGATGAATAATCTGGGAAGAAACTATCCCAACAGTGAGATGAACTCGAAAGTTCTTGATAACCTTACTGATGAGTGGGATATGAAAGTAATTGTTACTAAAGAGTCAAGAGACTTGAATAGCATTACTCCCAGAGAGTTATTTAGATCTCTCAAAGCTCATGAGTACAGCCTGAATTGAAAGAGAGAAGCACCCACTCCCTCTTTTCATGATGCTTCTTTCTATGCTGAAAGAAATCAATTCAAAGAAACCTGCGGAAGAAACAACTTCCGACCAAGAGGCTCGTCTGTCAGAGAGAATCCAAGGGGATCGGTGACTGATCGAAGAAGAGATTCAGCCGATAAAAAGGAGATCCTGACTGAAGACTTGAATGAGCAAATCTAGTCAATGATAAGATTGCTGGAAAAGCTAGGAAAAGTCAGAGATCAACAATCAACTTAACCCCAAGCTGATGAAGCTGCTAAAGGTGAGAGGAACCAACAGCCAGCTGATCGTCCAACTGAACAATTCAGGGTGGCAAATAGGAACATAGAGGAATGTTTCCACTGCCACAAGCAAGGACACTACAGATACGAGTGTCCAGAGCTTCCTGAAGATAAAAAGGTCAAAGTGAGGAGAAGCTTCTTCAAAAAGAAAGCAATGATCGCAAACTCTAAAAATGTCGTGCTTGATGATTCAGACTACCCATCTGGAATCAACTCAGACGGCTACAGCTCCGATGATGAAGCTTTACTATGCCTCATGGCGGACAATGAAGAAGAGGTTAGTCAAGCTGACTCAATAACCTCATTCTATCATATACATGAAGCATCAATCTCTAGGAATGAACTGGATGAACAATTAAGAATCCTAGAAGATCAATTAGCTTATGTATCAAGTATGCATATTGAACTGAAGGGTGAAAATGATGAGCTAAGAAGCAGAGTTGATGAGCTAAGTGCTGAAAATGAAAGACTAAAAAGTATTGATGCTCAGTCAACAGAAATGGATCAGCTGAGGTTGAGAAATGCGGAACTGGAAGCTGAGAATGAGCAGCTCAAGCAAGAAATTCTTGAAAGAGATGAATTATCTCTCAAATTCAAGAAGGGATCCCAGACTCTTGATGAAATCTTGAGTCATCAGAGAACTGAATCTGGGAGCCCAGGGCTGGGATATAATAGGTACACTACCGCAAAGAAGGGCAAGACAGTTGTACAGAACTGTGAATCTAGAGTCCTGAGAGAATTCACAAAACCAGCTCAGTCCCCCCTAATTGAGGAGCCAAAAGACAAGGGCATCTTGGAAACTCCTCAAACTCAGCCCAGAGATCGGACTGATCATTCGAGAGGGGCAACTCGAAGACAGTCGGTCTTTCAAAGGCTTAGTGCTCAGTCAAAGCCACCAGTTCAACATCGATCAGCTCAGCAGTCCAGATCTACTGCTAGATCAAAATCCAAAGCTCATCAGAGTCCAAATCCTCGAAAGCCTCCATTTTATTCCAGGTCATCAGCTCAACCAAGACCTGAAGTTCACCCAAGGCCAGTCGCTCAGACAAGAGCATCAGCTCAAAGTAGGCCATCAGTTCAACGATCTAGAAACTCCTCTAGCACATTTCAACCTGGGAGTTCTTCGAATCCCAGAAGAAGTGAACACACGAGATTGTATTATGCAAAACAGGATAATCCAATCTCCCTGGAAGAGTTCCCTCCAAGTGATTTTGCAATCCAGTACAATGAGTTTTTAAACTCAAGGGGTGAATTAAGATTAAATCCCCGTTACAACTGGTTTGCAAATTGGCCACACCAAAAAGGCTAAAAAGCTTAATGTCAAAAGGTCAGACGAAATTGGCCAAGACAAGGAGCATTAAGGTCACAAGATCAGAGGATATTAGTTGAAGTCTTCTATCCTGAATCTCATCAGAGGTATAGATCACTGGACTCGACTCTCAATCGAAGAGTCACAAGAAGTCCAATGCATATCCAGAGATCCAATTCTGAAGGATCTTTTGGAAATGAAAAGCCAAAAGTGTGGCATATGTGGATTTCCAAACACCTGATTAACCTTTCAGGACCCGATATCATTCGGGTACCTAAACCATGACTCTTGCTTTACAGGAAAAGAGCATCCTATCCAAGAAAAAGGTCAAAGATATTTGATATCTAGATAGCGGGTGCTCAAAACATATGATCGAAGACAAGAATGATCTTGACGGTTATAAAGAGGTTAAGGGACCACTAGTCACCTTTGGAGACAACTCGAAGAGCCGAACCATTGGAGAAGGGTTTGTGTTCAAATGAAAAGTTATCGTGAATGGCGTGTCACATGTTAAAGGACTGAGGCACAAACTGCTGAGCATCAGTCAGCTTTGTGACAATGGGTACTCAGTCGACTTCAATAATAGCTCATGTGACATCAGAGACAAGTCAACTGGAGCCATACTCCTGAATGGAGTAAGAAAGGGCAACATGTATGTATTTGACTGGTCAACTAGCTATTCAGAAGCTTGCTTTCTCTCCAAAGCATCAACTGAAGCAAGCTGGTTGTGGCATCGATGACTGAACCATCTCAACTTCAAAACTATCAACTACCTGGCTAAGAAGGAGCTAGTTGATGGGCTTCCCAAAGAAATCTATAAGAAAACTGGCGTATGTGTACCATGCCAGAAATGGAAGCAAGTGAAGTCGTCATTCAAGAACAAAAGTCATCCTCCAGGAACAACTGACATTCTTTAGTTACTTCACATGGACCTGTTTGGACTTGTGAAGCCACCAACCCCCATAGATAAAAAGTTTACACTTGTAGTGGTAGATGACTACTCAAGGTATACCTGGGTGGAGTTCCTGAGAAGTAAGGATGAAACTTTTGAGAAGCTATCAACATTGATCAGAAGACTGCAGACTGACAAAGGAAAATCAATTCAAAGGATAAGATCCGACAACGGAACTAAATTTGTCAATCAGCAAATGATCAAGTTTCTGAGTGAACTGGGAATCACTCATGAACACTCTGCTGTAAGAACTCCTCAACAAAATAGCGTAGCAGAAAGGAGGAATCGCACGCTAAAGGAGGCAGCCAGAGCAATGGTAGCAGATGCCAACATAGCCGAATGCTATTGGGCAAAGGCAGTTAACACAACCTGCCACACACAAAACAGAAGTGCTATTGCCATCACCCATGATAAAACACCCTATAAGCTCTCCAAGGGTCGTAAGCTTTCTATCTCTTACTTTAAGATATTTGGCAACAAATGTTTATATCCACAACAATGGCAAATCCCAGCTGAAAGCTTTCAGTGCCAAAGCTGATGAGGGAATCTTTCTCGACTATAATGCCCCTCATTCTCAAGCTTACAGAGTGTTTAATAAAAGGACATAGATTGTGGAAGTAATATGTCATGTGGTATTTGATGAGCTTGTCAATGAGTACAGAAACAAAAAAGAGAACTGTACATCAGAGCAAGCATTGCCTAGTGAAAGCTTGTTGGACTATGTTGATCACATTGTTCCATAGCAGTTTGAAGTATCACTAGAAGATGACATAAAAATTGATTCTAGACCGGTTGAAGATAATCTCGTCACTGAAGATGCAAGTCTTCATGAAACCTCAAACCCCATAACTGAAATAGGGGGAAGACTCAGTGCAAATGAAGAACAGGCCGGAGCTGATACAGTAGCCGAAGGAGCAGCTGAAGAATCAGCTGATAAAGAAGCCGAAGGATCAGTTGCTGGAACAATTGATGAAGCAGCTAAGCGTGCAAAGGAAGCAATTATTCCCAAATGGCTCCGAAGCCATCCAGTCGACAAAATTGTTAGGGATCCAAGAAGCAAAGTCCAGACCAGAGAGTCAATGGAGCATGCACTCTTCACATGCTTCATCTCATAGATGGAACCAGCTAACATAAAAGAAGCACTTGAAGATTTAGACTGGATTATAGCAATGCAAGAAGAGCTGAACCAGTTTACAAGAAATGACGTATGGTTTCTTATTGATAGGCCAAAAACTCAAAAAGTCATTGGGACTAAATGGGTCTTTCGCAACAAACTGGATGAACAAGGCGTGATCACAAGGAATAAGGCCAGACTGGTAGCCAAAGGTTACTCACAAAGTGAAGGGATTGACTTTGATGAGACATTCGCACCAGTTGCAAGATTGGAGGCCATCAGACTGTTCCTCGCCTATGCAGCTCACAACAATTTCACGGTCTATTAAATGGATGTGAAAAGTGCATTCTTGCAAGGGATGCTCAAGGAGGATGTATATATAGAACAACCTCTAGGCTTCGAAATCGGAGACCAAGTCTACAAGCTGAAGAAAGCTCTATATGGTCTGAAGCAGGCACCAAGAGCTTGGTATGAAACCCTCACAACATTCTTACTAAAGAATGGGTTTCAGAAATGAGTCATTGATCGTACTCTATTCAGGATAGAACAATCAACTGAGATCTTGATGGTTCAAATTTATGTGGATGACATAATATTTGGATCCAAGAGCAAAGATCTCTGCAATCAATTCGCACAACTGATGCAAAGCGAATTTGAGATGAGCATGATGGGAGAAATGACATTCTTCCTAGGACTCTAAGTGAAGCAGCTCAAAGACGGAATCTTCATCAGTCAAGCCAAATATACTAAAGAGCTTGTCAAGAAGTTTGAAACCGATAAGGGAAAAGCTCTCAAAATTCCAATGAATACATTAGTGCAGCTGACCCTCGATGAAGAAGGAGAATCAGTCAGCCAAACACACTACAAAGGAATCATTGGATCTCTTCTCTACCTGACAGTCAGCCGACCAGATATCTCCTATTCAGTCGGACTGTGTGCAAGGTTCCAAGCCAATCCGAAGAAAAGTCATCTTGAAGCAGCAAAGAGGATTATAAAGTATCTTAAGGGAACTATAAATCTTGGATTATGGTATCCCAGAGATGACAACTTGAGTCTAACCGGCTATTCAGACTCAGACTTCGGAGGATGCAAAATTGATAGAAATAGCACCAGTGGAACATGTCAGTTTTTCGGAAATAAACTGATATCCTGGTTTAGCAAGAAGCAGCACTTAGTTGCCATGTCAACAACTGAAGCTGAATATGTAGCTACTGGAAGTTGTTGTGCTCAAATCTTATGGATGAAGCAACAACTCAAGAATTACAAGGTGAAGATTGAAGAAGTGCCAATCTACTGTGATAACAATAGTGCTATTGCAATATCTTAAAATCCAGTATTGCATTAAAAAACAAAGCACATTGATATCAGGCACCACTTCATCAGAGATCATATCGAAAAGAAAGACATATGCATCAGATATGTCAACATGGAGAAACAGATAGTCGATATCTTCACCAAGCCATTGCTAGAAGCTAGATTTGTTAAGTTATGCATCCAATTGGGATTGCTCAAACTAGCTTCAAAAGAAGATAATGATCATCCAACAGAAGGAGTGAAGAAGAGCACTCCCGCTGATAATGAGAACTGACTCAAGAGGGCATCAGTATTGCAAGCTTTGGAGCTTAAACTGATGAAGCCCATATCAGTTCTAAAAGAATGGCAAAAGACTGCAAGAAAGCTGTTGAAAATGAGTAAACTGATCGCAGAAGGCATCAGTTCTCAATCAGTCATATTCAACTAATGAGAACAGTTGAATCCTAAACTCACTGATGAAGGCAAAGCTTCAGCTGATGGAAATAGCTGACAAGCTTAGACTGAGGAAAGTTGAAGGAGACAGCTTCAGCTGACAAGGAGTCAAAGCTAAGGAGACTCCAGCTGGAACTGATCACTCCAAGCCAAGAAGATCATCAATCGAGAAGGCAACTGATGACATCAACAGCTCAAATGCCACATGGAGACTAGAGGAGAGCTAAAAACCAGATAAGTTCAAATTCAATTTATTACTGAACGGTAAAATGACGTGTCTCTCAAATATTACCGTTGACCTCAACAACTTTCTCTCTCTCTCTCTCCACATAAATTTTTCAACGGCTAGATTTGAAGCCCAATCGACTGAATCTTTGAATCAACTCGCTGAAAATAAAACCTTCAAGCTATCTCCATTCTAATCCACTGCTACTTAAGAGACAGCTGAACTACACTTCTGCCTTCACTGATCCAAACCACATCATAAGATCGAATCCTCAGAAAACCAATTCTCAAAAACAACACGATTCATCTTGTGACTCTCTTCCCACTAAAATTATCTAAAAAGTCATGGCAAAAACAAACACACCAGCCATTCGATGAAAGTTCAACTTCAGAGAAACCGGTGAATCCTCTCAAGGGTTTCAAGTTAATCTTTTCAAAGATCAATTCCTTCTTCTAGATGCGTATAGAGAAAGGTGCTCCAATTCTCCACTTATTGAAGAAGTAATTCAGAAAATAACTGAGGCAAGGATTCTACAATTTCTTGAAGAAACACCATCGAAAAAGTATCCTGAGCCAGTATGTGAGTTTTATCTTAACTCAGAAAGGAATGATCATAAAAATACTACTCAAGTTAGAGGAGCAGCAATTGAAATCACCCCAGAACTGCTGTCGCAAGCTTTTCACTTGCCAAATGAAGGGTTGAGGATAAATGAAATAGAGGTCAATCAGCTAGAAGCTTACAACCGATGGAGAAGAGCGGATTGCTATGATCCCTACAGGATCACAACTTCAATCTCCTGTTTTCCAGAAGAATATCAGATCCTGGCTGGCATTATTGGAAAAATGATGGTTGGAGTGGTAGGGAATCACTCTGAAATGACAGAGCTCAAATACAAAATATGTCATGCTATTGACATGAGGATCAAATTTAACTGGGTCAGATTCTTCTTCGAAGAGATCAAGAAATTTGTGTATATCCTTAAAAAGCACTGGAGTGAGAAAAGTTTTCATCAAAAGATATGTTTTGTCAGTAGAATCAGCAAACTGCTCGAATGTGCATTCAATGTTCTGGAAGATAAAGCTGAGACACTGCCAATGGACAAAGGTGATTACTTTCTATCATCCACAAAATGAACAAGGGGTCCTAAAGATGCCAGTATACAAATTGGTGTCAAAACAAGAAAGAAAGAAGGGGACACCAAGGGAAAAGGAAAAGCTATTCTTAAAGAATCTTACAGAGAAGATTCTGATCCTGAAAATAGTCTTCCAATCAACCAATTGATTAGTTTACCTATCAAAGCTCAACCACTACAACAAAGATCCCTAGAGTCAACATCAGCATCAGTGTCAGCAAGAAGATGAGCAGATTCAATAGTTCAAGCTGCAAAAGGATCAGCCAGAACCAAAAGAAAAACTGGCAAACCAACGAAAAGGTTGGACAAAGATAAAGAAGAGAAGAAAACTGGTCCACCTCTCCCTCCAAAGCTACCACCACGAAATATCAAGATATACGACATCAGTGAAATCGAGGGAGATGATATTGTGCCTTTCAGATGCATTCCTCCACGCAACTCAGTAGCATAATACTTCAGGAGGACCTACCCACCAATGGGAGAAGGAGATGAAAATACTCGAGCTCTTTTAAGAGCAGAAGTTATCAGAGGATGGGCAGAAGCTAAAGTCACAGAATTTATAACAACGAATTTCACAGCAGAACTAATTGGGTCAGAAGCTCTATACAAGGTTTTTTCAAGATATTGCTACTGGTATCTATGGAGACATTGCTTTAACTCAGAAGCCCACTTTCTTCTGATTGCCCTGCATGGAATGAGCTTCTGGAGAAGAGAAGAAAGATGGAGCATTCTATGGTCAGGACAAGGCACTCCAGAACAGAATCCAATTATGGTACTAAGGAAAATGCTAGAAATTCAACAGTTGCACAGTCGTCCGGCTGAACAAACACTAGCTCATGTGATGGACGACCTCATCAAGTAAGCTAACATTGATGTCCCAGAATTACGTACTGAGGAAGAGCAGAACAACTGGAAACACCCTTGTGATACCCCGATCCTTTTTGCTAAATTATAAATCATAATTTTAGTAAAATGATTTCGAATTGATATTGTTGAATATTAATCATGTGGTATGTTTGTATACTATGCCGTTGTTTTATTACAGGTTGTCTCACTTGAGCCGATACGTCATAGCACGGTGGTATTATACTAAGTGTATAATACATGATAACATTTAATATTAAAATTTGTCGAGTAATATGATAATGAAGTGGGGGTGATTATATTTGATTATGTGTTTTGCCATACCTTGAACACCCTAACACTGAGTTGATCGGGGGTCTCGCTGACCGGTCAGTGAGTCGGGGGTTCAGGGTGCGAAGCGCCCCGATGGGGGCTAGGGGGCAACGCCCCCTGCTTTTTCGGTGTGTATTAAAAGTGTTTCGAAAATCTAAGTCGTTTTAAAATGGAGTTGGAAATGTCCGGGAGTCGATTTAAGATCGGGAGTTGTTTTGAGCAAGGTGCGCGCCCGTGGAGCGGTGAGCGCCCGCGGGGAGGCCACGCGCCCGCGGGGTGTGCACGCTCGCGGGGAGCGATGGTCGAGAGCCACCTCGCGCGGTCGCGCAGGCTGGGCCGATTTTCCTACATATAAATACAACACTTATCCCTTTCATCTTCATTTCTTTTCTCTTCTTTGGCGATTTCCTCCACCTCTCTCTCAAGAAATCCTTCAACTTTTGGAAGGGGATTCTACCATCATTATCCATCATCTAAGATAATCTAACACCACTTCCCTCTTGATGATTAAGCTCTATTCTTGTTGATTTGAACCTAGGGTTTGTTACCCAAAATTAGGGTTCTTCGATTTTGTTGATCCTCTTGCTTTGATATCTTGAACATATGGTCTATTTACCTCCTTGAAGCTATATGTGGAGTTATATTGAATTCCTATGGTTCATTGTTGCTAGGGTTCGGATTTTTGCCCTAATTTCCCCTTATTTTGTTGATGTGGTTTGGAGGTGTTGTGATGGTTGTTTGGGGTTCATTTTCATGTATGTTAGAGCCCTAGGATGAAGGTGTTTGCATGTGAAATGTTGGGTTTAAAGGATTTAAATTGAGTTATGAGCATGTGGTTTAAATGAGTGCACGTATAGTGTTCGATTAAATACTTCAAAGAGTTTTAATATGTATTTTGAGTCCAAAATCATATTATGAGTTGGTATATCCAAGGTTATGTGTATGGATATGTATGAAATATTTAAAGAAAAGTATAAGTTGTGCTTGGTCTAAATTATGATTTAATTGTATGACTCGACGTCTAAAATGAAAAGAGAATTGAAAGGTGCTAGGTGACGTGTTGGGGCTCGAGGTGGACAACTTGTGCATGGCCAAGAAGTATTTCAAAGGTTGAGAAATTATGAAGGCATCTCATAAGGTGGGGTAACTCTAAACTGTGAACACGTGTAAGGTTATAGTTATTGTTGTGCTTTGATTGTATAAATATGAAAGGTCTTTGGACCGGTGAATGAAAGAGACCCCTCGGGGCATGATAGAGATCATTTGGGGTCGACAAAGAGACCCTTTGGGACATATATCATTTAAGATCGAATATAGACCTGTTAATGTCCTCCCTGGGGGGTAGTATGTCTGCGGGCATCCCTACAGGGCCAAAGATGTTCATTAATAGGGGCATCATGATGTTTGGACCCTATGGGGTTGAGACTAGTCTCCACAAAGTAAAGAAAAGTCCATATGTTATATTTTCACTTGTGCAATTAGCTATAACTATTTACAGTGTTCCCCACTGAGTATGTTGTTAAATACTCACCCCATTCATTCAATGAATTTCAGGTTGAGGAGTCGGAGCCCGAGTAGGAGCGTTGTGAACACAAGAGAACCCCACAAGCTTGTGTTATCTTTTGCATGCTCTTCTTTTGAAAATACTCTCATTAATATTATTATTACATTGATCACTCTTTTTGCTTTATGATCAATGATTATTGGGGATGGGAATAGCCCGATCTTTTGTAGGTTATGATGTATATAACTTGATAACTATGCAAAACAATTTAAAGGCGGGTCGTTCGACCTTGGAGCCTATTACGTATGAAGTATGTTGTTGACCATATATTTTGCATGTTGATTTAGGATGCTAGACGGGCGGGTTATGACAACCTATGAGCCCGATAAGTTAGATGATTGCATGTTTTATGTGGATGGGCTTGTTCAATGCTTCCGTTTGATAATATATTGTGTGATAGTATAGATTCAATAGATTGCATGCTAATTCATGAAAATTTTACATTGAGAATTATGACGTCATGCCTAGTCATGCTTTTTTGACCTAAGCTTCTGCTCATTTTATTATAAGTGCATAAAATTAAGTAAGTAAATAGTATATTAAGTGATGTGGCCAAACGGAGTAGTTTGGGGTGTTACAACCCTCAAGTTCATCAATATTGGGTGTTAGGAGAAATTCAGAGAATCAGAAGAGAACAGCAGCAACAAACTCTGGAAGCAATCAGGGAAGAAGAACAGTGGATTAGAAATAGAGTAACAAATAATGGTCTCATTTCAAGACAAGCAGCTATTCATCAGGTAGCAAGACAGTTGGTATTTGATGAGCCATCATCTGCCTATGAGATGGACACTCAGCATCCAGTTCAGCTTCAATCGACTGAGGAATTGATTGAACCTATCCCAGAAGAATCGGAAGCAGCTCCAACAGAAGCTTCTTCTCCATCAACTGAAGAAGAAACAGCTGCTAATGATTCAGCTGATCAAGCAGTTCAGCTGACATCCGCTCCTCCAGTGCTAGACATAGTTATCTTTGCTGATCCAGTCCAGATAGCACTTCAAACTCAAGCACAGACAAATCCAGAAACTCCCCCTGAATCAAGTCACAACGACACAATTGATTTAGGGGATGCAGATCAGTTAGCTGCAATAACTGCTGAGCAAACAACTGATCAATCCAAAACAGTTCTTTGCGAATAACTGGAAGCTACAGAAAATAAAGATAAAGTATCATCTAGGGGAGATGATCTGCAACTAATTATGGCAACTGATCAATCCAGTCCCTCAGGAACGATTCAAGCAGAAGATCAGTTCAGGCAGTCATCAGGTCAAGTATCAACTCAACAAGAAAATCTTTTTCAAAGCCTTCAACATCAGTTGAAGCGACATGAGAAGCTGATCAGAAAGCTTCAAGCACACACCAGACTCCAATCGTCTGAAGGTGAGTCCTCTAGCTCCGCTGATGGGGAAAGCATGTTGCCAAAAGAAGAAGAACTGAACACAAGCAAGACTAGGAGCCTGATCAAGCACAGCTGATTCAAGACTCTCTAGTTATTATCTTATGATTCAGTGTACCTAAAAAAAATTCTTTAAAAATGAAAATGAATGAAAATTAATTTTATACAAGACATGTCAGCATTCATTTTGAAATTTCGGACCGTTAGTAAAACTTTGACATGTTGCATAGTAATTTCAAACCAACGACTGAAAATGACAACGGGAATTTAATTCTTTCAACCAACACATTTATGAGTCTTCTTCTCACTCATAAAAACCCCTTTGCCAAAATTTTGAGAGAATATAACACAACACAACAACACACTCAACATCCACTGCATTTTCTCAAGCAGTCTCTCAAGAGAATTCTTATTCTCTTCTGTTTAAAAAAAAGAGTGTGTTCTCTCTTTCTCTCAAAGATAGTTTCAATACAAACTCAGTCAATAATTTTTCAAAATGGCTGAAGCTTTAAAAACTCTTACTTCCTTCAAAGAGCAAATGATGAGAGATAAATTTCTGGAAAGACAGAAATTTCAATTGATTCTTCAAGAATCAAACTGTCATTTTCTTCTGGTCAATCTTCACAAGACCGGAATTCTGCACTACCTAGAAACTCCTCCAATGTTCCTTAGACAAAATTTGGTAAGTGAGTTCTTGCTTCAAGCAAAGGTCACTGCAGATAGGAAGGTCATATAATCATTGATTCAAGGAAGAAAACTCCAAATCACTGAAAGAAAGATTATAGAAATCTTTCAACTTCCTAGAAAAGGCTCCAGGGGTCAAGATCTGAAAAATTCAGTTGAACCATACTGGAAAGAATGACGTGCTTCAAATTGGTCCAAGTAATTCAGCTTTACCACAGCCAAAGCTGATTTGAAGCCTGAGTATGGAGTCATGCTCGATATCACGAACAAGATGATGTTCGGCATCATTGGAAGCTTGAGTCAGCTGACTCAAGAAAGATACAAGGTAATGATACACCTTGTAGAAGGATTGGTAGCTAATTGGGCAGAATTTGTCTTCTCCTAATTTAAGCATCAAGTCATCAAAGCTGCCGACTCAAAAAGAACTAGGAAATTTGAGTCCAGAGTAGGACTTGTTCTAAGAATGAGCAAGCTCCTGAAAGATATGCTGAATCTTATAAATGATGATGCACTGCCAATCCTCATATCCGACTGGATTTCCAAGAAAGGGAAAGCACATCTTCAGTCACTCAAGAAGAAGAGGAGATCTAAAGCCAAATCTGGCAATACAATTTTAAGCAGTTCAGATACCAATGAAGTTCCCTCTCCTTACTCCAAAAATGGATCATCAGTGGATTTTAAACTCTGCACTGATCCAGATGATCTTATTCCCTTCATTGGAATTCCTCATCCAAACTATGGAGCTGAGTACTTCAAGAGAGCCTACCCTCCTCTCCAACTAACTGAAGATAATATTCGCACTTTCTACAGTAGCGAATATGAAGTCAAGAGTGCTCAGAAGGATGTAATGAATCTCCTTCTCACTCACTTCATATATGTTGTAGAGCAAGACAATCAGTTGTTCAAACAGCTGCACCGGTATTTTTACTGGTACAACTGGAGACACTCAATGTCAACCCAGTCACATTTCTTGCTTACAACCTTTCATGGCATGAGTTTTTGGCAACGTGAAGAGACTTGGAGCATCAAATGGATTGGAGCCTCAAATCCATTTACTCCAAACACTGTGCAAGTCCAGCGGATTATGAAGCATCAACTTGATAATAATATTCCAACTAAGGCCCTGCTAGCTGATGTTCAAGCCAGCTTGAGATCATAAGGAGTTGCAACTGAAAAATAGCTTGCCAACACTCCAGTCGATCTATGTTGCCTACAACTGAATCCTGATCTAGTTCAGTCAGAAAAGGCACATCTACAAGCGGAAGACACTACCGAAGAGATAGACAAAGATCTCTCTCATACTCAAGTAGTGGTGATCCCAATGAGTCAACATCTTGGACAAAGTAAAGACACAGACGATGAAGATACTGCCACGTCTCCAGATCTCTTGTCCAAAGGATATGTTACTCCTCTTATCAAGTCTTGCTCAAGAGCTGCAAAGCTGATGATAAATCAGTCCAGCTCATTCTGCAGAAGAATTAAAGAGCTGACCTCCTTGAAGCTGACTACCTCAGCAGTTGCTCTTCAGCAACTTCAGCATGTTGAGACTCAAGTCGGAACTGATCCTTCTCAGGACATCTACAGTTCAGCCTCCAAAAAGGAAACAGTCTAAAAGCTCTAAAGAAAGTAGTAAAGCTAGTCCCATTCGACCACTCAAAAAGAAGAAATTGACAAAAAGTCAATCAGCAGCTGCTCAACAAAACTGATTCAATCAGTTAAAGGTGATATCATCAGTTCAGCAGAAAATTGACGCCTCGAGCCCCAAAGTCCCATCTCTCATTAGCTTCCTGATCAATCCTCTTCGATAAGCTTCTCTACTCTCTATTCCTCACAGCTTATTTTTTGAAAAAGTTAACGTTAACATTTCAAAATAAGCTTACTGTTCATCTGAGTTGCCATTAAAGTCTCTATACTCAGCATTAAAGTATAAAGAGGTGAATTTTCTGAGGTATATAAATAGCAAATCTTCTGTTAAAATATTGTGCTATTTATGGTAACTACTCAGATTTTCAAATCCTCAGATCTCAGCCGCTTGATCAAAAAGGCATTATCCAAGTGGATGGCTAAGATACATGCATCATTTATTCAGCTAACTTTCTTTCAAATCAAATAGCTGATCAGCAAGTAAAGCACTCAATTGCTCTGGTTTAATCCATGCAAACTTACTGCCTTTAAAAGCAGTAGAGAAGATGAATGAAAAATAACAATAGCAATAGAGATAACAATTCTCTAAAAACATTTTTCATTCATTCTCTTTGTCTTCTCACTTATCTATAGCCCATTTCTTTTTCTTCTCATATTATCGACGAATGTCTTATTCATTCCAATCGATGAATATGGAGATACTTATAAAGCATCTCAAAATGGATAAGTTCATTGATCGAGCATTTCTTTAAGCTCGAATCGGTCGTGAGATGACCAGCATGATCTTCCACTTGCTGGAGACATGCGGGCTCTTGTCATTTATGATAACACAGCCCAAAAGGAAGCATCTTCCGCTAGTAGCCGAGTTCTCCTATCACGCGGAAATCTCAGGACACAACATCATCTCTGTTATCCGAGATCAGGTTATCATCATCAACAAAGATGTGCTAACTGAACTGTTTCAGCTTCCCGGCCGAGGCCCAAAGGTGTTTGAACTAGCATTCCCTTCAAAGTTGGAGCTGTGGAACAACTGGAAATGTCCACACATTAATCACAGAGACTTCTCAGTCTCTCTCCGACCATGGTCCAAATCCTGGACATAGTGATGCACATCTTTCTGAGTAGCATCACCAACGCTCAGTTTAATGATAACACCTCTCATCTTATGGCTGCAATATACTATGGATGCAAAGCTGATTGGGCATCCTATATATTGGCACAGCTTCGCTACCATATGAGGCATGCTGTGATCGATCTAACCTCTGGCACTTTCAAAGCCAAGTTAGGATTTGCAAATCGACTCAGTTATATCATCTCGGAGCAACTCGGAACAGTCCCTGGTGGATACATTCTCACCAGATGAGATCTCCTTCCTACAGTCTACATTCACTGACGACATCAAAATGTAACTGGCCACCCTAGAAAGTCGAGACTTCAGCTCATGGAGGACCACAACCCAGCTAAAGACAAGCAACCGCTCCTTTACGCTGATCCTCCAGCTGACGCAGGTCAGTTCTTAACTGATAGTGATTCTTGCACTTATACAAGTGACGAGTCTACTGCACCTGCAACCAACAAACTTCCTTATATCGCTGCCCCAGAATCTCTGAAAGAAGGCTTCAAAGCAAGCTTGGACCAACAACTGGAAAGTTGTTTTGGTCAAATAAGGGAACACAGTCCCTTTCTCTTCGAACACCTTCGAAGATATTTCCAGTATCACCTCTGGAGATACCAGGTGGATGATGCCACCATGCTAATGATGGTAGACAAGCGAGGCTACTCATATTGGATAGAGGAAGGTGAATGGAGCCGCAACTGGATGAACTATCCACTTAATATGCCTCCATCAGTCCTAGAAATCATGGATTCCATGATTAAGAGGTTTTAAACCTCGGTGCCTCATGATGCACCCCTTCCTAAACATGAGCCCTCCAATTCGTCTACAACTACTCTTTCAGAGGATGCTATCATTACCATTCCGGACAAGCCACTTCTCGAAATCACATCAGCTTTTTCTCTTCGGCAAGATCCACTATCTCTCCCAGATCTTGACCAGCTGATGATGATAGATGAGTCTTATGCATGGTTGTCTGCTCCTATGTCTACACCCCAAGCTCCCCACTTCATAACAACTTGCTGGCTACTTCCTTCTCTCATTTACCACAATTGTCACTGCCTCATTATGAATTCCATCAACTCGCCATTTTGGATGATGCCAAAAAGGAGGAATGATATATTGATGATGGAAAATCATATGCTTTAGCATATGATTTCTGGCAGGGTAATATAACTCTTTGGGATGAGGTCCAAAGAGAAGTGCAAAGAGAGGTACAGCTTCAGAGGCAAGCTGCCTTTCAGGGGGAAGCTACCCATTAGGGGGAAGCTATTCGTGAGGGGAAAGTACAACTTGAGCAATGCCCGGTTCAAGAATGCTGTTGGACTTGGGAGAATGCTCAGCTGAAACAGGAGAATGGGGTATCCACAGCATACCCATCACCTCTCCCTGTAAGTTTGAAAAAGGAGAATCGAGCAAAAGAAGACGGAACTGAGTGGTGAACAGTTCCAACTGAAGAAAGAAATTAAATATCAAGTCTTAATATTCTCTCTCTCTTTTACTTCCTATAATTCTTCGTCTTCTATGCTCAATCAGTTTCTAAAACATGCTCTCTTTGTTTATAATACAAATTATTCTAATCATGCTGATTTGTCCCTTTGAATAGCTTAAGGCTTTCCATGCGCTCTAAAAATTTTAAAAATCTGCATGATAATCAGAATTGAGTTGTGTTTAGAACTGAAACATTTGAAGCTTTTCAAGCTGTCCAAACGAGTACTCAGATATCTGAAGGTCATTTTAAGCTGTATTTTTCAATCAGCAAAATCTCTGATACCTTACAGATAAAACTCCTTGAGCTCACATATTAATGTATGCTACATTACTCTAGTACTCATCTTTTTATCAAAGCTCTGATAATTATATCAAGCATTGATACTCATGAATGTTAGCTTTTAACAGCTACAAGCATCTAAGACTATTTCTTTTGAACATGGTCTAAATTCAGCCTTGTCACCAGAACTGGTACAGGTTCAGATGCTCATTCATGAATGATAACCTTGCATAGTTTTTCCATCATCAAATTAGCTGGTTTTGATATCATCAAAAAGGGGGAAATTGTTAGGAAAATTGTTGGGAAAATCCCAAATGTTGGTTTTGATGAAATGTCAAAATATGTGTGATGATTTAATGAAAACTACAGGTTATGATAAGCTGGAAATCAAGGATAATGACCAAGTAAGACTTCAAGCTGAGATGAGAGACAGCTATTCAGAAGCATGGTCAACCAGCTTACAGGTTGCTTGATCAGACCAATCAGAGTAAACTCTTCAAAGCTTGAGATAAGCGGTAAAGGGGGAAGAGAACTTTGGAGACTGGTAGGTATACGCAGATGAGTTAATCATCAGTCTTAGCAAAAATCCAAGATAGACTGATGAACGGAGTCAGCTTGAAAGCTAAAACTGATCTGATCAAGAGATCAGTCAGAGCTGACCCTAAACTGATCAAAGATCAGTTTACTGGTAGAACAGCTCTAAATGCTTTGAGCCTTCACTCAACTGACCATAGTTCAGTTCAGAGAAAAAAAGCTCAATCAGGTAGCCAGCTGATAAGTCTAGAAGTGGAAGCTTTTAAACCTAGCTGATGAGTCAGCTGAACTAGACAGAAGCTCAAGGCAGCTGAAGCTCTGCCGACTGGACTATCTCAGAGCTGAAAGCTGAGACAACTGAGAGCCCGTCAGCTGAATGTCCAAGAAATGATAGTCGGGTCACCTGCTCTTACTGACAAGCAGTTAATGAAGATCTCAACAGGAAATCCTTGAAAGATCCTGATGATCTTAGAGCAGAGAGTTTTAAAGTCAAAACGTCTAGTTCAGTAAAAGAGCTTCAAATGGCTACAGGCATTAAAATGCCACTGGTGATTTCTAAACATCACCAATCATAACGGTCAAAATTCACTCATCTATTTAAAGAGGGTGAAATCAATTTTGGCCAAGACTTTTACCATTCTAACTTTGCTATTTTGCAGAACGAGCTATTTCTTTCTCTCTCTCTCTCTACAGCTCAAAGCTCAATATTTTCAAAGTGCGAAAAGTCTTAAACTGAGAAGGCGTGCTTCAAGTTCAAAGCAAGCTGCTAAGCTGACGAAGAATTCCAGAAAGAGCAAAACTTCTTAGTTCAATCCCTCAAAGATCAACCACCCAGCTCAAGGAGAAAGGAGCATTCCAGGTTGATAACAGTTTCAAGACTGCCTTCTTGAAGATCGAGCGAGATCTAAAATTGTGTAAAGACGGGCAATAGCACCTAAGCGAGCAGTTGGGACCGGTAAGTGTGAGCTGTCAACTCAGAAATCGGCTGAGGAGGAGCGTGTACCGATGGGTCCGTTCTTCCGGGACAGCAACAGTTGGAAATGAGACTGCGCTCGGGTTGAAGGGTGTCGTTTTCAGGTCTAACAATATTTCTTCACTATGTAATTGTAATAAAGAAACTTTACACTTGCATAGTAGATTGTCCTTCTGCGGAAGGAAGAGAGGACGTAGAAGCAGAAAGTTTCGAACCTCTATAAAGTTCTATGTGTGTTGTTCTCACTATTTTACAGTTTTGCAAGTTCTTTAACTGCACACATTCACACACAGAGACTGAAGCTTGTAAGCTTCAGCCATGTCTTCAAGCTATCAGTTCCAAACTGATCAGCTCACCAGCTAAGCCTCTGTCAGCTTCTCTCAACTGATCAGTCAGCACAGATAAATCTCAAAAGTGAGTCAGGGCCCTATCTATTCCGCAATCTGTATTAAAAGTTTTTGAAGTCAGTTTATTCACCCCCCCTCTAAAATGATAAAGGCTCGCACTGGGACCAATAGTAGGTGTTCCATAGTTGTAGCTGAAGGATGCCCAAGAACCTCATGTAATTTTATGACATTCATTTCTGCAAAGGCTGAGTATGTATTTGCTTCTGAACACTGATCTTGGGGAAATACATACAATGATTTCTTCAACTTACAAATTCTCAATACATGATCATCTGCCCTCTTTTGCACTATGCAATGTGAAGCCAAAAATTGTACCTTCCTAACTAAGTCTTTAGTCAGTTCTCCAACAGACAGTAAGTTATGTGTAAACTGGGGTGCAAAGAGCACATTTGTCAGTATCAAATTCTTGTTAATTCTGGCAGTTCCTGTAAAAAAAACCCATACACTATTACCATCTGGAATGAATATCTGTAGAGGGTGTCTTCATCTCTTTATATCAAGCAAGCCAAGATTATGGCACATATGATGATTGGCACCAAAATCAATAATCCAGTCTGTCTTTTCCAGTTCTGCAGATGCCCCAAAGGCATAATGTCCCTTAAAAGCAATAGGTGAAGATCCTAGATCCACCTCTCCCATATTAGCTAGATTCACATATCCTTCTGATGGGATCTCCCATTTATTTCCTTTCTGAAATAACTGTGACAGATGCTTAGTCAATTCTGATTGAATAAGTTGACTCATACCACTTAATGCATCCTTATTATGATCTCCTACTTTTCCCATCCTTGATAACTCTGAATCAAGACTATAAGTGTCTTCTTCTTGCTGTAAGGCACAATGAGCATTTCCTTTACTTCTGTCTGCTTTAAACTTTCTATACCAATCTAGAACCTCCACAATATCAAAACAATCTGCCTTAACATGACCTATGCCCCCACAGTGGTCACATCTCAGTTTGCTTTTCTCTTCTTTAGTGAGCCTCTTCTTGAAAGAGTCTCCTCTATATCCTCCCTTTTGTGAGCTATATAATGCACTATGTTCCAGTCCCTCAGTTAACTAATTAGTGACCTTAATTTGATCTTCTACCTATAAGATCATAGAATATGCTTGACTAAGGTTAGACAGGGGGGTTCATGATTAAGATTTGTTGCCTTATGATTTCATAACAATCATCCAACCCCATTAGGAATTGCATGAGATGTTCTTCCTCCAAAACAACCTTAATGTCCTCTTGTGCCTCACAAGTGCATGATCTAGAATTCTTCAACAAAGCTAAATCATCCCACAGTGCTGTCAGGTTATTAAAATATATCATAACACTTTGAGAATGTTGGATGTATGTAGCTATTTCCTGTTGCAATTTATATATGCGATGCCTATTCCTCTTTTCAAAGTGTCGCTGTAATTCATCCCATAATTGGTGTGATGTCTCTAGGTTTTGAAAACCACGAGTAATCTCTTTGATCATAGAATTATAGATCCAATTGAATACAAGATCAACTCGTAACCACTGCATATAATCTACCAAATCTCTTCTAGGCTCGGGTAAGGAACCATCAATAATTTGCAATTTATTTCTAGATAATAAGCCTCATTTGATAGAATGACACCAACCATGAAAATTATTCCCATCGAATAAATCCAAGGTAAGATTCATACCTAGATGCTCGCTAGGAGCATGATAGAGTTCATCATTAGCCAGAGAGCGATGATTTGAGTTTTCCACCTCGTGTATCCCAATTGTAATCCTTCGGCGCGATCAGCATTAGTATTGGTAGTGTTGATCTGCGATTTTGAATCAACTTTAGAAGAGGTACGATTTCTTCGCACGTTGTTAGTTCCACTGTGATCACCTCATTCGAGAGGACTGTTCCCAATAAAACCTAGCTCATCGTCGCATGCTTGCCGCCATGAGAATTGAGTATTTTTCTTCATCATGATCGATTAAAAAATAAGGAATCAACAATAAAGAGGAACAATTGAGTGTATTGGAGAAGAAATCAGAAATCAGCCGAATCCAGCTCTAGATACCATGATAAAATCGTGATAGATCCATATCAAGGAAAAATATATGTTTGAATTTTATTCAAAATGTTCTAAAAAATTACAACCAAGCAAATGTGTGTTTGTTCTATTTGTATTACATCATTGAGCGGGAAAAACAATAGATCTATGGCTGCTATAAGGATGCGTGCTTAAGCTCTATCAACGATTGCGATCAGCTGAGGAGTGGTCCTTGTTTGGTGATGTGGCACACACATGGATGCATGCAGATAGGTATAGCGAGCGAGCTCTGCGGCACATGTAAAAACTATTTTTGTTTAGATGTTTGACTGACTTGAGGAGATGACAAGGAGGAGAGAAGGGCGGGTGGTAGCCGGTTGGTGGTGGTGATCGGCTATTGTAGAAGGTGAGGAGAGTGAGAGAGGGGAGGTTGGAGACGAGATGTCGACTCGTTGAAGGAGGGTTGCTTACTTTAAAAAAAATGTTTTATTTTTTCATTTACTAAGAATATTTAAATAATTTTATAATCAATTATTTTTTAATACATTTATTTGATGGTGTATAAGGAAAGAATCGTGGTGTATTTTTTGAATAAATTTATTTGATGGTGTATAAGGAAAGAATTGTGCTGTATTTAAAAACACTATTTTTATTTAATTTATTGGTCAAGCCTTGGAATTGACAGTTGGGTGAAATACGTGGGTGACGGTCAGCTACAAAAGATAAAAACCCAAAATCTGAATGGATTCTGATTTCTGATTCTCAATCTCAATGAGTTATCAGCAAGTGCCACAACATCCACACCCTCCTCCAGGTTCGTCTTCCATTCTCTCTCATCCCTTGATTTTCATCTTTAATTTCTGTGTTTGCTAGATTCCTCTTCTTGTTTGATCAGGGCACGGGACGGCGCATCCTCCACCGCCGCCGCCGGGGCACCAACCTCCACATCCACATCCACCGCCGTCGGGGCACCCACACCCACCACCCCCTGCGCCAGGACATGGCGGTGCTTATCAGGGATACTTCGATCATGGGCATGGCCACGCCCCCCCTCCGCCGCCGCCTTCCTCCCACCACCACCACGATGATCACTCTAGTTCTTGTTGCTCCTGTCTACGAGGCTGGTATGTTGGATCTTTTTTATGGAATATACTGCAATTGATGTTTGTTTTCGTCTCCTTTTTCTTTGTATAGATTCTATGATCTTGCTCAAAGGTCTTTGTTGTTGTAGTATCATAAAATATGTCTGCCAGAGGGTATGAAAAACTAGAAATGAAGAAAATAAGTTTAATGGTGCAACTTCAACCCTAAACTATATCACTAAGGGATTGTTTACTTCAATGATTTAGAATTGGGTGGATACATAGTTTAGAGAATAAGAGTGTGGATAAATCTCATCACAGCTCTTAGGTGGCATATATATCCTCCCTATAAGCAGTCCAGATGTTGGATAACTTTATCAATCCACCCTTATCTACCAAAGTAAACACGAGGCCTGAGTTTACTAAATTTAGTGCAATTTCAGCACTAAATCACTCCAACCATGCAATAGCTCTGCCCAATATTCATTAGATCAATGGACTTAAAGCATGTTAGAAACTTAGACTTTCTTGATATAGGTATGACTTAATGAGCCTTCATCTGCATTGCACAGAAAATTGAATGCCATAAGAGTTGAATTGTTTGTTGCCCAAAGTTATCAAGAATCTCATTCTGTAGCTATTGTTTCCTCATGCTATTTGGATACACTCATAGACAGCCAAAGGTAAGCAACATCTTATACATTAATTGTCTAGTCTGGTTTAGGTCAAGCACAAATGCGTTAATGCTTGTCAATCTTGATCTAAGATGAGATATCTAGGAATCTGGAGCGAATTCGGAACCTTGAAGTCAATTTTACCTGTTTATGGTGCCTTCCTTATTTTCTATCATTACATTTGATAAATAAATGAAATTGCATCCATCATGGAGTGCTTCAGCAATTTTTCACCAGAGTATAAATCAGGTTACTCATAAAAAAGTTTCAATAACATGATCAAATCTTTCTTCCATGAGTTCAATGTACTACTTTGTGCATCATGTTAAGCACTGTGTGAAGGTAATGCATTTGCTTGCGATTTGTAGCTTAGCCGCCCTCTGTTGCTGCTGCGTATTGGAACGGTGCTGCCCGTGCTGCTTCTGAGTGTACGAGTGTGCTACACGATGTCTTGGTAGCTATACTTGTATCAGAAAATCTTGTCTTATGGAAATTGTTTGTTGTGGCTTGGTCTATTTAGATAACAGTAATATAATTGTATGAATAAGGTATCAGCTACCAGCTGTTGTAGATTTGTGGAGGACTATGATGCTGATTATAGTTGACTGTTGTATTAGTAGATGTTTTAACTCATTGCTGTATTACTATCTCTTGCAAAGAAACTAGCGAGGCCCATATCCCAACTCGCTTGTGTATAAATGCATAATGGATAACACACAGGATGTGTATTTAGTATTTACCATTTTATCGTGTATGAATTTAAGTCGTTTATTATCAAACCAAACCAAGGCCGAGTTTAATTTACTTAAAATATAGTAAGGTTAATTGAATAATTATATACTCCACCGTTTCCAAAATTTAGTCTTCTTCTCTTTTCACTAAAATTAAGAAAATGTAATAACGTAGTTTTCTTCACCTTTTCATGTAAATTAAGAAAATGTAATTGATATACTCGGATGGATGAAGAAAATGCTGAGTGTGGTTGCAAACTTTCAATCACATAACCTGGAAAAAAAATATTGACAAAATCAACTCCACATCCAAAGTTTAAATTTACTAATTCTTTCAAATCAATATCTACAATCATAAATTCAAATGAGTTCACTATTATGGTGATTTTTATATTGACCATCTACTATGAAAGACAAAGTCTTTCTAGAGCACTCATGAGTACCCAAGGTGTATGATGGTCAATTGATTTGTGATATTTGAGGAGACATTTCAGCTTTTTGGAATTGATGTGTTGTAGGGGTGCTTAAGCGAATCTGTCAAGTTCAAGATTAGTTCACTTGATGGAACTCACAATTTGCCTTACTACACTAAGGTGTTAATTCAAAATCTTACGATTATTAACACTTAAGTGTCTTATTCCTCCTTCTCTTTGTTCTTTCCTTTGCTTTTCCTATGCATGCCATTAGTGGGGGTTGTTGGAAATGGCTAAATTTTCTTATTTGCCTCATGTTTGTTATGGGCTGATTTGGAGAGTTTATTGTGGCATTTTCTTATTTGCCTCATGTTTGTTATGGGCTGATTTGGAGAGTTTATTGTGGTAAAGCCCAATGGGATGAGTCCTTCTCTGATCTTTTTTTGTGTTTACCCTATTCTAGCATTGAATTAGTCATTAACTGCTCTTTGAGTGGCTCCAGTCATTAACTGCTCTTTGAGTGGCTCCGAAAATCTTCAATAGGTGATCTTAATTTTCCGTTTTTGGAGGCCTCAATTGCAGTTGAGTTGAATGTGCGGAGAATAGATATCTACTTCTCAGATTCTTCCTCTATATAAATGACTTTCTGCTACTGACTTGGGAACATAAAGATAGAATAATTCTCTCTATTTCTTACTCCTTTTTCCTGATTTCTTCAAATATCTTTTCCGTCTCCAATCACCTACCTCAAGTACACGGGTTAGGTGGTGTTGTGTCAACCTTGGGGAGTGAACGGCAAATTAGACTTGCATCATGGTTTGCCGAAATCACTTTCAAGACAGTGACTTTCACGGTGCAACAATTCTATTTTTGTGTTCAAATCTTGTTTCTTCATCTGTCAGTCTCACCCTGGAGCATTCTATTCTATTGTTCCAACATAAACTACTAATTATCTAAATCTAACTTTCTACAGTTACCTAGACCACTTAACATAATTGGATTGTTTAATTAATTAAAGACTGATAATAATAATAAATAAAATATCATCACAAAAATAAACACAAACGAAGTAAGCAATGAAGAAGAAGAAGAAGAAGAAGAAATTATATTAAAATCTTGAAAATTTAACAAGAAATTTTAGGAATTATTATAACATATTATTATGCACATATTCTACTCAAAATTTTGATAGAATTGTATTTTGAAAAAAATGATGGAAACTATATTAAAATCTTGGAAATTTAATAAAAAAATTTAAGAATTATTATGCACATATTCTACTCAAAATTTTGATAGAATTGTATTTTGAAAGTAAACATATGAATAATAGATTATATAAATATTGTCTGAGACAATATATTTGGCAAAAATAATACATAATACAATATAAAATAACTAAATAAATGCAAAAATTCCTATACATCTTATGCATGGGCCGACCCATCAGACGGTCCGACCCGCTCCGACCCGACCCATACCCACGACCTGGCAGATAAATACCTTCGCTGACCCATTTCACCATTCTTCCCCATTTTACGATTTTTGAACCCTAGCCGCCTCCTCTCTCTCCTGTTCTCTCTCTCGATATTTCTAATTTTCTGATCAAATCCACACCCCATCATCGATTAACATTTCGTCATCGGCATTTTGAAGCTTTCCTTCATGCTCCTATATCACCCTTAGAATTTTTGTAAACCAACCATCCAGTCGCCTGTCTTTATCTATCTCGATATAATTTTTAGGTTTTCTAATTGTATCTTCTCTTATGGCTGATTCGTCACTTTCCAATCGGAGATTCAATCTTCTCTCGCTCTGTTTCTCTTCGTCTCTTGATCCGTTTGGTTTCAATCCGATTTTGTCAGGTTATCCATTATATGGATTTGTCATTTTTTTTTCATTTTATTTGTGTTTTTTAATTTTTCCCCTATATTTGGTGGTTTGCCTTCGTCTTCTTATTTATTTTGTTGAAATCGATTTTGGATTTTGTAAGAAATTAGTTGATAGGGTTTTGTCGTGTCTTTTTTCATTTGTGTTGTGTATTGTGATTGAGGTAGCCCATTAGAACTCAAGCAATCAAGAACTAGGTGAGTTCCGATATTGTTCAATTTTGCCTATTTATTAGTTTTAAGGTTTTGTCATTTTTTTTCATTTTATTGTGTTTTTTTTTCCTCTGTATTTACTGATCTGCTTCCATCTTCTTATTTATTTTGTTTGAAATTGATTTTTTATTTTCTAAGAAGTTAGTTGATAGGATTTTGTCGTGTCCTTTTTTATTTGTGTTGTGGATTGCCATTGATGTAGCCCATTAGATCTCAAGCAATCGAGAATTAGGTGAGTTCCGATTGCCGAATAAGTAAAGAGAAAAATGCTTGATGTTGTTCAATTCTGCCTATTTAGTTTTAGGGTTTTGTCATTTTTTTTCATTTTATTTGTGTTTTTTAATTTAAGTAGTTGTTGGCGGAGTATTTGTATTGGAGATTTGGAGTTGGTGGGTCATTGAGCTTTCATCTATTTTCATAACGTGTATGCTGCCTATTTAGAAATCAAAATGTGTATATGAGATAAGTGAAACTCTTGAGCAGACATAAAATCAATGATGCTATCATCCTTAACCGTTTTATTTGTTTGGGTGATTGGTCAGTGGTAGTTTAAGGTAGAGAATGATATATAGATGGTTTTTACATCATCTATTGCTAACTGTCGACTGTCTAATTTGTTGCAGTCATCATTTGTGGTAGAGGTCTCTTTATTGGAAGATCTCATTATGAGTCCATCACTCGGTTGTGCAAAGGTTAGCACTCATGCTTCTCATCATAAATTGTTGATCTATGACTCGTTATAGATTGTTGATTTTGAATGTCTTTATGTGTACTACTTGAATTTGAAATAAGTATTATGTTGCAACTGATTTTGTATCTGATGTGATTTTTATGCAATTTTTTTTTTGTGTTTCTATATGTTTTTTAGTTAGATGTATGCTAGGAAATATATTGAATCTGAATATGTCTTTATTGTATTTAATTGTTCAGATATGTTGCATATCTATTAAATGTGAGTAGTATAAATTTTTAGTTGTTTCTAATTTTTCAATTGAAATGAAGTATCTATTTTTATTATGTTAAGTATCATTTAACATGATAATGTGTATCAATTGATGTAGAAACAGGTATCAGATTGTGCAGTGATATATTTATATGCCTTAATGGTTCAGTTAGATTTTCATATTTTAGTCTTTGTATTGCTTTTTATTTTTATATTAATTGAATATTCAGATATGACCATTTTCGTGTTTGATTGAAAATATATACGAGTGATGTTAAGTATTTTGTTATGAATGATTTTTATTTTAATGTTTTGAAATCATAAATGATTTTTCTGTATGTGTTCTATTGAGTTGTATGGTTAGAAATATAGTGAATGTGAATGTGTCTTTATGTGTATTAGTTCAATTGAAAATACGTATCAAATTGAAATTGACTTTGTATCTGAATTGTTTTCTATGTGATTTTTTCTGTTTTATGTATTCTTTCAATCCACGAGTACTACTGTTATTGAAAAGAAGTATTAAAATGGAGTTGATTTTGTATCTGGATTGTTTTTATGTATTTTTTCCATTTTATGTATTCTTTCAATGTTCATATCTGTTAAATGTGAGTAATATGAATTTTTAGTTGTTTTGATTTCAGTTTATATGTGTCATAGGATTTATTATGTTAACTATCAGTTAACATGATAATGAGTACTACTTGATGTAGAAACATGTATCACATTTCGAAGTGCTAAGTATATATGTCTTAAAGATTCAATTAGTTTTCATATTTAGTTTTGGTATTGTTTTTTTTTTTTTTGTATTAATTGAATGTCCAAAGATGCTCATTTTAGTGTTTAATTGAAAATTATATGAGTCATGTTAAGTATTTGTTATAGATGATTATTTATTTTGATTTTTGCAATCATAAATGATGTTTATATATGTGTTTTAGTGAGTGATATGCTAGGAATATATTGAATATGAATATCTTTTTATGTGCACCAGTTGAATTGAAAATAAGTATAAGATTTTTGTATCTGATTTATTTGTTATGTGATTTTTTGTGTTCTCTGTTTTTATCAACTGTCCAGAAATGTTGATTTGACTACTTAATTTGAAAGTTTATACAAGTAATATGAATTGTTATGTTAAGTAACATTTAGCATGCTTATGAGTACCAATTGAAGTAGAAACATGTATCACATTATTTTTAATATTTGCATGTTATATGTTGTTTTACATTGTATGCTATCTGTTTAGGATTCAATATATCTTGATTTGCCTCTGTCATGGTTTGACTTGTATACATTTGTATATGGAGTATCAATGTTAATTCTGATTAGTACCAGATGAGATACTTGTAAGTATCAAAATTTTAGGTTAGATTTTGTTTTGTGTTTGTATGTTTGTGCATTTTCACTTGTTCGTATTGAGTATCACATTGGAAACTCAATGGTACCACATACTATGTTGCTTTCATGTGATGGGTCACATGTAATGGTTTGATGGGGAAGCTTATTCGTATCCCGACTTAGGAAATGTTTGAATTGTTTTTTCATATATTTTTTTTCCTTTCAGTTTTATTTTCCTTATTTTTCCTAACTGATTTTTAATTAACTTTGTTTCTTGATTTGTAGTCTAATGGTCAAAAGAACCTCCGAGAACTATGTTGTGTTCGTATCGCTCTTGCAGGCACAAACGACTTGATATTTGAAGTCCATAAGTTTGTCATTGGATTCATGAATAGAAGGAAGAAATCATTGAGAATTGTGAATTTTTATTTGTATAATTAGAATGTTGTGATTTGTTTTGAATATTTGATAAACTTGAACAACTGTTGGTGTGTTTTTCTTTGGTGTCTGGTGGTTTGTTATATGTTGGGATTTGGATATGTCATCATGCTTTTTAAACATGAATTTTATGTATTTGGAGATAATTGTATGGGTCAAATACTCTGGTTGGTTTATGTGTGGTTTTTGTAATGTTTGTGTTATTGTATTTTAAATTTTGTATCATTTAAGATGTTATTTTGAGGTATAAATTTCCTATAAAGTAATCACTGTCTTTATTATTGAACAACAGTGATTGCTTCAGAATTAACTTAAATTATGTTCATTCAAGAACATCCATAATCTGCATTTAAGGAAAAACGGTTTTGTTTTCAGAAATAATGTTAGTATCATTTGTTAAGTTATAAGGTATCACATGTTCAAAATAAAAAGTAACACTTGTGTCTAGAAAAGTGTCATTTATTTGGCCCAAGAGTATCAATTAGCATACAAAAACGTATCACATAAGAAATAAATGTATTTTCAGTTTAAGAATTATAAGAACGTATCATGTTCCCCCAGTGAGTAGATGTTTATTTCCATATTGAAAAAACTAAAAGAAAAAATATATAAATTTCACAGATGAATATCTAAGAAATGAAATTAGATCATAATAGTATTCCAAAATCATAAAATTCCAATATAATGAATTCCCATCAATATTTTGTTCCAATACAACTCTTAAAATATCCCAAAATAAATTTAAAAAATGAAGAATCTCCAATCCAAGTATCTGCAAAGGGAATCGAAGATGTGAGTTAGATAAATAGAAGACGTATCATTCATTTAGCATAAAAGTATCACTTATAAGAGATGTATCAACCTAATATCTGAAACAAATGAGGGTTGGGAGTTTTGGAGCCAAACTTATTCAACTAAGTTGAGTTTGCTGCATCATTGCCCTTCTTCTTTATGCTTTTCTCAAATTGTCCCTTAATTCTTTTTTTCTTTTCTTTGATTGCTACTTTTGCAGAATCGAGTACGCTTACGGATGATGTAGAGACATCCGCATCCTCGATCAAAAAATCTTGAGTTGCAACTTCCTTCTTGAGATTGTAGAGTTTCTCATCAATCTTTGGCAGGCATCAACATTAGGTGATCAAGTAAAACAAAATCAATAGTTCACCACAATTTTGAAACTTGTTACCTACTTCCTAAGATCAACCAACTACGTACCTGAATTCTTAAACAAAGATAACAGAGCATCTACTTCAGGAAATAATGGGCTTGATATTACTTGCGAGAGTTTCCCAGCTTCAGAATGAGTTCATATATGACCATGTGGCACAACATCATTAACACCAAATTCTTCAGATGTATTTTTTTTTCTTATTCTAAACAAAAGGCAAGATCTGATAAATTAACTTCTCAAACAGTGCATCGAATGAAAAACCACCCTACATTATACAGACAAGCACACAACAAAGCAGCAGAATTAGCACAAGTATAATCCACTCAGAAGTGCTCAAGTCAGTATACTCAAAACACACACCAGAGGGCTCATATTAAACTCATCAATGTTTAAAATTATTGAATAAGAGTCCGTTCTTGTACCATCTTTAGTCTCTTTCATCTAAGACAAGACCAATATATGAGAAACATCAAGTATGGCTTCGGCATCACTTACTAATAAGCAAAATCAAAATTGATTAATCAAGTCAAAAAGGCTGTAAATATATGACCAATAATTGGCTGAAGGCAGTAGATGAAGCACTATTATTATTGGCCAAAGGTAGTAGATATTGTACTAAAAGAATTGGCTGACAAGAAGGATATCAACTCAACATTACCATAATTACACACCCTATATTTCTTACATAGACATTTATGTTTGGTGTTTATTTGTGGTGTTTAGTTGCATGATTTTGTATGTTTCCTTTGCATTTTCTAGTATTTTAATCTAGTTTATCTATAGGTTTTGTGTGATTTTCTTCTCTTGTTGCTCTTATGGTGGAATAAGCCAAGTTTTGAAAAACTTGAGCTTTTGTGCGCAAAATCTTGATTCTTAGGTAATAAGGTGGCATGGAGCGAAGATAGGCCGGAAGAGATGAACCCGGACCGGAAGAGATGAACCCAGAGGGAGAAGCCAAGGGCTCCGCGACCGCGCAAGGCCCCACGGCCGCGCGAGACCTGCACCCGCGCGAGGGTGCTCTCGGCGGAGACACCTCGAGGGCGCGGAGCGCCCCGATGGCGCGCACACTTCGAGCCCTCCGCGGGCGCGCGGCGCCCCGCGAGCGCGCAAGCTGCCCTGTTTCACCCGATCATCGCCATTCCACACTCGTGTCTCGCCTCCTCTCCTAGAATGAACATTTCCTCTTCCTCCCTCCTCATTTGGAAACAAGAGACCCTTGAGCCATCCTAATCTAGCACTAGGGAGTAGGCATTAATCCACCTAAACCTAGCTTTGGATTTTTCTTCCAAAAAATCCTCCCTAAATCCCTCTCACATTTATGACTCCATCACCATCACCTTACCACCACCTTTTCTCTCTCCTACCACCATATCTCCCACCATACCTATCTCTCTCTCTATCTCCCTCTCTTACGATCTCTCCCCTCTCTCTCTCTCATATCTTTGGGGATTTTGGGGATTCATGGGAGATCCCATTCATTCATCATCATTCATTCATTCCACTCTACTCTCACCACACCATCCTCTCCACCATTCTCTCTCTTTTCACACACACTACACACACTAAATCTCTACACCATTTTTTCTCACCATTTCCTCCATCATCACCTTCACAAGAGGAAGAGGAGAAAAGGAAGAAGAAGGAAACCAAGCCAAGCTAGGAGAAGGGAAGACGAGAAAGGCGCGACGATGAGCCATCCGCGGAAGCTAAGCTCGAAGGAGGTTTTTCTTGTATTTTCTTTGTATTTCTTGGATGTTTGTGGGGATTTGTCCTAAAACTCTTGAAAGATACTTAATATTATAGAAGTTGAAGTTATTTACATTTGATTTATGAGATGACTTTCTTCTATGGTATTTGTGTTGTTTTAAGCATGTTTAGTGGCTAATCTCTCTATTAGGGGGTAGAAGATCGATGTGATTTTGATCTATGTTTGTTCTTGTTGATTGTTGTTGTTGGAATCGTGCTTTTTCATATTTAGGTAATTGATCACTACTTGAGCATTGATAAGATTTAGAGGAGTCTTGATTGTGAATCTAAATCTGGAAATTGGTTACTTCGACGTTAGGTGGATGGGGTTCCTAAGCCTAATATGTCAATCTTGCATGTACGATATAACTAAGAGAGGTTTAACGGATAGACGGTGACAGTAATTGAAGTTAAACTAATTGGAAGGGACTATCGTATTTGCGAGAGTAGCATTATCAACTTGAATAAAGCATAGTGATAAAACCATTGAGAGAATCTACACCCTAATACCTTAATCAAACTTATTTCCTCTAACCTCGACTCAATTTGTGTTTTTGCATTTAATTATCTTGCTTTATTGTCTATTTTGAATTCCTAGCATAGTCATCATCAAACCCCTTTGTTAGAATGTTTAGATTTTATTTTAGTTGTTAGTTGAAAGCATGTGTAGTCTTTAGATAATTCTTTCACATAAAGTCTTCCTTGAGAGATCGACTCGGGTTAAGCTTATTACTTCTACAATTGACCCCGTCCAATTGCGGGTGTGGTCCTAAGTAGTGTCTAGTGAGCATAAACCGGAAATATAAGTATAAATTTGTGGACCCCAATCAAACTTTGGCGCCATTGCCGAGGAAGGCTTTTAGGAATTGTCTTTTTGGTGCTATACTTGCTTTTATGTTGATTTGAAATTGTGAACTTGTCATTGAAGTGTTTGTGTTGTTTGTATAAATTTGTTGTTGTGTTTATGTCCTTTTGTTTGGCTTTGATATCTCTTTCCGCAAGGTACGTTTGATTTCTGTTTTGTTTTGTTTGTGTATGCTAGGGAGGCGAAGCCTCAATTGGAGACTAGCCTCCGTGTTTGACGACATCCATCGACCAAGGAGATTTGACTTGTTCGAGTGGGAAAGAGAGATGGAAGCTAACCCTTTCAACAACCCCAACAATGCCAATGCCAATGCCAATGAGGCAAGGAATATGAGAGACTTTGCTCATCCCGTGATTGGAGCGTCGACTTCTTGCATAGTTCTTGGTGAAGCCGCAAGGAACTACGAGTTGAAGAACATCCATTTTAGCCAACTTTCCTCATTCTATGGGATGCCGGCCGAAGATGCTTTGAACTTCATCCGGGAGTTTTATTCCGTCGTTCAAACCTTTCCTCTACAAGGTTTGAACGAAGATCAATTGAAGATGAGGTGTTTCCCTTACACCTTGAAAGATCGAGCCAAGACGTGGTTCATGTTACTACCGGCCAATTCATTGGCCAATTGGAACGCCGTCTACGAGAAGTTCATGGCCAAGTACTACTCCAATCAAAAGACCCAAGACTTGAGAGCTCAAATTGTTACTTTCACCCAATCTCCGGGTGAAGCATTTCATGAAGCTTGGGATCGATTTCGAGGTCTCCAACAACAATGCCCTCACCACCACCTCGCACCCAAGTTACTCAATCAATTCTTCTACGACGGACTTTCTCAAAATTTCCAATATATGGTGGACAATGCATCGGGAGGAGACATTGGAGGACGCACCACCGAAGAGGTCTCAAGCATCTATGAGACCATGGCCACTACTTCTCAACAAAAGAGTGCTAGGGGGAAGAGAGCTTCCATCAATGAAGCAAACCCTAGTTATGATGTGACGAAGCAACTTGCCGAGTTGACGAGGCAAGTAGAGATATTTAGAACCTCCGAGAGACCACCACAACAAGTGATGACCGTTGAGACGTGCGGGATTTGTGGAGAGTATGACCATGGGGCCAACTTGTGTCAAAAGACGATCGAGCCAGAATTAAGTGAAGAGGCTCATTTCTATGCTCTTCAAGAGCAAGTGAATGCTCTCTAAGGCTTCCAACCACGCCAACAATACAACCCCTACTCTCAAACATACAATCCGGGGTGGAAAAATCATCCAAATTTCTCTTGGAAACAACCTCAACAACCTCCTCAACCACCATAACAACCGCCTCCACCTCAACAAGCCGGAGGAGGCCAAGCTCCACCTTATTCGAGGCCGCAACAATATCCGGCCCAACCCAATCAACCGCCTAGGCCGACATTGCAAGACACCTTGCAATCCTTCATTCAAGCCACACAACAAAGATTTGAATCCGTTGAGGCTTCCGTGAAGAGAATTGAGACTCAAGTAGGCCAAATAGCCGGGACCGTTGGAGAGTTGGCCAAGCAAGCCAAGCCGGGCAAGTTGCCAAGCCAACCGGAGCAAGCTCAAGCAATCACCGTGCTTAGAAGAGGGAAGGTGATAAACAAAAAGGTTGGAGAGCCAAGTCCAACCAAGGAGGTTGAAAATGAAGATGAGACTCCTTCGCAACAACAAAAGGAGTCCGGGAAAGAAAGAGAAGAAGTGAAGAAGCCCACACTCCACAAGGCTACCAATCCTTACAACCCTCCAATTCCATTTCCAAGCCCATTGAGGAATGAGAAGCAAGACACTCAATTCCAAGAGTTCTACAAACTCCTATCCAAGGTGAATATCAATCTTCCACTCCTTGATGTCATCCGAAATGTGCCGACCTATGTCAAGTTCTTCAAGGAACTTGCTTCCAAGAAAAGAAAATTTGGAGAGGATGAGAAGATAGAGGTATCCGAAGTGGCTAGTGCAATCCTACAACATCAACTACCACCCAAGCTCCATGATCCAAGTAGTTTTACTCTTAAAATTACTTTGGGAAATGGCAAAGAAGCATGTGGTATGCTAGATTTAGGAGCCGGAATTAATTTGATGTCTTACTCTATTTATAAACAATTAGAGTTAGGTGAATTGAAACCAACTAGAATGTGTCTACAATTAGCGGATAGGTCCGTGAGATATCCTAGGGGAATAATAGAGGACATTCTAGTTAAGGTTGGTGGATTGATCATACCGGTTGATTTTGTTGTTTTGGATGTGGGTGATGTGAAAGAAACGGGTAAAGAAATTCCCTTCTCCTAGGTAGACCTTTTATGGCTACAATTAACACCTTGATTGATGTTAAAAATGGAATCTTTAAAATGTCGGTGTTAGGAGAAACGGTGTCTTTTTCCATCCATGAAAACAAGGCTATTCCCGTCTCCTCATTTGAGGAAAATTGTTCTTACATAGATGCTATTGATGTCTTGGCCGAGGAGGTTTTCTTGCAGGAAATAGGTGCTCCGTGGAGAAGTGAAACCTCGTCCGAGGAACTTACTATGGATGAAGCCTACCTCAAGTGTGGGGGAGACGAGTTCAATGCTGAAGAGATGGAGATCTTGCTAGGAGAAGGCATGAGTCTCATGGAAGTCATGGCCTCAACCGAAGAGGAAGTGAAGCCTACTCCCGAGCTTGAGCTCAAGGAGCTCCCATCTCATCTCAAATACGTCTTTCTTGATGATGAAGAAAAGAAGCCCGTGATCATCTTTTCCGGGCTAGGAAAAGATGAAGAAGACCTCTTAGTAGCCGTACTAAAGAGGAACAAGCAAGCCATAGGATGGAACCTTTCCGACATCAAAAGCATTAGCCCCTCGATGTGTATGCATCGCATCATTCTAGAAGAAGGGGCTAAGCCAGTTCGTGAAGGGCAAAGGAGGCTCAACCCCGTGCTAATGGAAGTCGTAAAGAAAGAGATTCTTAAGCTCCTAGCGGAAGGGGTCATCTATCCCAAAGCCGATAGCGAATGGGTGAGCCCGGTCCATGTGGTACCAAAGAAAGGAGGGATAGCGATTGTTGAGAACGACAAGGGAGAACATGTGGCTACTCGAACCACCACCGGGTGGAGAATGTGCATTGACTACCGAAAGCTCAATGCCGACACTAGAAAAGACCATTTTTCCCTTCCTTTCATTGATCAAATACTTGATAAACTTGCCGGACATAGTTTTTATTGCTTTCTTGACGGTTTATCGGGTTATTTTCAGGTGGCCATAGCGCCGGAGGACCAAGCCAAGACTGCATTCACGTGCCCGTTTGGCACATTTGCGTGTCGGAGGATGCCATTTGGACTATGCAATGCACCGAGCACTTTCCAAAGGTGTATGTTCTCGATTTTCTCCGAGATGATTGGAGACTTCATTGAGGTATTCATGGATGACTTTTCGGTCTTTAGATCTTCATTTTCCGATTGTTTAGAGAAATTAGAACTTGTCCTTAAAAGATGTATAGAAAGTAGCATAACTCTTAGTTGGGAAAAGAGTCATTTTATGGTTACTAGTGGCATAGTTCTTGGTCATGTTGTGTCTAGAGAAGGAATGAGTGTAGACAAGGCTAAGGTAGATGTGATTGAAAAGTTTTCTCCACCCATTAATGTGAAAGGAATTAGAAGTTTTCTAGGCCATGCCGATTTCTACCGTCGGTTTATTAAAGACTTCTCAAAAATTAGCCAACCACTATGCCATTTACTTGCTCAAGATGTTCCTTTTGAGTTTGATGAAAAATGTTTGCATGCTTTTAATACTCTTAAGGAGAAATTGATCACCGCATCAATTGTTGTTCCCCCTGATTGGTCTTTACTATTTGAAATCATGTGTGATGCATCAAATTACGCCGTTGGCGCCGTTTTGGGTCAATGAATTGATAAAATTCTTCGTGTAATTTATTATGCTAGCCTCACCTTGAATAGTGCTCAAGTAAATTACACCACAACCGAAAAAGAATTGCTTGCCGTTGTGTTTTCATTAGATAAATTTAGATCCTACATCTTAGGTTCTAAAGTAATTGTGCATAGTGATCATGCAGCTTTGAGACATTTGTTGACCAAATCACAAGCTAAACCTAGACTCATTAGGTGGATTTTGCTTGTGCAAGAATTTGATGTTGAGATTAAGGATAGAAAGGGGTGTGAAAATGTGGTAGCGGATCATTTATCTCGCCTCCCCATTGATGAAAATTTTGATTTGTTGCATGAAAAAGGAGTTGATTGTGATACATTCCCATATGAGCATGCCCTTGAGCTTAATTCCTCTCCTTGGTATGCCGATATTGTCAATTATCTTGCTTGTGATAAAATAAGACCTAACCTTTCTTTTCAAGAAAAGAAAAGATTTTTGGCAATGTGTAGGCATTACTTTTGGGACGATCCATACCTTTTCCATTTGGGAAAAGACGAGATAATTCGAAGATGTGTCCCGGAAGAGGAGCAAACCGACGTTCTAGCCTTTTGCCACTCGTCTCATTGTGGTGGTCATTTTGGAGGGCAAAAGACGGCTAAAAAGATCTTACAATCCGGTTTGTATTGGCCTTCAATTTTTAAAGATGTTCATGCTTACTCCATTTCATGTGATAAATGCCAAAGACTTGGTAATATTGGGAGAAGAAATGAAATGCCTCGAAATATCAATCTTGTTGTTGAAATTTTTTATGTTTGGGGTATTGATTTTATGGGACCATTTCCTAATTCATTTGGCTTCGAATATATTCTCTTAGCGGTCGATTATGTCTCAAAGTGGGTTGAAGCAATCCCCACTAGGTCTTGTGACGCTAATGTGGTTATCAAGTTTGTGCAGGAACATATTTTGAGTAGGTTTGGATTCCCTAGAGCGATCATAAGTGACGGTGGAACTCATTTCACCAACAAGCTTTTTGCAAGATTGATGAAGAAAAATGGAGTGACTCACAAGGTTGCGACTCCATACCATCCCCAAACTTCCGGTCAAGTTGAGATGAGCAACAAACAAATTCAAAACATCTTGAAGAAGACCGTGAATGTGACGAGGAAGGATTGGTCACAAAGGCTACCAAATGCTCTTTGGGCGTACCGGACGGCTTACAAAACCATCCTAGGGATGAGCCCGTACCGTCTCATTTATGGAAAAGCATGCCATCTCCCCATTAAGATCGAGCACCGAGCCTATTGGGCTATAAAGGCGGTGAATTGTGACTTAGCAAGTGCGGGAAATGAGTGAGCCTTGCAATTGTCCGAGCTTGACGAATTGAGAAACAAGGCCTATGACAATGCCAAGATTTACAAGGATAAAGTGAAGAGGCTACACGATAGGCGGATTGTCAAGAAAGAGCTCACGCCGGGCATGAAAGTTCTCCTTTTCAACACTAGATTGCGGCTCTTCCCCGGAAAACTCAAATCATGTTGGAGCGGACCGTTTCTCATTGAAGAAGTGTTCCCCTACGGAGTGGTCACATTGAAAAATCCGGTGACGAATGTTACATTCCAAGTGAACGGCCATCGAGTCAAGCCATACTATGAAGGGTTTTTGCACGAAGCCGATATGGAGGAATTGAAACTTGTCAATTCCGATTGAATGCTCCAAAAACTTCGTCTAGCTCGAGACATTAAAATGAGCGTTGCATGGGAGGCAACCCATGACTTCCTTATTTTTAATTATGTTAATTAATCTATTTTATGTTTGTGTTTTTTTGTATTTTTGGTGTTCGTTTTGCAGGTGCAAGTAGAAGTGATGTCGGGGCGAAATTGCAGAGGAAAATGGCTAAGTCAAGCCCCGCGACCGCACGACCCCCCTCTCGGCACCCGGACTCCGCGAGCGCGCAGCCCCTGCGGGCGCACGAGGAAATTAACCGAAAATAAAGTCCCGTGGGCGCGCGACCCTCGCGCCCCGCGGCCGCGCGTCCTCAACCCTGTATAAAGGGATCACTCGTTTGGAACCCTATTTTCTCCACCCCATGCGCCGCTTTTGAAGCTCTACACCCTCTCCATCACTCCCAAATTCCTTCTTCTCCACCACTCCAATTTCAGGAAATTACAGCTCAAGAACCTCCTTCTCCACGTCACCACCCTCGTCACCGCGACCGCGTCGAGACTCCACGACCGCGGGTCATCTCGTCCCAGCCACTCCGCCGCTCACCGCCGCCGCTTCCACTCCGCCGCCGCAGACAACGCCCAGCTCCACCAGCAACTCCGCGATCGCGCACGCCCTCAGCAAGATCCCGCGACCGCACGCCTGCCTCCCATAGCTCCTGCGACTGTGCGCTTCCCCCGCGGCCGCGCAACAAGTTGCCCGCGCTCCCTACGAGCATTTTCACTCGCATTCTCTGCTCCGTCTTCGACTCCAGTCATTCTCCCTTTCTCCACCATCCAGTATGCCGCCAAGGACGAAGAATCCATCTTCTTCCCACGACGATGGCGACGAGAACCTCCAAGAGCTCTATAGGTACCCGTTCCCGATTCGTACCCATACCGAAGGTAACCGGTATCAAGCTTTTACTAACTATGAGATTACCTCTCCCCATTATCTTGATTGGAATTTGTTGAAATCATTGAAAATTGATGGGAAAGTCGAAAGCTACTTGAAAGTATTGACTTTGGACAAATTTGCAAAATTGAAGTTTGTTGGTTTGAATCCGTTGTGCCTTGAGTTCTTGGTTACATTCCAGCTTGATTCTGCAAATTCAAAGATTACTTTTCGTATGATGGGAGAAGAATTTGAGGTGACATTGGCTAGAATGAAGTAGTATTTTGGGTTTTCAACGACTGGGCCCAGAGAGAGGCCAATCGACTTCAACACGGTTGCCGCCTGGCATGAGCTTACTGGCTTCAGCAATTGGGACCCTCAGGGAACACCCACTGGTTTCATTCGAGACCCTGCCCTGGCCATCATGCACAAGTTCCTTGCCTACTCAATTTCTGGGAAGGAACAAGCCAACAAGGTCAATGCTACTGAGGTGTATCTTCTTTGGTGTGCTCTCCACAATACCAAAGTTTGCCCGTCCTACTTCATCTGGACCACTATCCAGCAGATGACTCGATGCACCAAGATACATCCCTCCTTTTGTGCGTTCATCACCGCTCTTGTTGTCAAGCTTGGCTTGCTTCCAGCCACAGGTGCCATCCCTGCCGGACAGAGCAAGGTCAAGGAGTATTTGATCACTGTTGATGAGCTCAAGCGAGCCCAGCTTATCCTGGATTCGAGGAGACTGGTTCCTCACACCGACCGTCCCTGCATCTCCAAGCTTATGAATGCTCAGCGTGAGGCTCTCAGATGCTACGGAGAGGCCGGCTCCTCTTCAGCCCCACGTGATGATGATGATGAGGACGAGGAAGAGAACGGAGAGGAAGAGAATGAGAGAGGAGAAGAAGAGGACCAAGGAGACGAGGACACTGAACAAGATGAACAGGCTCACTACCAGCCGCGGCCTTATCCCTCTACGATGCCCCAGCATGGGTATCAGATGCCACAGGCTGATTGGCGGTCCTTCCAGGACCACTTCGACACCACTATAGGGCAGTTCCAGCAGAGCTTCCAGCAGAACTATACCGACTCCATGGGCCAATTTCAGCAGCAATTTGATACCTCCATGGGCCAGTTCCAGCAATCCTACAGCAACACCATGGGGCAATTCCATGATCGATTCGATGCTTCTATGGGCGACTTTCGCCAAGAGTTGGGATCCCTCCGTCAGGATGTTGGCGACATGAGGCAGGACATCTATGGTCACCTCGATAGGCATGATGAGAGGATGACGGCCCTCGAGGAAAGCTGGAACAACTGGACGATCTTCTATCCTTACCCGCAGCCTCCGCCACCACCTTATGATCCACCACAGCAGTGAAGTTCTTTCGTGTTTCCTGTGTGTGTTTTTTTGTTCGTGTACGTGTTTTTACTGTTTTCAGTTCACCCTTTTGTTGTTCGTTGGTTATATTTGTCATGTGTTTTGTAGGAACCAGCGTCTATTGCCTGTCTTCTACGATTTGTAATGTGTTCCTCTTCCCTATTCTCTTATTGCATATTGTTTTCATACATTGAGGACAATGCATGTTTTAAGTGTGGGAGAGAGCTTGTTATGTTGTGGATTTCATTGTTTTGTTGTTCATGTTGTTTTGTTGCTTATGAGAAACTTTTGATTATATTGATGTTGAGTATGTGGTTTTAGTTATCTAGGTATGTTGTGATTCTCCCACTTAGTATTGTGCCTTGCCCGATGGTCAAATTTGAAAAATTTTGATATGAATCTTCAAGGAATTATTTTCAAGTTGATCATGAATGAATCAATTGTTCTGTGGTTTCACTCTTTGACATGAATTATTTTTGAATGTGATCACAATTTGATGATTAACTTGAAGAGTCTTGCCTTGAATGAATAGGAAACATGCTTGGCCTTGTTCTTGAAAATTACTCCCCTTAATCATTTATCCTCGTATTTACGATAATAATGAAAATAAAAAAAGGGGAAAAAATAAGGATTTCTACTCCTCTAGTTGATTTATTCGACTATGAGTATGGGAAACCACACAAGGACACTAGGGATTCCCTCCCTATGGTTATACCTTGTGATTTTTGATCCATACCCCCATGAATGTGTTTAAATAAATGGGATTGCATTCCGGATTCTACTCCTCTCATGTGTGTGTCAATCCTTTCACGTGTTGCATGATGAGTATGGGAAACCACATTAGGATGCTCGGTTATGCTCGATGATTTAACCTAATGACCCTTGTCATGTGTTTGCAATCCTGTTTGTCACTTTATGTAGTATTTTAATAAATAAGGATGTGATTTGTGGGGATGTAATTTTAGTGAATATGGGCTAACATGTTTTTCCTAGACTTAAGAGGACAAGCAATTCACTTGATTAGATATTGTGTTCACATTATTGGATAATGAATGCTTTTGTGGGAACCATGCATATTGTCGATTACATGATCACCTTGTGAATATGTCCTTCTTACTTCATATTTTTAATTTCTTATTTTCTTGAGGACAAGCAAAGAGCTAAGTGTGAGGGAGTTGTTTGGTGTTTATTTGTGGTGTTTTGTTGCATGATTTTGTATGTTTCCTTTGCATTTTCTAGTATTTTAATCTAGTTTATCTATAGGTTTTATGTGATTTTCTTCTCTTGTTGCTCTTATGGTGGAATAAGCCAAGTTTTGGAAAACTTCAGCTTTTGTGCACAAAATCTTGATTCTTAGGTAATAAGGTGACATGGAGTGAAGATAGGCTGGAAGAGATGAACCCGGAGGGAGAAGCTAAGGGCTCCGCGGCCGCCCAAGGCCCGCGCCCGTGCGAGGGTGCTCTCGACGGAGACACCCCGCGGGCGCGCACACTCCGACCACCCCTGTTTCGCCCGATCATCGCCATTCTACACTCGTCTCTCGCCTCCTCTCCTAGAATGAACATTTCCTCTTCCTCCCTCCTTATTTGGAAACAAGAGATCCTTGAGCCATCCTAATCTAGCACTAGGGAGTAGGGATTAATCCACCTAAACCTAGCTTTGGATTTTTCTTCCACAAAATCCTCCCCAAATCCCTCTCACATTTATGACTCCATCACCATCACCTTACCATCACCTTTTCTCTCTCCTACCACCATACCTCCCACCATACCTATCTCTCTCTCTCTCTCTCTCTCTCTCTCTCTCTCTCTCTCTCTCTCTTACGATCTCTCCCCTCTCTCTCTCATATCTTTGGGGATTTTGGGGATTCATGAGAGATCTCATTCATTCATCATCATTCATTCATTCCACTCTACTCTCACCACACCATCCTTTCCACCATTCTCTCCATTCTCTCTCTTTTCACACACACTACACACACTAAATCTCTACACCATTTTCTCTCACCATTTCCTCCATCATCACCTTCACAAGAGGAATAGGAGAAAAGGAAGAAGAAGGAAACCAAGCCAAGCTAGGAGAAGTGAAGACGAGAAAGGCCCGACGATGAGCCATCCACAGAAGCTAAGCACGGAGGAGGTTTCTCTTGTATTTTCTTTGTATTTCTTGGATGTTTGTGGGGATTTTTCCCAAAACTCTTGAAAGATACTTAATATTGTAGAAGTTGGAGTTATTTGCATTTGATTTATGAGATAACTTTCTTCTATGGTATTTGTGTTGTTTTAAGCATGTTTAGTGGCTAATCTCTCTATTAGGGGGTAGAGGATCGATGTGGTTTTGATCTATGTTTGTTCTTGTTGATTGTTGTTGTTGGAATCATGCTTTTTCATGTTTAGGTAATTGATCACTACTTGAGCATTGATAGGATTTAGAGGAGTCTTGATTGTGAATCTAAATCTGGAAATTGGTTCCTTCGACATTAGGTGGATAGGGTTCTTAAGCCTAATATGTCAATCTTGCATGTACGATATAGCTAAGAGAGGTTTAACGGATAGACGGTGACAGTAATTGAAGTTAAACTAATTGGAAGGGACTATCGTATTTGCGAGAGTAGCATTATCAACTTGAATAAAGCATAGTGATAAAACCATTGAGAGAATCTACACCCTAATACCTTAATCAAACTTATTTCCTCTAACCTCGACTCAATTTGTGTTTTTGCATTTAATTATCTTGCTTTATTGTCTATTTTGAATTCCTAGCATAGTCATCATCAAACCCCTTTGTTAGAATGTTTAGATTTTATTTTAGTTGTTTACTTGAAAGCATGTGTAGTCTTTAGATAATTCTTTCACATAAAGTCTTCCTTGAGAGATCGACTCGGGTTAAGCTTATTATTTCTACAATTGACCCCGTCTAATTGCGGGTGTGGTCCTAAGTAGTGTCTAGTGAGCATAAACCGGAAATATAAGTATAAATTTGTGGACCCCAATTTAGTAAAAACATTTTGTCTCATTAAGGGTTAGGCATGTTGGTGTCGTACCCTATCACATGAAAGGATTGGGAGGGTTGTGCCATTACCAATCGCGGCCCCGGTCCGACTGCCCCTGACCTAAGAAGAACGATTATCTTGTTACGAGTTCAGCCCTGTCAGTGCTCTCAGAAACTGGAAGTGATGCTTACAACTCGCTTTCAACAACGTCAACACACTAAAAATGGAAGTAAAACGAACATAAAAATCAAAAGTAACTAACTTTTCCCTTTTCCACTCTTTTAACTTCTTTTCATTTTTACTCAATAACAAATGACGAATTCAGCTGCACTAACATAATATAATTAAGCTCCACAAATCTTACACCTTACAACTGCCAGACCAACTTCCTAGGAACCGAACAAACTAAATAGAAACTAAAAAACTATTTAAAGAACTATTGAATTGAATTTGGGCGAATTGATTCGATTTTAAACAAGAATCCCCCATCCCAATCATGATATCCAGAACTACTGGTAATAACAAATTAATCATTCCAAAGTCAAGTAATCTTACCATATACATCAGAAAGTCCTCTTTGAAATGGAAATCACACAAAACTACCTAGCCGTAGTCAAAGCAAGAAAACATCAAATAAAAACCAAACATTCAAAATCCAACTAAAAACTTACCTGGATGGTCGATGACGGTGGAGATGGAATGGTGTAGCTTCATAGCAAGGGAGAGAAGGGCCACCAAATTACATAATTTTTTTCTATCTCAAACATAAAAATCGCAAAATTTATGGAATGCAGTTTTGCATGGGTATGTTAAGGTGCATATGATGCTTTACGATAGTGCAAATCTGAATCTAACGATGAAGAATTTTGGGAAAAGAAATAATTAAAAAGATTCAATTGAATTCTCGAAACTCACCTTGAAATATATTGAGCTGGAGAAAAGGAAACAAAATAAGATTTCTTCAATATATGTCTGCCAAATCGTCGAAGATGATGTCGTCGTTTCGTCATCGATCGATGGTCGCGAGCTTCGGTGCTGCGGTGATGGTACGGGAGTTGGAGATGGCAATCGGTGATGAGGGCAATTCTTCAGCTGCGAATTCACCTCTTTTCTCCCTCGCATTTCTGAATTCACGTTTTTTTAAGTTTGGGCAGAATTTTCGGCACTGGGCTTGATCCGGGTTAATGAGCCGACCTGTCTGATGAGCCAGCCCATCAGTCTCCTGCACTGCACAGGAGAGTGGCCCCTGAATAAATATTATAAAGTACATATCAAAATGAGGATCTATGAGATTCAAATATAATGAATGAAATGTCTAAAAATCTATACATATATTAAGGCAAAGTCGCAGGGGTAAAATCATCAGCATTGTTGCAAAAAACGCACCGAGGCGCCGCCTCTAGGCGCGCCTCGGTTAAGGGCGGTGGGTCACCGCTTATGAGGCTCCGCCTCTCACCCCTCCGACGAGGCTTAAGCCTCAGCAAGGTCGAGGCTACCGAGGCGTTTCGAGGCGCGCCTTACAGCCTCGGCGATTTCTGAATTTTTTTTTCTTTTTTTGTCTTTTTTAATGGGTTCTTTAATATTTAACTTAAAAAGTACTAAACTCTAAAGCCCACTCAATTTTACCCGCCACTCCCTCCTCTAAACCCAAAATCGCAAATCACGATTCGTGGGAAAAAAATGATCGCTCATAGCGCGGCTCTCCTCTCCTCTCCTCTCCTCCAGCTCGGTCGTCGCCAACTTCTCCTCTCCTCTTCTCTCCTCCAGCCCGGCGCACAAGAAGACATAGCCGCATAGGTAAATCTTCTCTACCTTCTTTCTCCTTATTTTTTAGATATCTGCTGCTCCCTTCTCTTCCTTCTTTCTCCTTATTTTTTTAGATGTCTGCTGCCCCCTTCTCTTCTTTATTTTCATAGATGTTTGTTGTTCCCTTCTCTTCCTTCTTTCTCCTTATTTTTTTAGATGTCTGCTTGAGCAGCAAGGCATCTAAAACCTTTTTTGAGGAGCTTTTAATTTTTGTGTTAAGGGGCCTTTAGTGAGTTAAGAAGGGACTGTGTTTTTTTGTTTTTAGGATGAGTTCTCAACGAAAAGATCCCGTTTGGAAGTATGTCACTCGAATTGAAGTGTTAGAAGAGCGAGACATTTATTTGAAGTGCAACTTCTGTAATATGAACATTAAAGGAGGAGTGATGAGAGCTAATAATCACCTTGCTGGCACTCACGTTAATGCGGTACCATGTTATGATGTGCATAAAGATGTCAAAGATGAGATGTCAAGGAATTTGAAATGGAAAATGGATTTGAAGTTTGAGAGACTGGGGTTTGAGATAGCTGGAAGCTCCAGCTATCCTTTACTAAGACTTGATTTTTATATTTTACTTTAATTTGCTTTTTTCCCATTATATTGTCACGTAGATTTAAATTAGTTATTTTTTTAGATAAAGATTATATTAGTGTCCAGATTAGATGGTTCGAATTTCTTATACTTCATATTATATATAATATTTTTTTATTTTGTCTCTTAATGCAAATAGAAATTAAAAAATGATAATTTCAATTATTTATTTAATGATTTTATATATTATATACTAAATAATAGTTCATATAAAATAAAATAGCCCATAACAAGCTAGCAAACCCCATGTTAGGTATTTTTACTTATTTAGCAAAATTGAGTAGTGTAATTAATTTAGAGAAGGACAAAGATTTCAAAAGAAAAAAGTAGTAAGTTCTCCCACAGTATTTTACATTAGAATGAATAATTACTACAAAAAAACTAATTAATTAGTAAAAGTATTAGAATTATCATATGCTATTATATTTTTCTTTTCCATCTTTTTAGGATTTTAATTTGTCCTTGAGTAAATATGGATGGTAAGAATTCTCCTATACTTTGTTTTATTATTATTATTATTATTATTATTATTATTATTATTATTATTATTATTATTATTATTATTATTATTATTCAAGTCCAACCATGAATATCATTAATCAAATTAATTGAAAATCATTAGATAAACAAAATGAATTTACAACTATATTACAAATTTACAACTACAAGTGAAATATTTCATAAAATATTGCATTAACTCACACAACATACATATCAAATTATAAATAAAAAAAATACAAACTTGCATACCCAATTTATAGCTCTTCAAAATGACAAATCGAATGCATTAGTTACTTCCCATGATTCTATCGTCACTGCCAATTGTAAAAGAAAATTACAAATAAATATGTAAATAATTAAACTTTATTTAATTAAAGATGTTGAGAGAGATTTTATCTCATACCTTAAAAATTGAATGAACTTTCATTGTGAAATGTCATACAATAGAGTTATTTTAGAGAAAAATATCATATAAAAAATTAGAATAGAAAAAAATATTTACAATAATTATTTGGGACATAATGTTCATCCACCCATGTACTGAATATTGTTTGTACAGCAAATAATATTACAAGCGAAATAATTATGATAAAGACCTAAAAAAGACCATAAAAATTAATATTAAATACCAATCTAAATATATTATAAAAATATAAATAAAAATCATGATATACTGCAATATATTGCCATATTTTACCATACCCGAGAAAAAATACATTCTCCTGCAATGTCAAAATTTACATATATCCACGACATATCGCGATATTTTCATCATTGATAATACTACATAAATATAGAAAAAAAACGGTGCCCTAAAATTCGTGAGGCATAAAATACAAGCAGCAAACAAGCGTGAAGAAATCAATCGGTAACACAATTAGGTATGGGCACAGAGTATAGCAAAGTGATCAGATCAATGAATGAACATGACCAAATATCCTCTATATCAATCTTCATCAGCCAGCTGTATATCAGGGGAAAAATAGCTGGAGGGCTCATTATTTTTCAAAGTTAGGCAGCATTTTCACAATCCTAACTACAAAACACTATCTACTCTCAACCAAAAAGCCTCAGTGGTTTCACACGTGTCGTAGAATTCCGACCAAGCATGCACATAAAAACCCGTAACAATTTGTAACACTCCGTCAGATACGATGATGGTCAAGCATCAGCTAGCCTACATTTATTGCCCTTCTAAGAAGGGAATATCACAGAGTTCGTCCTGCAGTTAACTCGACGCCTTTGCAAGTTCAGGGGCAACCGGTGCAGCAGCAGCAGGAGCAACACCACCAGTTGTTGGCCTGGAAAAACAAATAACAGTTACCATGTTAGATACCAGAAAATTTATGGAAACCCCCATTGCACAGCATGCAGCACATATAAAAGCATCTACAGCGATGCAGCAAGTCGAGCAACAAAAATCTGAATGATCCAAATTAAGAATTCTTTGGGGACTTACAGCCCAACAAAAACTTTGAAAGCGTCATATATTCCCCACTGAGCTCCAGTAAGAGTTCCAATCATGACAATACGAAGAGGGAGTCCACGAGTAAATAGACCCCACACCCCAAGTTTCTTCACTGCCTGCGGAGATGAGAACACAAGGGACATAACATTAGAAAAAATGAAACTCCAAATAATATCATATATAACTACTGTGGCAAAATTCAGAACAAATAAGGAAATCAAGGAAACTAAAAGCAGACTACAAAGCACTCACATCACCAACAGTCGCACCCTTTGCATTATTGAGGAAAGAAACAAGATTATCAGCTGGATGTGATACAATAGCACAGAAAACACCAGCGACATATCCACCAGCAAAACTAACACCAAGCTGCAGGGGCTTGCTGCACTCATTCTTTGGCATGGGGATTGCATGCTTGTAAATGTTCTCCACAATAGTCTCAAAAGATGCAAATTTCATCATTGTATCTGCAAGTCAACCAGTGCAAGAATGAATAAATGACAAAAATGAAACAATTAATCAACATAAATAAGAGGCAGCATAAAATAATGAATACAAAGGTTACAAGTAATTTTTCAAAAAATTCAACACTTGAAGAATCAACCATCCCAATTAGAAACCTAGGCAATCAATTCATCATTTTCAATTCAGCAGTACTCCATATCAAGTAAAATCACCTTCTCAACTACCATTTTTTCTCCTGGTATTAAATAATTATTTGATTAATAACAAGTAACAACAATAGTATTATTATTGTTACTATTATTCTTCTTATTAAGCATAACATGTGAGAAGTTGTAAATCGGGAAATAAGAAGTTTTAAATGAAAATGGGCAAAATTCATAAGGAAACAGTTCATACTAAGAGAAGTAGCCACCAACTAAAAGCTCCTTCAATCATGTAGTAAAGCCAATCATACAATGTCTTGCATTACAGCCACATGGTAATTGGTATTATATTATGAAGAAAACACTGCAAAAATAAAGGGAAAAAAAAAGGCAGCGCCACTGGCCCAAACCTACATGGAATTTGACGTCCCCAAAGAGGAACCAGGCCCTTGTACAACCTGAAACCATTTAGAAAATATGATACTCCTCTCAACTCTGATAACATGCCACAACCCAATCAAAAGAAAGAAAACATACCCAAGAGCCCCTTCTGATCTCACAAATTTGGGAAGTCCATCAGCCAATCCTCTAGCAAATCCAGGCTGTGTTTGAACTCGAACCTTCACTGCTTCGAAGGGACAAAGAGCAATGTCGGCAATTACCTCCGCAGATGCAGAACCAGCAAGATATATTAGAGTCTTGTATTTAGATGCATTTTCAGGTCCAGCAAGGTCAGTATAGTACTTCTTGAAGAACTCATAGAACCCAAACTTGCAGGCACCCTGTGCGCTGTAACCAAGCAGAGTAGGTACCCAGCCCCTGAAGAAACCTTTAACTCCCTGCTCCTTGAGCAACACTCCAAAACCTGATGAGATGCTCTTGTACTCTGCAGGATTAATCTGGAAAGGTAGAGAAAGAAACTCAATTCACACTGTGAATCAAACATATATATGACCAGACTTATAATTGATTTTAAGTAACCGCAGAAGCAAAACCCCTGCACCCACACCTACCATCTCAACCCCCCAAAAAAGAAACACAAAATAAAAAATAATAGTGGGACCAGCCGACCAGCAAACAACAGAAATAACATAACAACAGTAAAGATGGCGGACTCGTCGATCTATTGAACCCACTAGACCTAATAATTCCCCTCAAAGCATTTCGACTACACAGTAAATAATATAGTGCGAAAAGTAATCAAAAGATTAAAATTCTGAATCTGATAAATCTATGGAAAGATTAAAAATATACTGAAGCCACCAGACCTAATAATTCTACTCAAAGCAAGAACAGTGAGCAAGGTAATCAAAAGATGGAAATATTGAATGTCATGTAGCAGATTATTATTAGGAGTAAAGAGCATTTAGCATCATATCATTCCTTCATTGCGCCAAGCACGCAGTTGTAAGACAGAAAACCAGCGTCTAACAACCCCCTTCCCATGCCTCTTCTCCAAAATTTAAACTCATATATTTTCGAACTTAATCTTATGAAAATTCTAACCTAAAATGTAATACATCTCAATTATCGGCTCAGAAAACATCACAACATGCGTAACTAATTTAAGACTTACATGAATAAGACGCCACTAAATCTATAAGAAAAACGGATTCTAGCTCATGAAAAATGAAAGTAATCGACAATCAGAAAAATCGCAAGTGATATAAACACCGCAGCCATAGAATACACCGAAACGTTCTGATGCACTGAAATACAGCTAATGACGCAACTAATCACCAAAAATATACAACAACAAAAACAGAACGAGTGGATCTATACCAGAGGCGAGTTCACCAAATAACAACTATCTTACTTGTTGTGTATTTTTTGGTTATTAGTTACATCATTAGCCGTATTTCATGTATGTATATATATATATATATATATGTATATATATATAAGACGAGAAGATCTACTGTACGGAAAATTTTATCGCCGCAAAGCAATGCAATCAAAGGATATAAGTTAAAAACATTGCGAGGAGCAGAGGAGCAACTATCGCTGCAAATGAAAAAAGGAGAAAACGAACAGATCTGTACCTGCATATTACATTTGACGAGATCAAGAGGAGTGACAGCCATATGAGTAAGACCGCAGCTGAGAATTCCGCCGACCGTACAGGCGGCGTAAAACTGAGGAGAGAACATCTCAATTTTGCCTGGCTCGCTTGGAGACTGAATCATGAAGCACTTGTTCGGAGCGGACGACGGCGTAGAACGCGTGATGGTAGGATCGGAATTTGCGGTCATCTTATCCAGTGCTAGGGCTTTGGAAGTGAAAGAGGTGGAGTAAAGGAAGCTGGGGATGAGAGACTGGCGGTCGGAGGAGATAGCCATTGGAGTTGGCGGTCAGGTCAGGAAAGAGAATCGACTGAGAGACTGCGGCGGCGACGCGGCGGAGGCAGGAGAAGAATCGCAGGAAATCACGGCTCTTCTCTCTCTCCCCCTTCACCAACGACGAAAACAAAAAGTGGCAGACGCTACTGTTGAAATTTGAAAGCCAACTGCGTTATTTATGGGAAGGACTGAGAAGGACCAATGCGAGAATCAAAGAAACCGGCCGTATTATTCCCCTGCTTTAAATTTACTTTAACTAGTATTACAACCATGCGATGCACGGGCATGAGCGAGAAATATATGAATAATTTATAATAAATAATTTTTTATAAATAAAATAATTAATTATCATTAAATAATTAATAAAAATAATCATAAATTGTATGCAGAATATATAATGTTATAGTCAAATTAATTTATGCGTTATTTATCGCTAGACAACACATATTTATTAATAAATTTTGATTCATTGTTCCCAATAAAACAAATAACATATATAATTTGTCCGCCCGAAATTCATTACAAATATAATTGAATTAAGCGCAATGAGAACAATTAAGAAGAAAAAAAAACATATGTTAAGCACATTTAAGAAAATTCTTGTAATATATACATCTTCATCATCCCTCTAGAGTATGTGAAGTGAATAAGACATCATCGATAGAGAGTTGTCACGACTTGAGCAACACTTCCTGGGGATTTGATTAATGTTTCGTCATCATCTATTTTATGTGTAGAAAATATCTCAAATTCCATTTTTAACATCATATCATTTTATATCTCCTTACATATGTGTATGAATGTATTAATTCGTATTATTGTAAAATGTTAGTTTATACGTAGTGTGAAATCAAACATTGGTCATTTTTTTATGTATGAAATGTAAAATATACATATGATATCTATTAATTAAAGAAAACATTAAAGAATTTGAAATGTTTGGTATAAATAATTTATTGGATAAAATAAGGTACATAGCATATAAATACTCAAATATGGATTTTCGCAAATTTGAAGATCATTATAATATAAATTTGCTAATTAAGAAAATTATTCATTTCGATATGATTTAGCATAATTTGATTGCCTAACAGTAAAAGTTCTAAAAATTAGAATAGAGATCTCGTATATAATTGAAACTCAATTAGGATTTGAGAGGCATAAACTACTTCATGAAACAATATCAATAAGTGAAATTATTTATCTAAAATGGATCATTGTTATATGATAACATAAAAATGAATAAAAAAAATTAATTATTTTATGAATTTTCTATACAAACATAGAATTAATTACACTAAATTAACTAATGAAATGCTTGATTTGTTCAATGTGTCAAACATGCATTTAGCATAAAAATATATTTATTTGAATAGAAACATGTGGGGAAAACATTACAATAAATTTCGATGTACCTAATAAAATTTTAAAATATTAAAATAATGATTATATTCAGATATGAAAAATTTAGCCCAAAAAGTATCTTTATTTTTTTATAGTTTGTCACTATTCAATTTTTACTCTATCTTTTCAGCTCCCATCAATTCATTCTTCCTCAATAATTTTTTGGCCATTTGCAACTAGTATTGCTATGTTAATTTCATCTTCACTTTCCGACCTATTTTTCAATCATGTGTATAACATAATTAAGCATAAATTTTGGATTATTATAAAATACGGGGTGTTCAAAATACACAACCAAATCTTATTTACCCACCACTAATTAAAATAATTCAAAAATAATTATTTTTTAGATTACAAAAATACCAGTTTTCTTACTTTCACACACTACAAAAATTTCATTATACACTACTAAATAAATAATATAATAAATGTTAATTAAAAATTGAAAAATAAAAAAATTATGCATCATCTTCCCTAGCCTCCCCTCCTTTTTTTAATTGCAGATTCCCGTCAACGACATCCCATTTAACTACAAATTTTCAGTGACTCGCTGTCATCAACTACCGACCCTTTCTTCTCCACCCTCAATTTCAATCCATTTGCAAGCTCTGGAGTACCATATTCTTGTACATCTAGTTTTTTTGGTGTGGAGAAGAAGACGGTGGTTGTTTTTAGTTGGGGAAGAATATGGTGGTGGTTGTCGGCACAATATGGTGGTGGCTGGTGGAAGATGGTGGTGGGGGTCGGTGTAATATAAATATTGATTGATTGATCAATTAATATATTTTTTCATTTACGGAGAATGTGCATTTAGGCGGGAAAATTGAGGTTTCCTTTTAAAGTATATCTAATTTCTATAATTACTTCTATTATATTATATAAATAAATTTGACTAATTAATATGCATCTCATAGTTAAGTAAAATGTATTTGCATACCATATCTTTATATGGTATGTGCATTAAAATGTGGATTGATTGGTTTAAATGTCATATGAATGATTATATATTCAAACCAATAATCTCATAAAATAAATACATATACGACATATACAGATATCAAACAATGCACTTACTAATTAATTATTGGCTTGAATTTGTTTAATTAACTTAGTATTATGAATAAACATGGTATATTAATTAATATTCTACAAAATAATTAAAAAAATGAAATAAATAATCTTGTATATACAATATATACCGTACGTAACTTACAAACAAAAGGTCTAAACCTATAAATGATTTTCAATAAAAAAAATCGATATTTTAGAATCCTATTTAATTATAAATATAAAAGAGAAGTATATAAAAAAATTAAGAGATTACTTTTCTATTGAGAAAAATGCACTTACTGCATAAATTGAAAGTTGATATATAAAAGCACAATATTTTTTTTATCTTTATGAAAAATTTTCATCATGATAAACTTGGAACAACCAATAATAATTAAGAGCAAATTAAATCACATTGATCGCGACTTTGGAATTTAAATCAATGCAATGATCCCATAAACTATGATATAGTTTTTGTTTTATGATATAATGATTGGATCATGAGCCCTGAGTCATGGAAGAGTACGTATGTAATAAAAGAGGAGCACAAAAATAATTAAATAAATAAATAAAAAACTGAGAATATCGATCTATTGCAAAGGATCATATATGAGAATATATATTGATGTATTACGAAGGATCATAGCATTGATATCAAAACGAAAGAATCAAATTTGACCAATTAAAAATGAGAAATGAACGAAACAATTAATCTCACAACTTATGAGATTCAATTTATAATAATGAGTTTACAACCAAATAATCAACCCTAGCTACAACAATTGACTATGAATATATAAAATCAAAATCCTAGTAGCGTAGAAGCTACTGAAGAGCGTCTTTTCTTTTTAGAATGTATGGATGCAGACAAGCATTTGGTGAATATGAAGCAAACTGGATCATCAAATTTCTGTGTTTTCTTCTTCAAACTGAGATTCAACAACACGACCACATGACTAATTCTAAAATACTAACAACTTTGGAATGAATGAGGTATGTTGAATGCAAGAGTTGATAGGATACAACTATATTTATAGATGAACATGAGGTGGTATATTTGGAATGTGTATTCACATATGGTAAACTCTATAAACACGCAATTTGAATTAATTTGTATGAAATGTTTTGATTAATTGTTTAATTAAAAATTAAATATGGTTTCTATATATAATTTTTGAAGCCGTTTCTATGTATAATTACACACATTATCCTCCACTAAAGATTTGGTGCTTACAAAAACATTAGATATATTATTACATAGATGTTTCCCGTTTAAAAATTTAAGATTTCTATAATATGGCTAGGTATTGATATATGGTTAATCCTAGAAATAGGTAATTTGCATTAATTAATTATATCAAACTTTTTGGATGATTGGTTAATAACATGAAATGAATTAAGAATGGGAATGGTGATCACAAATTCATTTTCACCCAATATATCTTTGAAGAAAAATTCATAACGAAGAAAACAAAATAATAATTAATATCTTCAGAAAATTAGCTGATGTAAAATAATGTTTTTCACGTATTTAAATTCTCAACATTAATTACATATGAAATATTATTTAAAAATATTGAGCTATTTATATTTTAAATTAGGATAATGTGGTTATATATGAAATATTATTATAAAATATTGGACCATTTATATTTTTAATTAGGATAATGCATAGCCAATTAATTAATTATTAATTATCTAATTATTTAATCAATATAAATATTGTAGTTAGGTAATAAAAAATTCCGTTTATGGAAATGATATTTAGGTGGGAAACTGCTAGTTAATTACTATATAATATAAAGTATACTTATTTACTTATATATATATATATATATTAATATTAAGACATATTGGTATAAGAGTACCTAATTATGGTAACTTATAAATTAATTTATGTGACGGAATATGTATATAACATATAGGATTAGTTGGTAATTATTATATATTTTGTCAAGATGTAATTATTGATTTCAAATATATTAATATCTAATTATTAAGAGCAAAATATTGTACTATTTTTATCCTCATATTTTATATAAGTATCAAGATTTATATTTATGGTAAATATACAGTATCAATGACCGCGTAATTATTAATTTGTAATATATTTGAGAGATTATATATTAGGTTTATATAGGGTTGATTTGACTTTTTTTTTTGTTGTAAATATTTAGGTGATCGATTAAATATTGGGTGCCTATATTTATGTTAGTTTTTGTTTATACCATATATATAGTTTATTAATGATAATACTATATTTAATAATTAATATATAGATGGATGACGGTTTCTTATTAATCAATGCATAGTATTAATATGATTAATTACGCAAATTAACTACCACAAATTTTCCTTATTTGGTAGTTAGGGTGATTTAGGCGGGAAAATTAGATGAATATTTTACCCTAGACTATCTTACTTTTAGATATAAATAAATATAATATAGATGCCCTTATATCTAGTGTCAATTTCATTTATTCTTCATTTTAGGTAAGATAAATGGTTAATTGAATTACTACAAATGTAGTATAACTCCAATAATGATATAATAAACTTTGAGCTCGATAGTGAAATCACATATTAGTATATTACTGGCCTTAAACAAAAGAATCAAAAATCATAGATATAATTATTGACACGCAATAACTTATATAGTAAAACTTCATCCGTTTATGTTTAAATGTTATTTTAGATAAATGCACACAAATTAATAAATTAATTAAATTATCTAATAATTCTTGTGTGAATACATTAAATATGTTAAATATACATGTTTGAATGCATTAAATGAAGACAAATGTAAGAAAAATGTGAATTTTTTATATCGAATTTGTGGAATAACATTTTTTATGAAAATAAAATTAAAATGTTAAAATGATACTCATTCATAAACGGAGGAGTACAACTTAAGTTGATGTGCTTATTAAAGTTTATATAAGTTGGTTTGAAATTTAAATTTGTGATAGCCAGTAGATTTTAGGATTTACATAAATGAAATGTTGGATATCGTATTTGACTTACTAATATGCTACCCTTTAAATAATTAGACATTATTTCTATTAAAATTTCAAATCTCTTCCAAATTCAATCTACATCGTTTTGAATGCACTAAAAAAAGAACAAAAAAAAAAAAAAAACTCAACTTAGGGGTGTATTCAATCCGGATTTTGATGGATTTTATTGGACTTTAAAAAGTCTATGAATTTTATAAATCCATAGACTCCACATGGAGTCTCCCAACTCCACGCAGAGTCTCCCAGATTTTATGTATGGATTTTGGACCGATTTCGCATGATTTTAATGGATTTGAAATCCTTATTTACAGCGCTCGATGGAACACAGTGATCGCTCGAACCGAAAAAAAAATATAATCCAGCGGCTGCTAGGAATGATGGTCGAGTACACCCAGCGACCGCTGGGCTCAGCGGCCACTAGAACGGTGTGTAAGGATCCCTCCCAATACGTTAGTTGGGATGGTTTGCATTTGACCGAAGTGTATGATTCATGGCAACGGCTCTAATTCGAGGATCTTACACTAATCCCCACCTCCAATCCTTTTGTGCCTCCAATCATGCCGACATCTAATTATATATATATATATATGGATGAGATCTGGTGAGAACCGAGAACTGATCTCATCCGTCCATCCTGCAAAATTGACGCCCCAAATCCATCCAGATTTTCGGTGGCATTTTTATAATTATCGCGAAAATCTTCAATTCGCGCGTCTCATTAAGGGTAAAATCAGAACTGAATTCAGAAATTGCCCAGATTCAATTTTAGCATCTGATTTCGCACACTTTAGCCTCATGCATTTCTCATTTTAGCATGTGTTGATAAACAAAAATGGAACGATGATTTCATTGGAATGAAATGCAATACACCCTATTTGGGGACAGTGAACCCTAATGGGAATCTCATAATTACTAGTTAGGATCAGTAACTTAATAAACCCTAATTGGGAACGGTGAACCCTAGTGGAAAATGTCACATCAATTTTAGCCTCCTACTTCGATAATTTTAACATTATGCGATTCTCATTTTAGCCTCATGCGATTCTCATTTTTTAGTCTCAGAACAAAAGGGAAGAATTATTAAATTACTATATTACCCCTCCGTCTAGAAAGTTGCCGAAAATTACAGGAATGACACCGCCCATCCACTTAAATCTGATTTAATCTGGACCGTCCAGATTGAGTCAAACAAGGGCTAGGATTGGTTCCTAGTTCCCACCTGGAGGAAGGGTTCTCATTTGATCATTTCCCTATATATATATATATATATATATTGTATATCAATCTATACATGTCATGTCACTGTATTGTATCATATGATTCATAACTTAATTAATTTTACACATTCTATTAAGATATATTGGCAGTAGAAATCGTGATTGCAACAAAAGAAATCATCGGCTACTCTAGCGTCCGCTGGATGCCAGATGTCGCTGGAGTGCCCGAGTTCAACTCCTCAGCGGCCGCTGCACTGCACCGTCCGCCGGGTTTTTCAAATCCATTAAAATCTCATGTCCAGAAGTCGGATTTCATCCTTTGTATTTGTAACGTGATTTTGAGGTGAAATCCAATGAAATCCATGACTTTTTAAAGTCCATAGATTTTTTAATACACCCGGATTTTAAAGGACTTTTAAAAGTCTGGATTGAATACACCAGGATTTTAAAGGACTTTTAAAAGTCTGGATTGAATACACCCGGATTTTAAAAGTCCTTTAAAATCCAATAAAATTTGAATTGAATACACCCCCTTAGTTTCTATAGTCTATTATTTTAAAGAATATCAAACGTAAATTATGTAGCGAAGGAATGTCATGGGATGTTGTAATAACTTCTAAAAAATGAATTGAATCGCCTATATCATATAAATCAAGTAGTAGTATGTATTTTCCCATTGAGGATGACCTAGTGGTTGAGTGGTGTTATCTTGAGGTCAAAGGTCTCAAGTTCGATCCACCACCAACACCACTAGATATGAGCCTATCACACCTGGCCTGCGATGTGAGCCTGTCACACCTGGTCTGGTGTGGTTTACCTCCCCCACCTCTAGGTGTGAGCCTATCACACCTGACCTGGCCTGGTGTGGTTTACCTCCCCCACCTCTAGGTGTGAGCCTGTCACACCTGGCCTGCAAAATGTGTTTACCTCCCCTGTGTAGGTTTGCAGGCTATTACTGTAGCGCCCCGATTCCGAAAGACCGTGGAAATGGACGCCACGGGGGTGGGAATTAAGAAGCGGGAAAGAAATAGGGTAATTTCATTAACGACAGGATGATAATCCAAAAGGAATTAATGTTTAGAATAAAATTTAACAACCGAGTATGCCAAAGATAGGTTATGCCTTCCGGAAAATTAGACAACATAACCTCTGTAACTAGAGCGAATCCCCATTATAAACGGCTGTAATAATTCAATAAGCCCTTTCATAGGCCAAACGGAAACAAATAACCAGATACCAACAATCAATAGACCCATTCATAGGTCGACAAAAGAAACAGACACCAATATGCTGAACAAATGAAGCCCTTCCATAGGCCAAAATGAATGATCAAATAGACATAACGAAAGACGGGCTTCCTCCCCTTGGAATAATTATGTAGCTAAGCATATGATACATGTTAACCAGGAAGTCAACAAATGTTCAGAATCAGAGAAGCAGAATCATATCAACAAAATACCAAGATCAGAGTTCTTAGCATTTAGCAAAAGAATATCATATGTGCGAAAGCTCAATTCTTAACAGAATACTAATAAAAAGAGACGACAACGAAAAAATATGTAAATCATAATAGCCCATATCTCAGCCTCGTCACCTCCACGCTCCAGCCTACTTACCTGAAAATGTTTGAAAAGATTTGGGCTGAGTACTAATGCACTCAGTGGGCAAGCTTTACAATTCAAGTTATGCAAATCATTTTGTTAAAGTAATCTATCTGTGTTCATGCAGGTAGTGAAACTTAGGAGGTTTAAAATTTGGAAGCAACCTAAGTTCACCAAAACATTTTATCGTGAAGCGCTTAAGAGTATAACCCGTCACTGCCCGCAACCCAAACTACATCACCTGCGCATAACGTTGAGTATGGTCATAGTATACCCAAAGAGTATAACCAATAAGTGTTTCATTTTAGTCTCACCAACAAGGAGTAGGGCAGGACAAATAATGCATGCATACTGTAGCTACTCACATTGACACAACGCTGGTTTATGAGACTCCGACAACATACAGTAGCACGTAAATATTTAACACAGATAGTCACACATGCAATTTTAGCAAAGCAGAGCTTAATAACTCGAAAGATACAATTTGCAAGATATAGTATAGTATAACCCACCTTTCTCGGGATTCTGAAAAGCTAACTTCTGAAGAATCAACCCTGATACTCTTTCTCTAGCTCAACTGGTACTACAGAAGGTAAACTTCAACTCAGGATAATCGCTATATTTTCGGGAATTAATCTACTATAAACGGAACTATTATTAATTCTATTCTATTCTAAAATAGATTGCGCGACTCTAGAGACCTCGAATAATTTCGACGAAGAAGGAAATAAATTCCAAAACGTTATTCTTGCTTTACTGGGATCAACTGATTTGACAGAGGTCTCTTTCCAAAACTTCTCATTTATCCAAATTTTACGAGATCTACACAATACTTTTTAACCGCTCGGCGTTTCGATTTTGAAAATGAATGAAAAATGAAACCTTAAGCTCCTATTTATAGAGGGAAAATAAATAGGATAATAACGAATAAAAGAAAGAGGATAATGATGGAAAAAGAATAGGATAATTACGAATAAGATAATCTTTTGAAAAAGAAATTGGATAATGGCGGATATGCCTTTTTTCTATTAAATTTATTATTTTCCAACTTAAAGTTGTGCCAAGAGTTCATTTGAACTCGAAATTTGAAATTTCAAAGGTTGACATGATTCTTGAAACATTTTCTATCAACCCAAGAAAAATATCATAACATATTTTTAAGGTAATTTTTGACCAAATTAGATTTAAATGAACACGACGTTTAAGCGCTAGATTTCGACGTGTCAATATAAAAATTTGATGTCATAATTTTGCTACCGTAATCTTTTCGATACAATATTGAAAGACTAATGCTTTGTTTTTTCTTTTAGCATATTTCAATAAATTCATGATATTTTTGTATAACGGAAAAAAGTTCCAGATATATATCTGTATTTTGTCTTCTATTTTTTTTTACTCACACACCCGACCTGGTGGTATTGAGGGGATTTGGACCCGTAATTGCGTATATTAATTATGACATGACTAATTAACTTAAAATATTATTAATAGTCTCCAATATAATGAGTAAATAGCTCACGTAATTTTGCTTTAATTTGTTTGATTGTATATGCACTATTTCATTAAAAGATTATAACTATATATCAATTAAGTGAAATAAATAAGCAATATAATTACAACATATATTTTAATCAAGTGAATATCGGCATCGGCCTTGTGCCTTTTAGGTTTTTCAAATTATAAATCGGATATGATGTGTTGTTAATTTGTCGAAGAGACTAGCATTTTTCGTGAATGTGGAAGGCCACAATGAAATTAAACCAAGACTTCTCTTAAGTGATGTATGACGTGTTTTCTGATCCACAATAAAGTAGTCACATTCATTATTTTCCTTTGAATTAGACAATTAATTTATAATTAAGACATAAGATTAGATGTACATGTCACTTTTTTCTTTCCTTTGAAATGCATGAAAATGGCTTGCCGGGCAAACGAGATCTTTTAGTTGGAATTCATCACTTTAAGTGTTTCACGGTTAATATTATTAGTTTTTTATTGTTAATTAAAGTTTATGTATTAAATTTATATTATTAATTAGAATTTATGATTATTTTTTTAGTGTTTAATTTTCATTTTTATTTAACAGTTGATTGTTCTATATATAATGAGGGCATATATATATATGATATACCTTTTTAAATTTTGAATATTTAACCATAAATATTACTTATACTATAATATTTTTTATTTTTATTATGAATATTATTATAATAATGAATTTGATTAATGTGAGACAGAGAAAGTGGCTGGAGGATCTCATCTCTCTCGTGAGAGAGTAAATCTAAAAATAACTGAAATTAAGCATCTATGAAGTACTAATCATTTTAAGGAAAAAAAATAATGGTTTGTATAGTTGTGTTATAATCACCACAGTTAAATTGTGTAATCATATTATATTTCGTGTCAATACAATAAGGCACAAACATAATAAGACCTAATATGAACACACGATAAACATTTGTTCCAACATAAACACGGATATGAATTTTTTTATGTTGACATAACACGATAATGACACGAAATTAATTAAGAAATTAATCAAAGATTACTCATAAAATATTAATTTTTGAATTTTTAGTATTAATAATATTAATAAATATATAATTTATTAGTATATATTATCGTGTAACATGATACAAATTCGACACAAAAATTTCATGTACTTATCATATCTATACGAAAACAACACGAACACGATAACCTAAAACTAATCAGATGGATTTTTCGTGTCGTGTCAACTAATTGTCAGCCCTAGTTATAATATAGCTTTTTTTAAAACTTAATGCTAAAACAATCATTAATAGCCTAAAACAATGTCGGTTATTAGGGTGTGCAAGGTGGGTAATTCTATTCACAACCTCCATTTTTCTTTTGACAACAATCAAAATTAATTAAAATATAAATATAATTTCTTAGACATTTTTGTCCTTAATTATAGCCCTCAACTACTTAACACATATAGAAAAAATAAAATACAAACCTCATTGTATAACCCCCACTACTTAAATACTACCAAAATAAAATACAACCCTAATGTACAACCCCGCTACTTAATTTTTTTATGGCAAACTAAAATACAACCCATAATAATATTAAACCTTTTAGATTGTAACTTTGTATCAAGTTTTTTTCAGTAATCTGACGTGTTCTTTATTTTTATTTTTTGGGGTAATCTTCCATTGAATATCTTCATGGTTGCATAAAGTAAAGCACCGGAACATAATTACATTCAGAAAATTCAAATTTATTTTGAAAATTAACGAAAAGTAGAGTAGACTGATTTTTTCCAAAATATTGATTCAAATATAATGTTGTGCTAGAATTAGACTCTTATTAATTTTAACATTTATTGACTTTTGTGGAGTAAACCTTTTTTTTTTTTTTTTTTTTTGTAGTTTATACACATACATACCAAGATATATATTATTTCAGAAAAGTGACAAGATATGTCGACTTCCTTTTTTGTTTATTTTACTATATATTATGTGTATTTAAGTTAACACCAATAAATTTTATCTAACGCAATACAAAATTGTTTCATGATTTTATTTTCCAAAAGAAAAAAAAAATCACACAATTATGAAACTTAAGATTCCGTAAGAAAATGAAATCACAACAATTAACAAACTTTATCCACTTGAGATCTTCTAGTTCCAATATATGGGTGCCAACCGTGTACCAAATCTCAAAATTATTATTATTTTTTTTCATTTTTTTTCTTCAATTTTAATTTCTTTTGGTTTAGTATAATTTTAAATTATTATTGTAGCGCCCCGATCCCGAAAGATCGTGGAAATGGACACCACGAGGTTGGAATTAAGAAGCGGGAAAGAAAGGGGGTAACCTGATCAATGAGAACTCAACTGAAGACTCAGAACAACCAAACATGCTTTATAATATAACATATACTTATCCATAACGCTATGACTAGAGTTCTTAGCGTTTAACAAAGGAATATTACAAGTGCGGAAGCTCCATTATTAACAGCATACTTAACAAAAAGAGACAGTGAGAAATAGGTAAATAACAAAAGCCCATGTCTCAGCATCGTCACGTCCACGCGCCAGCCTACTAACCTGAAAATGTTTGGAAATATTTGGGCTGAGTACTAATGCACTCAGTGGGCAAGTTTTCACAATTCAAGTTATGCAAATCATTTTGTTAAAGTAATCTATCTGTGTTCATGCAAGTAGTGAAGCCTAGGAGGTTTTAAAAGTTGGAAGCAACCTAAGTTCACCAAAACATTTTCTCGTGAAGCGCTTAAGAGTATAACCCGTCACTGCCCGCAACCCGAACTACATCACCAGCGCATAAGGTTGAGTATGACCATAGTATACCCAATGAGTATAACCAATAAGTGTTTCATTTTAGTCTCACCGACAAGGAGTAGGGCAGGACAAACAATGCATGCATACTGTAACTACTCACAGTGACACAGCGCTGGTATATGAGACTCCGACAACATACAGTAGCACGTAAATATTTAACACAGATAGTCACATATGCAATTTTAGCAAAGTAGAGCTTAATAACTCGAAAGATACAATTTGCAAAGATATAGTATATCCTACCTGGATAATAGATAAAGTTTCAAATTTTGGATTGGTTCTGCTCGGTTTCTGCTACTTCCTCTGGGCCTACAACAATCAACCTTGATTTAGTTTAACTAAAGGGTCTCTATTAAAACTCAATTCCTAGACTCCTTTAATTTAATTTAATTTAATTTAATTTATGTTTCCCACTAGTTAGTGACTTCAATATAGTATTTCAACTTGTGTTACATTATGCTCTTCCATCTCATTATTGCTTATTCGTATATTTTAAACAATTGAATAGCTAGCATACATGGTTAATAAATTATAGATTGATTAACCTAAAGTTGTAATTTTCACTGAATTTATGATAGATAAGCCGCGTGAAAATTATATTTCTTAGTTAAATGAAATTGAAAACCAAACTTCTATTTTATAGGTTATTTATTCGCACAAACACATTAATCTTTGATTTAATAATTCCAATCTACTAAAACTTAGTAGATTTAAATTTACGAACTCATATGTAACCTATATTAATAATACTAATATAAATACATTAAAATTTTACTTAATATAGTGAAGACACAAAATCAGTTAATCAATTGATTTGAATTTAAATAATTAATCACTCCACATCAATTAATCAATCCTATTTGAATATAGTTTAAACCATTTGCGAATCGATCAATTTTGCTAACACTATACATAATTTATACGTAATATATAAAATTGCATGTTTTGATATAAATTTAATACCTTTGTATCTCAAACTTCCTCTTTCTTCTCTTATTTGCTTCTCGTCCAACACACCATCATACAAAGCTATTTGGATGATGTGTATCTTAAACAAATGTAGCAACTAAAGTCATTAACTTTACAATCATAGTACACTAACCTATCTTCTTTACTAGACTAGTGGCACCACCAAATTTTGCCACCTCAATTCATTTTTTTTTTTATTATTATTATTATTATATAATGTTACTAGTATTTTCTAATACCACCATAATTATCATATATCTATATCTATTGAAGGGCTCGCATGCATTTATATATATACTTGTATAAATTTGATTTCTTTTCAAATAAAATATAATATTATTATTTATTATAATAATCTCTATTTTAGATAAGCTTTGAATTGTCTACATAGGATTTAATTATAATAATATATATAATAGGATAATAATTAATTAAAATTATATTTATTTACATAATCATTAGGGCTTGGATAAGATTATATCCTAAACACATTTTTTTTAATACCCGAAGTGATAATAACAAATACCTTTTAGGCATCGGGATTCGTAATAAAATTACAGGAATGTATCAAAGTATTTCTAACCTACCCAATAAGCACACTTCCCTAAAAATAAAAATTTTAAAGGTCCATTTTCTTTCCTAGATTATCCCTATGGTTAACATATGCTATATATATATATATTTAATACCAAGATGATTGGATATTACACTTATTCTAACTATTAGATATATATATTCTTAGTTAAATTTAGATAATAAAATTTTCGGGGTATTACACTCCTCCCCCCTTAAAAGAATTTCGTCCCGAAATTCACGTACCTAAGGACATTTCAGGATATTGCTATCTTATCTTGCTTTCAATTGCATAAACACCCATAGAATTTGTTTTATTCTTAGGACTTGAACTTTTCTATCAAGAATCTCATGGGATTTTTCTTCGTATGTTATGTCAGAATGTAGAACTAACCCACTTTCTTTTTTTTCACAACCTGCTCTTGGTCAAACATGTATTTCCTGAACATTGAAACCTGATATACATCATGAACTTGTGATAGGTCCAGTAGTAGAGCTAATCGGTAAGCAACCTCACCAATTCTTTCTAGTATCTCAAATGACCTAATAAATCTTGATCTTAACTTGCCTTATTTTTCGAATCTCTCAACACCTCATGTTGGAAATACTTTTCAGAAGACTTTTTCACTGACTTAGAATTGTAGGTCCGTTCTACGTTTGTCTGCATAAGTCTTTTGTCTGCTTTGTGCTTCTTTCATTCTCGTTCGAATTCAGTCGATTATCTCGACAGTGGTCTGTACAATCTCTGGACCTAATATTTTCCTTTCTCCAACTTTGTTCCAGTATAGGAGTGATCTTCATTTGCGAGCATACAAGGCTTCATATGGTACCATCTTTATAGTTAATTGATAACTATTGTTATATAATAGGATAATAATTAATTAAAATTATATTTATTTACATAATCATTAGGGCTTGGATAAGATTATATCCTAAACACATTTTTTTTAATACCCGAAGTGATAATAACAAATACCTTTTAGGTTCGAAAAAAAAATAAAAAAAAAATAAATGGCATCGGGATTCGTAATAAAATTACAGGAATGTATCAAAGTATTTATAACCTACCCAACAAGCACACTTCCCTAAAAATAAAAATTTGAAAGGTCCATTTTCTTTCCTAGATTATCCCTATGGTTAACATATGCTATTTATATATATATATATATATATATATATATTTAATACCAAGATGATTGAATATTACACTTATTCTAACTATTAGATATATATATTCCTAATTAAATTTAGATAATAATATTTTCGGGGTATTACAATTATTTAGGGTTTATTCCACCCAATTAGGATTTATAATTATTTTTTAATATTTATTTTTCATTTTTTAGTTAATATAATTGATTTTCGGGGTTGATTATTCCGAACTTAGGGTATATATTTTTTAAAAAAATTCAATTTATAGCAATAAATATTAATTTTAATTAATTATACTATAATAAATTTTATTTTTATAAAAAATATTATTAATAATGTATAATTTTAATAATGGCACACGGTTAGTACACAAAATTGGGACTAGAGGATCTCTCCTCCACTTTACCAAGCAGCATATCATCTCCAAATTTATTACTTTCTATGTGGATATAGTGCATCAAAACATCAAAGAACTCCATCTTACCATTAGAAAATTCTAATCAAGTAATTAATATATATTCACTCAAATCTATATCTGTATTTATATCTAAAAACAAGATAGTCATCATTAATAGTAATAATAGTTTTTCCCGCCTAAATGCACATTCCGCAAATGGAAATATATATTAATTATTCAATCAATCAATATTATAATTCATATTCAGTTAATTATAAATTAATATTTGCTAATCCACCATTCACCTAACGAGATATATTTTTTAAATAAGATACATTTGTTTCTATTTATATATTATATAGATTATCATATGTTTAAACTATTATTTCTATAACAATATATATAGAGTTTCAAATAATAATATTAAATATGTTTAATTTGCATATTATCATAGCATATTTAACATAATATTAATAAAAAAATAATTATTGGTAGTAGAAATAAATAAAATTATAAAATGAGATAACTAGACAATTTATTAACGAATCAAAAAATTATATGATAGCTTCATCTTACCAATATTTATTTAAAAAAAAATCTTTATAATTATAGAAAGTAGTTTGTAACATGTTTCAGTCAATTTATCTGTGGTGCAATCTTAATGTTAGAATCTTCATAGAATAATAATAATATGTCTTATTAATATATGTATATATATTGTAAGATTTAAATAATAAATCTAATTAACCAAAGATTTTGTTAATCTTTACATTTCTATAGCTAATATAAAAAAATACGGTACGATATGTATATTATATATGGCATATAAGATGTATATCCTATTAGGATATGGATCATATGAGAACACTTTGTTGGTGTGAGAAATGAGAACCATTTTACACCATCCAATTTAATGATCCAATGGTTGAGATTTAAGGTGTCAATTTCGTAAATAATAGGGCAAAAAATAAAGGAAGGATGGCTATTTTCGTCCAAACTCATTAAAAATGATGATGTCAGCAATTATAAAAATCTTAAAAACTTTAACCGACCATAACTTGCTCGTTTTTAATCCAATGCGCACAAAAAATATATCAAATTAAAGCTCTCTTCATACTCTTTCATTTAAGATGTCGAAAGACTATGTTTAGATGAAAAAATATGAACAAAAAATAAAAAAGAAAATTTTTTACGCGTGCCCAGGTTGTAAATGCTTTCGTTAGCATATAATAATTCTTCGTCAGCATTATGATAACATATGATAACGTATGCTAACGAAGCATTTGTCATATGCTAACATAATTGTAGCGCCCCGATCCCGAAAGATCGTGGAAATGGACGCCACGGGGGTGGGAATTAAGAAGCGGGAAAGAAATAGGGTAATTAAATTAATGATGGGGTGTTAATCCTTTTGGCTTTGTAGCGCCCCGATCCTGAAAGATCGTGGAAATGGACGCCACGGGGGTGGGAATTAAGAAGTGGGAAAGAAATAGGGTAATTAATTAAATTAATGATGGGGTGTTAATCCAAAAGGATTAATGTTTGAAATAAAATTTTACAACTGAGTATGCCAAAGATAGGTTATGCCTTCCGGAAAATTAGACATCATAACCTCTGTAACTAGAGTGAATCCCCATTTATAACGGCTTATAAGAGAAGAATAGAGGCTGTAACAATTCAATAAGCCCTTTCATAGGTCAAACGAAAACAAATAAACAGATACCAATAATCAATAGACCCATTCATAGGCCGACAAAAGAAACAGACACCAATATACTGAACAAATTATGCCCTTCCGTAGGCCAAAATGAATGATCAAATAGACATAACGAAAGATGGACTTCCTCCCATTGGAATAATTATATAGCTAAGCATATGATACATGTTAATTAGGAAGTCAACAAATGTTCAGAATCAGAGAAGCAGAATCATATCAACAAAATACCAAGATCAGAGTTCTTAGCATTTAGCAAAAGAATACCATAAATGCGGAAGCTCAATTCTTAACAGAATACTAACAAAAAGAGACAACGGAAAAATATATAAATCATAATAGCCCATATCTCAGCCTCATCACCTCCACGCTCCAGCCTACTGACCTGAAAATGTTTGAAAAGATTTGGGCTGAGTACTAATGCACTCAGTGGGCAAGTTCTCACAATTTAAGTTATGCAAATCATTTTGTAAAAGTAATCTATCTGTGTCCATGCAGGTAGTGAAGCTTAGGAGGTTTAAAAGTTGGAAACAACCTAAGTTCACCAAAATATTTTATCGTGAAGCGCTTAAGAGTATAACCCGTCACTGCCCGCAACCCAAACTACATCACCAGCGCATAACGTTGAGTATGGCCATAGTATACCCAAAGAGTATAACCAATAAGTGTTTCATTTTAGTCTCACCGACAAGGAGTAGGGCAGGAAAAATAATGCATGCATACTGTAGCTACTCACATTGACACTGCGCTGGTTTATGAGACTCCGACAACATACAGTAGCACGTAAATATTTAACACAGATAGTCACATATGCAATTTTAGCAAAGCAGACCTTAATAACTCGAAAGATACAATTTGCAAAGATAGTATAGTATAACCCACCTAGTTAGCTAATAGTAGCTGAAGCTTTACACGTGTCTTGCAAATCCTAATTAAATATGGGTCTCGGGTTCGGACCTACAAAGGAGAAACTACCTATTAGTATCATGCTAGGCCTTGAAACTATAATATAAGGTAAACTCCAACTTATGATTGATACATGATTTTTTTCTAGGCTAAATTAAATGTAATACGAATATTCTAAACTAATATAATGGCTTCGGACTACAATGCGTAACATTAGGATTTCATTCTCAACTCAACACTTTAGGGAATTAAATTCAGCGAATATTTTCGAGTGAATCCGTCCAAAAATATTTGGAAAAGGTGGAGGTCGATCACTTGCCATTTTACTCGATTCTGATCAAATTTAATCTACGAGTCTTTCTGACTTTCAGAAAATTACCAAATTTAATTGACAACATACTTCACATATAACAATGCAAGTGTAAAAATTTCATGATTTTCAGATGGCACATGAAAAAGATACGAATTTAAATACACGATTTGAATAATTGGATAAACTCAAAAATCCGCCTGGACAAAAATGGAATCTATAGCTAAGTAGAGAATCCACCATAGGGAATAAATGTTGAAGGAACCTTTTTGCTAGGACAGATCTAACAAACATTTTGAAGCAATTCTAACTAAAATGCAATTTTTGAAAATGAGATATTAACTTCGAAAAATCATATTAAATTCATTTCAACACGAAACGGAACACTGTCTGTGGCCACACGTCAATCTCGACGGGTACCACAATCGGTCAGAAGGGATCAAAGGCTAATTCCGGCTACACCGGCCGAAAAGCTGGATGGCGGAAATTCCCGCCACAGATTTTAGCTGAAAATGTATCGGTCTCGATCGAGCTCGATACTTGTTGGATTTTTACTCAAAAGTACAATTTTTGATAGTGCAGAAAATAAGGAATTTAATGGTGTAATCAGATCAAATATCGGACTGCTAGAACATAAATTCTAACTGGACAGATTTATAATATAATATTCGGATCCGGATTTCAAACGACGAGAAATCAAAAATCTATTCCGGTTAACTACAAGATCCAAATGATCAAAGACTATTTATAAAAAGAAGATTTCTAATACGACTATCCAGGAAGAGTAGATCTGAGATTTACATAAAATGAAAACGGGAAAAAATACCGAAAACTCACAACATCAAAAATCGAAATCGGTAGAATTAAAGATAATCGAAATATAAGCATATTTAGAACTTGAAATTTCTAAATTCATCGGTCCGAATGACCAGAATCGGAGAAAGTACCTTCTCCGATGAATTGGCGGTGGTCACGATGATTTTCCATCGTGATCATCCTTCGTGTCATCATTTCAATCATGTATTCATGATCTACGCGTTGACACCTTCAAAATGACTATTTCAGAATTGAAATAGAAAACTAGAGTCGTACATTCTCTGGAAGCTGCTCGGCGTTTCGATTTTGAAAATGAATGAAAAATGAAACCTTAAACTCCTATTTATAGAGGAAAAATAAATAGGATAATAACGAATAAAAGAAAGAGGATAATGATGGAAAAAGAATAGGATAATTACGAATAAGATAATCTTTTGAAAAAGAAATTGGATAATGACGGATGTGCATTTTTCTATTAAAGTTATTATTTTCCAACTTAAAGTTGTGCCAAGAGTTCATGTGAACTCAAAATTTGAAATTTCAAAGGTTGGCACGATTCTTGAAATATTTTCTATCAACCCGAGAAAAATATCATAACATATTTTTAAGATAATTTTTGACCAAATTAGATTTAACAGATTTACCTGACTGCGATTTTCCTTTATTTAAATCATTTAAGGACCCAACTTATTTTCTAACTTACCAGAGGGTAACATAAGTTGAATTAAACCTTCTAAAATATTTTGGGGGTATTACAATAATGTATTCGTTGTGCTAACAAAGAATTATCATAATGCTAGCGCAGTATAAATTTATTAGGGTTTATTAAATCTCAATTATGGTTTATTCCATCTAATTATGATTATTTTTTAAAAATTTAATTTTTTTTTATAGTTCTTAATTGATTATTATTATTTATCCCATCCAATTATGGTTTATAACGTATGTTGACAGAGTATTGTCATATGCTAACATAGTGTATTCGTAATGCTGACGAAGCAAAACTATAATGCTAACGTAGTACAAATATATTATTATTATGATTTGTTCTAACTCATTTAGCGTTTACCACATCCAATCAATGTTTATTTCATCTAATTAGGTTTATTTTATCCAATTATGGGTTTTTCCATTTAATTAGGGTTTATTAAATCAAATTAGGTTTATAATTAATTTTTAGAATATTTTTTTTGCTAACAATATCTGAAAACTTTAATTAGCATACTTATAATGCTTCGTTAGCATGATGATAATACTTCGTTAGCATGATGATATTTTTTTTGCTAACAATATCTGAAAATTTTAATTGTTAGTTATAGTTACTTAAATATTAGATAAATATTTATTCACATGTTATTTTCAGTTTTTATTTCATCAATAGTTCATACAAAAAAATTTGAAATTCATATTTCATTAGAAACACTTTATTTAAATTTTTATAAATACAATTACATTAATAATTGATTATTTTATTTTTCCAAAAATATTTTTTTTAAAAATTAAATTTGTAAAAAAAATTATTAAATTTTTTTAATTTAATTTATGTACAAAAATTTGCAAAATTAGTTTAAATAATTAAATTTTTTATATGTGTAGATAATTAAATATTACATTATTCTGATAATATATTTAATATTTAAATATTTTGTTAATCAGTGAATAAATATTAACTAATTATATAAATAAAAAGTAAACTTTGATATTTAATTAATATCTAATATTAATTAGTTAATTTATATAATTTAGTTAATTGTTAGTTATAGTTACTTAAATATTAGATAAATATTTATTCACATCTTATTTTCACTTTTTATTTCATCAATAGTTCACACAAAAAAATTTGAAATTCATATTTCATTAGAAACACTTTATTTAAATTTTTATAAATACAATTACATTAATAATTGATTATTTTATTTTTTCAAAAATATTTATTTAAAATATTTTTAAAATTAAATTTTTTTAAAAAAATAATTAAATATTTTAGAATTTTCAAATATTAACATAAATTTGCATAAATTATTACCTTAATTTAATTTTTACAATATATACCTTTCACTAACATTATTTATCAAATAATATTTTTAATTATGTGCACAATTACAATTGTATAATATTTATAATATTAATATAAATATTCTTCATTAATTAATAGTATATAATAAAGTATTTCTCGGAAGTAATAAATATATTTTAAAAATATATTAAATATTTAATATATATAGTATTGTATTATTTTAATTATACTACATTTTTTTACTACAGGGTATTCAATAATGGAGGAACTACTACATGATACAAGATTAATTGACATACATGTTGAACAGATTTCTAATACAGGTATTAATTTTTTTATTTGATGAAATATTATTACCATGTTTTTTCATATTATTGTAGATACCTAAACTCATTATTAAATTATTCAAATACAGGTGAAGGCACAAGTAAAGCTAAAGAAATTGTTGATTTAAGAATTAATGAATCAATTGTGGATGATCAATTAATTGATATACATGTTATACAAATGTTTGATATAGGTAATACGTGCAGTATATGTTTGATATTTGTAAATAATTGGATTGTACTAATCAAATAAATCGGATTGGTAAGTACTGAATTCAATATTGCATTTTTTTTAATACTATTGTAACTATGTTTTTAAGCATTGTTTTAGGTACATAAAATGATTCTTAAATTTTTTAAATACAGGTGAGGACATAAGTAAATGTGAGGAGATTATTGATTTAACAATTAATCAATCTCTGGAGGATGATCGATTAACTGATATACATGTTGAAGAGATGTCTTATATAGGTACTAAATTTATTATATTTTAATTAAAAAATAATTTTCTTATTATAATAACAATTATACTAATCTGATAGTATTTTTTCTTTTAAAACATTAGGTACAAAATTTGATTGTAATCAGCAGCAATATTGTATTGGTAAGTTAATTTTTATGTGCAATTATTATTATATAAATAAATTTACGAATTAATTTATATTTGATGTTTCAATATTTTAATATTTAGGAAAGTAAAGTAAAAAAATATAACAATTTTGATTCACAATTCTATTGATAAATTTAATATATCTGAAGAAATATTTAAATATTTTTTTTTCAAGAAATATTATTACTATGTTTGTTCATATTAATTTACGTAGCTAACATCATTATTAAATTTTCCAAATACAGGTGAAGGAACAAGTAAAACTGAACATATTGTTGATTTAACAATTAATGAATCATTGGATGATGAGCAATTTATTGATATACATATTACATAAATGTCTAATATAGGTACTAAATGCAGTATATGTTAATTAAAATATCATCAAATTATAAAATTAATTATATGAATCTAATATTAATTGCTTTTTTTTTCTCATTAGGTCAACAATATGATCGAAATTCACAGCAATATTGTACGGGTAAGTTAATAATTATGTCCAAGTTTTATTATTTTATGGTTTAATAGTTTAATTATATTTTATATTTTTTAAAAATATTTATACCAATGAAAAAAAAATTGGGAATCACACTTCTATTGGTAAATTTAATATATTTATGATTCGTAATTTTGAATTAAATGTTGTATATTTTTTTATGAAGAAACATTATTATTATGTTTTCCATATTAGTTTAGACACCTAAAATCATTTTTAACTTAATCAAATACAGGTGAAACAACAAGTAAATCTGAACAGATTGTTGATTTATCAATTAATAAATCAATGAAGGATGACCAATTTATTGATATACATGTTACAAAAATTTCTGATATAGGTATGAAATGCACTATATTTTAATTACAAATTAAATATCAAATTATAATTTTAATTATAAGAATCTGATGGTAATAATTTTTTTACTCATTAGGTGAACAATATGATCGTAATTGGCATCAATATGTCACTGGTAAGTTTATAATTAGCTTATTATTTTAAATAGTGCATTTATTTTTAAGTTGTTATTTTTAAAATATTTATGGAAATGCAAAATAAAAAAAATTGAGAATCATTCTTATATTGGTAAATTTAGTATATCTTTATTTTTAATTGGCAAATATCTATTTGTTTTTTATACTATATGATTTTGCAACTATTATGAATATAATTGTGAATGATATTAAATAATTAATTAAAATTTTACGTTCATAACATTTTCAGATTACTCAGATTTTGGTGATCCAATTTTTATTTGTCAATTTTGTGGAACACGTTTTTGGTATGATGAAAGGTTGGGAAAAAATTTAAAATCGCGCACTACAAAGTATTCATCATGTTGTATCTAAGGAAAAATTAAATTGGCACCTATTCAAAGGCCTCCTAAAGTTTTGGAACAGTTGCTCTATGAAAATGATCAAAAGAGTAAACATTTTCTTGATAATATTCGTTCATACAATAGTATGTTGTCTTTTACATCAATGAGAGGAAAGATAGATTTGAGTTTAAATAATGGTAATTCTCCACCGATATTCCGTCTGCACGGTCAGAATTATCATATGATTGGAAGTCTTCTGCCACCTCAAGGTTCTACACCAAAGTTCGCTCAGTTATATATTTATGATACAGAAAATGAAGTTTCAAATAGAATGATATCTGTGAGGTAATTTATGTAACACCCTAAATTCTATAATTTAAAATGTTATAATTTCATTTTTTTTTAAAGCGGAAAATGATTAACAATAATAATATTTTGAATATATATATATATATATATATATATATTTTCTTTTCTAAAATAATCATGTTAGAAATTTCGAGTAGAAAAACAGAGTGCAATTTTACTTCTTAGAAATATTTATACTTAAATCAAAATACTTACATTTCATAAATTACAATATACTTCAGTTTATTTCAAAGAGTAACTCATAAGTTCTAAAATATAAAATTAATATTCGAAACATTGATAAAACTATAATATTCAACTGTTAGTTTAAGTTAGTCCAAAAATACTAAACGAACACAAAATATCAAGTTTAAAATAATTTATTTTAAGCAGCAAATCTAAAAGTTCAAGTTAAATAACCCAAAACGTTTAAAGGAAGCCACCCCCATTTCCTTCACGCCGCTCCAAGCCTTTGACCTGAAAATATTTAAAAATGTGGGGTGAGTACTCTTAAAAAACGTACTCAGTGGTGGGGGATCATGAGCATTTTATTTTTATTTATCCAACTGGAATAAATCGCAGGAATAATGGATTTAGGGTACTCTTCTTCTGATTCTAGAATACATCTTGAACTATGCATAGGACATATTCTGGTGCGTACAAAACGCTTCTATGCGTACGAAACGCTATTCTGATCTGATGCGTATAAAACGCTATCCATATTCCATCCACGATAGTTCAAGTTGGATTAAAAACATTTCTGTCTGAAAAAGCATATATCATATACTTTTATTTCGTAGATAATAATTTTACCCACCTGACAATATGGAGCACGTAAAATTAAGTAGAGAATCACACAGTAGATGAGGGTCCTAATTGCGCCACACCTAGTTTCAAAATAATTTCAAATAAATCATTTGGGCCAACAATAAATTAAATAAATCTGAAAATAAGAAATTTATAGGCTTATTTAATCAATTTATATACACAAAATTCTTGGCCAAATATGTGTTCTAAAATGTTTAGGATCAGATTTTGAGTTTAAAATAAAAAGAGTGCTAAATCTAGAGTTCATAATCTTTTGGGCTCATTAGTAATTTTCAAAAAAACAAATGGATCCATAAATGTAAAGAATATTAATTGCTATTAACCCCCTACCCATTCCTCTCGAAAATCACGACAAAAAATCCAATTGGAAACAGAAATCAACTCTTTAAGTCAACTATTTCTTTTCTTCCTCTCATCTCTCTACCGTGAACAAGAAACAAATAGAAATTCCCAAAGTGAATTACTAAATCCCTAAATCCCCAATTTGTTTTCATTTTCTTTGTGAAAATCTTCAAATTTCATTCCCAAATCCCTAATTCTTCTTTCCCCTTCTTCTCCTTCTCCCCGCCACCGGCGAGCTCACCGCTGCCCGCCGACTACGTGAAGACCCTGACCCTGACGACCTAGACCGACAGCTCCAGCCATGAAGCAGCCTAAACCTGGTGCAAGTTCAGCCACAACGACACCACGCTGCTAGTTCTTCGGTGACCCGACCACAAGACTCGACGCCATATCAGACCAACGCCGGTAAGTAAAGCACAATCTCAGCCGCGACTCAGACAAGCGTCGCTGAGACCCGACCCAAGCCGACGATGCCATCCCCTACTTCGACTCGACCCAACAACTTCTCTCTCTATTTCTATTTGTTTTCTTAATTTTCTTACCTATTTGTCTATCTGAAATCATATAATTTAATTTATAAATCCTCTTGAAATGTAGAATCATATGTGCAGGATGAAACTGATGGTGAAGCATGTTTTGGTGTTGCTAAATTAGGATATGGGAATTGAAAGTCTATAGGGACTTGAATTTTTTTTTGTAAATAAATTTATGTAATTAGCTTAAATATGTTACAAATATGTGTTTGAATTTTCGGACATGATATGCAGCAAGAATGGGGGATCATTTGATTTTGGTTTTGGTTGTTGGAAACGTGAGTCAGGGGCTATTTTAAGGAATTGGAAACCATGATGATTGTGTGTATTTAAGAGCATGAGGAAATTGAATTTTGTTTGTTGATATGTGAACAATGAATTTAAACAAAATCATACCTTCTTATATTTTATTCTAAGTTTCTAAAGAAAATTGAAACTAGATGCCACATATCATGTTAGTTGTGAAAGTGAATTTATCAAACTCATCATCATTAAAACTAAATATGCAAGACGTACCTGAATTGAGTTTTGAATTTCTTACTTGAAGGAGGAGTCGAATTTCTTTAAAAAAATAATAAAGGTACTGAAAGCTTTGAGTTTTGTGAGTTTTGAAAGAGTGTATCATGTCATTTACTATAAATAGGAACAGGAAACTTCTGGACGATCATGGTGATGAGAGGAAATCATAGGAAAAGTCTAAATTTTAGGATAAATTTCAACTATAATATTTATTTTAAGAATGAAGATATATATAAGAATATAAATAATATTTTTATTGTAATATCATATTTATCTTTAAAATAAAATAAATTTCTTTTATTTTTAAAAGCACTTAAGAAATGGGTTAAATATATTTAACAAGCCCATTTAATAATTCTAAGACCCAAGTTTAAGTTCTAAAATTTCTTTCTATACTAGGGGCGCAATATCGGACTCCCTCAAGTCCGTCGAATTCTATCAAGCATCATTAAATAAATTAAAGTTCAGTTCCAAGCAATTAAGCAATTAAAATAATTCAAATTACATAAAAGTGGGTCATTACAACCCTACCCACTTAAATAATTTCGTCCTCGAAATTTATCTTGCAAGGCTATTCTAAGGATAGGTAATTAGCTAGGATCCTCTACTTTGCATTTTTGAGTCTCTTCTATTTTCCCATGTCTATTCTACTATATAATAGCGAAACCTGTCGATTTCTTAGCTCGCGCGCCTTTCTATCAAGAATGGCGATCAGTTCCACTTCATAGGTCAAAACTATGATGTGACTTGGTTCGTGCAAATACTTCCTCAACATGGAAACATGAAATACATTTTGCACCAACGGAATTCCAAGGGGTAGAGTTAGATGATAGGCTATATGATCATCGATTCGTTTTAAAATTTCGAAAGGCTTAACAAAATGAAATCTCAACTTTCCCTTTTCTCTAAACTCTAATATTTCTTTCATAGGAGAGACCTTCCAAAACACTGCCACCTACCTTAAAATAAACGATCTTTGTCGATCTTGAGCAACTTTAACATAGTCTCAAATCTTTTCCACTGCTTCCACTGTTCTTTTGATAATTACGGGACCTAAAATTTTCCACTCCAACTTCACCCCAATGTACTGGCGATCTATACTTTCATCCGTATAGTGCATCATATGGAGCCATGTCAATGCTAGAGTGGAAAATATTATTATAACCAACTCTAAAAATGGTAAGTGCGCCTCACAACCATTATTAAAAAAAATATGACGCAAGTTTGTAACACATCTTCAAACATCTGTATACTCATTTCTAATTGGCATCAGCTTGAGGGTGATATGTTGTTGAAAACTTCAGCTTTGTGCTTAAAATGCAGGTGAGCTCTTCTGAAATATTGCTATGAAATGGGGATATCTGTCTGATATTACGGACACTGAGTCTCCACGCAATTGGACTACTTCTCGAATATATAATTGAGTGAATTGACCGACAGTGAATGCCACTCTTACAAGTAAAAAGTGAGCTCATTTTGTTAATCGGTCAACTATAATCCATATTTGTTCTTCAGTCTTGGGTAGTCGTCCCAAAAAGTTCATAGTGATATTTGTGCTCAATTACATTCAGATATTTCTAAAGGATTTAATAATCCTGACGATCTCTGGTATTCTGTCTTTATTGTTGACGAGCTAAACGTGCAATATATTTTGCAATTGACCTCTTCATGTCATACCACCAGAAATTCTTTTTAGTACTTTCAGGTTGTGTTGTGTAGAGTGTTCGACGTGCCTCATCCAATATTTCTTTCATTATTTTGTTGATCAGCATACAAATTCTTCCCTTAAAAAGTAGAGCCCTATCTGATGATATGAATCCCTTAGAATCATCTGACACTTGTCTTTCCTTATTTGACTCTAATTCTATCTCTAAGCGTCGGTTGACTACTAATGCTGCAATTATAGCATTAGCTTATTCTGGCGTGACCACAACTTTGAGATTTAGTTTCTCAAAATCCTTAATCAACTCTTCATGTTGTGTAATCCCCTTGGATTCACTTTCTTTTGACTAAGTGCGTCAGCCATAACATTGGCTTTTCTGGAGTGATACATGATTCAGTTATTCTGCTGAAACCTTTGATGAACCTCTAGTATAATCTTATCAATCCTATAAAAATCCTTACATCTCCCACATTGGGTAATGGACACCAATTGCTGGCTTATATATTTTTCAAATCTATATCGTTTTCTTCAACAATCACCACATGTTCAAGAAATGCTATCTAATCCAGCCAAAACTTACACCTCTTGATCTTAGCGTACGATTTCTCTTTTCTTAGAGTTTCCAGCACAACTCTCAAGTGTGCTCATGTTGCTCTTTATCCCTCAAGTACATCAAAACGCCACCAATGAACATAAAGACTAATCGAGCTAAGTAAGGATGAAACACCAAGTTCATTAGATTTATGAACACGTCTGGTGCATTGGACAACCCAAAAGGATTAACCACAATTTTGTAGTGGCCATATCTCGTCCTAAAGGTTGTCTTAAGAATATCAACTTCATTCACCTTTAACCGATAATGCCCTCACCATAGGTGTATCTTCGAGAACACGATTGCTCCTCTAAGTTGAGGGAATAAATTCTTTACTATGAGACGATTCAGATCTCGATAATCTATGCATATTCTCATACTACCATTTTTCTTCTTTACAAATAGAGTCGGTTATCCCCGTAGCGAAACAGTCGATCAAATATTTCCCTACCTTGTCCAAGAGTTATTAAAATTGAACCTTTAACTCTTGTAATTCCAATGGTGCCATAAAACACTGGTTTCTTCTGTAATTAGAGCAATCGCGAACTCTATTTATCTATTTGGTAGAAATCGAAGTATCTCCTTCAGAAACACAAATGCGAAACACGTCGCTTTTGTTGGCGTCGTTCGGATAATATTCACCAAGAATTCCTATCATCTTCAATATCTTCACCGCTTTAATTGTCGATATGATTTCTCGTTTTCCATCTAACTTAGCTATATTGAAGATAAACTCTTCATCGTCTAGTTTCTGAAATACAACTACTCAACCATGACAACGTACTACCGCCAAACTTCTGCTTAACCGATCTATTCTGAATATTAAATCAAATTCTCGTTTTCGAAAGCACAAGTAGCCACAAGTCATTTGCTTCCAAAGTCAAATCTAATGTCTTTAACAACCCTATTAGTTCTTAATGTCATTCCTGCAGGAATTCTAATGTCTAAGGGGAAGTTCTCTAAAAGCGTTTTGTCTAATTAGGGAAAATATCTGTAGAAGAAGCTTCTATGTTCAATGTAAATTTCGAGGACTAACAATAATTTCCTTCTCATTCATCATGCATAATAAAACTTCAATACATAAATCACTTTTCAACATTCCTCATTCATCACATAATATCCACAATCTTCTTAATGCTCACCATATTAAACAACTTTGCAAAAAAATAAATCAAGCAAAGTACCTTGGAGCAGGAGCATGTGGCAGAAATGGGTAGTGCATGAAATAATATAAATTCTTTCAAACACATTGAGTCTACAGGAAGGTAAACCTGGCTCTGATACCACTAAATGTAACACCCTAAATTCTATAATTTAAAATGTTATAATTTCATTTTTTTTTAAAGCGGAAAATGATTAACAATAATAATATTTTGAATATATATATATATATATATATATATATTTTCTTTTCTAAAATAATCATGTTAGAAATTTCGAGTAGAAAAACAGAGTGCAATTTTACTTCTTAGAAATATTTATACTTAAATCAAAATACTTACATTTCATAAATTACAATATACTTCAGTTTATTTCAAAGAGTAACTCATAAGTTCTAAAATATAAAATTAATATTCGAAACATTGATAAAACTATAATATTCAACTGTTAGTTTAAGTTAGTCCAAAAATACTAAACGAACACAAAATATCAAGTTTAAAATAATTTATTTTAAGCAGCAAATCTAAAAGTTCAAGTTAAATAACCCAAAACGTTTAAAGGAAGCCACCCCCATTTCCTTCACGCCGCTCCAAGCCTTTGACCTGAAAATATTTAAAAATGTGGGGTGAGTACTCTTAAAAAACGTACTCAGTGGTGGGGGATCATGAGCATTTTATTTTTATTTATCCAACTGGAATAAATCGCAGGAATAATGGATTTAGGGTACTCTTCTTCTGATTCTAGAATACATCTTGAACTATGCATAGGACATATTCTGGTGCGTACAAAACGCTTCTATGCGTACGAAACGCTATTCTGATCTGATGCGTATAAAACGCTATCCATATTCCATCCACGATAGTTCAAGTTGGATTAAAAACATTTCTGTCTGAAAAAGCATATATCATATACTTTTATTTCGTAGATAATAATTTTACCCACCTGACAATATGGAGCACGTAAAATTAAGTAGAGAATCACACAGTAGATGAGGGTCCTAATTGCGCCACACCTAGTTTCAAAATAATTTCAAATAAATCATTTGGGCCAACAATAAATTAAATAAATCTGAAAATAAGAAATTTATAGGCTTATTTAATCAATTTATATACACAAAATTCTTGGCCAAATATGTGTTCTAAAATGTTTAGGATCAGATTTTGAGTTTAAAATAAAAAGAGTGCTAAATCTAGAGTTCATAATCTTTTGGGCTCATTAGTAATTTTCAAAAAAACAAATGGATCCATAAATGTAAAGAATATTAATTGCTATTAACCCCCTACCCATTCCTCTCGAAAATCACGACAAAAAATCCAATTGGAAACAGAAATCAACTCTTTAAGTCAACTATTTCTTTTCTTCCTCTCATCTCTCTACCGTGAACAAGAAACAAATAGAAATTCCCAAAGTGAATTACTAAATCCCTAAATCCCCAATTTGTTTTCATTTTCTTTGTGAAAATCTTCAAATTTCATTCCCAAATCCCTAATTCTTCTTTCCCCTTCTTCTCCTTCTCCCCGCCACCGGCGAGCTCACCGCTGCCCGCCGACTACGTGAAGACCCTGACCCTGACGACCTAGACCGACAGCTCCAGCCATGAAGCAGCCTAAACCTGGTGCAAGTTCAGCCACAACGACACCACGCTGCTAGTTCTTCGGTGACCCGACCACAAGACTCGACGCCATATCAGACCAACGCCGGTAAGTAAAGCACAATCTCAGCCGCGACTCAGACAAGCGTCGCTGAGACCCGACCCAAGCCGACGATGCCATCCCCTACTTCGACTCGACCCAACAACTTCTCTCTCTATTTCTATTTGTTTTCTTAATTTTCTTACCTATTTGTCTATCTGAAATCATATAATTTAATTTATAAATCCTCTTGAAATGTAGAATCATATGTGCAGGATGAAACTGATGGTGAAGCATGTTTTGGTGTTGCTAAATTAGGATATGGGAATTGAAAGTCTATAGGGACTTGAATTTTTTTTTGTAAATAAATTTATGTAATTAGCTTAAATATGTTACAAATATGTGTTTGAATTTTCGGACATGATATGCAGCAAGAATGGGGGATCATTTGATTTTGGTTTTGGTTGTTGGAAACGTGAGTCAGGGGCTATTTTAAGGAATTGGAAACCATGATGATTGTGTGTATTTAAGAGCATGAGGAAATTGAATTTTGTTTGTTGATATGTGAACAATGAATTTAAACAAAATCATACCTTCTTATATTTTATTCTAAGTTTCTAAAGAAAATTGAAACTAGATGCCACATATCATGTTAGTTGTGAAAGTGAATTTATCAAACTCATCATCATTAAAACTAAATATGCAAGACGTACCTGAATTGAGTTTTGAATTTCTTACTTGAAGGAGGAGTCGAATTTCTTTAAAAAAATAATAAAGGTACTGAAAGCTTTGAGTTTTGTGAGTTTTGAAAGAGTGTATCATGTCATTTACTATAAATAGGAACAGGAAACTTCTGGACGATCATGGTGATGAGAGGAAATCATAGGAAAAGTCTAAATTTTAGGATAAATTTCAACTATAATATTTATTTTAAGAATGAAGATATATATAAGAATATAAATAATATTTTTATTGTAATATCATATTTATCTTTAAAATAAAATAAATTTCTTTTATTTTTAAAAGCACTTAAGAAATGGGTTAAATATATTTAACAAGCCCATTTAATAATTCTAAGACCCAAGTTTAAGTTCTAAAATTTCTTTCTATACTAGGGGCGCAATATCGGACTCCCTCAAGTCCGTCGAATTCTATCAAGCATCATTAAATAAATTAAAGTTCAGTTCCAAGCAATTAAGCAATTAAAATAATTCAAATTACATAAAAGTGGGTCATTACAATTTATATTTATTATTACATTTTTTAAAACATAAATGTATATGTTATGTACATTTTAAAAGTTTTATTTTATATTTTATTTTGTATTTTATGTTTATGTAGGAAAAAAAAGGAATAAATACACTTCATGCGGAGATTGTTCATGAACTTAAGAGCATGTTGGATGAACATAATGTCCTTGTGAAGTCATTTAGGATGGCAAAGCACAACATTGTTGATCTTGGACAAACTGATGTTAAGTTGAAACTTATTGGTTGATGTGGAGGTGATGCTCGAACGTATAATCTTCCAACTATGTCTGAAGTGGCTGTTTTAGTTGTTGGAGATTTCGATCAGTCTTTCGGAGATAGAGACATAATATTGGAAACTCAGACTGGAGAATTGGAACGCATTAATGAATTAAATACAGCCTATTTGGGTTTACAATATCCTCTTCTGTTTCCATATGGTGAAGACGGTTATAGAGAAGATATACCGTTTTCAGATATGAATTCTTCATCAAGTTATGCTCGAAATATGGTGAGCATCAGAGAATATTTTGCCTATCGGTTGCATGAAAGAGATTGTGCTGCAAAAACAATTTTCAGCTCAAGGAGATTGTTTCAACAATTTGTTGTTGATGCATATATAATGATTGAATCTGCTAGACTTTTATACATACGTACACATTGCAAGATATGATACGACCGGGACAATTAATCTAGGACGATAATAATAACGTAGCGGAAGACTTAGGAACGAAACACGTCAACTTAATGAAGGGTTCAATCCGACTCGATAAACAATGAAAAGATGACAATCTAGACAACGAAAATACCTAGGAAAATGACACGAATTATGTAACACAAAACAAAGGAATAGAGGGCTGTATAGGGACGAGATTATGACTGTAATTTGGTGTATGGAACGTGTGTTTGATGGTGAAGAAAGGCTTGGGTAGATAGGATATGTTAGAGATGAATCGAACTTATGTGTAGATGAAACGGGTAGAACTCGAACTCGCCTTGTGGAAGAGACTTGATCGATTGGTGGCTGGACGGTTACGGACGTGGATGACTTGATGGAAGTCGTCGTTTAGTGTAGATGGATGATGATTCGTTGAGGTGAATCACAACCCGATAGCCTCCTTGAATCTCGAACGTACCCAAGGATGAAATCTCTAAGTTGATCTTCGATTAGCGAATACCGGTTAATCCCTCAAGTGGATTAAGCAATACCCTTTAATAAGACTTAGATGTGCTAATTCTAAGAATGATAATTTTCTTGATGGAAAACAATCAAAAGAATATAAGATTTGAGACACAATTGGATGCAAAAGCAAAATATCTTCAATAATGTCTAAAGTATCAATGTAACATGGTTCCCCTATTTATAAGACATAAGGGGGACGAAATTTGCATCAAAAAAGACTCAAAAATTGATCCAAAAGGGATCTCTAACTATACTAGGAAGTTCCCTAAACTAGAATTCTATTCAAGGTAGGAAATTGCCTTAAATACAATTCTAGTCAACCTTGACTATAATATGGATGAAAATTACATTAAATTAAATAAAAATCTGAACTAAACTATAGTCTAACATAATTAAATAAATACTATAGTCTAAATAAAATTCAATCCCTAATTAAATCAAATAAGGGATGAAAATTCCATGAAACGCGAATCTGCCATGCATGCACAATTTGATGAGTTCTATCTTCATGCATTGCTCTTCAAATCTTGATCTCCAATCTTTAATTATTAAAGGAGTAACAATCTTGGGATCCTTTAATGGCAGCTTTGGATGGACCGATTTGATGATTGCCATGGTCTCATCATTCCCCTCCTCTTGAAAAGAATTCGTCCTCGAATTCGAACGGCCTGGATCGAAAACGAACACGAACTGATCATCAATCTCTTTTAGCTCAATCGTCAACTTTATGGGGTGCATGGACATAGGAACCACGAATAAGTCTGGTGGAACATCAATAACACGTGGCACATCTTTGGCAACCTGTAAGATTAAAACATTAAAAGTACAAGGTTGATAAAAAATGTTAGAAATCAATGGATTCGCCATGTGTTTTTGCAAAGGCTCCACTTGTGCGACATCCATTTCCAAAATGATGTCATCCTCCATTTGTGAATATGGTTGTAACTCTATCATCTTTTCATCTTCTTCAACTGTAGTAATGATCTCCATTTCTTCTTCTTCTTCACTCAAAGATTGATTCGACTCTTCTAGATCAAGAAGCTCTTCAATAACCTTCTCTTCTTCTTCAACATTCTCACAAGTTGCAATATCGATCAGTTCTTTAATAGGTGCATCAACTGAAATTGTTACCTCGAAAGTAGAATCTTCTTTTCTGGCAACGATCTCAGATGGTAACTCAACGTGGATCTCCTCTTGAATGTTGCTGGCTTGGCTTGGCACATGCATGACCGGCTGAACTGGTGAAGCAGGCCGTGTAGGTGGTACATAGGTACGTAGAAACTCCTCGAATGACTCAAGTTCACTCCAACGAAACGGGATTGTTTGGCGATGAGCTCTAGGTGACAACTCTACATTCGACTCTTCTTGAACCTCTTCTTTTGACTTCATCTCTAGTTCTTCTAGCCATTTTTCTATCCGAATGGCGTAACCCACCATGTCTTCCAACTCGTTGAAGCGGTACAATGCTACTCTTTCATGGATTGCCCTTTGTAGACCAGCTAGAAATCTATCCATGGTATCTTCTGGATATTCTTCTATATCAGCTCGTCTCATGGCTTCAACCATTTTGTTGTAGTAGTCATTTACACTTCGATCCCTTTGTCTAAGCTTGTATAGCTTTTCCTCCAACTCCCATTGGTAGTGGTTTGGAATGAAGCGTTTCCGCATCAAATCTTTCAACTCACGCCATGTGTCGATAGGTGGAAGGTGATCTCGGTGGCATCGGTTTTGCTGTAATCCCCACCATGTTGCTGCGTAGCCTTTAAACTTTGACGAAAGTAGCTGCACTTTCTTTTTCTCGGGAAAGTCATAGCACTCAAAATGTTTATCTACTTTGCGTTCCCAATCCAAATAGGTGTCGGGATAGTATAGACCTTCAAACTCAGGTATGATCATGTTGTTTTTGTGATAGAGATGGCGAGAATTTGGTGTATATGGTGTACGGCCCATGGGAAGCATGGTGCATGGGTGTATGTGACTAAGGCTGAAATTTTCGAACTCTATAGGGTATAGGGGACGAAATTTAATGGGTATGGGGGAGTATATGGAAGGTTTGAAAGGATTGGAATGGAAGAAATCAAGATAAGGAAAGAATTAGATGTATTTTTGAAGTCCTAAATAGTGTAGGAGATCCAAAAATAAATCCCAAAGGTAGAAGGAAAGAAATATTAGGTAATTTGGAAAGTGTTACACAATTGTGACACAATTCTAAATATCCTAATTGAACTAGACTCTAAAAGGAAAGAACTAAAAATAAATTATAACTCAAAAGGAAATTACCAAAATAAAAATAAAATTTGGAAGGAAAGTTCCAAAAATAAAATATGACTCTAAAGAAAGTTACCAACTAAAGAACTATACTAGAAGGAAACTACCAAAAATTAAAATAGAACTTAGAAGGGAAGTTCGAAAAATAAAATATGACTCTAAAGGAAGTTACCAACTATAGAACTTGACTAAAAGGAAAGTACCAACTATAGAGAAATACTACAAGGAAAGTACCAAAATTAAAATAAGACTCAAAAGGTAACACAATGAATATGCCTCTTTTTTTTTCTTTTTTTTTAATTTTCGGATTTTTTTTTATTTTTTTTTTATCCGAACAATTTTTTTAATCGACGGCTTTTTTTTTGTCGATGCTCTTTTCTTCCTTTTTTTTTAAATAATAGCTAAGCTATTACAACTCGATGACACGTAAGAAAATAAAAGACACGTAGGATGACACGTAGGATAAAATGACACGTCGGATTGAACCACGACCAGCAGAGCTGACGTGGCTCTGATGCCAAGATATGATACGACCCGGACAATTAATCTAGGATGATAATAATAACGTAGCGGAAGACTTAGGAACGAAACACGTCAACTTAATGAAGGGTTCAATCCGACTCGATAAATAATGAAAAGATGACAATCTAGACAACGAAAATACCTAGGAAAATGACACGAATTATGTAACATAAAACAAAGGAATAGAGGGCTGTATAGGGACGAGATTATGACTGTAATTTGGTGTATGGAACGTGTGTTTGATGGTGAAGAAAGGCTTGGGTAGATAGGATATGTTAGAGATGAATCGAACTTACGTGTAGATGAAACGGGTAGAACTCGAACTCGCCTTGTGGAAGAGACTTGATCGATTGGTGGCTGGACGGTTACGGATGTGGATGACTTGATGGAAGTTGTCGTTTAGTGTAGATGGATGATGATTCGTTGAGGTGAATCACAACCCGATAGCCTCCTTGAATCTCGAACGTACCCAAGGATGAAATCTCTAAGTTGATCTTCGATTAGCGAATACCGGTTAATCCCTCAAGTGGATTAAGCAATACCCTTTAATAAGACTTAGATGTGCTAATTCTAAGAATGATAATTTTCTTGATGGAAAACAATCAAAAGAATATAAGATTTGAGACACAATTGGATGCAAAAGCAAAATATCTTCAATAATGTCTAAAGTATCAATGTAACATGGTTCCCCTATTTATAAGACATAAGGGGGATGAAATTTGCATAAAAAAAGACTCAAAAATTGATCCAAAAGGGATCTCTAACTATACTAGGAAGTTCCCTAAACTAGAATTCTATTCAAGGTAGGAAATTGCCTTAAATACAATTCTAGTCAACCTTGACTATAATATGGACGAAAATTACATTAAATTAAATAAAAATCTGAACTAAAATATAGTCTAACATAATTAAATAAATACTATAGTCTAAATAAAATTCAATCCCTAATTAAATCAAATAAGGGATGAAAATTCCATGCAACGCGAATCTGCTATGCATGCACAATTTGATGAGTTCTATCTTCATGCATTGCTCTTCAAATCTTGATCTCCAATCTTTAATTATTAAAGGAGTAACAATCTTGGGATCCTTTAATGGCAGCTTTGGATGGACTGATTTGATGATTGCCATGGTCTCATCACACATCAACAATCATTGAGATGTCATATGTACAGAGGTTTAGAAGAGGCTCTAACAAAAGGTGAAAGAAATCCCGCAACTCAAGGAAGACGAGTTATCTTGCCTTCCACATTCACTGGAGGAGCTCGATATATGATTCAAAATTATCAAGATGCTATGGCTATTTTTCAGTGGGCTGGATATCCAAATCTATTCATCACATTTACATGCAATCCAAGATGGCCAGAAATTGTAAGATATGTGCAGGAAAAAGGATTGAAACCTGAAGATCGTCCCGATATTATTTGTCGAGTTTTCAAAATGAAGCTGGACAATTTGATTCAAGATTTGCGTCAAAATAATGTCTTTGGAAATGTTAAAGCAGGTACGTGTTAAATTTATAAAAAATATTCTATGAAAGTTTTATTTTAAATTATTTAAATGTTTTTTATCTTAAATTATAGTGGTATACACTGTTGAATTTCAAAAGAGGGGCCTTCCACATGCGCATATCTTGCTTTTCATATCAAAAGAGGATCAGAATCGAGGTCCAGAAGTGATTGACCAAATCATATCAGCTGAAATACCTGATAAAGAGGTAGATCCAAAATATTACACAGCTGTACATGATTTCATGATTCACGGTCCATGTGGTGTTGCGAGAAAAAATTCACCATGCATGAGAAATGGTCGTTGCAGTAAATATTTTCCAAAAAATTTTACTGAGACAACAACCACAAATGAAGATGGATATCCAATATATAGACGCAGAGACAATGGAAGAACAATTTTGAAGAATGGAATGTTGATGGATAATAGATATGTGGTTCCTCACAATCGATTCCTTTTGATGAAGTATGCTGCCCATATAAATGTGGAATGGTGCAACCAGTCAAGATCAATAAAATATTTGTTCAAATATGTGAACAAAGGGCATGATCGTGTTACCGCAGCATTCTACCAGAGCACTCAAGATGATGAAAGTGGGAAAAATATTGATGAAATAAGTATGTATTATGATTGCAGATATATTTTCCCCTGTGAGGCTGCGTGGAGAATATTTGGATTTCAAATTCAATACAAATACCCTCTTGTTGAGAGGTTTAGTTTTCATCTTGAAAATGAACAGACAGTTTTCTTTCAAAATTCTAATTCAATTGACGATGTCCTAAATAGACCAACTGTTCATGAAAGTATGTTTTTAGCTTGATTTGAAGCAAATAAGAAGTATCTGAAAGCGCGGAAACTTACTTATGTTCAATTTCAAATAAAGTTTGTTTGGAAAAAAGCTAAAAAAGAATGGGTACCGAGGAAAAAAAATTTCTCAATTGGAAGAATTTTCTTTGTTCCTCCTGGCAGTGGGGAAATGTATTATTTGAGATGTTTGCTTAATGTAGTGCGGGGTCCTACATCTTATGAAGACATCAGAAAAATTAATGGTGTGCAGTATGCTTCATTCAAAGATGCATGTTATGCTTTGGGATTGTTGGACGATGATAAGGAATTTATTGATGGGATCGTTATAGCAAGCTATTGGTCATCTGCTGAATCTTTGAGGAAGTTATTTGTTACATTGTTAGCATCTGATTTAATGGGACGTCCAGAAATCGTGTGGAATAATTGTTGGATATATTTATCTGATGATATATTATATAAGCAACGATCAATACTGCAACATCCAGGTAGTTAAAAATGTAATTATTTAATATTTGTTTAATTTCTCCATATTATTTTAACTTACATTATTAAATATTCTTATAAATATACAGAATTGCACTTGACCGATCAACAAATTCAAAGTTATTGTCTGGTGGAAATTGAAAAGTTGATTAAGAGTTTTGGAAGGACTTTACGAGAATTTGAAGGTATGCCATATCCAAGTTATGACTATTTTCAATCTCAGGATAATACATTGATAAATGATGAAATGAAATATGATAGGACGGTATTGGAAAATGATCGCAAAGTATTTGTTAGCAAACTTACAGATGAGCAACACAATGTGCATGAAATTGTTTTGGATGCTATATCATCAGAATCAGGAGGCATGTTTTTCCTGTATGGATATGGAGGTACTGGAAAGACTTTCATATGGAAGACATTATCAGCAGCATTGAGATCAAAAGGAGAAATTGTCTTAAATGCTGCATCAATTGGTATTGCTTCTATATTATTACCAGGTGGACGGACAGCGCATTCACGATTTAAGATACCATTAAATCCAAATGAGGATTCCACCTGCAACATTATCCAAGGAAGTCCACTAGCAGAATTGATTGTTAGATGCAAACTTATAATTTGGGATGAGGCTCCTATGATGCACAAGTACTGCTTTGAAGCTTTGGATCAGACACTTCGAGATATAATGCGTGTTTCTGATTCATCAAGTGCATGTAGAATTTTTGGAGGAAAAACAATTATTTTTGGAGGAGATTTTCGACAGATCTTGCCGGTTATCCCAAAAGGAAGCATGCAAGATATTGTTAATGCCACAATAAATTCTTCTTATCTGTGGAAAGATTGCCGGGTCTTGAGATTAACAAAAAATTTGAGACTGTCAAATTTGGGTCCTAATGATGCAGCTGATGAGGTTGAACAATTTGCAAATTGGATTGCCAGTATTGGAGATGGTACAATCGGTGGCCAAAATGATGGACATGTGAATATTGACATCCCGGATGACATTGTATTGAAATGGTCAGGAGATCCAATTTCATCCATTGTTCATAGTACTTTTCCATCATATAGTACTGATATTGCAGATACAATTTATCTACAAGAACGAGCAATACTTGCTCCAACTTTAAATGCGGTTGAATCTGTAAATCAATACATGCTTTCTTTGAACAAAGGTGATGGCAGATTGTATTTAAGTTCTGACTCAACATGCAACTCGGATAACAATACAGGTTTGCTGCAAGAAGTTCATACTCCAGAATTCTTAAACATTATCAAATGCTCAGGTGTTCCGAATCATGAATTATTTTTGAAAGTCGGTACTCCTGTTATGTTGTTGAGAAACATAGATCATGCAAATGATTTATGTAATGGGACTCGATTGATGATCATAAGGCTTGGCAAACATGTTGTGGAAGCAAGATTTCTCAGTGGCCAAAATGCAGACCAAATGGTACTAATTCCAAGAATGTCTCTTACGCCTGCTGATCCAAGATTGCCATTTAAGTTTCAGAGAAGACAATTTCCTGTCATGCCCTCTTATGCAATGACAATAAACAAGAACCAAGGACAACCACTCTCTCACGTTGGTTTATTGTTGCAGAAGCCGATTTTCACTCATGGACAATTGTATGTTGCTGTTTCAAGGGTTACAAGTCGTAGTGGATTGAAGATCTTACTTGATGATAATGATATGAATACCACTACAAATATTGTGTATAGAGAAGTTTTTCAGAATCTATAAACTTCATACTTTAATTGTTTTTTTTTAATAATCACTTTTATTTTTCATAACATATACTTTTAAAGTGTATATGATTAAAATATGAATTAACATTACGTTAAAATGTTTAGAAGTATGTAAGTAATTTATCTTAAAATACATAACAATAGAATATAATATTAATTTTAATTACTTTAATTTTTTGAGTAATGCCATATGAAATAGCAATTCTATGCCACCGTGCAGTGCACGGCTCACATACCGATTTACTTCCACCGTGCAACGCACGGACCGCGTACTAATTATATCTAAAAATAAGATATTCATCATTCATAGTAATAATAGTTTTTCCCGCCTAAATGCACATTCCGCAAATGGAAATATATATTAATTAATCAATCAATCAATATTATAATTCATATTCAGTTAATTATAAATTAATATTTGCTAATCCACCATTCACCTAACGAGATATATTTTTTAAATAAGATACATTTGTTTCTATTTATATATTATATAGATTATTATATGTTTAAACTATTATTTCTATAACAATATATATAGAGTTTCAAATAATAATATTAAATATGTTTAATTTGCATATTATCATAGCATATTTTACATAATATTAATAAAAAAAATTTATTGGTAGTAGAAATAAATAAAATTATAAAATGAGATAACTAGACAATTTATTAACGAATCAAAAAATTATATGATAGCTTCATCTTACCAATATTTATTTAAAAAAAATCTTTATAATTATAGAAAGTAGTTTGTAACATGTTTCAGTCAATTTATCTGTGGTGCAATCTTAATGTTAGAGTCTTCATAGAATAATAATAATATGTCTTATTAATATATGTATATATATTGTAAGATTTAAATAATAAATCTAATTAACCAAAGATTGTGTTAATCTTTTGTAATACCCCGTAAAATAATTACTGCTTAATTATAGTTAATTGTTGAAATTACTATTTAGTATAGTAATTTCCAGTTAGATTAGAGTCGAAAGTATCCGTTAAGTTCCATGAATTTCAAGGTCAATTAATCCCCGTAGGTGGGTTAATTTTTCCAGTTAGGGTTTAAATCCCCTTTTCAGTTATGGAAAGCCGGAATTGGAATTTTAGATAAATTCAATTCATATTCTTTTAAATTTGCGGTGTGTGGTTATCGTGAATTAGATATTCCGATGAATATTTACAGGACTGGGAGAATCAGAGATTCTCTAGTCATTAGTGTTTAAATTCAGATAATTTAAACAGGGTGATTTAAAATCCAAAAGAATTAGATATTCTCTAGTTCGGATGTTTTAATGGTCGAAAAATTAAAATCAATATTTCAAAGTGGTGTTTTAAAAATCAATAATTTTAAATAAACTATTGTTTTTAAGTAAGTGAATTATTTTAACAATATTGGATAAGTTCGGGATTTTTTTCGAAGACGAAAAATATCACGATAACCGAACAACCGGTATTTTAAACCGGATATTTTTTTTTTGGTCAATTCCCAAAGCATGGGAGGCCATACCTCTCCCATGCCTCCACCATGCCACCTCACGTCTCTTACCCCCCAAGTCAACCAAAATGTACAATGAAACTATAGATAGGTACTATATATATTATATTTATATATTATGGGAGAAACTCCTATCTTGCTTATACTTCATCATCTTCCATGCATTTCTTTTTTTTTCAAAACTAGCGAGACAGAGAAGGGGAGGAAACAACACCTAACTTCTTCTACTTCATCTCCATTTCATCTTTTCATCTCCATTCCTCACGAATTATCGAAAGAAAGAGAAAGATCAACTCTAGCACCACACCATCTTCTTCTTCCATCTTCTTTAAGAGAGAAGGAGAGAGAGAGAGAGAGTGAGAGAGAAGCAAGAGGTTGTAGCCATTATTGAGGAGAACTCCATCTCGTTGCAACCGCTCCTCACCGTTTCGTTTCCGGCGTCGTCGTTGGAAGCTTCATTTCGTCGTTCTATCTCCTTCAAGCTTCTTCCAACTCTTCTCCATTGTTGTCATTTGAAAGGTATTTCGAAAACCATGAGTTATATATATGTATAGGTTTGGTGTTGTGTTGGAAAATTATGTCTTGAGTTTTTTTGAAGCATGTTAAATGGTGGAAATTAGTTGATTGTGTTGCAAAGCTTGTTGAGATGTTTATAGAGCATGTTGTTGTGTCTTTGGTGTTCAAAGCATGTTAGATGATTATGAATTGATTAGTGCATAGAGGCATGTGTGGGATGAGGTTTGATGTGTTAAAAAAGAAAAGCATGATTCGAACATATAGAAAGGTTGTTGTGAAGTGTGGCTTGTGTTCGCGTATTTCGCGCGAGCGGGTCGGCAGATTTGCCACCCTTCGGTAAAATGAGCATAACTCCCTCGTTAGATGTCGTATTGAGTCACCGTAAATTTTGCCGGAAACTAGACTTAAGTGTCTCTCCAATGGTATAGGTCTCATTCTCTAATTCGTTCTGAGTAAATTATGAAAAATTGGCAAAGCTGGGTTATGTTTCGGTTTTCATGAAGTCATGGCAGTTCTGCCACCTTTTAGTAAAACAGGTATATCCGTTTCATTTGTTATCATACTAAGCCACTGTAAATTTGTAAAAATTCTAGACTTCCATGGCTTTCTAATGGTATATATTTCAGTCCGTAAATCTTCCTGAATCGATCGTGAAAAATCTTCAAAGTCAGGTCACGAGTTTGTTTTCGGAAATTCTGGCAGATCTGCCACTTTCTAGTAAACCGGTCATAACTTTTTCGTTAGTTATCGTCTTGAGTAACTGTAAATTTAGCCGTAAACTAGACTTCCGTGGCTTTCCATTGGTATATGGCACAATCCCTATACTTAGTGAGTCAAAACAGAGAATTTTCCAAAGTTAGATGTTGTGCCAAACGATGTTTAGTCAACGAACTTAGCGATGATTTTGTTCCTAGAATCTAGTTGTGATAATGTTAAGGTATTTTTGATACCTTAAATAATGTCGATGGATATCTTTTTATGGTTAAGATCTAGGGTCAAGATTTACCCTTAAATAAGAAAAATTTAGAACGGGTACTAGACCCTAATAGGCCTTGAATTTCATGTTGAGTCCAAACAACGTTTTTGGTTCAACGTACTCAGTTTTATGTTAACTCTATGAAGGCGAGCTGTCCAGTGCAAGATAAAGTACGGAGGAACTTTTGCTGCAGTTCAAGTGTTAAAATCTCGGTGAAAGGTGGGCTTTCTTTTTAACGGACTCTTAGTCCAAATAATGATATGAGTTTTTACTCACCTTCAGTTAATTAATTCTGATGCAAATAAATTATTGTCATGCATAGAATGTTTTGTTTTGTATGATATCCTTATCTGCATTTAGTTAGCTCGCAAGGGGCTTTCTAACTCTTAAAACGATCGGGCCTCGTGCGAACTTAGCGTGTTAACCGAGGTTAGTGTACACTTGAGTCGGTGATATTAGGAAGAGGGAAAGGCTGACCGGAGCTATTCCTGACTAAGACATCGACGATGCTAAATGTGCGTGGAAAAGGCTGAGCGGAGCTATTCTTCCACATTTAGTTATGTTAAGCGTTCGAGAGAAAAGGCTGAGCGGAGCTATTCCCCGACGTTTGTGGAAAAGGCTGAGCGGAGCTATTCCTCGACTTTCAGTGGGATATGGATGATCATACAACAGAAAAGAGCGCTCAATGACATAAAATGATTTAGTAAAACATAGGGCCTTTTTAGATAAAACCCCTGTGTGTTTACTCAGATGCATGTCAAGAAAATGAGTTTCAGTTCAGAAATATTTTTGGCAATGTGTTCACTGAGTACCCTTGTACTCAGCCCTGCATGTTTGTTTTTAAATGTGCAGGTTGAGCTGGTGTGGAAGGGAGAAGTGCTGAGAGTGGAGTTCTTTTTGGTACAAGGCTCAGATGACCTTGTATTACTATTATTATTATTATTATTATTATTATCTTTCTTTTGCTTCCGCAACTCAGTTATATCACAAGTTCAACATTTCAGCTTTTGTTCTGGACGAGTTCCATAACTCGATAATCAATTAAGTACTGTTATTATTCTATCTCTTGTGAGTACTTAAAGTTAGTTCAGAATTCGAGCTCACAGCAATTATCGTTCCTGGAATACAGTAGTTCCTTCTTTTATTTAATTATTTCCGGTTCGCGCCTTGATCCATCCTTTATTGGGATCGAGTCGTGCCAGTCACACTTCATATTAATCAGATATTAATTTGGGGTCCTGACATCTTTACATTTCTATAGCTAATATAAAAAAATACGATACGATATGTATATTATATATGCCATATAAGATGTATATCCTATTAGGATATGGATCATATGAGAACACTTTCTTGGTGTGAGAAATGAGAACCCATCTTACACCATCCAATTTAATGATCAAATGGTTGATATTTAAGGTGTCAATTTCGTAAATAATAGGGAAAAAAATAAAGGAAGGAGGGCTATTTTCGTCCAAACTCATTAAAAATGATGATGTCAGCAATTAAAAAAATCTTAAAAACTTTAATCGACCATAACTTGCTCGTTTTTAATCCAATACGCACAAAAAATATATCAAATTAAAGCTCTCTTCATACTCTTTCATTTAAGATGTCAAAAGGCTATGTTTAGATGAAAAAATATGAACAAAAAATAAAAAAGAAATTTTTTTACGCGTGCCCAGGTTGTAAATGCTTTCGTTAGCATATAATAATTCTTCGTCAGCATTATGATAACATATGCTAATGAAGCATTTGTCATATGCTAACATAATGTATTCATTGTACTAACAAAGAATTATCATAATGCTAGCGCAGTATAAATTTATTAGGATTTATTAA